>OZ014530.1:9177358-10571623 GCA_963966105.1 Volucella zonaria
ATGAGTTGCAAATGTTGGCAGAGTAAGGCCAGTTTTTTTGTATCCTGACAGTTTGGGAAAAGTTTCTCAGCAACGGGGGTATTATAAATTTATTAGAATGTACTCCTAAACGAATAACGAATGTACAATTCGAAGGGAATTTATTAAAAAGGTAATGGTAATTAGATATTTTAAAATTCCACCTCTGATTTTAAATTTGATGGTTTAACTGCCAAAGAGACAAAAAGTTCAAACATCATGATTTCGCCAAGGATTTTAACATTTCAAAAGTATACAAACACACCATGACCTTGAGAATAAATTTCTTAGGAAACCTCCCCAGAAGAACAGAGAAGCTAAAATGCATACTCGTAGTGTAAATGTTCGTTTCGGTGGGATTATGCGAAAAGCTTCACCAAAAATACAAGGGCGGAATATGGGCGGCTTAAGGGAGATAAAGCAAAGTTCTATGGATGAACACTTTGGAGGAATTTAAAAGTGAAAAACGGAAAACGAAAAACGAATAAATAAAATGAAGAGAAATAAAAGAAAACCAGATGGGGTAAGCCAGATAGTTGCTTGATTCTTTACACCTGGGAGTGCATTTCGTTTTACACTTCTTTGAGACAAAAGTGGTTTAGAATGTTTTGACACCGATGTTTGGGGATGCTGAAATTGAGCTGAGATGGAAAATATGTTTGGTTTCTAATTTGTGGTCGATTTGGGTGTTGGAAAATTACAATTTTTGGGACATTTTGGCCACTCTTTCAAACCGAAATGATTTGTTCAAGATTAAAGTCTGATACTGATCAACTGTTGAATTGGATTCGTTTTATGGGCAAATTGATGTGGTCGCTTAAATTGGTAAAAATAAATTCGTAATTAACGTTTAAATTGACGGTGAATAGAAGCCATTCTTTAGCTAATTGCCTCCAGTTGCGCATTCTAAGTCAGTTGAGGGCCTCTTCTATTTGTGCCCGACACAAAGGCTATGCTTACCAACTGTCCCTACCAAAGATGTCCACCTTCCCTATCATCACCATCATACTTCGGACATTGCTCTTATGTCTTGTGGAGGAGCTCGTAGAAACATTCTTTGGTGGCGTCGCACTTATCTTCCGTAGAGGATTTGGTGCATACTAACGTTATGTGAGTGAATTTAGCCTTGCTGCGAATTGTCATAAGAGTCGGAAGTCACGAGCCGGAAACTCAAGACTTCTTTGTTAATTCTGCGGCATATGCAAATCCGCATCCGAATAAGCGTTGCTTATATTCCCAATAGTAATCACCATAGTATACTCGTATATGTACCTCAGTTTTTCATTCTCCTTATGTCCAGCCCATCCCATAGCACTTCCTGGATAGCCGTAATATCTGCCTTTTAGCAGTCAAGGGGCTCTGGACGTGGCTTGTTAAGGGTTCGAACAATTTCAGATCCAAAGGTCGTTGTCCTTTAAATTTTTCACAAGTGAATGCATTTCAATCCGGGATCATTAGTTAGTTCGTTATATCCTTTTAATCTCTTTCGTACAGGGTTGTGACGCCTATGAAGGTGTATGCCATTATTATGCTACTGGCCGGGCATGTCCCTGCATTTTAGCCTACATAAGTAAAAGTTTACCCATGCAGTTACCGGGGATCACCACTACGAGGTAAGGCAAGTACTATGTTACAAACTAGATTGTGGCGCTGCTGGACCAACCTAAGGTACAGGACTGTCAGCAGTTTCCCGACCGGTTGCAACGCTGATCCCGCTAAAAATTTCTTTCTGTTACCATCAGACATATTGAGACACATTCCTTCCTCCTGGGTTCGACTGGCGCTCTATAGTGACAATTAAATTAAATAAATTCTGTCAGTGCCAGCTAGTGTTATTAACAGTTCTATGCAGTGTTAGACTATAAGACGCGTTAGTTGCAGACGGGGCTGCTTTACGGTCAAAGAGAATGTAAATGTTTTTATTTTAGGATCGCTAGCGATATTTTAATAAAGTAAGCTTTACTCTATTCCTATTGCCTTGTAGATGAAGTTTCGTATGTGTTCGAGGACGTTGGTTTACTGTGTAATACTAGCTCCTGCTTTGAATTTAATCAGATGGTTTTGAAACTTATCTGCCAAGTGTAGAGAGGTCTTAGAAGAACCTGACCAGGTGTGGGCATTGTACTTCAATTTTGGGCACGTTAATGCATTATATAAATCCCGATAAATGCTTTATATTTTGAAGCCAGATTAGACGGCTTAAAGTATTTCTTTAAGAAGTTTGAAGAAACCTAGACACATTCCGAAAATGAGTGGACAATTTTTCAGTTTTGGACGATGCACATGCCATTCTGCGAAGTGCGGAGCAAATAGATCGGCATTTTCCGAAGAGCTGACGCTGGAATGTCATTAACAATGTGCTTTCAACGAACGACTAACATTATTTAAATCCTTTGAAACATTGTAGTATTTGTTTGCCATAGTTTTTAATCATTTTGGAATTCGACATGCCTAAGAAAAGCGTTGCAGTCATTTCTAGCTCATTTAATCTCTTTTCGACTTTTCTTAGTCGAGTCTTATAAGACCGAGAAAAACGATTTTCTTACACTGGTGGCTTCTTTACAACTCAATTCCTTCCACGTCTTCAGTATGATTATGAGAAGAGGAATAAAGGATCTCAGATGAGAGCACATCAATGGTGTACTTATCATTGTGTGAAGTTAAAGCCAAGTCCATGGTGTTGGCGGTAGTACTATCAACGTCAGCTGGGTTAAGTTGTTTCAACATAGCGTCCTTCGTTTGTTCTCTGTCCAGAACGGCGAGGCCACCCAGAATTTTACAAATTGAAAGCACCCGTTATAATATTTTCAGTATGGGGATACAGAGATGACTTATTTCAAACGTTACTCCATTCGATGATTCTCTTGTTAATTTAGTATCCTGTAAATGTGTATCAATAACTATTCGTCTAAACCTTCTTAAAATTAATTGTTATGCTTTTGACGAAAGCTTTCCTTCAAGTCTGTTTATGATGCTGTTTTCGTTCCAGTTGCTTTTTAAAGGCGGTATGTACTATATATATACATCCTCATTCTATGAGTTTGAACCATCCTGATAATATAAGGACCGTTCTCAATGTAATCTGTGAATCGAATCAGGGTATCAATATTTGTCACATAAATGCCGAAAGTGTGAGATCTAAATATACAGTCTTGCACCAATTATTCAGTACTTCTCAGATTGACATTTTAATGGTTTCTGAATCTTGGCTTAACTGTGATATACTGTCAGAAATGGTGAAAATTCCTAATTTTGGTTTGTTTAGAAATGACCGTAAAAAAAGGGTGGGTGGTGGTGTGTGTATTTATGCCAAAAACTGTTTTAAACCAAAATTTGTGTATGAGTCTTCTAAGTCTATTATACAATTTTACTGTTTCGAAGTCAGTTCTGCACATGATAAAATGCTCCTTGTTGTAGTGTATTCGCCCCCTCACTGTTTCATCGAGGAAAATTTAGCTGAACTGCAAGACACATTACTAAAACTACATCTAAAATACAGTAAAATTTTGGTAGGTGGTGATTTTAATATCAACATTTTAAAGTGCAATAATATAAGTAGTCAATTTCATTATTTCTGTGATAAACTAGGGTTGTCAGTGGTGAATTCTCGTTATCCCACCTGTTTTAAGTCTAAGAATAATCCCTCGTTACTTGATATGTTTCTCACTAATTGTGCGTCGAGTGTTTTATGTTTTGACCAAATTAAACTGACAAGCGAATTCATTCATGATATGATTTTCTGTTCTTTTGACTTTAATATAGATAGATACAACTGTGATAATACCTTTAGTTTTAGATCGTTTAAGATTCATTAAAGATTGATGTCATCTTATAGAGCTTACGCGTACGCTTTATAGTTTAAATTGGCATGATATATATCTAACCGCCAATATTAGTGAAAAGGTTGAAATCTTTAATAAACTAGTCAACTCCTTATATAATAATTTTGTTCCAGTTATAACTAAGCGTGTTAGGTCTTGTTTTTGTCCCTGGTATAGTAACGAAATTCAACGTAAGATTACTGAGCGTGAGCGTATTTTTAAGAAATTCAAACGAAATCCTTCACTGGAAAATAGACAACAATACTGTATTGTACGCAACGAAGTTACAACTCGTATCCGTAACTCTAAAAGGTCTTATTTTTTAAAGAAACTTGATCCTAAATTAGGGTCTAAGCAACTATGGAAGAATCTGAAAGGTCTGGGTGTAGTGACTGATAATAAAATATCCATGTGTTCATTATCTCCGAATGAAATGAGTGGGTTTTTTCTCCGGATCCTCCTGATCCCTCTCCTCTTAACCTAGATCTGTGTTCTCCTGAATTGTGTCCTAATTTCGGTTTTCAATGTATTACTGAATTCGATGTATTCAAAGCAATTAACTCTGTTAAATCTAATGCCACAGGACCTGACGGTATATCACCTCGATTTCTTAAGCTTATACTACCTCATGTCATTTGCTATATTCATCATATATTTAATTACGGTATATACAGCTCCCAGTTCCCAGATAGTTGGAAAATAGCTAAAATTGTTCCTATACCCAAAAAGACTAGTCCAAAATGTTCTGCCGACTACAGGCCAATTAGTATTTTGTGTTTTTTGTCAAAAGCTTTTGAAAAGGTTTTATCTTTCCAATTACAGAAATTCCTGGATGATATTAATAAGCTCTCGAAATGGCAATCCGGTTTTCGAAGCAAACACAGTTGTGAATCTGCTGTTCTAAAAGTGACTACTGATATTCGATCTGCTTTAGATCGTAACGATATCTGTATAGCAGTTCTTCTAGACTTTTCCAAAGCCTTCGACTGTATTGATCACTATTTATTACTAACTAAGGTTAAAAATAGCTTTAATTTTTCAAACTCTTCCACAAAGCTATTAAGCTGTTATCTAAGGAATAGAGTACAGTCGGTCGCCACAGAGCTTGGTTATTCAAACTCTAAAATCATGCACGAAGGCGTTCCGCAAGGGTCTATTTTGGGACCACTTCTGTTCTCCCTTTTTAACAATGAAATCCCAGGTATTGTTAAGAATTGCAAAATTCACATGTACGCTGATGATTTGATTATATATTTTTCGCGTCCTAGTGGTCTTATAGAAGATTGTGTTGCCAGAGTGAATGAAGATCTTGATATCATATCCTACTGGTCAAAAGGTAACAAATTGAAGTTGAACCCCGACAAGACAGTTTGTATTGTTTTTTCAAATAATGACTTTTGTTCAAATGATTTTTCACCTGTTGTCCTTGATGGCAACCCCGTTAAAGTTGTAAATTCTGCTAAATACCTTTGTTTCCATATTAACTCCTCACTTACCTGTTGTGATGATATAAAAGACACCTTGAAAAAAGTTTATGGTGGACTCCGCAGATTGCGATACTCGACGAACTACTTGCATCACCTCGTAAAAACAAGATTAGTTAAAACGCTTATAATGCCTTACATTTTGTTTAATTGTTCTGTGTTCCCTTGTCTTGACTCTGTTTGTAAGAATAGACTAAAAGTTGCGTTTAACGACTGTATCCGTTTTATTTATAATATTCCTAGGTCCAGTAGTGTGTCCAGTTTTACATCCTCAATTTACGGTCTGAATCTTAATCTGTATTTAAACTTCCGCAATATATTAAAACTATTTAAAATTATACAAACTAAGTCTCCCAGTTATCTTTTTGAAATCCTTCATTTTGCACAATCTAATAGAGGTAAAAAACTAATTATACCTTCATTCACCCATGGTATTGGAGAGCGATGTATCTGCAATTCGCGCCTGGAATTATCTTCCATCTGAATTGCAGGTAATCAACTCATATGCCGTCTTTCAGAAAAAGCTTTTCCTTCATCTTTCCGATAACCGCATCCTAACTTAGACATGACTTTTTTTCTTATTTAATGTAATAATTATAATATAATTTTTATTTATTTATTTATTTACTTTTATCTCTCTTTATTTATCCCTTTTATTTTATTTATTTTTTATTATCTTAATTGTTCTCAAAATGTATCTTAGTTGTTAATATATCGTAAAATCTGTAACGTCTGGAAAACTATGCTTTTAAAAGATATCATATCTTGTAGTATTAATGTAATTTTAATCTAAATACAAATACAAATACAAATGCAGAGATACAATCCTTTGTATGGAGTCAGGCAGCGCATCAAACTCGTATTTAGGGCTTCTCTAAATAAAACTGTAGGGGATAATTTGCTTACAGAGATGGGATTTTAACCAAATGAAGTTGACTTCAAGAGTGTTACTGGAATCACAGTTTGGTAGGCTACACCACTACGCCCGTAAATGGTGAGACCAGGGGAGGAAGAAAAGAATTATGGCGCTAGTTCCTCTAATTTACAGACATAGACAGAAGTGATTTGTTTTTAGCTCGCCTATATTTGCTATTTGCTGTAATTTCTGAGCCAATATATGATGTTCACAAACACCTAAACACAAAAAGGATGGTGCAAAGTGGAAATTCTTACTTTGGTTTAGGCGTTAGAAAGAAATTCGATCTGATATTGAAGGTGAAAAGTTCAATCTTCAATGAAACTTCTAGTGCTGCGGTTGCTGCTGTTCTCATTACTTATAGCCGTTGTGCAATCATTCATATATAGTCGAGCCCTTGCAATTTATTTATTCCGGCCTCATTTCGTTTATCCCACCAGCTGTTCTATACATCAACAGTGTGATTTTAGAGTTAAGGCAGTTCACGTGATTCTTGAAAATTGCACAAAAAGCTTCATCAAATGTGTATTATTTTTTAGTTTATTCAGTTTTGTTGTAGGTTAATCTATTTGAAGCAGGTACACAGCTGGATGCTATATAATTTATCTTTGGTTGGAGAAGCAATTTGGTCGACGTGTCCTTGAGCATAGAAACAGTCGTTACTAAGAACATTCAGAAATTTGTTTACTACAATGGACCACAATAGGAGGAAAAAGACGCTTACCTGTGGGCAACCCTTGGAGGCAATGACTCAGAGTGGAATGCTGCGTATTGAAGTTCTTATTTTTTCTGTTTGCGAGCACTTTTATTCATCCATTTACGTGAAGTACTCTCTACTCCATTATTTCGGATGAATCTTGATACGAGTACTCGTATATGCCATGAATTCGAAGTTGTATGAATCTTAGTCGATGTTATCGAATAATACGCATTCGATGGCAAGGAAACAGCTCTCTTCATTTCTGAGTGCTTTTTTAATTTGTATAAGTTGAACTCTGAAGAATGTGGCTATTTGATGATTGATAATGATTTTGATTAATGTGAATAGGATTCATTTAATGAGTGCTGTCCCTGATATGCCTATCCAGGATTTTCTCTAGCGTTTTAAGGAGAACTGAAGGTATGCTTATGGGTCTGTCTCTACTTTATATACATCTACATACATATATATGAACAATTTAGGCTATAACCCCACGCAAAACTTGCTCTGAATCATGTTGAATAGAGAGGAAATTGCGAATGGGTTCCGTTTATAGAATGGAGAGGAATGGTTTGGTGTCCCATTATTATTGAGATGGAAGAAGTTCGTTTCCTCACACCGTCACATCGTCAAATAAAGATTTGTGATTCTGCTCTAAAGAGGATCTTTTGAGGAAATGAGATTGAATCTAAGAGGATGAGATGGTGCGTTTCGAATAGACGTTTAGGCGCCGTTTTTTTTCGAAGATGCCATCGGCCTTTTGTTAACAATTCAATTTGATAAGTACTCTATTTGGAGAGAAATAAACATTTTGCACGACGAAAGCGAAGCCTACCGCCCTAACTACCTTAAGTAGAAAAGCCAGGAAGCCCAGATCGATGTTCATAGCACTATTTCTTTATCGATTTGGAGATCGCATATGAGACGGCCTATATAGCGGCATGTCTAATTCTTGGATTCTCGTTGAACTATCAGCCTTATCGAGTTTGTTCCCAGTAGACTCTGTGCCCTAAAATAAACGAAATATTTGAATGTGATTGCTACAGAACCCAGCAACGCCTTTAATAATAAATCGCATACAAGTTCATTCTGTTTAAACTCCATTCATCTGGTCTTCAAATTGGGGTGATATCTTGTATTAAATTCAACATTTACATTAGCATTTATCTGAACCAATTAAAGCCACTTTGGGTGATCCACAAGGCAGTCACCTTGATCAATTAATTTTCATTTCGACTATCACTGATGTTGTTAGTCAACAATGTGTCAATCCGATGATATGAAAATCTATTGACAACTTCCCAATCTGTACCACTAAAACTTCCTAGAGGTCAACATAAAGAAATGTCATGCGATCTCATGTTCCCCGAAGCATTTAACACTTCCTAACCGAACTTACTATCAACCCAAGTTGTAGCTTTAGCCACCTAAATGCAGGACATGAGCCTTAACATATTTATAAAAAGAACTCAATTTCTGCAAGCGTATTGATTCCATAATTATCAGAGCTAACTTGTTACACGACGGTCTTAAAAATCTTATAACCCTTACGTCACAAAATCCTTCAACATCAGGATTGTTAGCCCACTTCTCTAGTATGCTAGTCAGGCATGATTCCCTTACTATGAAAACCATATAACACGTATCGAAGTTGTCCAACGTAATTTTTTCGGTTCGCCCTGCGCGATTTATTTCCCTATGCTGACCGACTCAAACTGTTTGGGCTACTTCTTTGACAAAATGTCGCGAATTCGTCGGCATTCTCGTTATCCACGATCTCTTAACAGGCAACATTGACTGTCTCCTACTGCCTAGGGTGGCATCCCTATATGTTTCACTCATAATAGTCGAAATGCCGTATTTATGTGTCTCAATCACCGCGTCACTGTCTGTCTCGCTCGCACTTGGTACTCATTTTAACTTATTAAAAAGAACTAACTATGAATCGGGTTTCTTTAACAAAATATTTTTTTTGTCCTTAGTTAAGCGTTAGTCTAGTAAGTGTCATACCATTTTGGAATTCAGACTAAATACGCCATCTTTTAAAGTTACTTGCCAAAATGGCATAGTACATTTTTTTGGCAGCACAGCCAGTGCAAGTTAGGGGATTAATGATTTTCAGATACATGGATGGACAAAAAAGCAATATTTTAGTCAAAACCGATATAGTTACGTATGTTGAAATTTTGGACCGTAATTTACAGAAGAGTTACTCAGAGTTACATAACCAAAAAAAATCCAAGAAAGGCAAAGATTTGTGGTCACAGTATTTGAAAGATCGTCACAGGGTGTCAGATTTCTCGATTATTTTTTGAGTGCCAATAATTTTAAAAGTGCATGACTAAGTTTTTTTTTTTATAATTTTGTGATAACCGACACCACTTGACCTATCATCCTTTTCCAGCTTGACGTTGATTTTGGGGACACCCTGTATATCTTTGAGGTCATCATTTATTTAATGGAAAAGATCCTCTATTAGTCTAATAGGTCTTGACAAGCAAATTTGAATGACATCGACATAAATGCGAAAAGATACACTATGTAGGTATAGCATACATGGGTCATATCATTTATAAAAATACAAATCAGAATAGGGCCTAAGATAGAACCTTGAAGTACACCTGCACGCAGTTATCTGACATTTAAAAAATCCTCACTAATCATAACTCTCTGTTAACGATTGTTTATTTATCAATTTAACTGCCCTATCACTTAAATCAAAAGAAGCTTTTTGCATAATATGACGTGTTTAACTCTGTTAAATGCTTTGAAGAAGTCTAAAAATCATAAGACCTTTGATTATACCATTGCCTTATATCATCCAGAATTTTTACAATTGCAGTAGCGCAGCTATGAGTATGTTGGGGCCTAAAACTCGACTGAAAAGGAGAAAGCAAAGAATTTCTATTTAAATGATAAACTATTTGCTTTGCCAGTATTTTCTCAAAGTCTTTTGACAAGGTAGGAAGGATACCTATAGGTCGAAATCTATAGGGAGGGAGTGTTTCTTAGCAAGTAGAAGAAGCTAACTAATAATCGATAATATAAGTTAGTGTTCGTAATAAGTGGAGAGAGATGCCATTCTCGCCCGTTGCATTCGATTTAAAGGCAACTATGCCTTCAATAACATCATTCTCGTTTGCTGTTTTATAATTAAGCTCACATAAAAGTTCTTCTTGCAAGAAATAAGCATTTATTTTACCAGCATCTATTTGTCGCAAATTTGTCCAGAGCTGTTTAAAAGAAAGCGAATGGAAAAATAATTGCACTCAGCACGGCATCTGATGAAAGTGGTTTGGTTACGAGTTAGGCAGTAATCTTCCCATTTCCTTACCTGTACTATCCCCAGCAGCACATGATTGTTAAAAAGATCCTCAATTTTCGACTGAAAAAATTGCAGTCTCAAGATACATACATACAATTCTCCCATGGTATTGCAAATGCAATTGACTTAAAATCCCTGTAAGTGTATGTATGCGGAATCGGGACATGTAGAAAATCAATGCTATGAGAACAAAACAACCAAAGCAAGTTGATCAAAATGGAGAAGGTTAGAAGCATCAGAGATTATAAACCAATCCAGCAAACTGTAATGCGAGTTTGGAGCATATCGAGTAGGATAAGAGTTTTTAGCAACAAGACCATTAGATAGCACCAAGTCGATGAGTTTATGTGATAGAATATTATGTCTACCAAGATGAGTGTCGAAATCACCACAAACAATGATATGTTCATATAACTAACTGCAAAATTGGCTATCACCGAGAAAAACGGATCTGGCGAGAAGCATCTACTTAGATTATACACTAGGATACAATATATTTAACACAACCATCTGACACGTCTAACATTAAATATTAAATTCCGTTCTCGTCTTAATGTTGATTTGCAATAGATTGCTACATCACCTCCAGTTGCGTTTGTTATCCTGTAATTATGATACAAATTGTCAACGTCAACAAACGTCAAAGATATGATCATGATGAATTTTTGGCTTATCAAGATCTGTGTCCTCGAAAATATATTTTAGGTAATTTAGCTTACCAGAGTTAATATCACGTACATTCAGATGACATATCAAAAAACCCGAACGAATTCTAGATAAAATCCATGTCATTGTACGCACAGTATTATCATCCACACCATTTACCATGGACGATGTTCTACTTTATATAATCAAACAAAAAACAAGCAACGGATGAGCAACTCAACAGCAGAAGGCGAACCTATAAAAGTTATAGGGTAGCCAAATTATATAACTAGTAATAAAAATAAAAATACAAAAAAACCAAACAAGATTTAAAATTAATTTTTTCATTGTACAACACACGAGAAAATATTGACGAAAACGTAAAACGTTTCTGGGAAATAGAGGAAGCAGTATAAGATGAAGAATTAACAACTCAACATTATACAATAAATGTGAGGACTTGATACCAGAAGATTCTGGATGAAGCACAGATGACACTTATAGCCTTATTGGACAGAGATTAGGTGATTAGAAACCAAAGGCAATGGCGCGTTGGTATCAAATGGAACAAAAATTCACAAAGAACAGAAACTTACAACATGACTTATTGTTTTTCAATTATGATTTCGATGTAGGAGACTACTTAAGTACACCCAGTTACACGTACAGGGACTTTAAAAACATTGACAGGGCTTCTCAAGAACAGCACATTAGCAGCATTCAATGGAATCTAGTCTTTAGTATTCTCCAATTTGATTTCATAAATCAAAATATAAATCTTCTCGTTCATGTCAAAACAGGTATTGTTAAAGACAATGTCAAAATTTGGTTTAGAAATGAGATTCGTGAACTTATGGTGCAACGTGATTTGGCTTATAGCCAGTGGAAACGTTTTAGAATAACAGAATTTCTTCGAGCGTATAAAAGCTTGCGTAATAACGTCGTTCCAGAGATAAGAGCTGCCAAAATGCAGGTGGTCGAAAAACTTGGAACTTAATTCGGAAAACAAAAGTTAATTTGTTCTAGCTATGTCGATCGCAATGAGCTTAATAGAAAAATTTTATCTGCGCATTCAAATGGCAATTCTAATGTTAATTCCTCGTTCATCGAATCTGCCCTCTCTACGACATCATCTTTTGGGTTCGAAAGGGTGAGTGATGAAGATGTTGTTGAAAGTTTTCTGTCAGTGAAATCGAATGCTATGGGTGTACTCATCCGCTTTTTGTGAAAGCTATTCTGCCAAAAATACTTCCGTATATAACACACGATATAAACTGATGACTGGAATTTTCCCGCTGCAGTGGAAATTAGCAAAGGTCAGCTGCACAACTGCCTTGCTTAAGGTAATTGAAGATATAAGAGGTGGACTTTATATTGATTATGTCACGTTTTTAGTTTTTCTAAATTTTTCTAAGGCATTTGACATGGTAGATCACTCTGTTGTTCTCAAAAAGCTTAGATATTTCTCCATTTCTACTTCAGCGGTTCAACTCCTATCGTCATATCTGAGTGAAAGGAAGCAGGCTGTTTTGCACTATCAGACTTTCTTCCTGTAACTGAAAGTGTTCCCCAAGGATCAATTTTAGGCCCTCTCTTGTTTTCACTCTATATCAATGATATTGTGTCTTGTGTGCTGCGCTCATCCAAGCACATTTATGCTGATGATATCCACATATATCGAAGCTGCCCACTAGGTCTTATTGAGGATTGTATTGCCGTCTTAAATGAAGACCTTAAACGAGTTTTAGAATGGTCTTCGAAATGTGGTTTAGTTCTCAACCTAAGTAAATGTAATTGTTTAGTGATTTACAAGACTAAACTAGAGCTTTCGTATTTTCCGAGTTTTGCTTTGAACTACTCATATATCGAATTTGTTGATTCCTCTAAAAATCTAGGAGTTGTCTTCAATAGAACTTTATCTTGGAACAATCATATTAATATTGTAGTCGGAAAAACATATACACACCATATCGCAATTTATGAGGTACCCAAAAATTCACACCGTTGAAAACGAAATTGCTACTGGTCAAGGCTCTCATTATTCCCCAACTTACTCGTACCTACGGATGGGAAATTTTTCATGGATGTGACACCGAGAGCAAACACAAGCTACAAGTTTGAGTGCCGAGTTGACCATCAACCAGTGCACACGCACATGTGACCAAAAAAAAAACAACAACGCGCGAGTGTAGTGGAATCGTCTTCCACAGTCCGGGCATTCCTTCCTTCCTGCCACTGGTCTTACTGTTGCTTGCACTCGGTCACTGCCGTTGCTGTATTACATTGTCATACAGCGTGTGCAGTGACTGAGTGTATGTAACAACCGATGGATAGCTGGCTGTGGGTTTGAATTTTGTTGGTGTGCTGGTTCTGTTGTTGTAAGGGCATAACACCTACAACAATTTGATTCGGGAAACCAACTCGGAATTTTTACTTCACAGCTGTGCTTAACGTCGATGTTTGTGTTTTTTGTGTTTGTCTTTTTTTATAATGACTCGGGAACTCACAAGTTGATATTGCCACTATACGCGGGCTAAAAAGTAATTACTTTTTTGCGTACGTCCACGTCTGCAAATACAGACCAGTTGTTTTGGCACTTAGTGAAACACAGGTAGATCCCCGCCCACACATATCAGATCACTCTGATCTGCAGGTACCTGGCTACGAACTGGTGCCATTATTCTTCTCTCACCGTGGTCTTGCCACATACGTGCGTAGTGATGTATCTGACCAACTTCACCACAATGTGATCCGTGTTCCAACATGGAATTCAACTTCTTGTGGTTAAAATCCCATCTCCGTAAGCAAATTATCCACTACTGCTTTATTTACAGACGCACCAAACTGGACAGCAATTGACTTTTAACGAGTTTCATGCGCTGTCTGACTCCATTCAAAGAATTGTATCCCTGTATCCTCATACTGAAATCGTTATTACTGGCGATTTCAATATTCACAATTCTGGGTGGCTTCGACATTCTGGACAGACAACACCCGAAGGACGGTGTGTTGGGATCTTTGCTGCGGAAAACAACCCAACGGAGCTTGTAAATGAGCCCACGCGAATACCAGACGTTGATAGTCATACCGCCAACACCCCAGATTTGTTTTCAACTTCTAATCGTTGATGTGCTCGCCTCCTATATGATCGTCGGACCATTGTGTTATATCAGCTAATTTCTCGTACACCCACCACAAAGTTAGAGAAAAGATTCCCAAAAGAACCATATGACATTACGAGGAAGCCAACTGGAACGGTCTTAACAGTTTCTTTAGGAATTTTAACTGGTCGTTATTTTTCCTCGATAACGACGTAGATGGCGCTGCTGATATGATCACAGACACCATTCTCTTTGGAATGAGAAACTTTGTCCCTCATCGGATGCAGAGTATCAATGGGGTGGCCGTGGTGTAGTGGTACTAGCTATCGCTTCTCACTCGGAAGGTCAAGGTTCGAATCCTAGCCACAGCAAGTTTTCATTTGTGTAGTTGGAACTCAGTCAGAAAAATCTGCGTGTGAAGGCATAACACTGACATGTACATTTGGCTGTTGTAGGGTTTTTCAAGCACAAAACAACTGTTAAAATACACAACCTCACATTCCGAGAGAACAAAAATCCCTCCGTCCTATTCGGACTCCCACCCCCGGAGAGTCAATATCGAAACCAAACACACCTTAGTTTCAAACCACTACATCACAAACTTTCCTTTCTCCTCCTTCTATCTTTCCGCCCGCGCCATGGCAACAGTATAAGGGTATTCATAGCCCCTTAGGCGCGCGTAAATTATAAAAAAAAAAAAAAACCCAAAAGAAAAATCAAGGTGCGACTCGGAATGTAAAGAGGCTGTCAGGGTTAGAGGAATGTTTTTTCGGTCTTTCAAGACCAACCCGACAGAGGAAAACCGAAAAGAAGTTAAACGAGCCAGAAATAACTGCAACGTCTTTTTCAAGCGTGTGGAATTCCAATACGACCAAAAACTGAAGCAAAAAATACTACAATGTCCCAAAGATAGTAAGAATTTTTGGTCGTTCGTCAAAAATATTAGAAATTCTGCCACATTCTCCATCCCAACGCTCATTTATAATGATATTCCATCTGTCAGCTCTTTGGACAAGGCGAATCTGCTTGCCGCACACTTTGCGACCAGCTCAACACTCCCTGCTTTGTTTCCGCCTACACTTGAGCGCGTCGAATCTTCAATGGGGCGAGTCCACTTTCGCACTCGTGTCGTAGCGAGAGTTCTTAAAGATCTTAACATGTACAAATCCACTGGTCCATATGGTATATCTCCCACCTTCTGCTGAGGTGTTCTTCCACGCTGGCAAAACCAGTGCGTAAGCTTTTTATCAATTCTACACTTTTGGACACTTTCCGAGAAGATGGAAAACAGCATTTGTTCAGCCCGTCTCTAAAAAAGGCGAACCTTCCTCTCTCTCCACCCACAGACCCATTGCACTTACGTCCCTTCTTTCCTAGGTCATGAAAACGCTGGTAAACCGTCTCGAAACACGAAAACTTCTTAATGACCGCTGCCGGTCGGTTTTCGTAGCAATAGGTCCACTGGTGATTTGATGGCATATCTGACCGAAAAGTGGAACCAAAGCGTACATCATTCTGCCGAAAGCAAGATAGTTGTACTTGATATTTCTAAGGCATTTAACAGGCTCTTTTGTCGAAAATGCGTGCTCTTGGGATCGATGACTCTCTTCTTCAATGGATTAGAAATTACCTTTCGGAACGATCAATTCAAGTTGTCTCGGATGGTTTCAAGTCTGATATTCACAAAATAAATGCTGGTGTGCCCCAGGGTTCCGTTCTGTCTCCGACACTCTTTTTAATTTACATCAATGATCTCTTGTCTGCTTCTTCTAATCCAATATATTCCTTTCCTGATGACAGTACTCTCTGCTTTTCATATTCATTCCCAGACTCACGTCCCTGCTCTTCGGCTGTAGAACGGGAACCCAGCGTATGTTAAGCTCATTAAATTCTGATATTAACAGCATAACCAATTGGGGAAATATCAACCTAGTGGAATTTAATGCTTCCAAAACTCAATGCTGTCTGCTGTCGTTAAAGCGAAATTTAAACACCCAGCCGTTATCCATGAATGGCACTTCCATCGTCGAAACCGATAAACTTTCCATTCTCGGTATGTGTCAATGAAGCCTTACGTTAGAATGATCGCATATTCAGTGTCGTCAAAAAGGCTGCGAAATGTCTAAGTTTCCTCAAGCGATGTAAGAAATTTTTCACCACCTCAGATCTGGCCTCAATATATAAGGCGTTTACCCGCCCGAAATTGGAGTACAATTCCCACATCTGGTAGGATGCGCCCAAAACATCTTTGCACCTACTAGATAGGACTCAAAACCGTGCGATATATCTCATAGGTGATACTAATATCACTCAAACAATGGACACCCTCCAACACCGACGTAATGTCTCCTGTCTCACTCTGTTTTATCGCTATTTCCACCAGCAGTGCTCCGTAGAAATCGTCAGTAGCATTCCGCCCATTCAAACTTTTAACCGTAATACCCGTCTTGCTATGAATGCTCATCAGTATACCCTCAAGCCCACCTTCGGATGTACTCTAAAATATCGTGATTCGTTCCTAAACCGTAGTCTTTATAACCTTCAAACATTTAAAACCAACGTTCACCGGTACCTCTCTTTCTATCCTCAATAATTTTCCTTCGCCCGCGTTGTGTGCAAGCATTTTAAGGGTACTTATCCCTTGAGCGCGCGCACATTATAAAAAAAAGTTGCATTTAACACTATCATTCATTTTTTGTCTCAGAAGATATGATCATGTTTGACATCTTGCCTCACGCCTGGTGAACATGTCCTTTGAAAATTACCTTAAGTTTCGCGCGCTCATTTTTCTATTTAGCATAATTAGAACGAAGCGGCCGTCGTATCTTTACGAAAAAATCCAGATTCCGCCATCTAACAGGTCTGCTTGTTTAATATTTTTCGTCGCTGCCATTCGTCTTTGGAATTCACTGCCCCGTAGTATACAAGAGCAAGACATAGCTAACCCTTCCTCACCCTATACCCATCTCAAGCATAAATTTTAAATGTTATTTGAATTTTAATTTAAAGTTTTTAAACGGAATACAAATATGTCAATATAATCAAATTGTATATTCAATTTTTGTTAATCTTTCACAGGTTTATAAGTATTTCTATATAAACTTTAACAAATTTATGCAGGAATATCTTCACTTGTCCAATAATTAGTGATAAAAACAATTATACGAACTGTAATCAGTTGTACCAAGCAGTTATCAGAAAAGAAAGCACGACAACCATATTGCGTATAGTTTTCGAAGCATCAATAAAAACAAGTAATGGGATAGTTGAAAGGAACTGATGCTTAACGCACCGATATTACAGCTAGACCTTGAATACCTTTTACTGCGGTGGAGAATTGATCAATACGTCTCCACTGCCGATAGAGAATAGATGTATCACAGATAAAGATTGGTGAGGATCATCAGCATTTTTAAAAAATTTTATGACAATCATCTCAAAGTGAAAAAATACAGGATTTTAAGCTTACAAACCTACCTATCCTTAAAACATTACACAAGCTAGTGGAAGACGAATCAAATAAATACGAGTACCTACGTATTGCAGAAATAATTAATATGTACACCATATATAATATTATATAATAAATAATAATTAATTAAATTTAAAGAGAGAGATGTCGGGTTTACATTTTTTAACAGAAGCTAAAACGATTCAGAAACAGCTGATAGAAGTACTACAAAGAGGTAGATTTAACTTGATAATGTGGAAAGCAAATCACCAAGGATTAGAAACAGATCTTAACCACGAACTAAAAGACGAAGAACCCATTGAAATACAAAAGAAGAGATAGTCAAGACTCTTGTAATGCATTCGACGCCAAGGGCAGATGAGATTCATTTCAGAGTAAAACTGCAACCAAGTTAAAATAACTAAACGCCTAATATTATCAGATATCGCTAAACTATATGACCCACTGGCATGGCTTAGCCCAGTTATCATAAGAGCTAAAATATTACTCCAAGAACTTCAGATAGAGCAGTATACGTGGGACACATTCATTAGAAGGAATACTAGCAACGAAATGGGAAAAATTCCGCACGGGACTACCGCCAGTTGAGAAAATAAATTTTCGTCGATATAGACATGGCAGCACTTGCCGATTACCTCCCGAAGTACATCATCAATGGCCCTTCGAAATATTCTGGAACCATTCTTGAGTCCAAACAGCAGCCTGAAAAACTCATGTTTCCCATTATTAATTGTGAAGGCTGTGTTTTCTCTGTCACGCTTAGACAGATTAATCTGATTTAATCCAGATTTCAAATCTAATTTTGAAAAGAATTTAGACCTTCTCAAATTTGAGAGAATCCGGAATGGGATATTTATCATTAATCGTTTTTTGTATTCACTTTTCGAAAATCGATAACTAACCGCATTTTCCGATTTCCATCTTCATCCAGTCCTTTTTTGTCAACAACCCAAATTGGATTATTATAAGGTGACCGTGAAGGTCTTATTATGCCTTTTTGGAGAAGATTCGATATATCGGTGTTAACAAACTGTGTGGCTGCAATTGGTTAAGCATAGGTCTTTGAATATACTGGTTCATTGTCTGTTGGTGTAATTGTAGCGACTACGTTTGTATAATCTGGCAATGACTCGTCCGTATCAGCAAAAACCTTGAAATGTTCTTTTTTACAAGAAGTGCAAATTCGCCGTGTATTTCCTTGGATATCCTATCGTTGTGGATATATGGTTTACATCTCCGCAATAGAA
Source organism: Volucella zonaria (assembly GCA_963966105.1). Classification (NCBI taxonomy): domain Eukaryota; kingdom Metazoa; phylum Arthropoda; class Insecta; order Diptera; family Syrphidae; genus Volucella; species Volucella zonaria. The sequence goes on from OZ014530.1 coordinate 9,196,088, forward strand.
ATACAACAATTTCTCTTCCCCATCATTAAATTGAAGAATACCTTCTTTCAGATCAAGATGTGCTCCTATTGAGTGCAAAAAATCACATCCAATGATACCTACAAATGTATCAAGGAAAGGAAGGATGAAAAATGGTATGCTTCTATTAAAGATATTGACTACACATTTGTATTTTATTTGAGTGGATCCATGTACAGATCTTACCACAAATGGAGTCTGTACACGCATGATGCCTTGGAGATGGTCTAGGCTTTTAATATATTGTAGTTTTTTGAAGCACCAGTGTCGATTAGTAATTTCATTTCAATGCCAGCCAGTGTTATGCAGACGAATGAATGCCAGGAAGGACCTACCCCTAAAAAATTGATTTCGTCGGCCACCTCCAAATCATTGTTATCAACGTCGGCGCATGTTTGCGAAAATGAATCATCATATTCCTCACCTAAGTTATTCTCAAAGCTTTTGTTATCATTTATTACTGGGGCTTACTGTGTCAGATGTTTTTGATACAAGTTGTTTAGCTTCTGCAGTTTGGGTAGTGGTTGCTGAATGGAAGCATTCTGATTTCTCGGTGACCAACATCGAAAGCGGGAACCTGAGGGAACTGGTCGCTTCACTGTGAGCGGATTACCTTTGGGATGGATAACGCTAACATAGCTGTTATCCGGTGCGGTAAAGGCTTTACCATTATTCTGTTGCAAAAGCGGTCTGTGTGTATTGCTATTGTGTCGTGACGTTGAGGGATCTGTCTCCATTGGACTTGGTCTAGACCGTTGGAGATTATTACGATTGTAGTGGGGTAGTTTTCAGGGTTGTTACCGTAGTTCGCTCTGTACATCGGTTGTATCAATAATTCCTTTGGATCTGCGAACGAATTTGCCAACGCTTTCCTCGCTTGATTAGCTTCCAACTCTTGTGCAAATGCCAATGCAGTTGGCATATCCGTTGGTGTAGACGAAAATAAGATGTCAGTCATTGGCTTCCGTAAGCCTGATATAAAGGTTCTTTGTGCATCCTGCCCCAAGGGGTCGATATCGACCATTTTGGGAATCCCTGGTTTAAACAATTATTTTCATTTGTTCATTTTCTTATTCTTGATAACATTTCACCGCTAAAATTTCTTCTTCTTCTATGAAGACCTGTAATTGTCGCGATCAACCCAAGACTGACTTGAGCCCATTAAAAAGCACCAGCACAACAGATCGCCAAAACTTTCCATACAAACAAATAGCGGTCACAATACTCGTAGATGCATGTGGCCAAGTCCCAACAGACTTGTTTTCCTTAATTTGCTTTCGCATTTACCGCAAACGCGTGCTAACTTATACATATGTCTAGATGAACTCAACTATAAAGTTAACCTGGATTAGTGGAACAGTTGACAAATGGAAATGCTTTGTTTCTAACCGAGTAAATCAAATACAAGAAGTTACAAAGTCAACAAATTGGCACTGTGTTAGACCTGAAAATAATCCAGCGGATTACGCATTAAAATGCGTGGAACCAAATTCACCACACTGTGGTGGAATGGTACATCGTGACTCAAGATATGAAAACATTTTACCACTTCCGCGGAGGTTGAAACGGTAGAAGGTTTAAAAGAACTTGAAGTTTATGTCATCTTAAAAAAACCTTTGAAAGCAGGTGGGAATTCTTGTATAACTATTCGTCCTTAAAAAAAATAACGCGAGTGGTAGCATATCGCATTAAATTTGCTACGATGTGGTAGAAAACTCCAAAAAGGTCAATCGGTGGAACTAAGGAAAGAAGATCTGGAACGGTCATTGAATACAATAATAAACATGGTACAAGATCAACACTTCAACGCTGAAATATTCTGAAAATTGCCTAAGTTCAGCAAGATATTATCACTAAATCCGTTTGTTGAGGAAAAAAACATATTAAGTGTAATAAAGAACTACGTTCACCCGGAACAACCCTTTGCCGGAAAGAAAACTACTTAGTAATTTTACTGCCGCTTCACTAAATCCGAAATTGTTTCTTAGCTTACAACACAAAAATTTATGATTTACTTTATCGAAGGCCTTCGAGAATTCCAGCAGACAAAGAAATGAAACATGACCTCTGTCAAAATCTTGTGTTATTTCTACAAATAAATTGACCATGGCTGTGAAACAGCTGTGGTTAGCTCTAAAACCTGACTGCTCAGCAACTTATAGAATGACAAGTGCTTCATAATTTGTTTTGCTATTATTTTCTCGAAAGCATTGGACAAGCAGGGTAGAGTGCTAATCGGTCTAAAATCGACAGAAGGTGCTAGATAAGTTTTCTTTGCGATTGGCAAAACTCTCGCAATTTTCCAGGACCGAGGAAACGTTAATCTTGTTATGCACCATTTGATGAGAGATGGGGTACAATTTACGGAAGGAAAAGCTTAATAAAGGGTACTGGTACGGCATCTTCACCTATGGAGTCAGATTTGATGGCTGTTACGGCTTGGATATTTTCGTCTTCAGTGACTACTACAAAATCTTCCAATCTTGGCAGAGAGTGCACTACTTCCTCAGTCTGACTAAAATCAAATTCATTTATACTGGAATCATCTCCCAGAAATGCAGGACTTAGTTTATCGGGATCGAGTACACATTTAGAGCTGATATGCCAAATTTACGCAAGTTACTCCAAAATCTCTTTGCAGGGAGGGAAGTCTTTAGTTTAGAGGCGAAATAGTCTTTCTTTGAAGTACGTACAGCTAAGGTGGCGTAGTGTTACGTTCCGCTTTGTTCGAAGACCAGTTATCAATAGATGGTCTATGCTTCCACTAACTATGTATACAATTTGCTTCTTATTTTAATAGAGCAAACCACTTCAGACGTAAATCATGGACATGCTCTGTTTTGTATTTTAACCGTTTTAGTTGGTACACATTGATCGAACAATTGTGCTAAAATAGCTTGAAACATTTTTACTTTTTCATTCGGATCAGCCATTAAGCGGCATTGCTCCCAAGGGGCTAAAGAAGTAGCAATTTTGGGGGCATTCAAGTCGATGGAATTGAAATCTTTAAACGTGAAGGTATCTGGGATAACAGTGTTACACAACTCATATCATAGGTACAGAAAAGAAAATCATGGTCAGAAACATCAAGCAATAGTTGGTCGAACAGTAGCACAAGCGACGGATTAGAAACAACAACTAGATCTAGAAATTATCTAGGAAAATGAGTAGGGTAAGTAGTATTTTGTATTTCCATCCCTACTAAATCCTTCATTTGAAAAGTAAGCGAGTCATTCTTTATTAAGTTGGTGTTAAAGTCACCGCAGATGATTATGTGCAGACAGAGTGCTCAGTATTCAGAGATTACTGCGAAGAAGGGCACAGGGGAGCAGTGTCTATTGTTACTGTATGCACATGCAACCAAACATTTGGTATTGCAGTCGCGTATTTCAAGTATAATGTATTTGATTCCATTTCTTCTAGACTTAATGATAATTTTACATTTCAGATCCGATTTACAATTAATCAGTACCCCGCTACCCGCTCTATCAGTAAATCTATCATTCCTAAAAATTTCAAAATTTGGTATCTTATAGAAAACATCAGGTACGTTCGGCATAAACCAGATTTCACTTACGCAAATAACATCAATACAGGAACAAGAGAACAAGTATTTTAAGTAAACTAATTTGCTGTCGTTTAAACTACGCGCGTTTAAATAACAAACCTTAAGTTCCTCAAAACTCTTGGATAGAACATTTACCATAGTGTGCGTCGATTTTTCATTCACACTGTATTGGTTTCCTGACCTTGTGATATCCATTAAAGAAAAAAATGAGAACCGCAAGAGGTAGAGGTTTCAAGTCTTACAAAGAGTATATTCCGATATTTGTTTATTTCAATACAAAAGCAATACATATTGAGGTAGTGTCCGATCTAACGAAAGAAGCACTCAGAAGATTTCCGTCAAGAAGAGGTGGCAATGGAACTACCTTTGTCGATACAAAAATAATTTTGGATTGTGAGTTTCGAAAAGCCGTAAACGAAATTTCTATTAGTGCGTTTTGCTCCTACTTTGAAGGAATAAGTTGGCATTTTAACCCCGAGGGCGGTACTCTTTTCGGAGAGTTATGGGAGGCTGGGGTAAAATCGGTTAAATATCATTTGAAGCGAATAATAGTGGATTCAACACTCACGTTTGATGAAATTACTACTATATTATCTTAGATTGAGGCACCGAGTAATCCGGACATAGAAGTACTATCACTAGCACACTTTTTAGTACGGCATTATGCCTTGGGGAGTAAGCAAACTAGAACCAGAAATGCATAAACTAACACGATGGAACTTAATTCAAAAGGTAACGCCTCATATTTGGAAAAATTGTAAACTAAATAGTTGTCAATGCTTCAGCATTGAATGAAATAGCAAACTTAGGTTAAAGTAGGAGACGTTGTTTCGGTTAAGGTCGAAAACTGAAGAGATGGCCACTGGCCAAAGGAATACAAGAAAAGAGATTGGCATAGTAATAGTTGTAACTTTAAAATCGAAATTAAATGCGATAAGCAAGAGCCCAGTTCTGAAAGTTTGCCCACTTCCTATTGAAGATGAGCCAAGCACTGAAAAAATATTTTAGCAGAAACCGACAACAAATTAGTCCTACCCAAAGACCTCGAGCCCGTAAAAAGTGGTTGGCTTGTAAGACTAAGAACTTCACGCAGCCTCAGAGTAAGTAATCGAATGGTGTCAAGTCGCATGATAGCGGCGGCCAATTGATGAACGCTCGCCGTGAGATAACCCAGTCGCCGAATTTCTCCCTCGCAACATCGAGCGTTGCGTTGCTTGTATGGCATACCATATAACGCCGTCTTGTTGGAACCACACCTCGGATATATCGATGTTGTCGAGCTCTCACCACAGAAAGTCGGTTAACATCGCTGTAAGGTCCGATGATGCCGTCATGTCATAAACCGAACCAAACAGTCAAGTTTTGTGGATGCATTGATGCTTGGCCGAATACGTGTGGATTGTGTTCGTTCCAGCAATGGCAATTTTGCTTATCGATATAGCCGCTGAAGCAAAAGTGAGCCTCGTCTGAAAAGATCATTTTTTGGCCAAAATCCGGATTTCCGACCTACATCTCCAGCCCGCAATTAGCTAACTGACGGCGTTGTCCGTGCTCATCCGGCTCCAGTTCAGGCGTCAACACAATCTTATATGAATGTATGCCAAAACCAAATGCAGAATGCCGGGTTGACTCTCTGGCGATGCTCAATTTAGCTGATCGACGCCAAATAGACTTTTACGGCCACCACAGCGGCCTTGTTTTGTTCATTTGGGCCAATCTCTCTCTGGTTGGTGGAATAAGATCCAAAAGAGTGTACTCACACGCAAACTTTTCCACGGTGCGACGAATTGCCTACACACTGATGCCATGATGACCGACTTCATGACGAAATTAACGTTTCGTGATTATAACTGAGCCGGAAATTCGATATTTTTTAATAATTTCCACACTTTCCGCAAGCGTAAAACGGTGCATGATGAAATGGCAAACCTTACTGAAAATTTTGACAGCTGGATGCCATTGGTAACTTTGACAATTGGAAAAACTGTCATTGCTATCTGATGGCACGTTATTATATCAGCATTGTACCGGGCAGAAACTCATGGTAACACTTCACTAAATCATCTCAAGGCCTAGGAAACTTCAATTAAACGTGAACTGGGAGTACTGAGTACAGCCCTGTAATCAATAATTGTTCTAAGAGGGATTATTTGCGAAACTATTAGAAATGGTTCTTGGAGTTAATGATGAAGTTTATAAAGGTTGCGGCAGAACCAGTTGAGCAGTTTTGAAGAGTTGTTAAAACAAAACCAGGGTATATATGAAACAAATGTTTTTATTTTTGAAATCCGTAGAAATTACTACTTTAAATGCATTAATTTTTAAAAATAATGTCTTTAGGATGGCGCCCGTTAGCTACAATACATTGCTGGAGGCGATTTCTAAAGTTTTGAACAGCCCGTTGACACATTTCGAGGGGTATAGCGTTAACTTCTTCAACAATTCGCTGCCTTAGCTCTGGCAGGTTTTGGGGCGACGGTTAAAAACATTTTCCTTAAGATATCCTGAAAGAAGGAAGTCGCATATGCTTGAATCTGGCGACTCTACATCACCTCTCAAAGGCACTAGACGTCCGGGAAATATTTTTCTTAAAACATTTAGAGAATTTCGGGCTGTTTGGGCTGTAGCGACATTTAAACATTTGGAACCAAACATCCCCTAATCCCTCTTCTTCAACAACCACTTCCAGTCGGGGCTGCAGAAAATTTTGTTACATTGAAACATAACGCACGGAATTCACGGTCACGGTCACGCCTCCTTCTTGAAAGAAGTGCGCGCTAATAATGCCAAATTGTGATACGGCACACCACACCGTTAGTTTAGGAGAATGTACCGGTCTTTCGTGAACAATTAGGGGGTTGTTTTCAGCCTAGTAGCAAACATTTTGTTTATTCATAATCACGCTTACGTAAAAATGTGCCTCGTCGCTGCTGAAGAATGTTGCCTCAGGAGGGATCGCTGCAAGCATTTCCTCACACAGATTTTGGCGGTTGGCGTAGTCTGCTCGGTTCAATTCTTGAAGCATTATTTTTTTGAAGGGATGAAAATTCAAATCTAAATGCAGAATCCTCCTCAAACTGCGGTTTGAAACCTCCAATGCAATAGCGTGCCTTCGAGCAGAACGTCTTGGCGATAGCTCGAGTGCTGCTCTCACTAGCCCCACATTTTCTGGTATTCTGATGGATCTTCGTCAGCCATGTGTATCTATTCTACCAGTTTCCTCCAACTGCCGAATAAAGGACCGAATTGTGTTCGCAGTAGGAACCGCATTATTGCGCGGAATGTTAAAGCGTCGCTGAAAAACTGTTTGCGTCGCAATCACAGATCGGTTGTTACGCACGTACGGCAAAGTCACTATGTAGTCCGGTCCAAACCATTTTTGCTACTAAATGGGGATGTCTACGGAACAAAAAGAAACCTAGTGCAGCTACCTACCCGCACCACCGTTCAAATACCTGCCAGTCAAAACTGCTGAATTGGTTCTGCCGCACCCTGTACAAGTATAGACACTGTCTACTTCGTAGACATATTTCTATTATTGTTCCCACATCCCAGTTTTTATGTTATGCTAGTTAAAGGTTAGTACTTAACAAATAAAGCAATTATTATTCAAGCAAGGTGGTAGTCGGATGCGTTTTTATTATTTTCCAAAAGTCACTCACATTCAATTACGATGACTTAGATTTTATGTTTCTCCCCCCACAGCAGCAGCATTCATATCCTCTGTTCCGTCATTACTGCTTCTTTTGGCGTTAACTTACTCGAAATTATTCAGCTCCTCTACGTGGTCAATGATTTTTCTCTTCCCATTAGCATTTCATCAACCGTCGCAAACGTTTGTGCTTCTGCATCATAGAGCAGGACTGGCTCTTATATAGAGTCTCCTTAGTGTTTCTCGACGAGACCTTATTACTCATTTGCCATCTCAGGCCGAAGACTGACGGGAGTATCTCTTCGTTTGATTTCTGATGAGATGTCATTATAAGACTTAATAGCGGAGCCGAGGTATAAAAAGTGCCTGACTGCCGAAATTTGTACACAAAGACCGATTTCCAAATCACTGTGCAACTACATATATTCGCTGATGGCATGGATATCATTGACAGAACGCAGCCAGCTGTCCTGGTATAGTGACCAAAGCGTATCAGCTATGAATGAGGGAAAAATTAATTAAATGCCGTCAATAAGAAATGAAGCAAAGCATCAGCGAAACTAATTTTAAGGAATGTAGACGTGTAAAGCGGATGGATACCAACTCTCTCGGGCTGAAGAGTTATCGGTTCTACCAGGAGGAACAAAGGAAGACTTCCTTGATGGAGACCTCAAACATATTGGAGTATGCAACTGGGGAAGTTGCACTTAGGCGAGGATGCTTATTAATTCATAATCATGTGGACATAATTCCGGGTCACCCAATCTTAGTATTTAAAATCATTGCTTCCATGCCAATTATAGTGTGCTCTTTAAGGCTTGAAGTTAACTTAGTTCTTAATGTTAATTGCTGTACCTGCTTAAATTTACCGATTCTCGCTTAGAAATATTAGTTTAAAACCGTAACACAATTTCTGGTAAATAAGGCATGGAACATATTCCAAGCCATTAAGTACAATCCACCGATAATACGCCGATATTTTCGTAAGTCAAATGTCCATAGAAGTCTTTGATTGTTCAAGTCCCATATTTTCAGCTTATTCTCCTCAGAAGTTTTTTTTTTTTTTTGAATGAAAATCAACATGAAGCTCAAATATTTGCCGCGCTTAACATAATCCAGCCAGAAAGGTTTCTGTTTTTACAACTCCACACACACTTTGTACCGAATGTCCACAATCTACCTAAGGCCTCAAGGATCACTTCTTAAGAAATAAATACAAATCCCATTAAATATCCACATCCAAAAAAAAAAACAAAGAAAACAAAAAATACCAATCCTAAGCGGCAAATGATAATTCCCAGAAAAGAAGAGAAAGGTCATGAGGAAAATCGTAAAGAAAATAGCAACAAAAAAAAACAAAAAATTAAACTCCAAGGATTAGGGACCCACAATAGATATTAAACACAATACCTCTGGCACCCACTCTAGCTTAGTTCTTCCACTTAAAAAGCCCTTTGTACTTTGCAACCGACTAGCAAACTCAATTCAACTTTTACGTATATTATATTAGCAGCTTATAAAGGCCATAGTCATTTTCCCAAGACCATCTTCTGTTCCCTAAAAACAAAAATGTTAAAGTACAAAACCCCCTTACGTCTATGCAAATTGTTCTTATCCTAGTAGTTTTCAACTTTTCGCTGCTGCCTTGAATGTTGATACCACTGAATTCTTCTTTTTTCAACTTTCAACAACCTACGAATGGGAAGGGGGTGCGGACAAAAAAAATCTAAAAATATACACTGTACATATTCGAATATAATCTGCTTGGTCACACAGCTATATACAGAAATATCAACCCTACATACCTATCAACGACCGACTTAGTGGACGTCCTAGGTTCTTGGTTCTACCATCTAATGAGAGAAAATTTCTTCGTGCACTCGAAGGACTGTGACAGCAGCAGTTGGCAGAAGAGCTTTTACGTTGACTTAAGTTAACCAACTTTTATTTCCTTCTGTTGTTTAGACAGGGTTGTATAAACATGTGGAGACATCTGCTCCTCCCAGTCGACCCACCGTTAAGAACTGCATGAATGTGGAACACTAGGGGTTGTTGCAAAAATAAAGAAAATAAAAAAATCGAACGAAAACATCCTTGTAATGCAACTTGCCTTCTTTCACTCTTCCAAAGACAAGGGAGAACATCTGCTCGGTATGTGTTTTTTCAAGTAATTTCTCCAACACTACTTTACTGATGCTGTTACTGCAACAAGCCTTTTACGAGAGGGGGTGTTTAAAGTGTTCTAGAGCCATTGCAAAGGAGCAATCCTAACACGTGTCACATTGATGGATAAGGACTTCCTAAGCGATTCTTTGACCGAATGGCGGAACTAAATAAGACTATTGAAAAAGTTTACGTATTTATTGGAACTACTCGTATTCCGTAAAGTTGTTGATGCTAAGAAATTGAAATTGTCCAGAGGACCATAGTTGAATATGCGAATATCTTTACTCGAAATTCCATTCTCCAGCCACTCTTCCATTTCCGGATGGCATCATGGGACATGGGAAGAAGGAGGATACTTGATATAACTAATACAACGGATAAATCGTACAAATTCAAGATAAATTTGAAAGAGACCTTCAGTTCCGCTTTTCTGCTAATTTGCTCCGTATTTCTGCTGGTTGGTCCTTCTCCAACCAACTGACAGAACATTGTTTCTTGCGCCTTTCATTGTGTTCCCGATCTCTCGTATTCGTATTCGTGTTCGTACTCGAGTTCACATTGCCTGCTGTCACAATCGCTAAAGAAAAACTCATCCAAGAGAGACATCAACTTTGAACTTATTCAACTGCTTAACATTCAGGCTTTCTACTATACTTACTTACCATGCCGAGTGTAATGGATGCCTGACATATTAGCTTCGTATTGATAGTTGGATTGTTTCCATTTAATGTAAATTGAGTTGACTATCAGTATCTGGGCATGAACAAGCGATTGTCACTGAAGTACGAGTATACTGGATAGCGGTCCTGAAAATACGAATAATGCTTTCATTATACGAGTATGTATTGTATGCATGTCCTTTTGTCTTTTGAATAAACGAGCATACATGACCTTAAGCAACTCTGCGGGTACAAATCGTAATAGACTTTAACTATTGTAAGGACGTTCACATGTGCACATGCATACGTTTGAATGTAAAAGATACTCATATCGGTATCTCGGCTATTTGTACTTACATACAATTTGTAAAATTGGTTTTAGAATAATGAGTTAAGAAGTTAATCATCCGATCTAGGTATGAAGTGAAGACTGTTCAAGACCGGCTAATTTTACAAAGAGTGAACTTGAATTTGATTATATCTAAATCAAAATATACCTCTTTATGTGGAAAAGGGAATATTAATAGTGGTAAGCCAAAGCATTAAGGTTAATTCAAATGCTAGAAGAGACGTTACTCTGGAACGAAGACTTTACCAGGGCTTGACTAGCTCTGATTGAACTCAGTAGAATAGGTATAGAATAGGAATTTGTCTACGTGCAAACAGATAATTTGGCTCAATAAGGAGTACATGAATCAAATCAGGGAAAATAGACTTGGTTCTTTGGGAACACGCAACGATTAGAATTGGTATTTTTACATATTTTTATGAGACGGCACTGATTTCGATTTTCGTGCTACCCATGTACCACGATGGCTGATGGCTTCGTATCTCAGGAGTCAGATCCTCCAAATTGTTAGACTTAAATATTAGACTTAGATGAGGTGATATTAATTTGTTTGTATATTTATACAAGGTGGCGCAAGAGTTGTCACCGGATGTTCTTTGACTGTAATTTTTTTTATGAAAAAAAAAAACGTTAGTTCTGCTTCTGGATTATCTTTACTTGATGTCTTAAATTATTTTCCATTAAGCCGGAAAAATGATATCGGGTAAGTGGCCGCCATCAGAATTAATGACCACTCGGGCCCGATTTGTGGCATTTTCCATCACTCTTCCCAGTATTTCCAGCGATTGGTGATCGCATTCTTGACGGATATTGTCTTTGAGGGCTTCAAGTGTCTGAGGCTTGTTGGCATAGACTCATGACTTCAAAAAAACACCACAAAAAGAATCAGGTGATCTTGCCGGCCAGTGCAAATCTCCAAAACTAGAGAATAGGCGAGCCGGAAATGCAGTCCACAGAGTTTCGGTTGTGGCTTGTGAAGTATGCACCGTTGCTCTATACTGTTGGAACCACATATTCTCCAATCCCAATTCAACCAATTGAGGAAGGTGATAGTCGTTGAGCATGACCCTGTAGCGCTCGTCGTTCACAGGAGTCATTTGGCCCACAGCGTTTTCGATAAAATAAGACCTGATGATGCCTCCAGAGTAAGCAGCACACCATGCAGTAACTTTGAGCAGGTGTAATGGCTCCTCGTGGGTTATACGCAGATTTTTGGTGCCCCAAAAGTGATAATTTTGCTTATTCACATATCCACAGAAATGAAAATAGGCCTCGTCGCTCATGATGATTTTCGCTGAAAAGTTGTCTCCCTCGTAGTCGAGATTCAGGAAGGCTTGAGCGTAGGTTACACGCGCTTGGCGGTCAACAGCTAACAGCTGATGCACTTTGTAAGGGAACATCTTAAAGTCTTTCACCAAAATTGCGTGGCGTGTCGACTGGTCGATACTCCGGGATCCTATGCGACATTTTCAACCACAGCTGCGATTTTCTCAGCAGAACAGCTGTTCCGAGGCCGGCCAGACCTGGCAGCATCTCGTGTTGTCCCATACTCTTCTAGGCAAGCGGCTAAACATCGTAGTGTCTGCCCAGTTGGTGCTGGACGACCGGGAAATCTGCGCCAACATCACCACCGCATCACCGCGTCCTTTAGGGTATAGCTATTTACGTCTTGTTGACGTGTATTTTGTATCTGTTTACAGAAGTTTACAGAACTAAAATATATGTACATACTTGTACTTTTTCTTTTTCTCTCAAAAAGATCGGGAATATCTTTCGACAGAGTCCAACCTTCAGCACCATAAAGCAGGATTTAGGTGATCGGGGTCTTATATAAAGTTTCTTTAGTTACTACTCAATTACTTTTTTAGGCCAAAGAAACTGCTAGGCAAGTGTTCATTTACGTCTTCAATAACTGTTAGAAGAATTGATAGCAGAACGACGGTAGACAAATTCATTTACTATCTCCAAGTTATAGCCGTAGTCTTTGACGTTCTGTCCAATTCGTCTATGCTGTGTGCTATTTCCTGCTGATGGAAAATACTAAGTTTTACCCTCATTTACCGCTTAACCCATTTTGGGAAATTCTGTTTCAATACTATCGAAAGCATCGGTGATAGTCCGCTGGGTTCTGCTACCATATGTCATACCATATATCGTTATTAATATCAGTGGCGTATGCTTATTGTTGGGCTGTGAGTTCCGCACAACTATTTCAAGTATGATGATAAAGAAGTCACATGACAGTGCGTCACCTTGTGTAAGACCAATCAGGTTGTTGACGAAGTGTTTCAGACTTTCACATAATATGGCAGATAAAATATTGTAGTCGATGTTAAAAAGACTGATGCCTCTGTAGTTATCGCAGTTAAGAGGGTCATCTTTCTTGAGAATCAGACAAACAATGCTGAGGTTCCATTCATCGAGCATATTTTCGTCCAACTATATTTTAAAGGTGAGTTGGTGTATGCTCTTTACCAAGAGCCCCCCTCCCTCTTTCGGCGGTCAGGCCATCCAGTAGCTTTGTTTCACTTAAGCTTAGATATGACTATCTGCACTTTATCCAGGTCGGGCGGATGGTATTATTGGGGAACATATTCTGCCTGAGAGCTGCATTTGATTCGACATCGCCGTTATACAGTGTTGAGAAATGCCCTTTCTAGATTCTCAGGATCGACTGTGACTCTACTATTATACTATGTTCCCTTGTTCGTCTCTGAGGGCTCGGGGTTAATATCCGCGGCATGTTTTTTTTGTTACTTTTTAGTAAAAATTTCGAAGCTCATTGCTGTGGTAGCCTCTCTCAATTTCCTTCTCATGCTCCTTCTTTTTCCTCTTGGAAAGCCCGTGTACATCTCTAATCTTCTCCTCCTAGAGCTCGTGATCAGCACTAGTCCTTCTATTTACCGCGGCTTTGTATGCATCTTGCTTAGCTGCATGTGTTTGCCGGCACTCGTCGTCAAACCTGAGGTTTCGTTGTGGTGGCGAATGAAACCAAGCACATCAGAGGCTGATGGTCACTGGTCTTCGATACTTGATGCTGGCGGCATATAATCACTTAAAAGATTAAGGGAAACTCAATCGTAATAAAATTTGGAGATCTCTTGCGATTGTAGCTGTCCGACGCTAAAATTTCTCTTAGTATGAGCTTGTCTTTGCAATGTTCCAGATATCCGCAGCCGCACCTTGGCTACAACAAGGTAATGGCCCGAGTCTATGGCCCCTCGGAACGTTCCATAATACAATAGGAATCCTTGCGTCGATCGCAATGGCGTCAATCACGTTGACAATTGATTGATCAGGAAATCTCCAAGTTATGAATATCCAGTAACCCGTTCGGGGATGTGAGCGATGCTGTTGGTCCATTAATGACTCTGATTAAGTCCCGGAAATGCTTACCGACCTGAACTCCAAATATGTCGGAGTAACCCGGATAAGGTCTTGTTTACTTTATTCTGTAATTTAACTTTACCGTTGATTCTATCTGGGAAATTCATTCACTGTCCCGTTTATACTGCTGGAGGTGAAAATAAGCTCAATTGATGTGTAGTAACAGTTACTACATTGGGCATCGCTAAGTTGACACCTGTCAGTGCCGCCCTATTTTTTTAAAACCCACCAACACCAAGTTATTTTCCTACTAATTTTCAATTTCGACAAATTGTTAAAGCACACTAAGCAATCCTCTCAATAAATAGTTATATTTTCGGGGTTGGAAAAGTTTACCAGAGTACAAATTCACCATTGCCAATCGCTGTTTCTACCTATGTAAATTGAGGAAGTAGCATGAACAAGCGCACATTTTAAGAACAGACAGCCGGTCATTTGGTTCAAGTTTACACCTCGCAAGAAAGCTTCACAGAAGAGAAGATTTACTAATGAATCGGATGACTCGGACCTGCTCAAAACAATTCCCATAAAGTGCATCAGGTAGCTTGCATATATAGGGTATTCATATACTTAAAAGTTAACTCCTGAGCTACAGTGTTTCCGTCAGGGAAGATCAAAGGTAGTGCACATTTGAAACTCATCTAAATCGGTTGAATTTACAAAAGAGAGAAAAGCTATGATCAAGCTGGCTGAGCAAACTGTGCTTTTTAAGATCATTGTAAATATCGGGCTAAGGCAAGATCAGAAGTAAGAATCACTGAGCGCATCCATATTTTTTCTTAGGTTTGCTAAGTGCATCATGTGCCATAATCAGAAGCAAATAATTCTAGTTTTTGCGAAAATTACATCATTCATAACGCATAACATAGTTTTAAGTTTCCAACTTAGGTCCTACGTGATCTCTTACGTAGACCCAACACAGCAAAATCATAAGAAAAATAGTCGGCTCTAAACCAAATAGTAGAATGAAAGCGGGAATACTTTCCAGAAAAGTTTTCCAGACTGACACTATTTTTTTATCTGAACCCAGTATGCCATTTGTGATTCCTATGAGGGAATATATTTACTTTACAAATCAACTGTACGTTACGATGAATATTACACTTTTAATGCTTTAATGAGGAAGAGTAAAAGAAGGCATATTTACATTTACAACAATAAACAAGAGCAAGTTATTAAAAATTTCTGCTGATGCTTTTTGATGACTGAATGTTTTCCACGGAACAGCTTGCATGAGCGGATACATTGGCACCCATTTCCCGTGATATTTTTCGCAGAAATCGGTCGATACTCCAGCAATTTCACGTTGAATGTTCTTCAATAAGTTGCCTAAATTTTCCTGTTTTTTGGCATATACCAGAGATTTAATATAGCCCTAGTCTATTTTTTCACATACAGTGGCTGCGGTTGTACTTGTAACACTTCCGCCTGTTGAACCAAAAATGTGCCTCATCACTGAGGATGGTTTCTCGGTGAAAATCTGGATCCTCTTCCAATTTCAATAGAGCGATCTTGACGATCTTCACTTCTGGCGATTCGCTGTGTTTTTTGTTTTATTTTCATAATTTGCTGCAGTTCAATGGAATTTGGGTAACCTCAAAATGTTCACACGCAACGCGGGTATGGTAACATGGAGTAAATAAATCGATTCAAATTTTTTTCGCTGAATCGCTTAAGCCTAGTATGCAGCTGACGCAAAACGAAAAATCCCATACAAAAATGATACGACTTTTCCTTTTGCAGAACACTGTTTCACAACGAACTGGTGCTTAAGTGGATAATCGATACTAGGCAGTAGACTTCACTCTTTTTTCGCGCATAATTTATTCTTCGGGAAGTGGTTCCGGGATTTTGACATTTCGCTTTTTTATTGCTCAGAACAGCAACTGAACATTTTTTTAAATTAAAATAGATGCAACACATTTTATAAGATTGACTCCTGTCACTTTGATCTTTGGGTTTTTAGCAGCTGATTGAACTTTCCGTTAAATAACTTTCCGCTCTCAATTCGCAAATATTTCGCTGTTGTTTTGGAAACCACGAAAGAATTCCGTTATGCACTAGCTGCATGCTGGGACGATTAGAAAAACCGGAAATTAGAGTTAATTCACGTAACGTAGTCAGTATTTCAGTATTTTTTTCAGTATTTTTTCAGTATTTTTATTATAACAACGACATTTATAATAGACCATTCAAATCTTTAAGCTATAAATGTGATACAATTAATAAGTGATTAGAAATAAAAATAAAAATTTATAAGCTTCCTTGAACAATTAAAATAAAATATTTGTATGGTGTGGAATTTGGATTCGGTATTCCTTCTAGATTTCTGCTATATGTCGAAAGAGAGTTTCACTAAAGCTATTTGTATTGTAGAGTCGTCTTATATTAAGGGGGAGTGAGTTCCAAAGGCGAATGGCGTGAATGAAAAACTGTCGTTCGGTAACTTGATAAGCAACACGAGGTAGAATTAAATTTAAAGATCTACTTGAATGCGAAAACCTTAGTTTATCATATAAGTATTGGGGCTGTTGGTTGATTATAATCATGTGTAGATATTTGATTGTGCAGTAGTCAAAATATCGGTCAAGTGTGCAACCAAGAATATTTTTGGTATAAGCCGACACATGAGCAAAACGATCTAGGCCGTATACGTATCGCACAAAATTGTTAAAAGCAATGTTAAAAGCAATGTTGAGCTTACGGCTGGCAAAGGCCATACGTTATCAGAGGAATGAGCACAGCCTTGACCAATATGAGCTTCGTATTTACTGGTGTGAAGTTCTGAGATTGGGAGAGATTTCTAAGACATCCGTATATTTTTCCCACAATTGAGCAAACGTGGTCCATACCAAGATTTTTGGCTTTGTTTACAAATTCTATAGGTTCATTACCAAGGTATACTGGAGGAACGTTAATAAGAGATAACGGATTTCTATTTATGAGAAGACACTTCGTTTTTCTTGGGTTTTACGTTTTAGGTCATCATTAAATTTCAAAGTGGCATGATCAATAAGATCATTCTCAAAGCTTAAATAGAGCTGGATATCGTCAGCAAACATATGAAAATTTGAACTTTTAATGCATTTAGGAAGATCGTTAATAAAAATCGCGAAAAGTAGGGGACCTAAAATGGATCCTTGTGGAACACCAACTGAAATTGCAATATAATCTAACACAGCATTGCTTACATGCACTCCTTGTTTTCTTTCAACCAGATAGGACCGTATGAGATTAGCGGCTGATGTAGAGAAATTATAGAAGTTTATGAATTTTGATACAAGTAGTTCATGATCAACGGTATTAAAGGCCTTAGAGAAATCTAGGAGAGCGATAAGGGTGATTTATTTCTTGTCTATTGCAACTCTCATGTCGTCGGATACTTTTAGAAGAGCTGATGTGCAGCTGTGGTGTTTCCGAAATCCAGACTGGTAGGCGCAAAGAACTTTTTCTTGTTGAAGAAAACTTGATATTTCATGGTGTATAACTTTTTCAAATATTTTTGACAAATATGGAAGTATAACGATAGTCGTTATTGACCTCTAATAATATCTGAACTTTAATAAAAAATTTGAATGATTTGTAACAATTTTTAAAGGGTAAGCCTTTAATGCTTTAGTGGTACACAATCTGGAACACAAGTGTGATATTTGTGCAATGATAATTCCAGTTGAATGCCCTACTTTTCTTTTATTTAGAATACATCTCAGTTCACTTTAACCCAATTAACATTTTCATATTATCATCGGTGCTGCAATCGGAGTTCGCTACTGGTGTCAATTAGGAGGTGTTTCTAATATCTTAAGGCCTTTTAATCGACGAGTTTGTTCTAGATCTGCCAATTGCGGGGTCACTGCGATGATGAAATTAAGAATCTCTGTAGTGGAGATCTAAGGCACTTAGAGCCATGCACTCACGTAAAATGTGTTCCGCAGTTTCGACGTCTTCCATGCAAAGACTCCATTCAGTTTCCTGAATAAAACCTATTCTGTGCACGTGTTATCGAAGGTGTCAGTGCCCCGTTAGAAATTCAAGCAGTCGTCGCTTATGAATTGTAGGAATTCTTTAGATTTGTTGAGGAAGAATTCGAAACAGAACGGCTCAGGGATGGTGAAAAAATTAGCCGAACCGTTTCTAGCCAGTTCGTCGGCTATTTCACTTCCGAAAATACCTTTACGATCAGACATCCAGCAAAGTTATACGTTGTTCTTATAGTAGAGGTCTTGTAGTGTACTGAAGCAGTGCAAGACTGATTTGAAGGCAATGAGACAATAAGGTTAGAGCCTAATGCTTTAATGGCTGCTTGACTTTCAATTAACTTTACTTGACTCTTTCGCATTGGTAGCGATATTCTGGTGTTTGGTTCAAATATATCAGCACCCACTCCGGTGTCCATCTTTGATCCGTACGTATACCACTTAATAACTACAAAATTTGAGGTTGAGCTTTTGTAGTTCCATGCACCCCGGCTTGACATCACTATAATAAACCTTCTGCCGAGGCACAGAGTCTATGGTAGGCGGTCATTTACGGCGCAGATCTGGGATTTTAGAGAGAAAATTCATTAGATCCATCTGATCTAAGTGATTAATTCCTCCTGTTTGCAATAGCTTGACTGCGCTGCGAATTGCCAACTATTTTATGAAAAAATGGAGTGCGGAGAAGCCAATGCAGGCTTCTATATTAGTTGTGGACCATGTATTGCATGCCAGTCTTTGTAACCGCTGCAACTTTTGAATGACAGTTTTCTGTTTAGTTTTCTTCCACGATACTACCGTTGAGTAGGTGATAATGGGTCATATCAACATTGTATACATCCTTTGGGGTTAATGACCATACATACGATGACAAATTCACATGGTTTTAGTCGCTTGGATAATTGTATTATTAATATGACTTAGATCGCTTTTACGAGTGAAGGGAACTAGTATAACTTTACTGGGGTTGATTTAGAGATTTCCTCCAACACACCAGTAGTTGACTATCCTTAGAGCAATCTGTATCGTATAGAAAATGTTTTAAGGCTGTTTACTTTTCACTATTATGACTAAGTCATCATCATATCCGACATACCGAAAATAATTGACATTTGTTAATTTTATTTTATTTTTTAAAAAGAAACTTGTATTTTGACCACCCTGTAGTAGGTCATCAATAACCAATGACCACAAAACCCGTGATGGAACATCTATTTGGGGAAAACCTTTGACGACTGAGATAGAGATTTAAGTCCCACTGTAGGATGTGAAGGTTTTCCGGTTTACGAGCACCGCTCTAACCCAACGGTTAGTGGGATGGTCAATAACTTCTTTGGAGGTGGCTTTCGAAATGGATGCATATCCGGTGTTAACGAAGACTCCTTCAATATCTAAGAATGCACATGATGCAATCTACTTTTGACGGTATACCCCTACAGATTATATTACCCGATTTAGCAAAGCGCCTTCCTGGGATCTTTCTTTCCTGTACGCATACTGGTGAGGATGCAGCGACCAAACCGCGCACGAGTTCACAAAATCAGAAGACAAAAAAATTCCCTGTGCGCGCAAGAAACATAAAAAAAAACGAAAACGCGCGAGTGCAGAGAAACCGAAATCCACGTCCACAGTGCGGGCATCCCAACCTTCCTGCACCTGGTCAAACTGTTGCTTGCATACGGTCACTGCCGTTGCTCTATTAAATTGTCATAAAGCGCGTGCAGTGACTGAGAGTATGTAACAACCGATGGACAGCGGGCTGTGGGTATGAGTTTTGTTGGATGTGCTGGTTCCTATTGTTGTAGGGGCATAACACCTACAACAATTTGACTCGATAAACCAACTCTGAACTTTTACTTCACAGCTGTGCTTAGTAAGGTCGGTGTTTATGTTTTTGTGCTTGTCTTTCCTTATAATGACTCGGGATAACAGTTGATATTGCCAATATACGCGATTTAAAAAGTAATCACTTTTCTGCATACGTCAACGTCTGCAAATACAGACCACTTAGTGAAACACAGGTAGTTATCCGCCCACACCTCACAGATCACTCTGATCTGAAGCTACCGGGCTACGAACTGCCATTATTCTTCTCTCACCGCGGTCTCGCCATTTACGTACGTAGTGATGTAGCTTACCAAACCCCACCACAATGTAGTCCCTGTTTCAGTTCGGAATTCAATTTCCTGTGGTTAAAATTTCATCTCCGGAAGCAAATTATCCACTACTGCTTTATTTACAGAAGCCCCAAACTGGACAACAATTCGACTTTTAACGAGTTTGATGCGCTGTCTGACCCCATTCAAAGAATTGTATCCCTTTACAATCATACTGAAATCGTTATTACTGGAGATTTCAATATACACAATTCTGGGTGGCTTCGACATTCTGTACAGACACCACCCGAAGGACTGTGTGTTGAGATCTTTGTTGCGGAAAACAACCTAACGCAGCTTGTAAATGAGCCCACGCTAATACCAGACGTTGATAGTCATACCGCCAACACCCTGGAATTATTTGTAACTTCTCGCCCTGATAAGTACACCGCTGATGTGCTCTCCCCTCTACTCTCGTCGGATCATTGTGTTGGAAAACAGATTCACAAAAGAACCATATGGCAATATGAGAAAGCCAACTGGAGTGGTCTTAACAGCTTCTTTAGGAATTTTAATTGGTCGTTATGTTTCCTCGATAACGACGTGGATGCCTCTGCTGATATGATCACAGACACCATTCTCTTTGGAATGAGAAACTTTATCCCTCATCGGATGAAGAGTATCAAACCAAAAGAAAAGGCATGGTACGACTCGGGCTGTAAAGAGGCTGTCAGGGTTAGAGAAATGTTTTTTCGGTCCTTATAGACTAACCCGACAAAGGAAAATCGAAAAAAGTTTAAACGAGCCAGGAATGACTGCAACGACTTTCTTAAGCGTGTAAAATTCCAATGCGACCAAAACCTGAGTCAAATATTACAACGTCCCAAAGGTAGTAACAATTTTTGGTAGTTCCTCAAATATATTAGAAATTCTGCCTCATCCTCCATCCCAACGCTCATTTATAATGATATTCCAACTGTCAGCTCTTTGGACAAGGCTAATCCCAATCTGCTTGCTACACACTTTGCGGCCAGCTCAACACTCCCTGATTGTGCTTTGTTTTCCTACACTTGAGTACGTCGAATCTTCAATGGGGCAAGTCCACTTTCGCACTCATGTAGTAGCAAGAGTTCTTAAAGATCTTATCATTCATAAATCCGCTGGTCCAGGTGGTATATCTCCCCTGCTTCTGAAGGGATGTTCTTCCTCGCTGGCAAAACCACTCTTGTTAATTTCCATCAACGATCTCTTGTCTGCTACTTCTAATCCAGTATATTCCTTTGGTGACGACAGTACTCTCTGCTTTCCATATTCGTTCCCGGACTCACGTCCGTGGTGTGTTTCGGCTGTAGAACGGGAACGCCAGGGTATGTTAAGCTTATTATATTTCGATATTAACAGCATAACCAATTGGGGAATTATCAACCGATTGGAATTGAATGCTTCCAAAACTCGATGCTGTCTGCTGTCATTAAAGTGGAATTCAAATATCCAGCCATTATCCATGAATGGCACTTGCATCGTCGAGACCGATAAACTTTCCATTCTCGGTATGTCTGCCAATGAAAACTTACGTTGGAATGACCACATATTCCATGTCGTCAAAAAGGCTTCCAAATGTCTAGGTTTCCTCAAGCGATGTAAGGAATACTTCACCTATTCTGATCTGGCCTCATTGTATAAGGCGTTTATCCGCTTGAAATTCGAGTACAATGCCCACGTCTGGTCGAGTGCGCCCAAAATATCTCTACACCTGCTAGATAGGATTCAAAACCGTGCGATAAGACTGATTGGCGATACTAATATCATTCAATGGATTCACACCCTCGAACACCGACGAAATGTCTCGTGTCTCACTCTATTTTATCGCTATTTCCACCAACAGTACTCCATAGGAATCGCCCATTTAGGCAGTTCACAAGGTTGTAGTTCTAGCTTGTCGTGTTCTATACACTCTGCCGCGAAGAATTTGTTGAAGAAGCTTTTCTTCGCCCATCCAGGCTAGGTATCCAGCCCACCAGAGCCTACTGATTTTTTGCAGTAATATCTATCTCTCATTAGGTCGTGTGGATTGTGGGCTTGTAAAATGAGTAATTATGGGGCGGAATATTCTTCTTTCAAACGCTACTTAGAGGCAAAGTTACTTTTAGCTAGTCCAGAGTCAGGTCCTTATGAATTTCTGCCTTACGTTACTTTTCGCGTGCCCGTGTTTCACAATAATGTGGCATTGCTCTATAAGCAGCATTCTTACTTTCAGATATTAATTTATATAAACCAGCAATCGATATTGCCCTGAAACGTAAAGGGTGTACAAATTACAATATTCTGCCCACTTGTCCACTTTTCCAACGCCCTTTCTCTAGAACTTAGTTTCTTTTCATCGAGTGGTGAGCTCTAACTCATTCGCAAAAGTGGTTCCTGGTTCTTGGTTCTTTGACTGATTATACTAACAAGATAAGGAAGCAAGTATCAACTGATATCTCGGCAGGTTTTTACCGTCATCGGTCTACCAAAATGAGTTTCTTTTAGTTACAATACTTGTGATCCCATCAGTAGTGTTCAAGTAACTTTGTGCATACATTCATGCGTTGACTATGAAAACATCCGAGTACTATAGCTCCTTTTCCATTGTCATTGGTATTCTTATGAAAATCCTGGACACATAAATAATGCCTGAATATTAATTTCCGGCCTAATTTTGGGTTCAGATCCATTCCTTAGGGCTTTACGTCGTACCTATAGATGGTACTGGGAGAGCGTTCGACCTGCTCATAACATTCTTCTTTGTCGTCGTCAATGGACTCCTTAGTGAACGTAGTGAAGCCGATTATAGATGGCTTAGTTCTTCGGTTCTTAGAAAAAACAATTTTATAGAATTCAAGGTCGTGCACTGGCTGCGTATATTCCGTTTGGTTTGACTGATAGCAAAACATATTGCGTTTGCCAGAATGTAGGTACCTTTCTCATTTCGACTGCTCCACAACAACCTCACATACGAGTACATAAGTACAAATTTCGTATTTCCATTTCCTACAATAACGAACAAGGTCAGATAAGCCTTCACAGGGCCAGTCTTTCGCAATCCTGTCATTTCAGCCCGACCACACATTCAAACCCATTAGCAAGCGTACCTATGCCACATTTCTAAACCTCTAAAATGCTTTTCCACAGTCAAATTTATGTATGCAATAATCCTCCCTAATCTGTCTTTCCTTCCATTCTGTTAAGCCTTCCTTGCATAGATAAGAATTTCAATTTGCAAAAAAAAACGAAACGAAAAAAAGTTTATTTTAATCACATCACGGATTTATCGCTAAAATTACCAATTTTGTTTGGCCCTGCGAAAATCCTCTGCAATTATGCACTCTTTTATCAATTACGCACTGCATGGAAAATATCCCGGCATTATCGCACTCAACGATACATTTTAAGCTATCTAAAGCAAACGTTAGATCGTTTCGAAATATCCGTAGCTCTTATGGCTGGGAGTACGACTACTCGTATGTGTGCAGAGTACAGAGCCAGAAAACATATGCTTTCCTTTCAATTGACATAATTAAAATGCAATTTAAATGCTGTGGCATATTAAAGAGAATTTACACTGCAGGCACATGCAAGCACAAAGCCACCATTATTACACCCCTGCATACCCAATAAACTGTCAGACTAAAAAAGCACACATAGATACACTATTTCACACACCGATACGAATGCTTGTAGCAAGTAAGGCCGCAGTCAGTTTATTACATCATAATTAATTTTGAAATATACGAGTACGAGTATAACTCTGGAGTATCGCTCTGTGGGAAAAAGTGCCAGCAGTCTATGCATGGGTTGTAGGGTTGTAGAGTTGTAGGGCTGTCGAGTTTTTTAGGGTTCGTTGTGGGGTTACTGTAATGGATAGTCCAACCCTATGCACAATCAACCCCTCGCCGAAGTCGTGTGGATCGGAGAGAGAAATTGCGTTCAAAAACGGCGGCTGTGGTGGCTCTGTTACTTCATGGTTGTGATGGGTGTTTTAACGCGATAATATGATAGAAAAGGGAAATAAAAAAAAAAAAAAAACCAACGAGAACAACATCGAGGCGGTAATAGTTACTCATGCTGGCAACACATGTGTTAATAATTAATATGCATTTAACCTATTCTTGTTCTGAGTCACGATACTTATACTTTGCATAGTTTGTTAGTTGTGAGCCATTCCACTGGGAGGAAGGGTCTATTCTTGTAAATTTGAGTTTATACGAGTATGTACTCGTATATATATGCATGTAAGTGCGGGTGGACTCCTTGTTTCAACAAACTTTCCTGAATGATATATGGCGACAAAAGGGTACAATAGGGCAATTTAACGAGGAAGCAACTTCCATGGAGACTAACTACTACTGACACTTAAGAAGAGTTCCTTTCAAAGCTGATTTCCTGTGTAAATTTTTGAATAATTAAAAATAATTTCACAAACAATGGGGTACTCGCATAACACCAACGGCTATGTTGGAAATTACGATAGAATTCAGATGGCAGTTTCATGAAAGCATTTTGTCGAATTTTGTCGTTCGTATTGACCATGTTTCTGGCCCTCATATCAGATAATATGTATAGCACACCAATTTTGCAGTAATTTTCCAATTTGTGAATTTTTGAATATTCATAAGCCTCCATTGCAGTATCTTTTGCGTATCATTAAAATTGTTTCTCTTAGACTAACAGTGCCTACCAACAAAGCGGTTTGGCCCCATACCAGCTTGATGTTCGTTCGGATATTATTAAAAACAAATATTAAAACAATTTATTTTGAATTTTACAAACATTTTACTTTTTGGTGTGGGGCCGTATTCCTTGCCACGAGTTTTTCAGAATTTTCCAAACGTGGTACGCGTTTTAACTGAAATACTTCAAATGTGGAGGAATTCTGTTTACAGATACTTTATTTTTTATTCGTCATTTCTATTTCATCGTGAAAATGGTATTTATATTGCGCGTTTGTTTGCATATGGAAAAAGCCAGTTAAAGCCAGGGAATGGAGAAGAGACAACTTGTTTATGCTCTCCTATGATCGGCCATGAAAAATTGAATTGATGACTGGTTAGGCGAATATGTTATTTTCGAAAATGAGATTTTTAAATTCTCATGAAGTGTAGTATCATCTCAATGGCCAATATGGCTTTAGCACCAAAAGGCCTACCTACCGAATTGCTAAAGCAGTAGGAGTTGAGTTAGTTAGGGGCATACACCAACTAGTCTGCAAGCTATGGTCTGATAAAAGTACAGGGTGTCTTTTTGCAATTGTTATTATTCG
Organism: Volucella zonaria; assembly: GCA_963966105.1. NCBI lineage: Eukaryota > Metazoa > Arthropoda > Insecta > Diptera > Syrphidae > Volucella > Volucella zonaria. The sequence goes on from OZ014530.1 coordinate 9,221,259, forward strand.
TATTTATTAAGTTTTTTTCAACATTTTTAAAAATAGTTGAATTTAAATGTTGTGCAGGCTCGGCGACGCATGTACGATATCCCATCAAAAAGTGTTTAAAATTGCCTGGAGGACTTCAGTTGGAATTGCCGTTACTATCATTCCAATCGATTACTTGAAATTATTTAAGCACATTGGTTTAGTTCAATACACTACTTATTTGCAATAATCGCACAAAAAAAAAAATTTTAATTAAGCCTAATTCTCCCTAAATGACTGTTACCATACGGTCACAATGGTAGTGTCCCTCTTACCGATATTTATTAAACAGTTGTAAGAGATATCGCCACTCGCTAGTATTAGTGCAACAGAGCGTTGACCCATCTGCTGAGATACAATTTGAAACTTATACGCACGTTATTAGACATAATAGCAGGTCGCATAATTTTATATTTTTCAGAAGTATTAAAAAAAGGTCAAATAGAGCGTCCCTATAGGTAACAATGTCTATACGTGCCAGAATAACTATTTTGTTTGCGATTCGTGATTTTGGTCGTTTGCATAGAACATCAAAATATAAGAAAACATATTTTATAATTTCTTTTGATGAGTCGGATAAATTGGTACCTTGGTTTGAATGTAGCTGTTACCATATGGTCACAGTCGTACATACCGCATACAAATAACATTTTGTTCAGCAATTTTTATTTAAATATATTTTCTTGTCGTTGACTTGTATGAAAAATTTATTATCTTCGTTTTGGTGTGAGTATAATAATACATTATAGGTTGTAATTCTTAATAGTTTTGATAAATTTAATACTACCGATGAAGTTCTACAGTATTTGGAGGTGATGGTTAATTCGGTTGTTGACGACAATGTACGAGGGCTATTCCAAAATCAGCTTCCGATGTGTTACAATTCATTACATACGTGCACTTCGGTGACGTGTTCCTACATGTCGTAACCAGTACATTATTCTCTAATAATATGCCAAGTTTCGACCGTTTTCGTTCAGTATTTTTCCAATTGTTGCCATTTTAACATGGTGAATACAATTTTATCTCCTCTCGCCTGTGAGGTACGAAGTGTAATTAGTTTTTTGCAAGCCGAAGGAAATAGCGCAGCTCAAATTCATCGTCGGTTATGTGCTGTTTACGGCAATACAGTGTTAAGTGACGGATCGGTACGTGATTGGTGTAGACAATTTAAAAACAGGCGCACAGATGTGCATAATGAAGGAGGCCAAGGGCGGAAATCGATCATGAATCAAGACGAGGTTCACCAAGTTGACCAATTTGTTCGAGAAAACAGGCGTTTTACGATCTCAGATCTTGCGATAAGATTTTCCGAAATTTCTCGAACTACTCTATACAGAATCGTGTCCGAAGACTTGGGTTACCACAAGTTCTGTGCCCGTTGGGTCCCAAAACAGCTCACAGATGTCCACAAGACCCAACGTGTCAATTCAGGAAAAGCATTTCTCGAACGTTTAGAAATGGAAAGTGTAGAACTCTTACAGCAAATTGTGACTGAAGATAAGACTTGAGTCTAGTATGTAAACTTAGAAAGCAAAGAACAGTCAAAGCAATGGATGCACACTCATTCCCCAAACAAGCCAAAAAAAATTCAAACAAACTTTTTCCTATCGAAAAATGATGGCCACAATTTTTTGGGACAGTAAAGGCATATTGTTGATGGAGTTTATGGAACCTGGAAACACAATAAATACAGCGGTTTACTGTGAAATTGTAAGTAAGTTGAGAAGAGCAATCCAGAACAAATGACGAGGAATGCTTACCAAAGGTGTAGTGCTTCTGCATGACAACGCATGACCACACACTGCTGCACGCACAAAAACTTTAGTGGAGGAGTTCAATTGGGATATTTTTGATCACCCTTGATCATTCAGTCCTGATTTGGCACCAAGTGATTATCACCTTTTCCCAAAATTGAAATCATCCATTGCATCTCAACATTTTGGAAATAATGATTAACTTATAAATGGTGTGAATCAATGCCTCAACGCACTGGCGGTGCCATTTTTTAAGGAGAGTATACAAAAGCTCGTCCCACGTTACCAAAAATGTATAGATTTAAACGGAGGGTATATAGAAAAATAATTTAGATGTTACTTATTAAAACTATTTTGTGCAAAAAATTAATGTTTTTGGTTTTTTTAAAAAATATTTTTCACTTCGGAGGTTGATTTTGGAATAGCCCTCGTATTTCCAAGCACACTAGTTATAGAGATGCCGGATTCGGGCACATTGTCTGGAGAAGATGATGCTGAAGAAGTTGAAGCAGGCACCGGTACATTGTACACTGTTATTACAGCCATGCGAACTTCGGATGGAAAATGAGAAATGTGAAGATGATGTTAACGTCCCGAACCTTAGTATGTACGTAGATATCTCTGATGTTATTTCAAACGTGATCAATTTATTGAATGTATGCCATTGACATCTTACTTCTTGAAAATATAATACTAAAACGCGTTTTTTCTATAAGTTGAGATGTTAGAGAACGCGGAAGTGTTGGAAACTGCTCAACCCAAGCTTATGAAAAGATTGGCATGCGTTGCGTCGGTCTCAGCGGAACCAGGTACATCTGCAGAATCCATTGCTGAGATAACCGAAAAGGTGTCAACTGATTCTTCTTCAAGCAACGTTCCAAATACCACACTTGGATGATGCATTTCCATGGAAAACTGATACCAAAGGACCTACTAGGCCAATATTTTCAACTCTAGATTATAGAGACTGTAGCCTTCCTGCCCGGGATATGTTCGAACGCTTTTTCGACTATAAGATGTTGCAAATGATCACCGAAAAAAGCAGTGAATATGGCATTCTTCTGGAAAATTGCAATCCAGAGATTACTCCAAATGAGTTGAGAGTTTTTATTGGTTTAATATTAGTGACTGAATATTGGCAAGTTGGAGACACGAAGTCATATTGGTGCAAAGACGGTGACTTGTATAATCAGATGGTAGCGTCGGCAATGACCCGTGATCGCTTTACCACCGTCTCAAAATTTATTCACTTTGCTTTTCCTACATCTATGAATCCTAAGGACAAAATGTGGAAATTACGACCAGTATCCGACCGGCTCATTAGAAACTGTCAAAAAAAACTTTCATCTGAAGCAAGATTTATCTTACGACGAGTTCATTATAGCATACTATGATTGCCATGGATGAGAGCAGTTTATTCGCGGAAAACCTGTACGTTTTGTGTACAAAGTTTGGTGTTTGAATACAAAACTAGGATACCTGGTAAATTTTGAGATATACCAAGGTAAAAAAACCCGCGTCAACCCTGTTTGGGAAACCAAATTTGGGAAATGTGTAGCCATTCCCCGGGAATTGAAGGCTCTTCGATATTCTTTCTACTTCGATAATGTCTTTACTGTAAATTCTATTCTATCTTACTTGAAGCATTTGTGCTATGATGCTACAGGAACCATAAGAGAAAGAAGAGTCCCACGGAATTGTCCATTACCTAAAAATGATCAAGTGAAGAAGATGCCAAGGGGTACCCACTACTCAAAGACTGTATCGAAATTGGGCATTTCAATTACCAAATGGATGGATAATTCGTGATGTGTGTGGTATCAACCATATTTGGAGCAAATCCTGTCGGACTAGCTAAACGTTATTCACGTGAGACGTTCACCCACATCACCGTTTCTAGATCCAACGTCTTGAAAGAATATAGCAAAGCTACGAGTGGAACCGATAGGATGGACCAAAACATTTCATATTTTTGTATATCTACCCGAAAGAAGAAATTGTGTTGATCCATTTTACTTATTTCTTTGATGTAGGTATTCAGAATGCTTGGATCCTCCATAGCAAAGGTGGAGGAAACCTTCCCCTTAAACAATTTCGGCGAAATATCACAACGCACTACTGCAACAAGTATGCCGGTCCTACGTGCATTCAGAAGGCTAAGAAAAGATACAATATTTCGGATGCTGACGTAAGATTCGACGGATTGAGTCATTATATGGAACCTTCTGTAACACGGCGGAGCTCCGCGGAGGTGCACCTACCAATTTTGCAAGGCCACGACTCGCTTAGTTTGTAAATAGTGTGATGTAGGCCTTTGCCCACCATGTTTTGAGCGTTATCATCAAATTTCAGTGAACCAACAAAGATTTTACTTCTTAAATTAGTTTTTTATTTCTTACTTTATGGAAAATCGCATTTATATGCTGTGTGGACGACTGTGTGGTAACAGGTTCGATCGGCTAAAAGATCAGCGGACCAAATAAAACAATTATCACAATTGTTTGCTAAGGTTATTAGTATGCACTCCTGAAAATTTTTCTGAAAAATTACAAGTAAATCGTTCTCGTGTTAAATTTTGTCATACAGTGAGCGAAATTTTGCTAGACACATCTGAACTTTTTGTATTGGTTCTACCACATGAAATGTCCGATTTTATAGTAAAAGGCAATATTATGTTTCCGTAGATTTTTATTCAATCAAAATTGGATCCGTTGGTATGCTTCCAACGTGATACAAGGTCAAATATTCCTTTTTCGTAGAAGTGCTGAGCCAATGAAATCTTCAAAAGCTGTTATGACCTCTGTTCGGTTCCGGAGGACCTTCTGCCGGCAAAATGAATCCAGATTGCGGAAAAGATGGTAATCCATTGGGGAAATATCAAGAGAGCACGATGGATGCGGAGGAATTTCAAATCCCAACTGCAACAGTTTTTGCACCGTTACTTGTGAGGTAATTGGTCTAGCATTGTCATGCAAAAGGATCGGACCGTGCCCATTGACCAAGACAGGTTTTCAGCCAATTTGCATGCAATATGTCGATTTCCTCACAATATTTGATAGCGTTTATCGTTTCTCCTGGTTAAAGAAATGAAAAGTGGATTATGGGTGTGGGGGTGTGGGGGTGTGGGGGTGTGGGGGTGTGGGGGTGTGGGGGTGTGGGGGTGTGTTTTAGTTTTTCATCTGCATCCAACCACTGCCCAGATCTTTTACAATTATCATACAGTATCCACTTTTCATCACAGGTGACTATTCGGTGCAAAAACGGTTCAGTTTGGTTTCTTAATGTAACGATGCGCAGATTTCCAGGTTCCGTAGTTTTTGGGATTCGTTCAATTCATAGGGTACCCACTTACTGAATTTATTTACCTTTTCTATCAGAGAAAGGTGTCAACTTATTGTCATTGCCGATACTCTCATGCTTTGTGCAATCTCCCGCACCGATTTCGTTCTCATCCACTGTTGTTCTTAAAACATCGTCGTCAACTAACGTTTCCGACTTACCACGTGGTTCATTTTCAAGGCTGAAATCTCCCGAACGGAATTTTCCAAACCAATGTCGTTTACCGTTACATCCTAAAACGCGTCATTAATATTTTGCATTGCCAATGACGCATTATGTCCCATTTTAAATTCGTAAAGGAAGAGTGTTCGAATTTGAACTGCCTACAGCATGTTAAATAATTCCTAGAAAAAAATAACGGTACTTGTGACGAACTCTAAAATTATCACACGTCAAGCACAAGTACCAGTCTATTTTATAAAAAATTTAACGGTCTAGCACAGATGTTTACTCGAGAACTTCTTATTTCCGACTGAGTGAAAATCGGACATTTCATGTGGTAGAACCCAATATCTTCTTAAAGGATGATAATATATCGCGCATCTTGTATCAAGAAGATCTCCAAGACAGTGACGATGGCCTTTTTGGGGATGACAGTAAAGGAGACGAAAATTTTGAACTAACGATTTTTGAAGAAAATACGGATGATAAGAGTGATACTCCCAATATGGGAACCGATTCATCAGAGCTTTTATATTCACCTAAAGGCAAAAAAAACCCGATTAGATATTTTGTGGGTAGAAATAAGTACAGGTAAGCATTTAGGTATAATGATTTTTTTTGTGTTAAACAATTTCAGATATAAAATGGATGCTCCCAAAGGGTTAAGCAGTAGGTCAAAGTCCTCATGATGCATTTAATTTATTTCTTACAAGTGAAATGTTTGCAATAATTGTAAAATGTGCATATCAATTGGGAGAAAGAAGGAAAACAATCTGAACTTTATGAAAGGGAGGTCAAAGAAGACGAAATGAGAGCATATTTTGGGTTGCTGTTTACAATGGGTATTCTGAACTAAAACAGAGTTGACATAACATAACTATGGGACAAAGATCTTGGAAATGGAATTTACCGTGCAACTATATCAAAAAATAGATTCCAATTTAATGTTCAAAATATTCGATTCGACGATAAAAATACAAGAAAAATTCGACAGGAAAGCGACAAATTTACAGCTATACGAGATCTTTGGGAGTTATATTTAAACAAATGCGCGGAATTTTACACACCTTAAAAAATTGTACCATCAATGAACAGCAATTATATTTTAGAGGTAGGTGTTAGCTTATTTATTATAATCCGAAAAAGCCCGATAAGTATGGCATTAAAATTATCTCAATGAATGATGCTCGCACTGGATACATGCTGACTGCAATTCCATGTACTGGAAAAGCACTCGTGGCAATAAATGTAAAGTTCCAAGTTACTATGTCAAAAAGTTACCAGAAGTTATTTACCTCACTAATAGAATTCAGTGCCGTTAGCAGAGTCCTTGCAATCAAATTTTGTTTTACAATGTTCAGAACAATGAGAAAAAATAAAAATGAAATACTACCGGATTTTGTAAAGGCTATAGAGCATACAGAAGTGATAAATATACACTTGGATACTCAATCAATCACCTGCGATAATATAGTTAACTTTAATAGGGCGGTAGAAAATACTAATAAGGCACTAACAATGGGGTTCGACAAAGCTTGGCCGACTAACAGAACACCTAAAAGGGCTCAACCAAAATGGTAGACTAGGGAGGTTGGTTTAAAAAAAGAGAGATTAGGAAACTCTATAATAGGTCGAAGCTTTTCAGAAGCCACAGTACATGGAATGAGTAGTACCATTGTAAGAAACAATTCAAGTACCTGAAGTACTGCGAATGTATCGCGGTAAAAAACGAGGCTTCGAAACCAAAACGCTTTCATAGGAAGCGAGCACTTTTAGCTAACTCAGCAAAAATGACGGAACCTGGACTGAAAGTAGCCAAGAGATTCTGGCAACGCTGGTGGAAACCCGCTTTCTGGGACCCACATTATCAGATGACCCTGTCATGCTACGGAACACTGAGGTCATTGATCTCTCTCTCTCTCTCTCCGAAGAGGAAATAGGTTCTTATACATAAATAGGACAAAATTACGGTGGGCAATTCTATCCTTTAAACCGTACAAATCTCCCGGTCCAGAAGGTATTCTACCGATTATGATACAGAAAGCACCGGAGGTAGTAATTCAGAAAATTATGGAAATTCCCAGATACAGTTTAAAACTGAGGTACATACCAATAGCTTGGAGGGAAGCTAAAAGTTTCCGACCGAACAATGATACAAGACATTTTTTGTCAATTTTTTTTTTATTTTTCTACATAGTCTCTTTGTAACTCTACACACTTCCCCAGCAATGCTCCCATCTCTCTAACCCGTCCAAATAGTACTTGGCGTTTTTCTCTGCAAAATAATTGTTCACGAAGGTGATTGCCTCCTCATTTGACGAAAATCTCTGTCTTCCGAGCGCAGTTTTTAGATGAAGGAACAAAAATAAGTCGATTGGGGCTAGATCTGGTGAATAAGGCGAATGGTCAAGCAGTTCAAACCGTAATTCATGGATTTTCGCCATGGCAACCGCTGAGGTGAACCAGGATTTTCTTTTTCAGCAAATGTGGCCGTTTTTCCGCAATTTCTGCTTCAGATTGGCAAGTAATGATGCGTAGTATGCTCCTGTAATGGTTTTTACTTTTTGAAGATAATCGATTAAGAGAACTCCTTTACTATCCCAAAAAAACAGTCGCCATCACATTCCCAATCGAAAAAACAGTTTTTGCTTTTTTTGGAGCCAGCTCGCCCTTGGCAGTCCACTGTTTTGACTGAATTTTTGTTTCGGGCGTATAACGGTGTATCCAAGTTTCATCTACAGTAATTAATTGGCACTAAAACTCGGATTTATTGAGCCTAAACTGCGCCAACAGAGTGTTGTAAATGTTCACTCAAACACGTTTTTGGTCTAACGTAAGCAAATGCGGCACCCAACGCGCGGACAGCTTTCTGATTCCTAAATCTTGATTTAATATGTAACAAACACGTTCTTTGGACATTTTCATATCTCTCCCACTTTAATTCGGCGGTCGTCTAACACCATTTGGTGAACTTTAGCAATGTTATTGGCAGTGGTTGCAGTTTTTGGACGTCCCGAACGTTCATCAGCTCCCAAGCTCTAACGGCCACGTTTAAATTCAACTGCCCAAAATTTCACTGTGGTAAATGATGGTGCAGAGTCCCATACACAGAGTCCAATTCATTTTTGATTTGCGTAGGCGTATTGTCTTTCAAAAACAAGAATTTAATAACAGCTCGATACTCAATTTTTTCCATTTTACAAAAAACACTCTCATCGACTCACTCAAACGACTGTCAACTAAAAACTGCGCATCCAAAATGACTGAAACTTCAGTAAGTAACTGTCGAAAGATGCACAACTAGCGTTCACGGAAACTTTTCAGACAAACCTTTTATAATGGAAATTGGTATAGATAAGTATACGCTGGCCAAAATCTTTTGACTTCCTTAATGTTGAAGAGAGTAGAGAGATTAGATGAGCTTCATGTGATATGTGACTCTGCCGGAGATGCAACATGCATACCAGCCAGGAAGTTTCTGCGAAACTACGCTTCGAAATCCAGTGGATAGAATTGGAAGAGCACTCGACAAAGGAGAAACGTGCTGGGTATTTTTTTCGACATTGAGGGTCTATCGACATCGCAACTTTTGACGCATCCTGGTGAAAAAAATCCTGGTTGCAAATTGCGATTGCGTCCAATACGTGTTGACAGGGATAAATAGGGGTTACCCCTAGGTGTCCTATCTCCGCTGCCATGGTGCATGTTAATAAACTCATTGCATAACCCTCTCGATAGTTCTAACATCTATACTCAGGCGTATGCAGATGATGTATCTGAACTATCTGTTGGACCATGAATAGTGATGGTCTGCCTTAAAGCACAAGAATACTAGATATGATCGACGATTGGTGCACTAGAAATGGGGTTTTAGTCAAACGTGCCAAAGTTAAGGTTTAAAGGTGCTCAAAATCATCACCAGCTGTTTCCCCAATAAGCTTAGTATCTTGGTGTTATTCTTTAAACCCGTTGGGCACTGATGGCTTTCTGGCAGCACAAATGAACTTTCAGTAAGACATAGGGCCTTACGATCGAAACTTTGTTGCTATCATATGTTATGCGTCAATTACTGCTGATGCAAACTTACAAATATCGATTTCCTAAGCACGTCTGCCTCTACTCTAGATACACTAATTAATCTCCCTCCTTTTGATATTCATATAACGTTCTACACTCTCAAAATCATCTTTCGTTTAAAAGACCACATTTGGCACAGCACGCACCGGAGTTTTGACGACATTGACGGACTGTTTTTTTTTTTAATGTGGTCTTAAGGAAGTACAATGACATCTGAATTCGTATTCGAAATTTACGTTCCCTGCAAGGAACAGACTTGGACTAAATTCAATAAATCCTGTTTGGGTCCCACTGGATCACAATGGGATCGTGGGAAATAAAATCCGCCATGAACTTGAAAGACGAAGCTCAAAGCAGAACAAGCAAATACTTCCCGATATCTCTGAGAGGTCAGATGCTTTTGTAACCATGGCTCTACGCTTTTGCTTAGCACTCGAGTGAAACAATATCCTGCAACATTTTCCATAATGATGACAATATGAAGCACTATCTCTGTGAGTGCCCGGCCTACGCTCGCGTCTTCCGACGATGTGGTGTTTTCTGGTACCACCCCACTGTTTACTCATCATTCTATGCCAGACTGAGATATTCCGGTAAAACGACCATACAAGGAGGACGATGGAACAGTTCTTTGTCTGAGTGCTCTGTTTCAATAGGAAAAAAATCCTTACAAGAGGAAATAGTTAGCCTAAAGAGCGTACGAGTAGAAACGGCGCTCGGAAACGCTTTCAAAAAGGTTTCAAAACTTTGTATCATACGATGGCAAATTTTGTCGTGGCCTTAGTGGTTCGGTTCAAATGTTCACTCAGACTTAATCGAGGATTTCAAAGTCGATTATATATCCATCTGAGGGTAATCTCAAAATCTGCAAAAGGAAAAAGGTAAGAGGAGGCATTTGCCAACACTTGCCAACATTTTCGTCATTCTCACATTTCAAGGACGCACTTCGGAAACCCATTACGTTCCCATTACGTTTCACAGTGTCATAAAACTTTCTACGACCAAAGCTATCATCGTAAGCCCATTATAAAGTTAAGAGGGAAAAACTTCCGTTTCTTTTTAATTAAAGATTTACTTGACATTAAGCCAACCCCATAATTTGCATTTGTAATTGTTTTCTTGTGTGTTGCCGGCACGAAAACACTTTTTTTTTTCTTTTGCTATTGTTGGTTGTTGTTTTCGTTACTTTCCACTTCCATATGAGAATTTAACACACAACGGGGCAGAGGGTGCAAATGGCTTTTGGATGGGTATATTCATAAGGGAGAGTAAATTTCCACACATTCGCATACAATTTGTATCGAATGCATATCCTTCTTCAAACAGTAAACGAGCATACGAACATGGATACGGATACGGATAGACATAGAACCACATCAGTACGACAGTACGATTTACGAGTATGTACGAATATCGCATTTAAAACGAATGCTGTAGCTTTGCCATGGCAGAACTCGTACTCGTACTCGTACCCATGCTATCAATTTCATTGAGAGAGAATTTTTAATTCCTTTGTTCTCGTTTCTTTTGGAAGTCACTAGGCGGGGGTGTTAGTGAAAGAGGGATACAGGATGGGTGAGTTAAAAAGCTTACGTCCTTCACAAGCTGTTCTAGTTTTAACTAAAACGGGCGGCCGCGGCAGTACGAATTCGGGGTGTTGAGTATCTTAATACTCACACTCTCGACTATTACACAGTTTTCGAAATAAAAATAACGAAGAAAAATCCTTTTGCGAAATTGATTTTCGTTTCATTTTTGTTGAAACTCCCATTTGCCCTAATAGAAAGTTCTTAAAAGTTTATTTCAGTTTCTCCAACACTTAAGACAGTTTATGTGTGTGTTCTTTTTATCATCGCTGGTGCACATTCATTTTCGCTTTATTGGATAAGACTATCCGTATCTCTTTGGGTTCCTGTGGTCGAGAGGTGTGGATAAGAGAAAAATAATGGTCACTTCCGGGTGGGAAGGTGGTACAGATACTGGGCTACCCATAGAGTTGATAAGGGATTTCGCAGCAATTATTCGAAACTTGTAAAACACCTTGTCTTCCAACCACAATTGGGAGAACTTACAACTGCCTCAGTACAAATGTTATTTCAATGAAGTACGGTGGCAGCGGCATTGGATTTAATTAATTGCCTTTCGTGCATGTGATGATACGATGAAGCGGGAATTGCTTTCTTGGAGTAAATTATTACACATCCTCTACCCAGGGGGTGGGTGTAGTGTCAGGGTTTTGTAGAGCTGTTGGTAAATTTGTATGCGCGTTAGAAAAGTTGGGAAGACTATCTATATTCGAGTGCTCCAATCGAATGTCAGAGAGGGTATCGTTTCCTGGTTTATCGGTCTTGTAAACCATTCAGGAGTAATTGGCTGCAAATGCAATTTAAAGAATGATAGCGATTTGCATATGGAGTGGAGGGATGCAAATAGGCGAGCAGACTCTTATTAAATTTTATTGCGTGGAAGGGAATGCCTTTGTGTGGTAGGCTACAATTTTACAATTTAATTTATTATACTCTCGTTATCTTTGGATTTGTTTCATGTTTTGTATCTATTAGAAGGTGATTTGCTGTTTAGGGATGTGAACCCCAACATTATTTGGATTACTGAGATTTTTCTTCAAACAAGGACTATTGGTATTTGTGTCAAAGTAGCTTTAGGGTGATCCCTTTTTTATTTTATTGATGATGAAAACGTTGTTGATTGAAGGATTTTCCCTTTACATACGAGTATCTATGGTCAAGGAACAGATAGAAGCTAATAAATACTTTTTCGGAACATGAGAAGACTGCAAAATCTTAAATATCGATTGATATTCTGAGACATAAGAGACGTCACGAATTTAAAAAAAAAAAAAAAAAAAACACAAAACCCATGAACATGGTAAAAATTCTGGGAAACTTTATCCAGCAGTCACCGAACCAAAACATTAATTTTGTTGCTCCTCGTAGTCATATAGCAGTTAGATCGTGTATAAGACAATAACATGACTTACGTAAGTTGTATTTAATTAATTGTTTAATTATTCAGTGTACAAAAACCAAGATACCACGGAACTTAGCTCGAAAAGTTCTGTCTGGTTTTGCAAAGCAAAGGACATCTTCTCTTGAAATTTAATACTTGCCTATCCTTCATACAAGCCTGGTAGATCTGGTCTGTGTGGCTCATAGTTTAGTGGATGTGGTTTAGGTCCAGGTTTCATTACAAGTGAAATTTTGTTTGCAGACATTGGGACAGTAAAAGTGGTTCCGATTTCCGGTCTATGAGCTGAGACTGATCAAATTACTGTTTGTAGTTAAGGAACTCTGTCCAGCGGATTATATGTAGAATATTTTCGCAGTTTCTTCTACATTCTTTCGCAATAGATGACCAGATATGGAAAAGCCATGGTCAAACTCCTTTACACCAAAGATGAGCCTGACGCGCACTACCGTCAATGATGCAATCGTCTGTAGATTAGACACTACTGATGGAGTGAAAAGTGACCTCCTTGGGAATTAAAATTTTTTTTTTTAAATGTTTTTTTTTATATTATTCAATATAGCCCCCTTTTAGTTTGATACACTTATTCCAGCGATTTTCCAACTTCTTGATCCCGTCCGAAAAGTAATTTTCCAGAAGGTTTGCAAAATACTCCTCCGTGTCGTCGATGATTTCCTCGCGTGAACTGAATTTTCTATTGATGAGCCATCTTTTGAGGTTTGGGAAGAGATAGTAGTCCGAGGGATCCAAATCCAGTTACCAATCGACGCCAAAAGTCCGCTCGATTTCGCATCAGCAAGTCCAAACACTCCTTCGAAGTGCTCTCGCGTTCGTGTTGTGAGGTGTGAGCATTCGCGGCACCCAGTGGCAGAATAACTTTTTCATATGCAGAATGTTGCTCAAAATATGGCGTGTGCTGTCAGTTCTAATCTTTGTGGTATCTGCTAGCTGGCGCACCTTCACTTTCCGGTCAGCCAACACCATTTCATGTATTTTTTTGACATTGTCCTCTGTAACCGCATCAGAGGGCCTGCCGCTGCGGACTTGATCGGTAGTGGAGTTGCGGCCATCACGAAACTCTCGAAACCAATATTTGACGATGTAATCTGACGGAGCATTAGACACATAATATTTATCCAACTTTTCTTTTGTTTCCTTCGCCGCTTTGCCTCTCAAAAAGTAATGTTTTATGAGAGAACGAAAATCGTTTTTGTCCATACTCAACATGATGGCAAACACGTCAACAACAATCATCAAATTGACGCCCTGGGGGAGTCTGCGTAGCTGTCAAACACTGCAAGAGCCAACTGCGTTTTAATTTCTTCATAGCGTCTTCACCAGTAAGGAACTTTCTGCGACGCTGTGTTTTCTGTCGGCACATAATATCGGTTTTATTTTAGTGTAAAACCGTCATATTATATGCCTGGTGAAAACACAGCGTGGCTGTTGAAGACGTGTTTGTTATCTGCTGGTGTTTGAACACAACGCTATGATGAGAGAACTGCTTGTTACTCTGTAAACAAATTCTTATAATTCATAAACTCTTCGTAAAATAATACATTAATTTCATCAACTTATACTGGCCTAAAATACTCAAAAATGTTGTTTTCTTTATCGGAAAAATTGGAATCAACCTCCCTGCAGTAATGTCTTCTAAAAGTCTTTTCCGCTTTCGAATTCCCTCTTGAAAGAATCTCATTAACCGGATGATTCTGTAGCCAGCCTAAGGATGCCACTGCTGCTCGCACACTGCCCGGTGTAGCATTTGTATTTTTATATTTATTGATCAGATAAAACTCTGTACATGAAGATTAACTTATAATTAGTACAGGATAGAGAATGACATTAAATTACATACAATGTGCAAAAGTATACAAAGAAAATTACAATTAATTAAAGCTAAGTAAATATAAAATAAATAAAAGAAAAGATAATAACACAAATAATAATGGCCTCTATTCGCGCTTCTCGTAATGATGAGCGTATCCAACCACCGATTATCGTTCTCGATGCTGGTTTCACTGGCCCATTTACAGTTATGAACAGACTATCTAGATCTTTTACCTGACCTCTTCTACCCTGAGATAGCTTAACGAGATGCCCTATCCAAGATACAGGGCAAATACTCTTATCTGGATGTTCAATTAGTCACCAACTCGACTGTCTATGTGTAGCTGAGTCAGTCTTGGAACCAAACGCTGGATGTAATATAATCTCTCCATCACCAACCTTTGAATAGTCATCCGAAACTTTTAACAATGTTAAATCGTGAACTCTTCGTCCAGATGCAAGTAGCAAGATAATTGCTGCTCTTCTGGAAGCTTCAAATAAGGTCTCCTTGCTCTCTGCCCTCTTAAGCCAATCAACTACTACTCGTGGGTCCCAAATTCTTAGTTTTCTGGTCGGGGGTCTTGCTACTGCTATTGCCTTTACAATCTGTTTTACCAAGAAATGTGCAGAAGGGCCCTGTACAGCACTCGGACCACAAAAGTTTGAAATCGCGGATTTGTGGACAAGAATGGTGTTTAGTGAATAATTTTCTTTCAAAAATGAATGAGCTAAGTACTTCGCTAAAATCGAGCCCGTTGGAGAATTACAGCTAAAATTGTTTACTTTGCACCATGTTATCCAAGCTCTGATAGCAGGCACGTACGTTTTTAAAGTAGAATCTCTCCATCCTCTCTTTAAAAATTGTTTTTCTTCATTTGACCACTTTTCTATCTGATTACTCCACCCCCAACTTTCCATACATTCGGGCTCAAAAGTTCTACACGTGAAGGTGGTCGCCCTGTTGTCACATCTACTAGAACCTCTTGAAGGTTGTTGATTATTTGTGGTGGCTCCAACGCCCGAGCTCTCATGTCGGTCATCCAAAATACTTGATTCCATTGGGGGGATACAATGAGATAGTGTCTCCGCGCTCGGTTTAGATGAGCCAAAACTCTCGGAATAAGATTTGGTGGTGGGAATACCCAGCCCAGCCGATAATTCCAATCGCGACTGAATGCGTCGAAGAATTCGGCTGCACGATCTGTGCAATCTATAGAAACATATCTTTTGACAACAGACCCCTTGAAAGTCGGTCTGCTATCCCATTGTACCTTCCCGGAGGGTAGAAGGCAGATATGGTTATATTGTATTTGTCTACCAGCTGAAGAATCCGATAAGTCAGATCTAGTAGGCTGATTGACCTGGTTCCACCTTCCCTGCGAATCTAAGCCACAAGGGTACGGTTGTCTGTTTGCAGTAAGATGTGTGCTCCCCGTAGATGATCTGCTCGGCCACTTATTGCTCTGTATACCGAATACATCTCCTTCATATGGGAGTGCCATCTGACCTGTTGTCTGACCACTGACCTGACATTGCTGTCTCGTTTAACTGAGCACCCCATTCGAAGGCTGCCGCATCTGTGACTAAGAAATCGGTTACTGCCGATCTGTGTATTGGTGCGACCATGTCTGTGGCTCCGAGCCACCAATTGACTTCCCTCAACGCCCTCCGGGGGATTGGGAGTCTCTGCCTTGTGCGTCTGCTGAACTTTCGAAGAAATATCTGAAGGAAACGACAGTTTAATCTTCCTCTTGGGATCACGAAGCTTGCAAAATTCAACTGTCCTAATATCTTCTGGAGTTGTCGCAGGCTGCAAAACTGTTTTTGCTCCAGCGCGCGTAGAGAAATCCTGATCTTCTCCCTCTTTTCCTCTGGGATACTCATGGTATTCTCCTTTGAATTCCACTGAATGCCTAAACATTCTATTGCTTGCTTCGGTGTTAGCAAAGATTTTTTGAAATTTATCATCCAACCTAGAGCCTGCAAAAGTTCTACGGTCTCCGCAACCTGAACTGTAAGCTTCGAGATCTCCTGGGCCACCAACAGAAAATCGTCCAGATAAACTAAAACTCTTATGCCCCTGTTTCGAAGGACTTCCGCAATCCAACATGTTATGACTGAGAATAATTTGGGAGCTGAAGACAGATCAAATAGTAGGCATGTGAGTTGTAATAGTTCGCCTCTGTACACCACTCTCAGAAAAGCTCGGTGACCCTCCGACATTGGCACATGTAAGTAAGCCTGTGATATATCTATTTTTACCATCCAATCGTTGGCCTGTATAAAGTCTGGGACTGAGGCGTGAGAGATTAACTTGAAAGATCTTTCTATTACATATTCGTTCAGTGCTCTGAGGTCGAATATAGGGCGAACTCCTCCGTTGGGCTTGTTTATGAGAAACATTTTTGAAACGAAACTTGGACTGGAATGTAGGGGGGACTCTAGAATACCAAGTTCCTTAATCTCCTTTACCTGCGCATCCATCCTTTGGGATGGATCTGTAGCGAATCTTTTTAAAATATCTGCTGTCGGGCAAACTAGAGGTGGTCTGTACCGAAAAGGTATTCTTGCTCCTGTAACGCTCTTTAAAATGAAAGGACTGGCACCCAAACTCTGCCACCTGTCTACGAAAAACTTTAGTTGCCCCCCCTTGAACGCTTCTGAGTCATTTGCTGTTCTCTTTCGAGCGTAAGGAAGACCCGACTCGTTTGTCTTGTTTCCTATTTGCCTGTCTCTCTTTATAACTAATCTTATTCGACGATCTCTTATAATTATACCTAGACTCACTTTTAGATTTCTTTTCATTGTTGTATAAGGAGCGTCGATTCTGAAAAGATCTTCCCTCCCTAGAAACGGAAGGAGTGCTCAGCCAGGTCTGAGCACCACCTAGTGATTGCATTAATGCTTTCAACGCTATGAAGAAATTATGTTAAAACGTAGTTGGCTCTTGCAGTGTTTGACAGCTACGCAGACTCCCCATGGGCGTCAATTTGATTAGTTTCTAGGGGAATTAAAGGTGATCACGTATGGACTAAAGGCGAATACACAATGGCTTCTTCAACAGCGACGCTGTGTTTTCACCAGGCATATAATAGAAAAGTATGTCATCATGAAAGCGAACGTTCATATATTAATACGCTACTCCGACGGATATTTTTCCGGCCAGTGAAGGAGAGATCATGTGGGTTGACTTAGATGTCTGCAAACCGAAGAACAGCAACGAAGACTGCCATCGAAGAAACGCTTTTATAACTGCGAAGTCTACAAGGTGCTCGTGCAAATCATGCAGTCTGGCTACACCCAATATACCTTTTGTTAAGCAAGATCGGCACGTACTTACCTACTGTTGCAGTAGACACTCAACCCCTAGATGACCATCTATGCCGTCAAGCAGAACAACCTATTTAACTTGGGCAATGAAAGCCAAAATATCTGCCTTCACCGCTAAAATAAAACCAAAAAAGCAAAACATATGCAAGCTTAAGGCGGACATGGCACCAACTCACTTCGGGGATTTGGTCGAAAGAAAATATTCCTGATGGAGAGCCTCAGCATCTTTTTTCCGATCCACAAGAAAAGAGACCCTCTAATCTGCGCCAACCTCTAGCCCCTAGGAACGAAAGAAAACTCAAGGAGGCCAGATCTTGCTTATCATCTCTTGCGTTGAGAACCCTCTTGGTAGATTACAGTGAACTGTCACTAGGTGGATGCAAGTATTAAAAACTGAATCGAAGTGAACTGAACTGACAAAAATTGATCAAGCTTTGAATGAGGGAAGTGTTGCATTTGCCAATCGCTGTTTTAGTGATCTTAGAAGGAAACCCCTATATAACACTCTATTCATCCCAGTCTAAGACGAGGAATCAGGGACCTTAGCGAAGTCAGATGAACTCATTCTTGGCTGTATTGAACTCAAGATGCTACGAACGACTTTCGGACACGGATGTGTTGATTGGCTTTGAAGGAGCAGATATAACAGCAAACCCTGCGAGCTAGGCAGAGTCAATGGTCTCAGAAAATTGCGTTCCGGTCGCCTGAGATGGATAGAACATGAATGGCGAATGAATGTTTATCTCTCTGTACATAGAATTTTTGATTCGTACCCTGAGGTATGACGCAGTAGAAGAAGACCTCGTACAAGGGGGCTATCCCCTTCGAGTGTGCAACTGGAGGAAGTTTGCCAAACAAGGTTCTAATTGGACTCTATCTAAAATAGGTTAAAGCTTTGCTGGCTGAATTTTTTTCAAATTACGGAACAATAATATTGCAATTTCCGTGCAATATCATTTCTCCGAGAACCGAAATCGTGCAGTTAAACTGGTTCACCTACCCTCCGATTGGAAATATCAGATTTAAATGAATCCTGCTTTTAATCAATAAAATGATGTGAGGCGAGAGGGAGTAAACTCTTGGTCTCACTAAAGAGGGCATCCAAAATAGACCAGCCTATATACCACCAAATGAACCAACCTTTCAAAAGCGCGGCAGCGGTGCATCAGCAATTCCATGATTTCCCTGTTGCTTCTTTTAGATCCAAACTTACCGCACGATCCTATGATGTTGTTATATCATTAAGTCTTGAACCGAAGTGATTCAATTGCCACTTTCCTTGTTAATCTTTTCTCAGCCATATACCTGTAATTTAATATGTAGTCTACCTGTAGTTTAAGCGTCTTGATAGCAAGTGGAGTAAGCCCAGTCTTAAGCACTATGGCATAGTTTGAGGTATATCCAATATTTCTATGTGATATTGTGGATTGTATTGGGATTGTTTGGCTCAATTTTACGTGCGTACGATAGTTACACTCTTTAGTGACTTCGACGTATTTTGCGCTCTTTTTTCTATAGAAACTTATAAGTCTTTCCTTCAGAAGTTTTAGAGATCAGAATCGTGATCTATGCAAACTTAACACTTCTCGATAGCGTTTTTCGCCAACGAAAAACCAATCGAAGTATTTTCCAAACTTATAGCCCTGATAAATCTTTTAGCCATTGTCCTGCGAGGACAGATTATTGAAAATCTTGACTTGAAAAAAACAAACCAAGCTTGAAATTCTTTTGATCAGACAATAAGTGCTTATTCATTTCGTAAATCTTTTTTGTAGGACTAATATTTTTTTTTTTGAAAAATTACGAGTTGTTCTATAAGGATTAAGCATTGCATCCTTATCAAAAACTAAATAGAGGCATTTCTTTTCAATAATTATAGCTCACGAGATCTAACGGCGGTAACCTGCGAAAGGGAGTGTGGCAAACCACTCAATCTGACCTCGGCCTACTTCCCCTATGACTCCAAGATAGTGATTTCGGAGAAGCTCTAGGACTTAGTAAGGCAGAAAAATTGGATTTTGGGACTGGGCTGTGACGCAAACGCCCATCATACACAATGGGGAAGTGGTGATATCAACCCAAGAGGTGAGTGCTTGTACGATTTTGTTTTATCACCCACCCATGCTACAAATACAGAATAGCTAGAAATAAGGGAGAGTAGTCGATGAAGCGTCGATGTAAGATCACCGATGGATACGTATCAAGGTGAACTTTCAGAACAGGGTATGTACATAGTTTCAAAGAAATCCTAGCAGGACTGATTGGGTCAAGTATGCAGAAGTGGTAAATATATACCTTGATACCCAATCAATCACCTGCGATAATATTGCTAACTTAGATCGGGCGGTGGAAAATATTAATAAGGCACTAACAAAACAATGGTCTTCGAGAAAACTTGCCTGGCTAATAGAAGATCTAAAATGGCTCAAACAAAATTATAACTCAAACTCTATAATAAGAGTTTCCTAACCTCTTTCCTTTTTAAATCGCTATTCGCCGAAGTTTTTCAGAAGCGACTGTACATGGAATGAGTACTACTAAAGTAAAAACAGTTCAAATATCTAGTTATAAAGTCAAAAAAGGCCTTATGGCATTATGGCAGAAGTACTGCGAATCTATCGAGGTAACAGACGAAGTTTCGAGGTTACGCAAAATGTTTTCAAAGGAAGGGAGCACTCCTAGCTACCTCAGGAAAAATGACAGAAAAATATACAAGAGGTTCTGCAAATACTGGTGGAAACCCACTTTCCGGGATCCACGGTATCAGACGACCCTGGCATGCTACAGCACACTGAGAACAATGATCTCGCTCTCTCTCCGAAGAGGAAATAGGTGTTCTAGGTAATAGGAAAAAATTACGCTGGGCAATTCAGTCCTTTAAGCCGTACAAATCTCCCGGTCCGGATGGTATTCTATTGATTACGCTACAGAAAGCACCGGAGGTAGCAATTCAGAAAATTATGGAAATTCTCAGATACAGTCTAAAAATAGGGTGCATACCAATAGCTTGGAGGGAAGTTAAAGTGGTATTTATACCTGAACCTGGCAAACAGGGCCATATAACAGAAAAAGATTTCAGACAAATAAGTCTGTCATCATTTATGCTTAAAACCTAGAGTGATTATTGGAAATTCATATCACAGCATGCACATATGTATATGAAGGGAAAATCTATAGAAACCGCCCTGCACGAGGTGGTAGGGAACATAGAAAAGAATCTACAGTTATGTTAGGTGAGTTTGCGATGGTGGCCTTTCTCGATATTGAAGGAGCCTTCAAAAACGAGGAGTGCACAGCCATTAAAAATGCTCTAGTAGACGCTAACATTGAACAGAGCATTACAAATTGAGCTTGCAACATGCTTGCAAGCAAGAAAATAAACTTTTCCATTAGGCAAAGTTCGGATAGAATGCCCGTAACTAGGGGAACCCCTCAGGAGGGAGTCATATCGCCACTACAGTGGTCGCTGGTTATCAGTGATATCCTCGAAAAGCTTAGTAAAATGAGTATAAGTGCCACGGCATACGCAGATGACGTGGTCATAATAGTGCAGGGAAAATACTTCAATATTTTGAGCGACGTTATGGAGGTTACCTTGAAAACGATCAGCATTTTGGCAAAAAGCTGCGGTCTGAATGCCAACCACCACCAGTGCTCCATTGAAATCGCCTGAAGCATTCCGCTCATTCAAACTTTCAAGCGTAACACCCGTCTCGCTATGAATGCTCATAAGTATACCCGCAAGCCCACTTTCGGACGTACCCTAAAATATCGTTATTCTTTCCTAAGCCGTATAACTCGCCTATGGAATGCCCTGCCGATCTCTGTGTTTCCTGGTCGTTACAAGTTACAAACATTTAAAAACAATGTACATCGGTACCTGTACTTTCTTTCTCCTTAAATTTCAATCGCCCGCGCTGTGTACAATCACTTATAAAAAAAAAAACCCTTACAAAACGGAACTGGCTCTTTTTCATCAGAAAGTACAAGATATCACAATTCAAACTCCGAAAACTCAACGGAGTCGAACTGCCCCTTTCGGATAGCGCGAAGTATCTGTGTGTGATTCAGGACAAAAAACTGAATTGGAATCTTAATGTAGCGGAAAGAATCCAAAAAGGCATATGGTATAATGCCCTTTTTATTTACAAAAAACCGTAAGGAAAATTTGTGGGCTTAAAATCCGCTATGGTGTAGTGGTAGTAAGAACATACTCTACGGAAAATTAGCGGCGGTTCAAAGAACGGCTTCCATAGCCATTAGAGGTGCACTTCGTGCCACCTCTACGGGCAGCATTGGACACCTTTCGTGGCGAAACGACTTGAAGAGATTGAGTTGTATTGCAACGAAGCAATATCACTGATAAAAAACTGGCTACGCGATATGAGTTTAGACCTCGCGGAACATAAAACTGAATCCGTTCTCATTACGAGTAGAAGGGTGCTAGAGACGATAACTATAAAAATCGGAGAGCACACAATTATTTCCAGCCCATTTGTAAAATACCTGGGAGTGATGATTGATGCTCGGCCTAATTTCAAGCATCACCTCGCATACGCTTGCAAGAAATCGTCGAAAGCGATAGGCGTTCTTTCGAGACTCATGTCGAATATCGGTGGCCCGAAACAAGGCAAACGATTAATGCTTGCGAGAGGTGTAGCCTCCATACAGCTGTAAGGGGCACAAATATGGTCTGACGTCACGAATAAAATGAAGGGATTCAAATCTGTGTACAGATTATGTGCACTGCGAGTTAGCAGTGCATTTCGAACGGTATCCCACGACGCGATATTGGTACTATCGCTAGACGTTTTTATGAAAATCGCATGAAAATCGTTCCATCCATAAATCAAGCGAAGAAATTAGAAAGAGGCTGCAGTATAGAAGCGTGGCAACAACAATGGAACGAGTCCCAAAAACAGAGATGGACGTACCGACTAATCCCAAGGATTGAAAGTTGGGTAAA
Source organism: Volucella zonaria (assembly GCA_963966105.1). Lineage (NCBI taxonomy): Eukaryota > Metazoa > Arthropoda > Insecta > Diptera > Syrphidae > Volucella > Volucella zonaria. The sequence continues at coordinate 9,243,723 of OZ014530.1, forward strand.
ATGAAAACACGGCGAACTGAATTACTATCTTACGACTCACGGTTGTTTCCGGGAATATCTATTCAAGCGAGACCGTGATTCGAGTCCGTCCTGTCCTCGCTGCGTAAACGCGGTAGAGACCGTGGAGCACGTTTTCTTCGAATGTGCGCGGTATGCAAACGAATGAGCTATATTGTGTGAAGAATTCGGTGAACGGCCAACACCGGAAAACATAGTCCAATATAAGTTGAAATCTGAAGATCTTTGGGCTGCAGTGAATCATGCAGCAGTACGAATAATGTGAGATCTAAGGAATTTAGAACAGCAACGGAAAGCGAATTCTGAGCACCCCGTGACGAATCAAGAAACTTAAATCCGTCCTTCGCGAGGTAATACTTAGCGGTAGTTCCGCGGGGGAATAAACGGAAAGATTTCCCGGGAGATGGTTTTAGTCTGTAAGAATCTGACACTACCAATGGACGTCCGACCATTGGTGCCTATGCAAGGTTTCCACCTTCCCACACAAAAAAAAAAAACCTTTCTACATCTAACACAGCTTGATTTACAGATCAATAAACTTGCTGGCAACAGACCGATACGACTTACTAATCTGGGTTACTTCAAGAGCAGTAGTTTCGCACATGGCATGGTCCTGGCAGAGCTCCAAGCAATTCAATTTTAACGGATGAAACTCCTTCCCTGGTGGACTTCGACATCCCGTATTATACATATAATATATCCGGAGAGGGAGCACTGGAAAAAAACTGCAATAATCGGGTCAAATGAAATTACAATTTTCACACATGGCTCGAAAACAGAGCAAGGAACAGGTTCTGGTATCTTCTCAGAAGACCCAGAATTAAGAGTGTCTATAAGACGCAAGCAGTGCCTTCCATTCAGAGGTTCTGGGTGTCCTCAGGTCGGCTGAGCTAATGTAGATGAGATCGGTATCCGAAAGAGATATCGCTATCAACAACCATAGCCAGGCCGCACTCAGGGCAATGGAATCGACCAACATCAATTCTAATACAGTCAGGGGATGTCGCACAGTGCTCAAGGTACTATGCAGTCAGTACCTGGTGAGACTGTGCACTGCGGTATTAAAGGAAATAAACAAGCGGATGAGATTTCAAGAAAAGTCGACAATAGTGATGTTGCCAACACCGAATCACCTCTTTGCATAATGAGGGGCACTATCGGGGAAAAAATCACAAAGACTTCCAACGTAAGGTGGTGAAGTCTTGAAAGACACAAAGTATCCAAGGCTCTCTGGCTGCTTTTTGATGGCAAAAGATCTGAGAAGTTAATAAAATTAAACAGGAATAAGCTTAGGACAATAATAGGAATCCTGACAGGGCACTGTCTCCCGCGACAACACCAAAAGGACCTAAATTATCAGATTCTGCGGTGATCTGCAAGTTGTCGAGGATATAACACACATACTGTGTGAATACGAGGTAATATCGCGTAGTTGAAGAAAGTTTTTAGGGAATGAACTTCAAAGGCCTTCTTGGCTTATGCAGGGAAATTGGGTGATTCGGCAGGGAGATTGTTTAGGTTTTTGCCATTTGAAGACAAATTCAGCTCTTTCCGCAGGGATGGTGATGGGCCCGTTTTGGTGCCTGGTGACTGTGGTATCCATCAAACTCCTGTTCAACCTAACCTAACACAATTTGAGTATATTCCCAACTATACAATAAGAAAGATTTATGGGTATCTTCGCAGTTTGTGGGTAACTTCGAGTTTCACTCTCGCCAGCACCAGACGGAAGCTTCTGCTATGACTCATTTTGCTCTTGATTACATTTGCTGAATTTGTATACTGTAATATCGCACAGCTCTCAAGTATTACGTTGATGCCGGAAATTGTAATAATATCATAGTACGTAAGACTCCTATGTAATTACAATACGAAAAGATTAATTTTTCAAGCTCGCTTAGAACTTTTGATCCCATCACTTTACAATTGCATTACTTTTATTCTTACAGCTTATTCTGCGTCTGTACTCATCGCATCGATGTAGTTTTTGTCATGCTGCACCGTATGCCTTTGACAACTCCCAGCTGAATAACATACCTAAGCGCCCTAAGAAATGAAATTGCAACTGTAAGTCCCAAGTTTTAAGTCGTAAGTTACAAATCCGCCGATTATATGCCTCCCGTATTGAATACATATTCGCATAGAAGACAGCCTTCTTATAAGATGTTCGTTGGAGACTTAAATTATTATGGCAGGTCGTACTTTAGTCCGGGATCTTGACGATAACCCTTTTCCCATGAGTCAACCAAGAATTTAGACTTTACATGCTGTTGGATCTTGCCGTAGACCCACCCCTTATTCAAGTGGGCTCTACAGTAAAGCAGTGTAATATTATGTGTTGAAAATTCGCACCCGCTTAGTTGTCGCAATTTTGATTTGCTTATACTTAAAATGCCAAGCCCATACAGGGTGTCCACTAATTCGTCAACGATAATTTGGGAAATGATTCCTGGGCATATTCTAAGAAAAAAATCGTTCCACAGTAAGCGTCTATCACCAGTGTTGACATCATTTTTCGAAGATTTAAGAAAAGGCTAACTTTGGTGTATCCTGGCCCATGTTAACGGTAATTGGTTTGTTAGTATTAATGGTAGAAACTTCGTGTAGGACTTTGGTTTTAGAAGAAATACTAGCCTTTGTAACGGAGTTTAAATAACGTTGATGTCTTGTTTGATTTTTTAGATATCCAATTTCTTAACCTGTTCCATTTTCATTACCCCTGCTAAGTTTGGAATTTGAGGTCACCTTTCTCTAGAAAGTGCCTAATTAACATAACGTTTTACTATTTGCTTCTTATGAAAGTAACAATAATAAAACAAAACATCGTCGTCAAGTTTGCACAAAAACCCATAGATTTTATGATACTTTGGAAAACATGCAGAAGGTAAAAAAAAGGAATTTATAATTTTTTTACCAACGCTTCTAACAGGTGACAATACTAATTTTCCAATACTTTTTTTTTAAAATTGCGAAGCTATTAAAGAGTTTTAAATCATGCTTCTTTATCCAACTACCTGTCAAAGCCCTCATTTCCTTACCCTGTTCCTTAAAAGTTCTCAGAAGAGTTAGGTTTAAGGTATGAAGGCCTATTTGGACAATATATCTTGCAGAAATGGTATAAAAGATTAGGAAAACAAATTAATTCATCAGTTTAATTTTTTACGCTAAGGTTACAGTTGCTTAGAAATGCTGTTTGAAATGTCAGCATTAACAAACCAAGAATACGCAGACATTATTCACGTTTATGGGCTATGCAATGGAAGTTCAACTAGCGGTCGACAGAGATACCATGAACTTTATCCTAACCGTCCACTTACTAGTAAAAGAGTATTTGGAAATACGTTTCGAAGGCTTCGAGAAACGGGATTAGTTTTGAATACACGACCGAATGCGGGAGTTCCACAAGTAAGAAGAATTTCAGCTGATGAAAGAATACTGGAAGCTTTTACAATTGATATATCAATTGACATCAGATGCTTAGCTTTGCAATTCAATGTTTCCAGACATAAAATTTCTAATGTTCTGCATGGACCATACACCTGTACATTAACTACTTCCCAATGATTGGGAAAAAAACTTGAGTTTTCTAACTGGTAGCTGGAGCGGAGCTTGGATGACAACCAGTTTATTAGCAGAATTATTTGGACGGGCGAATCTCAATTTACAAACGATGGGATCGCAAATTATCATAATCTTGTTACGTGGGCTGCGGACAATCCACATACAAGGAGCCATAAATCATTTCAACACAAATTCGGCATAAATATGTGTGCGGGTTTACTTGGAAACAAGTTAATCGGCCTCTTCAAACTACCACCAAAGCTGAATTCTACAAACTCTCTGGTGTTTTTGCGAAATGATTTACCAGAACTATTTCACATTCCGCTGGCTCAACTATTGTAGCTTCATCATATTGTAGTTCAGGATGGTGCTCCAGTCCACTATGGTCGTAAGATGGTTAAGAATCGGCCAACGGTAACCATTGGATAGGAAGAAATGGACCATTTCACTGGCCTGCAAGATCTCCTGACCTTACACTATTGGATTTTTTTGTATGGGGAAGAATGAAAGAACTTGTTTATTCAACCGAAATAGCAGCTTTAATTGAGTTGGAAGAGTGTATTTTCGAAGTGTCATCAAAAGTGATGCTAACTGCTATCAATAAACATTCGCATTGAAATTCAAAAACGGGCTAGAGTATACACACAAAACCAAGGAGGGCACTTTCAGCACCTGTTATAACTGTACTAACACACAAAATAAAAATTATCCAAAATCACATAAAATCATTTTTTATTCATAGCTTTGGAGCTTAAAGCAAAAAAAATATTTTTTTTTTAAATTTCATCTGCTTGGGAAAACCCAAGTATCATAAAATCTGTGCAAACTTGATGATGATGTTTTTTTTTATTATTGTTACTTTCATAAGAAAAAAATAGCAAAACGTTATGTTAATTAGGCACTTTCTGGGGAAAGGTGACCTAAAAGTCAAAAATTAGCATGGGCAAGAAAAATTGAACAGGCGTAGAAATTGGATATCGGAAGTCTCAAACGAGATATCAATTTTAGACGCAGTTATAAAGGCTAGTATTCTCTTTTAAAAACAAAGTCCTTCACGAAGTTTCTACCATTAGCATTAACAGAGCAATTTCCGTTAATAAAGAAAGCATTTTCTTAAATCCTCGATAAATGCTGTCAACATTGTAGATCGACCCCTTAATGTACAATAGAACGATTTTTTTTCATAGAATATACCAAGAAATCATTTCCCAAATTATCGTTAGTGGACACCATGTGCATATATTGTAGCATAATTTCCTAATTCATAGTCACGTCTAGATTTAGCATTTATGCCGGCTAGGCAGGATGCAGGATGGACTGATCGTTAAGGTCGACAATGACAAAACCGAGACCAGCTATGCCAGAAAGGGGTTTACTACCTTGATCCCGGAATGTATTCAGAAAATTGGAAATACAGGTTTATTCATCTAAATCGATATTGTCCCCTTCAAAGTAATCCCCATCGACTGCAACACATTTGTGCCAGCGCTTGATCCAATCCTCGAAACATTTTTTATATTCGGTTTTCGGTATGTCCATCAGTGCTTCCAGCGATTTTTCCATTACTTCCTCTCGGCTGCTGAAACGCGTTCTCCGTAGTGGTTTCTGAACTCGATTGAACAGAAAGAAGTCACAGGGAGCCAAATCAGGTGAATTCGGTGGCTGTTAGATGGTATTTGTTGCATTTTCGTCAAAAAATTACAAATAATGATGGCACTGCGCGGCGGTGCGTTATCTTGGTACAAAATCCACGAGTTTTCTGCCCATAATTCTGGTCTCTGTCGGCGAATTGTTTCACGCAAACGTTTCATAGCGCCCAAATAATACTCTTTTTTTACTGTCTGGCCTTCTGGCAAAAATTCATGATACACTACACCATTGTAATCCATGAAAACCATGAGCATTGCCTTTTTTTTGACTGAAAACGACGTGGTTTTTTGGTCTCAGGTCATTTGGCGAACGCCATTCACTTGCCTGATGTCTGGATTGCGTGTCGTACTCATAAACCCACGTCTCGTCTCCGGTAATGATTTTTTTGATGAATGTCACCACGGTCTCTTTTTTGCACGAAATTGAGGTCTTTTGGCACCAACTTTGCTGCTATACGACGGAAACCCAAATCATTAACCAAAATGTCTTGTACGGATCCATAGGCAATGTTCAAGTCCTCCGCTATCTCTCTGATGGATGGTTAATTTGCGGTTATTGACCAACATATCTCTTACTCGTACTTCATCAATGTTTTCGTCGGTTTTCGATGTCGATGGTCTGCCACTGCGTTCATCATCTTCGATTGACTCACGACCACTTTTGGACCGCTCGTGCCACAGGTAAACGACCATTTTTTTTTAGAGAATCGTTGCCGAAACACTTTTCCAACATTTTCAACGTTCGCGCACCATTAAGTCCGTTTTTTACGCAAAATTTAATACTCGTACAAGTTTGTTGTTGCAAATTTAAATCCATTTCTAAAATTGTAAAAAATCGCCAACACACACAGAGATAGATGTACTCTTGGCTACGTAACTTTTACAAATATCAAGCTATGACGCTAAGATTTTGAAGGAATGTCAGCAGTAGATTTACCAACTTAACAAAAAAAAAAAACAGAACTCAAATCGGAATAATGGGAGCGCCACACGGTGGTGTGTTGCGTGAACTTTTTGATCAAGGTGGTATATGGCGATGGGTTGATATGTGATTTCTTCAACATCGTTCTTGAAAAACTAGCAAATCAACTCCACAAACTCCGTCTTTCAAAAATCTGTTCCATTGAAGCAGAAGCGATAAGGATGTGGTGTATGGTGTAAGACATTTCAACCGGCACCGATAAACCGGCATAGTTGAAAGGTCACCCTGATTTTACCATAGCAAGCTATAACTCTCAACATATGTTTAGATTTAAGATTGTTCCAATGCTTCCACAGCCTCTAACTGCGTTTGTTTTTTCCATGTGTTTAAAAATGGAATTCCTACCCTAATCGTAAAAAAAATACTTTTGTTCAATACGTATGTACTCGTACGAAGGAGGTTTGAAAAAACATCCTGCCTCCACTGAATTCTCTTATTGCTGTTGTTCATTTTGTGTTTTGTGTTTTTTTTTTTTTTTTTTGTTTGTTCAAATTAATTTCCGTTTTTTAACTGCGGACAAGTTTTATGAAATTTCACCCACATAAAAAGGAAAAACAGCCGCATGCTTCCTTTACCCCATTAACAGATCATGAATTTCTTAGCAGCATACCAAAAAATTTTTAAAAAAAAAGGAAAAGCGAGGGTGAAAAATTATTATTGAACTTGTTTTCATGTCATACATACTCGTATCACGTGTGTGTAAACACACATTACTCCAATCTGGGTAAAAAGTGTTCGTACTCGTACCTCCAAATGAATATCCAGTTCAAGGACTGAATTTCCCACATCCATTCCACAGAGTGGTAGTGAACGCGCAAAAACCCAACTGCTACAACCGCAGACATGTAATTTATATATAAGTATCCGTTCATAGACATGAGTACGTGTGAGTAGTCGTATAAGGTTTTTATAACTTGGCACATACAGGGATTATCCTCATCGCGTCGTCGTCGTCGGTAGTCGGTCGTCGGTCGTTGCGAACCGAACCTCATTATAAATTAAGCAGTCACAGACGAAAATATCCTTGTATCTTCTATCTGCAGATGGTGATACCTCTATGATTGATGGGTGCAAGGATTATAGAGGTTAAAGTCTTAGTGAAAATTGGAACTCCATATCTATATTTAAATCCGTTCAGGTTGGACCTCGCTCTGTTCCTTCTATCTCTCTGAAAATACCTGCCATGGATTACACACCATGTTCGGGGTAGAGTTTTTGCGTTAATTTTTTTTCATCCTGTCGCTGCTGCTCGGCTGGCTCTTAAGATGAACATCTCTAATTTTTGCAAATTTTTCCTTTGCTCTCATTTTCCTAATCGGATTTTGTCGTTTTAGCTTTTCCTCCTTTTTTTGTTTTTTTTTTTGTAGAATTCTGGCTTCCCCATTGCAATATCCATCGCGCCATTTGCACAGCATCTGTTTCCGGTTTGAAAGTATAACTACTTAAGAAAGAAGGACAACAAATGAGATGACACAACCACAAGTTGGCAATAAAAGACGTCAGATAATAGTTGTGAGAAAAAATCTTAATGTCCTACATAATGGAGCTTTTGCATGTCATTAATGCAGGGTTTTTTCTTCGCGGCATTTTGATGTGGAGATACTTTCAAGTCGCGGTGCTACTCCCTGCTACGACTACGGATATACTGCAGTCTTAATTTTATGTACATTTTCCACCCCTTTATTCTTTATTATTTTGAATAAAATAGAGTAGATGGTGGAGAGTGGGCTGTGGAAAATGAATAAAATAAAAAAAAAAGAAAAAGAAAAAAAAAGGAATGAAACCATTTGGCTACCGGTTAGGAAGATTTTTCTTTGTCTTATCTTCTTCTCATCTTTGGCTTTGACATTTGTTATGTTGTGTTCTTTCCCAACAGAGACAACACAGAGATGGTGGAAGAGAAAGAATCCTAAAGGAGCTGAAGAAATCATTTTGCTTACGAATATATGGCGCAACGATTGTGGTTTATTGTCTTGAACATAGCAGAGACAAGTGCTGCTAAGAAAAAGGAGATGAAACAGTGTGCTTCCTTAAAAAAGTGTCCTTGGGCCATCTTTCTTTCTTTGACAGCCAGCAAAAGCGATTCTATCCCGAGTATATTTAGGTTTCACCGTTTGCTCTCAAAAAAGTTTTTCTTTTTTTTTTTATTGGTGTCGCTCGAAGGCTTATATCACCTCTGGCTATTTTCCAGGAAAGAGGCAGTGAAGTGACACAAATTTGTTCCGATAAAGTGTAAAAATATAAAAAGTTATATAACGTAACAGGGGAACTTACGGACACGGATGGTGGTGTGAAGCGCTGTTGTTGAGGGTACCCCTGCAATTTTTCCAACAGATTAGTGGTGGTCTTGGTCAGATGAAATGTTTTACTTCAGGCATAGTGTTTGAGCAATTTAAAGTTTTTTTCTTTCTTTTTTTTTTTGTTGAAAAATTTCAAATTGATCGTCTCTTATTTGAGTGAACAGAACCTCCTTGAGCAAATTACCAATTAGTAGTGTGCTTTGGTGAACAAATTTTGTTGCACTCATATCGCGATGAAATTTGGCTGATCTATCATATATTGAACAGTCAAACAATATATCGAAAAATCAACAGAAAAACCATCTAAAGGATCATAGATCATTTCAAGCAACCCCTCTTCAATTTAGGAACTACAATCAAAAAGCTAAAAGACCGAGGAAAAATGATATCGCCTTAGGCAATAACGGTGAGAAGATTTTCAAGCTAAGACTGGGAAGAGGATGTTGGATTCCATCAGTAGGTTTATTGCACTCCAGCTTAAAATGTCGCTATATTCAGAAACGAAATTCTAGATCCTCCGTCCATCTTTTAGTTGAATTTTCGAGCTTGGTTCCATCCGAAATCCGAACACGTCATGTAGTCATTTTATTTTATTTTATGGTTGGTTGCAACAAGATGGTCTTCCAAACTATTGTAGGTGTTTATATCATGTTTGTTTACGACGCTGCTGATGCTGCTACTGATTCAACCCAGCAAGCCTATACAAAAGGCAGAGGCACGGAAACGGCCCTACGTGAAGTTGTCTGCAAAGTCTTCGCGAAAAAGAGCACACATTAGTGGCCTTCCTTGACATCAAAGGAGCCTTCAATAACGTCAACTTCCCAACTTAGGAAATACTGGAGTTCATTGCATCTTAGCCTACAGCAGCTTATTATGGTGAAAATCCACAAATAAAACTAGAAAGCTTCGATTAATGACAAAAGCACAGCGGATTGCATATATAGGCACGACTCATGCTATGCGAACGACGCCAACGGGGGGACTGAAAAATATACTTGACCTCCTGCCCCTAGACATGCAATAAACGGGATGGAAACCAAACTCGAAAGACCCAGTAAATTAGATTTATGCTCCAATACGGACTACATAATACCTCATCACGATTTCCAAACACCATTCGCCTGCATTATCCTAAGTAGGAATGGGACAGAAACCAAATGGTACCTGATCCGATATCCATTTCCACGGATGGATTAAAGATGGAGATAGGAACCGGCGGCGCCGGGATTTTCTCCTATCCACTAAAGTTACGATGCACACGACGCACAGTGGACCGTTTCATACATGCTAGTCGTAAAAAAGTCAACTGCGACTCATTGTTTTTGATGTGGCTTCGAACAAAAACAATTCCCCACTGATCATATAACTGTAATCCAAATTCTGTTTAATTGATTTAGCAACAAGTTCTGGCAAATCAAAGGCCATTGTGCATTGTGAGCTTCTCATATATTTTATTATAACTCTAAATTGAAAAGGAAACAATTTACAAGAAATGGCAGGTTTATTAGTCTGTATGTTCTCTTTTATTTATCCATTTTAGATTTCTTGTGCCTCGTTTAATTGTCTTGTAAATAAGCCTCAAAAGCAAGTCGTATTTTGTGGTGTAAAATTGAAAGATTTTGTTTTTTTTTTTTAGATAATCTAAATATGAGTGTGCCAATGTGTCCAGATGAGTTATATATTTTTGTAAAGTGTATCGTTTCTAGTTAAAGAATATGTGTCATTTTTGCTCCGCACGAATTTGCAAAATTTGATTTTCTTCCTTTTAACTGATAGAGTATGGGATTCCGCGAATGGAGTATTTTGAAATTTGGTGTTCCAATGAAAAGAAAAACCGTATTAATAAAATTTTTGAATTTGTTTCAAACAAAATAAATATTTCTGAAAAAAATTTAGAGCTTTCCAAGCAAATAAAAAATAAAATTCGACTGTTGTCAATAAATTTCGATAAGAAATGGAAAGCAGCTGGCTTGAGAAAAGAAAGGTTTCTTTTGAAATATGAAGATTGGTTGAATGGCAATGATTTAATTCTAGCACGTGAAGCAAATAGTTTTGAAAGTGAAAATGAAGCATCTGCGCATACTTCTAAGCGTGGAAGGCCAAGAAAAAGTTTTGAGGATTGTGTTAAGCACTCTAAACGCGCCAAGGTTCTCGATCTCCGCGAATCAAGATCTCCTTCAGAACTATTATATGTTGCTCAAATGGCTTCACGTCAAAGGAAGTTAGATAACGTTCGATCCTCCAGTAATGACGAGGCCCTTGCTTTGTATATAGACACAAAACTTACGCGTCATACATACAAAATTTTAAGAAAACAATCGATCGAAAGAGGTCATGCATTATATCCATCGGTTTACAGTTTAGCCAAAGCTAAAAATTTTAAATTTTCCTTCCGAAAATGCAGTATGTGTCGATGAATCGAGTGCCTACATAAATTTAAAAGACATAGTTTATCACACAACTAAGCGTTTGTTATTAGTGCAAGAGAGAGTTGTATCCCAAAACATAGCAGACGGATCGTTAATTCTTTTTATTTGTAAATGGGGATGAGCTCAGCTCATAGCAACTACAAGCAAGCTTTTGAAAACCAAGCGAATTCAGACAAATGTTTTCTCTTATTTCATTTGTTCCTATTCAGCTTAGATTGGTTTCGGATCCGACAATGATTATACGAGGGCGGGTCAATAAGTTCGTGACTTTTGGATTAAAACACAGATTTTTTGATAAAAAAATAATTTTATTTTTCAACGTAGTTTCCCTTGAGCTCTATACACTTTGTCCAACGCTTCTCCAATTTTTTTATCCCTTCCAAAAAAAATGATTTGTCGAGGTCCTCAAAATGACGAGATGACTTCATCATTGGAGTCAAATCTTTTTCCACCAAGCCATTTCTTCAGGTTTGGGAACAAGAAGTAGTCGCTCGGAGCCAAATCTGGAGAATAGGGTGGATGAGAGAGCAATTCATAGCCCAATTCATGGATTTTTGCCATGGCAACTGCACATGTGTGCACCCTTGCATTGTCTTGGTGGAAAAGAACTTTTTTCTTGGCCAAATGAGGTCGTTTTTTTTTCAAATCGTCATTGAATCGGTCCAATAAGTTGGCATAATATTCCCCATTGATTGTTCTTCCCTTTTGAAGGTAGTCAATGTGGATTATCCCGCGTGCATCCCAAAAAACAGTCGCCATAACTTTATTGGCTGACAAACCCACCTTGGCCTTCTTTGGCGCCGATTCACCCTTAGAAACCCACTGTTTTGACTGTTGTTTGTTCTCTGGTGTGTTGTGATGGATCCATGTTTCGTCCACGGTTACAAAACGGCGCAAAAACTCCTCCATATTGCGATTAAACAACGCCAAACCTTCCTGTGAAGTTGTTACACGATTGCGTTTGTGGTCGACTGTGAGCAAACGCGGCACCCATCTTGCGGAAAGCTTTCTCATGCCCAAGTGATCATTCAAAATTGAAACCACTGAGCCATGCGAGATCCCTACGGCTTCCACAATCTCTCGCACTTTCAATCTTCTGTCGGCCAACACCATATCGTGAATTTTTTCGATTGTTTCGTTTGTAGAGACCTCAACTGGGCGTCCAGGACGTTCGGCATCTTCAGTGCTTGTACGGCCACAACGAAATTCAGTAAACCACTTTTTTACCATTAAAATCGATGGTGCAGAGTCCCCATAGTATTTATCAAGCTTAGCCTTGGTCTCGGTAATGGTTTTTTTTCGCAAGAAATAATGCTTAATAAGCACACGAAATTCACTTTTTTCCATTTTCTCCTCAAATTAGTGAGTAGTCTGATAAAAATAGCTGTCAAACACAAACTAACTCACGCAGCAAGTTTAAATTTTAACAGGAGTCAACTGACAGATGCCTGTTGACAGGAGCAGTGTTGCTGTTTCAGTAAAGAGGGCAGAAATTCAAAAAGAAATTCACGGACTTATTGACCCGCCTTCGTATGTCAAAATCCCCATCCTTCATCCACACGTTTATGCCGTCCAATTAAATTTATGTTTGCTAAAGAAACAGAAAATATGGCGCTTAGAGAATTTAACGCAGTTCGGAATCAGATTGCAAATATCGAAGAGCTCGAATTCTCAGTTGGCGGCAAAAATGTCAAAATTATTTTTAAATTTGTTTTTACGATGATAGACGGTAAAGTTGCTAACTTCCTTACATCCAACCGATTAACTCAATCGTGTTATATTTGTGGAGCCAAACCAAGTAATGATTAATAGAGTTCTAAAAACAGAATTTTATGAATATGGTTTGTCAAGTTTGCATGCGTGGATTAAAGCACTTGAGTGTTTTTTACATATAGCATATAGACTTGATGTAAAAAAATGGGCTATAAGAAATGAAAAAGACAAGGCTTCAGTAGAGAGGCGAAAAAAAAATATTCAATTTCGTTTCAAAACTGGAATGGGTCTTATTGTAGACAAACCGAAACCGGGTTTCGGAAACACAAATGATGGCAATACTGCCAGGAGGTTTTTCAAAAAGCATGTAAAAAGCGCTGAAATAACAGGAATTGATGCGAATATATTAAAACGGTTTTATATCATTTTAAGTTGTATATCATCGGGCCACGAAATTAACATTGGCGTTTTTGAAAAATATTTGGAGGAAACAAATTTAGCATATTTAGGAATGTACAGCTGGTATTCAATGCCCGGATACATAAATTGCTTTGTCATTCTGTCGAAGTAATTAAACAATGCATACTTCCGATAGAACAATTATCCGAAGAAAGCCAAGAGGCTCGGAACAAAGACTGCAGACATTTTCGAATGTGTCATACCAGAAAAACTTCAAGACTAAATACTAACCGAGACCTTTTAAATATGCTTTTGATAACTTCTGATCCGATAATAGATTCTTTTCGAGAAAAACCTTTCAAAAATGTAAGTTCAATACCATCAGACATCACACAATTTTTAGCTGAACCTAAACTGGTTGGAAACACAAGACAACAAAGAAATCAAGAAGATGAGGACTCAGATACCATAACTTCAGATGCATTCAGTACCGATTTGGATTCATCAGATTAAATCTGTAAGCTGTATTATCAAAAAAAAAAATTAAAAAATAAAAAATAAAAGGAAAAATCGCTTGTTTTACTTTTTGGTAATTCTGTCATAAGCAAAAGTGTTTTTAATTTTTATTTTAACTTCGGATAGCAAAATTTAATGTTTTCAGCAAAAAATGTTGTTTTATATGAATTGTATGTAAAATAATTGAAAATAAAAGCGTTCACTTAAACGGTCCACTGTGCGACGCCTGCCAGAAATGTCTTCCAGGCTGAGATATCGGCTGTTGCAGTAGCCAAACTTGCTGCAATAAAGGCAATATCCCACTTCCACGAGGATGTTAATATATTTATGGACAGCCAGGCTGCAATTAAGGCCATTGCGGCAGTTTAAATCCAATCGAGGCTTATGAAGCGCTGTCATGAAGAGCTTAAAACTCTTTCCGTTCAGCATAAAGTCACGCTATGCTGGATCCGTGGTCACAAAGAAGTGGAAGGTAATGGGCATGCAGACAACTAGCTTGAAAAGGTTCCTCCCTAGAAAGGGAACTGAGAGATCAAAGTATCAGACTTCCATTCAGCACGTTGAAAATGCAAGTGGAGCGAACGATACAAATTCTCGTAAAAGCCAATGAAAATGTGGAAAAACCTTCTATTCTGCGAGAGACCTCAAGACAACTATGTCCGGAGCTCAGTAAATCCAGAGCAAGTAAGATTTTCTTGAAAAGCAGAGCTGAACTATATACGCTTGTTCGATTGCTCACAGGGTATAATCTTCTGGGGGCGGATGCAATAAAGTTGCGCCTTACCGACGACGATCACTGCAGAGGCTAAGAGGACATAGGCTTACAATATCAGAAATCCTGTGTCATCCTCCACCATTGACAATTCAGCCGTATGCCGTTTGAACAAGGGCTAGATACGTTACAGTTGGCTCAGCAATTATGTCATATCGCCTACAAATGATCGCGGTTGTGTAGTAACAAAAATACTTGAAGAACTTAGTGTACTCTAACTCGCTGGCCCTTATGGCATATATGTTATGGTATTCCCTTCTTCGTAATAGGCGTCTTTTCACGCTCAATAAATTTTTCCATCAACCTTACCACTAGGACATCTTGCAAGCATGTAAAAAAAGGGTTAATGTCCTTTTTTTGTATTTGTTTTTATTGGAGCGCGCACAAGGGATTTTATGTACCCTTAAGATGTTTGCACATAGCGCTGGCGAAGGGAAGTTAGGGAGTGAAAAGAGTGAGATACCGATGTCCTTCCCTATACTCCTGTCGCAATTACATTACTTTTTACCAAACCTGACAAACCGTCACCTCGTTAAAAATCTCGGGAGACGAAATCTAGTTAATGACCGGAGGGACGATTTTTGTAGCAATAGCTCCGCTGGTTACTTTATGCATTTTTCTTTGAAAAGCGGAATCGGAATCTAACATACTCGTATTGAAAGGTACATATACATTTTTTTTCTTTTGCAATAAAGCACTCAGGTAAAGAACAAGTCAATTGCACTTCTTGTATATTCCTTTTACTGAAATTTCTTTGTCTTTCATAGAAAGGCCATTGTTAAGTGGTAAAGTACTCGTATTACCAGCGCCGAATATACGCAGCGCGGAATATTGCAGAAACCTTCGCCGCTTGTAGTCGATGAAATGCCTAACTGAGGACGCAGGCAATCCTAAAGATGGTTTGTTTCCTGCGAAATACTCCCTTTAGCCTTACTTAGCAAACTCAATGGTATTCTCATGTTTCGTTATCCCGTTGTGGGAAGAGTGAGGTTGATTAAGGTCTTAAGCGGAGCTTGGCTGTCGCTACAGACGCGGATATTTTCCACCGATTCCTGACAATATATTTGATTGCATCTGGTTGACGTATTGCGACATCAATATAACCGCAATTCATATTTAAAAGTCATTCCGAATTGGGATTCGTTTTTTGATCGATCAATCTTTTCTTCAGAAATAACCCTTGAAAAGGCTCAACTTGAATTGTCATAACTGCTAATGCGTCACAGGGTTTCGTTCTATATCTATTTCTATAGATCATCAATCATCTCTTGCCTGGTGTTTCTAATACGATATACTTCTCCGTACAGATAGCATTCTAAGCTTTTTATATTCACTGACGGCATTTGGCATTTACACAGCAGGGATCGAAGAATGTTCAATACTAAGTATGTTTATTTGTACATACGTAGGCTATCAACGTAAAAGTTCTTTGCCCCCTCTGATCTGGTCTCAACGAAAAGGTTTTTAACCGCAGGGTAGCGTCCTGTCTCCACTGTTACAACGCATACCAGTCAAATCACGCTATCAATGGTTTGGCGGTATATACGAGTACATATGATGTAGGTTAGGTTAGGTAATAAGGTATGTGCTAGTCTGTACACCGAGGCCTATTGATTCTCTGTTGACGTTGTTAGAGTATTATATTTTAATATAATAGGTCCTACCTAGCTTGTGCTGGCTGAAAATCAGCGAGAGCTTTTAACAAATTTTTTAATGCCAGGTGTTTGGCATGGCGTATTTGGAGATTGGCGCAGTCGCACAGTAAGTGATAGTCTCTATTTCCTTTTCGTTACTGTAGTTTATGCAATAATCTTGAGAAGAGGCTTCTAATCTACTGACAATCCTGCCAGTTAGGACACCTTCAGCAATACGGATATCTTCTTGTTGGGTCCGAGGGGAGCCAAAGGCATAGTGTGGTGACACAGCCACTCCTGGAGATCCATACTTTGTTGAATTCTATGGCTATTAGTTCCATTTTGCGTTTCAGGGATTCAATTGGTATGTTTATGTCTTTGTGTGGTTACTTCTATACAGGAAGCACCCTATCTTGCTAGCTCAACCGCTTTCTCATTTCCTTTCACTTTTATGTATCCAGGTCCACTCGGTAAGATTCGCAGATTCTACTTAGAGTTTGACTACATTTTTGTGCTTCTCCTCTTTGGCGGTTTCACTTCCCCAAGCTTTTATTTTTCCACAAAAATCGAGATCTCTGATGGATCAAGTTCCATGAACAGTACAGCCTGTGCAGCTTTACAAATGGCAAATATTTCTGCTTGAAGGATATTGCATGTCGTCCAGAATCATGAAGGGATCATGGATCTGTAGCATTTCACTCGAACTCCGGTACCTTTCTCCACTTTGGAGCTGTCCGTCTAGAGGTGAAGTTTTCCATTGTTGGTGGCAGTGTTAGTTAACCAGTAATGTCTGCTAGGAAACCATGGGGTGAAACCCCTAAGCTTGGTACGATATAGTCACTAACTTCGCTTGTTTTAATGGTTCGTACTCCTGTATTAAACACGCGCGTCCTAGTTTGATCAAGCTTTTGGAAGCAGTGCATTTTAGGAATTTATCTAAAGGAAGAAGATTGAGCATTATCTCTAGTCTCGCTTGTGGAGTGCTTAGAAATTAACGCTCCTGTTACCGCGACAAATGCTAGCATTTAAACTTGTGTGAGTGTTTAGCGATAACTAGCCTTTTCCGCGGCTTTCTACCAAAACAGCGCACCATAGGTAAGAATTGGTCTAACTATGGCCATGTACATCCTGTGTATTATAGTACATGGTCTTAGTCCCCAACGTTTACCAAAGGTTCCTTGGCATGCGTAAAATGCTCTTAATGGTTTTTTGTTTCTTTCTTCGATGTTACGTTCCCAACTGAGCTTACTCTCTAGGATGATATTTAACTTCGGATGAAAGTTACGTCTGAACACCGTTGAATCGTAGAATCAACTTTTTAACCTTTCCTTTTCTTGTGAACAACACTAGTTCGCTTTTTGATGGATTTATCCCTAACCAATTTTGTGTTGTCCATTTGGCCAAGTCCATTATTTCGCTGATCGTTGAAAGTTGCTTTCGTCCCACCAAAATGACTATATCGGCAACGTGGGCTGCTGCCTTAACACCGTTCTATTCAAAACTTGTAATGAGAAGCCACAGAAAGGAAGAGATAATTCCTCCTTGTCGAGTTCCTCTTGCAACTGTTTTTCTGATAGTGCGTCTCCCAAATTCTGAATTGATAATTCTGCTCTTTAGCATGTTCTCAATCCATTGCGCTATTGTTGTTTCTACATGGAGGTAATCCAAGTCTGTCCTTACAGATCCGGTGTTTACGTTATTAAATGTTTCTTCTAATTTAGTGATATCTCTAAGCATGTTGAGAACCTCAAAGGTTGTGTTTATTTAGTTTTTGCCTTATGTGTATGTTGATTTAGGATTCTCTCCAGTGTCGTTAACAGAAACGAGGAGAGTCTTATGGGTCTGTAGTCCTCAGCAGAGGGGTGGTAAGGTCTTCCTGCTTTGGAGATGAAAACCACTATTGCTTCTTTATTGTTGTTTGGTTCGTAGCTCAGCTTTAGACAACCAATAAAGATAATTTTATACGTTAAGGTATGATGTATGGAAGAGCGTAACATGGCCGCGATTATCTCGTCCGTTCCCGGCGATTTGCAGGAGTTGAACGATTTGATCGCCAATGTTATTCTATTCTCTGTGAACAGGCTTGCGGTTATGAGTTCGTTCTGAGTTGATGTTGTGGTGCCAGTTAATACCTTTTCATCAACATCTTTACAGCTCGGGAAATGTCGGAAAATGAGTCTTCATAAGAAGCAATAGTGATTCCCGACTATTCTACGTGCAGACTGCATTGAAATATTTCAGATATCCCGTAGCTATTGGAATTTTGGATAAAACTCTGCTTAATCTAGCTGATTCGTTGGTACTTTCTATTGCTTCGCGAAAAAGTGTCCAAGATTGCTTCTTGGCCATTCTTAGATTCCTTGTGTAGGAGTTCAGTTCAGACCTATATTTGGTCCAAACCACCTCACTTCTTGTGTGTTTGGCTTTCCTTTAAAGTTCTCTGACTTCTGTTCTGTGTCTTTAGTTCGCTTGTACACCAAGGAGATTTGGAGGGCTTGTGATGACTAGAAGTGGATCAAACCTTAATGAAGACTTTTCTTAGGTTTGAAGTTACATGGTTTACCGCAGAGTCAATAGAGAGGCGACCAGGACCCTTGCGGGTGGTTCCATGTTTTCGCTTATCGAATTGGAGTACGCCATACAGTTGGCTTTCCTAGGGTTTCGGAATTTGTTCTGTATGGCTGGTCATAGTGAAAGGAATCCTAAAGTGGTCCGAGGAGGATACCTTAGTATATACTCTCCTTTTATTGACATATGTCTGACCATGCATGTTTGTGATTGTTAAGTTGAGAATTTCTTCTCTGTTTTGTGTATGAAAAGTGGGTCGATTTCCCCTATTACACACAACAAGTTTGGAAGAAATAATAAAATATATATGATGTAGCTGTATAGTCTGTTAGATCATGCCTAGCGACTGTTTATCCTAAATGGCAGGCAGATTTAGATGTGATTAATGATTGGCACATTAGAAATGGTCATTCAGTCACCCTCATTCAAAACTGAGGATATTCTTTTTCCGAGAAGGAAGAAGCTGACATGTCTGATTGATCATATTGCTTAAAGCCATCATCCGTCCATTCATTTACTCTAACGAAACTAAGTCTCTGAATAACAACACTCTTTGGATTAAAAATATCACTGTCAGCTTTTTGCCACTGTTTACAAATTTTTCGGCAAATGCGAGACTTGTCACGGAGCAAGGTCCTTTGGATATAAACGGCTATGGTAAGATCAATTCAATACAACGCGCCGGTTGCCTAAAATACGTCACAGTTCCTTTTAACAGACTCGAAAGTGCCGTCTGTCTTGGCTGCATGGGCATGGATCTGCATTAAATGTAATGACGAATCTATCACCCTTCATACTTATATCCGTGGCTGCATTCTCAAAGCCATATTTTGCTAAAAATTAGTTGTGCGTGGTATAACACACACTAGTGTTTTGATGAACTTGCTCCCCGATTTTAGTATTACGGATATGGCTGATGCAATGGAACCACAATTTCTGTTACTGCAAAATAGTGTAATCGACATTTTCTATGCTTATATATGAATGGAGTATATTTGGGTTTTCAAAAGTAGCTCCCAAAGCAATCTAGCATGCGACACATGTTTCTTTTTAAGGGACAACAACGTTAGATTTCACTCCTTGTTAAGAAGTCTTTTCCAAAATGTGATAAAGGCTATCCTGATTGTAAAGAACTATATTGTGCAAAATCGCTAGAGAAAGCGAAGTATCTGCGTCTGTAGTGACAGCCTTCACACCATTTTCGGAGGAGTTTTGAACGCAGCCTGTGGGTTGATTTCACCCTTGTTTAGGTCCCGCATCACAATGGGATTGTTTGAAAAGAAGTTGCCAATTAAAAGAGAGAGTCACTGGTGCCGAACATACATTAGTTCGTAGTCTTCAAAAGGTCAGCAAATTTTCGAGGCTACGGGAGGTCTTCTCTCAGTAAAAAAATACTGTTGACTGCTTGCTTCCTTACTTACTGTTTTCTTCTGGAAAAGAAACAAGGCAATAGTTCTTTCTTAAGATGTTCTACTCTGATAGTAAAAAATATATATAGATCACTACTCCAAATGTCTCCGACTTCGGGTAGTCTTATTAGATGTTTACCCGATTCAGACTCAACAAAGTATCTTGAGTGTCCCTGTTTATTCCTTAAGTGGGCAAACTAACTGCGGTAATAATCTAAATAATCTGCACCGCAAGCCATGCGGATATACAGGCTTGAGCACCAGAAGCACTTGAAAAGGTGATCAAATGCGGTGCGTAACTACTAAAATTTAAAAAACCATCATTTCGTCAGTTGTTCACGATTTTTATTTAAGGTTTGAGCACACTTAAATAAACACTTTGTATTAGAATTATCTACTTATAGAAAATGAATCCTTTTATACTACTAAATTAAATTAGTTCCTATGTATACCTCGATAAATTTTTTTTTCGCTACAGCGAAAATGGAAAAATTCAGTGAATTTGAGTAACGAGTTGTTATCTCGAAAATACTTTCTAAGCCCAAGTGCACTACAATCACGAAAGTTATCCAGGTCAAGTGTAATGGAAAAACTTTAATCTAAACTAGATATTCTAATTCACTGACAAGTACTTTGGTTGAAGGGTACAACAAAAAAATAATAAGTAGAAAAATAAAACTGGCAATGAATAACAAAGTCGCGCTTAGTTGTATGGATTACCTTGGAATTAGATTGAATATAGCAATTCACTTCTACAAGTAATTGGCACTATCACTACAAGTAAGTGAAATTGAAAATGTCCTTTTTAAGTCCTCTGCATAGAAAATAAAAATAACTTGTATAACTGACAAGTTTGCCAAGGACTTGAAAAAAGTTTTAATGTAATTGGCTGGTTTTAGAAAAATATGTAATTGGAAATTTATTGAACGTCTAAAACCGGGTCACGCGATTTTCTGAATACTGCAGTTAGTGTGTTCTCGTGTTTCTGCCAGTGCCAATCAAGTTCTCGTTTGCTGCACTTGTTCACTTGTAAAGGATACCATGGTCACGTCACTGAATTGATATAACTTGACAGGTACATAGTTTGCTATTTAACGTTTCTTTGGAAGTATAATAGATAATTGAATATTTTTAATAGTTCGATTGTTTTATTGGTTACGGAATATTTTCATTTCTATCAACTGCGAAGGCGGTCTTCTAGACTTTCTGAAATTTGAAATCTTGAAAATCTTTGTAAATTACTTAAAATTTGGCCACTTCCTACTACTGTCAAAAAATCAAATTACCACATATGTTAGATTTTGAATCAACTACAAGTATATTCAGCTTCAAACATATGGGACCGTTCAGAGGCAGATTGACCGTCACGAAGATGTACTTATGCTCCACTTGAGCCGTATAAAAGCTTGCCTTCAGACACCGTCTACAATACTTTATTTGCTTAATGGGCCCCCGACCAGTGAAGACTCAAGCATGAGGCACTGCACCCTTCAACTCACTCGCTCTTTAGTGTTTCTGCATATAAGATCAAGGATAAATAATAGTGAGTTCCGATCCGTTAGAGGCATAAAAATGCTAACGACTTGTATCTCCAACTCAGCTAGATCCTTGTAAAGCATGGTATGACTGGGAATGCGAGGCAGCCAGGGGAAAAATGGACACGAAAAATGCTAAATGTATGTACCAGATTGGAAATAAAAAGTTCAAAAGCATCTGTGAGCAAAACAGAGACAATATATTCAGAATCACTCATCAGCTCATGCGAAAATAAAAGGCAGTAGTTCCTTTTGGAATGAATGAATTCCCATTTTAGGCCGAATGCTTCTAAATCCACAGCATAATCAAAACAATGTGCAATGCGCTCTACCTCACATCGAAGGTAACATTTTGGACCTACATCTAACTTTCCAGGATATGATCAAAGATATACGTAGATGCTGCTTAAAAAAGGCTCGAGGAGAAGATCGTATTCTTTTCGAATTCTCTAAAAATGCGACTGATGCCTTACTGCAGAAGCTCGCGGAGACGTATGACTTTATTTTCAATACTTGCGAGGCGCCATCATCTTTCAAGAAAAATATAATATTCTCTATATTCAAAAAAGTAGACCCAACTAAACCAACAACTACAGAGGCATATATTTCTTAAATACGACCTCCAACATTTTTAAAGGAATTACTATATCTTGGAACGCCTAATAAATTGGATATGTGAAACTTATCCACTTAGCGTGTTTCGAGCTGGTTTCCGCAAAGATTATTCCACAATCGATAACATCTTCTCTCTAACAAGCATCGCCGAGACGATTTTAGAAAAGGGTAAAAAACTGTATGCCTTATTCGTGGACTGTAAGCGACAGAAGAGCTATGTTCTCTAACCTGAGCAACCTGGGAGTTTCGACAAAAATGGTCTGGAGTGAAGCAAGGATGTCTGCTAAGCACTATTCTGTTTTCAGTCTTCCTGGACGATCTCATTGCAAGAGAAATGTTTCTTGATGGAGTACCTCTTACTCTACACTGACAATATCGTAATATGTATTCGCGGAAACACCAAATATACTACAAACCATGATAAATGAGCTGCAGCAATATAACAGATATGGAACTTGCAACTTAACACAAACACACAGAAGTTATGACTTTTCGAAACGGATGGGGGCGATACGCAATGGCTGAAAAATTGACCTGGCAAAATGAGGAACTGTAGAAAGTCACATACACATGCCTCGGAGTATTGATCACCCTACAGTTATCGTTTAGAAAGCACTTTCAAGAGAAGTGAAAATAATCAAAATAAGCAACCAATTGTAATTGGAAAGGGATCTTGGGAAAAAAGAAAATCGTTCCGAGCGTGAAGTTTATACTATTTGAAGGCCAATCATGTTATATGCAGGATTCTATGAATATGTAGAAAAAGCTTCGCGATATAGGCATTGGTAAGAAAAATATCGTAATTCCCACTGATGTTAACTGTGACCAGTTGAACTTGCAATCCTTCTTGCACCTCTGATCATCTAGAGTCAAACGCTGCAAATGACACTGAACGGGCTTTCTGCTTCAATAGAGTCACCGAAGTAGATGTTGTTGAAGCACTCCTCTCTGTAAAATCCAATGCTACTGGTCTCCATTGCCTAAATCGAAAGTTTATAAAACTGCTTCTGCCTTATATATGTACTTCCTCACATTACTGACATCTTTAATAGTATATTCCCTCCGAAGGGAAAAGACTAAAAATAGTTCGGGTCCCTAGGAAATGAATGAGGAATACGGTTGAATACAGACAAGTCGCTATTCTGCTTTACTTGTCAAAGGTCTTTAAAAATTTAGCGCTAAAACAAATTCGTTACTACTTAAATAACAAAGACATCCTATGTAAACATCAGACCGGTTTTCGGCGCAATATGGGATACAAAACTGTGCGGATATTAGTAGTAGACGAGATTCTTAACGCAATGAATAGTAACCATCCGACACTCTTATTATTGCAACCATGCGTTCATTTGCAGTAAGCCTAAAGACTGTTTCGCTTTATCTTCTCTGTCGGTAGCTCTTGTCAGGTCTTATTTAAACGGAAGTAAACAATGTGCTTGATTTGGTGAGAATAGTTCGAATTTTTAAGCGTCCACAGTGGAGTGACACATGGATCAATCCTTAGACCTACTCTTTCTCCTTATACGTGAAAAACCTGCCAAACATTGTTAAACATTGCAAAGTCCATGATGATGTGCAACTTATGATATAGACCTCCTAAACGAAGATCCTGCTAGAATTCAAGACTGGTCAATTATACATGAGCTTTGACTTAATGCTGACAAGTCGAGAGTACTCTTAATACATCGAGCTCCTGATCTCTCAGGCCATCAGCCTGTATATATAAATGAAATGCCCATAGAGTGGGCATGTGGGCATTAATTCTAATCTTTATTGGGATACCCACATCAATTCTATCATCGGCAAAGTTTACAATTGACTTCGTATAGGTCACTCAACATTTTCTACATCCAAAAACTAAATTAATCTTGACAAAAACTCTTCTTTTACCAATTTTATTACACGGATGGGAGATCTTTTGCAAGCCTAACCACAATAGTCTCAGAAAACTTAAGATTGTCTTCAACAACATCGCGAGATACATTTTTAATATCAGCAGTGTGATCATATCTCTCACTTTTCTAAGCAAATAACTGGATGCTCTCTTCCCAGCCTTCTAAAATACAGATCGCGATGTCTTCTCCATGACCTCCTTAAAATTCGAGAGCCAGATTACTTTTGTAATAAGATTCAATATTTGCAATCGCACAGATCGTTTTCGTTAGTTAAGCCAAGATACATACTTTGCGTAATCCGTGCACAAATTATTAACTTTCAACTTAGAATTCTGCTGCAAATTAGACGTCTCCAACATATAACAGTTCGCCCAAACTTCTAAGGCACAAACCAAGTAATTAGTGTGAAAGTTGCTATTATACCAATTGGTGTTTTTGGCTACATTCTCTTAAAGGGAAACTAGTTTAGGAGGCCGAAATTTTAGTGTTTTTCGAGAAGTTTTTTTTTAACACGGAATTGTTTAAACCTGGAAGATATCTTATTAATGCTTTGAGGTCCACATTGGAATTTTTTCAAGTCATTTCAGCTGGAAATATTGAAGTTAGAAGCTGCTGTCCATGGACGGCCGCCATCAGAGTTTGCCCCTCGTTTGAAATCCGGAAGTCACAATTTTTATCTGCAATCATTTAATTTTTTTTTTTCGTTAGTAACATATTTTTTAAGAACATGAACTAAACTCTAATTGCATGCAGTTGAGGTGTTGGAACAAAATGTCATGTTTTAATTTTTTTTTTGGATAATAATATCATCCCAGAGTTTAGTTCATATGGATTAGAATTAAATAAAGAATATTCGCACAAATTTTCAGAACGATTGATCAATAATCCTTCGAGCTAGCATTCCCACGAGTTGAAAAAAAGTCATTTCGAGAAAAACGCATTTGAAAAAGAAAGTACCGAAAACGATATATTCCAAAACTTCGAGTGCCTTCTACCCAACGCCCCTATTGCAAGAATTTACAATCAAGTACATCTGCTGAAATTCCCCGCTCACTCTTATATCCCGTAGTACAGGGTTATTGAGCCAGGTAACTGAATAAGGGAATACCTGAGCGAGCGCTTCGTTCTAACTATCATCCGCTTCGGCATTGAACTGACGGGCGTTCATTTTTTCTTGCTCATAGCATCGGCAGAAATCGGAATTTTGTTTTGAAACATTTGCAAAATATTCTTTAACAGTTTTACTAACAATTTATGGAATCAAAGAAAAGTAAATTTTTCGAACCTTCTAAACTGGTTTCTGCCTTAACACACAGCAGAGTATTTAATGCAGCGCAATATCTATCACCCTCTTCCTTTTTTTTTCTTTTAACCTGCCTTTCATCGCTTGGATATCTGCTGCGTAGGTCAAACTTTTTTTTTCGGTTATTATCGTAGTTGAACCATGTTTCAGCTTACGGTTCAGAAGAGATAGTGAGTGCGTTTTAATTATGTTACAAAATTCTAGCCTAGCCAGTTTGCATTTTTGTTACTTTTTTGGTATGGCACAGTATCGGATCTAAGCCATAAGTATCAGTGAAGTTCATAGCTTTTCTGCACATCTGGGAAAAAATCAAAAAATCAAAAAAAAAAGGAAGATATACGAGGAGGTAAGAATTTTGGATTACCTGGTGAACATATGTTATGTGTGCTTAACCAACTTCGCAGACACGTTGACTTCTGCGGAAAACTAACCCACTGGTTTCAAACTAACCTCCAACTGTCCATGCGAATACCCTTAAATATGTTGAACATCTTGATCGCATAAACTTGAAAAAACCATCAAGTAAACCACCGCATAAAAGTTAAAATACTTGAGGATAACAAAAAATCCATAAAGCCACTCAAAACCAACTTCACCTCTTTGTGCATATTAAAGTGTCTGTTTATCAAGGTCATACACAGATCTAACGTCCCCACAAAATCAGTTCACCTTCCCCTAACCATAATAACTGCCATCAAATGCTTCATTGTGTATAAAAGTGTTAATTTGTAATTGTAATAAAAGTAGATTTGATTTCTTAGTAGCGATAAGGTTGACGAGGACAAAAAAAAAACCATAAATACATAATATGTATGCGTAATTGTTAAAAGCAAAGGAAAAGTGATAAATTTATATTATTCAATGAAAATCAAAAAGAGATACGCTAAATCCATATGCTCCTCAGATTTGCGCACGAAATTCGTCGATCTGGATATAAACGTGAGTACATAACTATAAACTTACTTTTCACTGGCTTATTCGTATAATTTTCAATTTTTTTTTAATCGAATATCATCTTACAAGTCTTCTTACGTACTAAGTACATACTTAAAATAATAATTACCTAAATATATACATATTTCATTTATTTTACGATTTGCAAAAGGTGTTTTTGTTAGAGGTTTGGTTTTTGAACTGCCAACACTATTTCTGCAGATTGTCAATTTGACACTTGAAAATTGATCTGTCGTTAGTATGTTTACCATTTTACGAGAAATAGATTAACGCCAGAACAACGCGTGCAAATTGTGCAAACTTATTTTGAAGAACATGGTTCCGTTCGCCAAACTTATCGTGCTCTACGTCCATTTTACGACCGACATAATCGTCCATCTGAGCAAGTTATGCAGAACACGATGAATCGTTTTCACACCACGTATACTCTAGTGGATAATACACATCCCCAAAGACGACATACAGTGTGAACAGAAGAAATTAATGCCGTTGTGGAGCGCAGTGTTGAGGAGAATTCGAATGAGTCGATTCGCCACCGTGCACAGCAATTGGAGCTATGCCCATCCATCCAGAAGATTTTACGCAAAGATCTTGGCTTAAAAGCTTATAAGATCCAGCTTGTGCAAGAGTTGAAACCGCGCGACCATTATACTCGTCGCAGGTTCGGTGAATGGGCCGTAAAAATGATTCAGCTTGATCTTCATTTTCAACGCAAAATTTAGTTCTTCGATGAGACCCATTTGTGTTTAAATGGATATGTAAACAAGCAAAATTGCCGAATTTGGAGTGGAGAAAACCCAGAAGCCTTTGTTGAGATGCCCTTGCAACTGTTTGGTGTGCTTTATGGACTGGTGGAATCATCGGCCCATATTTATTGAAGGACGGTGCCGACCAGAATATTACCGTCAATGGAGAGCGCTATAGAAACATGATTTCTGACTTCTTCTCTCCTCAGTTGAATGGTTTCAACAAGATGGCGCAACATGCCACACGGCGCGCGACACCATCAATTTATTGCGGGAAACATTTGTTGAGCGCATAATTTCGCGTAATGGATCGGTGAACTGGCCTCCACGATCCTGTGATCTCACACCTTTAGATTACTTTCTTTGGGCGTATGTGAAGTTACTAGTCTATGCCGATAGACCATAGATGTTGGACGGTTTGGAAGTCAACATTCGCATGTTATTGCTGATATACGGTCCCAGTTACTCGATAAAATTGTCGAAAATTGAACTACACGATTGCGCTTCATTTGAGCTAGCCATGGTGCGCGTACGCCTGACATCATATTTAAATACTAATTAATATCTATTAAATAAAGCTACTCGTAATATCATAGACATTAGCATTAGCTTCAAGTGTTTTATTTCATATTGAATTTGTATATCCCTAAAAAAAACCCTTTATATTGAACATTAACATACTTAACCTCCTTAAATTCTTTGATAGTTTTACATATACTAAGTATGCAATACACACATTTAAATATATACAATCCCACTAACGCTTTCTTATCTATTGTAACATAAATCACAGGCTATCGGTTTTGCCTCCTAAATAATTAAATAGTTCGATCAAATTTATATGTTATAAGAAATTGAAATAAACAGCATCTGGCTAATATATCTTTCTTCCTTTGTGATATTCCATATTATAATATCAGAATCGTTGAAATAGTGTTTGAGAATAGGAGAGCGGGACTGTTCCAAAATAAATTTGTTAAAGGAATAGTGACGTTGCAAATGACGAAGTCAGTTGCTGCGGGGGAGGGCTCCTTTAAGTGTTAAAATAGCTAAGACACTACAATAAGTTTTTTGTTCGCGTTCGCATGTCCCTTCTGTACTAAGCCAATATAGTCTATGTTTTCTATTTCTTTTACCTTTATTTCACTATTTTATGGCACGATAATTCAGTAAGCTCCAGATAAGAGCAGCAAGATCCCATCCCTCCGATGAATTGTCGCCGTGCAACCGCAAGCGTGCCGTGCTGCTATTGAAAAAGTGTGCCATCTCCAACCACACACTCTGAAAAGCTTACAATCTGACCTCTCAATGGAAACGCAAAACATCCTTTGTGTAATGATCTTTATTGGTTGGTGGTTGATCGTAAGCTCATAGTGTCTTCTAATCCCAAGCTACCATATGCATACTAGTCAAAAGCAGACTTAAAATCTCAAAGTGAGTGAAGCGTTGTAACAGTAACATCCCACGCATGTTGTTTATCCAGAGCGATGGCTTTCGTTACTATGCTGTTGTGCAGAATTCATTCTTAGCGTTGTTTACAACTGTGGCCATCGTTCTGTTGCTGTTGCTATGAGAATGAGAAACTTTATCCCTAATCGGATGAAGAGTATCAAACCAAAAGAAAAGACAAGGAACGACTCGAGCTGAAAAGAAGCTGTCAGGGTTAGAGAAATATTTTTTCAGTCCTTCAAGACCAACCCGACAGAGGAAAACCGAAAAAAGTTCAAACGAGCTAGAAATAACTGCAACGTTTTTCTTAATACGAAATTCCAATACGACCAAATACTACAATGTCCCAAAGGTAGTAAACATTTCTGGTCGTTCGTCAAAAATATTAAAAATTCTGCCTCATCCTCCACCCCAACGCTCATTTATAATGATATTCCAGCTGACAGCCCTTTGGACAAGACCAATCTATTTACGGCCAGCCCAACACTCTCAGATTGTGCTTTGTCTCCGCCTACACTTGAGTGCGTCGAACCTTCAATGGGACGAATCCACTTTCGTACTCGTGTAATAGTAAAAGTACTTAAAGATCTCAATATTCATAAATCCGCTGGTCCATATGGTATATCCACTCTCCTTCTGAAGAGGTATTCTTCCTCGCGGGCAAAACCACTGCGTAAGCTTTTTCATCAATCCTACTCTTTAGGACTCTTTCTGAGAAGATAGAAAACACCATATGTCCAGGCCGTCCCTAACAAAGACGAATATTTCTCTCTCTCCTCCTATAGACCCATTGCACTTACGTCCCTCCTTTTCAAGGTTATGGAAACGCTGATAAACCGTCAGCTCATGAAATATTTCGAAACACGAAAACTTCTCGATGACCGGCACTATACGGTTTGCGTAGCAAGAGGTCCACTGGTGATTTGATGGCATGTCTCAACGAGAAGTAGAACCAAATCGTACATCAAACTGGCGAAAGGAAGATAGTTGCACTTGACATTTCTAAGGCGTTTGACAGAGTTTGGCATCTGGCTCTTTTGTCGAAAATGCGTGCTTTTGGGATCGACGACTCTCTTCTTCAATGGATTAGAAATTATCTTTCGGAACGTTCAATTCAAGTTGTCTTGGATGGTTTCAAGTCTGATAATTTTTTTTTTATAATTTACGCCCGCCTAAAGGGGTTATTATACCCTTTTACTGTTGCTATGGCGCGGGCGGAAAGATAGAAGGAGGAGAAAGGAAAGCATTGTTGTGATGTAGTGGTTTGAAACTCAGGTGTGTTTGGTTTCGATATTGACTCTCCAGTGGTGGGAGTCCGAATAGGACGGAGATGATTCAGGTTGTGAATTTTAACGATTGTTTTGTGCTTGAAAACTCTACAACAGCCAAATCTACATGTCAGTGTTATGCCTTCACACGCAGATTTTTCTGACTGAGTTCTAATTACACAAATGAAAACTTTGTCGTGGCTAGGATTCGAACCTTGACCCTCCGAGTGAGAAGCGATTGCTAGTACCACTACACCACGGGCACCCCCGTATATTCACAAAATAAATGCTGGTGTGCCCCAGGGCTCCGTTCTGTCTCCGACACTCTTTTTGATTTTCATCAACGATCTCTTGTCTGCTACTCCTAATCTAATATATTCATTTGCAATATGGGAACGGCAACGTATGTTAAGCTCATTAAATTCCGATATTAACAGCATAATTAATTGGGGAACCACTAACAGAGTAGAATGTAATCCCTCAAAATACAGTGCTGTCTGCTGTCGTTAAGGCGAAATTTAAACACACAGGTATTAACCATGAATGGCACTTGTATCATCGAAGCCGATACCATTCTCGGAATGTGTGTCAATGAAAACTTACGTTGGAATGCCCACATATTCGGTTTCGTCAAAAATGCTGCGAAATGTCCATGTTTCCTCAAGCGACATAAGAAATACTTCACCCACTCTTACCAGAGCTCAATCTATAAATTGGAGTACATTGCCCACATCCGGTCGGGTACGATCAAGATATCTCTGCACCTGCTAGATAGGATTCAAAACCGTGCGATAAAACTCATAGGTGATAGTAATATCAGGTAATCAATTGGCACACTCCAACACCGACGTAATGTATTCTGTCTCACTTTGTTTTATCGCTATTTCCACCATCAGTGCTCCATTCAAATCGCCAGTAGCATCCAGCTCATTCAAACTTTTAACCGTAACACCCGTCTCGCTATGAATGCTCATAAGCATACCCTCAAGCCCACTTTCGGAAGTACTCTAAAATGTCTTGATTCGTTCCTAAGCCGAACAACTCGATTATGGAGTGGGCTGCCTAGCTCTTTATTTCCTAATCATTATAACCTTCAAACATTTAAAGCCAACGTTCACCGGTACCTCTCTCCCTATCCTCCCTGAGTTCTTTGGCCCGCGCTGTGTTCAAACATTTTAAGCGTACATAAATCGCTTGAGCGCGCGCAAATTATAAAAACAAAGTTCTACACGGATTTTCTAACATTAGCACTATCAAAGCAATTTCCGTTAACATGGGCCAGGGTATAACAAAGTTAACCTTTCCTTATATCCTCAAAAAATGATGTCAACACTGGAGATAGACCCTTACGGTAGAACGATTTTTTTCTTAGAATAATATATTTATGAAAATATCAATATATTTATGAATATATTGAATAAATAAATTAAAAAAAAAAATAAAAATGCTTTCATCTCTCCACCTTTCTTGTGGACCATACTGAAAATCCTGTTGAGGATCATAAACGTAGGTCCAATTTAACCTTCGAATTGATTTCTTAATTGGATCTATATAATTGTTGTTTGTCTGTACGGCCGCTTGATCTTGATCAGTTGAACAAATTGTTCATAATGGAAGAACATTCAAAACCTCGTTTGTCTAAAAAGACATCCTGACGTGCGTCGGTCGGTCGGCCCCTTAAAATTAAAGAAAGTATTTGCGTGTATATGTATACATATGAGTATGCCAGTATTACCGCTAAAGATTAGTGCCAGGATTGTAAAAACCGATCCCGAAAATAGATTTTATTTTAGTTGCCTGTTTTGGCAACTAAAGAGTTCATAGTTTCGTTTGGAATGTTGACAAATATGCTGTTAATTTCCGTGGATTGCAATACCCTCGGTATAATTATTCAACCACTTCACTGCCACAATTATGCGAAGAGTACACATTTTGTAGTCAGTTACCATAGAAATTGGTCATATATAAGGATACATACCATATACGGATACCGAAACCCCTATGAAATTGGGTTTTAATCTCCTGCTCTCCAAGGGTGCGACAATAATTTTACATTTAGATACCCACGGAAAGGTGGGTATATGGTACCTACCATCGTAGCAGCGGCATACATATATAATACATATGCATATATACAAATGCACGAGTATATTAGTTATATATCCCTCTGCTGCGTCTACCAAGGGGACATATAGGGTAAAGTTAGCACATTCGCTTATCTCAATCCATGAAATACATTCAACTTCATTGTCCGCTCGTTGCTTGGGTAATGTTCCGCATGAACTGTCTAATGGAGTGTAATTAGTATTGTGGGTATGGTGAAGATGGCTCCTGACTCCTTTGTTGTCCGTTGTAGTGAATACATTTGAGAGACAACTTTTGGGAAGTACGTTAACCTGTGTTGTTTAATGGCTGGAACGAAAACCACATACCCGTACTCGTATATATTTGAAGTTCTTCCTTATGCGGGAAGATTTCATAATTGTTATGGAGGACATGAGAATAGTATTGAATATTAGAATAGTATTGAAATTTCGAAGCTTACCTTATCTTTCCTTTCAGTAGAAGCTTGGAAAAGAGAATGGGACGTCACTGTATGGACTAATAGGCTCACAAAGTAGATTTTATAAATGTTAAGTCTAGCAGTCACAGATTTGACGGTGTTGAAAGGGGTAGGCACTGAGAGGTATCCAGTGTTGTAACTATTTTTACACATCAATCGGGCTTATTTTACCTAAGGTACTGGTCGATGTCCGCCTGGACTCGACTTGCCAAACAGCATGAGTGATGACCAGCAGACGAAAACAAGAGCACTCAACGGCGAAGTAAAATCCCGGAATAAACCAAATAAGACCTATCTGGGCTACTCCGATATATTTGGAGTTCAGGGCTGTAAGAATTTCCGTGACTAAGAGATGGTGGCCGATGAGTCCTTAATGAACCAACAACATTGCTCACATTCCCGAACGGGTTACTGACTTCGGTCTAACCGACCCCTCGTCCTAGGGGTGTCTATAATGGAAATAAACCTAGAATTTGGCGGTTGTGCCGACGCCGAGGTAACTGTCCGGCCATGGAAAAGAAATCCGTTTACGAAGTTACAACAAGCGTACCCGGACGGATCTACTATTGAAAAACCCTGAAAACAAAGTAAGGACAACGAACTTCGGATTTGTACGTGCAAAGTGGTCCAAAGTGCTCTAGCTATGACATTAAAATTGTCCTCGGCGACTACAATGCAAAGCTATGAAGAGAGAGCATCTTTGGTAATATTGTCGGAAAGTATAGCCTGCACGACACAATCTCCAACAACGGATTCAGGCCAGATCCTTTTCCAATCGAGTCTCCCTTAATCTCTTATGAGATCCTATGCCACCAGCATCAAGTATTGAAGACCAATGGCAACATTGCCAAAAAGCCACCAGAGATGCCTCCTCTGATGTGTTGGGTTTCACTCGGCCACCACAGCGAAATCCCTGCTTTGACTATGAGCGTTGGTGCATGTGCAGCGGCGCTGTAAAGAAGGACTAGAGCTCTACGAGCAGAAGAGGAGAGGCGAACACCGGCTTCTCAGGAGGAAAAAGAAGTAGCATGAGAAGCGCGCAGTCGAGGAAATTGTGAGATGCTACTCCAGAAATGAGATTCGGAAGTCTCACCAAAATGTATAAAAAACGTTCCATGCACACAAACCCCGAATCGAAGTCTGTAGAGACGAACAAGAAAACATAGTATTAGAATGGCAGTCGATGTTGAGGATTTGAAAAGAGGAATTCTGAAGACTGCATAACGGCGATGACGAAGCAAATACCGCTGTCAGGCAGAATGAGAGTTCAAACTGGACTATGTAGACCAATAATTTCGTTCATCCGACTTGAATGAAGCGAAGATAGCTTAAGTCAAACAAACCTGCTGGAGCGGATGGCCTGACTGCTGAACTTTTCAAAGCGGCAGGTAAGTAGCATACACCATGTCATCCGCAAAATATGGTCGAACGAAAATATGCTCGATGAATGGAATCTCAGCATTGTTTGTCCGATCATTAAGAAAGGTGACCCTCCGAACTGCGCCAACTACTGAGGCATCAGTCTTCTTAGCATCGTCTAGAAGATTCTGTCTGGCGTATTGTGTGAAAACGCCTGAAGCCGTTCTTTGGCTTTAGGCCAGGAAAGTTCGCCATCGACCAAATATTCACACTACGGCAGATCTTGGAGAAAACCCATGAGCTTCAAATTGATACACATCACCTATTCATCTATATTATAGAGACGAGCTATACGGAGCAATGTCTAGTTTTGGCATATTTGCAAAACTCGTCGGTTTGTGCAGGATGACGATGGGGAATGCACGCTGCTACATCAAGGTGAGTAGAGAACTCGCCGAGAGCTTTGATATCAAAAACTTAAGAGAAGGTAATGCACTGTAATGCGATTTGTTTTACACCATCCTTGGAAGAATAGTGCAAAACTCACGGGCCAATACAAGAGGCACAATCTTTTATGTAGATGAGTTTAACAGTCGACGAGGGCAAAACCAAGTATATGTTGTCAACAGGAAATGAAACCCAATACCGACGTCGCGGGCAGAACGCTACCTTCTACAGATACAACTTTGGGTTAGTTAAGGACTTTGCCTACCTATGCTGCGCTAGCAATTCGAACAACGACACCAGTGCTGAGATGAAGCGAGGAATAAATCTTACCAAACACTGCTTCTTTGGGCTAAGAAGACAATTGACTAGCAAAGCCCTCTCTCGGACAACAAAAGTGACGCTACATAAGACCTTAAGGTTAGGGTTAGTCCTACTCTATGACGCGTAGGCATGGGCTTTATCAAAAATAAATTAGAGTACTCTTGGCTGCTTTGAAAGAAAATTCTCCGGTCCGAAAAGTCTTCAAATCCCCCCGAGGGACAGCGCAGTAGAAGAAGGCCCCAACTCAGGTAGTGTACACAAGTGGAAGGTGACCGTAACCAATTTAGCGTGCCAAACTGGAGCGCGGCTAGCTAAAGATAGAGCTAGCTGGAGACGCTTGTAGGTTGAGGCCTAGATGCACGGGGGACTGTAGTGCTACATTAAGTAAGTAAGTCACAGTTTTATAGACCAAGTGACTTCAAATTTATTATAAACAGAGACTTTTATTTAGGTTTACCAATGCTTTGCCGATAGTACGCTTACGATAAGAAGGAATCAATATGTCTAGTCTTAATCGCGTGGCCTTGAACCCATACCACGGCCCTACCTCGAACCCTAAGTCTAGCAAATACTTGAGTAGAAGATTCACTAATGAAGATATCAACAAGACAATAAGTAGAGCCGTGATTTTATTTCGGTGTGTTCCAATTACTAATGGATAACACTATATTATTCTATTTGGGAAAGCCTTCCGAAATTGTTCGCCTGGAGTGTGATTGGCGAACCCATCATGCACAGGTGGGTCGAATTTCCCATAAACCTGTTATTGATTCGATGTTGACATTCGGCTTAAGGCCGAGTGTAAGAAAGATCAACGGCCTTATCACTGATCGGTTCGGACTATATCACTGGAATTTAGCTACTTCTCGCACGATTAGTAGTTATTTAGACGGAGAACTGCATGAAAGCTCGTGCTGGAAGATATAACCGCAAAATTAAATAATGGCGTATTTCAATAGGGAGGCCTATTTGGATTATGTAATATTCCTCCATCATGCTAAAACCCAAAACAATTTCAGAGGTGTCATGAAAAAAGGCCCAATCATCAACATATCAAGCCGTTGACTATACAGGTCAGGAGGAAAGCAAACGCGTGTAATAGCAGAATTGTGTAAGCTTACCTAGGGATGCAGCTTCAAAAAGCATTTTGTGAAGAGTGTGGACGGTCATTTGCTCTTTTAAATAAGAGCTCGAATAAACTTTTTAGACGGTACCTAGTTTAAATAATGATTTCAAAGCAAGCAAATTTCCATACACAGCTCAGTAAAGTAAGCACTTAAGAAACTGTAGCCTTCACTAATGGCCTTATCAGAAGTTACACCAGCGGGTTTTTAGGAGCTGCCTTTCTACAAATATTTAATCTTTTGAAATACATACTACCAAGCCCATGCGAAAATAAGCGATTTACTGAAGAAAGATTATCAAAGCCGAACAAACGGGCTTCAAATCTGAAACAAATGGATTATATAATTGTGTTATAGGGTAATGCTTTGAGTGCAGGTCTTCACTTAACCTAACCTCTATTGACCTGGATAAAACCGTCGTGTATTTACAGCAATAATTTTCAAAATCATTGTTGTAACTAACAATACGACTGAAACTGCAAAGTGCTAAATTAATAAACCAGTGAAGGACGGAGTTGCGCTTTACTTGCATCCTACCGAAAATATCAAGACTATGCTGATAGTATCTTCCTACAAATGCTAAGCGGTATCACCATAAGATCTACTAGATGGAGTGAAAAGTGACCTCCTTAGGAATTAAACATTTTTTTTTTTAAATGTTTTTTTTATATTGTTCAATATTGTCCTCTTTTAGTTTGATACACTTATTCCAGCGATTTTCCAACTTCTTGATCCCGTCCAAAAAGTAATTTTCCGGAAGGTCTGCAAAATACTCCTCCGTGGCGTTGATGATTTCCTCGCGTGAGCTGAAGTTTTTATTGATGAGCCATCTTTTGAGGTTTGGGAAGAGATAATAGTCCGAGGGATCCAAATCCATTTACCAATCGACGCCAAAAGTCCGCTCGATTTCACATCAGCAAGTCCAAACACTCCTTCGAAGTGCTCTCGCGTTCGTTATTCGGCAGAATAACTTTTTCATATGCAGAATATTACCCAAAATATGGCGTGTGCACTCAGTACTAATCTTTGCGGTATCTGCTAGCTGGCGCACCTTCACTTTCCGGTCAGCCAACACCATTTCATTTTGACATTGTCCTCTGTAACTGCATCGGAGGGCCTGCCTCTGCGGTCTTGATCGGTAGTGGAGTTGTGGCCACCACGAAACTCTCGAAACCAATATTTGACGATGTAATCTGACGGAGCATTAGCCCCATAATATTTATCCAACTTTTCTTTTGTTTCCTTCGCCGTTTTGCCTCTCAAAAAATAATGTTTTATGAGATAACGAAAATGTTTTTGTCCATACTCAACATGATGCCAAACACGTCAACAACAATCAGCTGTCAAAACAAAACTAAAGACAGTATCGCACTGAAATTTGGCATGTCTGCCTAAATATGAACGGGCTTCAAGCACCATAACCTTTTTGGCGGTAGCAGCGCATTCTGGCGGTCAAGGAGGTCAGTTTTCACTCCATCTAGTAAATCTGAAAAACCGAAGCAAGCATATTACTCAATCTCAAGAATAGACTTCCACAACCAAAGGCCTTAATCTTTCAGAGTTTTTAATGAAACACTCAAAAATACAAGGCAAAGTGTCGATTCTCACTAAATCACCGAAAACAAGTAGGAGAACGTTGTGTACCTCGGACCGATATACAGAAAATTGATGTTTCCTTTTCACCATATTATCTCAACATAGAGATGAACTCTGAAAGCTATAGCATATTTACTATTCTTTTTAGAATCTTTAATAAATCTTTCAAAAGGGTCGATAATTTTTCTCAAGGCCTAAATAAGTGTACATGGTTTTCAAGGTACCAAAGTGTACCTTGGACCATATACATTAAATGGTAAGTTTCATCGATAGCAATAAGTTTAGGTTAAATATTATTAGTTGAAAAAATGTAGCTATAACTTAATTGCGTCCGGTTTGCTAAGAGATGGCGTAACTTGTATTATTCCATTAGAACATGCGTTGGAAAGCTACTGTCATTGTACGTCATTTCAGTATATGTCATTCATTTGAAGCGTAAACAACAATAATTTCTTTTCACTCAAATATGTCGAACTATGTGCCTGAAAAAGTGTTTTTGCGGGAAGTTCTTCTTAATTACTTTAATATGAAGAAAACTGCTGCCGAAAGTCATCGCATTTTGGTGGAAGTTTATGGTAAACATGCGCTAGCTGAGCGAACGTGCCAAAAGTGATTTGCACGATTCACGAGTAGAAGTGGTGATTTTGGGTTGAAAGACGATGAACGTCCTGGGCAGCCAAAAAAGTTTGAAGATGAAGAACTGGAAGCATTACTCTATGAAGATTGTTGCCCAACACAAGAAGAGCTCGCAGAATCTTTGGGTGTCACTCAAGCAGCCATTTCAAAACGTTTAAAAGCAGCTGGATATATTCAAAAGCAAGGAAATTGGGTTCCACATGAACTCAAGCCGAGAGACGTCGAAAGGCGGTTTTGCATGTCCGAAATGCTGCTGGAACGCCACAAAAGGAAGTTATTTTTGCATCGGAATATTACTGGTGATAAAAATGGATCCATTACGACAGCCCCAAGCGCAAAAAATTATAGTATCTAAAACTGACAACTCATTACAAAAATGCAAGAAATTTGACATTAAACTCTTACAAAAAATTCGAAAACAGTTTTTCGAGACGTTTCAGTATTATAGTCTTAAAATTTGTTTGCCTTTACAAGATTCAAAAGTTTGTCAATGCTTACATTTTCATCTGCGCTAAAGTCTGCATCGTTATCTGTTTCTGGAATGGGTGTTTTAAATTTAACCTGCCAGTGCTTTGGCATTTGAGGAACCATTGGAAGCATGATATTCTCAGCATCATCGGAAGATTCATCTAAAACTCCATTTTTTAGAGCTTTTCGGTTGACTTTTATTGACAGTTGCCGATATGATGGAATCTTTTTCAGGAGTGTCTGTGAGTATCCTTGTCTTTCCTTTCTTCTTTCCACGATGACTATTCTGCTGACGTGGTACTGGTTTTGGAAAGGGCCTTATCGCTTCTGGTGATATAAACATTGGAACTTGAAGAATGAACCCCGCTGTTGAATGATCCTGGTAAACTGCTAACTTCCATGTTGTCGGGCTTAGAAACTTGAGTGACTACATTCTTTGATTCATCAGAATATGGTCGATCTGTAACAAAGCCGCTCAAAAATTCCTCGTTAGTAAAGATGTTTTCATTGAGTGGGTGAATACCAGTAACTTGGAATCACTTAATAATATTCTGCTGATCAAATGCTTGCAGATATGCCTTGCCAACAATTTGAGCAATCTTAATATATTAAAGAGAGTGACGTTAGTTACTAAGCTTATAACTCAAAAACGATGATTCGCACCCAAGAAAATTCCCGAAAAATAATCGAAAAAAAAGTTATGAAGAAAATTCATTTTTCCATATATTTTGTATGGAGCGATTTTACGACGCCATCTTCATGATATATGACGTTTATGTTGACTTACGTTGTGACAATTTTTTTTGTCACACATTAAAAACGGACTTGATTTCAAATGCTGGTTCCGGTATTGCTAGTGGATGGCGCTATGTGCATCAACTTTTGACAGCTGATTCATTTGCACAATTTTTCCATCGCATACTATTGTGCTGTGCAGACGTGTGTTGCGATTTATCAGCATTTTTCAAGTTTTATCAGATTTTTATCAGCTTTCGACAGTTATTGTAATTCAATTTGATTTAATACATTGTTTTGCAACGATTTTTTGTGAAAATTACCAGCGAAAAGTGATTTCATAGAGGTGAGTTCAATTTGATGAAGTGCACATTGTGAATGGTTTTGTTCTTTGTGATTGCGTTAATTTCGGATTGTGCAATTAATTTTTAGGTGGATTACTTTGAAAATCAATTCGAGTTCGCTGTTCATTTCATTCTGATTGGTCATTTTGGAAATCCATTTTCAAATGGTAAGTTGCCAACGAAGGTGTCTATTTTGTGAGGTTATGACATTTGTGAACATGTATGCATCGATAATTCCTTAATTGCTTTTGTGACATTAATTTCTCAATGGTATTCACAATGCCACGAGCCAGAAGATCTAATCTTTATCATCGAAACCGTAATGTAAATAGAGTTCGGAATATCGCCATTCAATTGAATACGGATGAAGAAATCGCACGAGAACAGCGCCGTGTTAGTATGGCCTGACTTTGTGCATCACAAACGCAAGAAGAAAGACAGGCGGCAAATGAAACGGCTCAGTTAACAGAAATCGTCGAGCAAATTAAACAACTCAACAACGTGAAAATCGAAATCAACGCGTAAGAAGAAGTTCTTCAAGTGTTGATTTGAATCGAGTAGCGTTTCATTACGATTGCACAATTGACTACAGCTCGCATCCTTCCGTTTAAATTGGCCCACTGAAGGTTGTGTGCAACCATTGCGTTGCATTGAAGTTTGTTGGAGAAACGCCTGGATTGTGCTGTCACAGTGGCATGGTTAAATTACCACCATTGCCCTTGCCACCAGAGACATTGCATTCTAAGCTTCGTGGTGAAACACCAGAATCACGTCATTTTCTATCGAACACTCATTTGGAGCAGATATTATTGATGAACGCAGATTCAATCCGACATTCAAGGTAATAAAAGATTAAAGAAATTAAGATTAAATAAATTAAAGAAAATCATTGATTCTAATTTCGTCATCGACTCTACAGATCCAAGGCCAAATTCACCATCGAATTGGATCATTGCTACCGCTTGAAGATGCACAACATTAATTCCTCCAAATCTACTTCATGGGCAATGTGGAAAATCAACTTGACCAGCGCCGAACAATCAATACGGCAATGAGAAGAGGAATTCTTCGAGATCTGCAGCAGCTATTTCATGAACATCATGTATTGGTTCGGTTATTCGAAACTACGTTGGATCGCATTCCAAGTGATAACTATAAAGTCGTAATCAGAGCGGATAAACGACCTGCTGGAACGTACTAACGCCAATTTAACGCTCCAACAATAGATGAGGTTGCAGCTGTGATTGTTGGCGAAAATCTGGAATCATTTGCAATTGCAACGAATATCCGAAACACATCGTTTATACGATGCATTGCAATACCCACTGATGTTTTGGCAAGGAGACGATGGATATTATATCAACATCAAAATAATAAATTCATTGACCGGTGAGTATCGATATCATAATAATTTTCATTTCATTTACATTTATTTGTATTCTTATTCATATAAGATATATAATATACATCTTTTAACTTATTGAACAAGCTTAGAATAATTACAATTATAATGATTGATATAATCTGTACATAATTTCAAGATAGGTGATAAAGAAAATAAAGAAGAAAAAAATAGGATAAAGAGAAAGAAGAAAGAAGAAAAGATGAAGAAATAGAGCATTATTAAATTAGTTATTTTCTTTATAGTATTGGAAAACTTTCCTGCTAAAAGCTTTTGTGTCGTTCGTACGCTTAATTTCCAGGGGTAAAAGGTTCCAAAGCCGAATCGCATGAACAAAAAATTGACGAGATGTATTAAGATACTTACATCTGGGAGTAATTAATTGCATGGCTCTATGATTTCTTGCAAAACGTATTTTCTCAAAAAGATAATCCGGTTTTTTGGTTGTAATAATATTGTGTAATGATAATATGGTTCTGTATTTCATGAACGCCATTAAATTGCAGCCGGTTATTTGTTTACTGTAGTCAGAAATGTGTTCGTGTCTGTTGATACAAAATATGTATCTTGCGCAGCTATTATAGGCTACTGTGAGTTTTCTTATAGACTCATGGTCCATATTGGAAAATATTTCGCAACCATAAAGGATGATAGGCAATACAAAGGACTTAACAAGTTTTAACTTAACGTAAGTTGGCAGGTAATTCGACGTGGGACTTAGTCCACGAAGTGCTCCATAAATTTTTGATACAGTTTTACTTATATGAACATTCCAGTTCAGTTGTTGACCGAGATGAATACCAAGATTCTTAATTGTTTCTACGTACTCGACAGGAGAGTGGTTTAAGAGAAGAGGTGGAAAAACCTCCGTGCTTCTAGAACCACTTATCACCATAGCTTTTGTCTTTGCCGGGTTGAGATTTAGCCTGTTTTCG
Organism: Volucella zonaria; assembly: GCA_963966105.1. NCBI lineage: Eukaryota > Metazoa > Arthropoda > Insecta > Diptera > Syrphidae > Volucella > Volucella zonaria. Next base: position 9,285,368 of record OZ014530.1, read on the forward strand.
ATTGACCATTTACTAATTTTGTCTAGCTCACAATTCATGCTGTTTATCGCCTGGATTTTGTTCGATTTCGGAAACAGGGAGTATATTTGGAGGTCATCGGCGTATATATGATGTGCACAGGTGTTAAGTCGTTGAGAAATATCATTTATGAAACATGTAAATAGTAGAGGCCCTAAGACGGAACCTTGTGGGACACCTGAGGGGACTAGAAGGCAAGACGATTGTTTGTTTTTGTGATAGACGAATTGCGAATGATTACATAAATACGATGACATAAGACTACATAAAGAGTTTTCAAATGAGAATTGTCTTTCAAGTTTCTTTAATAATATAGTATGATTTACAGAATCAAATGCTTTTGAGAAGTCAAGAAATATAATTATACCCAACATATTCTTATCCAAACCGTTACGTAGATCCTCTGTAATGTTTAGTAAAGCAGTGGTGCAGTTGTGCTTAGTGCAAAACCCCGACTGGTACTTTGCTATTAATTTGTTATTATTGAGATAGGTCTTCATTTAATGACTTAAAATGGTTTCAAACACTTTACTTAGAAACGGTAGTATTGCAATGGGTCGGTATTCTGGAATATTTGATGGTGAGGATTTTTTTACCGGTAGCCCTTTTGCGATTTTCCACCCATCAGGATAAACTGAGGTTGTGATTATAGTGTTCACAATGTGCGTGGTTTGATGAAGAATAGTAGGTAGGAGAATTTTAAAAAACTTTGGTTGGATATTATCTGAACCCATTGCATTAGATTTGATGTTTAATATCGTCTTGCCCACCTCATTTTCGTCAACGCATGAAAGCGAGAACTTTCTTTCAAGATTGTTTTCTCGAATAAAAGAAGTCGACATAACCGGCCCGTTTGATTTTTCACTATTGGATACGAATTTTGAATTAAGGTCTTCTAAATCTGTAGTGCTAGGAATTGATGTCTTATCTGTTGTTAGTCCAATATGACGAATTTTTTTCCAAAACTCGGAACTTGAGCTAACAGAGTCGAATTTGTGTTTGAAGAAGTTTCTTTTTTTTCTCCGAATAAGGGTCGTTACTGCGTTACGAGCAGCCTTGAACTCCCTATGTAGGGATAAGCATTTGTATCGTCTCCACCTGGAGTACAAAAGGTTACGGGCTTTTATAAGGTCACGAATATCTTGAGTAAACCATGGAATGTTAGTGTTTTTAATCCTATTTATTTTAAGCGGGACATATTTGTTAAACAAATATAGGATGATGCTATTCAGATATTCAACCTGAAAACTGGTATTGTTCGTGCTATAAATGGGCCACCAATGCAAACGACGACATTCAGCAAAAAGCTCTTCCAAGTTGATATGAGAATACTGATATGATGTAAAGGTTGTATCATTTATAAAAGAAGGAATTGCATCTATTGCTGTGAAAATCATGTCGTGATGGGAAAAACAAGGAGCAAGAAGTTGGTTATAGTGCATTACTAAACTGGGATGAGAAACCAAAACAGAGTCTAATAGAGAAGGCATACAGTTGGGTGCAAAATGAGTTGGTTGGTTGGAATTTACAAATGTTAAATTGAGTGCTTCTATCATTTCTCGGGTTGTTCGATTTTCATTCCCTAAGATATTTAGATTAAAATCCCCACAGATAACGATTTTGGAGTGTAGCGGAGCTAATTCCTCAAATACATCCCTTATGAGTGCATAATTGGCTACATCGGGTGCCATGTATACACAACCAAGCAACATTTTATCCGTGTCACAGCCACCTATTACTTCAATAAACAGATATTCCACAAGCTCACTCATTGCCGATTTCTTTACGACATGAAACGTATAATTCTTATTATTTTTAATGTAAATGGCGACCCCTCCACCTCCTTTGCGCTGCCTATCACTCCGGAAAAGTTTCATATTATCTAGTCTAAGCTGTTTGGAATTTATTTCTGACTCCAGCCAGGTTTCTGAAACACAGATAACATCAACCATGCTATCATTAAATATATAACGTAAATTGTCTATTTTGTTGTTTATGCTTTGTGCGTTCAGGTAACATATGTTGAAGCCCTTTTTTTGTTTGCAAAGAACGTTAATTAAAATCTTAGACTCATCGATGGAACCACCCTGCGCATGTGAATTGTTACTCATTTCAAGTTACTACTCGTAAAACACCTATTAATACGACGAACAACACAAGCCATGCAGAAAAGTCAAAAGTTACACTCAATTTGAATAACAGCTCAATAGATTTAAAAACAGAGAAAGAGAAATAATAAAACAAAGAAAGAAAAGTAAATAAACAGAGATAGTTAAAGAGAAGAAACAGAATAGAGAGAAAAAAAAAAGAAAGAGAATAATAGAAAAGATAATTTTACATGTCATATGCAGGAAATTTGTCATCTTCATTGATCGTGGTTGTGAGTACCCGTGCTTGTTGCTGTTTGGCTTTGAACAGTAATGGCTTTTAGGGTCTCTTCATCATTAATAATTATGTTTCTTCCAGTTTTATGTGCTCTTACGACGACTAAGCCATTTTTCGTAGTAACAGAGAAAAGTTGCTTACGCTGCTTGAGACGGAGTGCTTGATGTAAAAACGAGCGATTTCTTTTGGTGAGACTTTCGTTCATGTAGATGTTAGCGCCAACATTCGGCTCTTGGTCCAGGCCAACATCACTAATGCGCAACTGCCTTTTCTCTTTCTTCCGATATTCGGCAATGGACTTCAATACGAAGTTTTTGTCGTGAGTTGAAGGAAATTTTAGAATTATCGGTGGGTCGTTGGTGTTGTCCCGTTGTGGTACACGAAATATAGCTTCCAAGATTGGAGGTCTACATTCTATGGTGTGGCATAGGTGGTGAAAAATTGACTTCAGGTTTTCTTCGGCCAACTGTGGAACTCCAAAGAGAATTGCGTCAGATGCAAGCTCCCTTCTCTCCAGTACATCGCATTTGTTACTTAATTCAGTTAGGTTAGCGGCAAGAGTTTTTGTTTCAAGAGAGTGTGTCTCCAATTTCTCCACACGTAATTGCAAATCCTTAAGAGACTGATCTAGTTTTTGTGCATAGTTTGACCAGTTTTCTTCAATGCGTGAAATCTGTTGAGTTATGTCATTGCGTAGGCTGCAGATTTCAGCAGAAAACCGAGTTAGGATTGCATCCGTGTGGTTATTTAGACGCTTTTCAAGCACTTCGATATTGAGAGGCTTCGGTGCTCCGGTTGCGATACTCTTAGAAGTTGGTGTGGCACTTTGCTTTGGTGTTATGCAGGCGGTTGCATCCGATGCGTTCGGTGAGAAAACCACCAAGGAGGTCAGCGCAATGAATTTTTACGCGTATCGTTTGATGATTCGCCAAAATGTCGATAACTATTTGCTTCGATTTCGCCGATTATTTCAGCAATTTTGCGTCGTTATGTATGCCAAAATGGAAGCGGAGCGCCTCCTTTTTATCAGCTTAAATCAAACCAAACTACCTACGGAAGAGTACATTCATTTACGCGATGCAATTTGCACCCAAGGAAATGCAGCTGATATTGGTCGGTTGACCATTTTACCGGCGACGTTCGTTGGCAGCCCACGTCATACGCATGAATATGCGCAAAATGCAATGACATATGTACGTCATTACAGCCGTCCAGACCTGTTCATTGCCTTCAATGCTGCTTCCTGGCCAAAGATCATGTGATCGGCACGATATCACCGCACTTGTATTCAGGCAAAAAATCCGGTCGCTGATGGACTATATTGTTAAGCATCGTGTCTTTGGGGATACTCGATGTTGGATGTATTCGATTGAATTGCAAAAAAGAGGCACATTCTCATTTGGTTAGTAGAAAAAATTGATGACATCATATGTGCCGATATTCCTGATCCCGAAACCGATTCAGACCTGCATGATGTCGTAATTACAAACATGATTCATGGACCGTGTGGCGCCATTAACCGCCAATCATCGTGCATGGTCGACGGCAAGTGTTCCAAGAGTTATCCACGAAATTTTACTGATGAGACTGATGACTGGCAAAGATGGTTATCCACATCGTTCATCTGATGATGGCGGTAGAACAATCACAGTCAAAGTGAAAGGAAATGATTTCGTGGTTGACAAATTTTGGGTTGTTCCGTATTCGCCACTTCTTTCTAAAACATTCAAGGCGCATTGTAACGTGAAGTATTGCAACTCAGTGAAGTCCATCAAGTACATCTGCAAATATGTCATGAAAGGCAGTGACATGGCGGCTTTTGGTCTTCAAGCTCCTGATCCCAATGATGAAATCGCACGCTATCAAATTGGTCAATACGTAAGCTGCAATGAGGCGATTTGGCGTATATTCTCATTTCCCATTCACGAACGCTATCCGACTGTTATGCATTTGGCAGTACATCTGGAAAACGATCAATGAGTTTATTTCAACGCTCAACGTGCTCAAAACCCACCAGCGACAACATTGACCAGTTTCTTCTCGATTTGCCAAAGTGATTCGCGTTATTCCACTTGGAATGCTTCATCGAAGAAATTTCAACGTCGAAAGAAATTTCCTGGTCATCCGGATGTTGGCCGTATTTAGACAGTTCATCCGAAGAATGATGAATGCTTTTACTTGCGACTATTGCTGGTGAATATTCGTGGGCCGACATCATTTGAATCACTTACTTCGAACTGTCAATGGTGTAGTGTTGCCAACATTTCGTGCTGCATGTCAGGAGCTCAATTTGCGTGAAAACAATACGCATTGGGACACTACAATCGCTGAAGCAACTGTTTCCGCATCTCCAAGTCAGATACGCACATTATTTGCGATCATTATTTCCACATATTTTCCATCGAATCCACGTGAATTGAGGGACAAGTACAAGGATGAGATGTCAGAAGATATTTTGCATCGAGTTCGTGTCCATTCAGAGAATCCCCATTTTGATATGAATGAAGAGATGTACAACCAGGCTTTTGTTTTGATAGAAGAAATTTGTTACCTCATGTGCGGAAGTTTGTTAATCAGGTTAGGAATGCCATCGCCAGATCGTGGAATAAACGACGCTTTCGAACGAGAATTGCAGCGTGAATGTGAATACGACACAAATGCATTAAGCCAATTGGTTCGAACGGATGTACCTTTGTTGAATCCCCAACAAAAAGAAGTGTACGATACGACGATGAAGGCAATTGGCATGTTTTTCCGTGATGCGCCTGGTGGCACTGGCAAGACATTCCTCATATCAATGATTTTGGTTACAGTTCGGGCAAGATCAGAAATTGCTGTAGCAGTTGCTTCTTCTGGAATAGCGGCTACGCTGCTGGAACGTTGCCGAACCGCTCATTTGGCATTGAAATTGCCATTAAACCTTCAAGCGGTTGAAGAACCAACATCTAACGTAGCGAAACATTCAGCAATGGCAAAAGTTTTGGTAGCAGCAAAATCATTATCTGGGACGAATGCACAATGTCGTATAAACGTGCGTTAGAAGCTCTATGAAAGATTTGCGTAATGATGCAAAACGTTTTGGGTGTGCATTGATTTTACTCTCAGGCGATTTTGGGCAAACAATCGCAATCTCAATCAACCAAAATTATGCAACGGAACGCGTTTAGCGGTCACAAAACTATGAGCAATTTGATTCACGCGAGAGCACTAAAAGGAAAGTTCAAAGGTCAGGAAGTTCTCATTCCGAGAATTCCAATGATCCCAACCGATATGCCATTCGAGTTTAAGCGAATCCAATTTCCAATTCGTCTCGCATTCGCCATGACAATCAATATATCATTCCAATCATTAGAAAATGTATGTCGCATGTTCCCGTGTCGGAAAACCATCCGCTTTGATCGTTTTCGCACCTGACAACAAAACGAAAAATATTGTTTATCACAGAGTGCTTCAATGAGGGGAAATACAAATCAAAATTGACCCGACCGCAACCCATCCAGCAAATATTTTAATACAAATCATCAATTGCAATGAACAATTGACCTCAGATTTTCTGCAATTTGAAATGACGCAGAGCAACGTCTGCGCGGTCAGCTAGTTGGTTTTCCTGGGTTCGCTAGCATCCATTCATTTGCAGCTTTGTTGAAATGTGTCTTATATGGTCCAAAAACAGTTCTGTCAGGAGGCTGCGTTTTGTGCGAGGTGTGAGGCGGTAGGGTTAACAGCACAATTCTTGCAAGGTTAATGGCAGAAGAGACATATGTGAATCATGATTGCCCATAATTAACAATACCTTTTTCTCCTGAGAAGGTTCGACATGTTCATTTGACCAGCCTGACGGATTAGCGCCTCCAATAGATCCTCTTGGAAAAAATATCATGGGCGGCACATGATTTCTATAACATTGATAGCCGCAATCATGGTGACATTGATGCCACGTTCGCCTGAGGTCGTACTACCAATTTGCTTCTCCCCTTTGAGTGCCAAAACTTTTGGTGGAATATGGACAGTCGAATTCCCAGTTTCGTCAAGATTATATACACTATCAGATCCAAATTTAAAGCGGATTAGGTAATCCTTTAAAATGTCAAAAAAAAGCGGTGATGTTTGCCCGATTAAAGCTGGTTGATCTTGAGAGGTTAGTTGTTTCAGGCTTCCTTAGCGACAAAACTGGGTGGTATTTTAAAAAGCCGTACATCCAGTCAACTCCAGCAGTTTCTTCTCTTGACCATGAATCTGGAACTCTTTTTTCATTAGCTGCTGCAAAACGAAATGCCAGTTTTCTTGTTGCAGATTTTGAGAGCCCATAGTGAAATTTAGCTGCTGTGGTTAAATAATCAACTAAAGCAAGTTCTTCTTCGCTCGTAAAAATTTGTCTCACTGAAATTTTTGAGCGGTATTCAAAGTTATCATTGCCAGCGATTCTATGGTATTTGAGATGACGGGGCAATGTTGTCTTCGAAATGCTATGTGTTTTGGAAGCAAGATACCAGTATGCCCATTAATAACTACATCCAATACAGCCTCCTCCAATGAAGTTTAATCGACCGTAGGTCTTTTTATACCAAATTTACTGCGAGTCATATTAAGACTAGAATCAAAGGCAGACAAATTAAAATGGTTATAATGCTGAATTAGGAACCATGGTACACCGAATGTTGGACCGAGGTACACCATGCGCACTTTATTTACTCTAACAATCGTAACTAGTTTTCCAATTTACCTGACTTAAATAGAAAAGTTAGATAACTTATTTATCTATAAAAATTATCCGGAGACACCTTCCACTTGGAATTTTTTCACAGTACGCTTCAAAAAAATACATAAAATTTTACTTTTGGCTTAAAAAAATATTCGGAGCAAACTATGTACTCGTACTTACGAGATCGACGCGTCACACTTTCAGTTGTAAAGTGAGTAAACTTGTTGCAACATGGTACGTATATTGTAGCGGGGCTTTTGTCGGAAGAATATATGTAAATATAACAGAGAAAATACCATCGGATCGAGGTACACTAGCTCCTCCAAGGCACACAACCTTCTCCTATTGGTCGCGGTAAGTACTTAGATGGGGACCACACGGAAACTTGTGTCAATCCTACGTTCTGTCGACTTTCAAACGCATGGAGTACAATGCATTAGTTTAGTGTATGAGTCCTTCCGTCCCAAAAAACTTTGTTGAAAATTATATTCGATTAGAAATTTTCTCTCGAATATAATTCACAATATTTTTACAATTAAAAACAAGGAAAGATTATATCTTGAGTTCTATGAGGCTAACTTTTTTATTTATCTATTGGCTTAAATTATTCTACACTCTGGGGTAGACATGGGCTTTAGGCTCCAGGCCTTCATCTACTGTGCTGACACTCGAATAAGAATCGAAGCATCTCTTTTGCCCCTACAAATTTAATATTTATTCGCCTTATATGCTATAGCCATATCTGGATATTTCTTTATCCTTTTCCTTCTCCTCCTCCTCCACCAATAAAGCTTATCTATATAAGTGTGGCCAAAAATCATTCCAGTAGTGTTACATTTAAAGGATATCTTCATCCGCCCACGTGAACGTCCATACTGGCGTACCATAGAGTAGGACTGGGATGATAATGGTCATAAATAAGGTTTCCTTAGCGTTACTTAATAATATCCTCTTACTCAATTGTCTTCTTGGGCTAGAGAAACAAACTTCATTTGATATCTGATGAGGTGTATTTGTCAAAGTCAAAAGCGTAGTTGAGGTAGGCAATATTCCCAAGTACCTCAAAGTTGTAGCTGTCTATTGTGACGTTCAGTTCGAGTTCATATTTTGAACTACATATACGAGTACGAATGATGTATATACGAATACTTAGTTGTTCCAACGTTTACGGTTAAAGTTATTTTTGCCGCTTATGATCCAATACTTACAAACGGACCATTGACATGGTGCAGACTTTTGGCCTCTGGAGTTGGCTTGCCAGTTTCGCACAATTTTCTCAAGTTCGATTTAAAAAAATTCAAATAAGGGAAATATACCTGCATCACCTTATTTAAACACTTTTCTGACCCCAAAGGTTTCGGTGGGCTTGCTTTCGAACTTTATGTAGCACCGACCGCTCACTATATTCATTCTGAACAATCTGTCGAGTTTGCCAGTGAATTCGCAACTACACAAGACATGACTGTGTACAGGTATTCTATATTAAGATGCTGTCATATGCACCTTTGAAATCAATAAAAAGGTGCTCGTCCACCTTAAATTCTTCGGCTTCTTTAGTAGCGTGAATATGTGTTCAATTATCTAATAATCCAGTCATATGGCCCATTATACCACTGACAAATTTTTTCAGGTGTTCGCACATTAAGGCAGATTAGAGTGTCTCCTTTCTTGTGGATTGTTCAAGCAATGGTGAGGTTCTATTCATCAGACATATTTTCATCTGGCTAATGTGTCAATGCTTATCTCTGCCAAGCCATTTTCCGCTGACTGTTGTAGGTCGTCTGTTTAGAATTGTTATATAGTATTTAAGTTTAGATATTGGTATCTTTTTTCATTGTGGTCGTATGGACGTACATTTTGGTTAGTCCTTTTTGCCAGCTAATGTCTTCCTCATCAAACAGTGTGTTCATATCCATGTATCCTTGCACATCAGTTGGGCCACTTTAACAGTTTTTGAGGCCCATGTCACAAATCTGCATACACGCAAAAACTGATCCATTGTATGTTACTCTTTGTAAGTTCCTTTTAATGGAATTTTTCAGTCTTTCGAAGAAAGATGAGGAAGCGAAGCGTTTCATTGATAAAGTGTCTACAGTACCAGCACACACCACGTCAACGCCGAGTTCCTGAAGCCTGATGCGAGCGTAAAGCGGACATTTACAGGGATAGTGCTACACGGTGTCGTCATCACTTTCACACCAACCATCGAACTTAATAAAAGTTTAGTGTCCCGTCACGACACCAGTAAGCAACCTGCAGTCTTTTCCGCTTAGGGACAGCATGAAGGCCGCTGACTTCCTAGAGACGTCGGGATGCATTCGTTTGGTCTGCCAGCTACCCGGGGAGTCATGCCATCTGCAGTTGTGCTCATACCCAACTGTAAATGAAAGCCTTAACCGAAGACGAAGCAAGACCCAAAGTGTAGGGTAATGAAAAACTCTCCCCTGAGCTTTGCCGGGCAAGATCATCGGCGTTTCCACTTCACGTGATCCAATTGTGACTTGGGACCCAGATAAGACAAGTGAATTTAGCCTTTCGACTGCATTCAGTGTTGTTTTGCATTATTTAATGGGCTTCGAAGTCGTAATAGGTTCAGCAAGACTTTAACCGCAGCTTGTCTGTCGCTACAGATGCAAATGCTTCTCCCCAGTTCTTCACAATATACGAGTAGTTCGTCGTCATCAAGATTGCGCATATCTCCGGTTAGACGACAGATGCGCTAACGAGGAGTGAAATCTAACATTATCGTCATCCAGAAAGAAACCTATATCTGTTTTGGAGCCGTAGATGAGGACCCGACCGCATTCCTTTCCTGGCACAGATTCTGTCCGAAACCACTCTTGGGCACAGAAAAATTCGATTCCGTATTTTTTCCGCAGCAGGAGTCCTGGTGTCATTGCGTCAGGCGGCATATAGATAAAACCAAATTTGAAAGACAGCCGGCGTGCATAGTCGTCAAAGCTCCAGTGTATGATGTATCAAGAACGATTTTTTTTCAAACGGAATGTCCCTTTGAGAGTGCAGACCATGCTATGGATATCAAGCGGAGGGAGATTCATCAGAATCGTGGAAGAAGGGCGACAGTGGCTTCGACGTAACATGTTTAGTCTATAGAAGTTTATTGTCCAGGATGACACCCAAATACTTATCTTCTTTGGAGAATTGGATTTAAGCACTAGAGGAGTTAGATTAGACAAGTTTCTCCTTCCCGTAAAAAGAACAACCTCAGTTTTGAGAGATTGAAAACCCAGTTCTAGTGTAACAATCGTCGATCACGTCTAGGCTTGTCTGGACTTTAGAGCAGACAGTACAGAACATCATCCATGTATGCTTGTGTATAGACGTCAGAGCAGTGAGTTGACCGACATGCACCATAGAAGTGGAAATAAAACTGGTCAAGTTTTATGAACGAGTACATGCCGTGAAAAGTTGGATTGTCCAAAACCCCCTCACTAGATATGCTATCATGTAGCCTATGCTCTTCAATCGCCACACCAAAGATGTCCTCTTTCCTACATATGGCATTATCAAAATCAATTAACTTGATGAAGCATGAAGTCATACTTACGGCACTGCTCGTAGATTTTGTGCAGGAGCTCTTCTTGGAATTTTGAAACGCTACCTTGTTAACTACCTGATAAGAAAGTCCTTGCATTCAGCCCGAAAATCGAAAATGAGAATTTTGTTATATCTTCAGGTTTAAGGCATCTATAGCGCTTTGAGAGAGGTTTTAAGGAAATCTCTGTGTGTGTATGTGAGTATACATATACAGTGTTAGCCAAAACAAAAGCAACTACGTAGTAAATTTTCACATTTAATAATAATCATCGCGAGGAGGCTTTTGTTTTTGATTACTTCACTGAACCTTATTGGCATACTCTCGATCAGATTGGAAATTATAGATCTTTGGACGTCTTTTTCAAGCCTGGACTTAAATATAAAGCTCGTCCCTATTCCTGCACATCTCGCGAACTATTCACCGATAGATCTTCTACCGGGTTGAGATCGGATTACTGAGCTGGCCGTTCCATAACATTGATTTTCTGATCTCGAGATCACTATTGAGCTATTTTTGACGCATGCTTCGGATCATTATCCTTCTGAAATATCTATTTCAGCGGCAATTCCTCCTCAGCATGTGGCAGTGTTTTCAAGTATACTTTTGTAAATAAGTCGGTACATAATTAGATCTATTTTATAATATGGGACCAATTTCATGTCCAGAGAAACATCCTCAAGCCACAATGTTATCTCCTCCATACTTCACAATGCACTTCAAATATCGAGGATTCAATGCTTCATTGATTGGCCAGCGAAAGCCATGTACCGTTTTCCACTTCGATGCTGTGTGGAAATATTTACAAATTTCAGTCTTGCTCTTTTATTTGGGGCTGAAATAAATGGTTTTTTGCGATCCTGAATGATGAGAGACCACCATCAACAGCTCCCCGAAGAAGTGTCTTGGAGCTAACTTTTGTACTAAGCTCGTTTTGTAATTCCCTTGATGACATGAAGGGATTACTCTTTTTCGTAGTAATGATCATTTTGACTTCCCGGTATGAGGTAACTCTTGGCCTGCCACCTCGGCTTATCACCGATTTCGGGATTGAATACTTTTTGGATAATTCAGATTGTGAAATACGAGTATCACTTTTACAGTGTGTTTGGCAAAAGCGTGTGGCTCGCAAAAATTAACCAGTTACTCGGAGATGATAAACATTTTTGGTTTCCGTTAGAATTATTCCTCCTCTAATCTGCAGGCAAATTTTACATCTCGTTTTTGCAAATGTTGCATCTCGTTTTTGAAAGTTACAAGACGTATTCCGTAATGAGTGCTGTATATAAGTTTCGTGTTGAAGCCGTGTTTCTTGTTGCTCATCTACCAAAATGCAACCAATTATCTTAGAAAGTCAGAGAGTTTTGCGAGGAAGTGGGTGAAACGATTTAACTAACATGGAAATGTTGTTCATTCGCCAGAACGGGGAAAACAGAAACCATTTCAAAAGCCGTTAAAAACAAAGTGCTTAAAATTTTTAAAACTAAACATTAGAAAAAGGTCATGAGGATTCAGTCTTCAGTATTCGCAAAATTATCAGAGAAAAAGCCGTTGCTGCCAAGCGTTGTTAACCGAAAAAGACTTGAGTGGGCATGCCATTATAAAGATATGGACTGGACCAAAATTATTTTCACTGACGAAGCTTCATTTGTTTTTTAATTTTAAACAATCCCTTGAAACGTGTGTGGACTACTAAGAGTGAAACTGTCGTCTAACGAATAGTAGAACATCCGGCAAAAGTGCATGTGTATGGCTGTTTCTGTCCGGAGGATTTCGGAAAATTGGCGACCATTACCGAGTATCTCGATGCTCAAAGAATGATCCAACTATACAAAAAAGAATAGCTGGGATCCGCTGAAATCCTATTCGGACGTGGATGGGCCCCAACAAGGGGACAACGATCGTAGTCGTATCTATCAAGTGTAGAACATACTTATTACATCTTGTACAATTCACATTTCAACAGCACACGGCACACATCAAAGGCAGAAAGAATTAGAACATAAATATGACAATGTTCACTGCCCAAGTCTATCAACAGATGTGTGTCATAAATGGCATACAATATCACGCTGCATTACACTTAACGTGTCATCTGAGAAGTGACTCTTTGTGCGGTTACAATGTAGTGCATTAAATGTTTGCGAATAGGAACATAGCCGAAACATGATATTTGATATCGATATGCATTGCACAGGGCTTCAAGGACAGAAATGATGTCGATGTGTTGGATTGGCCATCTCTGTGTCTAGATGCCAATCCGATTGAAAATTTCTGGTGACTTATGAAGAAAATGATTAAAGGAAAAAATGTAAGGACAATATAATACCTTAAACTGCCTCTAAAAAGAATTTGGTGACAATTACCGCAGGACTACGCAAAAAAATTGGCTCAAATTGGTTGTCGCGAGGCGATAATTGGGAATTGAGCAGACTGGACAACATATTAAGTACAGTGCACAGTAAGGGAAATATTAAAAGCTTTAAAATAAATAATTTTGTTTCCCTAAGTCAAGTGGTTGTTTTCTTTTAAAACAAAACACGGACTTGCAGTTTCAGTTGTTTTAGTTTTGGCCAACACTGTATGTCCGTATGTGCGAATGTGTTTGGCCCACAATAACTCGCGAACGAATAGCGCTATCAATTTCAATTTTTTCCAGACGATGCGTGTTCATGCCGAATTGCGGACATTAGATTCTGACCAAAATCCGTAGATGACTTTTTAAGTTATTAAAAAAAAACCAACACAAAATACAATTCATGTTTTCTTACAGACGACACTTTCGAAATTTTTACAGTAAGTCGAAATATATAGCACACATTTGACGAAACTTTGAAAAAATTCGGGCCAAAATTATCTGAGTTATTCAAGGAACAGAAACAATTTTGGAACCGTCAGTGCTGTACTAAACACGATTTCGTTAATACTGCGAGTCTCACATCTGACCGGTTAAACTTTTATGAGCAATATTTTTCCTAAATTCTAATAGGATATGAAATATCAAAAACCATTGGATAATACTACAAGTTCTCTGTATCAGGAAATTATTGGCGTAACCCATCTGTCGCACCCACTACGGTTAATTAGCTATTTGTTTGATTGCTATCACTAGTGAACGCTCTCAGTAAATTTGTAAGCATGGAGAAAAACTGTCATCGTTAAGGAGTAAAATACTTTCACTTGAAAAGTCCACTGAATATCAAAGCTGAGGTAGATTCCACTCTGGAGGTGGTCTGGTCCTTCATTTTACAATAATGAATTATTGGGTGGCAAACCAAATGAGGTGATTTCTCTAGAAATGGGGGCAAATATCCTCAAAATGATATTACTGACTGGTCGGCATTTCAAAAAGTGCTGTAGAGTGTATATTGACTGAAAATTTGAACATGAAGAAACAGCGTTGTAATCCCCCAATCGAGTGTTTGTCGATTTAGCCAATAAATGAAACATCAAGACAATGCACCAGTTCATACATCCATTATCGCGGTGTCCACAATCAAAGTTAAAGTTTGGATTGCTTCCTCACTCATTTTATTTGCCAGATTTAGCCCCCTCAGAATATGTTTTATTTCCAAACTTAAAGAATGGATCGTCGGAAAAAGATTTGGCAACAATGAAGAGGTGGAGTGTGTGGTTGATGGCTTTTTTGAGGAGCTCGACGGTTCTCACCACAAACAGGGTATCGAAGCTGGGAAAAGTGTATACGGCTAAAAAGGGGCTATGTTGAGAAATAAAGATATTTTATCACCAATTGTTTGTGTTTGCTTTTTTAGATCGGATATATTTCGGACTTATGTCGACGTATACTAGGCAAATTACATCTTGATACGGATTGTTACAATGCACAAGGCTCAAAACTTCTGGCCTTGGTTTACCATCCGCAGCAGTCCGCACTCAAGTAGACCCTATTTCTTTTTTTTGCAGCGGGCAATGTATTATATGGTACATCTTTTTACTCGTAGTTATGACTGACCCTTATCTGAGCATTTGTTTTACGCCGACAAATGTGCCGACCCGAACGTCGTTATCCTTTTATCGTTCGGATCGTCAATAGTCAGTCCGTCCTTACCAGAGGCTATTAATTGCTTCAGTTGATATACTCGTAGTGTCAACCGCGAAAAGGTTATATCGACTGAGCTCCAAAGTTGAATGAATGAATGCTGTCTTCTCGAAAAGCCGTATATGACAGGACTTAATGAAATAGCAAAAAGAGACTAAAGCAACGATGTCTAGCTAAGTTTTCCAGATCCCAAACTGAGTGAAATTGGAACCAACCGTGTAACAGGCTACTATAAGTGTTAAAACAATTAATTAAACACAGAAAGTTGGGAGGAAGGTTTTATTTAAAATTAACGTAGCAGTCTGAGCATAGCTAATAATCACATACTTACTATTTTTTCGAATTAGTATGCATTGGCTCATTTTTTTTTTTACTTTGACATTGTCTCATACATCAAAAATATAAATGGTTCATGGTGTTCAGCAAATAACAGCTAATCGATAAAATGTGAATGCTATTAAACAACTGTTTCTATTACTAACTATTGGAAGAGTGTTGTGAAGGAGCTTTTTGTTTTCCTACCCTGTGAAATTCGAATTCTAATTTCAAAGCAAATATGTATGTATATCCGCAAAAGCCAACCCTTAAGCACGCTACAGACGAGGTACTAATCAATCAATTGGTTGACAAACTGATTGTAAACTTATTTCTACAGACGCAAAGACTAGGCTTCGAACGTCGGTTGTACCTTGAATTTTACTGACTTCCATAATTATAACTGAAACTATAGAAGAGGAGGAAGTCTTAAATATAACTAAGAAAAAAAAATCCAATTTTTGACGCATATGTACTTGCATACATAGTGTGACCAGATAAGAACGAAGGGGGAAAAAAGTCAAGTGACCGCGTCGAGTTCGCTGGCAGTCGGTCGATGCAATTTTTGGTAGCTCGGTCCAATACGTGCTGCGTCATTCCGCCAATAGCATGTCGAATGTTTACCTCGTCAAATCGCATGATCGCGGCAGCCAACTCACACGCTCGCCATGAGATGACCTAGTCGCCAAATTTCTCCCCACAACATCGAACGTTGCGTCGCTTGTATGGCATGTGGCGCCGTGTTTTTGGAACCACAGCTCAGATATATCGATACTGTCGAGATCTGACCACAGAAAGTCGGTTAACATCGATCTATACCTGAGACCATTGACGGTAACGTTGTCTCATTCTTAATTTCGAAAGAAATAAGGTCCGATGATGCCGCCATGTCATAAGCTGCACCAAATCTTTCTGGATGCATTGATGCTTGGCCGCACACTTGTGAATTGTGTTCACTCCAATAATGGCAATTTTACTCGTACTTGTTAATAAAGCCGCTGAGCCAAAAATGGGCCTGGTCCGATCAGATGATTTTTTGGCCAGAATCGGACCCCCGGCCAACATTTCCACTTTCCAATTAGAGAACTTACTGCATTGTGTATGGTCGTCCGGCTTCAATTCTTGTGTCACCACAATCTTATATGGATGTAGGCTCAAATCCATCCGTAAAATAAGCCGGGCTGACTCTCTGGCGATGTCCAATTTAACTGATCGACACAGGATCTACATTTCTGGGTCTACTTCGATACTGGCCTCTACGGCGGGTATGTTTTTTTCATTTTGCATCAATCTCTATCTGGTTGGTGGCTTGAGATCCAAAAAAGTGTACTCACGTTCAAACTTATCCACGGTGTGACGAATTGCCTGCACACTGAAGCCACGACCGACCTCATGACGAAATTCGCGTTGCGTATTTACAACTGAGCCGGAATTTCGATATTTTTTAATAATTTTCGCACGTTCGGCAAGCGTCAAACGATGCATGATGGAATGGCAAACCTTACTGAGTATTTTGACATCTGGACGTAATTGGTAACAATTGGAAAAACTATCATTGCTATCTGGTCATACTTTTCTACAAACCTTGGGTCATATTGTAATGGAGTCATGTTTGGCGATAATTAAGGCTTTGAAAGACTACATAAGAGTACCGAAAGTTCCCTTCTCGTTAATTTTTTCTTACTTTGTAAGTTTTAGATTCCTCAAACCGAATATTAATGGCGATATGTCGCCGACGAATTTAAAAGCAATGGAATTTTCCATTCATCACCTAGGGCCGATTGTTGGCAAACATATTGGGATTAAAAAGCCACCAGGATCAGGATCTTACTACTATGATTACAACAAATATTCTAGTGCGGTTCTGCTGGGAAGTATTAATACAATTTTTGAATTTATAATGGTTAAATGTGGGTCTATTAGCCGAATTTCAGATTGTGGCGTTTCTATTAATAGTAAATTTTATAAAAAGTTTAACAGTACAACATGTTGCCAAATTCTGAAAACATGCCATGGGAGAAAATCTCTTTAAGCCGATGAGCAATCTACGCTTTATTACCAATTGTCACGAGCCGGAAGAAAATATTCTTTTTATCAAGATTTTGAAATTTTCCAAAAACCAATCAATTTTCATCCTGATAAAGTCGCGAAAATTGTGTTGGTATCGCGTTATTTACATAACTTCCTTAGGCATAATAACCACGAAAATTATATGATATGAAGTGTTGACATTGAAGGCACGAATAAGACGGAAGTTATATCAGGGCAATGGAGGGAAGAAATATGTTACAACTCGAAAACCAACCATCATCTTCAGGAAATCGAAAATTTTAGCAAAAGATGTTATAGATGCAAATTTTGTGATTATTTTAATGGTGTCGGTGCAGTTTTGTGGCAGCATTTGTAACTTATCATAAAAGAATATTAACCTGTTGCAGATATTTCATGTTTGTGGTTGACATGTCACATTTTATATTTTTTTGACCGACACGCTCAAATTAGAACTAGAACTGCGAAGTAATGTTATATATCATGGTTTTCTCCGGAAATCCCCTTGTTAGAGACGGTGGAAATGTGTTAAACTTGCAGAATTTTATGAGGTCGTTCGATCACTACGCAAAAATGAGAAAAGCCAAATGAGAATTTTACGCAAAACGCTTTGATAATACGCCACCGTCTAAAACTCTTTGGAAAAATTCACAACAACTAGGAGTAGGAATACATAACAGAGACTTTGATCTCAACCAAATTTCATTGGGTGACCGACCGTTACTCAGTCCCACTAAAAGACCTGGCACCTTCAATTTCTGTGCAATTGAAGAGGGAGATGTTGTGAGAGCAGTTCTCGAAATTAAATATATGGTTGTTGGAATCGATGGAATCCACCCTAAGTTTCTTAAAACAACATTACCATATATGCACTCTGCCGTCACCCACGTTTTTAATAATACATACTATATATAGATGACATCATGTTTTCTTTCTGTTCGGAAAGTTTCAAAATAAACCCATTTTAAAAAAAAAGAAAGCTACATATAACCACGTAGCAAGCGGAATATAGACCCATTCGCATTCTACCATACTTGTTAAACGTCCTGGAAAGCATTTTCCATTCACAAATATCTGTCTGTATCTATAGCGAAACGGCCATCTGAATATATTTCAATCTGTTTTAGGCCCTATCATAGTTGCACCTTGGCCCCTCTTAATGTTGTGGATGACATTCACGTTTCAATGGATAATAACTCAGTTACCTAATTATGTTGGTAGATAGGTAGGTAAGAGTGGCTGTTGGAATCACCAACCCACTTAGGCGTATTCGCTAATTGTAATGTCACGTGGATCTATGATCCTCTTACTAATGGAACCAATTTGAGCTTATGATGAAGCATAGAAGACAGCTACGTCTATATTCTTTAGATCGTTTAGGTCCTAAGCAAGCTCCTAAGTGAAATTTTCTTCTCTGGGAGAGAGCTGGACATGTACAGAGTTGGTGGAGGATTGTCTCTTGTTCCTCCTCGTCCATGCAGCTTCTACAAAAATCATTTATAGAAGCACCAAGCCTTCTTGCACGCTTGCCTATGAAGCAGTGTACAGTGATGACACCTATGATGGCGCTGAGATGTTTCCTATTTAGAAGGATCAAACTCTTAGAGCGATTCAGATCTAGCTTGGGCCAGATCTGTTTGATGTTTGATGACATGTTGGTGAAAGAGTACACCTATGGTCTGTTTTTTTATTGGCATTCAACTTTAATATTAATTTGTTACCCTTTTCCCGTAGAATAGGTAGAGTAGTACCAATTTTGGCAAGTTCATCGGTCATACAGTTCCCTGGAATATCCCTGTGACCCGGCACCTAGCAAAGGTGAGGGTTGAATAGAGATGATCGGCATTCAAGGCCGGTTTAGAACTTAACGAGACCGAGTCCAGTGACTAGACAGCGCCCTGACTATCCAAAAAGGTGTGGATATCCTTTGCAGATATCATGTTTTTCTTCAGCTAGGACAGAGCTTCTTTAATCGCCAAAATTTCGGCCTGCAACACTTTACAGTAATTTGGAAGACGGAAGGAGAAGCTTAGATTTAGCTTGTTGGAGAAAACACCGCCACCAACCCCGTTATTGGTTTTAGATGCACCTGTGTATAAGTGAATTGGCTTGTCCTCCATGAAAGCATTTTCCCTCCAGAAGGGGAAGCTTACATGGAAGTCCTTGTCAAACCAAATTTGTCCACAGTGTAGTCCCTTTAATGCGAATATCTGCAGTCGCAGCTACTTGCCTGCAGCAGGTATCGAGGAGTGTCAAGCGAAAAAAAATGTCTAATGCCGCAGAGAGAGTAGATCGTAAGGCTCCGCTTATACATAAACATGCTGATCTTTGGACCCGGCTTAGTTTGCTGCAGTTGGGTGCATTGTCTAAGGCCGTCCACCACACAGCAACCCCATAGGTGAGTATCGGTCTTATAACCGAGATGTATAGCCAGTCGGTTATGCGAGGTTGAAAGCCCCATTTATTCCCAATGGTTTTTTTTTGCAAGAGAATAAAGTTGCTGTAGCTTTATTGACTCTTTCTTGAATGTTAGGTTTCCAGTTTAAGTAGTTTCCTGTCAAAAATGAGACCCAGATGTTTTGCTGTAGCGGAAAAGACTAAATTGATACCGTTTATTGACGGAGGGTTTATGATTGGAATTTTATATTTTATGGGGGTTTATTCCCAATCCACAGCGATTCAACCAATGAGTTAGTCTGTTAAGATTTAGCTGAAGGAGATCTTTAATGGTATTAAGATGCTTACCTGAAACCGCTATAGCAACATCATCCGCATAAGCAATCACCCTGATACCACCGGCTTTCAGGTATATAAGCAGTTCATTAGCCACTAAATTCCAGAAAAGGGGAGAGAGGACACCGCATTGCGGCACACAGTGGTACCGATCGGTCGAAAAGCGGAAAAAACTCTGTATCTCGGGAAAAAATGGCCGTATCGACCTCAAAGTTATCGCAATCGATTCAGGATGAAAAATTGTATAAGGAAATAAATTGTATTGTGAAAATGAGAAAAAATCGGAAAAGCGGAAAAGCGAAAAAACTCTGTTTCTAAAAAACCACTAACCCTATCAAATTGCGGATTCATCATTCGATTCAGGATAAAAAATACCATAAGATTGAAATTACATTAATAATTGGAGTGCTTCGTAACTGATGTGAAGGTGTTTTTTTTAGGTTCAGGCCTGATGTACGATATGTAAGGATCTGAAGACTCAAGCAGTTTATGAAGTACATCCCCGTTCGTTGCTGTGCGGGAACATTTCCGAGTAAAGTGAAGTCGATAGGACTTATAAGCTTTATTTCTGCTCTCTTGCGCCTCCTCTGAAAGTAACCCAATTGGCAATGCTGGTGCTTTTATAATTTCAGCTCCATGAATTAAAATGCACCGTTAAGGGCATGTAATACCACGGGTACATTTCTATATCCAATGTCGCCGTTTCAGTCGCATATGACTTAAATTTTTCCGAATCAATGGCTGAGTTGCTATTTATTACCTCCAATATTACTCTAAGTCGGCGAATCAGTAACCTGAGTTATATTCGCTGTCAAAGAAGGATTTCGGAAAAATACTCTTGATGTATTTCCGGTGTTACTGGAACCATATCTTTGCTTTACAAAGTCAACCTTTCTGCCCAATTCAGTGATGAACCGTCTTTGTATGCGTTCTTTGGCAGATTCTTTTATTGGGAGAGTATTTGCCGTTGTTCTCCATCTCTTGAATCCAAGGTTATAGGCTAGGTGAATAATATAAATTTTATTCTCGCATGAAGTGGAGAAATGCCCAACTGCATTGTTTCTTTTTGGCAAACCTTTACTTCAAGTTTTGATATATCATTCATCTCAAATGGACGGGCATCACACACGAAGCAGTTGCTTGGTGCGGTTGTGTTGGCTACATTTTGCGCTACTTTCCCGTCCAGTATTGTAAAATGTAATACGTGTCTCTCCGTGATGGTATTATCGTCATACACTAGTGTTGTTGGTTGCAAGTTGTCTATTTCATTTTGAACTTATTAATTCACCGGTTTCTTTCAGAAATTGAAACTTTAAAGGTCTAAAATATCGAGTAGAGGAAGGTCGGGGTTAACCCAGATGTCTTCGTCTTGATTTGTGCCAAGAGTAATTTTCAGTGGCACTATTAAGGTCATAAACAAATTTGAGTCGCTTCTTGTTTCACTGTCGTCAAATTATGGTTGGGCGAACTCATTCTGGCCGGGTGAGCCATCAAAACTCCATTTGGTATGTAAAACCAGTTTACAGTTTTTCAATGTTTCCAATTCCTCTCCTTGTTTAAACAAACTTTAAACTCTGCCAAGGGATTTCGGCAGAAGTTTCGGTCACGTTTATGTCGTTTGGATAGCACTGTTTCTTTGCATTTTGTATTTTCTTATAGCTAGGAAAAATATTATGACCAATCTTTTTCGTGGCTGCCCTGATGACTTCATATTGGTATCTTGAGAATTTTGCCTGAGTAAAAATTTAAACTGCAAAATCAGCGCTGAAAACTTCGTCTGGGTTAATTTGCTGGTATGAAGAAGCAGCAGCATCGATCAGGTCCCAAGTATGAGAAGCTTGAAGAGCACGAATTTTGCTTCTCCTGTATCCCTGGTTTTCGTGATTAAGATTCACAATTACTCGGAGTATTTGGTAAATTGAAAATAAATTCAACCTTCATGCACTCAGAAAACTTATTTTTAAATTTATCGCGATTAAAATTAACAGTTTTTAATTTCTGTTTGCAATGGCGCAAAAACCGTTTTTTTATCGCTCAGCAGATCGAATTAAGTTGTTCGTCAGATTCCAAACAATACTTCTTCCTAACATACAGATCCAGTGATCCGTTATTAAATTATACTTCACAGAGATCGGCATATTTAATAGAAACCGTCTCCATAGTGAACGATGCGAACGGTCTTGAAGAATAAAGCAGACCGATAATTCCGTAAATAAACATAAGATCACGAACTTTCTAATGCCAATTGTGTAAACAATGCTTGTTTAACGGCTTTATTTCATCAGTTGTCTGCAGTTATCAATGGGATTTATAGGGATGTCAGGTATTAGTATAAGCTTTATAAAAATGGTAATTTCTGACCGAAGCTCAATACATGCTCCTATTATTTTTTTCTTGTCACCTTATTATTTTTGTGTGTATGTAATATTTATAAAATTGGGGTCAACAATTTTTTTTTCAGCTTTTTAATACATAAACTGAAAGTCGTGTGAGTTTCATGGCTTTATCTTCGAAAATAAAACCACAAAAAAAGAACGACTTAAACTAATAAAAATGTCCAATTGTCTGGTGAACTAATGACTTTCTACGGCTCTCATTATCCCCCAAAAAAATTTAAAAATAAAAAACGAACTTGTACTCTTTCCTACAATTAATAATGAAAGCAATAGCCCATCAAACGCAGCCAAAATGAAATCTAAATTTGGGGAGTTTTTTCCGTGCTTGTCCCACTGTGCGGCGTACCTCTGCTGACACATCTTTAAGCAGAAGCTTCACCCAGTTTGGAGTTGATTATCCTGCTATCTTCCATAAGACTGATTAACTTCCCAAGTGAGTTGTCTACCTGCGAAATTGACAACGCAGTCGTGATTACGGATGTTTTGACGTTGTTAATTACACCCTCTATTTCTACTCGTAGGAAAGCAACAAAATTTGTATTCTCTGTATTGTAGGGATAGTTCGATGTGGCTAGTCAGTGAATGCAGAGCGGCTTCCACCGAGTTTCTTTTACAGTACGCATGTTGAGCCGATGATAAAAGTCGTGGATCAATTTTAGCTCGTATATGGATATCAATCAGTCGTTCTAGAGTTTTCAGAAGGAACAATGATATACTTACTTATAGGGCTGAGGTCCTTTGGAACAACATAAGAACATTTTCCGGCTTTGGGAATCAAAACTCCATGACAGTGGAATGTACATAGATTAGTTCTACACAGCTCATCATGATTCTCTAGCGTAGGATAATATCTGAGGACCTTTGTAGCTCGGAAGGTTTGGACCAGCAGACAAATATGGTTTGAAGCAGCGGGCAGAGTAGTTTGTCTCTTGTAATCAGACCATGAATTTTGGTCACGGTTGCAGTAGTCCTTTTTGAGTTGCTACTGGCCGCGAATTGGGAGCTACCTGGAAAGCGAGTGTCCAGTAGAAGGTTGAGTGATTCATCACTTGAGGTTGTCCAAGAGCCATCGGGTTTTTTGTAATCACACCATGAATTTTGGTCACGGTTGCAGTAGTCCTGTTTGGGTTGCTACTGGCCGCGAATTGGGAGCTACCTGGAAAGCGAGTGTCCAGTAGGAGGTTGAGTGATTCATCACTTGAGGTTGTCCAAGAGCCATCGGTTTTTTTTTAAACAGCTAGGCATCATAGGATTTGTAGAGAAGATTTTTCTTAGTTGCGATGACTCAGAGATTTCTGTTATTTTGTCACCGAACGACCTCCAGGCTTCCCGCTTTGCCTTCCGCAGTTCTTTTTTGTATATTTTGTGGGATTATTTGTATTAGTCCCAGTCAGTCACTTTCTGTGCAAACGTTTCTAAGTGGTCGCAGTGCTGATGTCCACCAGTTTTCTTGCCTCTAGGTTAAATAAGAGGACAGGAAGCAGTCATAGTCTGATTGAGAGCCAGGCTAAATTCCTCGACTTTCACGCCAAGCTCATTGGTGTCACGTGGGGGACTTGAGAGTTCAAAGCATAGTGTTTCTGACAGTATTTTTCTCAATTTTGGTCAACCAGTTTTCCGATAATTTCGGAATGCTGGTTGGCTGGGAGTAGCATCACTCAGACTGAATTGGATGTATCTGTAGTCTGAAAATGAGTGTTCAGACGATACCATTCAGTTTTAGCATTTGAGTGATGTTGTCGGAGGCAAGAGTGATGTCTAGAACTTCCTGTAGGTTAAGTCACCTATTTAATTCTTTTGACTTTTCCAATGCCTTTAACATGGCGAATCACAACATCCTAGCTTTAATGCGCATTAAGTTCTACAATTTTTCTTCCCTAGCAACAAATCTGATTTTTTCTAATCACACTTGTAGAACACAAGCAGTCTTCTCTAGGGACGGACGCTCGGATTGTATTTCAATTTCAGCAGGTGTTCCATAATGGTTAATCTTATGACCCCTACTATATTCGCAAATGATCTCCTAAATGCTACTAAGCATTGTAAATATCACATACACGCAGATAATGTGTAGCTTTACTCAAGTTCGCCTCCTAATTTTGTTGATAGCGTCGCGTGAAAGCTAAATGACGATCTTCTTCATATTAATATCTGGGCGAACGAAAACTGTCTACTCTACTCAACCCCGATAAAACAACATGTTTAATAATCGGCAGAAGAGACACTGTTACTTACAACAAACCGCCACAATACCTTAGAAGTGCACAAATTGAGCTCATTGAAAAAGCCAGTAATCTATGTATTTGGTTTAACTCTAGACTGTGTTGGGATGATCAGATCAGAATCTTAATTTAAAGAACCTACAGTGGTCTCAAAATTCACAAAATTTTACCCAATTACGACAAGACTAACGCGTGTGAAAGCTATACTAATTCCCTTGATCACATAGGGCTGCGAGATATTGTTTTCAAATGATTCCGCTAATATACGTAAACTTGATCTGGTTTTCAATAATATTGCTCGTTACGTGTACGGCTTTGAACGCTCGGATCATGTGTCCATTTCCACCGAAATCATCAATTACCTTCATAAAATAATTACAAGCAAACAACCGCGGTATTTATTTCAAAGAATTAAGTTCAGCAGTGTACAGCGTTCATTGCAATTTTTCGTTCATTCCATTCGCCTCTGGAACTCATTACCTCTCAACCTACGAACGCTCTACAGCAGCATGCAATTCGGCGATGCTCTCTTTCGGCAATTGGCATGTAACAGTTGATATAAATATAGTTGAAATTTTGAGTAGTTAAAAACGACATTCTTGGAGTGCTTCTTTTCATTTATATTTTTTTATTTACTCATTCATTTATTTTTATTTTATTTTTTTATTTTTTAATTATTAACACTTAAATTAATTTTACATTATCATTAAAATTATTTCCTTCATTATTGCCACTAAACTAATGTAGGTATTTGAGTTTTGTAATTGATTTTCCTCTTGTTTTATATTTGCAACAAAGATTTTTATAAAGTCCCTGTAACTGTTGTTATGATTTTAATAAAAAAAATACTAAAATACTAAACCACAAAATCAAAATAATTTAATTTTTCAACGGTCGACTTTATTAAATCGTTCAACTCGGGTCAGACTAGCTACACACGGGTTATTTAGAGCCAGTCTCTCAAACAGTTGGCCGATTAGTTTATCATCTGTAGCATGCTTTACGAATGCATTTACCTTTCCGTGTGCTAGAACAAAGGGAAATAAAAAAAATGAAGGCACCTGTAAACGGAATTAAGCCGAAGAATATAGATTTTTGATACAATCCCTCTTATAAAAAAAAGGGCCAACTTAATTAGCAGCAATATTCAACTCATCCACAACGCTCTCACGAAAAAAACCGCCTAAAAATTACCTTGCATTGAAAGGAACAATTAGAAGAAACAAAGTACAATTTTGAAAAGCTATACCATACATACAGTTAAGTATATGGGGCTATAACGTTTTTATCAGTATTTATGGCAAGATGAACAAACATAAAGTCCTATCGTACCCGGTACACCCGTTATCACGTTTCCAAGCGCTAACCTACACATGGCCTAACATAAAAATTTTTGACCTAGTTGTAATCAACACCTAAATGTTGGAAAATCAACACTCTCTCGGAAGGATGAAGAGAAAGTTAAAAAGTATCTACAACCAGGCAACATAAGAATAAAGAGAATATATACACACACAAAGTATCAGTAAGTCCTGATACGAAAGCTTTCCGCATGCGAACCACGTACCTTTCCGTTTTTCAATGGAAATTCTAGGCCAAATTGTATACAACGTGTAGACGTGAGTATGTATCCGTATCGTAATGGAAACCTAAAATTGTTCACACAATTTCTCTTTCATCGAAAACAGTGTTACTTGGAAAATCCTACAGCAAGGGTGCTTCTGTCAAACTAGGTTCGACCACTACAAACCCTAAACGCTTACTACGTTCGACAACGAATTCGTAAGCTCAGTTGCGTGCATAAACGGTGTTATAACATTTCAAGTGGTTTATTCGTCGTAGCCGTTCGTTATCCTTGAAGTTTTGTATACGGTGATACTAAAATAAAAAAAAAAAAACAAAACAAAAACACAATATAGCTATGTGAGAAAAAATTCCGAAAAGGAAAAAAAACATCAAAAAAATGCTCATAATGTGGGAGAAAAGCTGTCAAGCAAGTGACCCTTTTTTGAAAGCCAACACATTTTAGATTTGCTAAAAGTGTCGTGATATATGTTTTGAAGGATTGGGCGGGTAATGTGTATGTTTCTTGGAAAAGCATTTAGTTTCTCTGGCCGCAAGTGTTATGTGTTCAACGTCAAGGCTACGGAATTAAATAAATCTTTTCGGAAATATCGCGTGAAGTGTCAACGACTGACGACGTAGGAATACGGATACGGATACACGTGCGTTCTGTATGGATCGGTGTTTGGTTTTATTTCGGGATTTTGCCTTACTTTAGAAAGATTTAAGGGAAAGTGTAATCGATTTTAACAACGAGAAAAAAATAAAAACAAAACCACACACAAGGGCGGGTGAATTTGAACGCGTTGAAGAAAAGATTATGTAGGTATACGCCGCAGTATGTTAGTTTCCATAATTGTACCTTTGCTTGATGTATCGTTTTGAAGCTCGGATGAACCATCCCAAACCAATGATCGACATCACTATAACTAAATATTCACCCCCATAAATAAGACAAACATACACAAGATACCCCCCAATGAGGGAATTTAGTTCGTCATATACTCTGGCAATATTATCGAAATGGTGAGAGTTTACGTACCAAGTGCCAAAATTTAGTGCAACCTTAGTTAATAAATTTTAATGAACAATACTCCCCCAATCCAAGAGAAACAAGTACCATCACCATGTCTGCTGTTGAACTCATAATATTTCTCGAAAGTTTTAACGATCCATGAAAAAATGTGTGTTCTCTGTTTCAATAAAATTAAATCCTCCTACAAAGTTTTATGAATCAGATGGCTCGTGTCCTTGCTTGTACTCGAGCTCGTGCCCAAACTGTAGCTTCAGATTCGGTTTCATCGTCATCGTCATCTCCATCTACATTCCCATTTCCAGCTATAAATACAGGACCATCTCCAGGTCGTGTTCGTGATGTTGTATCCCTTAAAAATCCATTTCAAAATTAATGTAATAAAGCAAAATTATTAATGAAAAATAAATGTAAAAGAAAAATCACACAGAAAAAAAAGTGCAAATTTTACACAATCTCTCTCTCATAAAATTGTCATCGCTACCACACGAAAAGGATATAAAATTTAATAAAAAGAAAATAATAATAAAAATACACTACACCGTTGGAAATAATTATTTAAAAAGAAAAAAAAAAAGCGCTGATGGAGTACCTGCGTCGTTTTGGAATTCGTTTTTCCATACACCTGCTGTTGTTAATGCTGCTAGGTGAGTATCTGTAGGTGCCTGAGGTTGACTCTACGGCCACATTCTAATCAATAAGTCAACTTTATTTTTATGTGTTTATATATTTTAATGAGTTTAAATCTTTATGGCTTTTTATGTGTCATGCCTTCTTGGCGATGCTCATGAGGATAAGGACCGGAAAGTTGTAAATTTTTACCATGATGAGTCTTTTTAACGTCACTTTGGCATGAGTTTGAGACAGATGATTCATAGACCTTCGGTTTGAATGTACCCTGCTGCAGATGGAGGGATAGATTGGAGATGTCCAATCATGGTAAAACCATGCTACTTAACAGTTGCGAAGTGATTTATCAGTTCCTTTCAGACATCCCGGCAATATAATAAGTAGATAGGGATTTACGCGGACAGAATCAATTTTGAATTTTGTTGAAAGGATCTACAGAACGTTGGCCCTATTCACCAGAGAACCGAATCAGTAACATTCCATAAACATTTGAGAAACATTTTTCTGGTGTAAAAGGGACTGTTTTTAAAATGCTGTTAGAGTCTTCCATTCGTGGTGAAAAATTTGTAGTTTTTTCTCAGAAATATACGAATGACAGTATAAGCTGATGGCAGATTCCTTTGATGCCAATACTTCATTAGACGGAGTACTAAATCCAACAGTGTCCGCTTAGCTGAAAAAAGTGTCCTTAGGCCATTTATAAAACAACAAATTTCCCCTTATATAAAATATCGTTTTAACAAATTGCTTCATAAGACGTAAACGTAAAGAAACTAGTTTCTTATTTCATTCTTTTTGTTCTTATAATTTGCGTGCGCTCAAGTACCCTTAAAGTACACAGCGCGGGCGATGGAAAATCAGAGAGGATAGAAAGAGAGGTACCGGTGAACGTTGGTTTTAAATGTTTGACGGTTATAATGACTAGGAAATAAAGAGTTAGGCAGGACATTCCATAAGCGAGTTGTGCGGCTTAGGAACGAGCCGCGATATTTTAGAGTACGTCCGAAATTGGGCTTGAGGGTATACTGATGAGCATTCATAGCGAGACTAACCAATGGACCGATTTGGTAAATCTGATCCTTGTTCTTTTTTTATTAACTATTGAGAAGTAAAGGAAATAAAAATCACTAATTGCCAATCGAACCGTTTATTTCAGGAGTCGTAGAAATGCAAAGTTGTGAAATTGTGTTTGGGTATGCCAGAAGAAGATAGATTACACTTACATAAAGGTTTTTGGTCTATTGTCAACACTAAACACGTTGCCTCATCCTTCGTCCCAATGCTCATTTACAATGACGTCGCAGCCGTCAGCTCTTTGGACAAAGCCAAACTACCCGCTGCTCATTTTGCACACAGGTCAACAATTCCAAATTATGCTGTGCCTCCGCCTACACTTGAGTGCATCGGATCTTCAATGACAAGACTCTATTCTCGCACTTCGCACTCGTGTAGTAACAAAAGAAAGCACTTGAAGACCTTAATGTACACAAATCCACTGATCCAGAAGGTATATATTCCCCTTTTCAGAAGAGCTGTTCTGCCACCCCGGCGAAATTACTGCGTAAACTATTTCATCCATCCTTCTGTTTGGGACTCGTACCTAAAAAAGGCGAATCTTCTTCTGTCTCCTCCTACAGACCCATTGCATTAAGTCCTTTCTTTTCAAAGTCATGGAAATCATGCCAAACCGTCAGCTCAGGAAATATCTCGAAACTCGAAAATCTCTCTGGTGATTTGGTGCCATGTCTCATGAAAAAGTAGAAAAAACGAACATCAATCTGGCGGCAACAATATGGTTGCACTTGATATTTCAAAAGCATTTGACAGAGTTTGGCATCAGGCTATTTTGCCAAAAATGCATGCATTTGGAATTGTTGAATCACTTCTTCAATGGACTAGAATTAGAACGTTCAAATTGTCTTGGAAGGACGAAAAAATACGTTTTTTTATGAACTTTTTCAGAAAAGGTATTTTATATTACAAACATAGAAAGTATAGGCACATTTAGTGACAACATTTGAGTTTATAATGGCACAAATGATTTGTAAAAATATTGATCTGGTGTGCTCCTGCAGACGATATCCTGAAGGTCCTCAAAAAAAAAAGGTATTCGGTGACATATCGTCAGGTTTAGTTCATCTGAAATCAAAAAACCCGAAAGATTCTTTAGCGAATAGATAAATCTCTTGTAGCTATTGATCGAAGGCATAATCGAAATTTTGATTTTTGATAAAATGTCGGCTTCGTCCAAAATTGCCACATAAGATTGTTATAAAAATAGAAATAATTATTCGGAATCTTATTCCTTCGATCAATATCTGAGGAATATATCTAATAAGGTTGTGTTAAAATTTTAGACCGACCCGTTCAGCTGTTTTCTTTAGAAATCTTGATCACCGACTTCGAAAACATAGTTTTGAGAAACGCGTTTAAAATTTCTGACATAGATAATTGTGTTTTTCTTTACTTACATGGAGTCATCTACTCCAGGGCCCTCCGTAGCATCAGCAGTTTCTAGTACTAGTTGATGTTGTCTACGAGCCATTCTCCCCTCTCGCATACTCCCATGCGCTCTCAAGTCTCGATATAGGCATGGGCATTGCGCCCAATTGATATTGCCATTGCATTCATGTAATATGAAATTGAAGTTGTACCTTCATTGAAGATCCCGGCAGTGATGTAATCTGCTATTTCAACAGTTTATGAGCCACACGGAAGGGTTTTTGGAGTTATTTTCCATATTAACTGATTATAGCTCTCATTGTTGTTTTGCGTTAAACCACCAAAACCTCTTTCCAATAATTTTTTATCGCTGAGATCTGTATAAATTGGAAAGATAGCTTCAGCAACATCAGGTGGTAAAGACAAATAATCATGTAACGTGTCTGAAGCTCCCGCTCGCTGCCAACAACAACATGAATCTTCTCCGACCGGGCACCTTTCGTGTTGAGGATTTTCATCAGTTGATCAATAATGATAATAAGTTGCCCATATACACATTTTCAATATAATCACAGTGTCTCCTGACTGCCAAGCCACAATAAACTGTCAACTTATCGATCATTTTACTAGTGAGTTTACCGTTTCCACCAAGTACTTTATTTTGTATTTTCTTATTACATTTATCTACAGTTTCGGTAGTTTTATTTACGCACTTGCAGAGTCGTGAACCCATTCTTTATTAAAATGTCCAATACATTCTTTTTTGACCACTTCAATATCAACATAAGGCTTAGCTTTTAAAATCCCAGAATATGTTTTGAAGTCACCATCACAGATGTAATTTTTATAACGAACGCAAATGTACAATGAACATTGCAACGATTATATCGACTTCCATTTTTCTTGACGAGCCATTATGATTTGCAGAACAATTATCTTTGTGATTTCTAGCCCATCGTTGTACTCTTCAGTATTCATTTTCTTTTTCCAAAACTCGCATTGTTTGCAGTACGAACTTTTTATAAAAATATCGATAATTTTCCCCATATGATATCCAATCAATGATGTTACTCCGTAAAAGAAGTGTATCCTCGCAATGCTTCATAACTTTCATCACCTTGGTTTTCACCAGTCGCATCTTTTTCTTCAGCACAAACTTTTGCGAAAAGTTTCTTGGTGGCTACTTTCACACAAGAGTAAATATTTTCAATAACCAAGTCATAAGAATTTTGTGTCAAGCAAGCTGGCATGTCCATCAGTCCACAGAATTTAACTGCACCTTTCAATCCTATTCCAAGAATTCTCATCACAAATATAAATCGCCTGTTTATCTCATGCTATCAATCGAATGCTTGACAAAAGGACTGGAGTTCAAGGCACGAGCCTCATACTTATTATACAGCAAAACGAGTGAAGCTGTTTCAAATTTTATTTCTCCGTCACAAGTTTTAGACGTTACAAAATCAATTATTACTGTAAACACTGTTATAAAGTACAAAATTCTATATTCAATAGAATAATCAGAAGAAGAACTAAAATCTCCTTCTGTAGTTTGCATTTTTTCGCGGACGCACCAAAACTACCTTCATCTGTCTCAGCTGTTTTTGGATTAAATATATTTTTTCTTCCTTTAGACCGTGATAAGTACACTTTTCAGTTGCTCTTTTTTTTTCTACTACACTTGCGTGGCATTTCAATTCAGATTTAAAGTCAATTTAATTGAATTAAATACGAAAATCTGAGATCGGAAAGTTAAAACTGACTGTACAAGGTGGAAGAACTGTTTGAAATGATGTTCACTTGTTTCGTACAAGAAATAACGCGAGTTAGTCATCAGGAATAAAACGGACTATCCATAAGGCAACACCTGGAATGCCTGGGAACACAAAGAAAATACTCGTAAAGAGCAGCTAATACCCTACGTTTTGTGCTGCGCCTACTTTTATAACCGTCCAAGACGTCCTTACAAATATGCGTATATCTCGAAAAGTACTTACCGTGTACAGGGTGAGTTTTTTAACTTGAGACATCCAAATTACTCGAAAAATACGCGATATCGCGGAAAATGTTTCAGACAAAAGTCACGAGGTTCTGATGGGGACAGAAGATGGTGACCACGAGTTTGACCTTGAGACACATTTTCAAGGTCAAACGAAGGTCACTTTTGATTTTTCAAAAGTGATAATTCCTGATTTCCATTGCGCAGTCGTATTGCTCGTAGGCTTGTCATTTGTTTTTACTTACTGCGTTTAGCATAACCCAGAAACAATGACGTGGACGTAGCAGTATTTTGTTTCCTTCGGGGTGATTAATTAGAGTGGGTCCCCTTGCCTCCCACTGTTGAATCATTGAATTCTTCCCATTTCGATGTTTATTTCCCGAAACTATTTCAATAAATGCTCGAAAATGTGACCATTCACTTCAATACACTTGTCTATCCGCGCTCTATAAATGAACCAACAGAACTGAGAAGTATTTCTGGCGTAATCTTCCGGCAAGCTTCAGTTATTCGTCTTTTCATGTTCTCACGTGTTGTTAGCTTTTTTCTGTAAACTTCACTTTTTAAGTAGCCCCACAAAAAGAAATCAAGTGACGTAAGATCAGGTGATCTAGCAGGCCATTGCCTCGGACCCCCTCGTCCGATCCATCGTTGATGGTAAAAATTGTTTAATACGCCCCGGGCTATTTGGGAATAATGTGCTGGACAACCATCATGTTGAAACTATATTGTTTGTCGCAACTCCAATGGCAGTTCTTCTAGTAATACTGGAAGATGGTCCCGCAAGAAGTTTGCATACTTTTCGCCATTCAAGTTGCCTTCAATAAAATATGGACCTATTAATTTATCCCCAATAATTCCCGCCCAAACATTAACATTCCAAGGGTGCTCTCGTTCAACTTGTCGCAACCAAAGAGGATTTTCGGTAGCCCAGTAATGCATATTATGTCGCTTGACCGTACCGTGATTGGTGAAAGTCGACTCAACAGAGAATAACACCTTGGCGAAGGAAACAGGGTCTCGTTCAATTTGCTGAAGTGCCCATTGACAAAAGGCAGGTTGCGAAAATCCTCACTAGAAAGTTCTTGATGGATTGAAACATGATAAGGATGGTATTTATGGCGATGTAATATCTTACAGACAGTCGTTTGAGAAATTCCTGATTCACGACTTATTTGGCGAGTGCTAATGTGAGGATCGTGTGCAACGGCAGCTAACACTGCTATTTCATTGTCCTCAACAGCCACCCTATCTGACCGATTCCTTTTTTTTTGTTGCACACTTCCTTCACCAGTGAATTGTTGGATGACCCGATAAAAGGAAGCGCGCGATCGTGTCTGATCTGGGAAACGTTGGACGTAAAGAGCAACAGCACCATCGATGTTCCTTCCACTTTCTCCATAAATCAATATCATTTCAATTTCCTCTTGAATTGAAATAGCCTGCATTATTAATCTGGAAAACGCTACTAATAATAATCAGTTCCTCAAAACAAATATCGAACCCTAACAACGTTGGAAACCGATTAATGATTTAGGCGTGCCAGTCCAGTGGTATCTAGCACTGAATGAATAAGACCTTTGAGACAAAGTCGTGTGCCCCTTTGAGGAATACGACTGAGCAATGAAAATCAGGAATTATCATTTGAAAAATCAAAAGTGACCTTCGTTTGACCTTGAAAATGGGGCTCAAGGTCAAACTCGTGGTCACCATCTTAAGTCCCCTTCAGAACCTCGTGACTTTTGTCTGAAACATTTTTCGCGATATCGCGTATTTTTCGAGTAATTTGGATGTCTCAAGTTAAAAAACTCACCCTGTATATTGAATCCCAGCCTCTGTCGTCGTTGAGTATTTTTATCGCTTCCTCCAACTCAAGTGTATTCGCTCCAAAAATGTTGATACGGAACTCCTTAAGAATGCGACATGCTGCCGGAAAGTGATGGACATCTCCACGCTCTTTCCGGTTGCACAAATTAGAGAAGATAGAAAGTTTTGGGCGATGTGGGATATAATTATGGGGCAAGAGCTCACCTCTTACTTTGAAAATGGTGCTTGGCATATCCGTGGTTTTTCCTATTAAAAAGTAAGTCTTGTCGAACAGATGGTGGTTTAGTGGTGGTTTGGTGGTTTATATAGCATCTCCGATAAAATTACGTTTGCTAATCTGTTTTCGTTCATCGCCATGATTCGCACCAGATAACTAGTACAAGTGGAGATTGAGAGTATCCTAGAATAAGGGGGCCATACCTACCTCTAAATGGAGCATGTAGTTCGGCGAGCTGCTTGGCATTTTAAATGCTATTTTCATAAAGTCGACAAGGCATCCCGATACTTGTGCTCTGTAAAGCATAATGGCACATGCAGTTGCACGGAATATTTTCTGCTTCGAAAATTGACCCTACTGCTCGATTTGCTTCTGCTATTTTCAGGCTCAAGCGTTTCTTCATGTTAAGGCTCCAAGTAATCAAGACTCCTGGCTACTCGTATACTCGCTTCACTTCAATTTGTTCACCCTGATACATCCACTTTTATCTTGGACAGTACCTAACTCGGCCCTCTCTGTAAACCATTTAAACTTAGACTTTGCTAGGCTAAGAGAAAAATTCCAAGTGTTGCAATTGTTTTCAAACCGAATAATTATTAGCTGCATACCTTCTACAGAATCCGCAGGTGAAGCCATATCCGCTCCAAATATCAGCGCCGGGACTTTTGTTCTTCCTATCTCTACTCGTCTAATAGCATCTGTTACGTGCATCGTATATATAAAATAAACATCCTTGCCTGACACCCATTGTTATTTGGAACTCTTGCGATAGGTTTGTTCCATCCCACATGTACGCCATATTATATTTGAGCATGGCTCTTAAAATGTTGACTTGGTTGAGACTCCGACTTGGTGCAGCTTGTAAAACAGATCTTCCCGCGGTACACTATCAAAAGCTGCTCGGTTAAGTCTACGAAAACTACAAATAGGTTTTCGCCTTTCTTTTGGTAAATCTCTTCTTTTTTCTATAATTTGCGTGCCCTCAAGGCATTTAAGTGCCCTTAAAATGCTTACACACAGCGAGGGCGAAGGAAAATCAGAGAGTACCGGTGCACGTTGGTTTTAAATGTTTGACGGTTATAATGACTAGGAAATAAAGAACTAAGCATGAAATTCCATAAGCGAGTTGTACAGTTTAGGAACGAATCACGATATTTTAGAGTACGTACAAAAGCGGGCTTGAGGGCATACTGTTGAGCATTCATAGCGAGACGGATGTTACGGGTAAAAGTTTGAAGGGGCAGAATGCTACTGGTGGTGGAAATAGCGATAAAACAGAGTGAGACAGGAGACATTACGTCGGTGTTCGAGGGTGTCAATTGATTGACTGATTTTAGTATCGCCAATTAGTTTTATCGTACGGCTTTGAATCCTATCTAGCAGGTGCAGAGATGTTTTAGGAGCACCTGACCAGATGTGGGCATTGTACTCCAATTATGGGCCGATAAATTTCTTATACTTATATTGTGGCCAGATCAAAGGGAGTAAAATATTTCTTACATCGCTTGAGGAAACCTAGACATTTCGCAGCATTTTTGGCGACATCGAACATGTGGTCATTCCGACGTAAGTTGTCACTGATACACATACCGAAAATGGAAAGTTTATTGGCTTCGACGATGCAAGCACCATTCATGGATAACGGCTGTGTGGTTAAATTTCGCTTTGACGATAGCAGACAGCATTGTGTTTTGGAAGCATTAAATTCCACTCTGTTGATATTACCCCAATTGGTTATGCTGCTAATATCGGAATTTAATGAGCTTAACCTACGCTGCCGTTCCTGTTCTACAGCCGAAGAGCAGGGACGTGAGTTCGGAAACGAGTGTAAAAAGCAGAGAGTACTGTCGTCAGCAAAGGAATATATTGGATTAGAAGTAGCAGACAAGAGATCATTGATGAAAATTAAAAAGAGTGTCGGAGACAGAACGGAGCCCTGGGGCACACCAGCATTTATTTTATGAACAGCAGACTTGAAACCATCCAAATCGACTTGAATTGAATGTTCCGAAAGTTAGTTTCTAATCCATTGAAGAAGAGAGTCATCGCATTTTCGACAAAAGAGTCTGATGCCAAACTCTGTCAAATGCTTTAGAAATATCAAGTGCAACTATTTTGCTTTCGCCACATTGACGTACGCTTTGGTTCCTCTTTTCGGTCAGACATGCTACCAAAGCACCAGCCTGTTGCTACGAACACCATATTGTCGGTCATTGAGAAGTTTTCGTGTTTCGAGATATTTCATGAGCTGACGTTTGTCGTTCACTTACATTCCTTCTTTTCCATGGCTTTGAAAAGAAGGGATGTAGTGAAATGTTCATGTAGGAGGAGGGGGAAGAAGATTCGCCTTTCTTAGGGACGGTGGATAAATGCTGTTTTAAATCTGGTCGGAAAGAGTCTTAAAGTGTAGGATGGATGAAAAAGCTTACGCAGTGGTTTTTCCAGCGAGGAAGAATACTTCTTCGGAAGAAGGAGAGATATGCCATCTGGACCAGCGGAATTGTGAATGTTGAGATCTTTAAGAACTCTTGCTACTACATGACTGCAAATGTGGATTCGTCCCGTTGAAGATTCGGCGCACTCAAGTATAGGTGGAGACAAAGCACAATCTGAAAGTGTTGAGCTGGCTGCAAAACGTGCAGCAAGCAGATTGGCCTTGTCCAAAGAACTGATAGCTGGAATATCATTGTAAATGAGCGTTGGGATGGAGGATGAGGCAGAATTTCTAATGTTTTTGATGAGCGACCAAAAATTGGGACATTGGCTGGATTTCCTGCCTCAGTTTTTGGTCGCATTGGAATTTTACACGCTTGAGAAAGACGTTGCAGTCATTTCTGTCGGGTTGGTCTTGTAGGACCGAAAAAACAATTCTCTAACTCTGACAGCCTCTTTACAGCTCGAGTAGTACCATTCCTTTGCTTTTGGTTTGATACTCTTCATCCGATGAGGGATAAAATTTCTCATTCCAAAGAGAATGGTGTCTGTGATCATATCAGCAGAGGCATTCACGTCGTTATCGAGGAAACATAACGACCAGTTAAAATTGCTAAAGAACCTGTTAAGTCCGCTCCAGTTGGCCTTCTCTTATTGCCATACCGTTCTTTTAGGAATCTTTTCTGTAATGTGTGGTCGGTGTACGAGAAATTAACTGATATGACACAATGATCCGACGAGCCTAGAGGGGAGAGCACATCGACGGTGTACTTATCTGGGTGAGAAGTTAAAAACAAGTCCAGGGTGTTGGCGGTATGACTATCTATGTCTGGTATTCATGTAGGCTCATTAGCAAGCTGGGTTAAGTTATTTTCCGCAGCGAAGATCTCAACACACCATCCTTCGGGTGTTGTCTGTCCAGAATGTCGAAGCCACCCAAAATTGTGTATACTGAAATCGCCAGTAATAACGATGTCAGTATGAGGATACAGGGATACAATTCTTTAAATGGAGTCAGACAGCGTATCAAACTCATTAAAAGTCGAATTGCTGTCCAGTTTGGGGCTTCTGTAAATAAAGCAGTAGTGTTACGTTACTAAGCGCAGATGTGAAGTACAAATTCAGAGTTGGTTTACCGAATCAAATTGTTGTAGGTCTTATGCCTTTACAACAATAGGAAATAGCACACCAACATAATTCATAAACTCAGCCCGCTATCAATCCGTTGTTACATATGATACACTCAGCCACTTCACGCGCTGTATGACAGTTTAATACAGCAACGGCAGTGACGGTATGCAAGCAACAGTTTGATCAGCAGCATGAAGGTTGGGATGCCCGTACTGTGGATGTGGATTTCGGTTTCACTGCACTCGCGCGTTGTTGTGAACTTTCTTGTTGTTGTTGTTTTTTTCCACTCGCGCGCGGTTATTTTTTTGTGCCACGTTTTTGTTTTTTTTCTATTTTCTCCACGTGAGGAACGAATTTCACAGTGCACTTGTCGATGGTCAGCTCGGCTCGACCTTGTTTATTGCGGTGTTTATATGAGTATCCCACGTTAATTTGTTGTGAAATATGATTCCAAGATTTTTAGCAAGCGTGACATATTCAATTTGGCAAGAGTTTAAAAGGATAGGTAGAGAGTTAGAGAAATTCGGTTGTTGTTTGGCGAGTGGAATCGCTCTTGTTTTCTTGGGATTCAAAGTCAGTCCACTCAAAAATAGATTGTAGATCGTCATTCATTTTTGCTATTGCGTCCTCAGCCATGCCAATAGCAAAACTAATGTACAGTTGAACATCGTCAGCATATATGCGGAATCGACAATGAGATAAATGAAAAGGTAGGTCCTTAATGAACAGTAATGGACCACAAATAAACCCTTGAGGAACACCATAGTTTACTATTACATGAGAGGGCTTGCTGGCGATTAGTCAAGTATGAATAAATAAGTTTAATAGAAGTGCCAGAGAAGATAAAAGGTGTTGCTAGTTTATCAAAGAGTATTTCAGGGTTAACACAATCAAATGCTTTGGAAAATTCAAGTAGTGTTATCACAGTGGTATAATTGACATCAATTGCCTGTCTTATGTCTTGTAAACATAAGTCATCGAGTGTTTTGGCCCAATGCCATTCAGATCCATCATCGTAGACCACAATGGGTTGTTTAATTCCACTGCGCTGTCCGTTGTACTTTTGGCTGGTCTTTGGGCACGTGGCGGTGGAGAGATCCTCAATATCTCGACACTTCTCGGGAATGCCAATGTTAGAGTCCACAGCAAATGATTTCATGGTATCCAAAATAGGCCGGTAGCCAGTACATCGCAGATGTTACCACCAAAAGAGTTCTCCACTTCTTCTATGGTGACTTTGTTGTCCTTGGATGCAAGGAGTCCATACATATTCATGATCATACTTATAGAATAGTATCCAGATTGACTGCCATTGAGGGTGGCCAATCGTTTCTGGATTTAATGGTACCCATCTCGTTCGTTTCCTAGTCCTTCTATGGTGGTTACCTCTAAATCCGCACATACACTCAGAAGGGTAAGACAAGAATTGACAGCGCCGGTGCGTTTCTCTCTCGTAACCGGATGATGTCCCTTAACAGTAAAGACACAGAACCACATAAATTTGGTTCCACTTAGCCCAGTATGCTCCCGAATGAACGTGTTGAGGCTGACATCGACCGGCAGGTCCATTCACTGAGTAGGGTTTTCCATTAATTTTAAATTTAATTGACATTTCTAATGCCGAATTAAATAAACACTTAGAGACAGAACGAAAAGAAAAAAATAATAAAAAATCTTTTGAAAAGCGAACAGCAAAACTTTATTTTTATTGCACAGCTTACTAGATGTAAACAGTAAACCGTCTCGAAGCAAAGTCACTTGATGAATGTGGGTAGGATCAGTAACGTTTAGAAAAGAGAGCCCAAGAAAGTCCATTGATGTTGTAAAAGATTTGAAAGATGAAATAAAAGGATTTATGTTTAAGTCTCCACAAAGAATGAACCATGGTGCAAGGTGTGATATTTCTTCCACAATTGGGGAAATAACTCGAGAATTTGTGATATGAGGAGGCATATAAAAAGTTCCGACATTACATTTGTTTTTGCCATTAAGTATCTCAATAAAATAGGTATTAGTCCGAAGATTCGGTGCCATCCGAATGGTTGAGTGTGTAGAGTAAGTGCGCTCCTCTACAACCAACGTGCAGAACACATTTTCTGACTGAAAATTCATATTTTTTAGGGAACCGATTTACTCTCAAAGTTCCAGTTCCACTAATGCCACGCTTTACAAGTCCTTCCAATAAATTAACACTTGTAAACAAATTATCAAAAAAAAAGTTGAGTTCGTGCCGCACATCCAAAATGAGAAGCAGAAGCAAGTCCTAAAACAACATCTCCATCCTGTCCAAACCCCAGAGTTTCGAATTTTGTTGAAGATCCACAGTGTTGCGTGTAGCATGAAACCATTGTTATCCGCCAAACACAATAACTTGAAACCGAACCTAATGGGTTTACCGCGAATGGAGAACATCTTCAAATCGATTTCGTATCATTGCATTCGAGACAAGTGGAGAAGAACAATCTTCATCATCCTTCCAATACATACAACCAGCTGGTAATGGGTGGTAGCCACCGAGCAATAAAATACTAAGAAACGCTTTGATTTCTTCTACGTTTACACATAAAAAATGATTTCCTTTTTGTTCGCATATATTGAAGATTTGTCTGTTCATCAATATTTTTGATGAGATTTTCCGAGAAAAACGTAAGAAAAAGATTCAGCAATAATAACTCTTCTGAGGGGGGTCTTATGACTTGAATCAAAAGGAGGCAAATTGGAATCTGGCATATCATTTTCCCATGCTGCTGAAGACTTCGGAATTGTGGGTTTCCTTTCGGAGGTTCTTGAAATAACTGCTATGATTCACCCACGTCTGGCTTTTCATTATATATTCAACACTAGACGGTAATATTCTTGAAGACAAGTGAAAAAAATGTCCAATTGCCTCTGTATCAGAATGGTCAGAATCTTCAATTATGTGTTGATCTTCAGTTTCGATCGGCGAAATAATGGGCCGTTCAACCTCCTCAATATCGTCCACCCTTTCAAGCATCTCCAACACTTCCTTATAAGTATAAGAAGTAATGAAAAAAATATGCAAACAAAATAAATTACTGCTAAAGTCTGACAGCCGGGCTATAGACTTTCAATATGGCCAATGGTTAATAAAGTTACTGAACGATAGCCAGCAAACTTCAGTGTGCAGAAGTAACCGAGTAAAGACTTAGTCGGTTTCCTCACATAACGGAACAAATAGCCGAGAGTTCAAAGAACTGCTTCGAATCAGCATTTATAACACATTGTAAAGACTGATGCAATCTAGGACTCAGATTTTTTGCTACTAAATGCTGTCTATGAATCACGCCGTGAATGACCAGTACCTCAGGTAGTTGTCGCTTTGAGTGGGCTATAAAATCACGATAACATAGTTGCACCATCAGTTACAACAGAAATAATATCATGGAATAGGTTTGTCGATAAAAAAACGTTCCACGGTCTGAAAAATCGATTCTCCTCTGGTATCAGTCTCTAAATAAGTAGAGATAGAGATATATCGAACATGGAGACGTGAAATAAGGCCCAACGAAATAAGACCAAGTGTAAAATTTGGCCTTATTTCACTGTGAAAATGGAAATAAGGCCAAATTGGTTTTATTTCCATTTCCGAATCGAAATAAGGCGAAATTTGATTTGGAAATAAGGCCAAATTTGAAATTTAGGAGGAAACATCAATATGTTTTTTTTTGGTTTACATAGGCGCCTGCCTTGTTGGGGTACCCTTAATGGAGCGACGAAATCGCATGAGCGTCTAAATCACCCCGGAAAGTGGAGTTTAAAAAATTGAATCGCGCGAAGCGCTGCACCTACTACCTCTTTGTTGGCGTCTAAGACCAAAAATAGTCCAAACATAACACCATATTTGGTGTTATTTTCATTATTTTTTCATCGTTATTTCTTTTTGAAAATCGAAATAAAGTCAAATCGGAAATTTGGTGTTATTTCCAGATTTAAGACGAAAGAAAGTCGAATTTCTCATTTTTGGCTTTATTTCGTTGGGTTTTATTTCACGTCACCATCGAACATATCCTAACAACAGAGCTTCATTGCTGGGTAATGTAGACTCGTCCAACCGGAGAGAGAATCTGTTGGTCTGTAAGAAATTGCATAAAATCTTTTCCACGTCGCAACCCATCTCGTCTATTTGTCTCTGAATGGTGTTATTGCTCAAAGGAATTCTCAGAATAATATCATGTACGGGCTTATGCAATATATTACATTGTTGAGGGCCTTCGTAATGGCTGGTAAAATAAACTGCTCTCCAATTGTGGGGGGTTTCCCCGACTTTGTTTTTAGTAAACATATATTATAGGGCGCTCGTAAACCATCGACGTCTTGCATAGGTGATGAGGCAAACATCGATCTTATGGATGGCATTTTCTCTAGTTTTTCTTTAAGTGCTTGAAAGAAGGACAATGGCTTACTTGTTTTGTGAGCATGTACTCTTGATAAGTGGTCCTCCAGTTTTGAAGGCTTCATGGCGTCGTTACTGAATACCTTTTCACATATGAGACACATCGGCAAGTCTTGATTTGATGGAGATGAAATAAATCCAAACTTCAAGTAGTCCAAACTGTATTGTCTGCATTTTTTTTCGTGTGTGCCATTATAAAACTGAACATTCATTATTTTAGGTAACAACTATTCTAAAGTAATTTCAAAAAATACAAGCATTTTTACTAAGGGATGGGGGGGGGGAGTCTATCTCCCCCCGTTTAGTAGGTAGGGGCAATTTTAGAAAAAAATGCCTTGAAATGGAAAAAAAATTATAAAAAAATAACTGCAGCACATACAATAAAGTACAATACTATACCGGTTTTGAAGGTCAGAAACCTGTTCTTTAAACATAAATTTAAATTAAACTATTTATGTCAATAGTTTTTGAACCATTCAAACTCAAAATTTTGATAAAAAAAATGAAAAAAAAAAGTTCAGACCAATTTTTTTCAAAATTGTGAAACTATATCCTAAATTGGCTTCTTGTGGTTAATGCTTCTATCAATTCTGAATCGAACACAAAAAACCGAATGGTTTTATGTCTTCTAGCTTTTGAGAAAATTGAAAATAACTATTTTTGTTTTGCTTTGAGGTAAGTGAATGAATAGTAGATTAAACGTCTGGCAAGCGCCTATATCAAAAACTTTCTTAATTAACGGTACCCGGGTGGCCTGCTTCGCTCGATTAAGGGATTTAAACTCTCTTTTCGCATATGCCAGGTCCCTCTAACGCAACTTCTTTGCTCCGCCCGGGGTAGGTGCTTTTCGTCAGGCAGACGCCTATATCATCAATACTCTTCATCTGCAGTACTCATTCCAAAATTACAAAGTTCACATTAATGACAAAGTTTGGCTGATTCGTATTATAGAAAATTCACATGTTCGAATGTTGCAGCAAATTATTTACTTTGCGTAACATGTATGTTTGTACTTATGTAACATGTAATGCACTTGATAATGATGCAAAAATATAACCGAACAAACGTTTGACTTCTGTTCCGGTGTTTTTTCTCATACATATGTGGTAAAGCGCGTCTAAACGAGGGATTTCTGAAAAGTTTACGACCGCCACGTAAAGAAAGCGGCACTCGTCAATAAAAGCTAGTGAAGGCAAGTTGTGCATCTTTTGACAGTTACTTACCGAAGTTTCAGTCATTTTAGACGCGCAGTTTTTAGTTGACAGTCGTTTGAGTGAGTCGATGAGAGTGTTTTTTGTGAAAATGGAAAAAATTGAGCTGTTATTAAATTCTTGTTTTTGAAAGGCAATACGCCTACGCAAATCAAAAATGAGTTGGACTCTGTGTATGGGGACTCTGCACCATCATTTACCACAGTCAAATTTTGGGCAGCTGAATTTAGACGTGGCCGTAAGAGCTTGGGAGCTGATGAAAGTTCGGGACGTCCAAAAACTGGAACCACAGACGATAACATTGCTAAAGTACACCAAATGGTGTTAGACGGCCGCCGAATTAAAGTGGGAGAGATATAAAAATGTCCAAAGAACGTGTTTGTTACATGTTAAATCAAGATTTAGGCATGAGAGAGCTGTCCGCGCGTTGGGTGCCGCATTTGCTTACGTTAGACCAAAGCTGTGTTCGAATGAACATTTCCAACGCTCTGTTGGCGCAGTTTATCCGAGTTTTGGCGCCGATTAATTACTGTAGGTGAAATTGGGATACATCATTATAGGCCCGAAATAAAAATTTAGTCAAAACACTGGACTGCAAAAGGCGAGCCGGCTCCAAAAAAGGCAAAAACTGTTTTTTGGGCTGGGAAAGTGATGGCTGCTGGTTTTAGGGATAGTAAAGGAGTTATCTTTATCGATTATCTTCACAAAGGAAAAACCATTACAGGAGCATACTACGCATCATTACTTGCCAAGCTGAAGGCAGAAATTGCGGAAAAACGGCCACATTTGCAGAAAAATAAAATCCTGTTTCACCAAGACAACGCGCCGTGTCACACCTCAGCGGTTGCCATGGCGAAAATCCATGAATTGCGGTTTGAACTGCTTGACTATCCACCTTATTCACCAGATCTAGCACCAAGCGACTTCTTTTTGTTCCCTCATCTAAAAACTGAGCTCGGAAGACAGAGATTTTCGTC
The DNA here is from genome assembly GCA_963966105.1 of Volucella zonaria. Taxonomy (NCBI): domain Eukaryota; kingdom Metazoa; phylum Arthropoda; class Insecta; order Diptera; family Syrphidae; genus Volucella; species Volucella zonaria. The sequence goes on from OZ014530.1 coordinate 9,329,681, forward strand.
AAATGAGGAGGCAATCACCTTCGTGAATAATTATTTTGCAGAGAAAAACGCCAAGTACTATTTGGACGAGTTAGAGAGGTGGGAGCATTGCTGGGGAAGTGTGTAGAGTTACAAGGAGACTATGTAGAAAAATAAAAAAAAATTTTGAGAAAAAATGCCTTGTATCATTGTTCGGTCGGCAACTTTTCAGACAACCTTCGTAGTACTTCATTATAATTGTTGCCGTTGATTTTTAATAATTTTTTAAAATTACCCCTACCTCCTAAATGGGACGAGATAGACCCCCCGCCCCCTCCCATAATAAAAAATGCTTGTATTGAACTGTTCTACAAAAAACCGTTATCAATTTTTGGTGCCTAAGTTTTCGTACTCTCCCCCTTGAAATAAATTAGTAGATAGTATTATCATTGATATTCAAGTTCCAACAAATTTCAAAACGCAAATGAACTTTCAACCTAAGTGCAAGATTGTTATGTAATAAAATATCAGGAGCATGTTTGGACTTGAACTTGATCATGATTTTGTTCGTGTTAAATCGCGACCCCCAAGGGATCGATATCGACCACTTTGGGAATCCCTGCCTTAATGAATCCTCTAGTTTGCCTAAAGGTAGGTATTAGAAACGCAACTTTATTTGTGAGTTATTTTAGCTTTTGTAGAGTTGTGTCTATAGTACAATAGGTTGGAAGTTTCCAAGTTGTTGGTAGGTAGAAAAAGTTTGTTCCAGATTGTGTACGTTTGTCATGTATTCCTCTAAGTTTATAAAGTTGTGGTAGGATTTTATGGTGTTTACTGTTCCCAACAGGAGGAGGAGTATTCCCTTGAGTTTACTTACGAAATTCTAGTTTTTGGGCACTTGACCAGGTTAACTTAATAAGGATAATAATTTCTAAATACATAAGATAAGAAGATTATATTTTAAAAGTTTATGATAGCTACTTTTTGTTTTTAATTCTAGCTTGATGAAATTTTTTATCATCAACTGTTACAGAGAGTTAGTTTTTACTTTCTGTAAACCTGGGGAACAACTTATTCCGTCTACATTCTTTCCTCTAAATAGATATACTTTATGGTCAATATTCACATCTTCGGGTTCTAACTACAATACTAACAGATTTAGTTTTTCTATTCTTTTTTTTTGTAAAGGTGCTGACTTTTTGAGACAATGAAATTTTCAAAGAATTTTATGACCGCTGCTCAGTGCTGGAGGACCATCTGCTGGCAAAATGAATCCGGAATGCGGAAAAGATGGTTATCCGTTGGGCAAACAGGTGATGGAGGTGGAACAATTACAAATGCCAACTGCAACAGTTTTTGCACCATTACTTGTGAGGTATGGGATCTAGCATTGTCATGCAAAAGGACCGGACCGTGCCTATTGACCAACGCCGGCTGCTTTTCAGCCAATTTGCTATGCAATATGTCGATTCGCATACAATATTTGATAGCGTTAATCGCTTCTCCTGGTTGAAGTAATGAAAAGTGGATTGGTTCTTTCGATGCCCACCAAATCGGGCTTGGGGGTGTGTTTTGGTTTTTCATCTGCTTCCAACCACCACCCAGATCTTTTACGATTATCATACAGTATCCACTTTTAATTACAGGTGACTATCCGGTGTAACAACGGTTCGGTTTGTTTCCTTGATGTAAGCGATGCGCAGATTTCCAGGCGCCGCAGTTTTTGGGATTCGATTAGTTCGTGGGGTACCCACTTATCGAATTTCTTTACCTTTCTTATGAGAGAAAAGTGTCGACTTATTGTCATTGGGGATACTCCCACGCTTCATGCAATCTCCCGCACCGATTTCGTTGAGTCCGCCTTTGCTCTTAAAACATCGTAGTCAAGTAACGTTTTCGGCTTCCCAGGTGGTTAATTTTCGAGGCTCAAATTTCCCGAACGGAACGTTCTAAACCAACGTCGTATAGTGCGTTCGTTTACCGCTACAACCTCAAATGCGTCATTAATGCTTTTCATTGCCAATGACAAATTATGTCCCATTCTAAACTCGCAAAGGAAGAGGGTTCGAATTTGGACTGCCGACGGCATGGTAAATTATTCCTAGTAAAAAAATAACAGTCACACGTCAAACACACGTACCACTTTATTTTATAAAAAAAGAAAATTTAACGTTCTGGTACAGATATTCACTCGAGAACATCTTATTTCCGGATATTTCATGTGGTAGAACGCAATACGTCCGTAGAACATTTGTGGGTGGAAAGATAGTAGCAGAATGTATTGAATTATTGTGAGGGAATATGGTTTCGAAAAGGATCTCGTTGTTTTTGCCCATTTTGTGGTCTTTATTTGGTGCAACAATTATTTTATAAATTTCAGTAAGGGTACAGTAACCGAGTTCTACCGGGGTATTGCTGCTGGTCTGTGGGAACGTAGTTATACGGAGGTTGTTTTGATCCTTAAAAATATTATTCTATGCCCTGATCACAGACAATTTTGTTTGAAATTCCATGTAAGCTTGATGTGTAGTATTTTAGAGATTTCAACAAAGGATGCCATTGCGGTGAAGTTAGTGAGAAGCCTTAGAGAATTTACCTAAAATAGTAAGTGTAGGACTTACTATGTACGAGTATATGTCAAGTGGTTTAAGTGGAGTGTCAGGTTTTTCGTATGTATTTTATTTTTTATAGGTTTCTGTCTTATTTCAGAGGCTGACACTTATCACAATTGTTAATGGTTTGGGTAATTTTGTGTTTCATAGAGGAGAAGTAATAGTTATGTTTGGGGTGAACATGTATTTCTTCAATTCCTCTATATGATAATTCCTAATTAATTGTTCCTGTTGTTCATATTGTCTATCAAAATCTCTACGCAGTGTATTAAACGGAAAGATTTGTTATTACAAAACTATTGTAAGTAAACAGATAGTTTATTGGGCGGTAAATATTTTTTGAAAATGTCTGTTATCGTGCCTTCGCTAAGGTACGGGTTTCTGATCGTTCTTCGTTGTTTATTTTTAAATACGCTCTCGACTGCCATTGGGGAATCCTTCTTTGATTTTTGAAGATTTATTTGCAAATTAAACTCGTTAAGAGGTCTTCGATTACCATCGTAGTGAGACGTATCTTTTATAACGTCTGGAATCCTTTGAGACTCGAAAAGGTCTGTGAAATTTATTTGGACTGTCTGGTTTATGTACCTCGGGTTGGACTGGTTGATTCACTGATGGGTTCATCACATGTAAATATAGTGACTTACTTACTCTAATACATTCATATCAGCAAAACTTAACCATTGCAGTAACTGTCATCCACATTATTTTTCACCTCTGTTTGCTTTACATAAGAACAAAAGTGTACATAAGAACATGTATAAATTGAAGTCTCCTTTAATAAAACGTTCATTCCTTCTAAACGAAAAGCCGCCTGAGTTTCTTTTTACCGCAACAAAGGTTATGGGTCCAGTCCCTTATTTGTGAAAAAAAAAATTATTTAATTAAGTACACAATGAGTTCCGGGTTGTACAATATTGAGCAGCTGGACGATGAAAACTGGAACAGCTGGAAAATGCAAATGCGGTCGGTACTGTTCCATAGCGAGTTCTGGGGATACGTATCTGGAGAAACTTCCATACCAGCAGCATCAGCGGCGGCAGAATGGAAGCTAAAGGATGGTAGGGCACTGGCAATGATGTTGTTGTCTATTAAAACCTCACAGGTATTGCACATCAAAAACTGTGAAACGTGGAAATCTGCATGGGACAGGTTAGAGGAAGTACACACTCCACAAGGACCAAGAAGGAAGGTGAAAATGGCGGAAAACTCATCCATGGTCAGTCATCTAAATAGTTTTTTCGATGTGTTTGAAAAACTAAAAGAATCCGACATTAAGATGCAGGATGATTTGATCGCTATAATTCTCTTGTCAAGCTTACCAAAAAGTTTCGAGAATTTTGTGGTTGCAATTGAATCAAGAGACGATTTACCTAAAATTCAAAAGCTTAAAACAAAGGTTTTAGGGGAAGGGCGACGGCGTGAAGGAGAGTCTGTATTTTGTTCTAAACAGATAAGGTCAAAAAACCAAGGACAAGCACAGCAACAGCATACGTTGAGGAAGGGAAAGTGCTATAGTGTAACAAGAGGGGAGACTATGCATCGGCTTGTCGCACTTCTACCTCATCAAAGTCTACGGCTCATTTCGCGGTATTCAGTATAGTAAACAGCACAAACACATGGGTTTTGGATAATGGCACTACGAGTCATATGTGTGGTGACGGAGGTATGTATGGCAAAGTTTCTCTATTCACGAACGCCTTATAACAGTTTGATGCGATTTACTCCTGTGATATAAAACTGTGCGTTATTCAATTTTCTTGTCGATTGCCTTGCTTTTTCTTAAAAAAATAAAATAATAATAAACAAATAAACATAAAATCAAATTTTCAACAAAAGTAAATATATATTGAGAACATGAGCAACTTCCAAGGTAATACAGTAAATCTCCGATCGAAGAAACACGGGAGCTCTTCAGACGCATCAGCAATCTCAGTAGGTGGAACGCCGAGGCAGAATGGGACACCCACCACATCCAAGAATTTACCCCCCACTCAAACTCTTGGGGAGTTAGAAGAGCATTTAAACAAACATACCGATGCTATTATTAATCGTTTCTCGGAGGAAATTAAAAACCTGCGCAGCGACATAATGGACCAAAACTGGGCAGTCTATGAAGAAAAAATCTATGAAGATAAAACCCTCATAGATTTGAATTTGCGTGTGGAGAAAATTGAAACGCATATTAACAAATCAACATTCCTTGATGACGATATAACAGATTTGAGAAATAGATGTGACGCACTAGAAAGGAAAGAGCTTGCAGCTGATGCAATTCTTTTTGGAGTTCCGCAGCTGCATGAAGAAAATTTAAAATCAATTTTCCACTGCTTATGCCATATCATCGAAAGCAAGCCTCCAACTTTAAAAGCTGTTTTTCGTTCTCGGCATCGAGACAACGCTAATGATCCACCCATCATATTAAAATTTAATTCGCCAGAAGAACGTAACAATGTCCTAAAGGCCGTTGACGAGCATCGCAAAAGAGAAAAAAGACAGCTTTGTCTAAGAGATGTTGGATTGGACTCAAGTAAACAAATCTTCTTAAACGAGAGTCTAACGAACAGAAATCGTTCTCTCCTTGGACAAGCTGTTCGCATGAAGCAGCGAAAAGAGATTTTCTCAGCCACTACCAGATCTGGATGTGTTTTCATTAGAGAACAAAAACTAGGACAACATATATGCATACACGACGAGGGGATATTAAATGCTATTTCCGCGAGATGTCAACGACCAAAATCTGTAGGAGCGACAGAACCTGAGACACTGTAATTTTCACGTAGATACCTATGTTATTAATTTATCAAATTAGATCAATTGTAAAAATTTGCCAAATGGATTTCTACTTTCCACTCTATTCAACTCTTTCCTATTTTAACTTATTTACTTTTTCTGTCATTCTTTTCCTTTTTACTCTATTTTTCTTCTTTCTCCTCTTTCTTCTGTTTCATTTCAATTAATTCCAGAAGTAAATAATGTCATAATGGTAGTTGTTGTTTGTCGCTTGTGTATGTTGTTGTTGTACCCAACATGATTGATAATTTCCAAACACAGGGTAGTCACAAAGATGTTTCAAAAGTATTATTAAATGTTTTATGTAAACAAAAAAAGGGTTTCAGGATATGTCATTTAAATGTTCAAAGCTTAAAAAACAAAATAGATGAAATGTGTTCAATTTTTAACGATAGTTTGGTCGATGTTGCTTGCTTGTCAGAAACCTGGCTATGTCCGGAAATGGGTGATGACCTTTTTAAACTGAATAATTATCCCAAACCCAAACGATCAGATAGACAAAATAAGATAGGAGGGGGAGTAGCAATTTATATTAAAAAAAAGTATGGATTTAATTTGGTAAAAAAATCAAATCCGAATGAACTTATAGAGTACATTTTTGTCGAAATCACACATACTTGTGGCAAAATATTCTTATATAAGAGTTTTGTTAGAGGAATTGTCTCCACTTTATGCGAAAGTTGTACTTTGCGGAGACCTTAATTTAAATATCCTGGAAGGAAAAAATAAACAATTCGTTGATATGGTAGAATCTTTTAATTTACATTTTGCAAATTATGATCAACCAACTCATTTTGCGCCTAACAGACGACCCTCGCTCTTAGATGTATTTATTGTGTCTAATCCTGATTCCATATTGCACTACGACCAACTTCTTGCACCTGCTTTTTCACACCATGATTTGATATATTTGAACGTAAATGCATTTCCAGTAAATGTAAATCAAGGTGAAGAAACGTCGTACAACTTTTCAAAAATTAATTTAAATGCATTGCTTAGTGATTGTAGGAGTTTGAATTGGACACTAATATATACAACAGGTAATGTTAACATTCAACTCGAACATTTTTATAATTTTGTTTGTTATTTGTTTCACAAACATGTACCAATAAAAAAAAAAATTTCTAAAAAGATGAACATTCCCTGGCTAACATCAGAAGTCCTAAATCTTATTAGTAAACGAAATCTTCTTTACGCAAGGTGGAGAAGATACAAATGTTCAGCTATTTACAATGAATACGCTACAGTAAGGAACGCAGTTACCCTTCTGATTCGAAATAAGAAAAAGTCTTTTTACCAGAACAAATTCAACTCCGCCGATTCTACCTCGAAATTTTGGAAGAACGTACGGGAGATGGGACTGAAGTCTGCTAAGGAATCTATCCCTGATAACATCGACCTGGATGTGCTTAACAGAAAGTTTGTTCAAAACAACTGCAATCCACTTGATTTTCAGACCACCCCTTCTACCACCGGCCATCAGCAAGAAGTAATGTTTTCACTCTCCGGAGTTGATGAGTTAAGTGTTGGCCAAACAATTCTCAAGATCAAATCCAAAGCTGTTGGCTCGGATGATGTTTTCCCAGTTTTTATTAAAATTCTTCTACCTGTACTACTTTCTCACATAACCCACATATTTAACTCGGTCATAACTACGTCAGTTTTTCCCGATAGGTGGAAAATTGCCAAAATTTTACCACTGCCAAAACCATCAACTTCTAACAATATCGAATACCGACCAATAGCGATTCTTCCATTTTTAAGTAAGGTATTTGAAACTATTATTAGTAACCAAATAAAATTATTTTTAAATAGAAAAAATCTTATCACGAAATTTCAGTCCGGTTTCCGCGCTAAATATAACTGTACCACAGCTATACTCAAAGTATGCGAAGATTTACGAGCAGGCTTAGACAGCGATATGTTGGGTCTTATAGTATTTCTTGATTTTTCTAAGGCGTTTGATAGCGTTAATCATTTGTTGTTATTAAAAAAGCTGGAAAGGCAATTTTTCTTTGAAAGCTCCATCTGCAGTTTAATGAGTTCATATTTATCAGATCGGTCCCAAGATGTATGCATCGGTAATAGATGTTCTTCGCATCTACAAGTCTCTACAGGTGTCCCTCAAGGTTCTGTCCTGGGTCCTTTGCTATTTTCATGCTTTATAAACGACATACGTGGGGCGTTCAATATATTCTCGGTATCGATATGAAGGAAAATGCGAATTCAATTTAAATTGTTTTTTTTTCAATATGATCTCCCCTAACATCAATGCATTTGTTACATCTTGAGATAAGCTTTTTTAAACCCTCAAAATAATAAATTTCCTCTTTCTCCATTTATTGCCGACTTGAGTTCTTCATCATCCGAAAATCTTTTTCCACGAAGACATTTTTTCAAATCCGGAAACAGGAAATAATCACTAGGGGCAAGGTCTGGACTATAGGGTGGGTGTTGGATTTCTTCGAAACCACAATCTCGCGCAGCAGCCTTGGAAACTCGCGCCGTGTGAACAGGAGCGTTGTCATGAAGAAGCAACACACCCGCTGCGAGTTTACCCCGTCTTTTCTTTTTAATTTCCTCCCGCAAATTATGCATAGTGGAAGCGTAGGATGTGGCGTTGATGGTTTCACCTTTTTTTTTGTACTCAATGAGCAAGATTCCCTTTGAGTCCCAAAAAACTGTGGCCATGAGCTTCCCGGCAGACGGAGTGACTTTGAACTTCTTCGGGGGGTCTGTTCCTTTTTTATGCCACTGCATGGACTCTTGTTTGCTTTCAGGGTCATAGTGGTGGACCCATGTTTCCAAAAGCTCTCTACAGCATGCGATTCTCACTTTTTTCTGAGGCGCTGTGAGCATTCGTGGCACCCATCTTGCACTGACCTTTGAAAGGTTAAGATGGTCATGAAGAATGTTGTGAATGGTACCAATTGAAAGTTTTGTGATCTCTGCCATCATTTTCACCTTTATTCGGGCATCCTCAAGAACAAGTTTTTCGACTTCTTTGATGCTTTCTCCCGTACAAGCAGTAGCCTGGGCGCCGGAGCGGGGGTCGTCTTCAATGCTCTCTCTGCCTCTCTTAAACTCACTTGACCACTTTTGATAATGACAGCCACCATCTCTTCATGAATAGTTTTTTGACTTTTTCCTTGCTTAGTGAGAAATTTAATTACAGCGCGATGCTCAATTTTCACCATCATCGTCTCAGTTGTCATTATGATTCTGTTTAACTAGAGATAAAACGCGAATTAATAATCACATTTATATGAAATTTTACATGAATGCACTAAAATAATAGTATTACTTCATAAATAAGTCAATTTATATATACAACCACAGCTTCACCCCGATATCGAGAATATGTTGAACGCCCCTCGTATCTAAGTGTTTTACGACCTGCGAACATCATATATATGCTGATGATGTCCAAATATATTCATTATTCCCAAAATTATTCGAAAACCAAGGATTTAATAATATTGATCGAACGATAAAAGAAATTCACACCTGGTCTTTAAATAATGGACTTAGTCTCAATCCAACTAAAACTAAAGCTATGATAATTAACCGAAGCAAAAATACAGTAGTATTCCCTCAAATAATTCTAAATGATACAACTGTTGAGTATGTTGATAATATAAAAAATCTGGGGATATACTTTACAAATAACTTTACAAATCACGTAAGCAAAGTTATATCAAAAATTTATGGTGCTTTACGTGGTCTAAGCCCCACGACAAAGTATCTTCCCACAAATGTTAAACTTAATCTTGTTAAATCGTTTATTTTACCGTTATTTCTTTATGGATGTGAAATATATTCGGACGTAGACTACTTATCCAAAAGGAAACTGATCGTGGCATACAATAGCTGCGCGAGATATATTTTTAATATAAAAAGGTCTGACCACATTTTCGAATATACCAATAAAATAACAGGCTGTTCACTATTAGCTCTTATCAACTACAGAACAATTAAACTGTTTCACAAAATTATAACAACCAAACAACCGGATTACCTTTTTGAAAAAATTAAGTTCGCGACTAATCCAAGAACAATGAAAATAATTCCACCCAGATATAAATATTTAATTACAAGCCGACAATTTTATATACATGCGATTCATCTTTGGAATGAGCTACCCTTGCCTATTAAAAGAGCAAATAACACAACTACTTTTACTAGAAAAGCTTTTGAATACTATGCACAAATTTACTGATGGAATTTCATTACTCTTACCTATTTCGTTTTCCACCTTTCCTCTATCTTCCTTTTTCTGCTGTCTATTTTAAGTTTTACTTTTATCTATATTTCTTTATTTGAATTGTTTACTTTTTTTTTTTTCTTTTGGTATCTAAACTTTTTAAAATGTAATATAAGCTTAGCTTGTACAATTAATCATAAGATTATATCGTACTTGTACAATGAATTGTTTTAATAAATAAATAAATAAATAAAAATAAAAAAATAAATAAAAGATATGGTGTACGGAATGGACTCTATGTCATTGAACTGTGAAACTTGTTTAAGAGTAAAAATCTGCACCTTACCCTTTACTAGTAGCAAGTATCGAAGCAGCGGCGTGCTTGATTTGATCCACAGTGACATTTGCGGTCCGATGAGAGTGTCTACCCCTTGCGATTTTAGGTATTTTTGCCTCTTTATTGACGATCATAGTATAAAATCGTTCATATATCAACTAAAGAACAAAAGCCATATCTTTAATGTATTTAAATTACTCAGATAGAATGTGAAACGTTTAAAAAGGTAAAGTCACTTCGAACTGACAATGAGCGTGCATATCTCAGCAAAGAGTTTTCAAAGTTTTTAGACTCTGAAGGTATTCTTCATCAGCTCACTGCAAGCTATACACCACAACAAAATGGTGTTGCCGAACGGTGGTTGAAATGGCGCGATGTATGTTGCTTGATTCCTGTCTTCCTGAGATGTTGTGGAGAGAAGCAGTAAAAACGTCCGTATATCTCTGAAATCGGGCGTATAAGGCCTGGTGTGGCAAGAAATCATCTGTGTAGCATCTCCGAGTCTTCGGATCTAAAGGTGTGATGCTAGATAAAAAGCATGGCAAGTCGAAATTCAGTGCCAAAGGTATGAGTTGCTTTATGGTTGGGTATGGTTTTGAGTCTAAGGCCTACACGCTATATGATGCGAAGACTAAGAGTATTTTCCAGAGTCGCGATGTAAAATTTTTGGAGAATAGCGAAGAGAACTCATCACTCGGGGAATCCAATGGCTACGTCATCACAAACCTGCAGGAATCCAAGAGTCTATCGGAGAGCGAAAACCAAGCTGCTGCTGATGCTGCTGTTACTTCCAAGAAGGATAATGTTCCGATTGTGAAGAGGGATACTGCACCTGAAGATAGTATCACGGATGCTGATGGTGATGAGTTACCTGTTGAAGATGTTCCTGGTTGCGGTTCTCAGACAAGGATCGATAAGCAAGCAGGCGATGTTGTTGATGCAGGAAATGTTGGACTCACATACACGTAAGTAATTTAAATGATAACTATTCTAATCCGTTAACAGTTACCTAAGCCCTAAGCCGGGGTGATGGCCGAAGTTGGCTAGAAGCGATGATTAGCGATTAGGTAGATCATTAAATGTAAATGGCTTTTCAATACTAACAGAGACCAGGGTAAAAACGTGGAGCGCTATAAGAGCCGATTAGTTGCGAAAGGATGCAGCCAAAATTTTTGGCGTTGACTGATAAGTTTACTCTTATCGTTCACCAAATGGATGTGACCGCAGCCTATCTAAATGGAGAGCTAAAAGAGGAAATTTTCAGGAGCCAGGCAGAACAGTTCGTTGTCAAAGGCAATGAAGGGCTTAAGTAGGCAGTACGGCAGTAAAATGTGAAGTTGAATAAGACATTGAAGAGGATGGGTTTTGTGTAATGCAATGCAGACTCGTGCGTGTATACATCGAACAAAAACAACGAGACCATCATCATTGATGTTTATGTCGACGACATCCTACTTGCGTGCTCCAATAAAAAATCCTTGATGGACATCGAGCAGCGAATTGGTGAGGAGTGTGACGTCGTGAACAAAGGACCTTCTGACCATTTTTTTGGAATGGAGATTACGAGAGAGGACAAGGGAGATATAAGCATTTCACACAAGCAATTTATTCGTAATCTTTGTGAGAAAAAAAAAATATGGTGCAATCTGGCAAGTGCAGCACTCCTTTGGCCCCAGGCCAGAGATTTTTAAAGTGCGGTGGTTGCCCTGAATGTGGAAAGGTGGAAAAACAGCAGCTTATTGGTATGTCCACATGGCCGGACATTCTACACTCCGTTAGCAAACTCTCGCAGTTCAACGTCAATCCACATCCTGAGCATTTTGCTGGCGCCAAACACATAGTCAGGTGTATAAATAATACACGAAACATTAAAATTCTTTACTGAAAAACCAGTGGACATTTAAAAAGGTTCGCAGACGCTGATTGGACTAGCAATAGCTAAGACAGAAGATTCTACACAGGATTTATTTTCTTCGTCGACGACGATAACGCTGCAATTACTTGGGAGTCGAAAAAACAGTCCATGGCACTATCGCGGCGTCGAGAGAAGCCATTTACTTAAGTGCATTTATCACAGAACTGGAAATATTTTCAGGAATAGATCCTAGGCTTCTAAATAATCTTTTGAACTTTGGATGGGGAATTTTGGAGTGTTTTCTTTGGGGTTTATTACATGGCATTAAATTATATGCGTATATAAATATTTTAGGTGTTAGTTGTTTAAATTTCTACAACAGATGTTATTTAATTAAAATCGTTTCTTAAAGTTCATCTACCGTTACTGTTTCTCTAGCAGCGCGAGTTTTTGAGATGCAAGTACCTCTTAGAATTTTACTTCTTCGAAGATTTTATAAATTTTTCACGATGTCATCATGAAGACATCCAAATAGTTTTTGATTCATTTGTGGTGACTACATGTTTAAAGAATGTGTCCGTCTTTGTAAAACAAGCCTAGATGGACTACTTTGGGAAACCATTAGAAATAAATATCAGGCCCTGGATCCTAAATTTGGTAAATAAAAAGTGTGTTGAGTCTTTGCGTTTATGGGCAAATAAAAAAAGATCTACTCAAATCATCACAATGGCTATTATTTTTGTTTTGTGAATATTGCCGGGATAAACCGCAATCGTTCCAAATGATTAAATCAATTAAAATGATCTAGATGACATGATCAAAGATATTGGATTGTATAAAACAGCAACAGAACTCGGTTGGAACACGGAAATCTAGTAAAACCAAATACAAATATCTCGGTTTATCGCACAAGTTAAAAGTTAAAGGGTTCTTTGCCAATTGCACATGCAACCAAAGTTAAAGAAGAACACCCTACTACTAGAGAAAATAAAATACATAAAACATAACTGGGTTATATGCGTAGATCTGAAAATGGCAAACTTTCTCTTAGGCCAGCAAGGTTATATGTAACATCCCTGTTTTATATGCTTATGGGACAGCAAAGCTAAATCTGAACACTGGATTAAGAAAGATTGGCTTTTGAGGGAGGCTTTGGTCCGGCGAAGGCCGAATGTGATAAACGCTCCACTAGTGTCAAAAGATCATATAATATTGACTCCTTTACATTGGTTAATGAAACCGTATGTAAAAGCTCTTAACAAAGATAGGGAGTGTTTCAAGTACATTACAAAAATGTTTCCAAATTGAGTGCTGAAAACACGTAAGTTGGTAGGTGTTTGATAATGTTAATACAATAACTACTTATTTACTCGTAAATACTATTTTTGCTTTGTTAATTAATTTAAAAAAAAAGAAAAGAAGATACAATTATTTTGGTCAATGTTTCTGTGAGTCACTGCACATAAAATTATCGGACGACCAGTATGCAGTTGCATCCTAGCAACAATTTGCACACGATAAATCGCATGATCATGCAGTAGGAACTTACGATTTGTGCAACAACAAAACGCATAAGTTGTGTGTACACGGTTGTGTGCAAGATGTTGGCTGGTGCATACTCGAAGTCGAACTTCTCGTCCACTTGGATTTCGACAGCAGCAGTGACCACAGCTAAGTAAACTTGTATAAATAATATCGTTTTGTAACCATTCAAATAAATTCGAATATATATTTTGTATCTTGTATCGAACTATATTTTTTTTTACATTGTTTTGTGAACATTACTCTACATTTTCTGGTCCTTCGCAGCCGAATTAAATTAATTATTTCGATTAATTCAATCAAAAAAAAAAAATAAAAAATCTTCTATACCTATAGTGCATGCTTTTCGTGAAAAACCACGCGTGTGATTTCGTTGCTGGGCTTTGGTAGAACTACAGGAAAACAAATTAACATAGTTCCTCGCGATAGTATCTCTTTGGATTATACACCTGTATACTTTATATAAGGAATTCTTACGCGTTAAAGCTAGGCGTTTACCGGGGTTTTTCGTTTGATTGCGTGCTAGAAAATTGCATAAAATGAATTCACTAAAATTAAAGCGCGGAAATGCAAAAGGTCGCTTAACTCGTGCCGCGGTTTTTGTAGAATCTATAAGTGACTGCACTTCGATGGAAATGTTAGAAATTAAATTGACTAAGTTGGACGAAGCTTGGTCGGAGTTTTGTTCGCTTCATTGTGAGTGCTTGCAACATATGGAAGAAGGTGTTGATGAATTCGAAAATGAGTTCGCGGAATATGAAACTAAATATTGTTTTACGCATTCCGAGTTAACAAAATCTATTCGTCAAAGACAAAGTGCGGTGCAAGCTAAAGACAATAACTCGGTTTTAGAACGTCTTGCTAATCAACAATCCTCGTTTCTTGAGAACCTAAATAGCTCAGCCAGTACAAGTTCGACCATCAATCTGCCGAAGATAATCGTGCCCCCATTCTCGGGTTGTTACAAGGACTGGCCGTGTTTTCGCGATTTGTTCATAGGTGCAGTTGATCGCAAATCTAACCTTACTGCAACACAAAAGTTTCATTACTTAAAGTCGTTCTTGCGAGATGACGCCGCGAATGTAATCAAGCATATTCCTGTCTCAGACGCGAACTATATCGAGGCCTGGGAAAGGCTAGAAAAACGATACGATCGCGTAAATCTAATTGTTCGGTCTTTTATAGAATTGTTCTTATCTCTGCCTTCGATAGGGGTAGCAAATGTACACACACTTCGAAAAATTGCAAACGGTGCCGACGAAGTAATTCGGGGGTTAAATGCGCTGGACAGAAACGGCCGTGATCCGTGGTTGATTCACCTCTTGCTAACGAAACTCGACTCAGATACAAAGCAAGCTTGGGCAGAAGAGGTAGGTTCCCGGGATGATCGTTCGATAACGGATTTAATTGAATTCCTTGAGCTACGGTGTGACGCACTCGAATCGTGTCAATCCTTAAATCGTACAGTTACATCACGGGGAAAACAATTCAATCCAATTCGAGCTCACCTAGCAAAGTCATCTGACAATCGATCCGCCTGCCCCATGTGCAAAAATGACCATATCGTACCCCAGTGTTCTCGTTTTGTTGCTTTAGACATTGAATCGCGTCGATCATTCGCAAAAAATAATTCACTATGTTTTAATTGCCTTCGAACTGGCCATTCCTCAAATAAGTGTAAGTCCACGTTTCGTTGTCGTGTCTGTAGAGCTCGTCACCACTCGCTAGTCCATCAGGATGACACAAAAGACATTCCCTCGCAATCGTCCTCACCTGTACAACTATCAGCCCTTTCAACTACAACGTCGGCTGATCCGCGTCAGTTTCGCTCAGCAAACTTGCATGATACGTCTGCATCACCATCTCCATTCGTAACCAACCACTCCATTAAGCTTCGCCCTGGAAAGCAAACCGTACTTCCAACCATTTTAGCTAAATGTCGAAACAGCCAAGGGAGATACATTGATGTTCGTGTTTTGCTTGACACGGGATCACAATGTTCGTTCATCACCGAATCGTTTGCCCAACGACTTGGGCTTCCGCGGAAGCACTCTCGTATTCCTATTGTAGGGTTATCATCCAAAGAAGCCGGATATACAAAAGGATGTATGACACTACAGCTTTGTTCTCGCTACAACGGGGAGTCGCTATTCATTGATGCGTTCATTCTTGGGAAGCTGATGTCCGATTTACCTTCGCAGTCATTTGACACATCTTCATGGGAGTATATAAGGAGCTTAGATCTGGCAGATCCACATTTCAATGCGTCCAGTGCGGTCGATGTGCTGTTGGGAGCAGATAAGGTTTGGTCTATTCTGAAAGCGGAACAACTTCATGGACCCCAAGGCTTGCCTATAGCACAGAAAACTTCATTCGGGTGGGTGGTTACCGGAGAGTTAGCCGATACGCAGGTCGGTCGTCGAGAATTAACTTCCTTTCACTCAACTGTTGACCTAGATTTTCTTCTACAACGGTTTTGGGAGATGGAAGAGGTTTCCCCTAACAAGGCCAACAATACATCAAATGATCCAGCTGAAGAATATTTTCAGAAAACATTTAGTCGCTCAGAGGATGGAAAATACGTCGTGTCGCTTCCATTCAAAATCCCCTGCCCTAGGTTCAAGGACACTTTACAATCCGCCACTTCGCGTTTGCATTCGATGGAACGTCGGTTCAAAAATAATCCCCAGTTGCACAATCTTTATTGTTCATTTATGCGAGAATATCAAGACCTTGGTCATATGCAACTTATTCCTCGTGACCGAATTCAAAACCCACTCGGACAATGTTTTTATCTCCCTCATCACGCGGTGTTTAAATTCGACAGTTCAACTACTAAATTACGCGTCGTGTTTGATGGTTCTGTCAAAGATACGAATGGGCAATCGTTAAATAGCCAACTCCTAATCGGCCCCCCAATTCAACGCGATTTAATCGGTGTGTGTTTACGTTTTCGACAGCATCGGTATGTGTTCACCGCCGATATAGTAAAGATGTTTCGCCAAATATGGGTTCGCGATCAAGACATTGACTATCAACGCATTGTATGGCGTCAAAATCCCAACGATGAAATCCAACATTATTATCTGAGAACCGTGACATATGGTACCGCTTCTGCTCCTTTTTTGTCAGTACGCGTCCTGAAGCAAATTGCAGAAGACTACAAAGCAACATATCCAAACGCCACTCGAATCCTTCTAAATGATGTCTATGTCGACGATGTTATGACGGGAGCAAACTCAGTTGAAACCTTGCTGGGTTTTCAGGCAGAATTAGTCGCGCTGTTGTCCGAAGCGAAACTCCATCTACGGAAATGGAGTTCTAATTGTTGGGCTCTTCTCGCTAAGCAATCACCGGATGATTGTGAATACTCGTTTGTCGACCCTGAACGTTCAGAATCTTTTATAAAGGTGTTAGGTATGTACTGGAATCCAGCTACGGACGTATTTTCGTATCGCATGGCTCCGTTGAATCCGTGTTTCTCTCCAACAAGGCGACAACTTCTCTCCGAGATATCTCGTATTTTTGACCCACTCGGATTCCTGGCTCCCTCGGTTATTCTTTTTAAGCTAATGTTTCAGGAACTCTGGTCATCCGATTTAAAACTTGGTTGGGATGATCCCTTACCATCGGACCTCTCAGACAGATGGATGACTTACCGCAAGCAGCTTCCATTTTTTGAAAAAATTCGGGTTCCGCGAAATGTGTTTCCTTCCGATAAACTTATAGAACTTCACGGCTTCTCGGATGCTTCTTCGTTAGCCTACGCCGCCGTCGTTTACGCTCGCTGCAAAACCAGTTCGGGTAACTTTAAGATTACTATCGTTGCCGCGAAGACTAAGGTAGCTCCGATCAAACCTGTTTCTATCCCGCGTTTGGAGCTTTGTGGTGCGGTTTTGCTCACTCGGTTGTTAAATTTGGTCAAATCGTCGATAAAGGCCAATATCACAAAAACATTTGCTTGGTGCGATTCCGAAATCGTGCTGCATTGGCTTTCGTCACCGCCTCGTCGCTGGACAACATTCGTGGCCAACCGTACTGCCGCCATTCTCGAGACTGTACCGCGATACTCGTGGCACTATGTTAAGTCGGAGTCAAATCCGGCTGATTGTGCTTCGCGCGGAGTTACTCCCTCCAATCTTTCTGAGCATATTTTATGGTGGAGCGGTCCATCTTGGTTGTCACTCTCGGAAGACCATTGGCCCAACTCTAGCTTCTCTTTGAGTGTGGAAACAGCAGCCGTTAAAGGGGAGGAAAAGCATGGTCTAAGGCATGCACTCGTCACGTCGTTTGATGGACATGTCATTCAGAACTTGATCGACAAAATCTCTTCGTGGTATCGTTTGCAAAGGATAGTCGCTTACTGTATTCGGTTTATTTGCAATTGTCGGCAAAACATCTCTAAGCGAGTAACCCAGGGATTGAGATATCCGGAAATCAAAGCTGCTACACTTGTCATCCTTAAATTCGTGCAGCTCAAGTCCTTTGAAGATGATATACATCAACTGAGAACCAACCATCAGCTCACTTCAAAGTCAAGGCTGTTGAGATATGCTGCATTTTTGGACAGCGATGGACTTATTCGCGTAGGGGGACGCATTAAACATGCAGCCGTGGGCTATAGCATTAAACATCCTATCATAGTCCCAAACAATAATAATGTTGCTTCACTCATAGTAACAGATATTCATCAACGCTACTTACATGCTGGAGTATCGGAAACATTTACAATCGTTCGACAGCAGTTTTGGATACTGGGTAGCCGAAACTTGATCCGGAAAATTATTCATCGATGTAAGACGTGTTTTATGCAGCGCAAATGTACGAGTCAACAGATCATGGGCGATCTTCCAGCACAACGTATCCACCCTAGCCGTCCATTTTTGAACACCGGTTGCGATTATGCTGGTCCACTGACAATCAAATTATCTCGGACTCGTAAGCCCAAGTTGTCAAAGGCATACATTGCGTTATTTGTATGTATGTCGACGAAAGCTATACATCTCGAAGTGGTGAGCGATCTTACCACGGATGCATTCATCGCAGCTTTAAGAAGATTCGTTTCTCGTCGAGGAAAATGTACCAACATCTACAGCGACAATGGTACTAATTTTCAGGGAGCGCGTCGGTGTTTAACTGAGATGCATAAACTAGTTATGAGTCAATCTCATAACGATACCATCGCTTCGACTCTTGCTAAAGATGGAATCACCTGGCATTTCATTCCACCTTCTGCCCCACACTTTGGAGGCCTTTGGGAGGCTGGTATAAAGTCAGTAAAGCTACATTTGCGTCGTGTAATAGGGTCTTCTAGTTTAACCTTTGAAGAATTATACACTGTTCTTACCCAGGTTGAAGCTATTCTAAATTCTCGTCCTTTATGTGCAATATCTGACACTGATTTGAACCCATTAACTCCAGCTCATTTTCTTGTAGGTGAACCACTAACAGCCGTTCCTGAGCCTAACTACTTGACTACCACAGCTAATCGACTTTCTCACTGGAATCATCTCCAAAGTATGGTTCAGGGATTTTGGAAGAGATGGCACACCGAATACATCACGACGCTACAGGAGCGAACTAAATGGCAAAAACCAAGTCCAAATTTGAAACCTGGAGATCTGGTGGTGATAAAGGAACCGAACATTCCTCCTACGAAGTGGGTACTGGGTCGAATTCAAGAGGTATCCCCAGGTGCAGACCAACGAGTAAGAGTTGCCACAGTCAAAACAACAGCAGGAACATTCAACCGATCCATAACAAAGCTAGCGCTACTGCCAACGTCCTGAAACTAGTTCCAGGGGGGCCGGGATGTTTGATAATGTTAATACAATAACTACTTATTTACTCGTAAATACTATTTTTGCTTTGTTAATTAATTTAAAAAAAAAGAAAAGAAGATACAATTATTTTGGTCAATGTTTCTGTGAGTCACTGCACATAAAATTATCGGACGACCAGTATGCAGTTGCATCCTAGCAACAATTTGCACACGATAAATCGCATGATCATGCAGTAGGAACTTACGATTTGTGCAACAACAAAACGCATAAGTTGTGTGTACACGGTTGTGTGCAAGATGTTGGCTGGTGCATACTCGAAGTCGAACTTCTCGTCCACTTGGATTTCGACAGCAGCAGTGACCACAGCTAAGTAAACTTGTATAAATAATATCGTTTTGTAACCATTCAAATAAATTCGAATATATATTTTGTATCTTGTATCGAACTATATTTTTTTTTACATTGTTTTGTGAACATTACTCTACAGTAGGTATATTTGATGGTCCTCAGATTAGAAAATTAATAACAAATAAATAAATCCGTTCGTTTGGGTAGTGAAAAGTTTCTTGGAAAAAACCAAAATCGGCCGACTACCCTCAACACATTGGGCAACTAATGCTGCATTTTCAGCAACATGAGCATTTCCTCTTCAGTCATGTAGGTCATTTTCCCGAGCATCTAGGACATTCGCACTATGGAAAAGCAATATCTGGGCTACTGGAATGCAAATATATAGTAATGGCTGATTATTGCTGGAGCATTCTGTGTAATAAAAGATTTTAGCTTGAAAACTGGTATACTTTTTGTAAGAATGTCTCCCCTTCCTATGTCAATAACTAGAGCTACAAGGACAATTTCGGACAACTTTATTGATCGACAAGCTACTTCGAACTGAACTTTATCTAATTGTAATGCCTGGCGAGAAGTGCTAATTTGGTATTTTGATCTTGTTTTTGTTGCTGATGCTTCTATTGTTATTGTTGCATTTGTAACTCGCCTGATGGTCAAGAAAATTTGCTGTATGGGAGTTATTGATTAATTGATGCGTTAAAGTACCCTTATACAGGTAGTTGAATTTTGCTGATGCTTCTATTGTTATTGTTGCATTTGTAACTCGCCTGATGGTCAAGAAAATTTGCTGTATGGGAGTTATTGATTAATTGATGCGTTAAAGTACCCTTATACAGGTAGTTGAATTTATTATGTGGTTTTTCTTCGTTGTGCCGCAATCTTAAAAATGCCGGTGCCTCGACGTTGCATTTCTTCTATAAATATTGCTTGTGGCCTTCTTATAATGGCTGTTTCGCTAGAGGTTGTGGTTTCTCGCTTTCAATACTTTGTTCATCAAAGAACCGATCTGTGCTCAGCTTCGAATGCCATTCTACCAAGAATATATTTGTAATTACTGCAGAACAGTGCTACAAACTGTTCAAAGTTATTTTGAAAATCGTGGTTAAGCCTCTACTGCATGAATTAAATCCTGAACAGAAAACAAATGAAAGTCATTTAAAATGGTTGTGTGGATTCTTAACAAACTTTTTTTAAAATAAGTTAAAGCTTGTTATTTGTCTAAAGAATAGAAAACTTATATGGCTTTGTGCACAGTGTGTGTATGTTATGTTACACATGCCTTACAGTTAAAAGAAATGAATAAATAACTAAAAGTCAATAAAAAAAGAAAAAAAAATGTTTAATTAAACATACTCGTAAGATTTTTAACACAACTTTCTAAAGCTATATGCCATGAAATTGAGAGAAACAATTCCTCTTATCACTGACATATCTGACGATTTTTTTTCCCATTTTGGGAAGTGACACAAGCCATCCTGGCTGCCTGCAAAAAGGGAAAAGCCTTGATGTCTTTCATGACGCTTTCGCTTAAAGATGTGGCAACTTGATGTAGGAGTTCCTTGTAGTGTTGGGCTGTCGACAGATGTTGGCGAGGCAGCGTTTTTTTTCAAAATGATTTGTTTGTTTTGCGTGAATGCTCAGAAACAGCTAGCTTGAAGTCATATAAAAGCAGGTCAAAAACATAAGAAATTCTGCCTTATCCTCCATCCCAACGCTCATTTACAATGACAATCCAGCTGTCAGCTATTTGGACAAGGCCAATCTGCTTGCTGCACACTTTTCGGCTGGCTTAACACTTGCAGATTGTGCTCTGTCCCCGCTTACACTTGAGTGCGTCGAATCTTCAATGGGACGAATCCAATTTCTCACGCGTAGCAAGAGTACTTAAAGATCTCAACATACATGAATCCGCTGGTCCAGATGGTATATCTCCCCTTCTTCTGAAGAGGTGTTCTTCCACTCTGGCAAAACCACTGCTTTAGGACCCTTTCAGAGCAGATGGAAAACAGCATTTGTCCAGCCCGTCCCTAAAAAAGGCGAATCTTCCTCTCTCTCCTCCTACAGACCCATTGCACTTACGTCCCTTTTTTCCAAGGTCATGGAAACGCTGATAGACCGTCAGCTCACGAAATATCTCGAAAACTCAATGACCATATGGCAATATGGTTTTCGTAGTAACTGGCATGTCTCACCGACAAGTGGAACCAAAGCGTATATCAATCTGGCGAAAGCAAGATAGTTGCACTTGATATTGCTAAGGCAGTTGAGAGAGTTTGGCATCAGGGTCTTTTGTCGGAAGTGCGTGCTTTTGGGATCGACGACTCCGAAATTACCTTTAGGAACGTTCAATTCAAGTTGTCTTGGATGGTTTCAAGTCTGATATTCACAATATAAATGCTGGTGTGCCCCTGGGCTCCGTTCTGTCTCCGACACTCTTGTTAATTTTCATCAATGATCTCTTGTCTGCTACTTCTAATCCAATATATTCCCTTGCTGATGACAGTACCCTCTGCTTTTCATATTCGTTCCCGGACTCACGTCCCTGCTCTTCGGCTGTAAATGGCACTTACATCATCGAAACCAAAAAACTTTCCATTCCAACTTATGTTGGAATGACCACATACTCGATGTCATCAAAAAAGCTGCGAAATGTCTAGGTTTCCTCAAGCGATGTAAGAAATACTTTTCCCCTTCTGATCTGGTCTCAATGTATAAGGAATTCATTGGAGTAGAATGCCCACATTTGGTCAGTTGGTTGTAAAAGATTTGCGATAAAACTCATAGATGATCGAAATATAGTCAATCAATTAACACCCTCGAACACCGACGTAAGGTCTCCTGTCCCACTCTGTTTTATCGCTATTTCTACCACTAATGCTCCATCGAAAACACCAGTAACATTCCGCCCATTCAAACCTTCAACCGTAATACTCGTTTCGCTATGAATGCTCATCAGTATACCCTCAAGCCCATTTTCGGACGTACTCTCAAATATTGATATTCGATCTTTTTTTATTTAGTAACAGTCAACATTTACATAAAAAACTATTTATTTTGCTTATTTTTTTCTTGTCTCATATACATTTTCTCGGTTAAACTTAAATAATAATAATAAAAAAAAAAAACTAACAAGTACTCTAAAACAAAACACAATTTCATGGCAAAACAAAAGTTAATCAAATTTTACAACTTTAGTTGGACTTATAAAGAACAAAAATTTTTTAAATTTAAACTATTTCAACATACTCTCGTATTCGCACTCGTTTAAACTGTTTTTATCACTAGAATGGACCCAATTAAAAACGAACAAAATAATAACAATTAAATTAGAAAAAATATATGCTTTACTCGTTAGTCTTAATTTAAATGTCATTCTCAGTTATGTTTGGAGGAATAGTTAAGAAATTTTGTAGATTTCCGGTTGGCAAAGGCTCTCTTTGTGGCAGTTTTTGTGCGTATTTAGACTTTTGCAGACGTGTATTGGTTTTTGTTTATTATGCCGTTATTTGTTTCGAGTTACACACGTATGCTATGCCCTAGATGTCCCTTTTTTATGTTTTTTTTCTTCTTTTTTAAAAAAATTTGTTTGCTTTCAAAAAAAATATCTTCATTTTGTTATTTTGTATAAATGTACGCTAAAGATATTTTTATCAAAAAAAGCAGATAGTTTCTTACTTATGAAATAGTTAACGCTACAGAAGTACGGACAGACACATTTCGGTTTCTCTAAGCCCCAATCTTACTGGGCTACAGAGAAGTTTTACTGCTGTGACTCGGCCCAGAAGTTTATTCTATGATGAGGAGCAGGTCCTTGCCTTCGAGTTTCATGCCGTTGGTAACTTCCAGTCTCTTAACTACACCGGCCTTTGGTGCTTGAACGACCATTTCCATTTTCATGGCAGATAGCACAACAACAGGTTGTCCCTTTTCTACATGGTCTCCTTCCTTGACACGAATGCCAATAACTGTGCCGGGCATTGGAGCGCCGACTTCATTTTTGTTGCCCTTAGCTGCCTTTGGATGGATATGGAGTTCCTTAACAGCTTCCTTGTTACGGATAAGGACTGACCGCAATCGACCGTTCAATTCAAAGAACTCTTCACGTTCGCCATTTGGTGTAAGATCTTCAGCCATGGCCAAAGTCTTGACGCTCAAAGTCTTGCCATTTTCAATGTTAACTTCAAACTCTTCACCGACCTTTGGTCCGGTCAAGAATACACGGGTATTTAGTTTATCGACAGGTCCATAGTCTTCTCTGAAGTTAAGGTAATCGCATGTGACTTGAGGATAGAGAGCAGCTGACATAACGTCGTGATCGCTGATTTGTGGGTGAGATTCTTTTAATTCGGCCTTAAGTGAGATGAAGTCGAGTGGAGAAAGTTGTTCGCCAGGGCGTCCTTCAATGCGTGGCATATCCTTAAGTACCCGCGAACCGAGTGGTTCTGGGAAACCGCCATATGGTGTACCAATGGCACCTTGTAGGAATTCAACCACAGACTTGGGGAAAGACAGTTCTTCAGCCTTTTCAAGCACTTGATCAGCTGTAAGTTTGTTTTGGACCATGAATTGAGCCAAATCACCGACAACCTTTGACGAAGGAGTAACCTTGATGATGTTCGCCTCACGGTATGCCTTTTTAACATCCTCAAAGAAGTCACCCAAGCCTAGAGGGTAGGCCTGGAATTGAAGATTGGTGTATTGACCACCGGGAATTTCATTCAAGTAGACATCAGCATTGCCAGACTTCATTGTTGTTGTGCATTCGAATGGCGCGTAAAGGGTACGTGTTTGTTCCCAATAAGCGGAGTACTCTGATACATCCTAAGCCGTACAACTTGCTTAGGAAATCCTTGCCGATCTCTGTATTTCGTGGTCGTTATAACTGACAAACATTCAAAAACAATGTACATTGGCACATGTCTTTTCTTCCTCCCTAAATTTCCTTCGCCCACGCTGTGTACATTTTAAGGGTATGTAAACCCCTTGCACGCGCGCTTATTACACAAACACAAAAAAAAGGTGGAAGTCGTTTTAATGGCGCCAAACGATCCAAGCGTTTATTAAGCATAAATCTATCATGTGAAAATATATTTTCTTTTACCACTTTTTTTTATCGCAAATGGATTCTGTATAACATGGAACCCGGAAAATCAACGCCGCTCATATATAATATTTGTTATGAACCTCAGCAGCTTGAGGAGGATGAATATCTTTGTATTGTTTTTTTTTCTTGGAAATTTCGCTGTTTGGTGATGCTTGGTTTGCTTCCAACATACGATGAAATCAAGCGCCACTTTTTCAATTATGCTCTACGACCCTGTTCCCGCATTTTAGAACTGGGGCTTCGGTTTAGTCGGACTGGGTCCTAAGTGCAGATGAACTTCCAATTTCGGACTGTTATATCAATTATCGAAGAAAAAAATTGTGGTTGCCATGTTTAACCACCATATGTTAGATATGAGCCTCGTGACTACGTTTCCATTGACACGGTGCTACTCTGCTTTGCAGCAAAAATTTCGAAACCCCACTTGTGAGGTTTGGCTGGGTTATATTGCTTCAATTCGTGACGTACTTAGTGGGTATCTGGCCAACAAATTTGCTCAAATAATTTCACGCAGATGCCATTTGATCACAAGATATGTAAATCACCATGCCAACGAACTGTTCCATTTCGGCTGCTGTTATGTTTGCTAGCTAAGTTATGTTATCTTGAGAGCTTTTAAATCTCACTGTTTGACGACAAACTGAGTTAACTACTGCGTAAAAAGGAACGAAAAGTATTCCCCAGACATTTTCAACTCAATCACCGCTTCTGTCACTTCAGTAGCACCAGTCAATTCAAAATCCTTTTCCTCGTACGGGTCCCTTCCTCCAATACATGTTGTTTATCTTCAGGTCTGCGTTTTTTTTTGTTTTGAAGGTTATGCAACTGGTTCAATTTCAGGTTCAGATTCGTTGTCAGTTTCCGGCACTATAAGGCAGTCGGTATTGTTTGGTGTGGGCTCCAATTCCACATCAGAGTCTGGTACTTCATCATCATCACTTTCAAATCCATCTCCAGGGATACAGTTGACATTTAAGATTCGTCCGTAGAAGGGTAAGGCATCCATCTCTGAAGGAAATTGAATTAAAACCCTTTGAATTACCATAGAGATATCTATAACAAATTTTCCAAAACCAACTGCTAATGCATACGAAGCCATATATGGCTCCGCGAATAGAATCACTCGCAATGGTAATGTAATACTTTTTGTGCATTCAAAATTAATTTTAGCCCTAATTCCCAGAATTTGAAAAGTAACAAAGCCCTGAAGTCTGCTAAAATACTGTAAATCTCAATATTTTATTCTGTTTCAGATGCCTCAGATAATTAAAAGATACGTTGATTGATATTTCTTTATTTTTATCGAAGAACTTTTGGATACAGGGTTCTCAGAATAACAATCACTACTGTGAAAATGTTAACGATTATTATTAATATCTTTGGTAAATCTTGGCGGTAGTGGGATGCTAATTGCAAATATTTTTATTGTATTTATTGGAAGCTTGTTTCTGAATTTTGGAGATAGGTGGTAGACAAATATCACATCGTTTACATTTGCAGGCATCAAAATCAGTTGGCTAAGGATCGACCTCTTGGTATTTATAGCTTCCTTGGTTACCGTTTCCACATATTTTCTTATTTGTGACTCCAAAAGATACGCTCATCCCAATGAGCATATCAAATTCATGAACAAAGCTAGAAGCTATCACATAGCTTTTCATTTAATCGCGTACTCATGAATCAGTTGGTCGAATGTATCTACTCCGTCGTTGGTTTCGTTCTAAAATAAGTTCACTTTTGAGATTGTTTTTCCTTCATACACAAAACTGTTAGCGTTATCATACATGCTTGACATAAAAAAGGGTGCGACATGCGACGCTATCACGATATGTTTTCGGAACCCAGACATTGCTGAATTTATCTGGCGTGATTTTTCTGGCAGAAATTCAGGTGGTATACAAGGTTTGTTTATTCAGAGTACCAACTATAGTCAATCTATTTCTCAATAAATTTTTGGTTAATTCCTTACTGGTGAAGAAGTTATCCAGCGTTACATTGCGATTTGTATTCATAGTAAGGCTCGCAAAGTTCTTAAACTATTCTTTTTGCTTATCCAGTAGCTATTTGGATACGGTCTTAGCCTCTGGATGCCATTCCCCGAAGCGGATAGGAATTAGCGCCGTCACATACTCATGCACATATTTTAATTCCACATCTATCGGGCTTAGAAGACGTATGAAGGAGCACAATCCCAAAATTGTTGTCGACTTTATTCCATACCAATCGGATGGGTGCTAACTTATCTACTTGATGTCTCATACGAGTAGGTTTGGTGTCAAATCTTAAAATTTTTTCAAACCGTGTGACACGCATAGTTGCTTGCAAAATGATGATTCCACACAGCTTATCACAGAATATTATATAATCCTTGTAGTTCGCCTTCATATGACCAGCTGTTATAAGTAGCCCAATAAAAGCAATGAGCTTCATCCTTGCCCAAGGGCTTCTGCATTCGTATACTTTATTATATCGTCACAAAAACATTGGACAAAATCTTACCCAAATAACTACTCTATTTTACACAGTTCGACTATTGCATTTGGATTCTTCACATACCTGGAGGCTAGACAACTGTATCTACTTTTCCATTCAGAATATTGGTTGATCTCATTCGTGGTGAAGATTCGGGTGTTTGTATGTTCCAGATACTTTCGTCCTTACCAGTAAAAGTGTTATAGGTTTGAGTTTCTGAAACTTCCCACCTTCATCGCCATCGTCACAAACAATATACCCAACTTCGGAAGTTTCGTTTACATAGTGCAATTTAGACTCTGAAGTTTGATTGCTAAAATCAGAAGAAGCATCCCTGTCTCCATTAAATTGCTCCAAAATTTGGATGTTGGTTAGTCATTATGCATATTAAACAAAATTGTTATAAAATTGTGCTTGAAAAATTGTCAGGATTCTATTTAGAAGAAGCTGAAAAGTATGAACTTCACAAGATGAAAGTGCACGTAAACATGAACAAATGAGAAAATCATTCCACACAAAAAGACAAGGTCTACTTTTTTCAAATGAGCTTTTAAGGTTCACTTTTGGGGTTTCGTTACAATTTTCAAAAATTGTTAAATCTAAAATATATAAACGCAATATAATTCTTATATGGAATAAAATAATCAGAAATAAGATTTTATATGGAAGAATTGATCAGCATTTGAAATCCCCACCTCTGGGGATTGGGGTTAAACAATGTATCTTTTCGGAAAATATTTTTTTCCTAACTATACCTATACCGCTTACTGATAGTAATTAGCACTATTTACTTCGTTTTCAATGCGCACTCGTGTTGGAATGACCTATATAAATTAAAATCATTAACTATAAATGTCAGATAATTTTGGGTACACACTAATGGAAATAAATAATTGCCGGTTACTTTAAAAAGGTTTTCTTTGAAAAAATATGAATCATATAGTGCAAAAGCATATTTGGCATTGTATGGGGCTGAGGGTGCACTACGTCCTTTTACGGTCGACATAATCGTCCATCTCAACAAGTAATTAAGTTATTCGAACAGCCATGAATTATTTTTCCATAATACTTTGGTTGATAATACGTTTCCGCGGCGATATCGTATTGTGCGCACCCAAGAAGCTATGGAGGCTTATATTATGGTGGGCTGGAATCAGTTGATTCGCATTCGTGCACGAAAATGTTGGTTATATCCATCCGCTTGATGTAAAAGCTTAAGATTACAAGAACTAAAGCCGCTTGACTATCGTGCACATTCAGGCGAAGACGAGACTTCTCCTGATTCCGTTTTTCGCCACAAAATTTTGTTCAGCGATAAGGCATATTTTTGATTGAATGGTTACGTCAACAAATTAAATTGCCATAATTGGAGTGAAGAAAATCCATTAGTAGCTAGCATTTCATGTGATGCGGACAACGAAACCAAATGTTATATTTTGAAATTCGCTTACATTCGGCATATGTGATTGTACTTCTAGAGGATGTGTGAATAGGACTATACAATCTTTTTTTGTATGAAACTTGAAAAGTTATGGACTTCCATTGACGAAATGTAAAAAAAGGAGTTTTTGGAAGCAGTTTTTCGAATTGAAAAAATTTTCAATAAAATACGAAACATAGCGGTTTCTATAGGAAATTGACTGTTCATTTTCGTCATTAATTCTAAATTTGATTTTCTTTTTTTTGTAGAAAACATAAAGTAAACATTTCAAATCAGAATTTTAATAACCACGACCTTTTTTTGATGATCTTAATGTCATAGCTTAAAGTACGAGTATATTTATAGCCCAGACTAAGTGTTTTAGTTGCAGTTGTTTGTCACTCTTTGAAGATTGATCCTTTTTTTGTTAACAAAATAGTTTCACAATCTGGTTGTATTTTGTCGAAGTAAGTCATCGGACGTATTACAGCGGGGGATTTTCCAGTGACCGTTTATCGTAGTATCGTATGTTGACTCAGCAAAAACCTAGCCAGTCGAAGCTCTATTGGTTGGAAGAATTTCGGTTTAAGTATTCCATGGTTCTGCGAACCAAACGTTCAGCCTGACCCTTACTAGACGGGTGAAAAGAAGCAGCAAGTATATGTGAAATCAAATACTTTTTACAAAACTTTTGGAATTCGTGGGAAGTGAAGGCTGCTGCATTATCGGATACGGTGGAATCGGTAAACCATGGGTCGCAAACACGGAGCATAAACTAGTTATCGCTCAAGTTGAACTCGTGGCTGAAACTAGTTTTACCTCCATTTGGAATAGGAGTCTATTATAACTAGGAACGTCTTACCTTAAAATGTCCGGCAAAATTTACGTGTAGGCGTAAACATGGTCTCTTCCCTGACAGGTAACGCACTTCTTCACTGTCGCCTCAATATTACTGTCCATCTTCGGCCACCATACGTACCTTCTGACCACTCCGGGATTGCTAGTGTGTAGAATTTTGAGCATCTCTTACCGAGCAGACTCTGGAATGATAATACGATCACCATAAAGCAAACAATCTTTATTTACCAAAATCTGGTCCCTGCATTCATAACATGCCTTGACATCTTCATCTGGTTGCAAAACTGGTCTGTCCCTCAACAAGCAATAAAGAACACGTTTCACGATTTATCGGTCGACGTTATCTTCGCAATGTCGGTTGATTGAAGAATATGTTCATCGCTACTATCTATCATGTTGATTCTACCCTATCTGTATTCATAGATTTGTTGAGCAGGCGGATTAGCACATCCGCATTAACATTTTTGGTGCGAGGTCTATGGACAAATTTGAAATTGTATCCATTTAAAAATACACACCATCTCAACATCCTAGGAGAGAGCATAATCGGAGTTGGCTTTTCTGGGACCCCTGGGACGATCCCTAACGCCTCCTTATCGATTTGTCATCGTCATCGTCCGTGAAAAAATATTAAATTGGCCGTTCCTGACCATTAGGTAAGTTATGCGACAAGACTACACCGATTTCATATGGGGAAGCATGGCAAACTAATGAAATCGGTAACCTACGAATAGTTCATAAGATTGTTGTACTAGTTTTAGTTCCGTGAATGCTGCAGAATGTTCGGTGTTTCACTGCCATTTTGTATTTTTGTCCAGTAGTCTGTGGTGTGGCTCAACAATATTTGCCTTATCTTTTTGAAAAATGAGTGATAAAAATTTATCCCACCCGGGAAAGCTTGTAGTTGCTGGTGGTGGAGTTTCCATGATAATGCATACCGAGAAATGAGACTGATGGCAAACCAAACTGACACTTATCACTTATCTAGAGTTTCAAACAATGGCAGCGAATCTTAAGCGATGATGATGATGTTATCATAGTATACAACTATATCGGGTATTCCTTGCAACACTTCTTGTTTGCGCCTTTGAAAAAGTCCAGGTGTAACAGAAATTCCGAAGCTAGCGTTTTGACAGGGTATGCACTCACTCGCTGTACTCAGTCGGTTCTAAATTTCGCTGACGCGAAAAGTGGTTGGTAGGAAAATAAACATAATGAATGCCTTGCAGAGCTATTCCCAAATAGTTGAACCAATTGAAGCCCAAGACGAAGTATATTAAACTTGTAAATGGAATAGGGTTATTTCCGTAATCGAACAAATTCAGACCTGGATTACTAAGTTCTCGGGCATGATTGTGTAATTTGATCCGGTACCATCCAAACTTGCATTGGACTCCGTTTATTATGGCTGCCTCAATCTTCTTTAGATTCCCTAAACGTCGAATAGAATTAACTCGACGCTTGCTAGTTTTGTTGTGGTAGGAATAGTTATGACTATGCTTCGATTGGCAGATTCTGATAATGTAACCTACACGATCTCACTTATTACACTTTGGGGATTGGAAGGGACATTCCGATCTGGGGTAATTATTTCCACAACCATGGCATGTACTCGCCCTTTGCTTGTGATCTGCTTTTTGATCGTTAGAATTTTGTGGATGTTATTGATGTGACCTTACTCGCTTTGAGTTTATATGAATTGATGCTGAATATTACCTGTTGATTCCTAGCTCCCGTCTCTGCAGCAATGGCTCGTTGTTGAACTGTTTGTAGTCAAACAGAATTCTCAGCTAAAAGTGATTGCTGTATTGTTGGTATTCCGTAGACGACAGACAAGTCGATCCTGTCCACAGTCTTGCCATCAAAGTTGCAATCGATGTACAGATGACGAAGCTCTGCAATGTATTCGAATACTGTTTCGAATGTTAGATATTCACGTTTGAAAAATCGGTAGAGTGCAGCGATCTCCGACGGGTTTGGAATATAATGCTTCATTAGTGCCTCAACGATAGATTTATACGAAAAGTTCTCGATGTTCATGGGTGAAATGAGGGCTATTGGCTAATAAGAACATGTCGAACTTCTTCCTGCTGAAGGATTTGTAATATTGAATTTTCTTATCAATCCAAACGATCTCATGCTGGAATTAATTTTATGATTTTCGAAATTAATATTAGTATTGATATTTTCTTTAATATCTTCTTCTTCGGCTATGCTACCATATTTCGACAGGGATTGTTTGTTTTATTTTTTAGCAATGATTTTAATTAATTACTCCTTCCTAAATCCTCGTCATCAGTATTGTGTACTATATTTCACTTTAATTCAAAATATTTTATTTCTAGTTTTAAATACAATACAAATGTAATAGATATAATATAACAAGTTTAAGTTTTGTTTTAAGGTTTTTTTTTTAATATTAGATTAAGTCTAGTTGATAGGAAAGCTGACAGAAGAATGGTAAATTATGACGATTATTTGGCGGCGGCAGTTGTTGAACGTAGAAAACGGTAGTAGAGTTCAGACACAACAGATGCCAAGCCATTTCATATTTTCCGTTATTTATTTGGTTGTTTCTCTCACCGGGCCCCAGCCCATTTATCAAGGCTTCGCAAATCAATAACGTTGTCTAATAAAAAGCGGGGGCAGAGCATATTACTGGTGTTATAGTAAACATCTTCAGATGAGGCCACCGAAGGTTGCTACGATTTGATCAGTTACAAGTTGCGATCATTGGTCTTGTTGGCGGCAGGACCCCCGGTAGTCCTTACCAGGACTTATATCTTAAATCACGGTACCATGGGAGTTAGAAGCCCTCCGGATTCCGGTCCGGGCCTGACGTGTTGAGGTAGATCCCCTTGTGGAATCGTCATGGTGGCTGTGGCGGGAAGGCTCTTCCTGTTGGCTTGACCCAATGTAGAGTAGCAATAAGTACTGTGTGCTGTGACCTTAAGAGCAGCAAGAGGTTTTAGATTGCCCTCGACCCATACCAAGGGTGGAACTTGTGCCTCCAACACAATTTCTGTTTTGGTATCTCAGGAAGTCGGCAGAGCGATGGTAAGGCGTATCCTTGCTCCCCTGGATGTATGGGCATCCCTTAAACTTTAGTCTACACGACAAGTGTTTACGTTAAAAACCTAGAGACTATGTTGCTCTTACCTTACAGTAACTTGTGTATATTCGTTGATAATTATTGATTTATTACGGCTCCGTACGGTGATCGATGTTTTAATCTTTTTCACTTGGCTCTTCATGGAAAGTTTGAGACTAGTTTCAAAAATTTATCTGAAAAGTTTGAATGTTCGTCAAATGTTTACGTGTGTGCATACTGCAGAAAACGACTTTTATATGAAGCACCTTCAAAGCAGTTGCAGTGCAGTTAAACATCAAGTGAATGCCAACCCTGCGTTCCCGAAGTTAAGTTAAAGCTTAATTCAAGGCAAACTGACACAACAACAGAAAACCAAGACATTTTGAAACAGCTAAAGGAGAAATTTAGTGATCCGTCTACTTCTATGATACTTCTATGAAGACTATGATGCTAACTATTGCACCTATGTCATCTAGTGAGCTTAAACTGTCAGAAGAAATTGGAACATCCAGACGACAAGAGAGAAAAGCAAAGTAACTAGTAGATCAGTTATGTACCTTGTCAACTTCGAGTCCTCATGGTGGCCGTAAACTATCAATCGAGATAAAAAATTTGGTGGAATATTTTTAAGTCAGAGAAAAAATATTTTTTTTATATGCGTTAAACACAAAAACATCTTCTGATTTGAAATATTGAAGAACTATATCAGAAGCTCAAAAGTGAATATATGAACGTCCTGGTAGATTTTTCAAAGTTTTTTGCCCAAGATCCTAAGAATGTGTCCTCGCTGGCGAATCTGGAATCGACAGCTTATGTCGAATGGAGGAGACATTACCAATCCCACAGTTGGAACTACCATACATCATTTATCTTAAAAGGTTTTCCTTCACAAGATGATGTACCCCAATCCAACTCCGACGTGTCATTTAATGATGACTTTGCATCTCCCAATTAACGTTGCAGATCTTGTCCTGATTTAAGTGCAAATTGTAATTAATTTATAAACGATATTTGATAAATATGAAGTGACCGACGAATCGTTTAAAAAATGGGTTAGCACAGACCGCTTCACGATATCTACTCAAGTACGGCTTTATAGATGGCTTGTACAACGCTTTGGACACTTTCAAACACCATGCCTATATCGAAGAGGAACAGGTGTTTTATTTTAAAACTCTCAAACTGGCGCAATATGTCTCACAGCCACACTATCAATTTATTGAAGTAAACATTCCATGAGCGCGTAGCGGACCTACGAATTGGACTACTTGATATAACAAGGAGCTAGTCTATGATAAACCAGAGGCGATCGACAACTTGGAAGCCAATCCTCGCTGCGTTATTCCCGATATTCCACGCCCGGTAGTCGAAAAGTGGTTGAAAATTGGACTTCCAATTGTGTTTTGTTCAAGCGAACGATATGCTAGCAATTACATATATTTAACCATCATCCGAATTACAAAAGGACACCCTTAAATGAGTGTCGAGGTACCTTGGTACCTTCATACAAAATGTATGAAAGCACAATATATTTTTTTTGTACGATGTGATATCATAGCGCGTGCAAAAAAAATCTGGTTCGGGTCATACCCTAAATTAATGTTTCCCCTTTTTAAATTGTAATCAAATTTCATTCCCTTTTGAATTTATACAACGCTCCAATGTCGTTTGAGAAATTATTAGGGAATTTCCTGGGTATTTGACTTTTGAACTTTTATTGATATTGTCTTTATGTAATTGTATTACCGCTAGGACTGCCAACATTTTTTTGTCTGATTATAATATTTTCAGAATAAGTTACAAAAAAATATAGCACACTTCGAAAATATATAGTATTTTATGGAAGGAGTAAAAAAAAGACCTTTGTCTTGCTACTTATTTATTTAGAAACTTCTTGCACCTTTCACAAGTCTTTGTCTACAAAAAAAGTGTCATATAGTAGCTTTACGAGTATCATATTCTTTTTTTCATTAATGAGACACTCGCTCTATTTCTCTGTTCTAGCCATTTCGTATTCATAATAGAAAATATCCTTTCTGTGGCTGCCGAAGTGGCGGGAATGGAAAGCAGGAATAAAGTAGTCTTAAATAAATTTGGTAAGCTATTTTCGGTATTTTTAAAAATATGAGTAGATATGTTGCCTTCTTTGGCCTGTGATTCTGTCAGTAAACTCACTATCTACAGTCGTTTACTTTTGTAAAGAATTTGTTTAGTATTGTTATTTGAAAGTAAAGTGCGTCAATTTTGATACCCATTTTTTCTTGTAAATTTAGAACTTCTTATATTGTTTCATAATCGTTATTGCTTTCATCGCAATCAAACTATTTATTAAGATCTTCCAGACATACCACGTTGAACAAAAAGGTCCTGGAATTTATTCAGAAAGTTAAAAATACAAGTTTATTCTTCTAAATCTACAGGGTGACTTACTCGAACTCTAACTTTTTAAATGCTATAATTTTTTTTATTTTTTAATAAATTTTATTGTGCCAAAGCAAAAAATATTGAAAAATACATCAATTTTCAAATTGTATCAGCAGTTTTCAATATGTCCACCTTTGGCGCGAATAATTGCCTTGAGACGGCCGAAGGAAACATCACACGCTGCACGCAAGTGGCTGTGCAGTATTTTGGCCCATTCCCGGCGAAGTGCTTGTTTGAGGTGGTCCAAACTTTGGTATTTTTTAGTGCAAACCTTCGCCTTCAAAATACCCCAGACAGAGAAACCCAACGTACTTGCATCCGGAGAATTTGCAATCCATTGTGTCGAAGAAATGAAGTGTGAAACATTGTTTTTTAACCAATCTTGGTTGACGCACGCATTGTGAGACGGTGCCGAGACTTGTGAAATGTCCACGGTCTCCGACCGAAATGATTGTTTGCCCAAGGCTTCAATACTGCCCCTAAGACAGTTTCACGGTATACGGTTGCATTAATTTTGACGCCACGGTGCAAAAACACGAGCGGAGAGCGACCATCGGTTCTGCCTGTTTCCGAAGGTGTAAATTTTCGAAGGACCCTATCTGGCAAGTAAGCTCGGTCGTTTTGTTTGTTGACATATTGCTCGATAACAAATGGCGACTCATCGGAAAAAACCAAATTCGGCAACTCACCACTTTCGTGCAAGCGTAGCAATTCCTTCGCTCTTTCGACTCTAACTTTTTTCTGTTGCGGAGTAAGATCGTATGCTTGTTGGAACTTCAATGGCTTGAGGGCAAGCTCATTTTTCAGTATGTGTTGCATCCGTTCCAACGATATGTTGAGCTCACGAGTCATTTTTCTTCCACTTCGACGCGGATTTCGCTCAATTCGAGCCTTCACTTTCCGAACAATTACTGCCAATGTTGCTGTTTTTTTATGACCACCTCCATGGCATTTTGCAACGCTGACAGTATCACGGTAACGAGTTATGGTTCGAGACATAAATGATTTATTCACGTTGAGGTGCTGGCGGGCTCTAACGATAGCTACGTGTGGTTTGCCAGCCAAATATCAAGCAATCACACTATCGTTTGAATTCCATCGCGGATAAAAATTTTTCAACACACCTGAGATGCAAATTGTTTAAAAGGCTTGTAAATAATAAAATTATCTGTCATTTGTCAAAATTTGAGTTCGCTGTCATGAACGGTTTGGAAATTATAGCAGTCTGAAGTTGGTTGCAGTTCGAGTCATTCAGGGTGTATATTGTCCCCTTCAAAGTAATCCACATCGACAGCAACACATTTATGCCAGCGTTTGATCCAATCCTCGAAACATATTTTATATTCGGTTTTCGGTATGTTCATCAGCGCTTCCTTTGATTTTTCCATTTCTTCCTCTCAGCTGCTGAAACGCGTTCCCCGTAGTGGTTTTTTAACTCGATTGAACAGAAAGAAGTCATAGGGAGCCAAATCCGGTGAATTCGGTGGCTGTTGGATGGTATTTGTTGCATTTTCGTCAAAAAATTACGAATAATGATGGCACTGCGCGGCGGTGCGTTATCATGGTGCAAAATCCACGAGTTTTCTGCCCACAATTCTAGTGTCTTTCGGCGAATTGGTTCACGCAAACGTCTCATAAAGCCCAAATAATACAAGTACTCTTTGTTTATTGTCTGGCCTTATGGCAAAAATTCATGATGCACTACACCATTGTAATCCATGAAAACCGTGAGCATTGCCTTCTTTTTTGACTGAAAACGACGTGGTTTGTTTGGTCTCGGCTCATTTGGTGAACGCCATTCACTTGCCTGATATCTGGATTGCGTGCAGTACTCATAAACCCACTTCTCGTGTCTAGTAATGATCCTTTTGATTAATGTCAACACGGTCTCTTTTTTGCATGAAATTGAGGTTTTTTGGCACCAACTTTGCTGCTACAGGACGGAAACCCAAATCATTAACCAAAATGTCTTGGACGGATCCATAGGCAATGTTCAAGTCCTCCGCTATCTCTCTGATGGTTAATTTGCGGTTATTGACCAACATTTCTTTTACTCGTACTACATCAATGTTTTCGTCGGTTTTCGATGTCGATGGTCGTGCACTGGTAAATGACCGTTTTCTTTAGAGAATCGTTGCCGAAACACTTTTCCAACATTTTCAACGTTCGCGCACCATTAAGTCCGTTTTTTACGCAAAATTTAATACAAGTTCGTTGTTGCAAATTTAAATCCATTTCTAAAATTGTTAGAAATCGCCAAACACACAGAGATAGATGTACTCTTTGCTACGTAACTTTTGCAAATGTCAAGCTATGATGCTAAGATTTAGAGGGAATGTTAACAACGAATTTACCAACTTAACAAAAAAACATAACTCAAATCGGAACAATGGAGCGCCACACGGTGGTTATTCCCATCAAGGTGGTAAATCGATGCATATTAGAGATTTCTTTTTCGTTTTATCACTTTCTGTGGAGGATTTGGCTTCTCAGAAGTGCAATATCGTATTGGTTTCATAAATAAAGAAAGAGCTGTTTTTTCGTTTTTCTGGCGTCGATTTAAGAAGACATAATATTATACACATCTAAGAATTTGATATCATTACCTTAGAGTGGTTTGACAGCTTTATGAGAGTTATGTAAAAAATGATTTGAATTTTACTGCCTCCATAAGTTTCATTCATCATAACAATATTCTGAATATGCGCAGGGTTTTTCCCTAAACTAATAAAATAATCACTCACACATAGTCCTCTAATTCAAAAGTATCTAGTCCACCCAAGCTAGCAATAAAAACCACCTGGTACCAACATGTCGTTCCAGCTCATCCAATTCACCTTCAAACAGTAGCAGCAAATTTTTTTAGGTCTTCTGTTCGGACTGCAGATAAAGAAGAACGGTTGTAAATTTTTAGAATTATATTTTCAACATTAATTCTTAAAAATATTCATTCCAAGATTGACTGTGTTGTGACCTATATGTGCGTGAAAATTGCTTTAAATTTATTTTATAAAGAGAGTGGTGGATATCAAATTTCGCATGAATATTGTCTGGGCTCAAACCAGACGTTCTATCAAAAGAAAGTCTGTGCTGGAATAGCGATTTGTTTATAGCGTCAAACATCCCACATGGTGACACATCACAATTTCCATAAAAGTCTAATAACTTGTTTTGTATGCCATTCTCAATATTAAATTGTTTT
Organism: Volucella zonaria; assembly: GCA_963966105.1. Classification (NCBI taxonomy): domain Eukaryota; kingdom Metazoa; phylum Arthropoda; class Insecta; order Diptera; family Syrphidae; genus Volucella; species Volucella zonaria. The sequence goes on from OZ014530.1 coordinate 9,367,687, forward strand.
AATTTTTTTCTACACATTACTTTCATCACTTTACAAGAAAAATACAAATCAGGGGCGTTTAAATCATTCAGAAAAGTCAGGTCCTAAAACCTCATTAAACAGTGATTCCATTTTTCGGCGTCCTAATTGTATATTCAAAGTGTTTTAAGAATCGACGTACTTATATAATATGATTTTGTCTAGTTTCCCAGTGCAGTCCATGATGGTATCGGAAAGATTACACTGTGGGTAGGTTAAAGCAAGTTTTCTGGCTGTTATTTTGTCGTCACAAGTATTTGTAACGGGGCCAGAAGCAGAGCCCGATGAACCAAAAAAGCCACCAGTTTTAAGTTTGAATTTTCATTTCGCAGCCTTGGTCAGCGTCGTCGGAGTTTTCGTTTGTTTTTTTTGCAAGCGAATTTAGAGTGGACATTGCAAATATATGCGTGCCAAAAAGTAAACACTTTTCTGCGTACGTCCACGTCTGTAAATATAGACCAGTTATCTTGGCACTTAGTGAAACACAGGATGGGTGGCTTCGACATTCTGGACAGACAATGTGTTGAGATCTACGCGGCTGAAAACAACTTTACGCAGATTGTAAATGAGCCCACGCGAGTACCAGGCGTTGATAGTCATACTGCCAACATCGTGGACTTGTTTTTAACATCTCAGCCTGATAAGTACAACGTTGATGCACCTTCTCCTCTAGGCTCGTCGGCCCATTGAGTCATATCAGCTAATTTATCGGATACTGGCCACACAACGAACTTAGCAACGAACCATCTAAGCCTTTCACTGGGTGCTGAGTAGAGTTTCGGCCACCTATAAGCTCTTTGGTGATTCTGTAAACGGTTCTGCTGTCGCACCTCGCTGCTGCTTCTTCTACTTACGTGGCCAGCGCATTGATTTAATTGCGCTTGTCACTTCTAATGCTACGCTGCACATATCTCATCTTCATGCGATTAGGGACTCTAGCTCGGTCCTCTCTTCTGCTGGTGCTGCTGCAATTCGAGCTCTTAGTTATTTTCGTTCGTTGATCCTCCTCCAGGTGTCCTCGGAAAGCCACGCCCTATGACTTCCCTGCGATCGACAGAAAATCCTTTCAGCCCCTGACGTGAAAACAGTTTTCACAGCACACCAATGGTCTTGGATGGTGGCGGGCAGTGAGCTGCTGATTGTTTCCACTCCTCGTGAGAGATGGTCCCATAGTTCTTGGCGCACTGTGGGAACTCTCTGTCGGTCTACGTTGAACCTAGGTATTCTTGTGTTGTTAGATGTTCGAACGGCAGCAATGCTTAATTGGACAGTAGCTATCATAAGATGGTGATCTCGTACTAAGCCCATGTCCGCTCCTCGTCTGTGTCGGACGTATAGAACGGCGACTTCTAAAACGGTGACTGATGGCAAAATGGTCGATTTCGTTGGAGGCTGCTTGCCTGTCAGTTGACACCCAACTGATTTCATGGCAGGCCTTGTGCTCAAACATGGTGGATTTGCGTTGCAAAAGTCTACAAATCTTTCGCCGTTGTTTTTGCGGTTGCCTAATCCGTGCCGTTCCATAAGATGTCTTGTCGCTGCCTACCTTGACATTAAAGTCCCCCATCACAATGACAATGTCGCCCTTGGGTGTTGCATTATAAACAACTCCCAACTGGTTGTAGAAGGTCTCCTTTTCTTCCTCAGATGAACCATCCGTGGGGGCGTAACACTGTATAATGGTGACGCGACTTACTCTCGTCCAGAATTTGGTCGTTAAAATCCTATCACCGTGCGGTTGCCAGGAGATTAGGCCTATGCGTGCTGTAGGTGTTAACAGCAGTCCAACTCCATATCCACGGGGGCTTCCGGTTGGTCTTCCGGAGTAGTAGCGTAATACAGTGTTACGCGTTGGGGATTGGTACTCACCCGCATCTAACCATCTTATCTCGCTTACTCCCAATATGTCCAGCTTATATCGCATAAACTCATGCTCTAATCGAAAACATCTTGCGTTCAGAGGTCCTTCATTCTGAGAGTCAAGGAGCGTCTTTACCTTCCAGAAACCAATCTTAGTCCAGGTACGTTGGCCAAAGGTCGTCAACGTGTTATCAGTCCTTATCCGAGGCATTAAGTCGGTTTTCGTAGTGGGCTGGTTTCGGTAACGCGGATTGCTGACCCAGGTTACCTAGTCTAGGCATAAGACCCTAAACAATGTCGCACTTGCAATTATGGGCCACCTGTATAAGGATTTATACACGTAGTTGCCCGGGGACCACCTCGAGGAGGTGAAGCAAGCACAACATTACGAACTTGATTATTGTGCTACTGGTCCAATCCATGTTTTGGATAGTTAGTATAGACTCCCGATCAAGGCCCCTAAAATCATAATTACTCGTATGTATTTCGGAAATTACCGACTCGAATAATTTACCTACATTCGAGAGCTTTGATTTCTGCGGGGCAGAAGTATCTTACGAGTATATCACGTACTACTTCATTCTTGGCTCTAGGCAGTAGACTTAACTTACCATATTCTCGCCTAGAGCCAGGAAAATAGCTAAATTGCTATTTTATGGCGAAAAGCTTGTGAGGTAACTATATTCCTAGAGAGCTAGGGAGTCATAATTAACTTGGAGGGCTTCAAAAGTGAGATTTATTGGTGGAACTGTTCCGCAAATATACAAGTTTCAACCACAGGATGTGGTTAAATTAAATGTTAATCAGCTACAATGTCTTTCAACTCCCACAGAAAGTCATTAAACGTTGTTATCCTTAGAACACTAAACTTATTATATGGGATAGCTATTTTTCATTTATGTCATCCTTTACAGGACTTTTGTCAAATTTTCATTCAACCGGGTGATTCGGTTTGTGATTGACAATCATCAACTAACTGAGCTAGCTTCGTCTTTTAACGAAAATTGAAAGAATTGGGTATAGAGCAGTAATTGAAAAGAACGATGAAAGGAAAATAAAACTAAACAAAGTGAATTGGCAACAATAAAATAATGTGAATCTGAATCTAAGGGCGGTTATATGGTGAGCATATTTGGTGAAGCATTTCCGAGTCGTCCAAATTCCGGAAATGAATGACAAAATCCATGATATTGCGCTGAATGATGGTGGAAAAAAAATATGTATACGATACTTGAACTAATGAATGTGTGCGCAATATCTAGCACAACGTCTAGTATTCCAGCTAGTCTTGCTAGTTGCTGAATATTTTTAATCATACCATACATCATTTTGCTGCACGTCTCTTTTGTGAAATTTTAATATTTTTCGTTGCATCCAACCACGTAACATGGTTTCTCCAATTATCCCACCAAAAATGTTGCAAAAGGGTAGTTTTGCCAGGTTACTGGGTCATGGTGCGTCAAGTTCCTTACAACCAGGTGTTCTATCATGCACTTTTATATTACTTTTTCTGCTATTTTTTCCCCCTTTACCTCTTCCCTTTTTGACATATTTCTACTCGAGTGCTCTGGTAGCTAGTTACGTGATATCCTGGGAGACTATAAATGGCACATTCCATCTGTTATGCTTGGATACTTACTATCATAGTATCTCTTTTATACTCGTAGATTTACATAATTTCATTCTGAAGGTTTCATTTGCAGATTAGGCTTCTGTTTAAAATTATATTTGTTTATATTTTGTGTGTGTAATATGCAAATGAAAGTGATTCGTGCGGCGTAATGACAAACATTTGAATGGAACTTAAGTCTAGACAGACGTGAATTTTTGTAAATTATAAGACACGGGGTTCTGCCTAAATTCATGGAATCAGACATCTTACAAATAATTCTTTATGTTGTAGATAAATAAATATTAAAGTTATATGGCATAATTGATGACTTGGTAATATGTACACACGTATGTGCTCAATTGGGAGACTTGGATTACAATTTGGCGACATCTTAATGGCGGGGATTTTAGACGCCAGTTTCTGAAAAACAGAGTTTGAAAGCTGAATATTTTAAGACACTATTCAGGAATTTGCAAAGTTGTCTAATCAAATTTGGTTGAAGGTCGTGAAAAATTTGAAGAAAATATTTGTACTTTGGAGATAAATATTTCTGTCATTGACACATTCAAGGACGAACTTTAAGATTGACCAATCGAGGTTTAAGATTCAATTCGTTGGTCGTATATTTGTCCGAATATATTTTGAAGATAAAAAACTGGGTCAGCTGAGCCAATGAACTAGCATTTAAGAATCGTCCTTTTAAGTTTGCAGCAGGTTAACGTCTCAAACTTTTTTTTTTGACTTTTGACTAAGGCATTTAAAAATGTTCTCTTCTATTTCTCTGCTCCAACTGGTGGCCCTTGCCTCTTCGAGTGGTCTTTAAGTTGTACACACGTTCTATCTAATTTGTTTTCGTACAGATGCACCACCGAGTCTTCTTGATGTTGGTCTTGTTTCAGATCAATCAGCAGTTCTTCTATTTGACCAAATTTGCCTAGGTGGTGTTTCTGACCATGATATGTTGCTTTGCACGTACGATATTAATTTTTCACATATCAATAAGTCAACGACCTTTGAATTTAAAAATTTTAAATCTATTAACTCCGTGGTTTCTTTGTAGACAGAGTCCAGATCCAAATGAACAAATTAATCGTTTTCAGTTATGTGTTGCCCAACTCTATGAAGATTTCGTGCCTGTTAAGACTGTTTTTGTTCGCAATAAGACCTTCCCTTGGTTTACTGCGGAAGTTTCAAATGCGCTAAAAACCAGGAATAACCTTTACAGCAAATGGGAGCGAAATCGTACTTCTTTTAATTGGGTCGCTTATAAAAACGCTCGTAATACAGCCACAAGCATTGTGCGTGATTCGAAACGAAATTACTATTCCTCTAAACTAAGTATGTCTTTGCCTCAAAGGAACGGCAAATTGGCGTTAGCAAAGGAGGGAATGATAACTGTTCGTTAAATCCAAATGAGCTGAATGCACATTTTGTTGACAATGCAATGGCTGGTGATATGTTTGATTTTCATCCGAACACCTTTACATCAGTGCAAAGGCAAGCCGATTTTGAGGTAACAACTGAGATTGATGTAATTTCAATCATTGCCTCCATTGAGTCAAATGCAATCGGTGAAGATGGTATACCAGTCAAATTTCTAAAATAATTTTACCCAGTATTGTAAGCCATATAACCCATATAATTAATTCGTGTATTATGACATCTACCTTTCCCCAGGCTTGGAAACATGCACGGGTTATTCCGATTGCCAAAAAAAATCAAACGCAAGTTCTGTTAACGATTTTAGGCCAATAAGCATTCTCCCAAAGTATTTGAGAGAGTCTTATCCCACCAGATCAAATGCCACTTATCCTTCAACTCTCTATTGACCTTTTCTCAGTTAGGCTTTCGAGAGAGCATAGTTGTCAGTCGGCAACGGTGTAGATTTTGGATGATGTAAGGCAAGACTATGACAAAAGGCTCGTGACATTACTTTGCTTTCTCGATTTTCGAAAGCTTTTGATAAAGTAAATCACAAAATTCTTTTATGGAAGCTTAAACACTTTTTTCGGGTTTGGCGAAAGAGCTGTTAAACTTTTGCAAATCTACTTGTCGAACCGATTTCAAAGGGTCGTTGTTGGTGGAAGGATTTCCTCAGTTTTGCCTTATTACAAGGTGTTCTCACGGTTCCATCCTTGGACCGATTTTATTTTCTATGTTTGTCAACGATTTGCCATTGGTATGTGTGCACACTCGTATGCATATGTACACAGATGACGTTCAATTGTACAAGCCTCTGCCTATGAATCGTCTTGACGAATTAGTTTTTTATTTAAACAGGGATTTATCAGCGATTAATGACTGGGCAGACAAACACGGGCTGCTGCTAAATCCTTCTAAGTATCAGGTTCTACCCATATCAAAAATTTCGAATTGTGTCTGGTGCCAAATACGAGGGTTGTCTGAAAAGTTTCCGACCGCAACGTAAAGAAAGCGGCATTCATCAATAAAAGCTAGTGAATACTAGTTATGCATCTCTTGACAGTTACTTATCGAAGTTTCAGTCATTTTGGATGCGAAATTTTTAGTTGACAGTCGTTTGAGTGAGTCGATGTGAGTGTTTTTTGTGAAAATGGAAAAAATTGAGTATCGAGCTGTTATTAAATTCTTTTTTTTGAAAGGCAATACGCCTACGCAAATCAAAAATGAGTTGGACTCTGTTTATGGGGACTCTGCACCATCATTTACAACAGTGAAATTTTGGGCAGACGAGAGAGATAGTAGAGGTTATGAAAATGTCCAAAGAATGTGTTTGTTACATATTACGTGTTTTGCATGTTAGGCATGCAAAATCTGTCAACGCGTTGAGTGCCGCGTTTACTTACGTTAGACCAAAAACGTGTTCGGATGAACATTTCCAACTCTCTGTTGGCGCAGTTTAGGCGAAATAAATCCGAGTTTTGGCGCCGCTTCATTACTGTAGATGAAACTTGGATACACCATTATACGCCCGAAACAAAAATTCAGTCAAAACAGTGGACTGCAAAGAGCGAGCCCGCTCCAAAAGAAGCAAAAACTGTTTTTTCGACTGAGAAAGTGATGGCGACGGTTTTTGTTATAGTAGAGGAGTTATCTTAATCGATTATCTTCAAAAAGGAAAAATCATTACAGGAGCATACTATGCATCATTACTTGCCAAGCCGAAGGCAGAAATTGCGGAAAAACGGTCACATTTACCGAAAAGAAAATCCTGTTTCACCAAGACAACGCGCCATCTCACACCTCAGCGGTTGCTATGGCGAAAATCCATGAATTACAATTTGAGCTGCTTGACCATCTGCTTTATTTAGCAGATCTAGCCCCAAGCGACTTCTTTTTGTTCCCTCATCTAAAAACTGCGCTCAAAGGACAGGGATTTTCGTCTAATGAGGAGGCAATCACCTTCGTGAATAATTATTTTGCAGAGAAAAACGCCAAGTACTATTTGGACGGGTTAGAGAGGTGGGAGCACTGCTGAGAGAAGTGTGTAGAGCTGCGAGGAGACTATGTAGAAAAATAAAAAAAAATTTGAGAAAAAATGTCTTGTATCATTGTTCGGTCGGAAACTTTTCAGACAACGTTCGTAATTTAAACATCAAATGTAATGAAATTAAGTTCTTATTCTAACTAAGACCTAAGGCTTAATGTACATACCATGTTATCTAATAATAATAATAAATGACAGCTTTAATAAAAAAAAAACCGCAGAGAAGGTGAAAAAAGGATGCCATTTTCATTTGGGGCTTTGAAACTAATTACGAACTCCATCCGATTGATTCCATCAGAAAATTTTAAATTAAAAATCTCAGGCAAAGCGTCGTAATGCGGCCTTAGCCGTAAGCTATCCAAATTCTTTTACAAAAATTACATTGCATTCATTGAACAGAAGGTCGAGGAAATAAACACTTTCCGTCTGAACTGCTGCTATGATTAAACACTAATATATAATGTATACATAGTATACATCGCACATATGTTACAGAAATCTGCAGACATTCATATACAAAAACATCCGTATCTTTCTGAGAACTACATATCTGATGGTGGTTAATATCCCGGTTCCAATCAGCTGCTAGAGTATTGATATATTATCAAGATTGGTAAACATCGTAAAAGTCCTCTTTTGAGGGTGACAAAGGTCAGAACTTGCGCCAGGTGAAGAAACCTAGGACGATGTTTTCTTTCGCACTGTCAGTGAATACTCGGTGTCTCCACGAGCAGAACAAATCACAACTGTTGTTCACAGAATTGACCTAAATGATGTGAGTCTCGACAGATAATTGAAAATATAGGTACTCGTATGTGTCGAAATATTATTGAACCCTCTTCAAGTCCTTGATCTTCACCCATCGTCATGGGTAAAAAAAAAAGCAATATACCTTATTTAGGAGGGGTTAAATTTTTGGAGCATATAATAAGTAAAAAGTGTGTGTATATCAACGGACCCCACGTCGAAGATTGATGTTGTTCATAATTGGCCTATTGGCCTACTGGACTGTGCACCTATTGCAGACAGTTTTTATCCTAGTTTGCTCTGATATCTCACCTCTTACACCCGTTGACCGAGCAGAATGCTGTATTTTAATGCGCAAAGCTGTGTTAGACAATTGTTTAGGGTCTTAAGCAACGAATAATATCGTTCCCAATATTGGACATGCTCAACCCGGCCAAGAACTTGTTCTTGAAACTTATGCTGTGTTATTTGGTCGGGACTTTTTCGGTGTATTGAATGCCTTTATTAGAACAAGTACCTTGTGCAACATAAGGCTAGGAAATTACATCTAAATGCGGATGCTCTATAATGCCGTCCTTATTTTTACATGCACAGCAATCACTGTGAGTCGATGAGAATAATTTTAATCCCGAAGAAAGTGGTCGGGGTGATTCGATTGGTGAAAAGGAATGTCGGTGTCGTGAAGCTGAATCATCCTCAGGAGGGGATCGAAGTACATTTGATGACAATACGCTAGGTCAAGGATATCCGCAGATCTTCAGCCTCAGTTCAAGAGGAGACAAATGGCTATACAAAAGTGGGTCCGCTTTATACATACGAGTATGTTGGAAACCACAACTTTTAGTCTCAGTAATTTGCCACCGTATAAAATGCCGTGTCAATGCTGAAAATGTACACTGAATTATATGTTTTCTGGTGGAACGTCTGAATGGCACAATAGTTCGCTATATTGCAAAGTTTGTCTTTAGGATGACTGTTTTCCCCTTTTCGCCATGCCCTACTATTTGTTAATTTTGGGATCGATAAATGAGACTCCATTCGCAATGCTATTTGGTCTTTAGACTTCTGCCAAAGCTATCCTTAGTACAGGGCTTGATCGAAAACTGCGAGACCAAGGAGCAGAAATTTATAAATTGTTGCTAGCCAGACTCCGGATGAATACCAGATGCTTTAAATTTAAATCCTCTTAAGTCTGAAATGTGCGTCACTACAACTCAAAAAGAAGACTGTGTGCGTATCCAATACTTCAATCACACTGGGACGGTCCATATAGAGTAATAATGGGCTCAATTCATATTACGATTCAAATTTAAAATGCTATGAGATCCCAGGCCATGATTGTGCATATAAATAGACTGGCACCAATTTGAGTGCTTGGTTTACGGAAGAAAGGCTTGCATCAAAAGTAGCACAAGTTCAAGGAAGGGAGTGGTAGGAAGGGAGATTGTTATGCGTTTGCAAGCATAATCTGAACTTTCCAGTGAAATTCAACTAATCGTTCACGTCATTATGTAATAACAAGGCCTGAATAACAAACACTAGAATTAATCGAAATGTGGACACAATATGCTCTGAAGTTTTGATGATGAATTGCGCACCGACTGTCTGTGACTTTAGTCTTCCAGACATGCCAAAACCGAAATAGTATAGGGCACTGATGTCTTTCCAGACGAAGTCTCATTAGGAAAGGTTGGGTCTGCCGGTTTATAGATATAAGTGTTCGGTATGGTGAACCACATTTTGAGATTAGATAAACTTTATTAAGCGATTTTGAGGATTTTATTTAAAGGGTCTTTCATTAAGCGCTTCCTTTTTTAAATTTAAATAAAACAAAGTGTGTGTGAGATATCATCGAAATTTTTTATTCATTTGAAAGTCCTATCGATGCAATTATATATGGAATATAACATCGTTCAAATATCCGTTGCGCGTATCGGAAATGTCCAATTTTCCATCACTCAGGCGAATAAATCAGGCTGAATTTGACCGATGGCATGGGTTATGTTGGCTTTGAGTGCCGCTGTGGTTTGTGGCTTATTCACCTAGACTTGCGATTTCCGAAAACCTCACAAGGAAAAGTCGGTGGCCAGTGCACATCACCTCCACGTGCGATGACTATTTCCAATGTGGCGTGAGCTGTACGGCACGTAGCCCCATCCTGTTGAAACCACATGTCGTTGGTGTCCATATCATCCAATTCAGGCCAAAAGAAGTTAGTAATCATCGACTTATAGCGCTCGCCGTTGACGGTGATGGCCTGGCCAATGTCGTTCTCAAAGAAATACCGATGGCGTCGCCAGCCCGAAATCCACACCAAACAGTGACTTTTTCGGGATACATTGTACGCTCTTGGATCTCATGTGGATTGGTATAGTCCCAAATTCGATAGTTTTGTTTGTTGACGTACCTATTCATCCAGAAATGGGCCTCCTCGCTGAAGATGTTTTTGCGATGAAAATTAGGGTCAGTTTCTAACTGCTGCAGGCCCAAGTCGAAACGTAAAACTCGCCAAGTTGTGGTCCACGAAAGGCCGAGTTCTTGTGAGCTACGCAAAATCGACTGCCTCGAATTCTCCTGCACACTCTCAACGACAGCGGCAATGTTTTCGGCAGATCTTACGTATCGTCGATGTATGGGTATTGGTTTATCGTTTACTGAACCAGTGGACCCGAATTTATCCACCATACTGGGAATAGTCCTCTGGGTAGGACGATTATTCCGACCGTAAAATGGGCGAAGCACGCGGAACAATGCCCGAACAGAACCAACATTTTGATAAAACAATTTTATCATTTGCACGTATTGTTGAACGTTATGTCTGTTCGTGGTGATTTGGAAAAAACAGACTGAATAAATGGCATCCAATTTGATAGGTATAGCTTCAACGATATGGCCGCTATCAACTGTCAAAGTTCCGAATTAGCTGTTGGAAGACCCTGTATGTATAACTGGTAAAAAATAGGAAAAAAATGGCAAAAATCCAAAACTGTTTTAGTTCGCAGATGTCTTGTTTTATGGGTGTTCTCAAGGCTCTATTTTGGGTCCCATCCTGTTTTTATTGCATATCATTCGTTCAGCTTTTTAAAGGCAAAATCATTTCTTTGCAAACGATTGTCGCAGTCAGATAACTAAATTCGTTGACAATGGGATCATTGAAAATAAGATAGCCGAAAAGGAGAATTTTGCAGAACTTCAACCTGTTGCCTGCGTCCTAGAGTAGAGCTCCTGGATTTCGTTTAATCATAACTACGAAACACATGACTCTCCAGAATGCTAGCAGAACCCCACGAATCCTCTTGAGACCAGTACTATAAAATAGACTGAACACCGCTTACTTGCGTAAGAAAAAAAAAGTGGTGACGATCAACTTGTTAGCTTGTTGGATCTTTCTTTAGCTTCTTAAGGCGCCTCTTGAAAATGTTTTGTGATTTGGTAGGTTTATTAAGGAGGACGGTTAAGACTAAGCATACATTAATTAAAATCCTCTTAAATTCTACATGACGTCTTAATTGCCAAGTTTGAGCTCATAAATTAAATTTTTCTACTCCATAATTGATTCAGCACAATTCTTCATTTAACAAACGAACCTCTTTCGTCTGCCAATGTCAATAAACATTAAATGGAAAATTAAAACAGAAAACAACAAAAACATGGTGTCGTTGGACTTCAATTTAATAATGAGAAATTATCGTTACACCCACGCTATCGGTCGTGGTAAATACAATACAAGGCATGCCAACTTTTAATATCAACCTAACCCAACTCTGAAGTGGTGCGTACACGCCCTACAATCCACGTGTTATTTTATTATGTAAATTTTAACCTCAAATAATTGAGTAGGACAGGCCTGAGCCTTTCCGGTTTCTTAATAATTCCTCCCGTCTCTGGGATGAACACGTTTGATTGCTTATTTAAGGAAGAGCCTGCCATAGATTTTCAAACCACCGAAAGGGCATATACGAGTATTAAGAAAAAAAAAAAATTAAGAGTACTCGTATGCTGTATTCAGTTCGTATCTTTTTTGTCGGCCTGATAAATGGTACATACTCGTATATGTGAAAACGAAAAGGCAAACCATCCAACACAAATAAACAAATGTATATTTGGATATTCGTCCCCATATTGGGGGATACGCTACGGTTTAGTTTGGGGATATAACGTTTGATCCTAACAACGCATTGATGGTCTAGTGTGAATATCTACTGGAAGCATATTCCCAGTATCTTATATCAAATTTAAATATTTTGGTCTTCCATTTTATTTTGTTCAAGGCGGTGATGAGATTGTTTTTACCCTTGCAGCAACATTATCGTAACACCCTAAACACTTGTACAAGGCACTTTATTTCTTCCTGGAAGCAAACATGTTCTTATTTCTATAACGTGCAAGATTTCTTCTTTTTTTTTTTTTTGTTTCTTGTATAATTCCTTTTATTCTCCTGCAAGCTATCGGCCTTGTTTAATTTTAAATTATTTGAAATAATAAAAAACAATTTCCTCTTCCGCAACAATAAACGAACCAAGCTAAGGAATAAAAAATGAGGAAAAACAAAGGAAAACTGAAGGTGCTCTGATGTAGGTAACCCCAAACCCAAGGGATGCTTTTAAGTAACAAAACATACATTTATCTTAGTTTTTATCAGTTACCTCTTTCCGAAGGGCTATCGTCGAATCTGATATTCCCACCCTTGGCCTTTGCTTTATGGACATAGAATTGGGAACCTTTGGTTACTGAAACGGATCCCCGGGACTACATAATTTAAAACATATACCATATTTTTGTTTTCCTCGTTTATCCGTACGATGTGGGAATTCTTAATTTTTTCCCACGAAAATAAATTTGTCTTTCTGACGTTGTTGTGGGCCCTGATGGAGTAACCACAAAATGTACGAATGAGTACGTCTATATTTGGATTTGTTCTCCGGATATATTGTGACTTTTATAGAATTGAAGCAAAACCATCGGTTAGATAGGGGAAGGGACATAAACTCTGATTCTAGTTCCTGTTTTACGCTAAGAATCACAGTACTTTCACTGATAGAAACATCCTTTTGAAACTGAAACTGAAAAATGGAACAATATTATGTCACCAGGAGAAAAAGTACCAACTCAGTTATATTCAATATCCCTTTGTGCTCCCTTATGGCTTTTCCCTTCTTTTTGGCTTTTTTCTTATTTCCGTGCCACCTCTTCCACCATTCTGCGCCGCGCATACCTTTGATGGCAAGCTTTCCTCCTATACTGCGATGGCAAGTTACATATGTAATAGGTGTTGCTTTTCTGAATTATGTATCCAATACATACGAGTATGTGCATAGTATGTACTAGCCCCAATTTTGTGTCTTTATGACAATACACGAGTATGTAGGAGTCTGTTTATTTCATCATAGAACAACCAATTTACATAAAAGGGTTTTTTTTTCAGTCATTTCAGTCATGTGGATGCGACCCATCTTTCCAATTGAGATTTTCTGAACTCTTTTGACGGATGTCATACTTCTGTTTCAGATGGTATTAGTTTACTCATAGAAAGGTATATCCTTCAACAAATGATTCACATTTTTAATGAAGTTCGGCGGCTGCAACGACTACGACTACGTTACCTGCGTTAACTTAAATTTTCAGTCAATATAATCGTAGCAGTAAGTGCTCGATTGAGCACTTAGTAGAAAATTCAATTCAACTTGTTCACTCCATAATGTTGCCGAGCCAATGAAATATCAATAGAATATTGCGGCTGCATGCAGTGACAAGATACGGTTTTGGTTAGATGGCTTCATCTATAAGTAAAATTTTCTCTTTCGGTCAAGGTAACAGGCGGAATCGTTCCAGAAACAGGAATTATTTATTAACAAATTGGTGCTGGTGGTACTGGAAGCTGGATGGCTAAAAACTGGCCGCATCATCGGGTGCGACGCTAAAGCTCATCACGCGGTATGGGGCAGTACCGACATTAACGAAAGACATAAGTCACTTTTTGATTATATTATAAGTACTAACCTCAGTGTTTTGTAATGAGCCCACTTTTATAACAAGCAACCGACAGGAACTGCTAGATATCACTCTTGTCACCGACAACATCGCTCAAATGCTAGCGCACTGGATGGTATCGTCTGAACAGTCGTTTTCTGAACTCAGATACATCCAATTCAGCCTGAATGATACTCCTCCTAGCCAACCAAAATTTTGAATTATCGGAAAACTGATTGCCCATAATACAGAGGAATACTGATAAAACCACTATCCTCTGAACTCTCAAGTCCCCCGCGTGAGACCAACGAGCTTGACATGAAAATCAAGGAATTCAGCCTGGCTATGGCTGCTTCCTCCCACTTATTCAACCTAGTGGCAAGAAAAAGCCGCACTGGGACCATTTGCAGAAACTTTTCAACCTAGCAAAAATCTGAAGAAAAGTGACTGACTGGGACTCATACAAAGAATCCCTCAAAATATATAAAAAAGAACTGAAGACGGCAAAGCGACAAACCTGGAGGTCATTCTGTGGCAAAATTACAGAAACCACTGAAGCATCGCGGCTAAGAAAAATCCTGTCTACAAATCCTATGATGCCTAGCTGTTTGACAAAAACCCATTGCTCTTGGACAACCTCAAGTGATGTATCACTCAACCTGCTACTGGATACTCACTTTCCAGGTAGCTCCCTATTCGCCGCCAGTAGCAACCACAACAGAACTACTGCAACCGTGAAGAAAATTCACGATCTGATTGCAAGGGACAAGCTGCTTTACGCGCTGCATAGCTTTAAACCATACAAGTCTGCTGGTCTGGATGGTATAATACCTGCCGAGCTACAAAGATCCTCAGACATTATCCTGCCTATGCTACAGAATATCATGAGGAGCTGTGTAGAAACAATCCACATTCCACTGCCATTGTTTTTTTTTATAATTTGCGCGCGTTCAAGGGATTTAGGTACCCTTAAAATGTTTGCACACAGCGCCGGCAAAGGAAAATCAGGGAAGATGGAAAGAGAGGTACCGGTGAACGTTGGAGGAGAGAATCACGATATTTTAAAGTACGTCCGAAAATGAGCTTGAGGGTATACTGATGAGCATTCATAACGAGACGGGTGTTACGGTTGAAAGTTTGAAAGGGCGGAATGCTACTGACGATTTCTGTGGAGCACTAGTGGTAGAAATAGCGATAAAAAATGGTGAGACACGAGACATTACGTGGGTGTTCAAGGGTGTCCATGAGTTTTATCGCACGGTTTTGACCAGATGTGGGCATTGTACTCCATTTTAGGCGGATGAATGCCTTATATATTGAAGCCTGATCAGAGGGGGTAAAGTATTTCTTACATCTCTTGAGGAAACCTAGACATTTCGCAGCATTTTTGACGACACCGAATATGTGATCATTCAAGCGTAAATTGTCATTGACACACATACCGACAATGGACAGTTTATCGGTTTCGACGATACAAGGGCCATCCATGGATAATAACTGGGTGTTTCAATTTCGCTTTGACGACAGCAGATAGCATTGTGTTTTATAAGCATTAAATTCTACTCTGCTAGTAGTTCTCCAATTAGTTATGCTGATAATATTAGAATATAATGAGTTTGACATGCGCTGGCGTTCCCGTTCTACAGCCGAAGAACAAGGACGTGAGTCCGGGAACGAATATGAAAAACGGAGAGTACCGTCGCCAGCAAAGGAATATATTGGATTAGAAGTGGCAGACAAGAGATAGTTGATGAAAATTAGAAAGAGTGTCGGAAACAGAACGGAGCCTTGGGGCACACTATATGTTTTGATTATCAGATTTGAAACCATCGAAGACAACTTGAATTTAACGTTCCGATAGGTAATTTCTAATCCATAGAAGAAGAGAGTCATCGATCCCAAAAGCACCCATTTTCGACAAAAGAGCCTGATGCCACACTCTGTCAAATGCCTTAGATATATCAAGTGCAACTATCTTGCTTTCGTCAGATTGATGTACGCTTTGGTTCCACTTTTCGGTGAGACATACCATCAGATCACCAGTGACCTGTTGCTACGAAAACCGTACTGCCGGTCATTAAGAAGTTTCCGTGTTTCGAGATATTTCAAGAAGGGACTTAAGTGCAATGGGTTTGTGGGAGGAGAGAGAGGAAGATTCGTCTTTTTAGTGACGGGCTGGACAAATGCTATTTTCCATCTGTTCGGAAAGAGACCTAAAGATTAGGAATAGTGAAAAAGCTTACGCAGTGGTTTTGCCAGCGAGAAAGAATACCTCTTCAGAAGTAGGGGAGATGTATCATCTGGACCAGCGGATTTGTGAATGTTAAGATGGAGCGAAGTTAATGTTGCTTTCATTCCAAGGCCGGAAAATGCTCTCATGTTATCCCAAAGGACCTCAGACCTATAAGTCTATCATCTTTCCTTCTGAAAACTCTAGAACGACTGATTGCTATCTATATACTCGCACGACCTAAGATTCATCCAAGACTTCTGTCAACGGCTCAACATGCCTACAGTAAAGGAAAGTCGGTGGAAATGGCTCAACTTTCACTGACTGGCCACATCGAATGATCCCTAGAATATAATGAGTACACAATGGTTACTTTCCTGGATATACGAGCAGAGGGTGCCTTTAGCAACGTCAACACATCCGTAATCATGACTGCGCTTTCAAATCTGCAGGTAGACGACTCACTTGGGGAGTTGATCAGTCTTATGCTAAAAAGCAGAATAATCAACTCCAAACTGGGTGAGACTTCTGATAAAAGATGTGTCATGTGTTCCCTTTTCCTGGAACTTAGTACGAGTATTAAATGAACTGCAGATATATCTGGATGTGGGTGGTAGCAGGGTGATTGCCTATAAGGATGACGTTGCTATAGCCATCTGAGATAAGCATCTTAATACCATTAAAGAGCTCCTTCAAGTAAATTTCAATAGATTAGCCCGTTGGGCAGATCGCTGTGGATTGGGAATAAACCCCCATAAAACTGATCTTGTCCTCTTTTGCAGAAAGTACAAAATTGCAATTATAGACCCTCTCTCAATAAACGGTACCAGTTTAGTATTTTCCGATACAGCAAAATATCTGTGTCTCAGTTTTGACAGGAAACTAAACTGGAAGCCTAAAACTGCCTTATAGACAAGCATGCAAGAAGGATTGGCGCCTTTATAAACGATTTCTGCGGAAGTTGCGTTGACGAGGGGAAAGAGGAGACAATCCTCCATCTACCCTATATCTTAGGACCTTTCTTCTACAATGACTTACACGATCTAAAGAAGATAGACGTTACAGTTTCCTACGCTTCATCATAAGCTTAAATTGGTTCCATGAGCAAGAGGATCACAGGTCCACATGACATCACAATGATGCACTAGATCTAAGTGGGTTGGTCTTTTACCTACCTACCTATTAACAAATTGACTGTTCGGAGGTGAGATTGGCCCTTGCTTCTTAAAAGATGATGTCGGCGAGTCAGGTACATTCAATGGAACCGCTATCGCTCCATATTAAAAAATTAAGTTGGAACTGGAATGCTGTGTGGATATGTGGCTTCAACATGATGGCGCCATTTCTCACACACCGAATATTACATTCGGCTTTTTGAAGACGAGGTTCGCCGGAAATGACCCGCCACGCTCGTGCTATTTAACGCCTTTACACTGTTTTTTTTTGTTCTACAATAAGTTTCTGGTCTGTGCCAACAACTCATAAATCTTAGGCGACTTGGAGGCGAATATTCGACACTATGAGAAAAAACATGGAGAATAGTGTCCAGCACGTCCAGTCATGTAAGCGGCTCCGTTGAAGATATTTGAATCATGTCATATTCCATAAATAGAGGGAGAGCTAGCAGCTAGTGTGAAAGTTATCATTAAATTAAGCACACATTTGTTGTGAAATCGATATAGAATTTTATTAATTAATAAAGTTCGGTCTATGGCAATTATGAATGGAATACAACATTGGCCATGTGACCACAAGCTGCAAGCGACTATCAGAAGGTCGAAATTGTCGTTGACTTTTTGAAGAATAAGTGGGTCAATGGCCGCAATTTTGGTTTAGATATTATGCTTGAGATCCTGAATTATCGCTGGGTTATTGGCATAGACCTTACTCTTCAAGTAACCTCACAGGAAGAAGTATAGAAGTGTTAAACCGCATGACCTTGGAGGGCAATCAACTTCTCCTCTAACCGAAATAATGCGATCTCAAATTTCGTACTCATTAAAGTGATTGATTGAAGGCTTGTGAGGGTGGTAGCACCATTCTGTTGAGACTAGAGATCGTCCAGACCCAATTGATTTCATTTTGAAAAAAATTAGCCGGTCAACATGTTGCGGTAACGTTTTCCATTCACTGTGACTTCAGCCTCATCTTCAAAATGGTACGGGCCAATGATGCCATCAACCCATAATCCGCACAATACACTGACTTTTTTGGGATGCATTCATTTTTCGTGAAATGGGAGACATCGGAAAAGATCAAATTCGAAGACAAATTGTCCTGGCGATCCAACATCCAGTTAACAAATCGGCGACGTCGTAGATGGGCCAAAGGCTTTAACTGTTGAGTAATTTGGATTTTATGGGCGTGCAAATGAAGATCAACTTTTAAAATTCGTCGTAAAGTGCCATAAGTGAGGCTCATATGTTGACTTCGGCGACGAATTGAGGTGCCTGGCTGGTTTTGAACATTTTCGTTCACAGTGGTGATGTTTTGACATGTACTCGTACGTGCTGGCCGAGCATGCTGATATGGAGCTTAACCCGACACCGAACCAGTTTCTTCAAAACGCTTCACCATTGTACGAATTCCGGACTAGCTAGGGCGATTTGGTTGACCGAAAAATGCACGAATGTTACTTTTACAGATCGCCCATTTGAATAACAAAAGTGCACTGCTGCGTCATAAACAACTTCATGACTAAAATTGTCAAAGATTGCATGACATGTACCAAAAAGATCAACCATATGGAATTCAGTAAATGACAGTGATTGACAGCCAACATCCACATCATCTGTTAGCTCTTTAGTTTTCTTAACCTGTAGTAGCATGGATTTTTATTCAATTGGAAGAACAGTAGTTTGCTCTACATGCTTAAACATTGCCATTCTTCTGTTGGGCACATTTTGTTCATTTCCAGTAGTTCGTCTGAGTCGAAATTACCAAAGAATTCAAGATTTTTGAGTATGTGTTCATTTTGAGGCTTAAGGATGCTTCACACCACAGCAAATTCTAAATTCCTTTGACAGATTGACTAAAACGAGCACTAAAAATAGGATCTTATAATTATAATTGTGAATGTTCTGTACACGACACTTACCTTTTGAATCCCGCTCCTTGGCAAGGAGGCATTGACTTTATCGAAAACAGATGAAAATGCCCTTGGTTTGAGAGAAAGGTTTTCCAAGCGATATCCGATTCGGAATTTTGAGGAGAAAATTAATCTATCCGCCAGACAGAGATTTATGGACTGAATAGTGAAATTACCTCGCCCGGTGTCTAAATTCAGTAGTCTTGACAGTGCTTAGTTATTTTGAACAAATAAACACCACTGCTTAGGCCAAAGGAAAGTCTTCAAAATTATCCCAGATGGTAAAGTGAAAAGAGACATTATTCAACAATGCGCGAACTGAAAGCTGTAAGCCAACGTCATGTTTAATTCAATGAAAGGTCACGTCTAATTCAAAGAGATGGATGTGAATTTTAGATTGTAGCGTCACTTGAAATAAAGTTACCCTCTTTCGCGAAATTCAAGAACAATAAATTTGCGTTTTGACGTTTCTGAAAACTTTTCCAATCAGTGAAGAGTAGGTGATTTAGTGAATAACGTATTAACCATGGGCTTTTTCGGGCGGATTCATATTGAGTCGGAGCGAAAAACTTCAATTCAACGTCATCGTGCACACGGCCCATGATTTTTTCATTCTTCTCGGGTACATTCGAAGATCTTTGTTCCAACCATATAAGGTCTCTGAGACTTCTATCGAAATCTTTTTCCAAATCGAAAAGGACGATATGGAGATCTTTTTTATCGTCGAGATGTTTCTCTGTCATGGGTTAAGTCGTATCCGGATATTGCGTATCCCCACCATAAAGCCGAATTTAATAGAATTGCACTATCAACTGTCTAGAGCTCGCTCATATATTTGTAACATTAGCTCTACAGATTGATTTCGTCCTTGTCTTTATCCAGTGAAACAAGAAAGCGTCCCCTCAAATTTCCGGTAAGCCATTCGGTGTCCTGTTATTATTTTATCAAGTAAATTGCGAGCCATTTTCGCCTAAAATTTTTATCTTCGGAGTATGCGGGATTGCACGTCTCTGTGAATTTCACAGGTTGTTTGGAAAGTCATTTGGTTTTTTTATAAAAATTTTATTGCAAGGCGAGGATGTGCTTGCGAATTAGGCAAAAAATAACCTGTGAACATTTGCACATAATTTTGAGTATTCACAGTAGTCGCTTGCTCTCTGGAATTTTCAATACAAAAAGGATCCCAAGATTCCGTTCGTCGATAAGTTACACCAAATGTTAACCCCTGCGCAATGCAAAAGGATATTGGTATTCTAGTTAAGAATTCCGTTTTCATGGGGTCCAGTTGTGAGAATTATGCTTATTTTATAATGTTAATGTCACTTCTTAGGAACACGTTTCAGCATGTGGGGCGAGCAGTACTCTTAATTATTTCATTCTTAAACGATATACTCGTAAGCAGGACAAAAGATTCTGGCGAAAAAACATAGATTGGATAAGGGTATAGCAATACAATGATAACCAGTAAGAAAACATCTAATTTTGTCTCAATTTAAACAACATAAGGCAGCAAAATTTTAACTTTTTTGTGGTCAAAACTGAGAAGCCATATTTTAACTTTTTTTAAGAAGACTGGTAAAGATCTAATGACACGAATATTCAAAGGAAGCATATTAAACAATTTACAGGATACCACGGAGTAAAAGTTTTTGAATACCGTAGCTCGGAATGTAGGTACTAATTGAATTGCTACGTAGATTACAAGGATTTAGTATAGGACTTTGCATATATCCACCTCTTATAAAGAATATTTTCAAAACCTTAAAGCAGTACAAATTTCTAAGCGGAAGAATTTTCAATGTTCTGAACAAAACTACAGAATGAGATAAACGATAAAGCCTACCTACTTTTCGAACAGCGCACTATTGCAGGATTACCAGGCACCACACAAACCCTAATTCCATACTATATTTTGGATTCAAATATTCCAAAATATACCATCTTTAAAGCTCTCGTGTCGCAGAATTTTCTGAGGTGGTAAAAGCTTCGAACTGCAGATCGTAAATATTGCTTTACATTTCAAATATGTTCCGACCAACTCAAGCGTTGGTCAGAGGTAATACTTGGATATTTAAAGTTTTCTACTATTTCAATTTTAAAATAATTTAGGTCACAGTACGAGTGGTAGTTAAATATTGTGCAAACGCAATTTAACCCATTTTAGGCCGCGACACAAAAAAAAATTGTTTGTACAGTGCAAAGTTACTTTTCTAGAGTAATTGGCACCCAAGGAATCCCAATCCGTCACCTGTGATAGTTTCGCCAGGTAGTCGAACAATGGCCGTTCCCTATGAGTACCTACCACAACCACACATAAGAGCTGGTTTAATAAGTCAGTTAAGTAATACTACATGCAATTTTTATTGTTATAGCTGTTAAGCTATTTTTCTGCTTGGCACTTGGCTCTTTTCTCATATTCTCATAGTGGGTTTGTGGCAAACCTTGCAGCGACGAGCCTTTTTGTTGGCCTCTGCTGGCCTCTGCTGGCCTCTGCGAGAAGATGAGGCTAGTTTTTCAGAGAAGGTGTCTTCATTTTCGGAATAAGGTGCAATTAGAATATCCTCCATTTCCACCTAATCTGATATTAGCAATAAATTTGTCACGGGGTCAATTCGGAAATCCAGTTGCAAAATCTTTGGCCGCACGAGCATCTTATTAATTAAACAATGCATTGACAACGGCAGACTGAAGAATAGCCAACCAAAGTGGCCACCATGATTTTTTTGATCAAATCGAAACGCAGTAATTGAAAACTCCACTCATATAGGAATTGTAGTTTTTTATTATAAACGATTGCTGCACAATAATTTGGACCGACTGTCCGTCACGTTGTCGTTACCTTCGCATTCTAGCAGTTAACACGTAGTAAAATTTGATAGCAATGTCATCTCACGTTTGTCTTGCCAACGACAACAGGCAATCTTATTTGCTTTATCGAATCTAGCATCAATTTCACCTAGAAATACAATTAGGACAAGATTATGTAATATTTATTGCATGGTCATGGCAATGCATTGCTTGTTTTCAAGTCTGGAGCAGGCTTTCCCAAGCGATTACTGCGCACAGTTGCGGAGGCACAAAGACAGGCCATATGCATCACAATAGAGGACACTAGTCCGAGATTCTTGTCACATTGATCGGAAGCTCCACCATATGGCATCAATTGAAAAACATAATCGGTCGAAGCAACCATGCACCAAATCTTGTGTCCAAATTCTATAGGTTTATTTTTTAAATGCATTTTGCAGTTTATTCTTCAAAAACACCAAATTGCAAAAAATTTTTGTTCATCAAATCAAAAAAGAAAGCAAACTTTGGTGTACAGTGGCGAGCAAAAATGTTTCAAGAAAATTGAATAAAAGACAATAATTGTATGTTGTTTCATTACAAACTTAATGTGGGTGGCAGTGGCTCAATTGGTAGTGGACTGGCTTCCAAATCGGAAGGTTCGGTGTTCGAATCTCAGCCTCGCCCGAAAGACATATCATCCACTTTTTCAGTTAACGAAAATCAAATAAGATGAGTAGTTGACTAGAAATCAGCGTCAAGTCAACTTCCACTAAGAATTTAGTCGTCTCCCCATTAAATATATGATGCCACCCATGGAGCAAAATAACCAGTGAGCCCAAAATCTTTCTTTCTCTCTCTATTCCATTTTCCAAAAAACTTAACACATGTTGAGGCATTACAAATGTATTCATACTAACTTGAGTCTTAAGTTCTTTTAAAAAAAAAAATAAAAAATTATTTGTAATCGTAAAACTACAATAAAAATTCAGGATTATTGTATGACACCAGTCGTCTTTTCAGTATGGCCTATCGATTTTCTATCAAGCTGACCACTTAATAGTCTGAAATACCTGCTGCTGCAGTTTTGGGCAATCCGTACGGTGTGCTTGGAGGAACCGTCTTGTTGAAAAATGATCTCCTCAATCGGATAAGCACAATCCTGGCAAGTTGGTACGCAAAATATCAAGGTACTGTTACTTTTTCATCAGTCCTCATCAGTGGACCCGTATTCCACCATGTAAAGCATCCCCACACCATTAACCTTCCATCGTCATGCTTCATGGTTTCTTTAGCCTGGTACTTTTGGAATATCTCATTCGTTCGATGCCAATAATACTGCTTACCATCTGATTGAAATCTGTTAATTTTTCTTCTATCTAACCAAATAATTCGCTTCCAATCCTCAACTAAACGAATCGTTTGCAAAGCCTTTCTAGCTGCCCACTAGCTGGCATTCTTTTTTAACAATTTTGCTGTTACCTTTGGTGTTTTGCATTCTTTTCGCCTTCTAAAACGTTCCATCGAGCGCGCGTCCCTATCAGTTAAAGTTCTTGGCCGGCCTGGACAATGGTTTTTCGACTGCATATTTCTTTCTTTCTTTTTTACCAAAAGTATAGTGCGTTGGCAGACCAACTCCCTTTTTGCGATCTGTCTTGAAGGAAAGCCCTTGCCAAGCAAACAAGGTATTTTCTACTTCAGTTGATATTTTCCTTATTTTAACTTTTTCTTTCATTACGAAGCACTTTTTCCTTAAATATTTAATTTAAATATCAATATAATAAAAAAATATAAAAAAAGCAAAAGCTCGAAATATTTATCGTCAATCTGAACAAAATGTAAACAAAAGAAACAAAGCTCGATCAAGAATAACAGAGTTGTAAGAAAATTTACAGAAACGTACAAAATTGAATATATAAGTCTCTGCTACTTTTTAATTTGTATGCAGTTATCTCTGAAATACTTTTAAATTATATTTTTATTGAATAGTAAATTATAATTGTAGATTCAAGAATAGAAATAATTTGATAAAGTTCGTAATGAAAAAACATAAAATTATTGTCTTTTATTTAATTTTCTTGAAACTTGTATTCATTTTTGCTCGCCACTGTAGGTACATATCGTTTTTGTTTAGATTTTTATTATCTGCGAAATGGAGATATTGTTTTATTTTTCGAAACATTGCACGTGACATGGTCTGTTAGTCTGTTTCACTATTGCCGATCCAAGTGTTAGATTTGTTGACCAATATGGACTGAAACGAATAAAATTTGGAAACTTCAAAGTAAAAAAAAAAATATTTTCATAATTCATGTAAATTTTTTTTATTTGCTTTAAAACTCTGTTTTTATTAAATTCACTCACAATTACAAAAAATAAAAAAAATTATTTGGGTTCATATTCTTTCGTCAACTTCTTTCGAATGTCCTTCATACGGTTGGTGACAGTTACATCCGTGATCTTTTTGGACGCTCTTTTCCATTTAGCACCAAAATCTTTTACGTCCTTTGCACACTGCTCACTTTTTCTCAAGTTAGCTTTGATCAAAGCGCAATACCTTTCAATGGGACGGCACTGTGGAACATTGGGTGGATTCATGTCTTTTTGGACAAAGTCGACAAAGTTTGCGACAGTCGACAAGAAAGCTCAACGTCGCATGGGCATAGTGAGCTGAAGCTAAATCTGGCCAAAATAATGTTGAAACTTCGTGTTTGCTTAAGAAAGGAATCAACCGTTTTTTTAGGCACTCCTTAATGTACACTTCTCCGTTAATTGTTCCCGTTGTAATAAACGATGGGTTTCTGTGTCCACATTGGCAAATGGCCTGCCAAACGAGTTGTAAAACTGCGCATCTGGAAGAGTAATAAAGTCGGCTTTGACATAAGTTTCGTCATCCAAAACCAAGTACGCTTTCTTGCTGCCGATCAACTCGTATAGCTTTCGGGATCGTGTTTTTATGACTTTTTTTGCTTTCCAGTAGCTTTCGATATTCTTTGTTTTTTTCGTGTTTTTAGACCATTATGTTTTTTTCCGAGCAACATCTCTGGATGACATAGTCCGGTTTTTTACGATGTTACCCACTGTTTTCCTGTCCAAATTTGTATCATGTGCTCCACTTTTAGCTGCACTTTTCTGTTTTCGCTTAACTGTCAACGTCTCCAAATATCGTTTAATAACAGAATCCACTGTACTGCGTGCTATGTTTAAATTTTTTGCGATGAAATGGTTTGGACGCGAAGTATTTTCGAGCCATTTGTCGATGATCTTTTTACGGCGTTCCTCTTGATTCATATTTTATAAATATTTTAAACTGCACCGAACTAAAATCAATAAAAAACTGAAACTAGAGAATATACAGGCAAATTTGGGTACAAAATGGGATTGCAATTTTTACGCATTGGAAGCATGGCCCGTATTAAAATTTACAGATTTTATTCGTTTCAGTCCTTAGTTGTTTATTTGTGGTAACTTATTATAGCCTGACAACTTTAATATGCCAATAAATTTTTTTTAAAAAAACGGTTTGGAATGACTGGGCGAATTGCGCATCATTGTGTTGCATAGCGTATCGCTTTGCTTCCATGACAATCAGTTCACACATCTCATTATCAAAGAAACAGAAAAATACAATACTCGTATATGGGACGGTAATTTGTTCTCCAACTTATGCTGAATGGAAAGTTTCAGAAACTACAACGGTTCCGGATTATTTGAAATTCCAGAATCTGGTAATCTTGTCTCAGTTACTTTTTTGGAGCTGAGAAGGCTGTAGGTAATTTGAAGTTAGGTAAAACTACATTGGCGGATGGATCAACGCCAACACGACCAGTATTGCGGGCAGATCGCCGAGTTATTTGAGTTATGGCAGAAGTACCATCAATGAGGTTAAATGATTTTTTGCGATCTTAAAGCATTTCTTCGAATACGCCGCCGGCCATATTTTTTCCAAAGATTCCGCGTTATTTAGAATTTCATCGTCAATATTTTCTTCATCGGTAATTCCATCAAACGCCTCTGGTGGAATAGCGGCAACAGTTTCAATTTCATCTTCGCTGTTCAATAATTCTTCTAATATATCGCCAACACACAAAAAATTACGGTTTTGGAAAACAGTGCTTCCGCTGGGGTTGGACTCATCCAAGCAAATATCCATTTCCGATTTAAACATAAGAATTTACGCCCAGAAGCAATAACAAGACTTAAACAAAAACTACTTTGTTAAACTTACAATCGAACTATTGTGCAAATGATCACGAGAAAACACACATTAATTCGAGGGAGAAAAGCCCCATTTTTAAAAGTTTTTTTAGATGCTGCAGGTAATACAAATTTATTTAATTGATTTTGACATTGTACAACATATGAACAATATTCCCGTAAATTTTTAAAGCAAAATGTTAATAATTAAGCCGATGGCAGCAAATTGTCGGAGACGCCTCATTGACTGGATCATCTGAAATCAAAAAATCAAAATGCCATCATTCGACAATTGCTTTCTGAATTTTTTTCGCCTAAAATATGGACCAATTTGTTATCGTAAAATTAATAATTATGAAAAATAAAAAAAAAACTCCCAGGAATACCTGGTCACTTATGCAACGAAGTAGTACACTAAATTTGAAAAGAATCGATAGAGTAGACTTTAATTTAAGTCGTTCATCACTTCAAAAATGGCAAGTGTCAGAAAATCGCTTTAAAGTTGTGTATATCAGAAAATCCAATATTAAATATGGAGTAACGAAAGCTTAAAATTCTACATCTTAGTTAGTTTTGCTTCGATGTGATTCAAATTTGGACTCAATAATCTTAAGATGTTGCACAATCGCATGAAATAATAAAAAAAATTGAAGAAAAGTTTAAAAAGGTTACTCCTCATTAAAATATTGTAAGTGCCACAATTTTTTATATGAAAATAAATGGTGTTTTTTTTAGAGGCTTACAAATTCAATATGAAATAAAACACTTGAAACTAATGCTACTGTTTATAATGTTAGCTAAATTTAATAGGTAATTTTATGTCATTAGTGCGATAGGGCATACGCGTGCCACGGCTAGTGTGCCATGAAACGCAATCCTGAAGTCCAATTTTCGACAACTTTATCGACCAACTGGGGCCGTATATCAGCAATAACACGGCGAAAGTTGACTTGCAAATCATCCAACGTCTCCGGTTTATCGACATAGACTAGTGACTTCACATACCCCCAAAGAAAGTAATATAAAGGTGTGAGATCACAGAATCGTGGAGGCCAGTTCACATATCCACTACGCGAAACTATGTGCTCAGCAAATGTTTCCCGCAATAAACTGATGCTGTCGCCCGTCGAGTGCCATGTTGCGCCATCTTGTTGAAACCAAAGCTCTCTCACGTCAATGCCACTAAGAAGTCAGAAATCACGTTTCTATAGCGCTCTCCATTGATGGTAACATTCTGGCCGGCATTGTCCTTAATGAAATATGGGCCGATGATACCACCAGCCCATAAAGTACACCAAATAGTGAGTTTTAATGATTGTAAGGGCATCTCGAAAAAGACTTCTGGGTTTTCTCCACTCCAAATTCGGCAATTTTGCTTACTTACTTATCCATTTAACCAAAAATGGCCCTCATAGGAGAACAAAATTTTGCGTTGAAAATGAGGATTAAGCTGAATCATGTTTTTGGCTCATTCACCGAACCTACGACGCGTCTAATGGTCACGCGGTTTCAACTCTTGCACAAGCTGGATCTTATAAACCTTTAAGCCAAGATATTTCCGTAAAATCTTCCACAAAGTGGATGGGCATAGCTCCAATCATTCGGATCCTCCTCAACACTGCGCTCCACAACGGCAATAACTTCTTCTGTTCGCACTGTTTGTCGTCTTTGGGGTTGCGTACTATCCACTAGAGTGTACGTGGTGCGACAACTGGTCATCGTGTTGAGAATAACTTGCTCAGATGGGCGATTATTTTGACCGTAAAATGGATGTAGTGCAAGAGGAGTTCGGCGAACCGAACCATGGTTTTCAAAATAAGTTTGGACAATTTGCACGTTCCGTTCTGGCGTTAATCTGTTCATCATAAAATGGCAAAATATTGTCTTTGTTACGCAGAAAATTTATGTCGCCGATACGGTGACTCCCTGATGTGCAAGTTTCTGCAAGATAAGCCCTTAGAAAAATAGTTGCAACCATAAGGTGCCATTTTAATGTGTCTTCTACATCTGGCTTGGAAGCCTACGGAATAAATAACTTCAAAAATGACAGTCTATTGCCAGCTGACTATGAATTGCACAAATCTACAAGTCGCTTACCATTATCATTCCGCTCTCTGAGATCTTGTGTGCCAATACGTACTAGAACCGCTGTTTATCTGATTACGGTGGTGACCTTATCCGAGACGTGATTTCAGTTTCGGTATCGATTGAGGTTGGTCGTTTAAACCTTCGAGGACAACGATTTGTGCATTTAGCTAGAAGCGCTTACCACATGTAACGCAAGCACTTTATCCCAAACACGAATGTTACAGGATCAATCCAAGGTTTGAGCGCTTGGTTAAGGCCCGGGTTCACTGCGGAAAGGTGTTGTAATGCTCAATACAAGCAAGAAATTTAAATTCGTATGCTATGCTATAATTTAATATTATAGGCCAAGGCTAAGTGCTCACGGTCGTGAAACTTAGAGGATGGTACTAGATAAAAGAGTCGTAATCGTCATTCTTACTTAACATACACTTATTGACGTAGCGCACGATAACTTTGACGCTTAAAATAAGTTTGCATAATTGTCACGCATTGTTCTGGGGTTAATCTATTCATCGTAAAATGGCAAAACGTACTAACCACAAAACAACTTTCAGCTGTCAAATTGATAATCTGTAGAAACCGTGTTGCTGAAACCTGAAACCTCTAAAAAAAAACACCCCTTCGATTTCCAGTTCAGGTAGCTAATACACACTAAGGCTGAAGTTCACCAATTTATGTAGTTTTACTACTGGCGGCTAGCTCATGTTCCGCAAACTAAATTCTTAGAAGGTGGCTGTTGTGATTTATGTCAGCAACTTAGGATTAGAGCACTATTCGAGTGATATGCAATGTCTAGGTCATTAGCAAAGGCAGTAACTTTACCTATCAAATGACTGTCGAAAAAGCGAGTTTATATATACTAGAAACAATATTGGAGAACTGAAACCTGTGGCACATCCAGGCTCAGAATTTTTGAACTTCTAACAAAATCTTCTACCTTAACTTGCTGGCTTCTATTTATCAAGTAGGACTCAATCCAATTATGTATAAAGCCATGTGCTTACTAAGATGGAAATGGGCCACGTTTCTTCGGAAGATGAAATTCCTAGTGCGAAATCTCTCCAATATTATATTACAAAAAACTTCGTCAATTAAATTCATTTTTTTGGACCAACAAATTTTTAAAAGAGTGACATTTTAAGACTTACTGTAGAATTTCATGAACGATAGTTTTTGGGGGTCCCAATGCAGATGCTCACTTTTGAGATTGATGGATCCTTACACAACCTTCGTTTCATCTCGCGAATGTTTTTGGTGGTCCTTGATATGTTGAAGGGCTTAGGCTGAGAGGTAGTCTAAACTGCAGATGTTTTACGGAGCCTTTGCACTCACTAACGAATTAAATTTACACTCAGCACAAAGCTCAATCACCGAGTATTGTAATGTGAAACAAATAAATGACGCAAACCTCTCCCTGCAACGTTTATAACTTTTTGTGATACTCACATTTTCAAACATAAATCTGCCACCGGACAGCCTGGGCGTCTGGCAGTATTCAACTGAGGGTCAACCAGTGTTATACTATATAAAAAAGTAAATTTATTAAAATTCATCGTAAAATAATTATTAGCTTACATATTGTGCTTATATTGAGAGAGTTTAAAGTTAAGGAAACTATTCCACGTAATTGCTTGCAAAATTTCTCGAAAATATTAAATATTTAGGCAGAACTGACCTACATTTTATGCAACCACTAAGCCATCTAATCACTGTGTAACCTATGTGATCCTTCTTTCGAAATTAATGGGAACCGCAAACAAATTGAATTCAGGGAAAAAATCATCTCCTAATCAAAAATAATTGAAAAGAGTTTCACGGCATTCGACATGCTATTGTACAAAATTTTCTTGGAATACAGTACCCAATTTCATGAGGATATATATGTAATATATATTTATAATGCAGAGGTGTAAATTTCGAAATTTATACATGGAAACCAATTTCCAATGTAACAACAAATATCGAGATAAATCAAATGGAGATGGCATTCCATGAAAAATTTATTCAGAAAAATCCCCGAATATAATTCCAAAGCGAATGGGAAACCGATATTTTAAAAACGATATTTATTAAATGTGTAATTCAGTCATGATATCCGGCTCGTATTTGTATAGGTATACGAGTACATGTTTTGTATATCCATCCCGGCTTCCACGTACTTACATATTCATATTCGTATTCATATCCACGGGTTGCTTCGTTGTTTGTTTGCCTTATACGACTTGGTTGAGTATAAAAAATGAATGGATATGCTTTTTTAAGGGCCATTGCATCACCATACAGCCAAAAATATTACACAGACACAAACAAATACATACGTTACCTAGGGTCGATGATTTCGTCGCTGGATGTACTTATATACACTGGGTTCAATTTATGAGATTTTTAAATTAATGATATTTTTTTTTCGTTATTTTTTTAATTTATTATTTCCTATATTGTGTTTGCTTTATATACGTACATACGTGTACACATATTTTTTATACCGGAATTAATATTCTTTTTTTTTTCAATTTATAAATACCTAATGAAAAGAATGGTTTTTTTTTTTGTGTAAATAAAGTGGTTTTGACAGTTTCAGAAATGATTTGGTGACATTGTTTAAAGTTTCTATTGGATTTCATAAATATTTACAGAATTTTATAAATAAAAAGTAAATGGGAAAAATATTGTGTGGTCAACACTGCCCGATATGATCCACTTTTCCAATAGACGGACATGCACTTTGCACTCAACATGCATGTCCTTCATTTCAGATGCAGGGTCCTTCTCCCCATGACCGAGATAATCGAAAATAGAAATTATTTGGCAACCTTTTGGAAACGTTTCTGTGACAGGCAATATAGTCATCGTCATGGATATTTGGTAATTATATTTTATTATACCCAGCGAGGAGAGACGGCAATTTGAAAATACAAAATGGAAACAACAGAAAGTCAGAAACATGCAGCAGGAAGACAGTGGTGATATGGGAGTATGCAGAGGAATTTCCAAAGCAAGAACTCATATATGCTGTGATGCATAACAAAAGATGAAATGAAGTTGATGTTGGGTGGACGTTGAAATGTTTTCCTGTTGTTGTGCTAGTTTCCCTTTCTTTATTGGATAGTTTTCCTATACAAAAATTCCTGTTTGCACAAGGTTGGTTGGTCTGCCAACGTTGTGCAGTGATTGCTAGACAAGAATTTTGCTTTCGTCTTTTGCTAACAACAATACACACATCAGGAGATCATTGAAAAAGTCATACTGGCCTTACATTGTATACACATGCATTTGGGACACATGTACTCGTATGTACATATATATGACTTGCACGATTTCCATGAACTGATAAAATAAACAAAGGATTATCGGCCCCAGGTCACTATAACTGCATACTGAAAAACACCTTATGATGACATCATCAATTTCTGTGTGATGACGCCTTTACTGATATCAAAGCAGACGAATCAGGCATCTTATTTCTAGGAAAATCAAAACTAGGAGCATTCTCAAGAATGGCCAGTGGTAAAATCTCAAATCTGAAGAACAAACCTCAAGGAAAAAGTTTTTCAAAAAAGTTTAATTAATTTCGTCCGGACCTGTGATGGACGGTATGGGTCTATTACGAATTCGTCCGTAATTTGAGTAACTTGGCCTGGTTTCTCTTGAATTTTGCTCAAAAATGGAAGGAGACATTTTGGAATCCAAAACTCTAGCTGTTCCAGATGTTATAATCGACACGAACTGCAATCTGTGTAGTAAGATACTATTGGGTTGGGAAGAAAGCAATATCGGTTTTAACAAGTAGATTGTGTTATAGTTGTTGATTCTTGCTTTTGTCAATGTTGTGATTCTTTTTCTTTTGACAATTGATACCTATCACTTCATGCTTAATTTATAAGTAAATCTAGCTTAATTTTGTTTACACCTGTTAGTACAGTTGTCTCGTGTGTTTTAAGTGAACTCTTGCGCAAATATTCATGGGAACAAAGATACGTTTTACCATCGCTCTCCATCACAATCTTTGTTCGAGGCACAAGTTCCAACCTTGATATGAGTCGATGACGATCTAAAACCTAGTTCTGATCTTAAGATCACAGCATCATCACACTTATTTGTTCTGTTGGTGAAACGCTACGTTTTCTCGTTGCAAGTGGAGTCTATACTCTCTTTCGCCAAATCACAAGAAAATCTTTAAAATTTTCAGCGGATTCACTAATAAACAACGCTAAACCAATACCACTACGTCCAATTTGAAGTGCTTCGTGGATGAGGAGAAGGAATCCATCTATGGACGTGTCTTTGCCGTATCCGGTCTCGTCGTAACAGCACAATGCATATCTGGATCAGCTATGTACGAGTTGGTGCGTGTCGGCTACTTCGAGCTAGTGGGAGAAATCATTCGTCTCGAAGGTGAATGTCGGAGGTCCAGTATTGCGTACTCGGAAGTCACTTTCAGTTGAATTAGGCGCCGGTGTTATGGGCAGTATTTTTGGTGGTACCCAACGTCCATTAAAAGATATCACCGAGTTGATCAACTCCATTAATATTCCAAACAGTGTTAATGTGCCCGCTCTATCCCATTCGATTGCATGGGAATTCAATCCACTCAACGTAAAAGTTGAATCACACATTACCGGAGGTGATTTGTGCGGTTTGGTAGATAAAAACACTCTCGTCAACCTCGTGCCAAGGGTACACTTCGCTATATTGCACCAGCTGGCAACTACCATATCTAGGATGTTATCTTGGAAACCGAATTCGATTGAGAGATCAGCAAACACAGTATGTTGCAAGTATGGCCTGTACGTCAACCACGTCCAATTATTGAGATGTAATTCTGACCGGTACACATGTATTGGATTCGTTGCTAGCTTGTGTCCAAGGTTGTACCACTTCCATTCCCGCAGCTTTCGATTGTGGTAAAACTGTCATCTCACAAGCCTTGTCCAAGTACTCCTATTCGGATGTCATCGTCTACGTCGGTTGTGGGGAACGTGGCAACGAAATGTCTGAAGTACTTCGTGATTTCCCCGAATCGTCAGTTGAAATCGATGGTGTCTCCGAATCGATCATGAAACGTACCGCTCTCGTTGCCAACACATCCAACATGCCTGGCGCTGCTCGTGAAGTTTCCATCTACACTGGTATCACTTTGTTCGAATACTTCCGTGATATATGTTACAACGTATACAGGATGGCTGATTCTTCCTCTCCTTGGGCTGAGGCTCTTCGTACAATTCCTGGTCGCCTCGCTGAAATGCCTGCATTCTGATATTCTGGTTACCCAGCCTACTTAGGTGCCCGGTTGGCCTCCTTCTACGAACGTGTCGGTCGTGTCAAGTGTTTGAGTAACCCAGAACGTGAGGTTTCCGTTTCCATTGCCGGTGATGTATCACCTTCTGCTGGTGATTTCTCAGATCCTGTCACTTCTGCCACACTTGGTATTGTTTTTTTTTTTTCATATAATTAGCGGGCGCTCAGGGGGTTTTTGTACCCTCAAAATGTTTGTACACAGCGCGGGCGAAGGAAATTTAGGGAGGAAGAAGATCTTTCGGAAATTGTACAATTCGTCGGTAAGGCTTCATTGGCTGAAACCGATAAGATCACTCTCGAGATTGCCAATCTGCTCAAGGAAGATTTCCTACAACAGACCTGCTACTTTTCATATCATCGTCGGCCGTCATTCAGTTGAATCCACCGCTCAGTCCGATAACAAGATCACGTGTAATGTTATCAGGGAGACCATGGGCAACATTATCTACCAACTTTCTTCTATGGAGTCCAAGTACCCCGAAAAGGATGGTGAAGCTAAGATCAGGGCCGATTTCGATAAACTGTACGAGGACTTACAACAAGACTTCAGGAATCTGGAAGACTAAACCACCTCAAGCCTTTATTTTTATACATATTGTTAAATAGTAGTTAAACTTTTAAAATCGAAAAAAAAAAATTTCCTAACTCCTTAACTTGTAACAACAACTTATTTTCTTCTTTTACGTGCTTATACACATTATTCTCGTCCGTCAAAAAAATGTCCTTATAAAAGAAAAGAGAGCATAACAAATTTTGAAATATGTGTTGCTCAGTATTAAAATCACCGAGGAGTGCAATTATTTTAATTATAATTCCTTCGAATGGTTTATAAGCCAATTGTACTTGTAGTTTGAGAAATAAATGAAAACTTAACTCAACATATATTTATTACAAATCTACCTATCTACCTACCTATCTCTTCATGTCAGGCCCGGGACGGAGTCTGAGTCCCACGGTATTCAACAGGAACTATTACCGGCTGCCTGTAGCTGATCAAATCGTAGCAACCTTCAGCGGCGTTAAGTTCTGAAAACCGGTACGATAAGACCAGCGTTTGTTCCCGATTTTTTGTTAGACGAAGAATTGATAATTGGCCGGCGGCCCATCTGTTAGTACAGTGTCAATTTTGACTTGTAATACAAAAACTAATGTTCTCGCTATATTTTGCTTTTTTATTTCTGTAATAGAAAATAAGCTGCTTAGCCTCACAACGAAATACGCGAAATTTACGGTGTTGGCTACTATGAAGCACACTCCGCACAGAATTTGTTATTGTTAAAAGGTATTGGCGCATATGCTAAGTTACATTAATGTCCACCAGATGTGGCAGAAGTTGGAAGCGGTGTACGAGCAAAATTCT
The DNA here is from genome assembly GCA_963966105.1 of Volucella zonaria. Lineage (NCBI taxonomy): Eukaryota > Metazoa > Arthropoda > Insecta > Diptera > Syrphidae > Volucella > Volucella zonaria. The sequence goes on from OZ014530.1 coordinate 9,402,408, forward strand.
ACACCTAGAAGAAGTTACGTTCGAATTGGAAACGATAGAGCAATAAATGTCCTCTGTTTTGGAAATATTAATATTCTCGCCTTCAATAACAAAGAATGGATTCCAAAATATCTCTCAAATGTACAGTGAGCGATAAAAGTCTACGTCCGACCACCATTCTTGCAACCTAACGAGTTCAAAAGCATTATGAAAAATCTAATGATGCAGTTTTGTTTCAAATCTATTTTTATTAATAATACATTATAAAATAAATGAATTTCCCTAAAACTTAACAAGTGATTCACAAAAAAAGAAAAATGGATAATGACAAAAGTCGACATACGTCCGGCATTCCATGTTTTTTTTTTTGCTATACGCTGATGGAGGGTAACGGAAAAGTAACGTATTTGAATTTTTTCATTTTTGAAAATTAGATTTGTGCCTCTCAGTTGAAGTTTGTTCAGCTTCAATAAGTTTTACCTGTGACAATGGCCCCTCGAAGAGAAATTGCTGTTGAAGTGCGAAATTTAGTAATAAAATATAAAAAAGAAAAGAAACCGTTCGGTGAAATTGCAAATTTACTGGATTTAAGCAAGTCAACAGTCCAACAAATATACGATAACTTCGAAAACACCGATACCGTGGAAAACAAACCACGTTGTGGCCGCCCAAAGAAGCTGAATCGCCGAGATGTCAGCTTTATCATGAGAGAAGTAGGCAATAATCCAAGAGTGAGTACCACAATGCTGTCTAAAGGGTTGGCAGAAAGATCAAATACAATTGTTTATCCACGCACAGTTCAAAGGGCTCTCAATAATAACGGTTTCCACAGCAGAACTCCACGCAAGAAACCCCTAATAAGTGAAAAAACCCGAAAACTGCGCTTAGAATTTGAACAAAAACACATTGAAAAAGGAATGGATTTCTGGAAGCGAATGAATTTTGGAAGTGACGCTAGAGCTAGAGTTAGGAGAAAAAATAACACAGCAGTGAATCCTGAAAATTTGGTTTTTACGGTTAAGCATTATGGTGGCAGCGTGATGGTTTGGGGTGCTGTAGCTACTTTTGGCATAGGAAATCTAGCCTTTATTGAAGGTAATATGGATCGCTATCAATACAAGCCTATTTTAGAACTAAACCTGAAAGCATACGTGGACAGCTTAAATCTTGGCACGAGTTGGATCTTCCAAAAGGACAATGATCCCAAGCACACCGCTCAAATTGTCAAAGACTACCACCACCCCAAGGTCCGGGCTTGAACGTTATAGAACATGTATGGGAGATTCTGGAACAGAAGATAATAAGGTATGCCATAAGTATTGCCACAATACTAAAACAGAAGCTCTAAGAAGAGTGGCAAGCCATAACAGCTAATGAATTAAACAATTTAGTTGCTTCAATGCCCAGACGCTTGCAGGCAGTTCTAGACGCACATGGTGGACCCACAGAATATTAAATTTATTATTTACAATAGTTTTCCCTAATGGATTAAAGATGTTTATGTTAGTTAATACGCCATATGTAGACTTTTGTCATTATCCATTTTTCGTTTTTTATGAGTCACTTGTTAAGTTTTTGTTAAATTCATTTATTTAATAAAAATTGATTTGAAACAAAACTGCATCATTAGATTTTTCATAATGCTTTTGAACTAGTTAGGTTGCAAGAATGGTGGTCGCACGTAGACTTTTGTCGCTCACTGTATGTGCCAGATTTGAGTATAAATCCTTTTTCATAAAACGCGGCTCTCGACATAAAATGGAAGAGCAGAAAAGGAAATACCTACACTTGTTGAAGCCGGGCGAACAATGATATAAACGAAAAATCTTTCTTTAAAATTGTGGGCAGAAGCAGTGAGCTACGCAGTGTTTTTATTAAACAGGACTGCTTCAACGGGCTATCCAGGGAAGTGTGTATGGGATATAACAGGTGGCGCAAAATGAATCATCTAATTTTGTTTTTGATTTACTTTTTTACTAAATAAAAAAAAATGATTTTCAGTGATGGAAATCTATACGAGGACCTTTACAATTGTTTCTGTTAAGTGGAAAAGATGATATCCGCCTAGTGGCTGTCGCCAGTGTTGATACACATTTGTGTCCGTTTTGTCGCATTTTCCATGACTTTCCGCAAGATTTCGTGATAACTGTTCGCATGCCTGTCGAATATTCTCCTTAAGGGCTGTGATTGTCTGAGGCTTGTTTGCATAAGCCCGCGACCTCAAGTATCCCCAAAGAAAAAAGTCTGGGATGGTTAAATCGGGCGATCTTGCTGACCATATCAAATCGTCAAAACGGGAGATTACGCTATCAGGAATCGCTCCCTTCACAATACCCATTGTGGCTCGTGCCAGTAATAGTGACCATATTGCCGATGGCGTTCTCAAAAAAATACGGCCCAATCACTCCTCCCGCGTGAACGCCGCACCACACAGTGGCTTTGAGTGCATGTAATGGCTGTTTGTGCATCACACGCGGATTTTCAGTGCCCCAGAAATGAAGATTTTGCTTATTGACGTAAGTGGAAACGCACCTCGTCGCTCATTATGATTTTCGACACAAAACCGTCCTATTCGTTGTTGAGGTTGAAAATAGCTTTACAGTAATTCACACGCGACTGATGGTCAGGTCCGTATGGTGATATCCAATTTCGTGGCCGGTCGTCTGGTTGATGTTTCTTCGTTCTCAGCGACATCGGCAGCCACAGCCGGGATATTCTCGGCCGAACGACCAGTCCGGTGGCTGCCACGCTCTGCATGATCTCCTGTGGTTCCACTCTGTTCGAGTCGAGTAGCTAAGCGCCGGAATGTTTGCCCAGTTGGCGCGACACGATTAGGGAATCAGCGTCAAAATTCACGCTGCGCTAACACCACCGATCGATTATTGGTCAAAAACATCGACTCAATTATTTCACGCTCTTGCTGAGTATAGGGCCCTATTGCTTATTTGTTCTTCACAAATTTTAAATATGATTCACGTACGATGCCATTTGCAAAAATTATTAAATCTTCTGATAGGGTGATTAATTTTGCGCCACCTTGTATGATCCGGAAGAAAACGGCGAAGAGTGTTATGCCCACATACCCCAACAAAAGCGACGGAATTGAGATGCGAAGTCACAGCATGGTGTTTTAGCGGGACTCGGGGGAAAATGCTAAAGGGTATCGCATCTATATTCCAGCCACTCAGGAGATAGAGGTAAAGCACTATGTAGTTTTTAGACCTTTTGCCCCTTCCAGTCAAGATACAAGCTTAATTGTTAATTGACAACGCAGTAGGTGTGGGTGATGGTGAATCAGACCTTCTTCCAGACATGGATGTCATCAAAGGTGAAAATCCGGAGATATCTGTTTCTGATTTAATCCTTGAAATAATCAGCAATCAGACGATGAATTGCAAGAAATATACATCAACGAGGAATTGATTAAAAAAATCGAAGACGGCACTTTAGGATCTACATGCATTTGTAGCTCAGAAACAGAAGGAGCTTGCATGGACTGAAACAAGCACCAAGATGCTGGAATGAGAGGTTCTCAGAATTTCTTCGTCCATTTAATTTAAAATCAACAAATACGGACTCCTGTGTGTTTTTCCGAGAAAATCTTATTGTGGCAATTTATGTTGATGATGACTTAATTGAGGGTGTTTCTCAGGAGGATATAAGAAACCTTATCCAACATTCACAGAATTCGTTTGAAGTCAAGGTATATGGGGCGCGTTGTTTCTTGGGCTCGAAAATCAACCGAAAGATGAACAGTCTAGCTACGCTGAAAAGATTGTGGCAAAGTCCAACATGACTGATGTCCATTCAGAATCAAGAAGATTCGTCGGAAGATGTCAAATTTACATACCATGAGGCTGTTGGCGGTCTCTTGTATTTAACGATCGGTAGCAGTCCAGATGTATCATTTGCTCTTGGAATTGCAAGCCACCATCTAGAGAATCGGATGGATGGGCAACATGTGAAAATCGTCAAAAGGATCATATGGACAATTAATTATGGACTGATCTTTTCACATAATTCAAAATGAAATTTGAGTTGTTTCAGTGGCGTAGACTTCGGTGGGAATCCAAACACTCAGCGGTCGACCAGTGGAGGCGTAGTTTTGCTTGCTCAAGCTAAAATATCTTGCGGAACGGCAATCGTGTGTCGCACTCTCTACTATGGAAGCGGAGTATATCGCAGGTATGCTGGCGGTCAAGTAATTGCTGTGTTTTTTTTTCAACAGTTATTTACTTAGGCAGCGCTACCGATCGGGGTGAGCGTGGGTCTCAACTAACAAACCTTTCAAGTTGTCTAGATTCTTATCTAACTGCCTCCAGTAGTGTACTCCACATCGGTTGAAGTGCTCTTTTACATGAGTGCGCCACCTAAGCTGAAGTCGTTTCATACTGCATTGTTCGTTGTTTGATTCGGAGATTCTGCGGTTCGTAGTATTGAGTTTATTCGCTCTACACGTCGTAGCCATCTCTCAGGCAACTGCTAAGTAGTTTTCGGATTAGCTTGATGTTACTGTACAGATCGTAAGGTTCGCTATCGAATCTTCTCCCTCAAAATCTGTCACCGATAATGGGACCAAATATTATACGAACAAATTTTTTTTTCGAAACGACCGCTGATATCCTCATTCGCTTTCAATACAACCCGTGCTTCAGCGCCATAAGGTAGCACCGGGATGATTAAAGTTTTATACAGAGGCTCCTTAGTTGTTCCGAATAGGGCCATCCTAGCCCGAAGAATTGGCGATTAGCAAGAGTGATTCTTTGATTTATTTTTGCTGGTGTGTTTTTGGCAAAATTGATAAGAGAGCCAAGATAGGTTAAGTCAGTTACTACCTCGAAATTATAACGGTATTAGGCGGTTCAAAAAATTATTACGTTTTTCTTTTAAATAGATCACTTTGCCCGCGTTTATTTTTATCTGAGAGTGACATATATGTCAAATATTTGCGCGAAAAAAGTTGGCGAGACTCGGTCAAATTTTGTGCTAGAAATTTTGAGCTTTGTTCAGTGAGGAAAAACTAAAACAGAACAGCACAGATTTGTGAAAAACGTCAAATCAAATGAGAACAGAACCCTTTTCACAATTGTGTTCTACTTCGAAAGTAGGTGCAAGATTTTCTATTCCGAACAGTCCGGAACAGCCTCACTGAGCATGGAGAATTTTGGAGGCTACGAGTATATTCGTCTTATTTTGCTTTATTACTTCAAAAAAAAAGCAACTGAGGCAAGGGAAAATTTGCGTAATGTTTACCGCAGAAATGTCATCGAAAAACACCAGTTCCAAAACTGGTTCGGCCGGTTCCGCGCTGGTGATTTTTCATTCGCCATCACCGTTGTACATGCTGAACCCCATAGATTTATGTCGGCTTCTTGACAGAGACTTTTGAAGCATGTTGTTTTACTATTTAGGTTGCGTCTCACCAGTCTCAGAGTGTCTAACCATTATTGCAAATCTCGTCTCCTTCTTACACTCTGAACTTTGCACCGAGCCTGTAAGCGTTTTGCCTGGAGTGTCTTTACTTCTTCGTTCCACCTGTAACACGGTGAGAGCATCCTGTTCTTTACTCTTCTATGCATTGACGCATAGCTAGCTATTTTGACGATAGCTGCGAAATGAGACCCACGGGTTTCCTCCGTTCCACTTAGGGTTACATCACCGTTTAACATACCTTCGAAAGAATTGCTATCAAAAGATCTATCATTTCATTTTGATCCTGTAACTTTTAGGAGATGGGCTGTTTTCATTTCTTTCATTTCCATCAATTTCGCCTGATGGTCGCTATGAGAATATTCCTCATTGACCCTCCACTTGACGGTGCCTAGAATAGGATTGCTCGCTTCGGTGATGTCGAGGATGGAGCCTACTCCCGCTTTCCGATAAGATTTAGCCCTATCCACATTAACGACACTTATTGTTAAGGGCTCGTATGTTTCCAGTAGTGTCTATCCTCTGATGTTAGTGAGTTTGCTGCCTCACTCTGTGGCCCATGCATTAAAGTCGCCTCCTATAACCACTGGCGATCTGTAGAGGGCATTCGCAGTCAGATTGTCCAGCATCAGTTGGTAATTGCTGGCTGTCAAGTTGGGTCTTGCATAACAGCTGTAAAAATGGACCCCATTTATTTTTGTCCGCACAAAGCCTTCTGTTTGTTCGCTAGCTCCTTGGAATGTCACCCTAGAGATATGGGGCACAAAATATTTGGAGGAAATGAAACACGTTGAGGCCTATTAAGGTGTGCACAGGACTGCTTACGACGTTTTCAGAAAATGCACAAAGCCGGCATTTGTAGCACTGATAGTGTATTCATTCGTATGTCTTCCATTGAGCAGTACATAAACGATTTGGTTGGCCTTTCGAGCTTCTGCAGTACTCGAGGTCGGTGAGACCTTTCGTTTGTCTTTTAACTTATGTCTGTCAACCTTTTTCGTACGGCTGAGAATGACATTATTTATTGTCGGTATATGGAGGCTACATTACATCAACAGTCATTAGGAAGCTCCGTCTAAGTGGTCGCAAGAGTACTGATTATTCATCAGCGTAGTCAATCGAGCCGTGTTTGTAGCAAAGCTATTAGTTTTTGGCTCAGAGTCATTTTATTTTTTAGGGAGCTCTAAAGTGTTAGAGAACATATTGAAATTGTTGTTTATTGTCGTTCCGCTTCTGATTCAAATTTATTCGGTCCGAACGCTGCTCTTTATCACGAAGCTTGTCTGCGATCATATCCACCCTAAAACTCTATGGAAGCCTTTGGCCAACCATATAAACCTGAGCCCCGATTATAGGATATTCACAGTTCTGACTGACGTCAACGTTGATTTGATAGAGGGAGTTAAATTTATAAATTCTGTTGTTGGTGGGCAGTAAAGTCGGGACCATATATCTGTATGCCATTTAATGGCCCACGTATCGACGTAGCATTTCCACTGAGTACAGTAAGTTTATTAACTAAATATTAGATTTGAGCTCAAAATAAGAGAATCCTTAATTTATTTCAAAAGTTATCGGACCTTCACTACCTCTTTCCATTTGTACAATTTTGAAGAAAGATTCCACCTGAATTGCTTTTTACTTGACGGGTGGATTGTGCTTTATCAAAGTTCCTTCCCATCACTTTCAGTGGCAACTGAAATGTACACACACATACGAGTATAACTTGAGGAACTTAACTAGACCACTGTTTACAGGACTCCCATAAAAAAAACTTGTTTATAAGCACTTGTAACAACAAAGGGCCATTTTTTAATGAAAAAAGGACAACTCATCTGATTTTACCATTGCTTACACCTCATATACGTAAACAGAAATGTTCGCACCTTGCGGAATTACAACGCATAACCATAAAATTGTATGTGTATCCTGAAATAAAATTTTAACCGTTGTAACCGCATTACGACCATACTATCATCCACATACTCGTATTTTTACCTGTTCGTATTCGCGCACTGCTAACCCAAAAGCCCCGGAAAACCAATAAAACCCAACCTCTGTTAATGCCGTGCACATTCCACTGATGTCGTGTGTTAAATAAATTATTTTGAACTCGGTAAATTAAGGATTATATTGAGTAAATTGCCCAACACTCAATAACAACTACACATACATACAGGCTTATTTACTGATACTAACAAATATGTAGGTGTGCACCTACATATTTTCTTGGGCCGCAAACAAAGTACTTTCTCGTATGCCAAGTAATTTTAGAGAATGTCCCTCAACTTGAGATGGGTATTGTTGGACCCGTCCGTCCGTCCGTCCATGCGTCCGTGTGTCAGTTTGTCGTCGGTAAAATTCATCTGTTTAGCCTTTAGGCGTGCTATTCAGATATTTATTAGGACAAGTGCCTGGGCACTGGCTTAATTGCGATCATTTGTCGTATATTTATAGAGATCGTATCAACTAAAACATAGTATAAATGTAGGTCCGCATATATGTACATACTCGTATACCTACGACCACACGAATAGTGTGTAAAAGTAAAGAAATGGAAAAAAAGGATTTCTGCAGTTGTAATAAATTGGCCACACCAGCAGCACACTTATTGTGAGTCCGTGAAATTTATTACCACTCCTCTGGTATGATGGTCAGTTCTCTAGAGGCCAAGTTACGAAGCAATCCTATGATGGACACTCATTGTTTATTCTGTCACATATCTCTGTTTGATTTTATGGACCAAAAACTTTATGCGTAGATACGTTTTACCTTAAGATACGGATATTCTTTGAATTCGGATTAGGCTGGTCCCTATTGGAATGCCAGTTAAAAGGTCAATGGTCTGTTCATTAATAGAAGAGTTGACGGTATATTAAGTAGAATTATTTATTACATCTCATTAGTCCCAACGATATACATTCGTATCTAATTACATACATATGTATATCGAGTTTGAAGCTGCACTTCATGTTAGAGCGGATTGTTAAATTTTCGATGTAAAAAAATTTCTAAATAAAAGGAAATCCAATTTGTCAATTTTGTTGGTGTATTTTTCACGTAGGAATTACGGGTGCACGAGCTATGTTATTTAACTATCCAATTTAGAAGTAAAAAAAAGGAAATATTTTGAAGTGAAAGGAAGGCACATACCGGTAAGTGTGACCAGAATAGTTTTGTTATTTCGAAATATGATTGTAACATTCAGTTTTCACTGAAAAAATTCTTAGCACCAGATTCCCATGTTGTAAGCTGGCCTTAAAAGGAGACCTTTGGTATCACCGAAATTGAGACATAGCATGGAATCCGTCAATTTATTATACCACTTCGTTTACCGCCCAATAAGACTGGTATCCCAATATTCAAACAAACAATTTATTGGCGACTTAGGCGCTAACTCCTTCGTTCTCAGATCCTCATCTGACAATGAAACTGTCAGGTATCTGGAAATCGTCTGAACACACAATTGTGCCATTGTCAGACCATTATCAGGTGTTTAGAACATTTGAAGGCACATTTGCTATTGTCAGATGTGCTATGTTTATAACGTCTGATAATTTTTTCATTCTCAGTTAATTTTTCATATTTGAAAGAGCAAAAGGAAGTGTTGTAGAACGCAAGTTTCGGTGCTTTTTTTTACGCTGTTTTTTTTGTAACGATGAGTGAAATAAACTGTGTTTACGAGTATGTCGATGTCGAAAACTATACAACATTTCGGCCGATTGAGGGTCTAACACTTTCGCAGTTTCCGATGAAGTCGAAATATGCAAAAAACACCAAAATTGCAAAAACCATATCGGAAGAAAGTTAAGAGTGAATGGTCCCAGGACCAAATTTTGAAACTCATTCAAAAAATTGAGACTCGACGCAGTTTATGAGGTACTGGATGCGCACAATACAAAATTCCGAAGGAAGCCTTATGGCAGGAAGTCGCTAACAGCGTCCATATGAGCCTCAAAGGCAAGTGGTCGAGACTATAAGGGCAAATGGTCAAATCTCCGCACAACTTTTAATATCAACCGTGGCAAGTATCGTAAAAAAAAATCAGGTCAAGGTACTAGCGAATTAGTTCCTATTAGCCGTATTTTAAACAAATGCTGTTCTTGGAAGCAAATGAAGTTCTGCAGTCTACCCAATCGACGTCGTCTATGAAATTGGTAATTATTTCTTCGCCTTTGTTGGTTTCATGTTTCAGAATTATTCATTCTTTGTGTTCCTTTTTCAGAACTCCACTGTCAACGACAAAACACTTTTTCTGGATGTGAGCGAGCGTAATACGCTGGACTTTGTGTCACCGTCACCATTGACATCTGGGCAAGGACGCAAACGCAGTATTACTACGTCAACACCATCGCCATCTCCGTCAGATCGCAGTCGTTTAAAGCAAATGGCGGTAGAAACACTGCAGTCCATTCGTTCGCTACCGAAAAATGCATCCACTGCCTTATGAGTCTATAGGCCTCCGAGTTGCAAAACTTAACCCCAGAACAAGCTGCGTTCGCAAGGTTTAAACTGAGATGTGCATTCAATGATATTTTCAATGAGTGCTTTTTCAATTTCATTATCTTTTATATATTTTGTTCATATTATAGCTTTCGTCTGGGAAGCCGCAGGAACAGCCATTGGAATAGTATGAACTAATGTCGATTACTAGGCAGCCAGCAACAGTGGCGAAATCGCCAGTGAGAGGGCACAACCACCAACATTTGTTTTCTTAAATTTTTTTCATAAATAAAGATTTTATAGAAAATACAAATTCTTTTTATTTTATTGAAGCATTTTATACTGCCATTCTAATTCACCCTCTTCGACGACGTACATCTTGAACTCATTTCGTACATCTTTGGTTTCGAGCAGAGTTTCAGTACGGGTTCCTTCTAATGGATACAATGCACTGCTTTCCACACCCACATCAAGTCGCCAATCACCCAAGATAAGTTCGCCGATATCACTATAATAGTCGATTGAATTACTCGGAGTATACTTCTTTTTATTTGTTGTAATCAAGTAGTTGTGGAGCACGCAACACGCAAGCTCAACTTTTTTTTGACTGCTCGGCATCCAAGTGTATGGGCTTCCGCAGCACTCGGAAGCGTGCCGACATAATGCCGAAAACATTTTCAATAATACGGCGGGTGCAACTCAATCGATAATGAAATACTCGTTGCACCATTGAGGGACCACGTTGGCTGTATGGTTTTAATATGTTCGGCCGTAAGGCGAACGCATCATCTGCAACGAGTACATACGGAACAGGCAATTCTCTGCCGGGTAGTGATTTGTCTCCTGTCAAGCCCAGCTGATTAATGTCCAGCGATTGGCCAAATGTGCATCGGTTGAATACACCACCTTCGGAAAATCGCCCATTGCGGCCGACGTCGATGTACAGCAGTTTATATTCCACATCAGCAATGCCCATCAAAACAACGCTATGTGTGCCTTTATAGTTGTAAAATATGCTGCCAGCATTGGGTGATGCGATCATTACTACATGCTTTCTATCCACTGCTCCATTGCAGTTTGGGAATTGCCACAGTTCGCTAAATTTGCTGGCAACAACATCCCAGGCCTTGGGTGTTCTCGGCGTCTGGAATTAAACACAATTTTCTGTTCAATACATTGCATAAGGTAATGAAATTAATTTACCTGAAGATATCTATCGATGAGCATCTTGCAGATTGCATCCAGAACTTCTGGAATGATAGATGAGATAGTTGACACAGGAATGCGGAACAGGTATTGCATAGACCGAAAATGTTCGAAGGTAGCTAGGTATCGTAGCGTTAACACAAGCCGCTCAGCCGCTGAAATGCTCGAGCGCATATTCGTTTCTTGGTTTTGGATGTGTGGAGTCACCAAAGCTAGAAGATCATCGAATTGTTTACAATCCATACGCAAAAAATTGCGATACAATTCTGGCTAAAATTCTCAAAAAAAAAACAAAAACACTTCACTCTGTGCCGAATGAAAAAACAATTTTTAATTTGGCTGGAAATGCCTGTCAACGAATCTGCAAATTTTTTGTAAACAAACACCTGCCAACGGTGTTAACTGACAATTTTGAACCTAACAATGTTGCCTGGCAAAGTATTGTCAGGCCAACCATCTGACAATGAAATTGCCAGAGTTTGAGACAAAATATGACAACCGTGTGAACTGGCAATTTAGCATTATAAGGTAGTTCGCTATTGTCAGCTCATTTGTAGACCTGACAAGATTGTCTGATCTGGCAATCGTCTGAACATAGCTTTAGACTACAATCGCAAGAGACCGCCAGTGATTTATTCGATCGAGTTTACGTTAATCTTCAAGTTGCATCACTACCAAATACTCATCGGAGAAGCTGGCTCTGATGTACTGGGCTTTAATTCGACTCAACAAAGAAACTTTTGGTTTGAACCATTTATCCCGGACGAAGACAAGCAACTTTTCCGTTCTCCCGGCCAATATGAAGAAAGGCGGCAATTTCCAAGCTTAAGTCTACATAGTAAGGCTGCTGTACCCGACGACTGCATTTAAAGTAGCAGATGATGATTGGACACGGAGCATCAACTCATCTCCAAAATATATTATAGTTCGACGAAAGTATGCCTGACGAATGGAACCTCAGCCTTGTTGCCCGGTCCAAAAGAAGGGAGATCCCCTGAAATGCGCCAACTACGGGGGAATTAGTCTCCTCAACATCACCAACAAAATCCCGTCTGCCGTATCATGTGAACGCCTAGGACCCTTTGCAAACATTGTAACCGGCCCCATTCAGTGTAGTGTTAAGCTGAGAAGGTCTATCATGGATCAAATTTTCACATTACGGCAGATTATGGAAATAACGCAGGAGTTCCAAGCCATCGATACAAGCCACCCCTTCATCGATTTCAATGCCGCATATGACAGCATCTGTAGAGACGAACTATACAGAGCCATATTTCATTCGTTAATGCAAGATGAAACCTTCACTGTCAGAATAGGACTTCGCAGACTTCGTAAGGAAATATGAAAATTTACATATATTAGTCAAATTTTGGAGAAAACTAGAATCATTACAAATCATGGAACATGTTCTCCTAGACACAGTGGAAACAATCATAAAATCTATATCAATAGAAATAAAATGTCCTTAATTTCCTGCTCAAAATTCATTACCCAAGTAATCTGATACAATCCACGTTAATATAAACTGCCGCAGCAACCATCTCTCATCAGTTGTAATGATGGATAAAGTCACTTAATAATCTGCGGCGTCCTTTAAAGGCCTCAAGTTATCTGGTACCGATGGCATATACTTTGAAATTCTGTGGTCTTTTATTTCAATCTCATGATTTGAAAGATTCACGTGGGCGCCTTCACTTTTACTCTAGTGAATTCTCGAAATTTGAGGAATATGCTTAATATAACCTTGTTCAAAAATTTTCCGGAACTTATTCAGAAAATTAAAAATACAAGTTTATTCATCTAAAGCTATATTGTCTCCTTCAAAGTAATCTCCATCGACTGCAACACACTTATGCCAGCGCTTAATCCAATCCTCGAAACATTTTTTATATTCGGTTTTCGGTATGATGGACAGTGCTTCCTGCGATTTTTCCATTACTTCCTGTCGGATGCTGAAACGCGTTCCCCGTAGTGGTTTTTTAACTCGATTGAACAGAAAGAAGTCACAGGGAGCAAAACCAGGTAAATTCGGTGGCTGTTGGATGGTATTTGTTGCATTTTTCGTCAAACAATTGCGAATAATGATGGCACTGTGCGACGATGCGTTATCATGGTGCAAAATCGACGAGTTTTCTGCCCATAATTATGGTCTCTTTCGGAAATGCTTCACGCAAAGGTCTCATAACGCCCAAATACTCGTAATACTCTATGTTTACTGTCTGGCCTTCTGGCAAAAATTCATGAAGCATTACACCGTTGTAATCCATGAAAACCGTGAGCATTACCTTCTTTTTTGACTTAAAACGGCGTGGTTTTTTTGGTCTCGGCTCATTTGGTGAACGCCATTCACTTGCCTGATGTCTGGATTGCGTTTCGTACTCATAAATCCACGTCTCGTCTCCAGTAATGATCCTTTTGATCAATGTGGGATCGGATTCAGCCTCGCAAATCATCTCTTTTGCGACGTCAACACGCAAATTGAGGTCTTTTGGCATCAACTTTGCTGTTACACTACGGAAACCCGAATCATTAACCAAAACGTCTTGGACGGATTCATGGGCAATCTTCAAGTCCTCCGCTATCTCTCTAATGGTTAACTTGCGGTTACTGACCAACATTTGTTTTACTTCATCAATGTTTTCGTCAGTTTTCGATGTCGATGGTCTGCCACTGCGTTCATCATCTTCGATTGACGCACGACCACTTTTGATCCGCTCGCGCTCGTGCCACTGGTAAACGACCGTTTTCTTTAGAGAATCATTGCCGAAACACTTTTCCAACATTTCCAATGCTCGTGTACAATTAAATCCATTTGTTACGCAAAATTTAATATAAGTTCGTTGTTGCGAATTTAAATCCATTTCTAAAATTGTTAAAAATCGCCAACAGACACAGACAGAGATAGATGTACTCTTGGCTACGTAACTTTTGCAAATGTTAAGCTATGATGCTAAGAGTTAGAGAGAATGTCAACAACAGATTTACCAACTTAACAAAAAAACATAACTCAAATCGGAACAATGGGAACGCCACACGATGGTGTGGTGCGGAAACCTTTTAATCAAGATGGTATTTGCGATAACCGGAGTCCATGCCAACTTCTTCGTAATCCTTCTCTTCACGGGCCCTTAAAAATTTACCTTCTACAATACCTTTATCGACATACCCATGAACGGAAGGACGCTTGTCATGTATTAAGCCAAACTTTTGATCAAGACTAGCCCAGGTGCTAAGACTGTGGCATTGGACGACATGCAGACAGCGCTTTGACTCTGAGCCACGCACAATAGTTTGCGGCTGGTAGTTAAGGCCGGCCTTGGAGTCAGTTGAACACCAGTCGACGAATTGGATGGTGCGCTTGGTTTTGATGATAGTAAGGTCAGCGTTGACATGCACAATATATTTGACATCACGAGGATTGCACTTGACCATCTGGTTGGCTGATTCGAAACCGGCGTTGGTGGTTTCGACAACCAAGATATTGCTCATGGTGGGCCTTTTCGGCAGAGACAACTAGAACATAGTTGACCAGAGGGAAGTAGATATGTGGGTTAATTTGGAATTCAGTCAAGTGGACGTTCAATGCACTGGCCAATCAAATGGTTCAATTTCTCCGATGGAGATATCGGTTCAATGCTATTTGGGTAGTCAAGATAGAGTTGTAGAGTAGAGTAGATAGATGGCGAATTCCAATTGAGATTTCTTTCCATAAACAACAGAGATACATTCAATCAAGAGGAAGGTGAATACTGAACTGGTAAAACCACCCAGGGAGTGGAAGATCAACAAATCTTTGAGTCTGGTCAGCCAATATACGGATCATGTCCAAGACCATTGTTGTGATGACAATGAGCGTAGTTTCTGGTAGCATCTTCCTTACAGGTGATAAATTGTTCTGAATGGAACAATTGACGGTAGGTTCCGGTGTAGACATCATCGACTACAGTTGGTTTAAAATCGACGAAAACGGAACGAAAATGAACCATCACTTCCTCCAACAGTCTTATCTGATGGCATCTAACTATTGGGTTGGATTCCATGCTCCAAGCAGTACAACTCCTCGCAGGCGTTACCAATCTGTATACCAGCTTGACCAACGTCGATAGAGATACAGAGTGTCATGCACGTTGATTGAAGGTGTTTTTCGAATTAAAAGATTTCACAAAAGCGCAAAATAAACTACAGACATACTGATCTATGTAAATTACAGTTCACGCAGCCAGATATGAAACTCACCAAAACTGATTTCGAATGAATTGAATGTATCCAGTTGTATTGCAAATACGTACCAATCAGCTGCAGCTAGATGGGAGCAGAAATTTCTTTGCTGCTCTGGAAGAGCCTTACTAACCGAACTCATGGTGAACAATGAAAACAGCTTTTCTGCTAAAAGTTGATAAAGATGACTTTAATCGCTAAGGGATCCCAACCTATGGACCAGACTCACTCCCTGTTGCAGAACGTTTAGTGGATGGTTGAAATTCATGTGTCCCAGCCTGCGCTGCAGACCAACATGCAACATACATACTAACCCAGAAGGTTTTCTTGCTAGAACTGAATACGTACCTTACATGAATATCTGTCAACTTAAGGTATGTAACTCGACTGGTAACAAGGTTTTATAAATAAGGACTACTATGTTATTTGTCAGATACGGATTTTTCAGAGTGAACAGGGATTAAATACAGGCTTTGTGTCATGCTTCAATGTTGTAGTACAATATATTTTTTTTAAATTCTCTATAATACCAATGTCTACGGTCCAGCACATATAGATGATGTGGCTGGTTTGGCTATTGGATCATGCCTAGAAACAGCCGATTCTAATGCGTTGGCCTATACATAGAGTGTGAAACTAAACTGAAGGCCGTTTCAAGCTGATTTTGTTGTGTGGACTTATTGCCTCTTAATAGAAAGACACTACATTTCCTCTTTAGGTTGGTGTCAAAAATCATAAGAACCTTCTTCGAAGTATAATACCCCAAGGTAGCCATTTAAGTTCTTTATTATTCATCATGACAATTGAAAAAGTTAACTATACTATAACTGATTTTCTTCTGACTATTTTCCGCAGCAAAAACATCTAAACAAGTTTTCCACTCGGTGCCAAGCTATAATATACGAGTAAACTCGAAAAAGTCTGAAAACATTACCGGGCTAAACTAACTCGTTTATAATGAATTTGTTTCATATGAACAGGAATCCGCGATTTAGATATTTTCAGTGACAACGAACTGGACTTGCGTTCCTATATATTTTTTAGATGACTTTAAAATAAAAGCCAACACCGCTCTCGATTTCTTTGTATATTACTAAAGTTCGGCCTCTTTTTGAATACGGCAGCCAGGTCTGTTCACCCTATTATACCAACCATATTTTATAAGTAGAAAGCTATTGTCTATCCGTTCCGTCTTCGCCTTAAGCTTATAAACCGTTATAAGAGGTCGTAAATTTGGTGACATACTTTGTATTGACTAGCTCTATTGAAACCATCTGCCCAAACTTTTGATGCAATGGCACCGGTTACTTTTTATATGTCCTTTGACCCTGAAACTAGAAATGTGTCACATGTTTCAATTTTCATGGATGGCTCTAAATCCAGGTAAAGATCAGGGCTGGGGTCTGCGCGCAAAACGACAGCCATTACTCTGCAGAAAATATGTCCAAGCTGTGAAGTGTCTTTGTATGAACATTGATTTGATTGCACATGTTTTGGAATTGAGGAATGCTCGATAATAAATCGAAGCGCAATGTTCCCTTGATCTCCTGAGTTAGTTCTTATCGAAGACAAATGAAGGATCGTCTAATATTTCAACTGGATATTGTTTGGAGAAGTGGGCGCCATTCAACGCTTTAGTGATTCTGTAGACGGTTTAGCTATCGCACTTACTCGTATTATTTGGAGGTGCTTTTAAAGGGTGTTTTTTTGAAAGCTATACAAATTTCATATGAAATAAAATACTTGAAGCTAATGTCAATGTCTATGATGTTACCTTTATTTAGTAGATAATTTCATGCCATTTTAATATATTATCGGACATATACGCGCCAGGGCTAGCACGAATGAAACACAATCCTGGAGTTAAATTTTCGACAACTTTATCGAGCAACTTGGGCCGTATATCAGCAATAACACGGCGAATGTTGACTTGCAAATCGTCCAACGTTTCTGAAAAGTAATCTAAACGTGTGAGATCACAGGATCGTGGAGGCCAGTTCACATATCCATTACACGAAACTATGCGCTCAGCAAATGTTTCCCGCAATAAATTGATGCTGTCGCCTGCCGTGTGCCATGTTGCGCCATCTTGTTGAAACCAAAGCTCTCTCACGTCAATGCCATTCAACTGAGGAACGAAGAAGTCAGAAATCACGTTTCTATAGCGCTCTTCATTGACGGTAATATTCTGGCCGGCATTGTACTTAAAGAAATGTGGGCCGATGGTTCCACCAGCCAATAAAAACACACCAAACAGTGCAATTACCATTAAGAGCATCTGGATAAAGGCTTTTGGGTTTTCTCTACTCCAAATTCGGCAGTTTTGCTTGTTTACATATCCATTTAACCAGAAATAGGTCTCATCGAAGAACAAAATTTTGCGTTGAAAATGAGGATCAAGCTGAATCATGCTTTTGGCTCATTCACCGAACCTACGACGCGTCGAATGGTCACGCTGTTTCAACTCTTGCACAAGCTGGATCTTATAAGCTTTTAAGCCAAGATATTTCCGTAAAATCTTCCACAAAGTGGATGGGCATAGCTCCAATCATTCGGATTCTAAGATAAGCCCTTAGAAAAATAGTTGCAACCCTAAGGTGCCATTTTAATGTGTCTTCTACATTTGTCTTGGAAGCCTAAGGGATAACTTCAAAAATGACAGTCTATTTGCCAGCTTGTGTGCCAATACGTACCAGAGCCGCTGTTTATTGATCTCTGATCACAATGGTGACCTTATCCGAGACGTGATTTCAGTTTCGATATCGATTGAGGTTGGTCATTTAAACCTTCGAGGACAACGATTTATGCATTTAGCTAGAAGCGCTTGCCACACGTAACGCAAGCACTTTACCCCAAATACGAATGTTACAGGATCAATCCAAGGTTTGAGCGCTTAGTTAAGGCCCGGGTTCACTGCGAAAAATTGTTTTATTGTTAAATACAAGCAAGAAATTTAAATTCGTATGTCATGCTATGATTATACGACAAGGCTAAGCGCTCAAGGTCGTGCAACTTAGAGGGAGGTACTAGATAAAAGAATCGTAATCGTCAGTCTTACTTAACATACGCTTATTGACATAAAAATCGAACTCATTAATCATGCTGTCCATAATTCATAGCTTTCTGGTCACAGGTTAGTTACAACCATAATCGACGCGGTGAAAATTGAGATGGACGGGGGATACAAAACGCAGGATACATTAGTACACGACAGGCGATACACCCAATTAGCAGCTGACGAATAGAGCGCACGTCAGCAACTTTTCGTGTTTTTTTTTTTTGGAGTGTGGAGGGCAGTTGGAGAGAGATCATGCTAACTGGATAGGGTTATTGGTAGAGGCCCAGGTTTACCCCGGACTATAGCGCTACCTACGGAAGTAAGTAAGCAAGTAATGGTGTTGTCACGCGAAAATTAAATTCGTTATCGCGTATAACCCCTTCGTTGCGTATTAAGGAGGCAGAAGGTATTTATTCATTACCAATAAAATAAATAGGTCCTTGGGCGTGGTGGAAAACATCTATATGTATAAGTGAAAGCTTGGCACTAATTACGGCAGAAATTAGTAGAAGACTATCAGACTTCGCTTCTCATACTCTGTTCAATTCTGGTCACACTGGCATAAAGGCACAAAGGCACAAATCACATTCGTATGTTCAAATCCTACTAAACTGAAATGTTTCTGTTTTTGTGTTGTTTTTTTTGTTTTCGTGTCTGAGATATACATACACAGATACTCGCATTTATGATGTGAGTACTCGTATGTGACATAAGCAAAAACGGATATGACTCTTTCCCCGGGATGGATCCGCTCAATGCTTGTTGAAAAATTGAGCAGAACATCCTTTGTAGTACTCGTATTTCCTACTTGTGATGGAATTTGAAAAGGAAAAAGTTGATTGAATCCGGAAGACCATTTTTTATTCAAACCTCGGCTCTACGCAATTAGAACTGTTTCTCCTGATTACGAAAAAAATAAAAATAAAAACTTCAACAAATGTATACAGATACTCGTATTTTCGTCAGTGGTTTGCATTATTTATGGATGGATGTTTTTTTTTTATACGTATTCGGAATCCGTAAAAGTAAGGGAACAAATTTTACATGCATTTCCATGGAGTTAGATGGAGTTATTTGGAAAAAAGTACTAATTATAAAAGCATAACTAGACGTGAAGGTTTCTATCTGCAGTCGGATGGTTAGAATTGTTGGAAATACGAAAAAATGATGTCATGAATAATTTTTGCAAAAATGTGCCTTGCGCTGTATTCATTTGTGTTCACATACCCGAGCCTTGTCGCCAGTTTAAACAAAGTTAGATGATACCTGCATTCTGTAGAGTTTATGGTTGTAAGGGGATAACTAGGAAAAACCTTGTGACACTTTATGAATTTTTCCCTGTGGCAGAGAGAAATGACATCGTGTAGGAGGATTTGAAGACTGGGAGTGTCTTTTGGATGGACATTTGCCCTTTCAGAGCGTTTTTCAAATTAATACCGTCTAAGAATGTTGACAACAAAATACAATAACTTGCTCTTCATTGTCATTAAAGTTAGTTTATAGGCAAGGTAATATAAACCTGATTAGACGTAACTATTTTACATACTGGTGTGCGATTAAAACGTCCATCACACGCTAAGGGGAAGTAGCCATTTGAATACAAAAAGTGAGTGAATTTATGGCTTTGTTTTCTAAAATTCATCAACTTGGTAAGCAACAGGCAAGAGGTCCTTCTAACACTAATGAATTTGAAATTGGTGGCCGGAGAGGGGTTGATTTAACTTTCTTGTCAAACTAGGAATGGGTTTGCTTCAAATTAGTTATTTTGTTAGTTCCTGAGACCCCTCGGGGGACATAGATCGTCAACAACATCTGCACGGCGTCTTGTTCAGTTTTCTGCAGCGCGCTTTAGCTCCCTCCAACTCTTGCCAAGTGTTCGAAAATGCGACTCAACTGTTCTGCGCCATGTTTGCCTTAGGCGGCCAGCTCTTCTTCCTGACTGGGTAAGCGGGTTCCATTGCATGGTGTGCTTCGCAATGCCATTTCTTTTTTCTTGATGTCGATTGGCCGATTCTGATATGAATTTCTGCGTTTGAGATTCGGTTGGGCCAAATACTCTCAAAATGATACGCAAACACTGTTAACGAAGGACTGAAGCTTCCGAATGATTACTGTACTGTACCCCTACAGCAGAACTGACTCGACATTGGAGCGAAACAGTCGCAGCTTGGTCTTAGCTCTGCACTTTCCCGACCTCCTGTCCATCAATGTTAAGTAAAGAGAAAGACCTTGAAAGACCAAGGATTTTGGTTTAGCTGCATTTATTTTAAGCCCCACTCTGTTGGTTTCAGTTTCTAGATTTTGACTCATCTGATGTAAATCCAAAACCCTGTACGCAACCAAGCAGATATCATCAGCGTAATCAAGATGTTTCAAGTAAGATATCATTATCATTAGAAAAAGAAGCGGTGATACAACACAACCCTGTGGAACTTCGCTTTGGACTTCAAAGGCTTCTGATAACTTACCATTGCCTAGTCCATTTTGCCCCTTCGTACATAGCGTTAATAATAGCAACCATTTTAACAGGCTTTCCATATAAACTCCCGTTTCACACTATCAAAAGCCTTTTCGAAATCGATAAAAAGCAGATAGAGCGGAGACCTATACTCAACGCATTGTTCTATGGAGATCCTTAAGAGGATCCAGGGCGAAAACCTGCTTGTTCGACAACGAAAGTTAAGTTTAAATGTACTTTGATCTTGTCCAGAATTATATTCACTATTATTTTGGCCACTATCGACAGAATGCATATCCGCCGAAAATTTCCGCAATCCATGAAATTGCCCCTTTCGGCAACTTGAGAATCATCTACTGATTCCACTCCTCCGGAAAACGCTCATTTCCCTATGACTTTGACTTTTATTTGTATAATTAGCGCGCGCTCAAGGGATTTATGTACCCGTAAAATGTTTATAAATAGTGCGGCGAAGGAAATTTGATAAGTATTTGGCGTAGCTTTGGAAAATTACGTGGAACTTCCATTAATGCCTACTGCTTTGTTGTTCTTGAGGGCCGGTTGCAGTCGCTGTACTGCTAGGAGGCCAGAACGACTCTAGGATCTAACATGAACTCCTGTCTGTGATGACTTAATCTCACGAGCTGCCATATATCCATGTGAGCGAGGATACCTTGCCACCACTTGCATGTATTATGAATACCAATTCGGAACCCTTGGTGCGAGTCGAGGCCGATATAAAACCCCTTGCTGATCTTAGGGTCGCGACACCTAGAACTTATTTTCTACTCCACTACCGATCAACCTCAAGTAAAAGACCGGTTTAAATCACAGCCATCGTGACGCTCCTTCTTCAAGTTAGATCCGGACCGAAGTCCAGGGGGCTCCTGACCCCCACGTTACCACGTTTTAAGTCCTGGTATGGACTACCCGTAGTCTTGCCACTCAACAGGACCTATGACCGGCAGCCTGTTAAGTTCTGAAAACGATAATACCAGTGTTTGCTTCAGCCCCCGCTTTTTATTAGACTACGTCATGGATGGAAGAAGCCTTGATAATTGGGCGGCAGCCGGCTAAGGGAGCCAGTGCGAATTCGAGAGTTTGCTATTTCAGATAGTTGGTTTTGGTTCGTTACACACGGTCTGTGGTCTATATGGTTAAGTACTTGTACCATTGCGAACTGCTCCATCTATCTTCTAAGCTGGTCCTCATACGTTATGTGTAGAGAACCTTCCCAATTTTTTACAGAATGCTGTTTGGTGTTGCGTCCCCCTGTAAGCTTCTTGGTAGGTGTATATATAAACGGTTCTACTGTCGCACCGGTTTGCTGCCATTTCGGCTAGGGCGTTCATGTGATTGCGCTTATTGCTTCTTACTCAATGCTGTACTTCTCTTCTTTTCACTTGGCATCGATCTTAGAATTCAGATTTTTTTGCTGCTGGCCTAGTGCAACCGAAATCTGAGTGAAATACGCTCCTTGATCAGTCTCAAGGAGTCAGTTGATATCATGTACTGTGGTTTCTTTGCGTTTTACCGATGAACATCTATTGTTTGTTCAGATTTGTTGAGTGTTATCGTTCCTAAACTGACAAGGTTCCTGAATTGTTTGCTCCCAGCGGGATCCTGGAGTCTGTCGATATTCTACCTGGGTATAGTGAGCATGTTTTGAAGTGGATGTAGTACGAAGGTGTACTTAAGCTACCTTAAGATCGCGAACACCATCCCGATGCCGGCTTTACGCCAGTTACTTGTCATAAAGACAGCTTCTACATCGCAGGCTAATAACGATGTGGTCTATCTAATTTCGTGTTATCTGCCTATTAGATGAGATCCAGCTGATTTTGTGTGCTCAAACAGAGTGCCTAGCTGGTTGTCGTTGCAAAAATGGTCTCTAATCTAAGCGCGCTTATCTCGCTTCCTACCTAGGCATTGTAGTCTCTCATTACTATCATGACGTTACCGTTTCGAGTTGAATTGCAGGCGACACCTAGTTGATCCTAGAATCTGTCCTTTTTGTCCTCAGTCGAGCATTCCATCGGTGCATAGCACTGGATAATGGTTACTTTTCCTATAGTACTCTGGAATATGGTCGTTAATATCCGGTCATTATTAGGCCTCCACGGTAAGAGGCTCTTCCGCTGATGTTAACATAAGCCCTACACCGGACTACCGCACGCTTCCATCTGGCTTTCCAAAGTAAAGTAATATAGTGTTCCCAGTTGGTGAAAGGTATTGACCTGCGTCCCAACACCTTATCTCACTGCGTCCCAAGATATCCAACCTGTACCGCGTGAACTCCCTTTCTAGTTGGAGGAATCTGGTGTTCTGAGGACCTTCTTATCGAGAGTCGAGGATGGTCTTTATCAGTTTCACAACCCGATCGTTTCCCGTAATCGATAGCCAAAGATCGTCAACAAAGTATCCGTCCGTATCAGAGGCGTTTGTTTCAATTTCGGAGCAAGAACATTTTTTATGATTGCGGTCGCTGTGCCACAGATCAACCAGCCCTTGCACTGTCTTGTGGCGCAGGAGACTTGCCACTTCGCAATCTCTGAATAAATTCCCAGATTACGCAATGCGGAGGCGTGAAGTAGTACTTACTAAAGTGGCAAGGCTCTTTCTCGTTTTTTAACGAATCAGCACCCACCGGAGGATGTTGCTTCTACAAGGCTAATACTAGTTACTTTCCACCCACTAATTAATCATCCGAAATAGGAAATACTGTTTTCTTAACAGCACCAAAACGTTAGGTTGGAATGACCAATGCAGTGAATTTGGATCTACACACCAACTGCCAGTACTCAAGAACTCCACAGTGCAGGAGTGCCAATCAACAAGGTCTTTGGGAAACCAAAAAAAAAGCTCCCAAAGAGCTCAACTCAAATGGCGGAACAGAAAAATCATCTTAAAGAGGAAGGAAGTAAGAAAACTATATAACAGGACAAAACTTTTATAAATGATACCACACGGCACAGCAAATGATTCTTCGAGACCTTGCAAGATTATTGCAAAAAGAGCTAGCTTACTTGCTAGATGAGGAAAAATAACATAATCTAGGCTGAGAGCAGTTGTTATTGGCTGAAGCTTAAATAACTAATTGCGGAGCCGCCAATTCTTTTAAAACACAAAACTGGATATTCTCGATAAATTGGAATTTAAGCACCAAATCAATATCCATTGCATTGTCGAAAACGGAAGGCTTTCCATTCTGATCACGTATTCGTCGTGAAAAATGGTGCAAAATATCTAGGTTCCCTGAATGTAAGAAATAAGCGCTTATTCGCCCTAAATTAGAGTACAACGCCCATATTTGGTCAGATGTCCTCAAAACTTCTCTGCACTTTCCAAAAACGATTTAAACCCGTGAGACTTTACCTGAACGACACTAATATAGCTCAGTCAATCCACATGCTGCAATACTGATGCGATATGCTAGCCTTACCTTCTTCTATCTCTATTTTTACCCGTCAAGCCAAACATCAAACTTACTATTAAACATCGTGATTGCATGCTATGCTATACTGCTATCGATTTATTGAAGACAATGTTCCTTAATCAAAGGATTTTAAAAAAAGTATTGATTTCGACTGACCACGACGATCGCATGATTTGAATCCGTCTGGGTTTTTCTTGTGGGGATATTTTAAAAGCAGGACTTACGCTAACAAACCAGTGTCCTTCGAACAACTTAAGGTCTACGAATTCGACGGTATTTCACAAGAAGCTCTGGAAAAAGTGATGATGAGTATAGAAGACTTGAGATACACATTCCTTTATGGTGTCCTAGTGTGATGGTGGCAAAATAAAGGCATACCATTCCATGTAGCATCCCTTTCAACTCCTACAGAACCATCGCTCGCCTTCCTTGAGCTTATACTGCTTGACTCAGTTAACAGTGTGACACACCAACTTGGCCTTCTTTAAGAGTATCAGCAATGGACACTACACTGGCTGGCGATCCTATGAATGAAACTGCTCCTTTGGTTTACAGCAACCAGACCCTTCCACCTCATGGCTGGAAAGTCGCGAGACTGGAGGAACTAAGGGGCTCTTATAGATCCCTTAATCCTCTAGCGCAGACAATACGCATGATTCGGTTCGGCTTCGAGTCAATACATCTAAGGGTCTATAAAAAGGATGAGCTGGATGCCGCTAAGCAACCTCCTCCTACTTTAACGGAGACACCAAATACAACCTTAGATCTTGGAGCGTCGATATTCTTTCTCAGAAATGGTTAGCGACGACTGCAATCTATCCGCGGTGGCAATTAAGTCGTCGGTCTCTTCTTTTGACATCCTGTCGGAAATGGAAACCGATGACGAAGCACAAAGAGGTCCTTTACGATTAGAGGAAGAAGATGAGCTCTTGAGCTCTTGAGCACATCTTCAGAATCGGAGGACTTCAACAGCACCGTGGTGGAGGCTACTGTGGTAAACTGTAGCAATGACACGGTTTCTCCAGACTAATCTCCATCTCTCAAAAAAGGATACGTCCGCACTCATTCTGCGTCTCTCTAAAAAGACAGAGGACGTTACCTTAATCCAGGAACCATGGATCGTAGAAGGCGTGGTTCGTGAATTTTGGACACCTGTATACGCTCCTCTCTATACAAGAGACAAAGGTAAGATTAGAACTATGTAGTATATCAGTGAAACGTAGCCTTAATGCAGTTTAGCTTCCTAATCCTAGCGACCCCGACTTAACCGTTGCCAGACTAGAGACTGCTAAAGGCTCCTTCTGACTAGCATCGGCATATCTTGGCCACGATCATGTGGGCCCTCTCCCTGGTGATAACCTAGAAAGGGTGGTACGGGAAGCTAGAAAGTAAAAAACTCACCACATCATCGGATGTGACGCTAACGCACATCATACGGTTTGGGGCAGTACCGACATCAACGATAGAGATGAGTTTGTTTTTGATTATATTATAAGTACTAGCCTCATTGTTTGCAACATCGGCAATGAGCCCACTTTTACAACAAGAAACCGACAGGAGGTGCTAGATATCGCTCTTGTCACCGACAACATCACTTAAATACTAACGAACTGGGTGGTATTGTCTGAGCGCTTATTTTCAGACCACAGATGCCTGAGTGACGCTTCTCATAGCCAACCAACATTCTGGAATGCTGATTAGCCAAGATAGAGAGGAATACTGTCAGAAACACTATCCTCTGAATTCTCAAGTCCCCCACGTGACACCAACGAACGTGAGATGAAACTCAAGGAATTCACCTTGGCTCTCAATGCACAAGAAAAGTGGCGACATCTCTGAGGCATCGCGGCTAAGAAAAATCCGCTCTACAAATCCTATGATGCCTAGCTGTTTGAAAAAAACCGATGGCTCTTGGACAACCTCAAGTGATGTATCACTCAACTTGCTACTGGATACTCACTTTCCAGGTAGCTCCCTATTCGCGGTCAGTAGCAACTACAACAGAACTACTGCAACCGTGACGAAAAATCATGGTTTGATTACAAGAGACAAGCTGCTTTGGGCGCTGCATAGCTTTAAACCATACAAGTCTGCTGGTCCGGATGGTATAATATAGTACTTGCCGAGCTACAAAAATCCTGCCTATGCTAGAAAATATCATAAGCAGCTGTTTAGAAACGATTCACATTTCACTGTCATAGAGAAAAGTTAATGTAGCTTTCATTCCCAGGCCGGAAAATGCTCTCATGTTGTCCCAAACAACCTCAGACCTATAAGTCTATCATCTTCCCTTCTGAAAACCCTAGAATGACTAATTGATATCCACATATGAGCTAAAATTGATCGACGACTTTTGTCAACGACTCAATGCCTATTCTAAAGGAAACTCTGTTGAAAGGAATCTGCATTCACTGACTAGCCAAATCGAACGATCCCTACGATATAGAGAATACACAATGTTCGATTTCCTGGATATAGAGGCCTTTAACAGCGTCAACATATCCGCAATCACGACTGCGCTATCAACTTTGGAGGTAGATGATTCGCTTGCTGAATAGCATGATAATCAACTCCAAACTGGGTGGGGCTTCTGCTAAAAGATGTGACAGCAGAGGTACGCCGCAAGGCGGTGTCCTTTCCCCCCTTCTATAGAACTTAGTGGTTAATGAACTGTTGATATACCTTGAGGCGGGTGGTAGCAGGGTAATTGCGTATGCGGATGAAGTTGCTATAGCCGTTTCACATTAGCATCTTAATACCGTGAAAGAACTCCTTCAACTAAATCTCAACACATAGACCCGTTGGGCAGATCGCTGTGAATTGTGCATAAGAGGAGAGGTCTACTCCATCTCCAGCATTAGACATTCCGTTTCATTTGACACCCCTCGATATTTTCAGCAGGCAAGTAGCTGTGACTGCAGGAAACATCTCAGCGCCAGCATATGTGTCATCGCTGGACACTGCGTCATAAGCAATCACGCAAGAAGACTTGGCGCTTTTACATACGATTTCTGTAGAAGTTGTATGGATGAGGAGGAAGAGGAGACAATCCTCCACCTACTCTGTACATGTCCAGCTCTCTCCCAGAGATGCAAATTTCACTTAGGAGCTTTGTTCTACAATGACCTAAACGATTCAAAAAATATAGACGTAAACAGTTTCCAATGCTTCATTGTAAGCTCCTACTGGTTTCATTAGTAAGAGGTTATAGATCCACGTGGCTTCACAATGGGTCAGTAGACCTAAGTGGGATGGTGTTTGCAACATCCGCTCTTACCTACCTACCTTTACTTATTATACGTAGAAAAGTATAAATGGGAAAGTCATGTAAAACGGCATTGCTACCTAAGCAGGTGGATCCAAAATAGCAGAAGGAAGGTTATTTTCTGCTCAGACCTTGCATTTAAATGCATTTAAATCGGAAGTTCCGACTGCTCTTAAGTCGGCGGAACTTATTAATCTGGTCGATATCTGATATTGATATCGCCATCTTTATTAACAACCATAATAATCTTCAATTATGATTTAGCCACTAATAATTGTCCAATGCTCAAGTTATAATATTATGCAGGGAGAACCGAGTGAGACTATGCTGAGTACCCGGAATAACCACCGTGTGGCGCTTCCATTGTTCCGATTTGAGTTCTGTTTTTTTTGTTATGTTGGTAAATCTGTTGTTGACATTCCTTCTAAATCTTAGCATCATAGCTGAACGTTTGCAAAAGTTACGTAGCCAAGAGTACATCTTGCTCTGTGTGTGTTTGCGATTTTTTACAATTTTACTCTTAGAAATGGATTTAAATTTGCAACAACGAACTTGTACGAGTATTAAATTTTGCGTAGAAAACGGATTTAATGGTGCGCGAATGTTGGAAAAGTGTTTTGGTGTTTCGGCAACGATTCTCTAAAGAAAATGGTCGTTCACCAGTGGCACGAGCGGTTCAAAAGTGCCAGTAAGTCAATCGAAGATAATGAACTCAGTGGCAGACCATCGACATCGAAAACCGACGAAAACATTGATGAAGTACGAGTAAAAGATATGTTGGTCAATAGCCGTAAATTAACCATCAGAGAGATAGCGGAGGACTTGAACATTGCCTATGGATCCGTTCAAGACATTTTGGTTAATGATTTGGATTTACGTCGTGTAGCAGCAAAGTTGGTGCCAAAAGACCTCAATTTCATGCAAAATAGAGACGGTGTTAACGTCGCAAAAGAGATGATTTGCGAAGCTGAATCCGATTCCGCATTCATCAAAAGGATCATTACTGGAGACGAGACGTGGGTTTATGAGTACGACACGCAATCCAGACATTAGGAAAGTGAATGGCGTTCACCAAATGAGCCAAAACCAAAAAAAACACGTCGTTTTCAGTCAAAAAAGAAGGCAATGCTCACGGTTCTCATGGATTACAACGGTGTAGTGCATTATGAATTTTTGCCAGAAGCCCAGACAGTAAACAAAGAGTATTACGAGTATTTGGGCGTTATGAGACGTTTGCGCGAAGCAATTCGCCGTAAGAGACCAGAATTATGGGCAGAAAACACGTGGATTTTGCACCATGATAACGCATCGTCGCACAGTGCCATCATTATTCGTAATTGTTTGACGAAAAATGCAACAAATACCATCCAACAGCCACCGAATTCACCTGATTTGGCTCCCTGTGACTTCTTTCAGTGCAATCGAGTTAAAAAACTACTACGGGGAACGCGTTTCAGCAGCCGAGAGGAAGTAATGGAAAAATCGCAGGAAGCCCTGATGGACAGTA
The DNA here is from genome assembly GCA_963966105.1 of Volucella zonaria. NCBI lineage: Eukaryota > Metazoa > Arthropoda > Insecta > Diptera > Syrphidae > Volucella > Volucella zonaria. The sequence continues at coordinate 9,431,408 of OZ014530.1, forward strand.
TGTTGCAGTCGATGGGGATTACTCTGAAGGGTACAATACATATAGATTTAGATGAATATACTTTTATTTCCAATTTTCTGAATACGTTCCGGGAAAGGTTGTATGTGTGATGTCAAAACGCGCCAGTACAGGAAAGTTAACCGATGCGCTGTTTGCGCTTTGTCGGGGAACATGTGTAATTTTTTCACTAAAATTCGCTGTAGGGTCCGTCTGGTGGTGCCCGATTGCATGGCCCCTCATCTGGTTGATGTTTCTACGTTCTCAGCGACATCGGCAGCCACAGCCGCGATATTCTCGGCCAAACGGGAAGTCTTTTGGCGGCCACGGCATGGTCTCCTGTGGTTCCACTCTGTTTGAGTCAAGTAGCTAAGCACCGGAATGTTTGCCTAATTGTCGCTACACGATTAGGAAATCGACATCGAAATTCACACTGCGCTAGCACCACCGACCGATTATTCATCAAAAACATCGACACAATTATACCACGCTCTTGCGGAGTATAGCACTCTATTGCTTATTTGTTTGTATACTGCAATTGTCTAGTTCATAAATGTCAAATATGATTGACGTACGACGCCATTTGCAAAAACTATACCATCTTCCGATAGGGTGATTAATTTTGTGCCAACCTGTATTTATCGCAAAATCAGGTTTAATGACAGGCTTTACTCGTGGCTCCAGTGATGATCATGACTCATATCTACTTTACTCTACAGGAAACACGACGAAAGCTGGTAACTTCGTTAATCTTGCTTCTCATAGACTCAGTATCCCAGCTTCACATCTACTCCATACGCAAATGTGATAGGAGATAAATTCAGAGAGAGTTACACTCATGAAAGTCCGGGACCCGAGTTTTATTCAATGGCTAACGTAACCGGACAGTGATCAATGGTTACTTCTTCGAAAATATGGATGACAGTGATGGGGGCGACATATCCTTCCAAATGTATGGCGTCACTGCCCATGAAACTATTGACAGTCTTATTGGTCTAAAATCAGTAGAAGGTGTTAAGCGCCCTACACACGATCAATGTTACTTTTCAATATTAATTGGATGAGTCGTCATTCAAGTAATATTGATCGTTTGTGTGCTATTCAATGTTCTTGTTTGATTTGATTTTCGTCATATTTCATTGATATTACATTCATCATTTGTAGGCTAAATCAATATTACGTGTCAATGTTTTCATTTGGGAAATAGTAAGTATTCGCAGCGGCAAAATGTCTGATTTTCGACAATGTTCAAGAGAATTTTTAAGTGAATTTATCCAAATATATCGCGAAAATGAGTGTTTGTGGAAAGTGAAATCATCTGAATATACTCGTATGAACAAAGATTTGAAACAAAAGTCATGTGAGAAATTGTGGGCGAAATTATTAGAAATTGATAAAACTGCCACAGTTGGAACCGTTAAAAACAAAATTAATAGTATGAGAACAAATTTTCGGGCGGAATTAAAGAAAATCAAGGACTCCAAAAAGTCAGGAGCAGGGGAGGATGATATTTACCGGCCACCTTTATGGTATTTCATTGAGTTGCTGTCCTTGACAGATCACGAAATGTCGAGAAGTGGATTGAGCAGCAGAAGCTCAGCTTCCGTTAGTTCTAATTTACCAGATTTGGCGTCCGAAGAAAGCGTAAGTTTTTTTTTTGTGTACAAATAGAAACAATTTTAAATACCACAAAATTTCAGTTATATGCTGACGTTAACAGTCCTTCAATTACGCTAGAAACTGAGCAAAGGACACCATTTTCCCGTAAAAGGCAAGCTAAGAATACGAGTGCAGAGTAAGCCCAAGCTGTATTGCAACAAGAAAAATTGAATTCAAATAAAGAAGATGATTGCGATATATATGGTAAAAATGTTGCTTGCGAATTAAGGTCCATTCCGGAAGAAGCCAGAATTTATGTTAAACAAATAATAAACGACGAAATTTTTGAAGCTAAAGTTGGGAGAGCAAAACAAATTCGCCCTATATTGGAAGTTGAACAAGAGAGAAACATTCAGCAAGAAATGCAAGACATGAATCCAGACATCCGGACACAACAATTTCTTTCTAAATGGCAATAAAAGAAGATTAAGTGTTTTTTTTTATTATAATATGAATTGAATTTTATTTTAGTTGAGTTAATTATTTCTTGTTTGAATAAAATACTGTAAACGAACAGTTTTTCCTTCCAAGCCAACCCGTCGATCTGTGCGTTCGTTTGGAAGTTGTATTACAGATCCGTCAATGCAGTTCGGGTTTCACCTCCTGAGGTAGTTGTGCAATGCACAGATTGCTAAAACGACATAGTCGATGGTTTCCAAGGACAAATTAATATTTGTATGGAAAACCCTGAATCGCGACGAGAGAATGCCAAATGCGTTTTCTACAACTTGTCGTGCACCGGAAAGCTTTTTATTAAAATATTCCCTATCTTCATTTAAATCTTGTCTTGAAAACGGTTTAATCATATTGTACGATCAGCGATTCTGACCGCTTTGAATGTAAAAGTTACTTTGTTAGTTCGTAAGAAAATTCACATCAAAAATGGAATTGGGGGTTGTGGATTCTGTGGGTCTTTCCGATTGTGCTATTCTTGCAATTTTTTCACAGCGAGAGGACAAGTGACGCAGCGACAGGAGACAACGACTGAAAAAAAAGCCAAGCGTGAACAAGTGAAAAAAGAGGCTCAAACTGAGCGTTTACTGCTTTTTATACAATTCAATTGGTATAAATTTTAACGAAAGTTAACAATAATTAAATACAATAAATATGGCGGCTCGATATTCATAGGCGCCAAGTTTAAATATTAAGGAAATTTAGTACAATGAAGATTATCGATTTAATTCACAATTTACAATTCACAATTTACAATTCAATAAATATCATTGTTGTATGTTGTTGATAAAGTGCTCCAACATTCCGCCCACTTTGAAAGGTCACTTTCAAATAGGAAGGACAGCAAGCTTGCGAATTGGACGTCGTAAAAGCCCTTTTGTCGTCCGGATGTCAGCAACTCTCATCTTGGCATCATTGCCTGGAATAGTTTTAATGACTCTACCAAGCAGCCACTTCTGGGGAGGAAGGTTATCGTCATGTACGATGACCATTGCGCCAGCTTCCAAAATTTTGCTGAGGGGAGGACCACTTTGACCGTTGCTGAAGTTCGTTGACGTATTCGTTTGACCAGCGCTTCCAGAAATGAGTTTTGACAGCGTTTATGCGACGCCATCTTTGCAGGTAGCTGATATCAGATACATCATCTGGTGCTTCGGGAATGGCCCTTAGTGCTGCTCCGATGAGAAGATGCCCAGGAGTTAAAGCTTCAAAATCGTTGGGATCGGTCGATAGCGAAGATATTGGCCGGGAATTCATCACGGCTTCAATCTCGACCAATGCTGTTGAAAGCTCTTCAAATGTCAGCTTAGCGTTGTGAAGACTTCGATACAGATGTCCCTTTGCAACCTTGACGGCATCGTCCCAGAGCCCACCGAAATGTGGAGTCCTAGGTGGGATGAAATGATAATTAATATTGTCATTAGAACAAAAGTGATTAATGATTTCAAATGATTTTTGTTGAAACAACATTTTGCGGAATTCTTTAAGTTTTGAGTCCGCCCCTACAAAATTTGTAGCGTTATCACAAAAAATTGCATGTGGTAACCCTCGACGACCAATCATCCGCTTTAAAGCCGCAATGAATGCGTCTGCAGATAAATCTGATACGGCTTCAAGGTGGACAGCCTTTGATGTAAAGCAGACGAAAACTGCAACATACGTCTTGTAGGGAATCTTCCCACGAATCCTATAAAAAGTATAAATTGGTCCACAAAAATACACACCACAACGAGAAAAAGGCCGAGACGAGATAAGTCTTTCAGCAGGTAGATCACCCATGACCTGTTGAAGTAGCTTCGGACGGTATCTTGTACAAGATACGCACTTTCTGACGACCTTCCTAGCAATATCTCTTGCGTTGACGATCCAGAATCGTTGTCTAATTAGTGCAACAAGAGTCTTGGGTTCTGCATGAAAATTTGATATGTGTACATCCCTAACCATTGATAGAACAAAGTTTGACTCCTTTGGAAGAAGAAATGGATGTTTCTGCTCCTCTGGAACGTTCGCATTCTTCAGTCGACCTCCTACCTTTAACAATTGAATTCCGTTGGACTCATCAATGAACGGGCTTAAACATTTGATAGCTCCTTTAGGTTGTTTCCCATCTTGGATCAGATCAATTTCATCAGCAAAAGAATATGTTTGGATAATCCATACGATTTTATGGAGCGCAGAATCTAATTCCATGGGGGTAAGAAATTTAACGTTTTCCACCGAACGTTTCCTCATCCTATTGACAATCCGTAATACGTACGCGAAAATGCGTATTGTCTTTCTACGAGTATAAGAGCTATATTTATTTACGATATCCACTAAATACGGTGATTCTTCTGAATGTTTTTTACTAAGCAATGCGGTTTTTCTCTTTTCCAACGTAAGGAATTCCGAAGAAAGTTCTTCATTCAAGTGAAGTGGCCATTTTTCAGGGGGTTCTAACAAAAAAGAAGGTCCAGAAAACCATATCGAGTCCCTTAGCCCCTGAGTCGTACAGCCCCGTGAAACAATATCGGCAGGGTTTTCTTTTGTGGGAACATGTCTCCAGACGATATTCTGCGTATGTTCCTGAATTTCCGCTACTCGATTTCCTACGAACGTCGTGAAGAAGATTTTCGTCCAAAAGAAGATTTTCGAGAACGATGTTTTGAAGATTGGTTCGATTTTCAACCACAATTTGGAGAGAAGGTGAGCACCACAAAGTTCTAATCGTGTGAGTTGTTTCCTTTTTGTCGGTGCAACCTTAGACTTTGCTACCAAAAGTTTGACACATATCGAACCTGAGGTATCAGTAGTTCTGATGTAAATGCAACATCCATATGCGTGCAGAGAAGCGTCGCAAAATCCATGGATTTGTATTTCCTTCGGATTTGGAGATAGAACGAACCGTGGAACAGAAATGTTTTTGAGCGAATTTAAATCCAACATAAATTGAAGCCACTCTGTTTCAATATTATGCGGAACTGCCGCATCCCAGTCTAACTTTTCAATCCAGACCTTTTGGAGCAGGATTTTTGCAATAATGATTATTGGGCTTAGCAACCCCATTGGATCGAATAGAGCAGATGATACTGACAACATAGATCTTTTCGTACAACTGGTATATGTGGGATTATTTTTGTAGCTAAACGAAAAATGGTCGTTTTTGGGATCCCAAGTGATTCCCAAGGTACTCGTTAGATTTGAGTCTGCTATATTTATATCTTTGTGTTTCGGATTCTGTTGTTCAACATCCAACCCATTGCTATACCACTTTGAAAGTTCAAGGCCTGCTGACTTCAAAATTGACACCACTTCCCTTTGTATCTGACGTAATTCATCGAGAGTGTGAGCTCCAGTGAGCATGTCATCGACGTAAAAGTCCGAGCGAATTATTTTGGATCCTAATTTTTTACTTTTAAATTTATCTGCAAGATACATAAGCGAGCGGATTGCCAGGAATGGCGCCGAAGTTGTACCATAGGTTACAGTATTTAGCTCGTAAGTTTGTATGGGTGACTGCTCGCTTTCCCTCCATAAAATATATTGATACTTACGATGAGAAGGATGCATTAGTATCTGTCTATACATTTTAACTATATCTGCAGTCAAGGCGTATCTATGAAAACGAAATCTCAGTAGAATGAGGAACAAATCGTCCTGAATGGTCGGACCTGTCATGAGGATTTCATTAAGGGATATTTGCGATGATGTCCGGCAAGAGGCATCAAAACTACTCTTAGTTTAGTTGAAGTGCTTCCTGGTTTCAGAACTGCCTGATGAGGTAAGTAATAATGAGATTCTTTCAAGATAGGACTCTCTACCAATGACATATGCCCTAGATCCTTATATTCCTGCAAAAATTTAACATATTCAGATTTTAGTGAAGGATCCTTGGAAAACCTGCACTCTAACGATAGAAATCTCCTCAATGCAATGTCGTAAGAATTTCCTATGCACCCGGGATCTTGCCTAAATGGGAGTTGAACCATTAGTCTTCCACTAGGTAGTTCTTCGATAGTTTTCCGAAAGTGCGTTTCACAATCTACATGTTCTTTTGTCAACTTTGACTTGCGTGCATCCACTGCTTCCAGCTCCCAAAACTTTTCGACAAATGCATCTAATAGGTCTTCCGATGAACTTAGACAGCACATCTGTTTTTCGGGTTGCAGCCGGTTTCCGTATTTCCCAGATGCAATCCATCCTAAATGTGTATTTTGCAGCGAGGGAAGTTCCGGTCCGAGCTTAATTTGACCTGCCAGAAGTAGTTCAAAGAACGTTTCAGCTCCAAGTATCATGTCGATCGGCGATGGTACGTTAAAATGGTCATCTGCAAGTTCAATATTGTTGGGTAAGTTCCAGTCCTTTACCTTAAGTTCTGAGTTAGGTTGATATCCTGTAATGGTTGGTGTAACTAAGAATTCCAAAGAAATTTCAAAATTATTGAGTCTTGAGCGAATGGTAGTTTGAGTAAGGAATTTAATCTTGGTTTTAGTTGATCCGATTCCAACTATATCCATATTTTTCCTTTGCCTATGTAAATTTAAGGAGTTGGCGAAGCGCTCCTTTATAAAATTGACTTGTGAACCTGAATCCAATAACACACGGCCCATTTGGAAACTTCCGAAGCCATCCTTGACCAAAATCAAAGCAGTCGCTAAAATCACCTGTGCTGTTCTAAAGGCGGATTCCTTCTCCAACGCAGAATGGGAAGCTGCAGAACTAGTAGATATTTGGATATTTCCCGAGGTTACTGTTGGCTGTTGTTGAATTCGATGCAGCAAAGTATGGTGTGGTTGCTTACATGTTCTACACCGATATGTTGATGGACATTTAGATACAGTGTGACCTTTACAGAAAGTTTGCTAAAAGTGGAACAATTGCTAATTATATGGCCGGTTTCTTTACAAAATGCACACGATCTTTGCGTCACAGTCAAAGAAGTTTGTAGACGTTGATCAAAAGATGATCTGGTTTTATTTGGCCATTTCCAATAATGGTCCGAGCGCAGCTGCTGACCATCGCGTGCTTCCAGGTATTGGCATCGTTTATTTAAAACTCCCAACTTGGAAGTGTCTTAAAGTCGCACTGCTCTCGAGTTTCTTCGTCAACTTTGGACATCGTAATGTAAATAATTACGGCATTACATTTGTCTGCATGAGTTCCAATTGACTGTAAAGATTCGAACAATGCAGAGACGTTGTCACATAAGCTACGTAAAAGCGATGCTGACGGCTTCGAAACCTTAGGCAATTCAAAGAGTTGAGATATGTTTTCCAAAAATATTAGACAATCGTTATCGTAGCGATCTTTGAGCCGAGCAAGTGCTTTAGGGTAGTTAACCTCTGTGACCTGAAAAGCTTTTATTGTGCCGAGTGCTTGACCACTTAAGCAAGTGAGTAAATAATTAAACTTTTCGATTGTTGAAAGACTCGGGTCACTATCTACCAGTTTAGTATACGAGTTAATGAAGTTCTTAAATTCTGAATATTTTCCACTGAATCTAGGCAAGCTTAATTTTTGCAAATGGTTGACCGATTGTGGAACTGAGAATGTAGTTTCTAAAGTACTGTTTCTTACTGCACCTAGACCCGCTAGTATTTTCGTTTTTGTACAAATGTAAAGTTCTTCAAGTTCTCCTCTTGCCGTATCCGTAGGCGTTAAACGTTCAATTTGCGTTTGATAAACTAAAAGTTGCTTAAAGTAGGATTCAACTATACCTAAGCGACATTCTAATTCTGTTGGTGACAATTCATCTTTGATACTATTTTTTATTCTGGTTATGCTTCCCTTGGTTGAAGAACGCATTTGCTTTAACTCCTCTATGGATGGTTCCGACATTGTGAAAAAGGATCAAAAATACAATTGATAATGAATTTGCCAAACTGCAGAAACCTGACGACCGTTAAATGATTTTTGCTCCCAGGTCTGCGAACGATGAAAAATTAATGCGAAACTAAATAGCTATGAGATCGAAGATACAATCAACTAAAAGTATAGCGAAGCCCTTATATGACCATTTATAAATTTACAATAAACTCGAAATTGTAATAGCACTGTGCGTGTACGAAGAATAAAACGATATTGTAAGATTAATGCCAAGAAGCTGCTACCTGATAGCTTCACACCGAAATTCCAATAAAAATCCGAATATTAATACTTCAAAAAATCCACTGATACGAGTAACTGCTGTCAAACTATTAAAATCAAGTCCAATGATGATATGGTATGTGTCTGCGAGCTCTTGTTCTGCTGCGATATCAAACGAATCGGCCGATAAAGTTGAGATGTATAATGATGTCAATTGTGTGGAACCTGTTGCCAAACGAATTTGCGAAACGTGTTCCTTACGAAAAAAAATTGATGTTGATTGAGTTGTTTGTCTCCTGTAGAAACCGAAATAAAGCGATCGAGCGAAAGGGCGACGATTTGCCTGGATCATATAAAGATGTCTGTGCGTATGAATGAGGAAGGAAACGACGATTTGAGTGGGCGAAAGGTATTTTGCGAAGGAGCGAAAATTATTTTGCTATTTTACGAATGAGCGAAAGCTATTTTGCTAATGAGCGAAGAAAGCCATATAAAAAAAAATTTTTATAATGTAAGAAACTGCGATATTAACTTTGTGGATTCTAATTTTGATCTTCTACCGACAATTTGCACGCATTAATATTATTGTGGAATATGCACTCGTATATCATGTTCAATGTTGTTTCAGCATTTTTTTTTTTATAAATCAATATAATATAATTTAATGTGAACGATAAATGCATGCAGTATATCTCCTCGTATGTCGAATGTGCGTTTTGTGTAATTTTGATTTTAATTGACTGGATCGATATTATGCTGATATTAAAGTAGTTTCAGCCAACGCACATTCGCATAGATGAAGTGTTTCTTACGTACCTTTGCAGGGAGGATACTTAGCTTTCCCTGTACTTCGTAGTCGATGGGACAATAAATGTCTTTTGGCTCTCCTTTCCTCTTCCTCCTTGGTGATGATGATTGGTGCTGGTGCTGGTACTGGTGCTGGTGCTGGTGCTTCCAATGTGATTTTCGCCTTGCACTTTTTCCCGTATTAGCGTAAACCGATAACCGAACGCGACTCACTGTTTCACTGCCCACTGTTCTTTTTTTTTTTTTTTTAATATGTTCACTTTGAGTTTTTTAGAGTGTGTAAGTTTTTTTACACAACGATACCGAATACCGATACAACTCGAAACCGAAAAGATTGCCTCACGTTTTGGCGCCAAAATGTACGATCAGCGATTCTGACCGCTTTGAATGTAAAAATTTACTTTGTTAGTTCGTAGGAAAATTCACATCAAAAATGGAATTGGGGGTTGTGGATTCTGTGGGTCTTTCCGATTGTGCTATTCTTGCGATTTTTTTACAGCGAGAGGACAAGTGACGCAGCTACAGGAGACAACGACTGAAAAAAAAGCCAAGCGTGAACAAGAGAAAAAAGAGGCGTTTATTGCTTTTTATACAATTCAATTGGTATAAATTTTAAAGAAAGTTAACAATAATTAAATACAATAAATATGGCGGCTCGATATTCCAAGGCGCCAAGTTTAAATATTAACGAAATTTAGTACAATGAAGATTATCGATTTAATTCACAATTTACAATTCAATAAATATCATTGTTGTATGTTGTTGATAAAGTGCTCCAACACATATCTTTCCGCTAATATTCGTCGCTAATAAATACGTATGGAATTGTAGAATCATAATTGTTGGGGCTTTTCGATGGTGGTATTTTAAGACGATTGTTGACAAGATCTTCATAAAAATCTGTATACTCTATTACTCCTCCGTCGGAGACTCTGCCGTTAGTTCCAACGTTGCAGTATATAAATTCGTATTGAACATTTACAATAGCCAATAAGACAATGCTGTAGTATCATTTATAATTATAAAAATAGGATCCACTATTTACAGGATGCATACTTGAAATGTGTTTGCAGTCCACAGTCCCCAAACAATTAGGGAAATCCCATTTGTAATAAAAATGGCGAGCGATTTCTTCCCACTCTTCTTCAGATCTTGGAAACTGTGAAATAAATAAATGATCCATGTTGTTTATTTTACTTTTATTTTATGTACAATATATGCAGTACTTCTAGCTCACCTTTAAGTAATCGTCTTTTAAAACATTATATATTGCACGGCAAGTCTCTGGAATTATAGAGGATAACGATTGAGCGGAGATTCTTATTGAAAATTAGAGGTCTTCAAAACTCCTGCCTGTAGCTAAAAAACGTAGAGTTGATGACAATCGCTCAGATGATTTAATACACTCCCTCATCACTGTATCTTTTTTTTTAATCAGGTGTGTAACCAGACCCAGCAATTTAATGAATACATTTCCATCCATTCTAAGAAAATTTCTATAGTCTTCATCAAAATTAGAAAGTTCTCTCAACAACGAACAATCTCCATGAAATTTCCTATTCAGCAACCACTTTTTTTTCATCCACGCTTTAGATTTTTTTTCACTTATTATTATTGCACTTGCTGCAGCACCGGCTGCAAGTAGATACAAATTATTGTCCATTCTCGTTTACAAATATGAAACGACTAAACAGAATTTACGTAAAAATATTCACAATGTTCATTGATACGTGTGGTGGCGATTTTTCATCAATTTTACTTGCCAAAAAAACACGTCAATAATACTTGTTAAGTAACATTTATCATGTGTAGGGCGTTTTAGATAAGTTTTCTTTATAAAGTCCTGGCTGTATTCTGATCAACCGCAAACTATTTAGGCTTTTGAAGCCAATGTCCAGTGTAATTTTGGTGAAACAGAGTCTCAAGTGTTCAAAATCGAGAGGAGCGCTTTGTTAGAAACAACCGGTGAACCCATATGTCGGAGATTGTGTTCGAAAGACAATGTCATGCATTATACTTCAGAATGAATAAAAATTGTTGATTCAAACTCAATTCCTGTCATTGTTATTGTTTGGAAAAAAATTGTGGGACTTTAGAAATATCAATTTGGAAACATTGAATCAAGATATTGCGAACGTGTTGGAAAACTTAGGTCAACATGTACGCCCAGGGTGTATTAGTGCTTCACATATTGCTACAGTAAGTACCTACTTTTTTTTCTGAAATCGTGAGTTGTCCTGGCATAAAAAACTCAAATTTTACGTACATACTTCAAATCTCTGATATATTATTTTATTTTATTTTTTTATTTCAACTGCTGACAACATTTTGGTACACATTTTGCCTTTAGCAGCAGTGAAATTCTTTATTGTCCTCGTATACATATTTGGATCTCTTATTCTGCGCTATCCTTCTGGGTCGCCTACAATTCAAATACATGTAATGTGACTTTGACAAATAGACTGCAGTACAATCCATTTTCACAAAATGACCCAATTACAAAGGAAGCACAGAAGTACTCCAACGTATCCGAGTGTACACAGTCAAATTGTGTCGTGGTCATTTTGTCTAAAACAGATTGATCCATATGAGAGCGGTACGAATGGTTGTTCTGCCTTTTGCTCCAACGTACATATGTACATAAGTAGCTTCAAGGATGTTTTTTTTTTTTTTTTTTTTTGGGTTGTTGTTGGGCTAACATGTCCGCATTACAAAGCTTATTTGAGTCAATCGATATTTGGATAAGATACGAATAGAAGTCGAAAGAGATCATAGTGGTTGGCAAACAATTCTAGGAGAAGGCAAATCCGAGTAATGAAATGACAGCTTGTACTCGTAGTTGGGCTTAATTGTATGCACTTTGATTAAGGATGCTGCAGTTGCAGTTGCAGTTGCAACTCAAACTCATATTTCGAGACATAGTAGAATACTGAAACAATCCTTTTCAGATACAGTCAAAAAAGTCGTGCCGTTGAGCATCAAACAATAAATCGAATTATCGTTGGGTAAGTCGTTACAAGGAATAACTAAGCACATACTCGTACATATAGAACGACTTTCATGAGAATTTGTATATTGAAGTGAAAGCATAGTAAAATACGGTTCTCTCTTTGATTGAGCTGTTATAAGCAACGTACATAAAAGCATCAGAGACACAAGATGTACCTGAGGCGCACTAGTACGAGTATTAATTTAGTCACTCCCAGAATGGATGTAATTCCAATCAAAGGAAATATCGATTGGTTTTCCTTTCACAGAGCTGACAGAATCGGGGTTCCCTTGGTATAATTAACGTGCTGCGGATATGGAGCTTTGATCTCAGCTCTTTGTTTCCTAGTACGAGTTTTTGGTACTAAAACAACAGTGCATACCCTTACTTCCGTTGTGGGTTGATAATATATCACAACATTTTCTACATACATAGAGTATTCCGTATTTCCAAGTATTACTCTGTAACAGTTTATGTATTTGCTTTCCCGGCTGTCGTGAAAACGTTCACCGCCAGCTAGAGCAATTAATACTGACGAGTGGAAGTCAGTACAAAGTTGATTTGCCATGTCGAAAGTGACACGTACTCTACCTGTGAGGAAACAAAACGAACCCGCTTCATCAAAATATTGTTTGACAGAGTCATGGGAATTGGCGAGTGCGCCAGTCTTGGCATATCTGGACTTGGTCTTATAACACTTCGCCGATGGGGTAAAAATATTTTCTTCCTTAAAGCTCCACACATCACTCTTCTGTTTCGTGCATCATATTAACCATGAAGTTGCTTCTTTGATTGACGTAGTTACGTTTGGTGTTATAATTAGATTTATTATATTTGTTGCGAGGAGCCTCACTTCAAGAGGACAACAAACTACGTCAACAAATTAACTGCTTCAATTTCAGTAGCATAACTGTCACACGTAGCAAAACGGGAGTGCCAACGTAAGTACTTTTGAAGGCTAGTCAGTGAACCCAAGGATCGGTGTCCATAGGAGTTATGATCTATCCCATTATCAAATATATAAACTGACAAAATATACCTACAGTTAGAGATTTTGGGCTAAGATAAAGGGGCAGCTTGGTGCTTCACTTTAGCATACGGAAGGAGTATGAACATTTTGACGTGGTGCTAGGTATTGCTGCCTGAAAATGAGGTCGAGGGCAACAGGATACGCCAAAAATAGTGAGATTTTCCAGCAGATGAAACTTTAATCCAGCGAACTGATAAAAGTAGAGAGGGACAAATGAAGTTGCTTAGTTTAGGCGGGGTGGACCTGGGCCTCAATCAAAAAGCCTCTCCAATAACTGCCCCCATTTGCGCACTACAAATTGGTTGAGGAGCCCTTCCACTTGCGCGCGCCACCTACGGCGAGGCCTTCCTCTACTGCGTTATTCCTCCGGATTAGAGTCGAAGATTCTGAGGGCTGGAGAGTTGGTGTTCATTCGCTATACATGTCCCAGCCATCTCAAACGCCCAATGCAAAGTTTTTGACCAGGTCGATGTCGGTGTGTAGCACATAGAGTTCGTCGTTGAATCGTCTCCTTCAGAATCCGTCAATGGATACGGGACCAAATATCTTACGAAGAATTTTTCTCTCAAAACGGCCAAGGATATCTTCATCTGCTTTAGAAAAGGTCCATGCTTCGGAACAATAGAGCAGGGCTGGGATTAGTAGAGTTTTATTGGTTGTACTTTTCCTTACTACACAATTAACTTCTCAGCTCAAACAAACAGCGATTGGAGAGCGTTGTTCTTCGTTTGATTTCTGAAGAGATGTTGGATTCAGATGTGATAGCAGAGCCGAGAAAGAAAAAGTCCCTCCCGACAGTTATAGCTGTCGATTATGACATTCGGGTCGATTCATCGATGTTGGGTTTTCCTTCTTGTTGACAGCATATACTTTGTTTTGTCCTCTTTTACCGCTAGACCCATTTTTGCCGCTTCTGTTCCTATACTCGCAAACAAACCAGTGACAGCTAGTGTGTTCTACCAATAACATCAATATTGTCGGCGTATTCTATCTATTGAACAGACTTTTGAAAGATCGTACCTCGTTCTTTCCAGTTTGATGTTGAAAAAGTCACATGACAGCGCGTCGCCTTGCCTGAATACTTTTTTGACTTCAAAACTCTCGATGAGGTCGTTACCAACCTTGAAGCAGCAGCGTGCGTTCTCCTGCACAAGCGGACGAGTTTGGCAGGGATGCCAAAACTAAACATGGCTCTGCATAGCTGTTTTCTGTTGATGCTGTCACATACGGCTTTAAAATCGATAAAAAGGTGGTGAGTATTGATTTAAACTTCTTGGGTTTTCTCCAGGATCTGCCGTAGTGTGAATATTTAGTCAATTGTGGATTTATCGGGAATAAAATCGCACTGATAGAGTGCAATCAGATCATTGACAAGTGGTTTCAGGCGCTCACACAATACAGGCAGACAAGATCTTATATGCGATGTTTAGATGACTGATACCGTTATAGTTGGCGCAGTTTAGAGGGTCTCCTATGTTGTGAACCGGGCAAACGATGCTCAGGTTCGGTACATCATGCATACATTCATCCGACCAAATATTGTAAATAAGTTGGTGTGTGGTCTCTACCAAGTCATCTCCTGCTGCACCTTTTTCGACTGCAGCTTAGATGTTGCTTTCCTCATTTTGGTCGGGTGGACGGAGTTCTTGAATTGTATTGTCAATATTGAATGGTTCGCTCTGCCTGATAGCGGAATTTGTGTCGTCTAGAAGTTTACAAAAATTGATTTTCCATATCCTCAGCACCGACTGTGACTCTACTACATGGTTTCCGTTCCGGTCTTATTACCTTGACACGTTCGCTTTACCTTTTGGAAAAACTTCCGAACATTATTCCTGGAGTAGCGCCTTTCTATTTCCCCGATGGCGCGCTTCTCGTGCACTTTTTTTTCCTTCCCTCCTCTTTTGCTCGTAGAGCTCACGAGCCACTCTCGTCCATTTGTGCGGCTCCACTTTGTAGGCATATTGTTTTGCTGCATCTCCTTGCCGGCACTCTTCATCAAACGAGTGGTTTCGTGGTGTTGGGCGCGTGAAACGCAGCACGTCAGTTGCGGCATTTGTGATGGCTTCTCAGCATCTAAGCCACTGGTCTTCAGCACTTGATGCTGGCTGCAAAGGACTTCTCGAAAGGTTGAGGGATACGTGATCGGCAAAGGTTTGTTGCAATTTCAACCGTTCAACGTTAATTCTCCTTATAGTATTTCCCCGTTGTTGTGGCGTCTGAGATATCCATAGACCTACCTTGGCTGCAACTAGGTAGTGGTTATATGGTCTATGATGGCCGCTCGGAATGTTCGGATATCTAAAATACTTTAGGAGTGCCTTACTTCGATCGCAACATGATCAATCTGGTTGACAGTTTGCTGATCTGGTGTCTGCCATATTTCCTTGTGAATATGGAGGTGAGGAAACCGTGTGCTTGTTATACTAACATTACGTTCCACAGCGAAATCGATTAACCTAAGTCCGTTTCCAGACGCGGTGTCATGTAGGCTATGTCTTCCGATCGTACTACTAAAAATGTCCTCCTTTCGAGTTGTGGAAGTCGCCTAGGACGATTTTAACGTCATACTTCGGACATTGCTCGTAGGTTTTGCCCAGGAGATCGTACAAACTTTCTTTGGTAGCACCGTCCTTTTCCACTGTTGGGGCGGGATCGCATATAAGGCCGATGGTAGCGAATTTAACTTTGATACGGATTGTTATAAGGCTTTCACTCACGTGTCGGAAGCTCAATACTTGCCTAAGTCTGCCGCTTACAACAAATTCGCATTTAAATAGACGCTGCTTACGTTCCCTATAGAAATCACCGTAGTAAACATCACAATTTTCCAGCACTCATCATCCCACCGCACTTCCTGGATGGCGGTGATATCTGCTTTATAGCAGTCTATTGCACCCACTAATTGTTCGGCTGCATGCTGGCTGTTCAAGGTCCGAACATTCCACGTGCAGATCCGGAAGTCGCTGTCCTTTGTTCGTTTTGCAGGGTCGTCAACATGGACCGGACCAAATTCCGGAGCCAGTAACCTGTTTCGCGAATGTAAGTGCTGCTGTTGGTCTTTGTTAAGGTCTCATCTGCCCCCAACTTTTTTCCAAAAACCTGACTTACGAGCAGTTTTGGAGATCCCTGTAGACCTGGTATTCAGGTACGTTGAAACAGTTCATATAGAGATAGCACTAGTTCGACCGTTGATTCTATTCTTAGAATTCGTCCGCTGCCACCCGGAAACAGGAGAAAGTGCCTTAGTGAGATGGCACTACTCCCCCCCTCTCGTTAGCTGCCACAAACGACCTTCCACAGGAGTTGGTTACCCCATCTACAGTCGAGGTACTAGGCACCCAGCAGACACCACGTGGCGGTGACTAGTATGAGTTGAAAGTGTGAGGCTAGAGTGAAAACACTTGTGTTTTCACATAATCGCATTCACCACCGTTTGATTACCATCGTTCCCTAATTTACAAAAATTCTAAAATCTTGTCATTTAGATAAAACCTATTCACCTAACTGTCTACCAGGCAAATATTCAAATATTCGTTTAAAATGGAAGGCAAAAAGAAATGTTCTTCCATTCCAAAACTGACGCGAAAAAAAATTAGTCCCTTTAAACTGGGCAGATTTAATTTCCATAAATGTGCTTCTAGCCATTGCCAATATTAAGCCTATTCCATTTTAATCATGAAAAAGAAAAAAAAAATTGAAATAGAAAGATTGAAAACATCTATCCATTGCGTGATCACATAGAACTCAATGGCAACACCATTTCCCTTCCATTCATGGAAATGACCTTTGCCCATCAAATATTGACATAAAAAAAAAACAGAAAAAAAAATAGAATGCTGTCAGCATAACCAGCGGCATCTGTTTATGACAATCTATTCTGACAAAAAATAGAATATCTACGTTAACGTCTCTCAGAAACGCTTTATAGCTAGAGGAATGACTTGCCTTGAAAAATGAAACAAACCAACAACGACAACGACAACGGCGTCGGCAAATCGAAAAACCATTGAATGCTCTACAGTCTACATAGATGAAAAAAAAAAAAATAAAAAAAAAATGTGTGGAAAATCGCTATGAATAGACCATAAAACAACGTTCGCCTGCGCCTCCTTGACTGGCGCTGTAATGACATGCCCTTCCGTGGAAACTAGGAGACCTATCGAACTGAGATAATTTATAAATCGATTTCATTTTACTTAACAATTTTCCCCAATGTGAACTAGAGTGGAATCTACCACAGTAATAGAGGGAGTTTATTGAAAAGATATGTACATCCACCATAATCATCACCATCATATTGTAGATACGATTGCGAGATAATAATTTTTTTTTTTTTGTTCGCCTCCTTTTTTTTAATAATTTTATCGCAGACAATCAGCAACAGCTCTTCTTTTGTAGGCGAGGATAGAGGAGCCTTAGTTTCCTTTCAAATAAATTGTCTTTTTGAGCATTCCACTTGAGCTACGTAACATAAATGCCCCATCGGATACATGGGCTTTTTATTGCTAATTTTCGAGTGGTTAGGAGGGCATATGCTGGTGGTAATCGCTTTTCGCATTCACACTGCAGAGTGCGAATTTAATAGGAAGGGAATGCCAAAATATTTCCCTCTGTTTATCTTGGCCAGTTGCTGACAAATTTTTCCTCTGATGACAGCAACAAAATCATAAGGACATAAGCGATTTTAGTATCTTAAACATCTTTGAGTAGCATAGTGTTATCAACACCAATGCCTGTGTAGCAAACATGGCGTCACTACAAAATAATGCTGATCTTTTCGAGATACCGGAAAGCATTTCTATGGTGTACTCGTACTTCGTATGGTGTGGCTGTACTGTCACTGGAAGCTCAGATAAGAGATGAAGGTAGTTTATTAAGTGATGCAGCTCTATGATTTACCATACACATTCGTCGGCGATGTTTCGGGTATTTTGCGCGATCTTTTGGATCTCGGAGATTTAGTAAAGACTATGCGAATTCAATCATCCGTCTGTTTCAGATAAGTCTTGTAACCTGCGAAATTGGATAAGACCTCAAGGTCAGTAAGGCTATCGCTCAAAGTCTTCTCTCTTTCCGAGCAATATCAGATGATAGCCATCACTTAATGTTTCCGCAGTCGAACTTAAGATGGTATATCCAACAAAAGTCGACACAAAAAAGACGTGTGCTAGATGGAGTGAAAATTGACCTCCTTGACCGTCAGAATGCGCTGCTACTGCAAAAGAGGTTATGGTGCCTTGAAGTCCGTTCATATTTAGGCAGACATGCCAAATTTCAGTGCGATACTGTCTTTAGTTTTGTTTTGACAGCTGATTGTTGTTGACGTGTTTGGCATCATGTTGAGTATGGACAAAAACGATTTTCGTTCTCTCATAAAACATTATTTTTTGAGAGGCAAAACGGCGAAGGAAACAAAAGAAAAGTTGTATAAATATTATGGAGCTAATGCTCCGTCAGACAACACCGTCTGACGGTTTCGAGAGTTTCGTGGTGGCCGCAACTCCACTACCGATCAAGTTCGCAGCGGCAGGCCCTCCGATGCGGTTACAGAGGACAATGTCAAAAAAATACATGAAATGGTGTTTGCTGACCGGAAAGTGAAGGTGCGCGAGCTAGCAGATACCACAAAGATTAGTACTGAGCGCACACGCCATATTTTGGACAATATTCTGCATATGAAAAAGTTATCCTGCTGCTGGGTGCCGCGCATGCTCACTCCTGACCAAAAACACGAACGGATGCGAACGCTGATGCGGAATCGGGCGGACTTTTGGCGTCGATTGGTAACTGGATTTGGATCCCTCGGACTATTATCCCTTCCCAAACCTCAAAAGATGGCTCATCAATAAAAAATTCAGCTCACGCGAGGGAATCATCGACGCCACGGGGGAGTATTTTGCAGACCTTCCGGAAAATTGCTTTTCGGACGGGATTAAGAAGTTGGAAAATCGCTGGAATAAGTGTATCAAACTAGAAGGGGACTATATTGAATAAAATAAAAAAAACATTTAAAAAAAAATTTTTTTTTCATTCTCAAGGAGGTCTCTTTTCACTCCATCTAGTAAGTGCATCGAAAACCGAATGCAAATTGTATCAACTTTTTGTAGCTATGTGATCCACAGGACCTATTCTGTGAGAAGGAGCAATCAGAATACCTTGCCATTTATCGAATCGATTTATTTGGTACTGATAAAATTACTACCTAGGATAACAGAAGATGGTCTTATGGACAAGCCATCTGATGCGGTGGCACCACAATTTCTGTTGCTGTGAAAATTGAAAATGCCAAATGGACTTTTCCTGTACCCAAAAATGGTTTCGACCAGAATCCGAGCTGGGAATGGAATGTATTCGGTACGGATGGCTCAAAACCCGATTTATGGAGCGACTGGTGTCTTCCACACGGCAATGTTAGATTTTATTTCTTATATGTGTGTCTTCCACGCGAAGTTGTACCCAAATCTGATATCACTAAACTAAGCTACGCTTAAAACCTACTTTGTGAAACCTTTCACCAATCCAAGCTAGTTCAAGAATGCGAGAATTCTGTGTACGTAGTCCGAAAGCTGAATTCGCTGAGTCTTGTTTGGATCTTAAGCAACAATGGGATCACGAGAAGTAAAATCGACGATGAATTTGCTAATCAAAGCTCAGAGGAGAGTTTTTCAAAACCCGACCTGGTCTTATGACTGGTTGCATCTTCGGTTTAGGCTCTAATGGCAGTTGGATTTAAGCATTGGTATACATAGACAGCATGACTCTATAGATTTAGATAAGGAGTCAGCGATTTTCTTATTTCGCCCCAGTAGAAACGATTTTAGGCTTACTTGCATCATGATGGTGCACTGCGATTTTGTCAAGAACCTAAGTGTGAGGATGATGACCAGACCGCAAAGCGCTATCTCAGTGAGTGTTCGCCCTACGCTCAAATCAGGCTGAAGGTACTCGGAGCTGATTACAGGCCTTTATTACTAAAATGCTCACTTGTCTTCCAACAAAAAAAGACTAAAAAATTCCAGGAAAAGGAAGACACAAGGAGTACAATAGACTAGTTCATTGTCTGAGTGCTCTGTTCCGACAGATGATAAAAAAAAAAACACACGTATACTTGCTTTGTTATAGAAAAGTATGGTGCTGTCCTTAATTAAGCTCAAGCTTCACTTATGTCAATAGTTGTGCCTGCCGAGATGAGTTCAAGTCTTTATCGAATGGATAATTTCGACGAGCATAACTACGATGCACATGAAGTATGTGTTGATCCACATTGAGCTGTGAGAATATGTTTCCAGAGCATTCAAACAACGTACTACATCTCATGAAGAAAATTAAAGGATCAAATAGCATTGGCGACAACTATTGTTTGTCTTAAATTGCCCAGATCCCACGGATTAAAACCTGTATAAAATTCCAAGAAGCTTGGCAAATGGTGCAAGAAGTACATTCTCCGAGTGGACCAATGCGCAAAGTATCAATTAATTTTTTCGAAAGACTTGGGATCAGTCAAAATCCAAACAAAAATCAGTGAAATCACATTGACTAACGTGTTGTAGGTGCCAGTGCTCCAATCAAATTTCATGTCACTCAGAAAAGTTTTGGATAATAATCTTATTTTTGAAGTATAGGGTCATCCATTTTGTGGCTCCGAAAGTAAATTTAAATAAACTATATTTATGGTTTAAATTTCGATCAACTTTTTATTCCAATGTATTTCATGGATCCTTCCATTATAAATGGAACATAAGATCATTCAAATGTCCTCCACGGGAGTCCTTGTAGGACTTGATTCGATGACTTTCCGACCCACCACCTTGATCAAAAGGTTCCCGCACCACACCGCCGTGTGGCGATCCCATTACTCCGATTTGAGTTCTGTGTTTTTTGTTAAGTTGGTAAATCTACTGCTGACATTCCTTCTAAATCTTAGCATCATAGCTTGATATTTGTAAAAAGTTACGTAGCCAAGAGTACATCTATCGATGTCTGTGTTGGCGATTTTTTACAATTTTAGAAATGGTTTTAAATTTGCAACAACGAACTTATATTAAATTTTCCGTAAAAAACGGATTCTATGGTGCACGAATGAATGGTCATTTACCAGTGGCACGAGCGCGAGCAGTTCAAAAGTGGTTGTGAGTCGATCGAAGATGATGAACGCAGTGGCAGACCATCAACATCGAAAACCGACGAAAACATTGATGAAGTATGAGTAAATGAAATGTAGGTCAATAACCGCAAATTGACCATCTGAGAGATAGCGGAGGACTTGAACATTGCCTATGGATCCGTCCAAGACATTTTGGTTAATGATTTGGATTTACGTCGTGTAGCAGCAAAGTTGGTGCCAAAAGACCTCAATTTCATGCAAAATAGAGACGGTGTTAACGTCGCAAAAGAGATGATTTGCGAAGCTGATCCCACATTCATCAAAAGGATCATCATTGAGTACGACATGCAATCCAGACATCAGGCAAGTGAATTGCGTTCACCAAATGAGCCGAAGCCAAAAAAAACACGTCGTTTTCAGTCAAAAAAGAAGGCAATGCTCACGGTTCTCATGGATTACAACGGTGTAGTGCATCATGAATTTTTGCCAGAAGCCCAGACAGTAAACAAAGAGTATTATTTAGGCGTTATGAGACGTTTGCGCGAAGCAATTCGCCGTAAGAGACCAGAATTATGGACAGAAAACTCGTGGATTTTGCACCATGATAACGCATCGTCGCACAGTGCCATCATTATTCGTAATTGTTTGACGAAAAATGCAACAAATACCATCCAACAGCCACCGAATTCACCTGATTTGGCTCCCTGTGACTTCTTTCTGTTCAATCGAGTTAAAAAACTACTACGGGGAACGCGTTTCAGCAGCCGAGAGGAAGTAATGGAAAAATCGCAGGAAGCACTGATGGATATACCAAAAACCGAATATAAAAAATGTTTCGAGGATTGGATCAAGCACTGTGTTGCAGTCGATGGGGATTACTTTGAAGGGGACAATATAGATTTCAATGAATAAACTTGTATTTTTAATTTTTTGAATAAATTCCACCTTTGATCAAGGTGGTATTGAGTTGTACCACATGTAATGTCCGATTTTATATTGTACATAGTAACCATTTAAAAGCCAATATTATTTTTCCGTAAATTTTTATTTAATCAAAATTGGTTTCGATGGCATCTTCCAGCGTGATACAATGTCAAATATTTCTTTTTCGGAGAAGTGGTGATTTTTTGTAGCAATAAAATCTTCAAAGGCTTTTATGACCTCTGCTCGGTTCCGGAAGATCATCTGCCGCCAAAATGAATCCAGATTGCGGAAGAAATGGTAATCGAATGTGAAAATATCAGGAGAGTATGGTGGATGCGGAAAAATTTCAAATCCCAACTGCAACAGTCTTTGCACCGTTACTTGTGAGGTATGGGGTCTAGCATTGTCATGCAAAAGGATCGGGCCCTGCCTATTGAACAACGCAGGTTGCTTTTCAACCAATTTGACATGCAATATGGCGAAAAAATCAATAGGATATATACTGAAGCTAACAAAACCAAAACAATAAAAAAAACAAGAAAACTGAAACCATGGATTACGGCAGAAATAATTCAAATATGCAAGAGGAGAGATGTGCTATATATGAGATGGAGAAACTTTCGATTATCAGTCAAAGTCAAAGTTACGAATAAGAATACAAACATTTCCGAAATGTTGTCAACATACAGATTCAAGCCACCAAAGCTAACTATTACTAACAGCACTTCATTAATAATCGAAATGATACTAGGAAAACATGGAGCATAATTAGTGAACTATTAGGTAGAAAGAAGCTTTCAATAGATGACACTATCCTCAATAATTTTACAACGAATAGTAATGATTTAAATGACATTGTAGAACATTTCGCTGATCAATCTTCCAATCATACATCAGCGATCATGCACTTATGTAACTTCAAAACGTCAAATCACGAGAATGTGCAGCCACAAGAGAGTATTTATGTTAAAGAAGCCACAGAAATCTTTCAAATGTTGTGTAAATTAAACACTAAAAAAGGTCCTGGAGCAGATAAAATAAGACCGATAGATTTTAAACTTAATGCCCGAAAACTTTGCGCGGTAATGCAAACAATAATAAATAAAACTATTACACAAGGACATCTAACACAATTAATGAAAACTGCTATTGTTCAACCATTATACAGAACAGGTATGAAAAATAATATTCAAAACTACGGACCTATCTCAATTTTACCTACTATTAAAAAGTGTTTAGAACAGGTCTTTGTCAATAGACTTAATAGCTTTATAAAGAGACATGCAGTTTTACATCCAAACCAGTATGGCTTCCAGAAGGAGAAAAGTACGGGCAAATTGCTAGGCGAGTTTACCAACGTAATCAATGCAGGGCTAAATAAAAATCACAACTAGTACTCTTTATTAACTTCAGCAAGGCATTTGATACTTTATGTCATGACAAATTTATTGAAGGCTTAAGCAGAATCGGTGTTATCAAATTGGCTCAAACGCTATCTTACTTATAGAAATCTGACAGTCAAGGTTTCAACCAGAATAAGCCAAGAAAATCAATGTGTATATGGCGTACAACAAGGTTCCAAACTGGGGCCGATCTTATTTATACTTTTTATAAACGAACTTCTGCGAATTTTCAAAAAGAATAGTATACATATATGCTTATGCAGATGACATAGCTGTAGTTGTAAAGCATAAATATTTGATGTTAAAATCCTACAAAGTGATTTTGATGCTGACACAAAATTGTGTCACGATAATGGACTTATAATAAGCGTTAATAAAACTAAAGTTATATATACACGTACACCATTAGAGCGGAGTGTTGAAATTAACATCTTTCTTCAAAATGCACTAAAAATTGAAATTGTCAGTCGGATAAGGTATCTGGGAGTTAAAATACGAGTAGATGAACATTTTCTTTGGGCTGATCATATAAATTACGTGCGTCTCCAATTGAAAAGTACATTGTTTTCTATGGTCTACCTAAAAAAAATTTCCAGTGTTGAGGTAATGAAGCAGGTATATTATTCTCTGGCAGAGTCGCGCATAAGGTATGGAATTCTGGCATGGGAAAATGCGGCAAACACTCATATGGATAAAATTTCGTGCATACAGCATAGTCTTCCTAAAATTCAGAGACCTTTTAACACGTCTTTCAAAGTTCTAAATGTTCGAGCAATATTCCAGATGGCATCGCTTAAAACATATATGTATGACCAACGATTTTTAAAGCCCATTCAACACAACCAAAACACACGAAGGCGAGCTCAGGGAATGCTAGAGGTTCCAGATATTAAAAACGTATATGGAAAAAGGGAACTTCGTTATGTAATACCAAAAACAATAAACACAACACCTGCAGAAATATAAAACATACAAAATTTTAAAAGAAAAATTAAGCACATAAAACATTTTCTAATCTTAATTTAAATAATCGTTTATAATTAATTGAAATTATAAGTTTTGAAATACCTTTCAAACGAGAAATAAATAAATAAATTTCCTCACAATATTTGACAGCGTTTATCGTTTCTCCTGGTTGAAGAATGAAAAATGAGTGATTGGTCCTTTCGATGTCCACCAAATTGTCACCATAACCTTTTTTGGGTGTAGATCGGGCTTGGGGGTGTGTTTTGGTTTTCATCCGCATCCAACCACTGCCCAGATCTTTTACGATTATCATACACTTTTCCTCACAGGTGACTATCCGGTGCAAAAACGGTTCAGTATCGGTTCTTAATGTAAGCGATGCGCAGATTTCCAGGCGCCGTAGTTTTTGGGATTCGTTCAGTTGATCGGCTCGATCGATGGATCGAGTCTCTTTACCTTTCCTATGAGAGTAAGGTGTCGACTTTTGTCATTGGGGATACTCCCATGACTTGTGCAATCTCCCTCACCGATTTCGTTGGTTCCGCATCCACCGTCGATGCTCTTAGAACATCGTCGTTAACTAACGTTTCCGGCTTCCCACGTGGTTCATTTTCAAGGCTGAAATCTCCCGAATGGAACTTCCCAAACCAACGTCGTATAGTGTGTTCGTTTACCGCTACATCCTCAAATGCGTCATTAATGCTTTTCATTGCCAATGACGCGTTATGTCCCATTCTAAACTCGTAAAGGAAGGGGGTTCGAATTTGAACTGCCGACAGCATGGTAAATAATTCTTAGTAAAAAAATATCGGTACTTCTAACGAATCCTAAAGTTCTCACACGTTAGACACACGTACAACTTTATTTTATAAAAAAAGAAAATTTAATGTTCTAGCACAGATGTTCACTCGAGAACTTCTTATTTCCCAATGAGCGAAAATCGGACATTTCATGTTGTAGAATCCAATAATTATAAAAAACCGTTAGCATACGAATAAATAAATGGAACAGGGCCTTCGTGGTCCCGTGAGGAATGACTTCGTCGGCGGAGCCAAGTACATATTTTGTTTCATTTATTGACAACTACAGTCCGAGAGTACGAGTATTTGTATATTTTATTCAGAGTGATGTGTTCAACTCATTTGAAATCTTCAAAAATTTGATAGAACGCGAAACAAACGCTAATATATGAGTAAGAGTACCTCTAACAGATAAAGGTCGCGAATACATGAAAAATCAATTTGTTAGCTTCTTGAAGACATTAACTGTAACAAACACTCCCCAATATAATGGGGTGGCAATGCGCGCAAACACAACGTTCGTTGGCTTAAATATCAAGGTTCATGTTAATCGATTCGGGAATAATTCATTGTTTGTGGGCTGAAGCAGTAGATCCTGCCAACAAAAGTATTGAAACAGAAAACCCCATACGAGGCTTAGTTCGGTTATAAACCAAAAGTGTCGCATCTTCAAGTTTTCGGTCGCCAGGCGATTATCCTTGATAAACAAACAGGCAAGACAGAATGCTCGCTAAAAGTTGTTCCGTGTTTTATGGTGGGCTACTCAACGCCGTCAAAAGTGTAAAGAATGTTGGAGATGACTAGGAGAAAAATTCACATAACCCGGGATGCACATTTTTTGTATGAATATGAAGATAACCTGATAGTTTCCTCAGCAGTGATAAAAGCGATACCTGTTATGCCATCCCAGTTGATATCAAATCCAATTTTGTTAATGTTGTTGACACGAAAGACTTTGATACTCGTAGTTCTGCTGCAAAAGAAGAACAGGATGTATAATACGGTTCTGCGGAAGATGAAATTGTCAGCGATGTGGACAATAGTGAAGAAGCGAATGACGGTGCTTGTGCTGCTGCTAAAGGGGGTATTTCCGAAGAAAGTATTACTACGAAGGAAGACAAAGCAACGAAAAGGAATAACGTGTTTTTTGACATGTATGATATACACAATGCTAATGCCGAGAATATTCCGGGCGGATCACGGTAGTTAGTAACTATACCCTGTTCAGCTAAAATCTGCAGTGCCTCTTACTCAGGTTACATTGAGATGCTCATGAAAGACCTCATAGGGATACCATGACATGCATATCAGTCGACAGGAATTCCTGAAGCTAATTAAAACAGGGTTACCATGAACCAGTCTTGATGATACGAGGGCGGGTCAATAATTCTGTGCATTTTTGAATTTCTGACCTCTTCACTGAAACAGCAACACTGCTCCTGTCAACAGAATTTGTCAGTTGACTCCTGTCAAAATTTAAACTTGCTGCGTCAGTTAGTTTGTGTTTGACAGCTATTTTTATCAGACTACTCACTAATTTGAGGAGAAAATGGAAAAAAGTGAATTTCGTGTGCTTATTAAGCATTATTTCTTGCGAAAAAAAACCATTACCGAGACCAAGGCTAAGCTTGATAAATACTAGGGGACTCTGCACCATCGATTTCAATGGTAAAAAAGTGGTTTACTGAATTTCGTTGTGGCCGTACAAGCACTGAAGATGCCGAACGTCCTGGACGCCCAGTTGAGGTCTCTACACCCGAAACAATCGAAAAAATTCACGATATGGTGTTGGCCGACCGAAGACTGAAAGTGCGAGAGATTGTGGAAGCCGTAGGGATCTCGCATGGCTCAGTGGTTTCAATTTTGAATGATCACTTGGGCATGAGAAAGCTTTCCGCAAGATGGGTGCCGCGTTTGCTCACAGTCGACCACAAACGCAATCGTGTAACAACTTCACAGGAAGGTTTGGCGTTGTTTAATCGCAATATGGAGGAGTTTTTGCGCCGTTTTGTAACCGTGGACGAAATATGGATCCATCACAACAAACAACAGTCAAAACAGTGGGTTTCTAAGGGTGAATCGGCGCCAAAGAAGGCCAAGGTGGGTTTGTCAGCCAATAAAGTTATGGCGACTGTTTTTTGGGATGCACGCGGGATAATCCACATTGACTACCTTCAAAATGGAAGAACAATCAATGGGGAATATTATGCCAACTTATTGGACCGATTCAATGACGATTTGAAAAAAAAACGACCTCATTTGGCCAAGAAAAAAGTTCTTTTCCACCAAGACAATGCAAGGGTGCACACATGTGCAGTTGCCATGGCAAAAATCCATGAATTGGGCTATGAATTGCTCCCTCATCCACCCTATTCTCCAGATTTGGCTCCAAGCGACTACTTCTTGTTCCCAAACCTGAAGAAATGGCTTGGTGGAAAAAGATTTGACTCCAATGATGAAGTCATCTCGCAAACAAAGGCCTATTTTGAGGACCTCGACAAATCATTTTTTTTGGAAGGGATACAAAAATTGGAGAAGCGTTGGACAAAGTGTATAGAGCTCAAGGGAGACTACGTTGAAAAATAAAATTATTTTTTTATCAAAAAATCTGTTTTAATCCAAAAGTCACGGACTTATTGACCCGCCCTCGTACTATGTTTTTGAGAAAAGAAATAAATAAATTGCATACATTTTTTAGTTATTTTTATTTATTATTCTAAACTAAACTAAACACTCTATATAATAATATTATAAAAGCAAACAAATCCGAAGAAAATTCACTGCTGCTGTCGGCCTCATCACTTAAAGTTATAACAATCTCCTCTATTGTTGTTTTGGACGAAAACATCTGCATCCCACATCGCATGCCCAACTTTTAATTCAACATGTTGGACGCAATTGAGCCCAATTTTTACAGCCCAATTTCTTAAGTGCTCCTGTTAAAAGTAATTTAACGCCTTTTATTTTTGTTATGGCTTGCTACGAATCCTTTAACCTGAGCCCATTGCAACTTTATGGTAAGACACCAATCGTAGTACTTTGTGTCCTGGCATTTGAACCAGTTCACCATGTGCATCTCAAGTTTGTCTCTGTGGCGTTTGACAATATCCTACAACTCAGCTTCACCATATTTTCTTTAAAAGCCATGGTATTTTAAAATGAAAACTCCTACCCAGAATTCATCCATTCATAGTTTTTGTTTATATATGAATGAAAACGAAAACGCTTACTCTTCCAGAAGCGGAAATAGAAAATAGATCTTGCAACATGAAAACTATTCGATTGTGAAATAGTGGCTATATTTCAATAAAGTTGAGGTCTTGACTTGGCCTCCCCAATTCCCTGATCAAAATCCCATAAAAAATTTGTAGGAAATTATAGATCGAAAGAATGAGCGAAATAGCTGCCGAAATAAGGAGTCCCTTTTCGTCAAAACTGAAATGTCTCTAAAATCCAGACTTTTAGGTGTCAGAGGACATTAGGTAGGTAGGTAGGTAAAAGTGGCTGTTGGAAAGACCAACCCACTTAGGCCTATTAGCCCGTTGTGATGCCACGTGGATCTGTGATCCTCTTAATCATGGAACCAATATGAGCTTTAAGGAGACTGTTAACGTCTATATTCTTTAGATCGTTTAAGTCATTGTAGCTAAGTAAAGTTTCCTGCTTTGGAAGAGAGCTATATCTCTTCCCCCTCGTCCATGCAGCTTCTACAGAAACCGTTTGTTAAAGGGCCAAGCCTTCTTGTATGCTTGCCTATATGGCAGTGTCCAGTGATGACACCTATGATGGCGCTGAGAGGTTTCCTTAGAGCGGTTCAGATCCCGCTTTGGCCAGGTCTGTTAGGTCGCTAGGCATCTTGGTCCAACAGTCCATCTCACTTAGGTCTGTTCTTTTATTCGTACCTATGCTGCCCTTTTCCGGTAAAATAAGTTCCAATTTTGGCGAGTTTGTCGGCCCTACAATTTCCTGGAATATTTCTGTGACTCAGCACCCGAAAAAGGTAAGGTTGAACTGCTCTGCCATCTCCGTTAAATATGATTTGAATTCAAGGGCGTATATAGAAATTAATGAGACTGAGTCCAGGGACTTGACAGCGTCTTGACTATCCGAAAAGATGCGGATATCCTTTGCAAATATCACGTTTTTCCTCAGCAAGGATAGAGCTTCGTTAATCGCTAAAATTTTCGCCTGGAACACGATACAGTGATTTGGAAAACGGATGGAGAGCGGCACAAACCCCGCTATCGGTTTTAGATCCAACTGTGTATAAGTGGATTTACTTATCCTCCATGAAAGCATCTTTCTCCCAGAAGGATCTAGAGGAAAAACTTACATGGAAATCTTTGTCAAACCAAAGTTCGGGTATGGTGTAGTCGATGTTCTCTGCGAGGATTATATATGCGAGAATATATAGATATAAGGCGAATAGCTGCAGTTGCAGCTACTATATGGACTTTGCTTTGTTTAACAATGTTTGGCGGGTTGTTCACGTATAAAAAAAAGAGTGGGTGCAAGGATTGATCACTGTTGGACTCCACTGTGCACGCTTATTTAAGCGTTCGAACTATTCTCACCAATGCAAACACATTATTTGCTTTCGTAAGACCTGATAAGAGCTACTGACAGTGAGCAAAAGGGGAAACAGTCTTTAAACTTACTGCAAATAATCGCATGGTTGACTGTGTCAAATGCCTTTGAGAAGTCGAGCAATGATAAGAGCGTCAGATGATTGCTATCCATTGCATTATGAATCCCCTCTACTATTAATATCAGCTCAGTGTTGCAGCTCCTGTTGGGCCAAAAGCCAGACTGATGTTTACATGGGAGATCTTTGTTATTTAAGTGGTAACGAATTTGTCTTAGTGCTAAATTTTCAAAGGCCTTTGGCCAGCAAGTCAGAACAGCGATTGACCCGTATGCAACCGTATTCCTCATTCCTTTCGTAGGGACTGGAACTGTTTTTACTCTTTTCCATTCGGAGGGAAGAGTGGAAGTAGTGAATATTGAGAAAGATGTGAGTAATGTGAGGAAGTATATAAGGTAGAAGCAGTTCACCGGAATGGTGAGCTAAAAGAGGAAGTACTCGTATTTATAGAGCAGGCACATAGTTCCATCGATCTAGAAAATCAAGAAAAATTGTGCCGGTTAAATAAGACTACATATATACGGTCCTAAACAATCTGGCCGCGAATGGAACCATGAACTGGACCGACGTGTGTCGGTTTTACAAAATATTTAATAATAGTGATGCCTGAGTGTATAAGATGAAGACTGATATTGACATTACCTTGAAAGCTGTATACGTGAACGATATCTTATGGGCTGGTTCAAATCTTATACATCAAAGGAGTAATTAGTTCGTAGTTTGAAGTGGCTTGCAAGGGACATGTTGACTTTTTCCTTGGGAAGGAGATCATCAGAAATAAGGGTTCCATTCGAATTTCACAGAAGCAATTTAAGCAACTTATAACTTTTCATCGAGTTGGGACGACGTAATGCAGACCATGTGCGACGGCTTTGGAACCCGGAACCAAATTTAAAAATAGAGAAAACTGCTCAAAGTCAAAATGCTCGCTTTTAGAGGAAAAGTTGTATCAGTCTCTTACTGGGTCCTTAATGTGTTTAACCATTTCTACTCCGCCGGACATAATTCGATCAGCCTGTAAACTTGCACAATTTCACAAAAATTAACATTTCGAACTTCCAACTGCTGTAAAACATATTATGAGGTACCCTAACCACACTCCTAATTTTAAAATTTGTTACTTTCAGAAAAGTAAACGTTTAAAAGTTTTTACGGATGGTGACCGGGTTGGGAGCTGCGATGACAGAAAATCATTCACTGGGTTTGTTTCAGTTCCTGCTGGTGTAGCAGTTTCCTAGGAATGTAAAAAGCTGCAAACGTTGGATCGAAGGAAGTACTTTTTATTGTGGAATTAAGGCACGGTGCCCTTGTTGATAAACCAATTGAGATGTATGGAGCCAACGTCAGTGGTCAACTAGTGAAGAGTCCTATGTATCACAATAGAACCAAACATATATTGTACATTCAAGTAGATATACAATTTCACTACATACGTCAAGTGTTTGCTAAGAGATTTATAGATTTAAAATATATTCCGACCGCCAATATACAAAATACAAAAAAAATTAAACGAATTAAGCATTCAGAACTATGTTCGTTGCTAGATTTAACTCCTTGCGATTAAAGCTATTTGAATCATTTTATTTATTTTTGAAAAAATGTTAAGTTTTGGTTTTCTTTGAGTATATAAGTAAAGCATAACTGTTTGAATAGATAACACAAACACTATTTTGTAACACTAACTACACACAAAAACAATACTATAAACATGAAGACCTTTCTTAATAAGTTGGTTGTTAAGTCGTAGTTGAATTACGAGTATTCAAATAAATTTTTACGTTGATGTTGAAGCGCCAGGATTCTCAAAACAAGACCTACTTTTTCTATGATACCAATTCGATATTCAACGAATTGAATGTACGGTAAGGTTTAGAGACTTAAACTACTACTATGCACTCCAATAAGATGTTTTCAATATGGGTTCGGATTAACCAAATTTTCTGCAAGAAAGAGTTGTGTCCCTTCCTAACCCCTTTCTCTCCAGCGGTTAATGTTGACATTCTGCAGGTTATAAAAAAGCGCAACGACGTATTCAAGAGCTGGAAAAACTATAGAATTGATGAACTCTTTGATAGATATCATTCACTTCGCAATAAAGTAGTATGCAAAACCAAAGCTACTAAGTGGACCTTCTACTGTAGAAAATTTGGGATGTATTCGTCAGATCGACCGAAATACTCCGGATAATGTTGACTGCGACCAGTTCAAAACAACTTTTTTAACTGTAAGCAATCACCTTGCAGTAGTATGTGACTTTTTCAATCAAACACCGGATGACACCGAAAGGTCATAAACTTTTCTTTCCACATATACGTCCGTTAATAATAATTATAACAACTTCCTGTTTCAAAAAAAGTGGAAGGAGGCAAAAGTCATCCCGATCGCCAAGAATGGAAAATCAAAGGAATATAGACCAGTTTCGATTCTCCCATTCCTTTCTAAAATTCAAAAAAAAACCATCCTAGTGCAAATGCGAAAGTATCTCTCAGTTAAGAATCTAATTTGCGCGAGCCAATCTGGTTTCCGCCCCAATCATAGTTGCAAGACTATGCTATCAGTAGTTGAGGAAATCAGACAGGAAATGGATGAAAATCAAAGAACAGTTTTAGTCCTTCTTGAACTATTTAAAGCATTCGAAACTGTAGACCATTATATTCTTTTTCCAAAACTTCGTAAGAAATTCAATTTCACACTGTCTGCCTCGAGGCTCAATCTGTCCTATCTAGAAGTGGGGCAGTAAAAGGTTGTAGTTGGTGAGCGGTCTTCGTCTTACCCCCCAATCGAGTACCGAGTACCACAAGGCTCGATCCTTGGACCAATACCTTCTTCCCTCTAAGTGAACGAGTTGCCTAAAATTGTCAAGCATTGCAAGATTCCCAGGCATGTATAAGCCGCACGCTTGAGTCGAGGAACGAAGGCATCATCTTGATGAATGAAGATCTTCAGCGAATCTCAGATTGGTTGTACAAAAATAACTGACTTCGAAATGCCCTGAAATCTACGGCTATTGTAATACTATATGCAGAAACAAGCTGGACATATCCCATCTCCCTCCGATTCAACTATCAGAAAACCCTATAAAATCGATTTGTTTATCGATAAAAAGTGCATAATAATCTTAAAGTGAAATTAACGACGAACCCAACGGTTTTCATTCTCCAAGAGGGCCTCCCTACTAATCATAATGATCTGCAGCAACTTTTAATACGTTTTCATGAGCAATTAGATATGACTCCTGACGATTTGGCTAATGATCTCTCTTCTTTTGCGTCTCAGTAAGTTCCAAGCGCATACTACATCTCCAGAGAAGACGTTCTTAGTTTTAAAAACTACCATCGCTCCTAACCCCTCGGTCAGTTCTTTGCCGGAGCCTCCCAAACGTCTGCCCAGTATTATCAAAGCATAAGAGGATTACGAACTACGAACTATATATCTTAATTCGCAGATTCTGCCCTAAGACATTTTTGCGCCCACAGAAACCACCCCTAATATTAAGAATAATGAATTGTTTTCCCAGGACTTCGTTTTACACCGTGACGATGGGCTAGATAAAGAGGAGAATTTATATGGCCGTGGTGTACTTCTAGCTATACACTCTCGTCTCGAGTCTAAACCCTTTAATAAATCGTCCACAGCATTGTTTGAATTTGTTTGCGCTAGAATTCTTATTTGCAAGCGCAACCTATATATTCGTTCGCCCCTCTCAACCAATTCAAGGTTACCAGCTTATTGTTAATGCAATCGATTGCATTTTTAATGCTGCTGATTCCAACGACGTTATTACTTTTTTTGGTGATTTTAATCTACCTAAGCTTCTATGGGCTCAGACTGACTAGTCCTACTTAACTGCAACAAATCCCAACTCTGATAAAGAAAATCTTTTCACCGACTGCCTTACTGACTCTGGTCTGTATCAACTAAGTGGCATCACCAATAACATTGGTAGGCAACTCGACCTAGTGTTTGCCACTGATACAGCTAACTGAGTAGAGAAAGTAGACATCTTCTTTCTAAGTTGGATAATTACCACCCAACTCTTACTTTGACGTATGACAATGGTCTTAATCCCGTTTCCTTTAAGTATTCTTACAGTCTTAATTCTCATAAGGCTAACTACACCAAACTAAACAACCTCCTCAGTATGGCCAATTTTGACTTTCTTTACGATAATCCCAGCCTTACGGTTAATGATGCTCTCACATCCTTTTCTATTGAAATATTGAAGTATCTCTCGCAATCTTCACCTTTTTTACCCAAAAACAATCCTCATCGTCACCACGCTCGTATAATAAACAGCTACGATCACTTTGTAACAAGAGAAATAAGCTCTGGTATACTTACTTAAAATCGACACCGATTTCTTCTACACCAGTTTGCCCAAATAAATTTCCCTGTAATTTGTCAAACTCTCTATGAAAACTATTTCAACCGAATGGACAACACACTCATTTCGGATCCCAAACGATTCTTTCAGTTCAACAAGACTAAAAGTAAATCGGATAACTATCCATTATCTCTGAATTTTCTTAATAAGTCCTCGGGCGATCCCCAAATTATTACAAATCTCTTCGCAATTTTTTTTAGCCAATCGTTCGCCATTCATTCCCAAGAGCCAGACCACTCTTACTTTTCCAATTAATTGACTGACCACAAGCAACTTTGGAATCTGTTTATATAACTTTAGAGCAAGTTAAAAATAAAATAATAAATCTGAATGCTGATAAATCTGCTGGCCCTGATGATCTGTTCCCTTAGTGAATGAGTTGCGTGATTTAGGTGTTATTTGCGATAAGGAACTCAATTTCCGTTCTCACATTGATAACATAATAAAATAAAAGCCAACTCTGTCCTTGGTTTCATCAAGGAATTTTCCAATCCTTATGTTCCCAAGTCCCTTTACATAACCTTTGTTAGGCCAAGCCAAGTTTGGTCACCCTACTACAGAATTCCTATTCCCCGGATAGAAGCTGTTCAACGCAGGAACAGCTTCCCTGGGATGAGAGCTAAAACTTACGGCCATACACTGACCGGCTGCAACATATAAATTTACAATCCCTTTCTATGTTATACGCCGAAATGTTACCGATATTCTCTTTATTCATCAAATTAGAGTTGGTAATATCGATTGTCCTTCTGTAGTTCAACTTATTTCTTTTAACATCACCTCACGCAATCTAAGGTCTGTGCCAATTTTCCGGCTCAATTTTCACAGAACGAATTACGGACACCTGGAGCCAATGTCTAGAATGCTTCGTGAAGTTAACGATATTCTGCCTCTATTCTACTACCATCTCAGCAAACTCTCCCTCAAGAAAATTCTTATTTCCACCTATGCCTCAAGTTCTAACTTTCTTTAACCGCTCCCACCCTTTAGTTTTTATCTTTAGTTATAAGTGAAATTGTTAGTTTTAAGTATATGCTTGCAATAAGCCTGAATAAATCTGTCCTGTGTTCACCCGGGACGCAAATTAAATCAAATCAAAAGTCTGTTAAAAATCTGGGCTTGATATTCAATGGGACTTTAACTCCTGCTATCGGTGAAGTATATAGGGGATTTCGCGCTTTATTGGTTACTGATGAAAACCCTCCTCTTGCTTATCTTACTTCATTGCTCTGAGATACTCTGCTGTCCGGGTTATGACTCTAGAAAAAAAACTTAACATTTTGTATAATAATATGGCTCGATATAACTTGCTTAAATATAAACCAAAATGCTTTCTACACAAACAAAAACCTGAGTATTTGTATAACAAATTAATCCTCCCTCAGTCAAATAGATCACGTACTCTCATGCATAGAGGATAGGATTGTCTGATTTCCGAATGTCAGTTTTTTGTTCCCTCCACTCGGCTGTAAATGTCCTTGCCAATTAGCATAAGGAAAATCAAGGGCATTCATTGTTTCCAGTATTCTCTTAGAAAATACCTGTCCATTGGAAATTGATATACAAGTATGAGCTTTTATTTTGAATTATTTTATTATTAGTTTTAAAGATCAACTCAGTAGATCTCCTGTAACATTTTAATTATTACTATCATCTGTGCATCTGTTATTATGTCTAGGCTGCAACATTTAAAAGTCACTTATTGTCTTCTTATTTTTAGCAATTTAATAAATAAATGAAATGAAATGAAATGAAATGAAATAGTGTTCTTCTTCTTTTTTTTTTAATTGTTGCTATCAATTACAATTAAGGAATTTCTTTAAGCCATTAAGACCTCTAGACCATTCCAGTATTTGGCATAGTGTTTTATTTCTAGTCTTTAAGGTAAACCTTCGGCAGAATCCAATTTCGTGGCCTTTTCATTGACATTGTGAAGCTTACGCCTTAGTACCCACACTAGTGAGATTTCTATGTCTACGGTCGCGAAATTATTGAGTGATTTATGGCATTCTAGGAGAGTCCTTGATGGGCACGAGTATTTATTAAGTGGTTTGAGTACCGATTGATTATCTGAAAGTATACTTATTTTGAATCTTTCATGTCGTTTACTTGGTAGAATGCAAACACCTTCCGATAGGACAGTTATATAATTCCGGCTGAAAAACGGTGATGTTTTTACTTAGTGAAAGTGACAGGTGAGTTCGAAATCTACCACCCCTACTCTACGCCTTGAGATGTTTTCAAATCATCCGTAAATCACTTTTTTGAACCATCGCATAGCCGTTTAGGATTTGTATTCCATTCCTCTCTTGTGAGAAATTAGATCCTATAGATCCTTGAAAAGCTAAGAGTAGTAGTAGCAGTAACAAGAACAGTTGTTTTTTGAAGTTGATATTTAGCAAAATGCTTTTTATCGTCATAAACATTTCCAAGTGACTGACGGGGTACATTGTTTGAAGTAGCGATGTAGCTTGAGCGCTACGCCTCCATTCCCGTAGTTAGGGTCGTTCTCATAGCCGCTGAATGCACAGTTACACAAATCGTTGAATACTGCTCAATTTCACTATTTTCAACTTTTGTTTTGTCTTGCCCCATCACACTACCGCACCGTGTAGTACTTAGTGTACAGCCAGTATGTTATTTTCGCTTTAGTTCCAGCTGTTTTGTGATTTTTTTCTTTAGAGTTACACCTGGATATTTAACCTCTTCCTTGAAGTGAACCTTTTCTTGTGACTGGAATAATTGCTATTTTGTTGGGACTAAATTGGAGCCCCTCTTTTTTGCATCAGTTCCAGGTAGTTTTCAGGGCATCTAGCATGAGATCCCCGATGGTATTCGATCTAAAGTTCGCAATGTCAAAAGCATCCTTAATGTCCATGAATATACAGAGAGCATCATGCGAAGAACTTAATGCCATTTCCATGTCGTAGAGCAGTGTTGTGTAGTGCCGAGTTAGCTCATTTTCTTTTTTGGTAGGAAATTACAAGTTGCGAAGCGGATTTCTAGATAACTTGTCCCCCCTTATGTATAGGTCAATCAGCTTTGATGAAAGGCTAATAGGCCTATAGTATTCCAAAGGAGCTTTTAAGATTTGCTGCCTCCCTTATCTACTCTCCAAGTCAAAGGGATATATTCCAGTGTGAGAGTGGCTCTGAGGATCCGGACTAATGCTAAGATGGGTCTACTGGTACCTCTGGGGAGAACTGAAGGTAAAATATGGTCCGGTTCTGGTGATTTGTAGTGTTTGAATGAGTATATGTACTACCCATAATATGTCTCCAAATGCTACAATATAACCTTGGTTACTATGTCTTCTTACTTACAGTCTTCTGTGATTTTGCAACACACTATCTTGCGCTTTTAAGTCCAGTACGTTAATTCTTGCAACAAGAATAGTGGGTGCGCAGAAGGAGCTCTAATGCTACCCTGAAAGTGCTTGTGAAGTCCACTTTCGGACCTTTAAGTAGTATAAACTTTCGGTTGGGACTTTTGTGTTCTACCAGTGGTTGAAGTATCTTTTATATTATAACAGAAGTTCCTACAAGATTCCCTCTTGAATTTATCTCTGTTATACGTTGTAACCGACTTTTTGTAACTATTCAATCTATTTTTTAGTTTGTCCTTATTGAATACTTTCCTATCCATTTTCTAAGGCTCTTCAAGCTTGGTACCTCCTTCCTAGAGGATTACGTCTTTGATGGACAGCATTCTTGATATGAGGAACTGAATCGTAACATTATCTTCATATGCCTGAACGTAGACGCTACATCTGTTTATAGCAATAGGAAAACTCTCATATTGACTATAGTTAGCATCTGAAATCAAAGTTCCGCCAAATACCATTGTCTTCATCCGGAGTGATTTGGCTCCTCCTTGTTGTCTGCACGACAAAAGTTCTGCTGTTGAAGGCACCCTTCATGCCGATGAAAATGCCAATGTGAATACGTTATAGTCAGGTGCAATAGGGTGACCAGATAAGAACGAAAGGAAAACAAATATAAATATAACAACAACGGTGTGAGATATAAAATTGGTTCTGACTTTATTTCGAAGCAACGTTCATGCCATTATGTGTGGAATAGCACATGTCGAATGTTGGCCTTGAGCTCGTCCAAATTGGATGATAGCGGTGACCAATTGATAAACACTCACCGTGAAATAATCCAGTCGATAAAATTCTCCTACACAACTTCGAGCGTTGCCTCGCTAGGATGGCATGTATCACAATCTTGTTAGAACAGCTCAGACATATCGATGTTGTCGAGCTCTGACCACAGAGTTACCATCGTTCTGTATCTGAGACCTGGCCCCCGCCCAATTATCAAGGCTTCGCCCATCAATGACGTTGTCTAATAAAAAGCGGGGGCAGATTATTCTAAACTGGTCTTATCGTAAACATCCAAGATTACAGCATGAATTGGATGCTACGATTTGACCAGTTACAAGTTGCCGGTCATAGGTCTTGTTGGCGGCTTGACCACCGGTAGTCCATACCAGGACTTAAATCACGGTACCATGGGAGTCAGGAGCCCCCCGGACTTCGGTCCGGGCCTGACTTGTTAGAGGTAGGCCCCCTTGTGGGAGCGTCATGGTGGCTGTGGTTTAAACCCAAATCGCGGGAACGGGTCTAACCCATTGTAGAGTTGCAAAAAAGTACTGGGTGCTGCGACCCTAAGAGCAGCAAGAGGTTTTAGGTCGGCCTCGAATCATACTAAGGGTGGAACTGTGCCTCCAACACAGTTCCGAATTGGTATCAAAGGATTGACGGAGAGCGATGGCAAGGCGTATCCTTGCTCCCTATGGGTGTATAGAAACCTCGTAAACATTAAGTCTTACGGCAGGAGGTTTACGATAAAAATCCAGGTACGTTCTGTATCTGAGACCAGACCCCCGCCCTTCATACATCAATGACGTTGTCTAATAAAACACGGGCCAGAGCAAAGTACTGGTCTTATCGCAACGGTTTTCAGATGACGCTACCAAAAGTTGCTACGATTTGACCAGTTACAAGGATCCGGTCATAGCTTCTGTTGGTGGATGGACCACCGGTAGTCTCTACCGGCACTTAAATCACGGTACAATGGGAGTCATGAGCCCCCCGAATCTCGGTCCGGGCCTGATTTGTTGAGGTAGGCCCATGTTGGACCGTCATGGTGGTTTTGGTTTAAACCCAAATCGCCGAAGAGCTCTTCCCGTTAGTTTGACCCAATATAGAGTTGCAATAAGTGCTAGGTGCTCTGACCCTAAGTTTTAGATCGGCCTCGACTCATGCCAAGGGTGAAACTTTTGCCTCCAACACAGTTCCGAATTGATATCAAAGCGAATCGACGGAAAGGGATGGCATATCCCATGGATGTAGGGGCATCCCGAAAACTTAAGTCTACACGACAGGTGCTTATGCTAAAAGCTTGACTCAATGTACCTGAGACCATTGACACTAACGGTGTCGCCTTCCTCATCTCGAGAGAAATACGGTCCGATGATGCCTTCCTCATCTCGAGAGAAATACGGTCCGATGATGCCGGGTTGCAATAAGCCGCACCAAATAGTCTATCCTTGTGAATGCGTTGATGCTTTGCCGAACACTTTGGAATGTGTTCGCTCCAATTACGGCAATTTTGCTTGTTGACATACCCGCTGAGCCAAAAATAGGCCTCGTCCGATCAGATGATTTTTTTGCCAGAATCCGGATCTCCGGCCAACATTTCCAGCACCCAATTAGCGAACTCACGGCACTGTCTATGGTCCCCCGTACAACCGTATACAGACAGGTTGAGTCTATGGCGATGCCTAATTTAGTTGATCGACACCGAACGACATTTCTGCGTCTGTTTTGATACTGGCCGCAGTGGCCAGTTTCTTCATTTCCCACCAATCTCTGTCTGGTTGGTGGCTTAAGATCCAAAAGATCAAACTTTTCCACGGTGCAACGAATTGCCTGCCCACTGAAGCCATTATGACGACTGATCTCGCAACGAAATTCACGTTGCGTATTTACAACTGAGCCGGAATTCCGATAATATTTTTGGCAAACCTTATTGAATATTTTGACAGCTGCATGTCATTGGTAACTCTGACAGCTACTGAAACATAACAGTTGGAGAAACTATCATTGATATCTGGTAACCATTTAGTAAATACTCAATTTGTCCCACTAAATTCTTAAGTTCGTCCGTGTTGGGATCGATGCCGCATCTTAGAAAAATTATTCATTCGCAAAGGAGTCTTTCGCCGAAATGATGACGAAAAAAAAGATTGAAATGAAATTTTTGGCGGGGTATGTCACGAGTATAGTTATCACTATGGATTCTAGGTATAGGAGACATTCTCTAGAGTTGGCAACAACTTTTTGCAGCATAACTAGAAATACGGCATCTATATGAGTACCAGGCGAATTTAAATCATCCGATCACAGTTATTAAATATTGTACAATACTAACTGAGCACCTCTGCTTTCGACACCATCAGTCTGCTGCTCTCACTGAATGTTTTGATGGAAAACAACGAGCTCGGGACAAGAATCTTGCGCAGGCTAGGGAACTTCAAGTTTCCGTACTAAGATTCAATTATTGGCATTTATTGCCAAAAGTAAGTCAACCCAGTTAATCAAATCTTCATCTGTATGCAGATCTCGTTCAAATAAAAAATTCAGAGAAGTTAAACACAAAATTAGGGTAATTCCCGAGCCGAAATCACTACTAAAGATCACGCACGCATTTGAATACTTACAGTGCAATAGCACGAATTTCTACTAAATCGTATATGCATTCGAAGAATAGCATTCTCTAAGCAGATGTGAATTACGATTTCCCTTTTACGTTTATTCCAAGTACACGTTTAGAATGCTTTACCAATCCTGATTATGGCATAAAACATTTATTTTCGCCAGCAAATACGGGCATACACATGTTTGTTTGTTCATTTGGGTATGGGTATTTTATTGATATTACGTGTTTGATGTATCCGTACTAAGGTACTATGTTTCCTGCACGCAAGGATATCAGAATCTGCTGCTTTGAGAAACTAGCAAACTTATAAATAACCCGTTGCATTGTTCGAAATTGGGATTTGCACAGAAATCATAATCTACGAGTACAATAAAAGCCGGTCCAAGGTAATCTAGGTTAAGGTAATCGCAACAATAGCACCCACTCGCTACAAATTACTCGCTTGCACCCTGTAGTCGGTGGCTGGCTCTTTCCCCTCATCCTGTATATGTATGCTATTCGTAAGATTGCATGCTAAAGACCGACAGCTTATTGTTGAAATTTCTCCCAAGGAAACACATCAAGGAACAAACCAACAAAGACATTCTTACACTTAAAAGTACCCCGACACATTTGCTGTGTTTTCCTTGTTGCTGTCTGACAGGAACTTCAATAGAGCACGTAATGCTGTCAAAAATGTGGTAAATGTTCAAGGCGCCATAAAGAGCTGAACAAATGTTTGAAACTGGAAAATTGAGCGACCAACCTTGTTCGGTGTAACATCACCCTTAACCCAGTGCTGAAGTATGCATTGGTTTAGTACAAGTACTCGTAGTCCCATTCTCTCAGTTGCAAACGACGACGATATCCTTGCATTGTTCCGTTGGTGTAAGGGTTATGGTTGGGCGAGAGTTCTCCCTTGGTTGAGGTAT
The DNA here is from genome assembly GCA_963966105.1 of Volucella zonaria. Taxonomy (NCBI): domain Eukaryota; kingdom Metazoa; phylum Arthropoda; class Insecta; order Diptera; family Syrphidae; genus Volucella; species Volucella zonaria. The sequence goes on from OZ014530.1 coordinate 9,473,277, forward strand.
CCCTGCTGCTTGGTGGGGCTTTTCCAAGCAATGAATGGCAAAGCGGCTACTTGTGGCGGTTATTCCTTGTTTCAAACGTGCACTAGCGTTGCGGTTTAGTCATTTTTGGCATTTCTGTGGATATTTCTACTTGCAATTGACTTTTATTGTCGTTTAAGGAGAAACTTTTCAGTAGGGTATTATTTCCAGTCCATAAAGTAATAACGTATGTTATTTTATTGTCTTGTGTGTGAGAATAGCAAAGGAAACCACGACTATGACGGCGACGAGTGTGATGACTACCTACGACGACGATCGACCGACTAATACTAATATTTCCAAATGTCATGTCATTCCTAGAAATGGGCTGTCAGAGACATTGAATTTCAACGTTACTGTCACTGGCTTTGGTAGTGAAAATAAACCCAAATTTTAAATGTGGAGAAGCTTAGATATTCATATGACGCCCATTATTTAGGATGGCTGTGTGCATGTGCGAAGCCCAAAACAATTGTGGTGCCTTATTGTTTTAAAACGTTCCACCTTGCTCTTGGATGATGCTCATCATATATGGTATGTACCTTCACATGTATGTCTCATTGTTTCCAGAATTTAGAAATTCAAATATTCAAGTACTAAGTTGTGATTATTGGCAATATTCTTGGCAAATGTACCACATATACGAGCAGAGTCAGTGTGGGATGACTAAAATAACGCGAAACTCCGCTGTTGTTTGTGACAGGAAAATGCCGCTAAAACTTAAGGGTTTTTGTTTATATAGGATAGTGGTTCATACATATCGCAACGTTGAACTATGTATGGAAAATATCAGGGAAACATGACACCTACGATACATAATAAAATACACAATCTTATAAGAAGTACGCTCATCTGCTCATCAGCCGGTTTTGCCATGTTCAACGAATGTCGTCGGAAATCCGGTCCAAAAAGCAATAGAGGCTGAAGTTCCTATCAAGGTTCGTAGTTGGATCACTCAAACGTGAATGTATAAGCAAACTCTTGGCCTTACTAGCGAAGTTATCAAAACTAGAGTGGCCTGTAAAATGCCTCTAGAGTCCGCAGATTTAGCCAACCCCACAAGCAGCGCAGTAACAATGCAGATATGTGGATACGCGTTATAAATTTCAACGGTTAATAAAAGGAGTTATATACCAGTATTGTAGAACGACAAGAAATCAGGCGCCGTAAAATCTGGGGAATGGCGAGGTCAGCTGAAATCGGCATTTTTCGAAAGTAACCGAAGGGTTCTTATTCTCCAAAAATCTAAATCGTCGGCCATGTGGTGTGTGCTGTGGTTTCATTCTGCTGGTGCCATATGTAAGGTTTACTTACAAACAAGCTCCAGTGCACTGTGTACTGCCCTAGTGATGGTTTGTGGATGCTCATCATCGTTTTCCAATAAAAAACTATGAACCGATGAGTCTATCCGCCATAATTTCGTACGAAATAGTACCTCCACGAAGGTGTAATTGTTGCTAATGCAAGGCTCTCGGATTCTCCCAGAATTATTGTCGCTCTCTGGAAATGTTGCTCGTCGCTCATAGTTTGGTAGCTTCAATAGTTGGTTTTATCTGTGTCTACCTTTTGACATATCGTAGGCGTTGTACTGCATCCCGTGCTAAAAATCCATAAAGGCGCATATATCTTTTATGGGAACTAATTTAGATTAAGTTTTAAAATATGCCGTGGCGAAGTTCTGTAGATGTACAATTGAGTAGCACATTGATAGTGAGCGCAATTGGTCCTCGTTGACACCTCCTAGATCTCCTTCGTTGCAAACCGGTCGATGAATATTTGGGTGACAGAGAAGCGTTTTGTTCTAAGGAAATATTATTTTCAGAATATATTGCTGGTTCTAGGCGGATAAAACGAGTATTGACCCCAAAATTTGTTGCTTCAGCTCTGTCGGAGCTTTGATCGCATTCGCATTAATACGGAAAATTTTCTGTTTCTCTAAGTCCCTGGTTCAAGAGCCTTACACATCTGATGGATGTGTTAGGGGTTTGCTTGCAGGAATGCGGGTCATCCCTGATACCAGAGGAAATGCTGCGATTATTATAAGGTATGTCAACTTAGTTTGTGTGCCTGTTTCCTCCAGCGAACGAGGTGTTTGTATAAGCGTAGAAGGCGCTTTTGGCAGGATTTTTCTTGCCAGCGTCTACTGCAAATACAGTGAGGAAATTGACCCGTACATCGAGTATATGGATGGTTTATTTTCGCTAGCCGGCACAGAACCCCTTATAATCGGTGTTGACGCCAATGCGACCTCTCCTCTTTGGTTCAGTAAGGTATCTGGACTCTCAACTGGTACCCGGAACCAGGAGCGGGGGGAGCTTCTTGGTGAATGGATTGTTGCACGCAATATCCATGTCGTCAACGAGCCAAGTGAGGTATATACCTTCGATGTGGTCAACGTTGGCAGGAGTGACATTGACGTTACGTTCGCTAACGAGGCAGCTTTTAGGGCGTTTAGTTTTAGGTGGCGGGTTAGCGCAGGAGTGAGTGATCACAACTGGATCCAGTTTGAGATCGCTCACGAAACAGAGGACAGAGAGGTTTCTGAAATGAGATGGTGTGTGCGAGGCGCTGACTGGAATGTTTATGGTGCCCGTATACTAGCGGAGGTATCTTCCTTACCACCCGAAGTGTATGGCGGCTTGAGCATTGACCGGCAAGTCGAGCGCATTAACGAGTGTGTTTGGCGGGTTAACGATGAGCTCTTTGAGAGAAGCCGCAAGGCGAATCGTAAAATTGGTGGACCCGCTGTCTGACATATTCCAAAGGGCTAGGGCGGCTAACGCTGAGAACCTGGCTCAGCTGGGCATTGCCTTTCGGCAAGGGCTCGCTGAGTACAAGCGACTAATAGTCAGTACGAAAGAAGCTCATTGGTGAAACTTTGTGTCTGGGAATAGGGATGATACCTGGGGTAAACTGTATAAGATTTGCAGGAGTGTTAAAAAGACTGCTGATATAAAAGACATTCGTGTGGATAATAGTATTTTATCCACATGGAAGGACAGTCTGACTGTATTGCAAGGTCAGTTCTTTCCGAGAGAGGAGCGTTTTGAAGACTCTTTAGTTGAAGAGCCGCCGACCCCTCTGGAATTAAGGACCGACGAAGTTGAGCAGGGGGTTTCACTTCTTCGCTCCAGGAGATCTCCTGGAGCAGACGGAATAACTGGAGAGATGGTGAAAGCCATCTGGAAAGCTGTTCCCGAATACCTGCTCTTACTCTATAGAAAATGCATCGCCTGTAGCTACTTCCCCCGGGATTGGAGGTAGGCAAGGGTGGTCGTGCTCCTGAAGTCCCCCGATAAGGATAGGTCCGATCCTAGATCATATCGGGGCATCAGCCTTCTTCCGGTACTTGGCAAAGTGCTGGAAAGGGTCATGGTGGAAAGGATTTCTGAGAGTATAATGGAGCCAATGTCTTCTTTCCAATTTGGCTTTACTAAAGGCAAATGGGTAGAGGACGCTTTGTCTTTTCTTAAAGACAGAGTCCAGACCAGCAGCGCCAGTGTGGTTATTGGCATCTTTATTGATTTTAAAGATGCTTTCGATAATCTGAACTGGCAAAAATACTCACCAGGTTGAGAGAATTGGGCTGCTGAATTAGGCTTTGGGAAAGCTATTTTTCTGGAAGAAGAGCGAGTGTGGCTAATGCACACGACAACGTTTGCATTGACGTAGAAAGAGGGTGCCCCCAGGGGTCTATCTGCGGTCCTTTTATCTGGAACCTCATCATGGATCCGCTTCTTTGGCAATTGAGTGAGCTCTGTGGTTGCTGCGCTTATGCAGACGACCTGCTCCTTATCCTCGAGGGTCAATCCAGGGCTCGTGTGGAGGAATTAGGAGAAAGAGCTCTTTCAATTGTTTCCGAAAGGGGCGAAAGCGTTGGCGTCAAAGTGTCACAGGAGAAGAAAGTATCAATGCTGCTTAAAGGCAAATTGAATACGAGAAGTCGGCCTCCTGTGATTTGAATGAATAGTGTTAGCATTAGGTGTGCGACTGAGGTCAGATACTTAGGCATAACACTGGGTGAGCGCATGAAATTCATGCCTCACCTCGTCCAAATGAGGAGACGCATGTTATGTGCTGTAGGCCAGGTAAGGCGCATTCTGCGATCTGACTGGGGGCTTAACAGGCGCTCTGTTCGTGTCATATACAATGGTCTTTTTGTTGCCTGCGCAACATATGGAGCGTCGGTATGGTACGACAGGGTTATGACTGAAAATGGCCGCCGTCGGATCTTGGCTTGCCAAAGAGTCGCCTTGCTTGGTTGCCTGCCTGTGTGCCGCACTGCCTCCACAGAGGCAATGCAAGTCTTGTTGGGAGTGCCACCTCTGGATCTAGAGGCGATACGTCGAGGTATCGCTTTCAAGATCAGAAAAGGCCTCCCTCTTATTGAGCGAGACTGGGTTTCCCCAGCAGAAGTGGATGGCATATCCCTGAGGCAGCGTAAAACCTTGCTACACGCATGTGTTCTATCTAGATGGCAATCTAAGTGGGATGCTAGCGAAAACGGCAGAGTTACTTACGGCTTCCTGAGGGATGTGCTGACCATGAGAATATTTCCTGAACGGAACTTTACCCTCAGCCTGGGCTTTTTATTAACCGGGCATGGCTCCCTTAGTGCATTCTTGCATAAAAGAGGGCTTAGTGGGGCGGAAAGCTGTTCATGTGGAGCCACCCATGAGGATTGGCTTCATGTTCTCTGTGAGTGCCCAAATTATTCAGACGTTAGGGACTTGCATGCTATGGGCATCATCTATAACGGTGATGCCTACGACGTCAGTGGAATACTCACTGACACCATACGGTTCGAAAGAACCCGTAGCTTTGCAAGAGAAGTATTCCTTAGAAGTCGCAGTAGGCAGTTAGCGGGTGGGTCCTTTTAAAAGTTAGGGAAGCCTTAAGTCGCAAAGGCCGCCAGTCCTGGGCAGTGAGGTGCCCAACTGGAAGTAACCTCAAGGTTGCGAAGCTCGACCGGAAGCTATATTCTGGTACCACGGGAGGTTAGGAGCCCCCGGAACTATGGTTCCGGCCTGACCTAGGAGTTGGCCCCCTTGTAGGAGTATCGTGGTGGCTGTAGGTTTGTACCCAAAATCGCGGGGAGAGCAGAACTAATGGTGCTTGGACATCTCATGGCTTAGCATATGTGTAGTGTACAACGACCTGTGCTAAACCATGGGATTGCTATGGAACCAATTGGCCTGCTCGATGTGGAGTTGCATTGCAACCGGGTGCCATGACCCACAGAATGGCTGAGGTATTAGATAGGCATCGACCCTTCACCAAAGGGGAAGTTCGTGCCTTACACACGACTTCGAATCTGGTACTGGTGGTAGTACTTGTACTACCCGAAGGGCGCTTATCAACGCATTGTTTTGATATCTCGTGCGAAGACGCACCGTAGGCTTGAGCCTTCACGGCAGATACCTACGTTAAACACTAGTGACATCTGTTTCTCTAAGTGTTTCTTAAATCCCGTCAAAATAAGTAAACGCGAGAGATCGCCCAATTCTGAAGACAGATTAATGTCCTCAGATAAAAAACCTAAATCAGTGCCCAAAATGGTTTTGATCCGGAAAGACTCCAACTACTGGAGTCCATTGCAATGCTTGCCAGATAGCGATGTTGATAGTGATAATATTGTGTTACCAGCTAAGACCACAAAACTATTTATCCCTCCGATAAAACTACTGCAAAAGTCTAGTGACTTCGTTCATACTCTTATGAAAACTTTTAAGATATGTGATTATTCCATCAAAAAGATGTGGATCGGTATCAAAATTGTATGTGAAAGTATGGTTTCATACCCTCCTTTACTCGATAAACTTAAATCTGAAAATTGGCAATTTTTCACACACGAACTGAAAAGTGATAAAGCTTTCAAAGTTCTGCTATTTGGTTTAGGTGCATATGATATCAATGAACTAAAAAATGAACTAATACGACTTGGTCTTAAATGCAAAGATATCAAAATGATAACTAGAACATACGAACAATACACTGACATCATTTATCTAGGTTTCCTGGAATGTGGTTCAATCAAACCCAGTGAACTAAAAAAGAATATTCGCGCCATTTTTCATACCCAAATCAATTGAAACTATCAGAGAAAACAAAACAATAGACCAACACAATGCCGCAACTGTCAAATTTTTGGACACGGCGAACGTAACTGCCACATCAAAACATACTGTTCCACTTGCGACGGTAATCACAAAACTACTGATTATAAGAACTCGGGTATATGAAAATGTGCGAACTGCAAAGGAAATCATAAGTCCACAGACAGTGCATGCGCTAGCAGAGTTAAGTACGAGTACATGGAAATGCGGCAAAAATCTGCAACAAATGTCAATTGCTTGGATTCAAGAAAAAGCAACAACAATATTCCATCGATGACAATGCATGATTTCCCTCCTCTACCAACGCATACTACCAAGCGGCTAGCGCTGGAAACCAACAACAACTTCCAGAAAACTTGGGTGCATGTGTAGCGTTCAGTGTATGCAGTTTAAACCGCAGAGTACTTCAAGAGCCGTAGAGTTCAGTGTACGCTGATTCAACTGAAGACCACTTCAAGTTGGTTTTTTTTTTCATAGTAGATACAGATCCTTTTTGGCCTACGTGACAGAGTCCTCGTTGTTTTTTCTCCGTATTGAATTGTAACCCGATTTATTAAAGTTTAAAAAAAGAAAAAAGATATCCAAAGTTTTTTTATTTTTTAATACTTGTAGCTTGTGGATGAAACGTTTGCAACATTTCTAACAGTTTCGTCCTAAACTGGTGACCCCGACGTGATCGGGTTGAATTTTAAATGCCACTACCTCACACACCGCGGACACAGAAGAAGAAGCCAGTGAACACAGTTCCAAAAACATCTACCATGGAAGTGGAAACTAAACCTGCCCCCACTGCCACGACCCCTAACACACTTGATCCCGCTGTACTGGAGTTGATAACTCGGCTGCAAGATGAACTCACGCTGGCTAAAGAGACGATCCGACAACTCAGAACCGAGGTAGGTCAATCTACCTCAGCACCAGCGCCAACAGCATCTGGACCTCTTCAGGAACATCTTCCCTCCAGTAGTCGATGACCATGGCCCAGCAACACCGAGAGCAGCCACGAGTATAACGACGTATGCACCGCAAACTGTACAAGCAAGTCTTACTTGCGCATCTCCTTCGGATGTTACAAACGCGTCTCGCGTGCAGCTACCACGTTTCAGCACGATGTGTCCACAGCTTTGGGTAGCACAAGTAGAAATTGCCTTTCAACTATGCCGCCACTAACGACGTAGAGCAATACTCACGTTTGCTGCTCAGCCTTGAGGGTGAGGCATTAACAGCAGTCGGAGACCTGGTGACTAGCCCACCTACCGCCAACAAATGTGGAGCGCTTAAGGAGCGATTGATTCAAACATTTGCACCAACCCCCGAGTCACAACTAAGGCGCATGCTCAGAGGTGAGGACACCGAAGGAAAAAAACCCACAGCCATCCTCGCACATATGAAGCATCTCGCTTCTGGCAGATGTAATCCAGCCATCTTGAAAACACTGTTCTTCGATCGTTTGCCAGAACATATGCGCGCAGTTTTGATAGCCACAGAACAGGAGGATATCGACAAACTGGCAGAAGTAGGAGACAAAATCTTCGAATTGTCCAATGCAAACATGTGTCCAATCTCGTCTTCACTTTCGGCACCTGAGGTCAACGCCATGTCTCAACGTGAACACACTACGCTGGAAAAGATTTGGAAAGCCATTGAAATGCTGAAAAAAGACGTAGGTGCTCTTAAGCACGGCGGTCAACGGACACAGCAATCGCAGACGCGCTCCAGGTCATTAAGTGATAAAAAACCTACACGTTCCGACAAAAACATCACAACACTCTGCTTTTATCACGCCAAATACGGCGATGAAGCGCAGAAATGTCGCTCAGGGTGTGCCAAATGGAAATCGGAAAACTAAAGCTGCCGTTGCGCGAAATGGCGGTCGCACACGGCAACAACGAACGATACCGCCTACAAGTTTCCGACGTCAAAACTTCCATTAACTTCCTAATCGACACCGGAGTAGACCTATCCGTCTTACCAAAAAAATACGCTTGCACTAAAAAGCCTTCAGAAGTCAACTTATTCGCTGCCAACGGTGTCGCCATATCGACCTACGGTACGAAAACCATCGCAGTCGATCTAGGTCTTAAGCGAGATTTCAGCTGGTCCTTTACTGTCGCCGACGTCACGCAAGCAATCATTGGTGCAGATTTCATTCACCATTTCGATCTCACCATTCGCTTAAGCCAACGGATGCTGTTTGACAACACTACACGACTGAGTACCAACGGAGATCTTGTTAACTCCCAACAACCAACAGTGCGCACCATCGACAACAATAACCCATTCGCTGACATCCTACAAAACTACGTTGACGTAACTCGGGACACCAACCACAACGTCGCTGAACACTCTGTGCAACACCACATCATCGTTCGAGGACACCCTGTGGCAGAACGCGCCCGACGTCTAGCGGGCGATAAACTTGCAGCTGCCAAAGACGAGTTTCGACAGATGATGCAGCGCGGGATTTGCCAACCATCAAAAAGCGAATGGGCTTCGCCACTGCATATGGTCGAGAAGAAATCGGGTGGGTGGAGACCCTGCGGTGACTACCGTCGCTTAAACAATATCACGGTCCCAGACAAATATCCCATACCACACCTACAGGATTTCACCCACAAGTTGACAGGATGCTCCATTTTTTCCACGCTCGATCTCAACAGGGCATATCATCAGATCCCACTTGCGAAAGAAGACCGACCGAAGTCTGCCGTTATAACACCATTCGGCCTGTTCGAATTTAATGTCATGACCTTCGGTTTGTGCAACGCTGCGCAAACCATGCAACGCTTTATGGACTCAGTACTCAGAGGGTTGGACTTCTGCCACTGCTACATCGACGACATCCTACTCGCCTCAAGCAGTGAACATGAACATCGACAACATTTACATATTGTCCTGAAGCAACTCCAAAAGTTCGGCTTGACGATCAACATGTCTAAATGCCTTTTTGGACAAAAGGAGGTGAGATACCTGGGTTTCACCGTCAATAGCGAAGGAATCAAGCCTCCCAACGACCGAGTCAATGTAATCACCGATTATCCGAAGCCAGACACTGTGGACAAATTAAGGAGGTTCCTAGGATCCTGGAATTTTTACCGCAGCTGCATACCTGGTCACAGGCCCCTCTCATTGAGCTCACTATAGGCGCGAAAAAGAGAGACAAGCGCCCGGTTCAGTGGACACCTGAAGCTGAATGCGTATTTGAGGAATGCAAAACGAAGCTAAAGAACGCAGTCCAACTAGCTCACCCGAGGTCTGACCTTCCATTGATTCTGCGATGTGACGCATCAGATACATCAATCGGCGCCATCTTGGATCAACGCTCTGGAGATACACTGCAACCACTTGGTTTCTTCTCCAAGAAACTCAGCGAACGAGAAGCGCGTTACAAAGTATATGATCGAGAGTTGTTGGCAATATACAAAGCGGTTAGATACTTCAAACATCTCATCGACGGCAGGGAAGTAATCATTCTTACCGACCACAAGCCTTTAACGTACGCTTTCGAAAAGAAGTCCAACCACGCTTGCGACCGAGTAGCACGGCAGCTCGAGGAGATAGGCCAGTACTCTACGAACGTTGTACACATTTCTGGAGCTGAGAACATCGTAGCGGATGCACTGTCCCGAATTCACACTATCAGTATGCCAGTCATCGTCAACACACAGGAGTTAGCGGATATGCAGAAGAATGATGAAGAGCTCAAGCAACTTACCGTATCTCCAAAGTCAACATCACTCCAACTTCAGGGACTGCGCGTCGATGGCACAGACGACATACTCGTGGTCTTCTGTGATAACAGTGGCACAGATATTCGTCCGTATGTACCTAGATCACTGCGCAGACGGATTTTTGACAACAACCACAATTTGTCACATCCAAGTGGACGAGCGACACGCCGCCTCATCAGCAGAAACTATGTCTGGCCGAGCATGAATAAGGACATTCATAACTGGGCCAGGTCTTGTATTGCTTGTCAGCGAAGCAAAATCAGTCGACACGTTAAAAACATACCACAACACATCGCAATGCCCAGTGACAGATTCCACCACGTCCACATCGATATCGTTGTGATGCCGCTCTGCAAAGGATATAGATACCTCCTGACTATGATAGACCGATTCACCAGGTGGCCAGAAGCTGTCCCGCTTAAGGATGTTACCGCAGAAACAGTAGTCGACGGATTCTACTCAGGTTGGGTATCCCGATTCGGTGCACCGGCAACAATTACATCTGACAGAGGATCCCAGTTCGAGTCCATACTGTTGGACGCATTGTCCAAACTCATCGGCAGCAGGCGAACGAGAACAACAGCATATCACCCAGCCTCTAATGGAATGATAGAACGCTGGCACCGATCATTCAAATCAGCCATCAAGTGTCAGGACACATCTGACTGGGTAAGTCTACTACCAACTGTACTTCTAGGGCTCCTAAGCAGCTACAAAGAAGACATCAAGAGCACAGCGGCGGAGTTAGTATATGGTACGATATTGCGATTACCTGGTGAATTTTTTATTGACGAGGAGGTTTCACCCGAGCCGCAGTTTTTCGTCGAGAAATTCCGTGAACAGATGCGACTAGTTCGATCGACACCATCAGCACATCATACGAAATCCAAGGCCTTCACTCACAGGACATTGTTCACTTGCACACACGTCTTTGTGAGAGTGGATTCGGTACGAAAACCCTGTGAACGACCGTATGATGGACCATATGAAGTGCTGGAAAGAATATCGGCAGTTTTTAAAGTGAACATCAATGGCATTCCCACCACGATATCCTCCGAGAGACTAAAACCAGCATATTGCGAAAACGCTCGAACATCCAGCAGTCAGCCTCCAGGTGGGTGTCCAGCAACATCATCGGCGACAAATGTGCCTTCTCCAGACGATCCTGCAACACTTTCGCGCACAACACTCTCGAAAACATATTCTGCAAAAGCAGCACAATCAAGAAGAAAACAAATTCATTTCGAAATGTCAAATCCGTGACGTCTGTCACTCGGGGAGGAGTACTTGTAGCGTTCAGTGTATGCAGTTTAAACCGCAGAGTACTTCAAGAGCCGTAGAGTTCAGTGTACGCTGATTCAACTGAAGACCACTTCAAGTTGGTTTTTTTTTTTATAGTAGATACAGATCCTTTTTGGCCTACGTGACAAAGAGTCCTCGTTGTTTTTTCTCCGTATTGAATTGTAACCCGATTTATTAAAGTTTGAAAAAAGAAAAAAGATATCCAAAGTTTTTTTATTTTTTAATATTTGTAGCTTGTGGATGAAACGTTTGCAACATTTCTAACAGTTTCGTCCTAAACATGTTCCAGCAGCACTCCATCTACACGCCAGAGTAATTTGAACGGACTCAACAGCAACATCCTCAATCAGAATGAGGAACTCTTTTCAATAGACGAATTGAGTTCGCTCGTACTAGAGATGATTACACAGCTATGTACATGTAAAACTAAATTAGACCAATTTAGAGTTGTCGCTCAATTAACATCTAAGTTCTTGTATAATGCTAAGTAATTCAAGAAACAAAATTAATATTATAACCTGCCAGAGCTATATGTAACAAATATTTTGAGTTTGTAAATTTCATGAACACAAACGAAATTGATATTGCTTTAGTTACTGAAACGTGGTTAAAACCAAACGATCGGATATCGACCCCAACTTTTAAATGTTATCGTGTGGAAAGAGATAATAGAAGAGGGGGAGGTGTTGCCATTCTAGTTAGGAGATCAATTCGACATGAGCTTCTACCTTGTATTCCAACAAACTACATTGAAAATATAGGGATTTAAGTAAAATTGAGAAACAATAACACGATCAAGATTTATTGTGTCTATTTTTCAGGAAAAATAGTAGGAAACTTTGCTAGAGAGAAAAAAAAGCGCAGATTTAATAATGTGCTCAGAAAATTTTTCAATATGGTATGAACTGCAAATTCTTGATAGGAGGTGATTTAAAATGCCGACACAGGGATTGGGGCTGTGTAAGAGCAAATTCCTGATTGAATATTCTGTCGTACCTTTGTATTATGTCACCAATATCTGTAATGTTTCCCACTAGTACCAATCAGTTCTCATAGTAGTCCCTCTGTAATAAATTTATTTGTAACAAATGTTTCTGGTCTTATCTCACAACCTGTTGTCTTCAATGATCTTAGTTCCGATCATAATCCAGTTCTCTGTAAGCTTTGTTGGTCGGGTGTAGAAAAAGTGCAATATTTTGCAGATATCAAAAATGCAAATTGGATAAAATTTCGAAAAGAACTAAAAGAAAAACTTCTAACTATGCCAACAGACATAGACGCTTTAACAAACAAACGAGACATTGACAATATCTTTCAACAATTTACAGATCACATTAATACTTCACCAAGTTCTAGTATCCCCCAAAATTGTAAAAAAGTAACTGCGTTGAAATTACCGAGTCATATTCTAGATCTTATCAGAACTAGAAATACCCACAGGAGAAATTAGCAAAACTATCGCCTACCAATTTCAAAAACTCTCATAGCATATTTCAATAGATTAATAAGTACGAATATAGAGGCACATCAAAACTCAGAATGGAACAATATATTGAAGACCCTCGATAGAGCTGGAAAGCCATTCTGGAATTTAGTCAAAGTAATTAGAAATAAAAACAAGCAAATACCTTTTCTTAAATGCAACATAAATGTCTTTGTTGCTGACAACGAAAAGGCCAATGTATTTTCCCAAAAGTTTTCAGAAAATCACACGGTATCTCAACTTATAGACAACGCATACACTACTACGCTTGTAGAGGGCGCACTAAGTACTTTTAATGAAATTAATTGTAATACTCCTTCAAATCAATTTGTTACTGAGATGGACATCAAATATATTATAAACCAATTGCAGGTAAGAAAACCGAGTGGTATTGACACAATCAAAAATCGTTACCTAAAAGAAATGCCTAAAATTGGAATAAAATTTCTTACATTTTTCATGAATGCCTGTCTTAAGTTGCAATACTTTCCAGATGCATGGAAACTAGCAAAGGTTGTCCCAATTCGAAAAGCCGGTAAGCCCCCTAATGATCCTGTTAGCTATAGACCAACTAGTTTGCTTAGCAATTTGAGTAAAATATTTGAAAAAATACTTAAAGATAAAATTGTCAAATATATCGAAGAACAAAAAATATATCCTGATGAGCAGTTTGGTTTTAAGCGTAATCATGGTACCTCGCATCAGGCTCTCAGAATATGCAATCTGATAAAGAGTAATCGTGCAATAGGTAAATCAACTGGGATGATTTTGTTGGATATTGAGAAAGCTTTTGACTCGTTTGGCATGTTGGGCTTATCTACAATTAATTATTTAATAATAATTTTCCTCCATTTCTTTGTAGAATCGTTCAAAGTTTTGCGTCAAATCGTCGCTTTTAAGTATTTGTTAATAGTAATGCATCTGATGTAGTCAGTTTTTGTGCAGGTGTGCCACAAGACTCAGTGCTTGGTCCTATCCTTTATAATTGGTTAACGTCGGATATTCCAAATCTTCCGCATTGTGAAATTGCTTTTTATGCTGATGATATCGCTATACTTTCTTCGCATGAGTTTCGGTCTCAACATTGAGATGAACTTAAAAAATGCGATTGGAACATTACAAAGCTATCTGTCGAAATAGAAAACTGACGCGAAAAAGAAAGTCTTGTTTTCTTTCAGCCATTCAGTTAAGAATCAATGACCACCTAATAGCATGGAAGCCATTTGTAAAGTACCTGGGTTTTTTTTTTAATCAAAAATTGACATTTAAAAAACACGTTTTTGAAACAATCAACAAAGTAAATAAAACAATACAAATGTTATATCCCTTTATTAATAGAAAATCAACACTTTCAAATGATAACAAAAGGATAATTTACAAAACGATTTTCCAACCTATATTATTGTACGGTTGTACGGTGTGGGATAATTGCGCTAAGTGCTACATTAGAAAGCTTCAAATATCTCAAAATAAAGTTTTAAAGATGATGCTTAATCTCCGCTGGCGTTACTCCACAACAGATTTACATGATATACAGTGGGGAGCACAAATGAGTACATGTTTGTGCTTAATGTACTTATTACTGTATAAGAATAGAAATAATAAAGTAAATTGAAAAGTTTTTTTTGCCATTTCTTTCATCTTCAATTCTAAACAAAACGGCGAAAAACAAAAAATTCAAAGAAAAAAAAACTAATAAAACAAAAACAACTCCAACGTACTCAATTTTGCACCCATGCATTGTTCGAATGTTTTCAGCAAAAATATCAAAATTTACAGTAAGAATTGGATTTTTTTGGTTTGTTTATGACTTGTTTTAAATATTTTAGTTTGAGATATGTTTTACTGCGTGTGGTAAGAATTTTTTGAAGAACATTTTAATTAATAAAATAAATAAATAAATATAATTTCATACTCGTAGCACTTTAAAGTAATGAAGAAACTATCACGAGATATTGAAGATCGTATTGTAGCCTTGTCAATGAGTGGCTTCTCAATGCGGCCTATAGCAAAGCAGCTTAAAATAAGCCAATCAGTGGTCATAAGAGTCCACAAAAGGCGAGGAATTGTACCTAAACTACAAGTTAGAGGCCGTAAAAAAATTTTAACGGAAGCGGACACACGTCTTATGATAACGGAGATGAAAAGGAACAAGTTTTTAACACCAAAAGATGCTTCTATAGCAATAAACAAACCCGTTAGTCGATGGACTGCAAGCAGAGCCCTCCACGACATTGGCTACATGTCAGCGGTGAAAAAGCAAAATCCTGCATTGTCGGCAAAAAATGTTAAGGCACGGTTGAAGTTCGCCAGAGAACTCATAAATTGGACAGCAGATGACTGGAAACGTGTAGTGTGGTCAGACGAATCAAAATTGAATCGGTTTCAGTCTGATGGAAAACAATACTGCTGGCGTCGCCCTGGGGAGACCATTCAAAGGCACCATGTCAAAGAAACGGTGAAGCATTGGACCACTGCACAAAATCGATGGAATAATGAAGAAAGAAGATTATTTGAACATTCTGCAGACTCATCTTTCCGATTTTGTCGATAGAAGCGCCTTTCCTGAGCAGGAAGTCATATTTCAACACGATGGCGACCCAAAGCACACGTCCAAGATCGTGAAGGAATGGCTTACTGAACAAAATTTTCAATTGCTGCAGTGGCTTGCGCAAAGTCCCGACCTCAATCCAATTGAGAATTTGTGGTCAATCGTGAAAAGACGGTTGGGACAATACCAATCAGCCCCAACGAACCTGGACGAGCTTTGGCAGCGAGTACAGTGGGAATGGCAGAATATTCTAAACGAAATCATAGAGCATTTGGTGGAAAGCATGCCTAAGCGTGTAGAAAATGTTTTACGTAATAAAGGGCTATGGACGAAATACTAAAAATAAACTCTATCCTTAAAGTATTTGAAAGGTGCAAAATTGAGTACATTAGAGTTGTTTTTGTTTTATTTATTTTTTTCTTCGAATTTGTTTTTTTCCGTTTTGATTTATAAACCTTTTTGCTAAGAATTGAACATGAAATAAAGGTCAAGAATTTTTTTTAATTTGCTTTGTTATTTCTATTCTTATGCAGTAAGTAAAAACATGTACTCATTTATGCTCCCCACTGTAGCTAATGTTGAATTGATCTCTCCTAGAATATGCAAACTAAGTGACTCGTTCAGGCTAAGATGTTATATTTGCGAAAATCCTCTTGTAAATGAACTCAATTAATTGTGACACAATTCTTTTTGTGTTTATTAAATATCGATATATGTTTATTACGACTTCCCATTCATTTACATATTTGTATTTTGCTTATTAAATATATTTAATTGATTGTAACAAAGCTTCTGTTACATTTAATTTCTTATGAATTATGGGATTATACATATATCTGTATATATCTACATTTGTGCATAAAGTAATTTATAATTTATTTATTTATCCATTGTGTTTTTTTTTTCATGATTTTCCTCAATATTTATTAATTATTTTTTCCATATTGTTTATACGTTAAATACGTTTCTACATAATGATACAGTTGAAAGGCAAAAATATGTCGAATATCTGAAAATTGTACAATGTAAATTGAGCGACCACATACTGTTATTTCGTGAAACAATAAAATTTGAAGTTTAATTTAAAGTTTGTTGCTTCAACAAACACCATGTTTACTTAGCGATGATGGTATATAAAACTTGCGTTTTATGTTCAAGGCCTATTATCTATTTCTTACTTCGTTAAAAGCTTTTAAATTAGGCACAATTTTTTTTAATTTATATTTTGTTGATGGATAACATGATCTCAAATATTATACAAGAAAATATTACGGCACTCAAATGGCCACCTCTGTAGGCAGCTCAAATGCAAGCATTTTGTCCTCAACATTCTTACACATTTCGGATGTTGTTTTGTCAGTTTCTATTCGAATATGTTCTTAATAATTCGGATTGTGATGAGTAAATTAGTATACACCGTCAGCTTCAAAAACCAAAAACTTAGAGGGTTGCGTAGGCCAGTCGATGTCATTACTTTTTCATATTATTGGATCTTTCCAGAAATTCGCATCTTAATATGACCTTTGAGTAATATCACACCGCGCTGTTGGAACCAGATATGCTGTAACCACAAGGGATCAAATTTGGGTACAAGAAAGGTCTCATTAATGTTACAATAGCGGTTACACGTAACTGTTACATCATTTCATATAGAAATATGCCAAAAATTGCTGTACGTACATTACTTTACACCAAACATGTTTCGAATCACTGAGCAGCAGAAACCGATGGGATACTGAACGTTGTTCTTCGACTTCTCCCCCAAGTAGACGGATGTATGCAAACGTCTTGATTGCGTACATATCAGACCCAAAAATCGAGTTCAGATTGACTTTTTGTAGAAGTTTGGCAAGTATTCCTTTTCCTCATTTTGGGTGCCCAATAACTCGCCTTAGTTTTAGGGCACGTTTTCTGCTCAATGCCATAAAAAGCGCTCCATGTATTCTCCTATTTGGCTTTTAGCAAATATTAGTAGATTTGAGTTCAAAATCCTCACTGAGTGATAGCGGTATTTATGACCAACTTTTCGGAGCGCTCTTTGGTGACTCTGCATCTAAAGGTTACTTCATTAAGGGCTTTCTATCTTTAAATTTAAATAAAACAAAGTGCGTATGAGATAGGTTTGAGAGACCTATGGATGGCATTATGCATGGAATATAATATCGTTCAAATGTCCACCGCGACTTTTCTGGGTGACGCTCATCCGAAATGTCCAATTTTCCTTGACTCTACTGCATAAATCAGGCTGAATCGTCTGAAGATGATTTTGAAGGCAATATGAACAAATAAAGCTACAGCCTGCTCTATTAATTTGCAGCCCTCCTAAGCCAATATCTGTCAGTGATTGATAGTCTTATATCCCCGGGTACCAATGGTATATACTCAGCTGTGTTGCATTGCCGCCATCTGTAAAGTGAACCATAATCGCTAATAGTACTTGGTGCATACACACCAAGCCGCTGGCCTACAATGAGAGTTGCTAAAAATCAAAGTGTCACTATTTATGTACTCATCTAAACCTTTATGTGGGAAAGCTATTCTACGAATGCATCTTTTGTCTAAGTTATAACCTGATTATCAATCTATTCGACAAGGAAGGGTGCACGTTGAACTGGATTCTACGCCAAATGGCGGTGTGCTACTTTCACAGCTATTGGCCAATTTCTATTCGACACTCTCAACAGTTTTAATGTTTAGGCATATGCAGGTGAAGTAGATGCAATGTTGATTGGATTTTGACACTGGCAACCCTGCGCAAACCAGAAAATTGGTTTTCCAGTAACACCCATAGGCGTTAAATCAATTCTCTCAAATCTGAGGTTTTTTTTTGCGTGGAAAAGCTGAAAGTCTGACTTAATTTGAGGCAGAATTCTTAATCGGTTTCTCTAAGAAACCTGAGTATCTAGGTGATATACTAAACTTCTCTGAACTGTGAAGTCGAAAAGGCTAAGCCCCTGTTAATATTCTTGCATGTTAATAAGTCACGAGTGATGAGCTCTGTATGTTACCTTAGAGGTTTAACTACTACTTCTTGTGGTTTTAGGTCCGTCTCAGTTACAATACGAATTCTACTGGCAATAGTCAGTTTAATTCTGAGGAAGTCTCTGTCTGCGGTCAAAGAACTACGCAATTTTGAATTCAAAGTTTCAGAATACGGTTGACTTAAAAATCATAATTACTTTTAATATTTGAACATAGTAAGTGCATTCTAGAGGTGCCATTTTCGACTACTTTTTGTGCAGTTGGGGGCGTATATCGCGTATTACTCGGACAACGTTTTGCACCAATTGAATCGCACTTGCATCGTTGAAACCGAAAAACTTTCCATTCTCGGTATGTGTGTCAATGACAAGTTACGTTGGAATGACTACATATTCGGTGTCTACAAAAATGCTGCAAAATGTCTAAGTTTCCTCAAGCGATATAAGAAATACTTTACCCCCTCTGCTCGGGCCTCAATATATTAGGCGTTTATCCACCCAAAATTGGAATATAATTCCCACATCTGGTCGGGTGCGGCCTAAACATCTCTGCACCTGCTAGATAGGATCAAAAACCGTGTGATAAAAGACATAGGTGACACTAATATCACTCAAACAATGGACACCCTCGAACACTGACGTAATGTCTCGTTTCTCACTCTGTTTTATCGCTATTTCCACCACCAGTGCTCCATAGAAATCACCAGTAGCATTCCGCCCCTTCAAACTTTTAACCGTACCACCCGTCTTGCTATGAATGCTTATCAGTATACCCTCAAGCCCACTTTCGGACATACTCTAAAATATCGTGATTCGTTCTAAGCCGAACAACTCGCTTATGGAATGGCTCTTTATTTTCTAGTCATTACAACATAACCTTCAAGTATTTAAAACCAACGTTCACCGGTACCTCCCTTTCCATCCTCCCCGATTTTCTTTCGCCCGCCCGCGCTGTGTGCAAACATTCCAATGGTATTAAAAAAATAATCCCTTGAGCGCGCGCAAATTATAATTATATTTTGGGTAAGATATTTGAGCTTTTGATAGCTTTCTCAAAAATTCAATATTACGGAAAGTAAGGAAATCGGTATGTAGTAACTTATGTTTCTGTAGTATGTAAGAGGAAAGTATATCTCAGGAAAGAACAATCATGAACCTACAACTTCTTCAGCGATAAGTATCTTTTAAGACATTACAGAAGCCATTCACATTTTCTCCACGAAAACTGGTTTTATTACGATGCACATTTTTAATAAAAACAAATGGTCAGCCTAGAAAGCTAGGCGATCGAAGTGAAACTTCATGAAGTTCGATAAATAGTTTAAATGAGGATTCTTTCCCTAGATCACAAGTCTTTTTAAAAAAACTTTTCTTTGACAAAATAAGTCAGTTTTTTATTATTGAGGATTTTTTTGTGGAGTATTTCTCACTTCTTTATAACCTCAATAACTTCAACACACTGTATAAACTCGATAAATACCAAATGCTGCACGGCTGGTGACAATCGCTGGGGGTTCTCTACAGCATAGATAATTCTCATGTAAATTCTCATGAGAACTCGCCATACTCATACGAAGCCAGCCTAGTCCTTGCAAATAAAACGCTTATTTCAATAATGTCTGCTTACTTCAAACCCTTCCACATGCCTCACATGTTGTCTTAAACCAACTTAGCGTACTGCCTAGAATAATACGAGACATTATGAATGGAGAGCTGATAGTTAAAGGTTAACAATCATGTTGTTTTGCTTTCAATGTTAATATCGCTATTTTAAAACTAGGCCAGCAGATGTTGCCTGTCGCTTTTTCGTTTCATCACACTTTGGTATCACTTCATATCGCCTTTTCGTTTGATCGAAGTTCGGAATCACTTTATGTTGCTTTCTCGTTTCATCACAGTTCTCTTCAAAAAAATAATAAAACCTTGGCAAAGTAGACTATTAGATCACCTAGCAATTCGCTCGAAAATTTCTGTTTCTGACACTGCTTTCACGTCCTACATTGGTATCAAACTCGAGATTAGGGTTCCAAATCATTCAGGCTGGGTAACAGACGAACCATTGTTGAACGCCAAAGGTCTATTGTGACGTACTGTTAGATTAGAAAAGAGGTCTGGTATCAATAGTAGGAAATTCGATCCAAATCACGAAGTCCTGATGGCACTAGGGATGCACAGTATTTTCCAAGCAGAAAATACCCTTGCGCAAATCAACTACGAAACAGCCATAAAAGGTGCCCCCATCAATATATGGTATTCAAAGCAGCACTTATGACTTGCAGTTTCCTCTGTATGAACTCAAACTATGTAGTTGACTGCCTCAATGCCTTCTAACATGTGACGAAGTTGTACTCTGCTGACTGAAATAAACGAAGAGAGCTGGTGAACCCTTACCAATAAAAATTTGAGAAAAAGACAGAACCTAAGAAACTGAGTTAATATTCAAGAAATTAGATAGGCTATGTTATCAGGAGGCTTCCCAGCTTCCATATCCCAACACTGAAATCTGGTATATCATCTATGTGAAACGAATCCGTCTCCCAAAACAGAGTGCTACTCAGAGAACGGGGCATTTTGTGACTTTCGAGCTCATTTTTACTTTAGAATGCCTTTTCCTTCTCAAAATTATTGTACTACAATGTATGAGCCTCGACCAATGACCGCTTAAAATTCTTAAATGAGAAATTCCTAGTCTAATCGGATTGGATAACAAAGGATCCTCGAGGTAGCATTGAATTCTAAAATTTGGTGGTTACGTTCCGTCCCAATACAAATTTGTCTCTTGTTTCGGATGCCAAAAAGAAAATTTCCTAATCATCGAACCATCGGCTAATGGCCATGCAGTCTATCTGGTTTGATGTCCGCTGCCTATCAGAAGGGACTGAATTAATTTGTGGCAGGCTGGGTGTTGCAGAAATCAGAAAATTTTTTGCTACGAGGTCCTGCTTGTTGGCGGTGTTGCCCTCAAACATGAAGTTGTAAGCAGCGCTTTGATGTTTGTACAAATTATCCTCCTCAAAAGTGTCTTTATCGTCAATATCTGCTCGTACTAAGCTTATTCTTGTGTTTCTCAAATTAAGGAATCATTAGTTACTTCTCATCTTTCAGCAATTGTGCTAATTTTATATTTTTATAGCTGCAATTTCTTTTTTATTATTTTACAACCGGGACTGAAAAAAACTTGGGACTTTATGACAATTTATCCGCATTAATTATGACATCGCCTGTAAAATGATTTAATGGAGGCGTTTACCTAACATCCTTTGGTCTTAATTTAGGAGGGGGAACAATTTTTTAAATTTAATAAAATTCATTAGGCATCCCCTGTCCAGAGAAAATCTCCCCTATTTGGATTGGAGTCTTTTTTTTTATGAAATCATCACATCACCTGTCACGTGCTAAAAAAAAAAACAAACAATCATTACTCCGGACATACTACCCCGGCGAAATTATTCAGCTTTCTATCCGTGAAAGGGAAACAGGATAAAAAAAAAAAAATAAATAACCATCTGAAGCACTCACACGCAACAAACACTTTTTTTTTATTTAGTCTCAAGAGGAAGGTATGCGTGACTACTGTCCGATAAGGATCTTTCATAATGGGCGCTTTTCTTTTCTAGCCGAAAATAAAAAAAAGGGGAAAACGTACGTTGTGAAAGTTACACCCCTCATAAAAAGGGGAGTAAACCACCCAATCAGACCAGGAAAATTGTTGGTCACGTCGGCCGCCGTCGTCGGTCGGCGCTTGAGGAAAACAGGCGATTTTCAAATTTGCAAGGATATAATAGCATTTTGTCCTTAAGGGAGCACGAAAAAAAAATGACGACCAAAACAAGCAAAAAAGAAATGAAAAAATAATAGAAAAGGAAAAACATGAAAGTCTTCTCCAGCCATAAGCTTTTCTGTCCCTTTCAATGGGATTATTAAGTAAAGAAAACGGCTGCAAAATGATGACTGAGTTCGAGTAGGTAGATAGAGTATATCAAGCACCTGCGTTTACTTTTTTCAGCCAAGGTTGGTTTTCTATTTTTCCTCTTTTCTATTATTTTTTGTCTACCTGCCCACTTTGTCGTCGTCTTCTTTGCTGAATATCATTTTTCAAAGACGATCTCCACCCTTGTCTACTCGGATTTGGAGATGGTACGAGACCCTTTTGTCGACGCTTAAATGCCTACTATTCAAGTCACATTTTTCATTAAATGCTCTTAACATGCCCTTTGAATCTACCCTATACATTTGAGAAAGGACACAAGAGACTTTCGTTTAAAAAAAAAGACAATATTACTCGTACTAGTCAGCTAATGGTGCCCTTGCTGCTGATGCTGCTGCCGCTGTTGATACTCTTCAACAAAAATGCAAAAAAAATAAAAAAATAAAGGTCCCAAGGATAATGAAGAAACGTTGTTCCCAGCGAGAACAGGAGATACAGCAACATCCTTCATCCTTCATTTACATTTTTTGGATAGAGCTACGAGTGGGTGAAAAGGCTACGAATTACAACAACAGCGAAAAAATTTTGCAGGAAAAAAGATTGATATAACTTCTGGTCGTACGCACTTGATTGCCAAAGTGGAAATTTGAAGGATGTGCTCGAGTTCAGCAGTTTACTTAGACACTTGAGCGCTTATGGAAAAATAGGTTTTTTTTTTTTGGTTTTTTTTCTTCCAACCCGACTCATTTTCACAGAGCCCTTACCTTTTCCAGGAATACGAAAACGAATACGCATCCGTAGTCCTACTTGTGTTCGTTTTAACTAAAACACGCGAAATTTTATGATCCAATCAGAAATCTATTCTCGCGAAAAGTGTTATTTTAATATTTATGAAAGAGTCCCGTCTTCTTCATCATAAACATCCTGACAGATATCTATGTTGTACACATATTTATGTCAGTTTATAAAGTGGCTGTTTTGGGCGGCCTAAAGATACGAGGATAGGGGATGTCCTGTTTTTTTTGTTTTGAGAAAAAAAACAACAAACATTTATACATTTCTTCGATGCTTGTCTTTAAAAATACAGGAGCGCGTTAAGTACTACATTTATGGCAGCAGGAGTTGCTACGCAAATATTGTGACGTTGCTTTCATTCATGATATTGTTTCTGAAAAAAGGATTTCTTTATTTTTTTTCATTTTTTGATGCCTATCGTCGAAATCGGGAGCGATGGTAATCGAAGTTTTTTTTTTTTTCTTGTGAGTAAACTGCGGGCAATGTTGGCAATTTTTCATTTTTTCGCTTAATATTTATGCAATGCAATTTATGTTGAGAGATGAAAGGGGAGATAGGGTAGGTACATATCCACATCAAGTGGATTTTAAGTCAAGTGGAGGGAGAAATCACTCTTGCTTTTACGAGTACATTAAGCTTAAGATGCAATATTGACTTTTTAAATACGCAATTCACTCAGATTTGAACAAATCATGTCCGTGAAGATACTTTAGATTTTGACTTAAAAAAATCGGATTCAAGGTATAAGAGATGCTAAATCTTTTGAGATCCAACTAACTCTAGTAGAATAGAAGTATCTTTCATACCAAAAATCAAAATCAAAAATTTCATACCAAAATGTGAGTCAAAAGATTTAGGCACATCCCAACCTTTCCTTGAGGCTGAAGTATTGCGATTTCGCATTCTTATTTGGTTGCCCCTCAATCTAGTGTGAGCTAAGACCTTATCAGCTTGTTTGATTGCTAATAAATTTTCAGTCGTTACCAGTTGCGTAATGCAAGTCGTATTAGGAGTCCTTCTGTCCTTACTTTAATATGGACTCGAAGATTTGTTAAGCCAGACGACTGCTATTCAATTCAAGAACGTATTTTCGATGCAAGTTATGATCTTGTGTGTGTTATAAGAAAAAATTCGGGGCATTAAATTTTTATAGGGTATTGCGGCTATATTCTTCGCACTTAAGTTTTACCAAGCAACTGTTGTTAAAGAAGCAACAATTGGATGAGACAGTGTACTGCGTTCTATCCAAGATGGATGACAATTATCCATCGCCATAATACCACATAATGGAACCGTAGGTTCGAAATAAACGCAAATGTGGTTTCACTAGTTTCAAGGGCTTCACATCACTATATTTACACTCACCGTGTAAATTTGGGGAATTTTGTAATCAAGATTTCGTAGTTGTCGACATAAGCTAAGAACAAATGGAGAGTGGGACAAATTAGTTATTGCGATGCCTTGTTTTGTGGTGGGTAGGGTAGGCACTGACAGGTGTCAACATGGTTTGGTCCAGTGCTGTAACTGTTCCTACACATTATCGCAGTTTACAATCGTGGTAACCATCAGGTACTGTTGGCATCCTGGACTGGACTTGCCAAACTAACAATCGCGATTGCTGACCATCAGACAAAAATAACAGGGACAGGGGATGAATTCCTCAGATAGAATCAACGGTGAAGTGAAATCCCGGAATGAAACAAATAAGTTCTTATCCAGGCAGACATATTTGGAGCTCAGGTCGGTAAAGATTTCCGAAACCAAGTCAGGGTGTTGGAAAAGAGATGGCGGCGGATGAGTCCTCACGGGAACAACGGCAGTGCTCACATCACCAAACAGCTTAGTGGTTTCAGAGTAACCGACCACTAGTCCTAGAGGTATCTATAATGGAACTGGCCCTCCAGGTTTTGTGGTCGGGGTATCTGCCCGACCGAAAAAAATACCCACAGTTACCAAACAACAACAAGCCTCGAATACGGGCGTATCTACTGCAAACCAAATAAGGACCATGAGCTTCGGATCTGTATGTGGAATATTAGGTCTCTTAATAGGCCACGTGCAGCCGAACCACTAGCAGAGGCTCTGAACTACTGTAGAGCAGATGCTACCCAAGCAAGAAATGCGATGGGATGAACCGGAGAAAAAGAGGATGAAAAACTATGACGTTTACTACGGCAATTGTTATCCGCACCCAAAGAGGTGCTAATTTGCTGTTAGAGGCAGACTTAATCAATAACTCTCCGGCACGTTAACGAGCACCTCGTAACAATCCGCATTAAGGCTAAATTTGACAACATTAGGCTTATATGCGCACACGCCCTAACAGAGGAGAAAGATGATGACACCAAAGATAAATTCTATGAACTCTTGCACCAGACTTACGTGCAGTGCCATAGCTACGACATTAAAGTTACGTATCCTCGCCGATTTTATTGCAAAGCTAGTAATATAGGGCATCTTTGGTAGCACTATCGGAAAGTATAGCCTACACGACAACATCTGCGATAATAGATTCAGACTAATAGACTTTGCGACGGGCGAAACATTTTCATAGCCAATACGCAATTCCCGCGTATCGATCTACATAAGTAGACTTGGTGATCTGCTGATCAATAGCCATAAGCACGATTGACCGAATTGCCATCGACACAAGGCGCTCCTCTATTGTTATGGATGTCTGAACGTTCAGAGGGGACAACATCGACTTAGACCACTACCTTGTTGTAGCTAATGTACGGTTGCGGATATCCCGATATATGGTGAGGAAGTTTGACGTCTAACTGCTTAAATCACAAGTGATCGCCAAACCCCTTTCCAAACGAGTCTACTTTAATCTCTTACCAGCTCCTAAGGCAATAGCATCAAGTATTGAAGACCAGGGGCAACATTGCCAAAAAGTCATCAGAGATGCCAAGATGCCACCTCTGACTATGCTGGGTTTCACTCTGCCACCACAACGAGCGCCGGCAACCACATGCAGTTAATCGAGAGGGATACAAAGCGGCGCTGCATAAAAGGACTAGAGTTGTTCAGGAGCTCTACGAACAGAAGACGCGAGAGGAACACCGACATCTCAGGGGGAAAACGGAGGAGCATGAGAAGCGCGCGGTCGAGGAAATTGAGAGTTGCTACCCCAGGAATGAGGTTCGAAAAAGGGAACATAGTTGCAGATTCGCAGCTCTTTGGCAGAATATGTATCCCAACAATGCCGTCCACCCAACCTGGATAAAGTGCAGATAGCCATATCTAAGTTTAAGTCCTACAAAGCTACTAGAGGAGGCTGTGGCTTGGTAAGGAGCATACATCAACTCATCTGTAAAATATTGTCGGGCGAAAGTATGCTCAATGAAGGGAACCTCAGCATTGTTTGCATGATACTCAAGAAAGGAGACCCTCCGACTGGCCCCTATCAGTGTTACTTCAGACCTGGAAAGACCATAATCGACCAAATCTTCACACTTCAGCTGACCCTGGAAAAAATTAAAGAAGTTCAAATCGATATCCACCATCTTTCATCGATTTAAAGGGCGCGTATGACAGCAGTTAATGAGACGAGCTATATAGATCCACGTCGAGTTTTGACATTACTGCCAAAATAGCCCGTCTGTGCAGAATGGCGATTGAGAAAGCTCGCTGCTCCGTCAAGAGAGAGACCTTTGATTTCAATAAAAGATTTAGAGAGGGAGATGAGCTGTCATGCGATTTCTTTAACATCATTTTTGAAAGAATAATGCAAAACTCACTCGCCAATAAAAGAGGTACAATCTTTCAAAAGCCCGTTCAATACGTATGCGTGTAAAGCTGATGATATTGACTTAATTGGAAGAAAGTAACGTGATGGCAGTGGCGGTTACGCGAGTAAGTATTGTCGCAGGCAATTGACTAGCGAAGCCATTTTTCAATCAAAAAAGCTTAATAATCCCAGTCCTACTCAACGGAGCAGAGGCATCGACCAGGGTGCTCTTGGCTGCTTTGAGAGGATTTTCGGATGATTTTCTGTCTCATCTGCATAGACGTTGAATGGAGGAGGAGATACTCGTACAACGACGCCTGTAGGGGCTGTACAGCGACATCGACTTGGCATTAAAAGAGAACGTTCAACGACTGAGGTGGCTGGGTCATGTAGAGCGGATGGACACTAATACCCCGATCCGAAAAGTCTTTAAATCCGCCCCCGTGGGAAATTCCAGTAAAGGAAGACGCGACTCAGACGGCGCACGGAAGTGGAAAGGGACCTTAATCAATTTAGCATAAGAAACTGTAAGTATCTACCCCAGGATCGAGCTGGCTGGATACGCTTGTTGAGGCACCCCGGACTGTAGCGCGATCTTGTGGACATAGGTTAGTAAGGATCTCCATTATGCATATCAGAGCCCTCAACACAAAATAGCAGCGGCTTATAGGCCTTAAATGCTTCGCAGATTCGTGTTTTTGTGTTTTTTTTTAAGTGTAAAATCATTTTGACCTACCTTCAGGTATGGTACGTAGTTTAAGGATAAACAGATCTTGAAGATACCTAGTTGGTAGCCCGGGAACGAGCTATAAATTAAGAAATTTATGATGGGCATAGTACAACCAGGCCTACAAGAATCCTGTAAAGAATCCAATGAAAAGATATCTCCTCAGATTCCTCTCGGTTGAAACTAAACTGTTTGACGCTATTATTAATGCAAATTTGGGAGTGTGTGTTCACATTTCGCTTTCATTCTTATTATAAGACATGGGTGGAAAGTTTACTTTTACAGGACTTTCAAGACTTCAAGGACTTGTAAAAGGAGTTCCGGGGTCTTTTGGTATAGTTTTCATTGAAAGTATTTCTTCTGTATCCAGAATCTTCCCTATAAGACTAATCACACAAATTTCGAGTTATTCATACGGACTTTAACAGTAAGAAAAGGGTACAATGCGCTTATGCAACTATTTTTAGTAGTGCAGTTAAAGAAAATACGATGGAGCATTTATTTTTTAACTTTCAGGCTGTATCTGTTATCCCATAAAAAATAACACTGAATAAAGTCTCAAGACGTATCTATGACTTCTTGATGAGAGCCTTTATTAAAATCTGTCAGCAATGAAGATTATATAGCCAAGGTTTTCTCGTATAAATATGAACTTGAGGCATGCAAAAAATAAAACGACATATTTCAGCAATATGCCCCAAATACTTTCGCCGGATTGTGTCCAGTCTGCTATTGTCATTGCCAACTCTTGTCTTGGAGATGGGTTTGTTTGGGTTCTGTCTATCCTCATTCCTCAGTATCCTTCAGATACTCCGTAACAAAAAATAAAGGAAGAATAATTCTAAGAATTCCATTGACCTCCACAAAAAAAACAAAAGATATTTGCATACCCCATACTTTTTCTCCCTCTCTGTTTGTCTACTTAATATTAACGAGGATTATAAGTCAAATTAAAAGCTAATTTGCCAATATGCCTAATAAGATTTGGAAAATTTCCCCCTCAGACAGAAAGGAAAGGAACAATCCACTTTACACCTAAATTGAGACAAGAATCTCTAGGAATACAGGTATCGTACATATGTATTCCCAAAATCCGACAAAGTGTTTTTGATTGCACAGAAAGACAAAGAAGTCGGTGCCCGACATTCGAGAACTTGGGGGGAAAATTTGCAATTCAAAAATATAAAAATAAAGTCCTTAATTGAAAGTAAAGTTGATGTAGAATAATTGTTTTATAAGATACAAACAAAGTGAGAGCATCGCATATTGGTGCCGACTTTCTTGGAATTCCCCACGGGACTGACATACGGCTTGTTACCATCAGTTACAAGTTTGCTTGCGAAAAAGGTGATTTCATGTCTGCTTGTTGTGTAATTCATGTTAATGTGATTTAATTTAATTATTAGACAAGACAAGTTTTCTCCTTTAAAGAAGTGAGAAAGAATAGGAAATTGGCAAGGACATGGAGAATGTATCCGTGGAAAATGTCAAGGTTCAGTAGTTTGAAAATGAATTGGAATCCATTTCATATACTCGTAGTTGCTTTGTTAAAAGCCAGCTGTATGAGCACTTGAAATATATAGCAGATACAGGATCTGTTCCCAAGCAAGGACATATTAATGTGAAGGGATGTTGTAGAAATTGTGGGCTACATCGCATCAATAGTAAATTTTCTTGGTTTTAGTTATCTCAGATACTTGGAACTGCCTGATTGGGCTTCAACGTACTGGGGCAAATCCAGGTATTAGTACTAAAAAGTACGAGTATCTTGCCAACCTTATCGGTAGGACTATTCAAGAGAGGATTTTTGAAAAGGCAACAGGACTTAGATACTGGGAGCAGTAAATGCTTATAATGATCCACAAACAACAAGGGTGAAAGAAAAAAATTTATGACAAAGATAACAAAAGCTTTTGATAAGATTGGTTCGCTTTTGATGACCAATTCAACGGTGACTATATGGAAAGGAGGACACCTTTAATAGCTCTGTGATATGACGCCACATCTGGAAATGAGTACGGGCCAATAGATATGAGATCACCGTGGTAAGCATGAGTTTCTCGCTTGAAAGGATCCATAAAGGCATATAGTGGTCTTATGGTCGTAACACGAAAAGTCAGATTGATCATATTAGGGTAATGGGAAGACATGCTTCGAGTTTTCTAGACATCCGAACGTTTCCAGGTGCCAATACGAGTATTTATTCGGAACACCACCTAGTAGCATAGTTGTCATGGAATTAACGTGAATGTCAACGGCAGTACAGTGCCAGAAAGATGCTGCAAAAAGTTTTGACCTTGGACGGCTTCCATCGAAAGAGATCGTTAGAGCGTGGCCAACTTGATCTTCCTTAACCTCCTTTATAAACACACATCATCAGCATTAAGCGCGGATGACTACGAACAGTGCTCCGAAGAGGTCATCAGGACTGCCCTCTCTGGTGTGCTGGGTTTCATAAGATGATCACAGACAAAAAAATCTAAAGTTGTCGCCCTCCAGAAGGGTATAAGCGCAGCTTCGTAGATCGGTTTTGGATTCACCTACAAAGACACGACTACATTCCTTTCCTGGCTCAGATTCTAGCCGAAACTATTGCTTGGCACAAGAAAAATTCATTTCGTATTTTTTCCACAAGAGATGTTTTGGTGGCATCTTATCAGGCGGCATATTCATAAGACCTTCTTAGCCTTAAGCACAGAAAATAAGTATTAATAAATAAAATGTAAACAAAGTCGAAAGACATATATATAAGAGTTTAGAGTAGCTTAGAGTGCCTGTGTGGGGCCAGTAAGTTAGTATAAGTTTGTTAAGTAATTTTAAGCTAGCATTTAAGCATTTTTTGTTAGTATGTAAGAGTTAATGATTTAGAAAATAAAACTAAAACTAACATATCCATAAGATCAGAGCCAAATGTGCAGGGTCATCAAAATTTCAGTGCATGTTTTACCAAAGATCAAACCGGCGGGTGCCTTTGAGAGTGCAGCTCATTTTCATCCAAATCAACCCAAGTCAATCCGCAATCAAGGTTCTATTCCACGGCACCAAAATGTCCAGAGCGTACTCCTTCTTATTACGTCAGTCTTCAAATCTGCTCACTAGATTTTGAGTCGCAGCCTAACACGATCTTTCGTGTTGGTAGGTATATGCACTCGAAAAACAGTTTTTGATACATGAAACTCGAGTATTCTCTCCATCCACACTCTTCAATATGAAGGAAGTCAGACTGATTGGTTGGCCTGAAGCTCTTGGCGAGCGTGTAGTCATTTTTTCTGATTTTTTTTTTTATAGTTAACGTGCGCTCAAGGCATTTGTGTACCTTTAAAATGTTTGTAAATAGCGTGGGCGAAGGAAACTTAGCGAGGAAGAAAAGAGAGGTACCGATGTACATTGGTCTTAAATGTTCGCCAGGAATTCGGTATGTATAGTATGTCTGCGCCAGTCTAACAGTGAAACTTTTCTTCACAGTTGCTTTTTGAAGGATAATTAAGCACACGTTTTTAGAAGCAGGTGACTTAAAGCCGTGAGAGGAGGCAGAAGATCATTTATACATTTAAATGCCTCATCTATTACTACAACTGACAACAGTTGCTAGCCATGTTGTATTATTAGGCTTACTTGTAACTTCGGCGATAGGAGCTGGATCTGATCTGAGAAGAGGTTCTGAAGCATGAGGCAGAGAGTTTCTGCATTCAGCTCAGTGTAGGTGACATCAGACCTTCCGAGCCTGCTGATATCAATGAGTCTTTCGATCTATTCGCAAAGTCTTTGTAAACTAACTCTTTGAAATTCAAATTACTCGTGACTTCCTTTTGCTTCGATCTACAAAGATTTTGCCCTTCCTCCAAATTAGTCTTTCGTTCCTTATAATCACTCTGTAAATCCTCATTGCACCACGGAACGAAAGACCTATAGGACTTTTTTTTTGCAGAACTTAACATCCAACATTTAATGGGAGGCTAAATCATTAGCGTAAATTGATTTGTTATTGTAGTTTACATAACTATTTATCCCACAAGATTTTAGTTTCCTGGAAAAAAAGAACGTCTTTCGGCCAGCAGATACACTACCACTTGAGCCACGGCCACCCACCCTTTTTCTTGGCTGGACACGTCAGTTCAAAGCATATGGCGAGGACGCAGTTTAGGCTCCCAACAGCTTCTTTTACATTTTGGAATATTGACTGATTTATCGAGCTCCTCCATGAAGTGTGTCAGTTGGCTTTTCGCGAGTTCTTCCTCTTATGAACCCGAAACTTCTATTCCGATCCTACAACCAATATACCTATAATCTGACATAAAAAAATGTTAAATGACCTTAAACCGTTGCTTTCATAACAAGTGCTGGCTGAGACCCGCCATTGTTTACAAACTGGTCAGACGATAGTTAAATGGCTCTAACATTGCATTTGCTGTTGCCCTAAAAGGTATTATGATCCTTGTTATCGCAGAGTTTGATAAGTTCCATACTTTTTGATGGTTGTACCGAATAATAGGAAAAACAGGATATTACGAGTACTTACCATACTTACTTAAAGTGGTGCTACAGTCCGGGGTGGATCTTGCCCTCTACCAACAAGCGTCTTCAGCCAGCCCTACCTTTACCTAGCTTCCTCCAGTTTCGCACGCTAGGTTGGTTAAGGGCCACTTTAATTTGCGTGCGCCACCAGAGTCGCGGTCTTCTGCTCCCACGGGGGCGAATTCGAGGACTTTTCGACGCGGAGCATTGCTGCCCATCCACTCTACATGAAACAGCCACTTCAGTCATTGCACTGGCTAAGTCGATGTCACCTAACAGCACTTAAAATTCGTCATTATACCTCTTACACTATTCA
Organism: Volucella zonaria; assembly: GCA_963966105.1. Taxonomy (NCBI): domain Eukaryota; kingdom Metazoa; phylum Arthropoda; class Insecta; order Diptera; family Syrphidae; genus Volucella; species Volucella zonaria. The sequence continues at coordinate 9,505,473 of OZ014530.1, forward strand.
ACGTCTATGCAGTCGGGACCGAAAATCAGCCGAAGAGTTTTTCTTTCAATGCAGCCAAGAGCACCCTCAACCCCTTTTGATAAAGTCCATAGAGCACTACTGGGATTATTTATGTCTTATATAGGTTCACTTTTGTCGCTCGAGAGAGGGGTTTGCAAGCCAATTGCCTTCTTCGTTATTCTTCGTTTGATCCCAGCTCTGGTGTCGTTTTCTGAACTGATAGCGGAGCCTTGGTAGACAAAGTCCGTCGACTGCTGATATCGTCGGTATTGGGTATGCTTTCTTGTTGAGGTGTTGCCCCCATTGACCATTAAACCCATCTTCGCCGCTTGCTCCTCAATACTCATAATAGCGCCCTGACATCACGCTGCTTTTTTTCGATTAATTTAATTGAGATTAATCGGCATATGCGAGTAATTCGACAGACTTTTGACAGATTGGGCTTTCTGTGTTGGTGCGTAAGTTTTGTACCATTCTTACAAGAATGATATTAAGGAAATCACATGACAGCGCATCACCTTGACTAAATTCTTTTTTGACCTCAAAGCTCTTGGAGAGTTCTTTACCGACCTTGACGGAGCAGCGAGCGTTCTCGATCGTCATTCTGCACGAATGGACGAGTTTGTCAGGCATTCCAATGGTTCTATTTAGCTCGTATAGTTCGTCTCTATAAGTTTTATCAATGTGGTCTTTAAATCGATGAAAACATGGTGGGTTTGGGCTTCTGATTTTTTTTTAGGATCTGACGGGGTACGAAGATTTGGTCGACTATGGGCTTTCCTGGTGTGAAACCGCACTGATAGAGACCAACTTCTGCAGTTGGCGCAGTTGAGGGATCTCCTTTTTTTGTGGATCGGGAAAAGGGTGCCGAGATTCTATTCCTCAGGCATACCCTCTTCTGGCCAGATTCTGGTCAGGTCCAGCTGCTTTGTTTAGATATTGCTATCCTTACTTCATTTTGGTCAGGTGGACGGAAGTTCTGGCTATCATCATATAAGTTTAATGGTCTATTCTGCCTGCCGGGGGATGTTTGGCTCTGTCGCCGTTATACAGTCTGAAGAAAAAGTATTCTCAGCACTGAATGTGGCTCTACTACAAAGTTTCCTTCTTCATCTCTTCACTTTTGTGTACGGGTCTTCTTGCATTGACAAGTTTTTTTTACTTGTTCGTAGACATTCCGTACGTCATTCCTGCAGTACAACCTCTCTATATCTTCCCGCGAATTTCGTGCTCCTAGAGCTCACGAGCGGCTATCGGCCTTCGTTCCAGCACCGCTTATTACGCTTCTTGTTTAGCTGCATGTGATTGCCGGCATTTTTCATCAAACCAGGGGTTTGCTGGTGGTGGTCGGGTGACACCTTGTACAACAGCTGCTCCGTCTCTGATGGCACGTTGGCAGGGTTGTCACTGGTCTTCAATTCTTAATGCTGGTGGCATAGGAGTTGTTGAAAGATTTCGGGAATCGCGCTCAGCGAAGATTCTGGCGGTCTCTGGCAATTGCATGTCTTCTCACAGTAGTTCTTCTTCGTTTTTGCTCTTGGGAAATCCACATTCGCACCTTAACTGCAGCGAGGTGGTGATCCGAGTAAATGTTGGTTCTACGGAACATTCAGACGTCCAGAGTTCTCCACGTCCCTGATTCCTTCTTCAACTTCAGCCTCAGGAAAATGTGCTCATTTAATTTTATGCGCGGAAGCCCAGGTACGGTGTGGGATTCTTCAGTTACCAACTCCTCAAAGTACTCTATTCATCTATTTTTTTGTACGACGTTCCTGCCCATCTTCAGTGTACTTGTTTCAGTTATTGTCGATATGCTAGTCTTTTCGTCGGTGTGCCGTGACCCCAAAAATGTTAGCCCATTTGCAAGTGTTTCGACGTCGATGGAAAAAGCCATTACTTGTCGCCTTCTTAAGATGAAGCAAGTCACACAAATTGTTTATAAAAATTTAAATGTAGTCATTCATTCACATGCGTTAACCCCAGTTTTTGGATATAATAGTCATCCGGATAGGCGAACAATTGAGCGTTTAGTGACAAAATTTTAACCGACTTATTCCCAGAAGAGAAGAGAATATTCCTGTTGTCCGCGAGTCGGTGAATCAAGAAAAAATGACCAACTTGCCCGTTAGACTTTAGCTAATTAAGATTTATTAAAGATGGAAGAAGATTCGGCCCATTTTTGGTTACATGTATAAGAAACAATTGACTATTTAATGTGGATTTCTTTCGAGATGATCCCGGTGAGACGGTTACACCGAATACAGATCACTATCGCTCATGATAGCCAAGTTTTTGGGTTATATGGTATATTGAAACGGGAAGGCCTGTTGGATATACAGTTTCAATTGAATGGTACTACTTACAATACAGAGCGTGCCATAATCGGCTTACCGAGACAAAGCTCGGTGGTTACCTTATCGTCAAAAATTGGACCCTGTCCTTTGGGCGATTTACCACGAGTAAGATGTTGTCTTCGAGGTTTTATTCAGTCTCTGGCCTGTGATAATAAGCAGTAAATCTTTGACGATTTGAAAGCGTACATTCGGCGTAAAATTGCAGAAATATCGGTCATGGGAAACTGCGTTCATTGAATCCGTAAAGGACATGTGATTGATACCATATTTCGTAACTTATGGCATCAATTCAATTTCAATCCAAAATAAAAATATCATTGATACCTTAAAGCCACTGCATTCAATTTAAACTAGACCACTCCTAATGAAAGACCCTATACGTTGTGAGGATACCTCTCTTATTCTGATACAATGCCTCTACTAACTACTTTCGAAACCGCTTTCTATGCCTCGTTTTAGCATTTTAACTTCAGACACATTTTATAGGTGTTGCTATTTCCCTGTGTCGTGATCACTTTCAGAGCAAACGTCACAGAATAGTGTATCACTTATGCCGAGCAGACTTAAGTGTTTATAAAAAACCTAGTGTCCTGTAAGTAACCATATTAGAATCTTTCCAATTGAGGGACTACAGGAAAGCCGCTGACTTCTTAGAGACGTCGTGAAGCATTAGTTTACGTGCCGGTAACCCGGAGAATCAAGCCAAATGACGCAGATTTGGGTCCTTAAAAACTCTCCACTGAGCCTTGCTTACCGAAATACGGCGATTCCGTATTCTGTGATCCCGCTGTGACCTGGGACCCAACCAAGACTTAACGAACAACCCACTGAATTCAAAGAAGCCTTTCATTCTCGAACTCGGTTGAAAATGATGAAAAAGGCTTAGCTTAGACCTTAAGAGCAACTTGGTTGTTGCATTATATGGAGTTACTTCGCGATAGGGGAGGGCTATCGCTTCCTGTCAATATAGCCGTTGCTGTCTGAATCACATAAATTTCTGCCTAGAAGACAGACGCGAGTTTTCCTAACGAGGAGTGGACAACCTTGTGGTTGTCACAAGGATCCCTGAATACTCACTACATTCCATTTCTGGCTGAGATTTTGGCTGACACCATGGGCACAGGATCAAAAGACTTGCCTTTCATTCCTTACTGCAAGCTTCGTTGCAATGTTCCACCACCACGTTTCTTTATTCATGCGGAGATGGTCTTTTAAATAACGCCCTCACATTTTTCTTTGAAGTCCTTCTATCATATATACCTTGGAGGCTAAGTTCTTCTTCTTGGCATTTTGGAGCCAATGCACTGCAGGAAAATTATGCGGCACACACAGCTAAGTACATCGTCCAGTTTAGGTAACGTAATTCCTGTTGGGTGAGAATGGGGTGACCAGATGATTGACTCCACGTATATATTTAAAAGGCAAGACTATTCATAAGACGGTTTATCGCATTGCTTAAGGTTGCTGTCAATTAAAAAGCTGCTCCTGTGACACTTGTGTTTAACTGATAAGAGCCTAACCTTTACATCGTTCGTCCATACTCTACTTTTCCTTTTCTGTTCGTAAGTCTAAGTATCGGCTCATATTCTGCCCAATTCGCCCCTTGTTAACCTGACAGATTATGTTTGTGATATCCGGAATTGAACCCATGATTTCAGATAATAATCCCATCTTATAGCCTTCTCAAAATATCGTAGATGAGCATTCACAGTTTCATTCAAGCAAGGACATGTGTATCTCTTTAAAGATAAGTGTGTTAGGATATATTTTTGAACAAAAAAAAAAAAAAAACAATACAAATAGAAGGAGGCTAATAGACTCATAAATTTGTGAGGAAAATATGTGAATTAGCTCCGTTTTCTATTTCAAAAAGAACTATCACATTCTTTTGTACTTTTCCCCTTTTTAATTAATATTTTCAGAAATGTTCTTACAGAAGTAGGAGTGCGTACAATGTGCAATTAATTGTTGTACTTCATGTGGCATAAAAACCCGGCAACCAAAATAATTCAAAATTTCTAACTCTGACTCTGATTCTGTCATTTAACTTTTAGTCAACGGGTAAACCACTCGAATCTTACCCTCATATTTTGCATAGCAAAACTTTGACATTAGCTTAAACATGCACACATATAATGTATGTGGAGATACCCGTAATGTACAAACAAATGTATCTAATGGGTAAAAATCCCTTATCTGTCTGTTGTTACTTTATTCGAGTTAATTAGAAAACCACAGGTACGAGTACATTCAGAAACATCCCTTCGAATTGTCATTCATAGAAATGTTTTACCACACATAAAAGTGAGGTCAGCCCTAGTGTTAGTACGAAAAGTTGTAGAAAACTGCAGACATGAAAATTTAGCTGCAAATGTGGTTTTCGAAACTTTTTGTATAATTCACATAATGCTTTATTTGACATACGGACTTGTACGAGTACATACGAATAGATGTAGACATCTTTAAGTTCCCCACAGAGCTTATGGAGATTTTTTTCAGAATTATTTTGTGTGGTCGTACAGTCGTTTTGTATTCGTATCTTACTTCAAATTGACGACGGTCTTAAAATATCTCGTCAAAAATAGAATATATAGATACAAACTCTTAATCAACTTTCCTATTATCTCTCCATTTCGTAAGCCCTTATGGAAATCACCTACTTAAAAAATAAGTGTCTACCAAAAGTACATAAATGAAGGACCTCCGCCCGGAACTCTCATCATCTTCGTTTTATTAATGAAATATTTACGAAGGCCTTTCACTCTCCTTCAAAGTAATTAGAAAATTGAAAATTTTGCAAACAGTATTTCCTCGAATTGTGGGGACATTGAAAAATTAATGGACTTGTTGGTATTCTAAGGAAGAAGGATTGCTACTTTAAAGGTTTACGAGTAAGTACAGATAGAATCATTAATTCAGTTTGTATCTGGTGCATATTGACCTCTCTGTACATAAATCGCAACCAAACTTATTTTATGTTTTAGTTAAACTTGTTTTGCATGACAATACCTCTACTCCAACCCCCATATCAAAGGCCATAAATTAGGTACATTGTTGACAATTTAAACCAAAATCTCGTATTTACTTTTCATATAATACCCATGCTCGTATGTACACGTAATTGTAAGCCAAGGACAATTCCTAATTTAAAGCTCCCACCGAGGCAGCCAAAATGCCTTAGTCAAAATATGTAATTCCACAGGATATCCATGTATTCGCATGTGTAGGAGTCGAATGTACGACAAACAATGAAAGTACGACAGGGAATCTTGATAGTGTGGCAACAATTGGAGGAGATTACCTCGTCGTTTTGCTGTTTTCATCTCATTGCCTTGAAAGATACCCAAGGTAATCATTAGGAAAATATTTGTGTTGATACGAAAAGGGAGTAATTTGTATATGTTTTGGAACTAAAAGGCTTTGTCTTGCTCTTTTCCTGATTTGCGGAGGCCGACTACGGGATTGTTTAATTGTGATTCCGGAATGTGACTTCAGCATGTTGCAAACTTCAACCGAAAGCTTTGAAGAATGTCTCTTTAAGTTGTTTAGCATTACGCGATTTTTCAACATCACATTCAAAGGTGAAAGAATTTAGCGAAATTTTCTGTTAAGTTGAGAAATATTTAACAGAATAACAAAAATAATATAGCATATTTTATCTATATATTCAAAAATTATTGACATTAAATATTATTCAGTAGGAAACACCCTATACTCGATCGAACAATTACATATGTATTCATATCATTTATATATTTACATGAGTAGTTATTACTCATGTCTAACTGAAAAAAATATCAGATCATAGAACAGTTTGTAAAAAACCGTCGAGAAGAAAACAGCTCTCCTTTCTTTTATTTTTTTTTATTTTTGTGTTTTAAATTTTTATGTTTTTCGGCGTCCTACAGCATCAAAAGTGGGATTGGCAATTAATGTAAGGAGTGTACGTTCGACTGTATTATTGTTTCGGTATTACAAACTCAAAATTTTACGTTTTTGTTAATTATTGTTTTCCTGTTACGAGTGGTAGAAAAAATAAAATAAACAATTTTAAGAAAAAGAAAAGTGACCAAAAAAAAAAAAAAATGGATTCACGTGTTTCTACATTTTCACACATGGCTCCGGTTCAGGCGGATAAATTGTCTGCGATGGGTTTGCCTTCAAATGGAATTAAGGCTACGTTGAGAGTTCGCCTTGAAGAAGCAGTCCGAGAATTGAGTGATGCCCAAATTGATGAGTACTTCCCTGCAAGCATTGACGATAGCAACACTGAAAACATCGAAGAAAATGTTCCTGAGAATGATATTTATCAACAACAATTGAAGGATTTGCGGAGAATAGTTGCGAGAAAAGAAGAAATTCTAGCATTGCAAAAACGACTTGCGGAGCTCAGTAATCCAAGGGAGTCACTTCCAAATTTTTGTTCATTTAGGGACATAGAATACTCCTTGCAAACATTCTCTGGCGATGACAGTTTTCCTATTTCCAAATGGATTCAAAATTTTTAGCATTCTAAGAAAATCTATAACCTTGACGAGTCAAAGTGCTTTATTTTTGCGCAACGACTGTTAAAAGGAACTGCAAAGCTGTTTCTTAGATCAACTTCATGCCGTTCCTGAAAAGAACTAAAAACAGCATTGTCGAACGAGTTTCATCACCATTCATCAGCTGCGGATGTTCGCAACCCCTTGAGGAACCGAAGGAAGCGCAAAGAAGAGAATCTACAACAATACGTTCTCACAATGCTAGAAATTGCAAATTCATCTGATATTGAAGAGAATGATGTCATATTATACATCATAAAAGGTACACCTGATTCGTCTTTTAACAAACAAATCCTTTTCACAGCAAATACTATACCTGAGCTGAAAACTGTTTTAAGAAGATACGAACAAATGAAACTGGACTGTTCATCAGGTGCTACCGGTTTTCATAAAACAGCGCAATCAAAAATAAAGTAACGAACTCAACATCAAGTGTTACAACTGTAACGAAGCTGGTCACGTCTCATCGAAGTGTCTAAAACCACCACTTGAGAGAGGTTCATGTTTTCGATGCGGCGAGCGAGGACATATTGTCAAAGATTGTCCAAAAACTTCAGCAGTATTTTATTCAAAACGTGGATGTTTCTTCAATTTTTAAAGATTTTCATGGTGTTTTGGAGTACCATCTACAAACCATTAAGTATGGAGCCGTCAGTACAACCATGAGTGCTGTAACGATGATTGACACTGGAAGTCCTATAAGCTTCGTGCAACAAAAATTTATTCCACCTTATCTGGCAGTATCTATAGAAATGCAATCGGAAGACTTCGTGGGTATTAACAACAACAAATTAATAATCCTTGGTAAGGTGTTTTGTAAAATAAATTTTAATAAAAGTCTATTGAATGATACTATGTCTGTTATGAATAATACTATGAGAGATGCTATTATTTTAGGAAGAGATTTTTTAAGAAAAACAAATGTTAAATTAAGTTTTGAAAAAGATAACGAAAAAAAATCAATTGAACAAAATAGAAATGTAAGTAAAAATATTTTAGATGACGAACTAAATGAAGTTTTAAAAATTGATACGTTTGATGATCGCGATAGTAAATTCAGTTTAAACATAAACGAAAGTTTAACTCATGAACATAAAATCGAAATTGAAAAGTTAGTTACTAGAAGTATTTCAGATTGTGATTATGTAAACAACGGTTCAACCAATGATATTGAAATGAAGATGGTTCTTAAAGATACGAACAGTGTTGTACGCCTAGGAGATTGCCATTTGCTCATAAAATTGAGTTGAATAAAATCTTAGGTGATCTTTTAAATAGGAAAATTATTCGCGAAAGTAGTTCACCATTTGCTTCACCTATAGTCCTAGCAAAAAAAAAAAACGGGATAACTGCGTTTATGCGTTGACTATCGACAGTTAAATAAAATAACAGTTAAAGACAATTTTCCATTACCACTTATTCAGGACGTTCTTGACGGCCTACGAAATAAACGGTATTTTACCTTGTTGGATTTAAAGAACGGTTTCTCAACGACTCAACTCAACTTACCTCTTTTGTGACACCATCCGGACAATTCGAGTATCTTTTTATGCCATTTGAGCTTAAAAATGGCCCAGCGTTTTTTCAACGATTTATTGAATCAAAAAAGCTATTACGATCTGAAAAGTTAAGAATTTATATTGACGACCTGCTTGTTGCGACAGAAACATTAGATGAGCATTTTCATATTTTGGAAGAGGTTTTTACGATAGTTAGGGAAAATCATTTTCAGTTGCGTTTCGACAAGTGTTTATTTTTGTATGAGCAAATTACGTACTTAGGGTATGAAATTTCTCTAAGTGGAATACGTCCTAATCTAGATGGTGTTAAGGCAGTAAAAGATTTTCCCGTTCCTAAAAATATAAAATGCTTGCACTCTTTCCTGGGCTTATGCTCATATTTTAGGAAATTCATTAGAGATTTTTCGATTATCGCAAAGCCGTTGTATGACCTTTTTAAAAAGGATTCTCAGTTCGTGTTTTGTGAAAAGGAAATGTCCGTGTTTGAAACTTTGAAGCAAAAGCTTTTAAATGTCCCAGTGTTAAGTATTTATAATCCAAACGAAACAGCTCTCCTTTCTTTAATTTTTTTTATTTTTGTGTTTTAAATTTTTATATTTTTCGGCGTCCTACAATAATGACGTTGTTGTTTGGGGGACCTACATAGATTGTTCTTCCCCAACATTAATCCAAAATTATAGATTCGAATCATTCGCTCTACATGTTCATTCGCTCTACATGTTCTGACTATCTACGGGAAGGTGAAAGTAGATTTATAGGTCACACAGTTTGTTGTTGTATCTTCCCTTTTAAATTTTGTTTATACAAATAGGATCTATGTATTACAGGAAAAACTGTTACCTTGAGGAAACCAAGAGCGTTTGCGTCTACTCTTAGCCAGCGCAGTGGAGATAAGTGTCATTAAAGAATCGGAAATTATTTTTCAATTACAAGTAGATATACAATTATATGGGTAGGACACTAGACTTCCTACTTAACATACAAACTTGTCACTCTGACGTGATCATGGAAGCCACTCTGCGAACCACGACATCATATCGGAACTGGCCAAATATAGCGTTGCAATATCACAATTACACAGAGCCGGAATAGATGGAGACATAAACTTGTCCATATAGACTTTAGTTCTTTTCTTAGGTTCGAGTTCATCAACACATCAAAGATTTGTTTCCGTATATATACGTTATTGCGGAAATTTTAATATTCACAACTCTGGGTGTGTTGTGATGCTCGCTGCGGAAAACAACTTAACAGAGATTGTAAATGAGCCCCCAAGTATACTTGACGTTGAAAATCATACCGCCAACACACTAGAACTTGTGTTTAGCTTCTTATCTTGGTAAGTAAAGCGTTGATGTCACCGCTTGTTAGACCAGTCCGTCATATCAGCAAATTTCTCGTACACTCACTACACAATGAGAGAAGAAATTCCATAAAAAACATATCAATTGAAGCGGACTTAACAGCTCCTTCAGAAATTTTAGCTGGTCGTTGAGTTTCCTCGATTATGACATAGAAGCCACAAACACTATTTTCTTTTGAATGAGAACCTCAATCCTTGTCGGGGTTAAGGACTGTTTTGTTGGTCTAAGAAAACTAACACGACAGAAGAAAACGGAAAAAGGTTCAAACGGGCCAGGAATGACTGCAACAAATTTCTTCAGCATGTAAAATTGCAATACGACCGAAACCTGGGATAAAAAATACTACAATCTCTCAAAGGTAGTAACAATTTTTGGTTACTCGTCAAAAATAGTAAAAATTTTGCATCGATCCCAACTCTCATTTATCAAGCCAAATCCGGTTGCTCTATATGTTGCAAGTAGCTCAACACTTCCAGATTTTGTCACCTGAGCGCGCACTTTTGTAATAGAAATAGCACTTAAGGACCTCAATGTATGCAAATCTGCTGGTCCAGTTGGTTTATCGCCCCTTCTTTTCAAGAGATATTCTCCAACTGTTGCAAGACCATAGCGTGAGCTTTTTCATTAATTCAACTCTTTAGGACTATTTCCGACTAGACGGAAAAGAGCAATTGTTCAGCCCGACACTAAAAAGGGCGAATCTTCTTCTCTCTCCTCCTACAGACCCATTGCTCTTACATTCCTTTTCCAAAGTCATAGAAACGCTGACAAACCCTTAACTCATGAAATATCTCAAAACATGAAAACTTCTCAATGACCGGCAGTACGGTTTTCATCGCAAAAGGTCCACTGGTGATTTGATGGCATGTCTCACAGGAAAGTGGAACCAAAGTCTACACCAATCTGGCGAAAGCAAGATAATTGCACTTGATATCTCTAAGGCATTTGACAGAGTTTGGCATGGGGCTCTTTTGTCGAAAATGCGTGCTTTTGGGATCGATGACTCTCTTCTTCAATGGATTAGAAATTACCTTTCGGAATGTTCAATCAAGTTGTCTTGGTTGGTTTCGAGTCTGATATTCACAAAGTAAATCCTGGTGTGCCTCAGGGCTTCGTTCTGTCTCCGACACTCTTTTAATTTTTATCAGCGATCTCTTGTCTGTTATTACTAGTAGAATACATTCAATTCAATTCAATTTATTTGACAATAAAAATATTGTAACAGAGGCTCTTTTAGTAAAAGTTGCCTTAACATAATTAGCTGAAAGTTAAATACTTATGTAGTAGATTGAGTTACAATAAAAGAAAGTACTAGGTGACCAGATGGCAAAGATAGCTTTTCCAATTGTTATGTTCCAGCAGCTGTTTATGTCACCAATAACATCCAGCTGTCTAAATATTCAGTATGGTTTGACATTATTATTGAAAAATATTATCGAAATTGCGGCTCAGTTGTAAATATGTCACGTTAATTTCGTCGTGAGGTCGGTCGTTGTGCATGCAATTCGTCGCATTGTGGTAAAGTTTGGACGTGAGTATTCTCTTTTTGATCTTACGCCACCAACCAGGCACAGATTGGTTCGAAATAAACGACTGTAGCGGCCAGAGTCTAAGAACACCCAGAAATGTCGATTCGGCGGCGATGAGTTGAATTGGTCAACTCGTCTTATATTGCGGTTGGATCTTGGCCTATATCCACATAAGATTGTGCTGATGCAAGAATTGAAGCTGGAAGACCATAGGCATCGCCGTGAATTCGCTAATTGGGCGCTGGAGATGTTGGCCGAAGATCCGGATTTTAGCCAAAAAATCATCTTCTCGGACGAAGCCAATTTTTGGCTCAGCGGCTATGTTACTCAGCAAACTTTCCATAATTGAACCGAACACAATCCACAAGTGTTCGGTCAAGCATCAATGCATCCGCAAAATTTGACTGTTTGGTGCAGTATAATGCATGGGGGCATCTTCGGACCTATTTTCTTTCTAAATGAGGAAGGACACACCGTTACCGTTAATGGCCTCAGCTATGGAGCGATGTTAACTGACTTCTGTGGGCAGAGCTCGACAACATCGATATATTCGAGCAGTGGTTCCAACAAGACGGCGCTACATAACATACAAGCGATATTACGCTCGAAGTTATGAAGGAGAAATTTGGCGACAAGGTCTTCTCACGGCGAGCGTTCATCAATTGGCCGCTGCGATCATGCGATTTGACACCACTCTATTACTTTATCTAGGACTACATCACGTCCTTAAGCAACGCTAGCAAACCAACCACTTTGGACCAACATTCGACACGCTATCGCCGGAATAACGCCACACATATTGGACCGAGACATAAAAAATTGGACCGACAGCTTGAAGCACTGCCAGCGAGGCGGTCATTTGAATAATGTGCAGTTTCACACATAATGTCATAAATGTAGCCTCCACATAAAGCCAGAAAAATTTTTATATCTCACATCGTTGTTGTTTCATTTAAATAAATAAATAATTACAATAATAGACGTATGGATTATGCGAGGTTGAAGGCCCCATTTATTCTCAATGGCTTTTTTGCAAGGGAATGAAACTACTGTAGCTTTCTTAACTCTTTCTTGAATGTTAGATTTCCAGTTTAGTTTCCTGTCAAAAATGAGACCCAGATATTTGCTATATCGGAAAGATTAAGCTGGGACCATTTATTTAGGGAGGACCATTTATTTAAAGGCACACTCTATGTCCAGGAAAGCGACCATTGTGTACTCTCTATATTTTAGAGATCATTCGATATGGCTTGTTAGTGAATGCAGAGCCATTTCCACCGACTTTCCTCTACAGTAGGCATGTTGAGCCGTTGACAAAAGTCGTGGATCAATTTTAGCTCGTACGAGTATGTGGATATCAATCTAGGGTTTTGAGAAGGAAAGATGATAGACTTATAGGTCTGAGGTCCTCTGGGACAACATGAGAGCATTCTCCGGCTTTAGATCAAAACTATATAATACCTGAGGACCTTAAACAACAAAGGTCCTAATACTGATCCCTGAAGCACACCTAATGAAAGTCTTATCAATTTCGATGTGATCCCATTTAATACGACTGCCTGTGATCTTTTTGTGAGTTCAAAACGAATTGGTGTGGTAGATGCGTTAGAAAACTATAAACTTGTCTTTTACATTGAAACTAAACCTTCGTGAGAAATTGTATCAAAAGCTTTGGAAAAGTCAAATATTCCAAGAACAGGTACCAGATCTTTATCCATAAAACACCTAATATCGTTTGGTATTTTTAGTATAGCCGAAACACGGCGGTCCTTTTCCCTAAAACCTGACTGAAAAGGACTCACGAGTTTATTATTTTTAATGGAAATTTTTTCTATGGCTTTCGACAAAGGAGTACATAATTGATCAAAAAGTTCCCGGAATGTATTCAGAAAATTGGAAATACAAGTTTACTCAACTAAATCTATATTGTCCCTTTTAAAGTAATCCCCATCGACTGCAACATACTTATGTCAGCGCTTGATCCAATCCTCGAAACATTTTTTATATTCGGTTTTCAGTATGTCCATAAGCGCTTCCTGCGATTTTTCTATTACTTCCTCTCGGCTGCTGAAACGCGTTCCCCGTAGTGATTTTTTAACTCGATTGAACAGAAAGAAGTCACAGGGAGCCAAATCAGGTGAATTCGGTGGCTGTTGGATGGTATTTGTTGCATTTTTCGTCAAAAAAATACAAATAATGATGGCACTGCGCGGCGGTGGTACAAAATCCACGAGTTTTCTGCCCACAATTCCGGTCTCTTTCTGCGAATTGCAAACGTCTCATAACGCCCAAATAATACTCTTTGTTTACTGTCTGGCCTTCTGACAAAAATTCATGATGCACTACACCGTTGTAATCCATGAGCATTGCGTTCTTTTTTGACTGAAAACGACGTGGTTTCTTTGGTCTCGGCTCATTTGGTGAACGCCATTCACTTGCCTGATGTCTGGATTGCGTGTCGTACTTATAAACCCACATCTCGTATCCAGTAATGATCCTTTTGATGAATGCGGGATCGGATTCAGCTTCGCAAATCATCTCTTTTGCGACGTCAACTCGGTCTCTTTTTTTTTATGAAATTGAGGTCTTTTGGCACCAACTTTGCTGCTACACGACGAAAACCCAAATCATTAACCAAAATGTCTTGGACGGATCCATAGGCAATATTCAAGTACTCCGCTATCTCTCTGATGGTTAATTTGCGATTATTGACCAACATTTCTTTTACTCGTACTTTATCAATGCTTTCGCCGGTTTTCGATATCGATGGTCTGCCACTGCGTTCATCATCTTCGATGACTTACGACCACTTTTGAACCGCTCGCGCCACTGGTAAACAACCGTTTCCGAAACACTTTTCCAACATTTCCAACGTTCGCGTACCATTAAATCCATTTTTTACGAAAATTTAATACTAGTTGGTTGTTGCAAATTTAAATCCATTTCTAAAATTGTAAAAAATAGCCAACACTCACAGAGATAGATGTACTCTTGGCTACGTAACTGTTGCAAGTGTCAAGCTATGACGCTAAGATTTACTAACTTAACAAAAAAAAACAGAACTCAAATCGGAACAATAGGAGCGCCGCATGGTGGTGTCCCCCGGGAACTTTTTGAACAAGGTGTTATTGAAATTTGCCTTTAATCGGGCTGTTCGGGCCCAGCATTCGAATTTTTCAAAATGGGAATAACTTTCGCATCCTTCCACTTCTGTGGAAAAATACAACTGTTATGACAACTGTACTGAAAATATGGGTGATGACTGAAAGTGTGTTAGGTAAAATCAATTCTCTTTCATTGCTGTCGACCTAGATTGAACGTATGGTATGCCAGCTGCAGGTTAATTTCATCTGGTTCCACCTCCGCTGGTAGTTGTTACTTTTTATGATCGACTCCAAAGTATTCTGGGAGGTAAGTTTGTGTGAAGTCGATTGGAATAAAATTTGATTTTGGCTTGTCTTATTTTTATACGGGCTTTGTTTCTAAACTTACGAAAAGTCCTCTGGTACTGAGGTAATTTAAATTGTTTCCAACGTCTATAAGCAAGATCTCACAGTCCTATAGCTTCACGTATTTCCAAGGTAAACCAAGCTCGACTTTCATTTACCCGAGTGGTTGTCTTAATTGGTATGTGCCTATTAAATAACTCACTGGCTGTTTCTTGCAAAAAGTTTACTTGGGCATCCGAAGAATGCAAAAAATAAATCCACTGCCAATCGCTTTGAAAAATATCGCTTCCGGGATCAATTAAATTAATGTTTTTGGCACTAGAAAAACCATACTGGTAGGTGAACGAAATGATCTTGAAATTTCTTCACAAAGTAGATCGCAATTAAAATCACCCCATATCGCCACATCGCTGTAGAGGGGTGAAAGATGCTTAAAAATAGAAAAAGGGTTTGATGGATGCAAAAACTGCAATGCGAATGCATCCTCTGTATTAGATGCAACATGCTTACAAACGCGGAAATTACTGCGAGAGTGTGCTTCAACATCTGGTAGGCAGAATTCGCATTCGACAAGAAGGAATACGGGCTGGGCATTTTCGGCATTGGGGGTGCTTGCTAACAGGCAACTTTTAACGGCATGTGGAACACGTCCAGACAACACGGCATAGATGAATGGATCACTGACTACGGATGCTGATTGCAACCAGTATGTGATAGCGGAGGTAAACAGTGATCGCCCACAATCGGCGTTCTGTCTCCAGTGCTACGGTGCATGTTGGTCGACTAGCGAGGGTTTGCTCTAAAATGGAAGCAGCGTAGTCGAAAGTTGGTTCACTATTGGTTCAGTTAATCTTCTCAAAATTGAGGTTATTCTCTCTACGAGAAAGACAAAGCTGACTGGTCTTGCTCACTTAGTGCTTAAAGGGATCACCATCCAATTCTCCAAAGAAGCTAAAGAATTGGGTGTCATCCTGGATAACAAACTTCTCTGGACTAAACTTGCTACGTCTAAAGCCTGTAAGAGGCTGTCGGATTCTGGCAGTGCAAAACAAGATATGGGGCCTTTCACCGAGAAGGATCATTTGGATCTATATCATTTGCGTCGGTTGTCTGGTAAAACAAGCTCAGACGAAAAATTTGTCATGGCTGCTTTTACCAGACTTCAAAGAATGGTATGTTTCGGTCACATGAAGATTTCCTTAGTACGCCATGCTCTGGTTTAGACACAGTGATGAATCTCTCTTCCCTTGATATTCATATCTTTGGCTGAACTCTCAAAGCCGTTTTCCTTTTAAGAAGCTGTGGGCTTTGGTACTGGAGCTTTGATGATCTTGCCCGCCAGCTGTCATATGATTCTAGTCTGATGGACAAGCGATTACATCAAAACTGACGTTGATGTAAAAATATCAAATCGACTTACCCAATGCCTAGTACTAATTTTGGCCAGATTCTGAGCTGGGAGGCATTGGGTTTCGAGTCTCCGCGGATGGCTCTAAAACCGGTTAATGATACAAGTCTAGTGTCTTTCTGGGGTACGACACCTTCGTTAGAAAACACTGCGTTGGCCTTCCAAGCGGATATATAAGAAACCCTGATGGCAACAAACTCTATCATGAAGAATCGATGGATGGACGAAGCATTTCCATCTGTAGCCTCGGCCAAGCTTAGCTTAGAATTTTGCTCAACCATTTCATGACTTCGAAATTAGTTCAAGAATGCAGAACTTCACTGAGCACAATTGGAAGGCTAAATTCCCTAAGTCTTGTCGGGGTCCCAAGTGACAATTTGATCACGAGAAATGAGATCGCCAATGAACTTTCTGGGTAAGGCTATGAGTCGAACCCGAGTCTATGATAGAACTTGACTGCGTCCTCGGTTAAGGCTTCAATCGGCAGTTGGGATTGATATCAGCATGACTGTAGATGGCATGACGCTGCCGGCAGACCAAGCGAATGCTATCCGATGCCTCTAAGAGATCAGTGGCTTTCCCACTATAGAAAAGTCTTCATTCTGCTTACTGTCGACGGGGCACAATGCTTTTGCTAAGGTGCCTGGACACCACGGTCAGCAACAAGGACACATATTCTCTCACATTTGATAATGTTTCTTTCGTTGATGTTTCCTCAGGTACTTGCGTAACTTCGTTGTTGAACCCATTTACATCTGTACTTATGAACCTGCTATTTTTCCCCATACATTATGTAGGTACATAACCACCAGTACTTCCTGCCCTTTATCTGGAAGAAGCTCACATTTAAAATTTTTGCCGCATCAGTTCCAGCTGATTTCTTTTTATTGTGTTAATATCTTCGGCGTGTGCAATCTGTTATACAGGTTCTTGAAGTCAAGTGGATATGATGATGAAATAATCATATGAAAACGTGTCACCTTGTTGAAATCCTTTTTTGCCTTTTGATGGTGTAACCTTTATGGTGCAGCAAATGTTTTTCATTGTCATTCATCACGAATAGGCAAATAAATTTTGTAGGCATAGCAAATATACATACATATGTCGCTATATACCTCGTGCCTGCTTCAAATAGCGAGGGCCCATCTGTTGCAAAAACTTTATAAATAATCCATACTTTGAGTTTGGTAGTTTGGAACTCTTTATTGCGTCAGGAGTATTGTTGTGCGACGCGTTTATTGTTCCCCAAACCACACTCAACACAGCAGATCCGGCAACGTTGGTGAGGTAAGTTAATCTATCTTGCGACCTTTCTGAGGTTGAGTTGGCTACGAGGATGGTCACTCAGAGTAGGAGGTTCAACGGAGGATGGCTTATGTACGTTTCAAATTGTGGAAAAGAAGAGCGATGCCTATGACTTCGCTTAGATTTTTTTAGTAGCAGAGGTGGGCTAAGGCGAAGGATATTCGTTCTACTGATGATAAAATCAAAAAGGATCTCGCCCTTTTTAATAATAGCTAAGCTCTGATAGACAGTTTGATGAGTTTGACTACACTTTTGACTTAAACGTATGTAAAAAGGCGAAGGATGACCTTACCAAATACTACTTCAACGACCTCGGTAAAACTGATAAGCGATGCCCTAAATGTCAAGGGCGATTTTCGCATCACATATTAGCAAAGCACTTTTCCAGTGTTTTGAACCTACAAGCAGTTAAGACCTTCATTCTCAAGAACCAAAGAACGCACCTACTCCAACTTGACGCCTATTTGACAAGTGACATTTATGCAAAGTCCCAGCGTAAAATGTTTTTGACGTCAATTGCTTGTAATCAGGGAATGGGGCTCGCCCGAATATCGTGATGTCATAATTGGCATGCAACATTGCGGCCACAAAAGAGGAAAAATCTTTCGGATGTTGTGGCCACTGAAAATCGCACGAAAATTTGTGTAACGTACCGTGAAGATATTTGAGGATACTGGTGGGATAGTCGACCATGTAAAATCCGGCCGTTCTCGCACTGTGCGAACGCCACAAGTCTTCAATGACTTGGAGAACCGAATTCGTTGAGAATCATGCCTCGGGAGATGCACATCAGCAAGGACAAACGTGATTTGGGACTCAGCGCATACAAGAGATACACTGGCCACTTACTCACAAAAGCATTGAAAAAGAAACGTAAATCAAAATCGAAAGCCTTGCTTCGCCAATACGCGAAGAACGGTCACAGACGAACTTTTAGTATTGATGAGAAAATTTTCACCGTTCAACAATCGTTCAACAAATATAACGATAGGGTGTATGGCCAGTCATCACAACATGCATCTGAACTCGCTCAACGTGGCCACTACCCAGCTTCTGTGACGGTTTGAGCGGGTTCGCTCAATTGGGTCACCGAGTTCCATATCTGCGAGAGAGCTGTCAAAACCTTGTCGAAAGTGTATCAAATGGACGTGTTAGAGAACATTGTGAACCCCCTTAACAAAACACATTGGCTATCCGGTAGCCCAGATCTCAATCCATTAGGCTACAAACTATGGTCCATGGTGGACTGTTCTCACTTGCTCTACTCGACACACAAGTATTGAGCCTTTGAAGCGCGCCCTTGTGGAAAATGGCGTATTGCAATCGATGAGTGGTCTGGTCACTTCGTCGTTGTTGAAACGTAAATTGGGGCCGTTTCGAATAAGTTGCTCTATAATTAGCAACCATTGAGTAACCCAATAAATAGAAAAATTTTTTTGAAAAATATTCGTTCGTTTTCATTTTATAAGCTAAAAACCGTGTACAAATGCATTTGCTAGTACTAGGTATTGCAGCCAAGACACGGATGCGAATGTCCGTAGCACCCCAAAGACATTGTGAGGACGTACAACGTAGAACAGCAATAAGTGCCAGAGATTACCAAGGCCTTTTGATGGAGTTTCCCATAACTTCTTGAAGAGTTCGATGTAGCCAGCATCGAACGTAGAAGATCAGCTGGAGCACTCCCAAAAAGCAATTAAGGATGCAGCTTGAAATGTACAGTTATGAACGTACCCCCTTCAGATTAGGGGCTAGAATATACAGGCATGCCTGTCGTAAGAGGCGACAAATCCACTGGGCTGGATTAAGGTAAGGTATTAAGCGACCCATACCACAATCTTCCAGGTTGGGGGCCCAGTATAAAAAATAGCCCAATCTCTAATGGAGCATCCGGATACTTTGCGACCTCCGGATCAGCCGACCTTATCTGTCTAATACGGATCCCTGGACAGCCGGACTACCCTTTCTCCGCTGCTTGTGGGAACAAAAATGACTTCTACCAATACAATAAAACACAATACAAATTCAAACCAGGACCCCTTCAAAAAAAGCTCAAGGGATACGGTCGCTGGAAAAATCGAGCGGAAGTACAGACCAAGTAAAGTCGGTAGCTTTAGACGACATTATTACACCGAATAAGATACAAAATTTCGAACGAGAAAATTCTGATCTCCAAAATATGGAATTGCTCTGCACCGAATTTAAAAAGGAATTAGATGCCACTAAGACGCAATCTAAAACCGAATTTGATTCGCCCGGAAAACTCGACTTTTCACACGGCTAGTCCGAGAAACAGACTGGATACTTAAAAAAAGACCAGGTAGAAAACGCAAGGCTAATTCCTCGCCTGAAATTGTACAAAAAGAGGTGGCAGTTAGCTCTAATACTGTTGAGGTCAATAAAAAAAAATAGCAACCCAAATAAACCCGCCAATAAACGTCTTTGAAATCTCGGACTATAACAAGTTGCACACAATCTTGAAATCACTGTGTCCAACCGATTACAGAGTAAGATCCCGCAGTAACGATACATGGACTGTCAATGTCCCTAATACAGACAATTACCGTTCGCTTTCGCAAAAATTAAATGCCGAGAAGATTCAATAACATACGTACGAAAAAAAAGCCCAAAAGGGTCATAAGCGTGGTAGCTAGAGGCTTGCATGCCTCTTGCCCTAAAGAAAACATTTTATTTGACCTTAAAAATGAAGGCTTAAAAATAATCGACGCCGTTAATATACTTGCGCAAAAACAGAGCAGTATTGAGGGCGAGAGGATGACCTCAAAACGCGGTCTCCCCCTTTTTAGGCTAACTTTCGGCAAAACCGAAAGGATTTATTCTATAAATTCAATTTTGGGACTTCTTGTCAAAATTGAACCTCCGCGAACAAACTCGAGGTTGATTCCCCAATGTACACGTTGTCAGGGATTCAGCCATACTCAGGCCTACTGCCAGAATTAGACTCGCTGTGTGAAATGCGCCGGAAAACATCTGATGCGAGAGCGCAGTGCCGCAAAAGAGTCCCCGGCGATATGCATCAACTGCAGGGGAAAACATCCAGCTAACTATCGAGGTTGCGAAGTCGCGAAGGAGTTGCAAAAACGACGAGATTCATCCAAAACGATACCTTATAAAAACGCAGGCCAGCGAGTACGAGAAGTCATAACCAAATACGACCAACAGTGGATCACCTGATCCTGCCTCAAATGTTTTCTCAGTACTTCTCGAGAGACTAGAAAAATTGACTAAAAGAAATAAGATAATAGTCGAACGGCTCTCAACCTCGAACAGATCTGTGTAACTATTCATGGCAAAGCAGCACAATATTCTTGGGTGGAATGTCAACGGTCTACAGAAAAGGCTTGATGACCTAAATATTTTTATTCAGGAAATAGCTGTTGATATATGTTTAATTTGTGGAACTCACCTGACGACAAAATAGAGCGTGGAACTAAAAGGTTACCGCGACTACCACGCTCATCATCCATCGATAAACGCAAGAGGCAGGTCATCCCTATTTATAAAAGACTGCATTGAACACTCTCTGGAAGCACAAATTGAACTTGACATATTTCAAATCACCACGGTGCGTGCTAAAAATAAAAATTACTCTTTTAGTATATCGTCAATCTATTGCCAATCGCTCTGCCATACGAATACGAATTTATTGTATTTAACTCTCTTGAACCAATCTTTGTTATTGGTGGCGACCCTAATGCGAATCACACCTTTTGGGGCTCAAGATGTATCTCACAAAATGGCAAAACTCAATACAGGGCTGGTATGGAATGTGGTTGCTAACTTTACTGAACAGGCAGACCGACGTACTGGCCCTCGGATGTCGCCATAACACCCAATCTGATGGACTTCTTTATAGTAAAAGGAGTAAACGCTAGTTACGTCAAAGTTGAAGAAAGCTTCGATTTTTCCTCCGATTATTCTCCAATTATTCTTTCATTGTGCGAATCCTTGGTTAAGAAACAAAGACCACCCAGATTATCCTAACGTTTTCGCTGACCTTTTTGCTGAAAAATTCAAACCATTCGACGGGGTGGTGCTTCCAGAGAATGTCAATACGTTAGACGTGACGATGAAGCTTCCAATATCTCATAAGCAAAGACATGTACTGGCTTCTTGGAAAGTATTCCAAGCTCAGTTTAGAAAACAAATGGGTGCTATACAAGCAATTGCTGAAACCGGTCTGGATATATGGTATACAGCTTTGGGGTTGTACCAAAATCATTAACGTTAACGTCTTACAGACATTCCAAAACGAAGTCCTTCGAGGGTTTGTTAATGCACCGTGGTGCATTAGAAACGATGATATCCACAGAGACCTAGGAGTCGAAAACGTTCATAACGAAATTAAAATATTTGCACGAAAACACAAAAATCGACTACAATGACATACGAATATTTCTGTTCAACAGATCCTTGACGAGACAAATTTACTGCGCCAACTGAAAAGGACTAAGCCTCTCGATCTAGCGCCTCTCATTTCAAAGTTTATGTCTAACAAAAGTTCTGGACGGGATAGCTTAACTACCGAGCTGTTTTAAGCAACATGTGATACCGTTAACAAAGAGGGAAATACAACATCGACGTCTAACACAAAATGTTGCTATAGGAACCTACAACCTTGGGGTAGTAAGAGACTTCTCTAACTCGACTCCGCTTTCACTGCTTTTTTGGGCTTAGAAGACAATTGAGTACTTAACCTTCCCTCGAGCAACCGAAATGACTAGACACAGATCATCCCAGTCTTGCGGATTAAATCGCTTTCGGGCGCTTCGAAATAAAAGTTCTTCTTTGGATCAACGGAAAATGGAAGGAACCTGCTAACTGTACGGGCTATACAACGATGCCGACCTCGGATAATCTGGCTTAAATGGCTAGGTTTCCTTGAACGCATGGACACCACAGTCCCGGCCTGGAAAATTGCTGTCTCCAACTCAAAGCGACAATGCAGTAGTGGGCGACCCCATCTTAATTGACGCACCGAAGCAAACTTCGTGTGCGCAACTGAAGGCAACTGCAAGAAAGCGCTAGTCGGAGAGCTATATGCCCTGGCCCACCCCGAACTATAGCTCCATCTAAGTAAGTAAGTAAGTACATAAGATTCATCACTCGCCGAAGAATGGTGCTAAAACAAGGCCAGAATTAGTTGTTTGTCGCCCTTTGCCCAAGAGAAACTACTGATGTTTCGAGAACCTACAATCTTTATGAACATTTTTCTAAACTTTCTATTGCGACACTGAATCCTAAATGTTTTATGTTTATTGAACTTAAGGGATGGATAAGGTGAATAGAAAGAAACTGAATGATGTCCATCGTCTTGATTTGGTTACATTTAGCTGGTGGACAATTATGTTTCAGTACAAAATCAACCTGCTCGTCATAGATCATCTAAATGCGAACTAATTCAACAATTGTCGCTTCTTGTTATCCCATGCTTTTTACTATTTTTATTTTATTATTTTGAGCTAACAATTTTCATTTTTCAATTCATTTTCAGAAACAAAAACAATATGCGGAGACGTCCCGCCACACTACTGGGAAACACCATACTCGCAGCCATACTTTGACAACTCAACTAAACGAGAAATCACAGCAACAGTGGGTCAGGCAGCTCTGCTTCATTGTCGAGTTAGAAATTTAGGTGATAGAGCGGTAAGTGCGTCATCAAATGGAATATTTCAACTTTTATTTGCATCGCAATAAAACTTTTCAAATCTGTTTTAAAATATGAATCCCCCAAGCGCCATGCTGTTAAACTAGGTGAAGCTTATTTATAACATCATACGACCACAACAATTTTTAATGACAAAACTTCCACATACTATCGAGAAACTATTTGAAAATATAGAAACTGCTAAATCTCAATAAACTACAGCACGTGTTATGGCCTCTTTAACTGCCCACAAAAATAACAGATGCCATGAAAAATCATATCAACATGTGCACGTAGGATTGCTTTCAATAACTCCGAGGACTGCATTTTAAGAGTAGAATTCTAGCTCTCTAATTGGTTGTCGTAAACCATACGAATATATTGGTGTTTGAGAAGAGCAACACTTGTGTGATTGTAGCCATAAGTGGAATTGTTTCAAACAAAAAACAATAAAATGTCTATAAAAATGAAAAGTGCCCACAGTAAGACTGCTCCTTCCGCTTCTACTCGTAGTTGTTTTTCGTTCGACAACTGGTAAATCGCATGCAATAAATTTGCCACTGATAATTCTTCTTGCAATGAAATTGCCGACAGTTTCCATTAGCGAGTGTTCTCGTACGACTATCTCAATCCCAAGCCAGTTCCTCGCGTCCACGTAACATACTCGTACACTACACACCATCTGCTGATTCTTTGTATGTTCACTCTAAGTAGATCCCTTATTGTTGGTGTACGAGAACTGCACAAATTGATTGCCACAATCTAAGGTGGTGGTGGACGACGATACGAAGATACTCTATGCGATGCCTCGGAAGAATATTTGCTCTAACCACCAGTATCGAACTCAAATAAATGATGTCAAACGACCTGAAACGCTTTTGTTTTGAAGTTCCTTTTTTTTCAATTAATTTTGCTGACAATAGATTGATTTTTCTGCCATACCCGCTCGTTTGTCGATACACCAATTTTGAGTCTCATTCATGTGTGAAATTCCGAAACAGCTTCAACATACGAATAGATAGACCTAGACAAGAACCGAAAAACACTCTTTCAAAAGACAAGGCCAAGAGGTCCCGCTCCGTTCGAAAATTGACAAATTGACGAAATTGCATGTCTTCGTGTTATAAAAGTGATATCGTATGAAAGCATTTGTCGAATCCTGGTACTTGGGCACCATATGTGCGATATCTATTCAATTGGGTGAGGAAGAAAGAATCTTTTCTATTTACCTTAACTGGAACATGTCACTCAGTCCGCCCAACCGAGTAGAACATATAAAATTCTCTACCCCAACACAAGAAGACGAGAATGGAAGTATTGCTACCGTACTTGCTCTTTGCTCCCGGATGTTGGAAAACTTTGGTTTATTTGATCCCTTTCTTGAGGAAACTCTGTTCAGAATTTGTATCTGTAGATAGAGATATTTTTTTTGAAAATTGCAAAACAGTATGTGCAGCAGATAAGGTACGATATATACGAGTATAAGCTCCATGACTGCTGGGAATTTAGCAGAACTTACCAAGATGATATTTGTTTGTCGAAGAAGTGGTACACTCGTACATACCATATGGATTTTTCCACAGAAATCTATGAGGATAAAGAACTCCTTGGAGGATATGGATGGGAATAAAAAATTAAAATTTATTGCCAAAGTTTAGATAGGAAAAATAAAATTGTCTCTATACGAATAGGAATACCACAGTGCACGACCTGTTGACTTTTGAAACTCATGCCCACATAAGTGAAAGAGTTTTTCAAAGATTCAATTGATCTTTAAAATTAAATGAAACAAATTATGTGTGAGATACGCCATAAATTTTCACTTACTTAAATTCAAACCACTCGTATATAGCTTTATGAAAAGAGCACAATTTTAACGGAATTGGCTGTTAAAAAGGTCCGTGGAAGGATGAATTGATGAAGTGGTAATCATATTAAGGACAGGTTTCTGCAACCTAAGGTGGCTGCCCCAAAAAAAAATGTGGAGGAACTCACTCAGATCAAGCTCATGCTGAATTATGAGCGTCAATATGATAGATATGAGATCTGTTCTTTGTACTTAGGTAAAGTTCTTGTCCACTTTACTTTCTGTTTCTTTTCTTTTCCGGAATTTCTCAGCCTTTCGTGGAAGGATGAGCAAACACCTCAGGGGTATAATGCCAGCATAATCAGCACCTACCTCATCAGCGCCTAGTACGGACTTCATCACTCTTATAGTGAGCATGGCATGAAGTTGTTTCCTAGCATCCTTCAGAACATCCATTTCTACTGAGGGGCCGTAAAAAAGGCGCTGAGTTCCTAAAGACCTCGGGAAGTATTTATTTCGTTTGACGGCATCCTGGATTGTCACGCTATCTACAGTTATGCTCCGGTATAACACATCTGTTAGTGGAAGTCCTACTCGTGGACACAGACCATCCAAACACAGGTTCGGATACTGAAATACTCCTCTGAACTTTATCTAATAAGTTCACCGGCGATTTCATTTCCTATGATCCCATTCATTCCATGAACTCAGTCTTTCCCGACTGCGTTTAGAAAAGCTTCGCACTCTCAAACTAGCTTGAGAGTAATGAGAAGACACAGATTCAGATCTTTCACATTAGCATGTAAACATTGAATAACTTTGACATTTATCAACCGATTGACTTGAGTAGACGTGTTTTTGAAACACCAATTCAGCACAATTTTAACCACGAATCGTTTCATACCGAAACAACGCTCCGAAATAGTGACGCTGTACATTGAAAATAGTCCTTCAGTTGTGTTGGCTCAAATCATGGCCAATAAGCACCGTCTGATGTTCGTCGTTTGGTGTCGAATTTTGTTGACTATGGGACAGTGAGAGATCATTTACATACCCTTCATCCACGCCCAAGACGTTCCAAGCGGTAAAAGAGAGTATTGCCTAGAACCCACATGTGTCGTATCGTCACCGCGCTCAGCATTTTGGTGTCAGTGGAACCATCTTGTGGCGCATTTTGAAGGATAATTTGCATTTATTTTTATATAAAGTGCAATCGACGCAAAGAATATTGCCGACAGACCGTCCATGCCGCTTGGAATACGGCCAAGACATGCTCGAATAGTTGACACTGAACTTGGTTTTTGAAAGCAAATTTTGATGACCGACGAGGCCCATTTCTCACAAAATTGCCGCCATGGGGAATGGACAATCCACACGAGATCCGTGAAATACCGTGAAAACTGACTGTTTGGGCCGGCGTTTACGCCAAAACCATCATTGGGCAATTTTTCTTTAGAGAAGGCAAAACAGTCGATGGGAATCGATATCGGTGGATGTTGGCTCATTATGTCTGCCCATAAATGTATGAAAAAGCTCTGGACGGTTACTGGTTTCAGGAAGACGGTGCACCATGCCACACTGCAAATCAAAAAATGCAGTCTCCGCAACGAAAATTCCCTGGACGTGTGCTCTCAAAAAATGGCGACATTGACTGGCCACCCAGATCTCCAGATTCAGAAGTCCCCTCCGGACTTCTTTTTGTGGGGTTATTTGAAAAGCAAAGTGTACACCAGTAAGCCTCAGACCATTGACGACCTCAAGGCAAACATTCGTGCCGAAATCATCGCTATGCCGCCCGAGATACTCGAAAAGATGATGGTCAATAAAGGCGGCCACTTAATTGATGTTTTATTCAAAAACTAGGACCTAATTAAGTAATAATACCTCATATATGGTTGTTTTTTTTAAAGTTATTCAATATTCAGATACCGTCAAAGAAGATGGCGCACCCTGTATTTTAACAATGTAGATCAATGCTATAGATCCACGCGATTCTGATTGCGTATATCTACGTTTGGAAGGCAGACGCAAGTTTTCTTAACGAAAAGTGTGATCAAACGTTGTCATTAAGGAAAAAGACATCAGCGCCACATTTTAAATCGATTTTGGAGCATTCGTAAAGAACCGACAACCGCTCCTGGCTAAGATTCTTACCAAAACCATTCCTTGGCACAGTCAAAGTCGATTTCGTACTTTTTCGGCAAAAGTAGTTCCGGTGTCAGTGCATTAGATGGCATGTCCACAACACCAGAGCTAAAAGATAGCTAGCGGACTAGGTTATTAAAACTCTAGTGCGTCTTGTACTGAAGGCCGCTTCCTTTTAAACGGAAGGGGAGGGAAATTCATCAGTGGGTCTAGAGATGAGCCAGGGATTTTTTCACCAGATAGCCGACGCATAGATCCTAAGGACTCTTCTCGGCGACAGGCCCCATGTCTTAAATATAGCTCCTTTGCACTGCCAGAAGGTCTACAGCGCCTTGGGGGCTTTCAACTAAACATATTTAGTTGATAGAAATATGTTATCCAGAATGATATTGGGTCTATAACTTAATTCGTCTGGTTTTCTAAGAGATGGCGTAACTTGTATTATTCCATTGTTATTATTCCATTGGAACATGCGTTGGAAAGCTACTGTCATTGTACGTCATTTCAGTACATGCCATTCATTTGAAGCGTAACAAATATGTCGAACTTTGTGCCTGAAAAAGTGTTTTTGCGGGGAATTCTTCTTCATTGCTTTAATATGAAGAAAACTGCTGCCGAAAGTCATCGTATTTTAGTGGAAGTTTATGGTGAATATGCGCTAGCTGAGCAAACGTGCCAAAAGTGGTTTGCACGATCTAAAAGTGGTGATTTTGACTTGGAAGACGATGAACGTTCTGGGCAGCCAAAACAGTTTGAAGATGAAGAACTGGAAGCATTACTCTATGAAGTTTGCTGCCAAACACAAGAAGAGCTCGCAGAATCTTTGGGTGTCACTCAAGCAGCCATTTCAAAACGTTTAAAAGCAGCTGGATATATTCAAAAGCAAGGAAATTGGGTTCCACATGAACTCAAGCCGAGAGACATCGAAAGACGGTTATGCATGCCCGAAATGCTGCTGAACGCCACAAAAGGAAGTCATTTTTGCATCGGAATGTTACTGGTGATGAAAAATGGATCCATTACGACAACCCCAAAAAGCGCAAAAAATCATATGTGAAACCCGGCCAACCAGCCAAATCAACGGCAAAGCCGAATATCCATGGCGCGAAGGTAATGCTCTGTATTTGGTGGGATCAGATGGGTGTGCTGTATTATGAGCTGCTAAAACTGAGTGAAACCATCAATGGGCAACGCTACCGAACACAATTAATCCGTTTGAAGAGAGCAGTGGCCGAAAAACGCCCGGAATATACGACCAGACACGAGGCAATAATTTTCCATCATGACAACGCTCGGCCCCACGTTGCTATTCCGGTTAAGAACTATTTGGAAAACAGTGGATGGGAAGTCTTACCCCACCCGCCTTATAGTCCAGACCTTGCCCCTTCTGACTACCATTTGTTCTGGTCGATGCAGAACGCCCTCACTTAAATACGGTTCACATCAGAGCAGAATATCAAAAATTGGCTTGATTCATTCTTGGCTGCCAAGCCGGCGTAGTTCTTTTGGGATGGGATCCACAAATTGCCAGAAAGATGGTAAAAAGTCATAGCTTCAGATGGGCAATACTTTGAATAATACTATTGTACATGTTTTTCTTAAATAAACGTTCAAATTTTGAAAAAAAAAACCGCACGTTATACATAGCTTCGTTGGATAAGCGGATGGCAATGTATTTAAGCATTAGAAGAATCTGACCAGTCAACTTTTTCTTTCTTGTAAGGAGAACAACCTCAGTATTGAGAAGATTGACTAAATTGGACCAATCATCAAACAAATTTGCATATGCCGTAGCATCGACAGAACTATTGGGAGCGGTAAGCAGTCAATCAGCCAACATGCACCACTGAATTGAAACACTGACTCGTGGGTAACCATTTTCTACCCACGGCATCACATATGAGCCGCAATCGGCATCCTATTGTTCTTATCTATTGTACGTCTTCTGGTTACTCGTCTACGTCGTGTTGACTGGCCGAGCACTCATGCCGACCAAAAGTTGCGGCCTCGAAAGCACCCAGCGCATTTGCCAAGTAGTTCTACAATTATGAAATTGCGCCATTCGCTCCAAGCTCTTCAATATGAAAGAAACCAGACTGATAGATCTGAAGTTTTTGGAGAGCATACAACCATCTGTTTCGATTTTCGATAATCTTACTGTTCACCAAGGGTTCAGTGTGTTTGCCAGTGCCAGGATAGAGTAAAGTTTCTGCTTTCAACTCAGTGCAAGTATCAGATCTTCAGAGCGTTTCCAGGCTGGTTGATTTGCCCCTTTTGAAACCTATCACCAGGATGCTACAATAGTTTTCCCAAGAGTTTCGCAAAATCCTTGGAAAAAGCCACTCTTTGAAATCCGAATAAGCTACTCATATTCATTTTCCTTCAATCTGCACCAATTCCTGTCTTCCTCCAGATTAATCCAAAGTAATCTTAAGACGAGGGTCCTTGCACTCCAGAATGTTCTTACACCTTCTGTTCTGTTATGAATTCGGGCTGAGTGGTGTACGATAGTTTCACTGGTAAGAAGGTACGAAGTTTTGGAGGTGATTGCTGCTGACGTTGTGTTTGCTGCTGTCTGAAAAAATATTCTGCGCACCAGACGAGTTAAATAAAACCCATCTTTCTGGAATCACAGTTTTCAGAGATTCCTGCTACTGCAGTTGGTGATGCCTGTAGTACCGAATCATAGCGAATATAGGCTGACATAACGATGAAATTGTGCCATTCTCCGTTCGTTTTATAGTAGATGTCTCCAGGAAATATGTAAACTTTGGTTGCAGACGTGGCCACATAAATGTGGTGAGAGTGAATTTAACAAAAAAAAACAAATTCTTTTTCAGATAAGGTTTTTCCCCACCTATGGTTCCCGTAAGGAAGTTACTCGCATGTCAGGCGTTGTGTCTAACACAAAAAGCCACCTTCATAGTGATGCAGTAGGCGACCTATGTTGTAGGTAAATTCTGTGAAAATCATATCTTGGCTGCACTCAATTGGAAATAAAAAGGAAATTAACCCTTCCAAGATGTAGAAAGGTGCTTGGATTAAGTTTTGAGATATAGCAGTACTGGTATACTCGTAAATACGTCAAAGCTAATACCAGCATCGTAAATGTTGACGTTTTCAGTGGTAAAGGTGCTCAGAACGTTTTGTCATGCATTTTTTACAGAGGCTTGAAAAATTCATCTCACTAAAAAAAATGGAATTAAATCATGAACATCTTGGCGCGATGTTTTTTTTATGATTTTCGATGTAGACTAACAACAGAGCGTCGACTACCCCGCTTTGATCTTTAGTAGTAAAATACCATCCCGGGCCCGGTTTTCCGAATTTAATCATGGTCGTGAATCAATCGGATTTCGTGAAGGTCGTCCAAAACGGGTTGCTGTACTAGAAAACATCGATGCTGATCGGGAACTGATATTGCAAAATCGTCATGGGCTTATTGCGAAATTGAAGCATGATTCGCTTTCATTCGACTCGCATGCATTTAATAATGCATGAACATTTGGCAGTCGAAAAGATTTCTTCGCGTTGGATAATGCATAATTTGACGATCGCTCAAAAAAAAAAATGCTCGAGTTGATTGATGCAAAGGAATGTTGAAAAAATTCGATCGCGGAACTTCGAAATACGTCTATCATATCGTAACACGCAACGAATTATGGATCTATGATATGAGCCCGAAGCTAGCCTTTGCGAGCAAACGGCCGCCTATTTCTTCGAAAAGCCGGACTTATCGCCACCGTGCCATTAGAGCAACGTAGAATGGTCGATTCGAAATGACACACCACCATTTGTTGTCCAGGTCGGCTAAAACAAGTAATTTTGTGAGCACTCAAAACACCGAATTGATGGGTCATCCATCATACAGTGGAAAAGGTGATTCGAAAATTGCTACAACCGCATGCAAAAGTGCACCGATCTCTATACATAGATAGTATTTTGAAAGACAATAAAGCCATTTTCCATGAAAAATATTTATTTTTACCTATTTTTCCCAAAACTTAAGTACGAGTAGCAACGAAGATTTCATGACCTCTGCAGAAACCTGATTTTAGCCCTCAGGAAGAAAAATATTTTTGAAATTCTCGTTTCCCATATGAGTATATATCTTCAACTATTCAATGTCCAATGTCCAATTTGCACCCAGCATTGTTCACGCAGTTATTATTTCCAGTCTTCCCAATACAAAGAATCAGAGAATGTAGGTAACCTAGTCTCATCCGCTTTGGCGTTTCAAGGTTTTCTTTGCAATGGATTTTCGTGTGACATTCAAAATCTGCAAACTCGTCCTGTTTCATATGGTTTCATATGGTCGCCAGTGTTATTCCTCAGAGTGGATTTTATCGGATTGGCCGACTTCCGCCCACCAGAACTGAGAATTTTGCTTGTTGTAGCGCCGGTTAAGTTCCGACTTCGTGTGTAGGTAAGGCCACCGATGGTCTTGTTTCTGTCAGTGAATTTCCATCGATTTCCATCTACTGAAGCTGCAGCTTGGCTGGTGCCAGCTCTAATTTCATCAGGGAATTGTGAGCGGGTAAATTCTTGGAGCGGATCTTTGTGCGAGGGAAAATTCTCCGAATGAGTGGCTGCCAGAAGCTTTCTTTTTGTTGGCCGCCTTCGACACGGAAAGAGGAATGCAGATCGATTGCAATAGGTGTCGTTCGACCTTTCCCCCTCGCCAAGTAGATGAGCAATGGAACTGGTAGTACAGCATTCAATCTGCAGCATTATTTTCATCTTTAAGGAGGAAGCCTAAATCTCAGTGTGAGCTTAAGCTAATGTGTGTTTCAACTAGAGGTGCATGATTTTAAAGGCCTGTTATTTTACAGCTAATGCACCCAAGGTTGGCATATGGTGAGAGATATCATCTATAACTTTGGGAAATTTACCATGAAATGCTGCATAGTGAAAGAAAAATTCCAAATCATTGAATTTTTTTTACGAAAATTCATGTTCAATCGCGGCAATGATGTGAAAAAATCCTGCCTATTGTGTGTGCTACACAATCAAAAACTTGCAAGAGATGGGCTCAGTGCAAGATGTGAAGACACCGAAATGTGTTCGCCCGGGACGTTCAATAGAAAATATCGCCCCGATGAACGAAATTATCGAAAACGTCACCTTTCTCAGGAGCTTGACACACCGACACACTGGACCGAATTTTGTTGAAAGGTTTAGCTCTTCATGCATACAAGGTCCAATTAATGGAAGAACTGAAGCCTGCCGACCAACAGTAGCCCCTTTCATTATCTGCGTGGTCCTGGAAAACATGCATGCTGACATTGATTTTTGCAAGAAAATCGTGTTTTCGGATGAGGCTCATTTCCACATTGGCGGCTACGTTAATCAGCAAAATTTCCGCATCTGTAGCACTGAAAACCCACAAGTGATTCAGAGATGTCAATGCATCCAGAACGAGGTGCATGTACTGGAGGTGCCATAGGGCCGTACTCTTTTGAAAATATGGCCGGAAAAGCCATTACTGTCAGTGGAGCGCGCTACCGAGATATGATAAAGAATTTTTTGTAGCCGGAACTCGAGGATATGGATACGGACAACCTTTGTTTTCAATAGGATGGTGCTACGTGCCATATAAGTCGCGAAACAATCGAGTTATTGCTCACTAAGCTTCCTGTTTGTAATTTTGCATTTCGGAGACACGGAAATATTTTCCAAATAGGTGAAAGAGTGCTTGAAAATTTCGAGAAAAGTATGAGGGTCTGCAAGCAGACCTGAGGCGTTCATTTGGAAGATAGTGCTCGTGTGTTCCATAAATAATCCCCATGTGTCTACTTTATAAAGTAAATAAAGGCTTGAGAGATATCTCAACAAGTGTTCGTTTTATTCAAAAAACAAATCCTACACCTCTTGTATGACAATTGCAATTTCAAGCAAGGGTGCACGTGCAACGGAAAGTCTGTCAAATCAAATTTTCAATCCCGCAAGCCTTAAACCGGCCTATGAAGATGAAATTTCGTGAGGATTTTCAGGTAGTTTAAGTGATTCGAAGGAGGGCGAGGGTTGATTAAATGTGAACTGCGTGTTGGAGCGAATCTTATTGTCGAAGATCGTTGGCTGAAAATCGGGTTATGATTATCGGGAAACAGTTGAATTTTACTGACACAACCGCTCATCTAATTGTAGATGAAGCGAGTATTGCTCAATAAATAAACCATACTCTTAATATTGAGAAAACGACAGGAAAATTCGAGGAATTTTCGTAAAAGCATCGCTGTGCTTTGTAGCCAGTTTTACTCGCCAGGTATGAGTTCTAGTGATTTTTCTCGCTTTTACAAAATTTTAAATCGACCTCAAAGAAGATTATTTTGCGACTTTGAGGAGCATTTAAAAATTTGTACATTTTAGGAATTAGCAGCTCCTAGTGCTACTCGTATGGCAACTCTGCACTATACCTGCTTTGAAGAAAACAGCTTTGGATTGAAATTTCAATTCAATAAAAAAGTATATCTACAAATTAGTCTCATTAATTTATTAACACACCTCGTATCTAAGAGCTCGCCGAAGAGTATTTTCTTTCAAGTTCAAAAAGACTCTTGTCTGCAGACGTTCGTCTGATGTTTACGTAATTATATTTGCTCTGTGTTAACTTTGGGGTTGGCATTCTCAATTCCACGATAATTGTAATACTCCAGGTGTTCCAGGCCAAACGAATAATTCTTGTATCTAGCTATTTAGATCGATATACATTAATACCCTTCATGATGCTTAAATGATTAAGATTTTTGGCATTATAATAAAATACGTAATTTTTTTGATTACTGCCAATATCAACGATTTATTGGGCCGTAAAATGAATGAGGCACACTTGGTTGTTGATGTATTTATGCTGAAGCAATTTTATTGCGAGAATTGAAGCGAAGGATATCTCGAGATATTTATTGCATAACAAGGTTTTCGGCATAACGACATGCCGTCAGGCGATGTCCTCAACGAGATGCTTGAATTATGTAGAAAGCAGGTACAAACACAAGAAGCAATGTTCATATCAAATGGGTGTGGAGCTGCTGACATTTTTGAGAGGCCACTGGGATTAATGCGTACTTTTTTGAAAAGGTTAGTGTTGTAGTACAACTCGTAGAGTGTGCTATTATATTGGCCCCCAGAAAGTTGGTTAAGGCAAATAACGCAGATAATCATTAATAGAGGGATACACTCAAAGCGACCAAGGATATGTCGCAAGCGTCCATGCTTTTGGGCTTTAGAGCAGAATCGGGATGATAAAGGTCCAATATACATAGAATCTCCTATGTGTTTCTTCACAAGGCTTTATTCTGCAATTATCTTCTTAGGCAAAACAACATAGTGATTATCAGGTTAAACACCTCATTTAATATCTAATGCATTGTCAGTACCAATTTTAATAGAGGGACTGAGGTGCACGAAATCCTTATATACCTCAAAGTTATATTCATTGTGATGCTCTGCCCGATTTGTGATGTTGTCCATGCAAATATGCTGTAATCGTTTCTGCAAGGTACGGCAAAAGTAATGTAATAATAGGAATTGGCTGCCAATTTGTTGGAAATGCCAAAAAATTGGATCTGTATTCACGAAAAGTTTACTTAAACATGCAAAATTGATGACATTAAGTTCTCCTGGTTTGATGAACATTTTAAAGTGGTGCTCGCAAAACATTCGGCTCAAAATTGATGATTTGCTCTTCAATGTTGGCTTTGAAGACTTGCAAGGTTTGTGGGTTGTTGTGGTAAATGCGTGATTTCAAAAAGCAGCAAAAAGGAAGAACTCTGGCGCTGTTAGATCTGGCAGAAATGGGAGATCACACAGCCTGGAAATTGGTGATTCCAAATCTCCATCATTGCTGTGTGTGCGGTTGCTCCATCCTGCAGGAACCAACAATGCTCGGCAAAAAAACCTCGTTTCACATCTGCCGGTAGTGCTCATCAGTTATGGTTAAGGTGGTGCCGTCGGCATCCTCAGAAAACTAAAGGCCTATCACTCTTTCACTACAAATGCCATACCAAAAAGTCACTTCGAGGGGATGCAATGGCTATTCGTGCATTTCATGAGGATTTTCTGTGCAAATTTTGTTTGTTCACATAACCACTTAAGTGGAAATGGGCTTCGTCGCTCATTATGACTTTGGATACGAAACCGCTCAGTCAAATGTTTTATTGTTCGCGCACATGGTGCAGGACGACGAGGAAAACGATAACGAAATTCACGCTGCTTTAAAACAATAGACCCGAAATTTTCCAAATGAGCAGTAACAATAATTCCGCGCTTTTCAGGCGATTGATGTCAACTAATTTTCTATCAGTCTACAACAAAAATTTCAAAGCTTGATGTCACTTACAAAAAGTATGGCACATTCACATTATAACATTATTATTGCCCCTCAGTGTATTTTCGCTGAGAACTGTCAATGATGTCAATGAAATCAGCGTACTCGTATGCAAGTACTTCAACAAACTTTGGAAAAGTTGTGTCTCTGATATACAATATAAGCCAATAGTTGTTTCTGACCTTTAAAAAGCAACAAAAGTGCTCCATCATCATTTGGACAATTGGACGAGCTTGATAGGGTTGGCTAGATTAGACATGGCTCTATAAAGCCTATCTTTAAAAATGTTTAGGTTGTGAGAATCGGTGGAGATTATTCGGGTTTTCGTAAGGACTTGCTGTTGTTCGAGTGCTTAGTCTACTGTGAACCCCTTTGCCCTACAACAGTACTGATAGTGACAAGTCGCATCCTTGAGAAATGCTTTCAGACATGCACAGAATACGGCAGACTGAATTTCGTTAGCGATATCAATGAGACTGATATACCTATATCAGGTTGATACATAAGAGGGTTGTCTGAAAAGTTTCCGAACATTTTTTCTCAAATTTTTTTTTTTATTTTTCTACATAGTCTCCTTGTAGCTCTACACACTTCTCCCAGCGATGCTCCCATCTCTCCAACCCGTCCAAATAGTACTTGGCGTTTTTCTTTGCAAAATAATTGTTCCCGAAGGTGATTGCCTCCTCATTTGACGAAAATCTCTGTCCTCCGAGCGCAGTTTTTAGACGAGGGAACAAAAAGAAGTCGCTTGGAGCTAGATCAGGTGAATAAGACCGATGGTCAAGCGCTGAGGGTGAGACGGCGCGTTGTCTTGGTGAAACAGGATTTTTTTTTTCTGCAAATGTGGAAATTTTTCCGCAATTTCTGCCTTCAGCTTGGCAAGTAATGATGCGTAGTATGCTCCTGTAATGGTTTTTCCTTTACAACCATCATACATAAGTATTGTGCATATTTTCTGCGGTTAATTTTCCAATTGCCAGAAAATGCACAAAACCAATTCGATTCGGAAACTGTTATTGAAATTAGTATTCTCGACATATTCTTCATTCAGTCTGCCCATTTCGTTGTGCTAACGTCTTTGTAAGCATTTTTAACAGGATTTTGAAATGCATACATCGGAAGAGAATATTCGCGATATTTTATTGTTTTTGTTCAGGAAAGAAACAGAATGGAACTGAAGCCACTAAAGAAATCCAAAATGTGTGTAGTGTCCGCGTTGGTTTCCAAAGTTTACAAATAGTAATTTTGACCTAAAGGATGAACGTCTTTCGGGTAGGCCTAAAGAGCTAGACGATGAGCTTCTGAACTCCACCGTACGTCGAAAGAAATCATAATGTTATGATTAGGGAACTCGCAAGTGAACTTAGCGTTTGGCCACACGTCGATACCTACGAAATATGGGAAAAGTCATAAGAATGTGAAAATGTCTACCCAACCACCTATCGCAAAATAATCTTCAACAAAGGATTCAAGCTTGCACAGCATTTCTATAGCGTCACAACCAAGAGCCGTTTTTGAACCAGAGGTACTGTCTGTATAATGGGATGCTCAGGGAATTATCTATTTTGAGCTGCAACCAGACTATCATCCTAGAAGTCCACATTCAACAGCTGTGCTGTTTAAAGTGCCGAAAATATAGTAGAAACTGCCAGGTCTGGTTAATCGAAGGGGTGCTCTATTTTATCAGGATAATGCTCGCCGTCAAGCAGTTAGGATCATTTGCACACAGTTACAGGGGTTTATTTGGGAAAAAATGGTGCAACCGACTTAAGATTTTCACTTTTTCTGAATTCTACAAATCTTTCTTGATCAAAAAAATTGTAGATCCCGGGATGACGTCCAAGAGGATATCGGGGTATTTTTCTCGTCAAAGCCAAACAATTTTTTGATGCCATTAACAAGTTGCCTGTGAAGTGGTGTAAATTAATTTACATTAAACAGGTACTCAAAAATCCCGGAATACTTGTGTTATAACCTGATAGCTGATGCAGTTTAAAGAGTGTATTTTTTTGTACATCGAACAAATGATGCTGAGCTTCCATTCGTCAGGCATACTTTCCTTCAACCACACCGTGGAAATAGTTTGTGTGCACTGTATACAAATCAATAATAGCTCGCTAGATAGTCCTTTTGATCCGGCAGCTTTGCCATATTTATGTTTTGATATTGCTGTCTTAGCTTTATTTTGAGCAGGCGATTGGCAACCTTGACTTTCATGACCCAGGTTGCCTGTCTGGAGAAGCGTCTTTTTATTTTACTATCATTCGTATCGTATATTTCCTTGCTCATGTCTTCAGGTTCCTATTCGAGTCTTTTTGGCTTGACACTTTCGTTTTAGCTTCAAATTTCCGAACAATTTTGCAGGAGCGTACTTTTTCTACTTCCACGATAGCTCGCTTCACATGCTAGTTTTTTGCCGGAGAAAAAAGGATTTTAACGTTACACTTAAGGCAATGCTCGGAGAAGCATTCTTTGGTAGCATCGTATATTTCTTCTGCATAAACGCACTTGAAAAGAGAAAAAAAAGGAAGAGCATGAGTAGCGTTCAACCGAGACCTTCGAAAGGTGCTACTTGAAGAATGGAGTTTGGAAGTTCAACCAAAAAAATTAAATAAACATGCAAAGCTGTAAGGCCAGAACAGAAATCTGAAAGTAAACCTCATAGTAAAACCACAGTGTATGCTGAGAATCAGGAAATATTATTTCCGCAGAATCTTAAAAGGTGATAACAGACAATATCTCACCGCCAGGCAGAACGGACCATTCAGCTTGGAACAAGTTAGACAACATTTCCATCCACGCGACCAAGATAAAGTTAGGACAGCCCTTTCCAAGCTCGACCCTAGCTGCCGAGCAATTTAAAGCAGCGAGTGAGTATACATACATCAACTCATCACTAAAATATGGGTCGACAAAAGTATGCCCGGCGAATGAAACTTCAAGATTGTTTGTCCGATTGCTGAAGACGTGAGATCCTCTAAATTGCACTAATTACAGTGGAATAAGTCTCCTCAACATCGCATATAAAATCCTGTCTGGCGTAATATGTGAACGGCTAGGACGCTTCGTCAATAATCTCACCTGTCAGTGTGGTCTTAAATGAGGAAAGTGCGCCATAGATCAAATTTTCACTTGACGGCAGATCTTCGAAATAACCCAAATCGATACACACCATCTCTTCATCGATTTCAAAGTAGCATATGGTATTATATCGTCTGTAGAGACGAACTAAAGGGTGACCAGATAGGAACGATAAGAAAATAAATTTAAATAAAACAACAACGGTGTAAGATAAAAAATTGACTCTGGCTTTCTTTGTGAGCTACATTCATGTCATTATGTGTAGAATATCACAGCTTCGGTGGAAGTGCTTCAAACGGTCGGTGTAATTTTTGCTGACTCGGTCCAGTATATTCGGCCCTATTCCGGCAATAGCGTGTTGAATGTTGGCCCCAAGCTTGTCCAAATTGGTTGGCTTCTAGCGTAGAAAAGAACTTACACATTGTTCTTGAAAGAATTGGATGAAACTCTCAAGTTATCTCCAGAGGGACCACCTTTCACTAGGCTGTTCAGCTATTACAAGATGAGTTTAGTGCACAATGAAATGAAAGTATACGCTGTCAACAAAGAGGAATAAATAACATTAGCGTCTAGGACAAAACGTCATGATAGGCAACAACAACTTTGAGGTTGTAACTACCTTGGCTATTACCTCCGACAACAACACCAGCGCGAAAATCATGCGAAGAATCACTCTGGATAATCGCTACTCCCTTGTGGGCTAAATGGCTATTAAATGGTAAAACCCTCTATCAAACAACCAAAGCGATATTAGAAAAAATACTGATCATCCTGGTTCCGCCTAACGGTGTACAATCTTAGACACAGACGAAAGGGGATGAATATCCTCTCGGTTGCTTCGAAAGAAAATTGTCGGTCCCCTTTGCACCACGAATTGTACAGGCCGTGCAGCAACGCCGAAATTGTCAGAAAAATTCGGAAAACCCGGCTTAGATGGTTGGGTCACTTTGAACGTATGGATACCAGCGTACCGGGCCGAAAAGTTTTCGACTCCAACCCAGAGGGACAACGCAGGAGAAAATGACCTTGCCTTAGGTGGTTCGCAGAAATAAAAGGGAACCTCAAACAATTTCGTATGCGCAACTGGTAGCAGCTGACAAAAGTCCTAGCTAGTTCGAGAGGCATGTTAACTGAAGCTCTAGCCAACACGGACCGAACTATGCTGCCATTTAAATAAGAAAGTATTCACATTTTCCGAAAGCTGAAACCTTCTTCTGCCTTCTCTATACCAGTTGTAGAGTATTACATGTCACAGTTCCTTATCCTCTTTTTGTAGAGCCACTTTCAGGTGGCAATGATATCTGCTCTATAGCGGTTTGAGTCATTTATAGGTTACTCGACAGCACGTGATCTGTTCAGAGCTCGAATATTGTCTTCTTTTTAAAATAGGATCTTGAATAGAGGATCCGTTGTAATTTGAAGCCCTTAATCCCTTCGAAATACTAGAGTTTTTACGCAGCCAAACCAAAATGTGGAAGCAAGATCTTTTTTTGGAAAGCCTTTGATAAAAACAGAGTTTGAATCGCTTCAGGGATATGACACTCGCCACTGAGCCAATAATCGTCTAGTCTTCAGCCTCAAACACGTTGAAAGCATTCATGTGCTTATTGGCATGGTCCTGAACGAATGGTCTGTAGAAATACTTCATCGACAGAATTGTTTACATTTTTAATTTTCGTCCAAGAAAACTTTCCTTCTCTCCAACGGGTACTCGAAGGCCTTTCTACCTAAGTGTGTAACTTCTCATTCTACTGGCCTTAATTCTAAAAATAAACTTGAAATGGCGATGAAAACTGTAAGAAACAACTGAGATGTTGCCTCTGCTATGGATGGAATAGTTTAAATTTGTTGCAACTTTCAGATGGACGGCTATACCGTCCCATTATCTTCATGGGGTGTTAAAGGCACTCTCACATTAACTAACATCAACAGTAGTGATTTATACAGAAAAAAATAAAACAAACTTTCTCTGTTTGTGTTTTGGCCATGGTTAATGTTCCTCTACCCCATGTCACTATATCTACTCTCATATTAATATTGAGGTGACACATCAAGATATAAGATTCCATATCATCTAACATTTTAAGGCCAGTTAGTCACACACAATTACACCCTGGGTCAAGATGTGGCGTGAAATAGACCGACCAGAAGATACCCACAAATCCTCATTGTGCTCGGCACCTATAGATGCATTAGCTTTATCTGGGTCACGCTAATGTGATTAATTACTCACATGCTGTCGGCTCTTTGTCATAAGATACTCGTATCAGTTGTTGAGGGGGCTTATCTAGTAGATCCAAATCAAATTCTATAGTCAAGTGCCGCATTCGATTGTTTTTGGACAAATTATTTGTAGAAATCAATTCTGAATTAAGTTGCATGTTATGCCATTGACCCATTTAAAGCCACTGGACTTGCCAAGCACCACAATGGATTATAATGGAAACAATAACCAATTTTTAAGCAATTTAGCTTTGAGACAGGTCCATTCATAGTGTATAGCTATCCAAGCGAATTCTTTTGTTCCACAGCACATGAATGCATTCAAAATCACATCACTGTAAAACGTATCCGTACAAAGGATTTTTGTTGAAATGTTTTAAGAGGTTTCTCTGAAAATCTCTGCAGATTAATTTTTAAGTAGAAACTACACTCATACAAGTGCATGACTGGCTGATTTAGTTGAATTTTAATCCTCCATCCTCCCTTCCCTACATTCTGAATTGCCACTAATTTAGTTAAAATTTAACTTTTTCACTTGAAAGGTTTCATGGATACGTAAAAGGGATCTTCATATTTTGACAGTTGGCATTCTAACATACACAAACGACCAGAGATTTCAGTCATTACACACAGAGGGTTCAGACGAATGGACATTGAGGATATCATCACCCCAGCCGAGAGATTCCGGAACATATGAATGCCAAGTATCCACCGAGCCAAAAATTAGCCAAGGCTTCCGACTGAATGTTGTAGGTAAGCGAAAACGATGCACGTTCTGCGAAATTGGAAATTTTATTACTCTTTTATCTCACCATCCACAGATAGATATGAGTATGAGTATGAGTATGAGTATGAATATGAGTATGAGTACGAGTACCTGTTTGCAGGCTTCAACATTTTGATGGTTTTATTTTTGGATTTTTGATTTTTCGATTTGTCGCTGTTTTTTATTTCTTTGTTATTATGGAATGCATTTGGATAAGCCCCTAAGGCGATAAATTGGGGCAACTTAAAACGATTTTCACACCTACACACGTCCCATTTAGCACGTGCGAGAACATCAATATCCGCAAACATGCATACGACAGAGTAACAAAAATTGCACGTGACTTTGTTTTTTTTTTTTTCTTTTACGCGTAAAAATAACAGAGTAGGATGTATCTGAATTTGGGATACGATGG
This sequence comes from Volucella zonaria, assembly GCA_963966105.1. Lineage (NCBI taxonomy): Eukaryota > Metazoa > Arthropoda > Insecta > Diptera > Syrphidae > Volucella > Volucella zonaria. Next base: position 9,547,380 of record OZ014530.1, read on the forward strand.
ACCTGCACCCGTACCCATACCTGTACTCGTATCTTTTATGTTTTTTTTGTTGACGTGTGGAGGAAAAACCAATAAATATGCTTGCACCTTCAATCATTATTTAATAAAAGCATACAACTTTGTATTCCCTTGCGTTATTTGTTTATTTTTATTTTTTATTTTTTATCTCTCATTTCTCTTTTCCGATCTGAATGGATCTGTATCTGGATCTGGATCTGTGTACTATGTGAATGGATGGACTGTAGTATCACGTGCGAAAATCCTTGGCAACTCGGAGCTTTTCATAAAAAGTGGCAGCGATATAAATCTGACATGCCTTGCGATGCAATCACCAATACCGCCGTCGTTCATTTATTGGTACAAAGGAAAACGTGTCATGAATTATTCGCAACGTGGCGGCATCAACGTTATAACAGAACGACAGACTCGGACGAGTAAATTATTGATAGCAAAAGCGACGCCAGCTGACTCTGGAAACTACACTTGCTCGCCGAGTAGTTCAGGTAAGTGTCACAGCAAATAAGTATACGAGTATCTGCGAGCTTCTTTTACAATATCTACTCGTATACATATGCATTTAAATTCTGGGCTGGGGGGAGTCGATTAAGTCTGGAATTCTGGAATGTGTGTCTGTGTGATGTGAGACTTACGAAAGGATACGACGTGTAACATATTTTCTTGATATAGGACAACATGAGGTCTCCTTTATTAAGAAATTGAAATATTGCATATTGAAACGCTATCCTGAAGTTTCACATTTCACAAAAGGCATTTGTAGTTCTTAGATATTTTTTTTATTTTTTCCTATCAGCTAAACAAAAGGGACTCGTTTTGCTTTTTTCAATAGAATAGTATCACTTAAGAATGCAATTCTACACCAGAGTTGCCGTTGAATTAAAGTGGCACAGAGTTTAGAGTCAAAGATTGAAGAGGGCTTTTTTTTTAATTCGTATAGATGAATACGCTTCTTTTTCCTTTAATTAAGCAAAATACCAACGCTTTTCAGATAGACAGATTATTTGAAATCGTATCGTATGACACGCTATGTGTAATTATACTCGTACTCTTAATCAGCAATATTTTGCATCACCTTTTGGCAGGTTTCCAAGGTGATTTGACTTCTCTAAAGTTGGTTTGCCACTGGCTGTTTGTCCTTGACTTTTTGACATACTTCCTTTTTGGTGCCTCTATTGGAAATAGAAGGGTATGTCTCTATCAACTGTTCTAAACGTGAATTTGTCACGAATATTTAAACGTTTAACTTTCAGCTCTCTACTAGATGAATGGAATCTAAATATTGTGGCACAGGCATATTGATAGAATCTACACAACACTTCAGCAGTTTTACAATATTTGAAAAAATTGTATTCTCAAATTTATTTGGTTTTTTGCTAAGAACTCCTTTTAGAGTCGTACATACTCGACTATGGCAGTGAGTGCTATATACGACAGGACACCGAAACTGGCTGAATGATTTCCTATCGGCCAGTGCCCCGCGATGAGTGTTATTATTCGGGGGAATACTCATACTTGAGGGTTTGTCAACTTAGTCCATCTAGGATTTGTTTTTTTTTTTTTAAGAAGGTTGCAAGAGATTTTTGCTTGACTGCTGGCAGCGGAATACTAACCCGGTGTGGCGGTGGAAAAAATCTACGTTTTTGGTGTGGTGGGATAAGATATACCCAAAAACCTAATGCAACTGCAAGCTCACAGTTGCTCACTCACAAGGAGTAGAAATAAAAATAAAAATGCGGTTACATATTATGCTTAATTCATTTCTGTGTAAGGAAGAATATACACAAAAGTACTTAATGCGCAAGGAGCTCATAAATAGAATAAAATAGAAAATGTAATAAACAAAATTTAAATATACAGCAGGCCCTCGATAATCTGAACACTCGCTAATCCGAACGCCTCAGTAATCCGAACGACCCCCATGGGTCCGGGAACGAGAGCAAAAATTCGTAAAATTGATTTGACTTGAGTCTACTGTCACTTGCAGTGCCACACACACAATACTATGTCTGTTCCCTTGGGCCATTTCTTCCTATCTATTTTGTAGCTTATGTGCACCGGGACTTACTTTTTCCAGTAACTTTAAGTTTTTGTTTTTTTCCGTGGGTAGGTAAAAACCTTCATAGGCACGCGCTCATAAAAGCAACACCACAGCAGGCACCATAAGCACGAGCACTTACTGCCTACCAGAGTGGCATAGCAGCGCCCTCATGGTAGTGTGAGATTCTTACTCACTAAAAAACCTCTCATTTTCTATAAGACTACGACTAAGTTTCCTTAACAAGTAGCTCAAGTTTCTGTAGTTTATCGCTTTCCAGCGAAGGCACCTACTATTACTACTACTACTCGTAAGTCGAACGGTCTTGTTCTTTGAAGTCGCCGCACAAGATTTGTCTCGTCCGATCTCCGGGTTATTTCCTGGTTGCAATGATGCACAAGACGAGTGCGAAGTTTAGGAGCAAAGCTTGTTACTTTGTCTTTCACGGTTGCAATTCCCAGATCGCGGTGAATATCGCTGTTCCTGTCTGTAGGACAGACATAGTGTTTGATTTGGTACAACCCCATAGTTGTATACCATAAGTCCACGAAAGTATTAGCACTTGCTTATATAGGCAGCTTGTTATATGTGCTTTGTTTAGAGTATCTTCCGATAAGCCAATTCATTTCTCTTAGCCTGATTTCGAGCTCTTTACGTTTCTTTTTTACTTGTGATTTCCACTTCAGTTTTGCGTCTAGGGTCATTCCCAAAAATTTTGCCTCGTTTGCGTACGGTATTTGTACCGAGTTGATGAATAAACGTAAGTTGTTTATCTTTCTATACGAGAAATTGACGTGTGTTGACTAAGTCTCGTTTAGCACGAATCGCCAGCTTTTCGTCCACTCAAATATTTTGTTCAGAGTTCGTTGAAATTTTGCAGTCGAGGATTCAACTGTTTGTCCTGTGGCGAGTCGCCGTGTCATCCGCGAACGTGGCTACCACAGTCTCTTTATCTAGAAGCATGTCTCTAGTGTACAGTAAGAATAGGTATGGCCGCAGAACGCTTCCTTGTGGAACGCCAGCTTAAATTTCCTTGGATTGAGAGTATTCAATCCCATATTTAACCCGAAACAGTCTATTTTCAAGATAAGATTCGAGTATTCTATTCACTTCTCTCGGTAAAATTTGTTGTAGCTTATGCTTTAAGCCCTCGTGCCATACCTTGTCGAAGGCGAGAAAAACGCTTGAAGATATCTTTTTTCCCTCTAGCGCGTTTTCAATTACATTTGTTATCCGATAGACCGGATCGATTGTGGAATGTTTGACCCTAAAGCCGAACTGGTGATCCGGGATCAATCGTCAGTTATCGGTTTTAAACGTTTAAGCAGAAGAATTTCGAAGACTTTTGAAATTATCGGCAGGAGCGGAATGGGTCTGTATGATTTTTTGTCGTTAGGACTTGTCCCCGGTTTTGAAACCATTATGACTTCTGCGACTTTCCATTGGCTTGGAACGTATAAAAGTCTCATGGAAGCATTTATAATGTGGAGTAGCTTGACAAACGCTTTTCGAGGTAGCTCCTTTAGAATTTCACTTGTAATCAAATCGTATCCTGAAGCCTTATTATTTTTTAGGTGTTTTATTGTTTGCTTTAGCTCAGACAGTGAAACGGATTTTATATTGTAGTTTTCTGGTCCTGTTCTGAGATTAAGTTCTTGGGCCAATTGACGTCCTTCGAATGGTTTGAAGGTTACTTCCAAGTGTTCGGAAAACAAATTCGCTGTCTCTTTGTCTCCTTTTTCCCATTCGCCGTTGGCTGTTTTATCGGTGGCAATTGCATAACAGGTTCTTTAGTCGACTTCACGGCTTTCCAGAGCGAATAATTTGAATTCTTGTCCGCATTCAAGCCTTCGAGGTTTTTAGAAGTCTCATGGTTCTTATATTCTTGCAGCATTTGCTTTAGCTTATTTGATAGGCGGTTTAAATAGGATTTATGCGAGGGCGCACGTGATTGTTGCCATCTCTTCCGTGCTTTCCTTTTTTCTCGTAGGAGGCCTTCTATATCGGGCGCGTATATTTGCTTTCTGTGTTTTATTCCTCTTGTTCGAAAGGAAGTATTGTTCCACGCAGCTCTTTGGATGATTTCCACAAACTTGTCAACTTCGTCTTCTATTTGCAATGGCGTCGTAAGCGGAACTCTTAAAGCAATATTTTCCTTGCAATTTCTCCTGAAACCATCCCAATTGTTTCCTTATTCATCAATCTGGGCGGTCTTTTGGTCCTTGCTATGCCTCTGCCGATTTTAAAGAGATCATAGGATTCTTCTAAAGTCGTGAAATATTTGGGGACCCCTTTTGTAATGAAAAAATCTAATAGATCAGGTATTTTGTTTGTGTCGGTTGGCCAGTAGGTTGGCTTGCCCGTCGAAAAAAAGTCCAAGCCACGTTTCACACTTGCTTGGTACAGTAGCCTGCCCTTCGTCGCATTGAATCATGAACACCAAAATGTGTGCTTTGCGTTGAAATCACCACCGAGAATAAAGTTTGACCCAAGTTGGCAAAAAAGGCGATCGAGGTCGTAGTCAGCCATCTTACGAGTATATCTCGGAGGGAAATAACAAGATGCTATATTATAGTCTATATGATTTATGTTTACGAAAACTGAACTTATTTGCATAGATTCAAGTTCTATTGTCACGTCTTTAATATAAAGTGAGGATCCACCCCTCGCGTTTTCTAGGGGATGATGAGCGTGACAACCAGAGTAACCTCTTATCATGGGTTTAACCTTTTTTAAGTGTGTTTTCGAAATCAGGCATATGTCAATACGGTCTTTCCATAGAAAAATTTCTAATTCGTCTATTTTTTTGCAGAGGGCCATTTGTGTTCCATGTTAAAATCTTAGTCAACTGTTTTATTTTCATTTTTGTTAGATTTTTTCCGAGCAACGAACTCGAGCCTGCTTAGTTTTTCAAACAAGAGCTTATTTATTTTTATTTGTTCATCTAGTTTTTCTAAGATGACTGCAAGAATTTGAGGCAGCGGATCTGTAGTGGCTGAATCTATTTTGTTGGCTTTTGACGCGACCTCAGCGGACCGGTACAGGTTTTTTAATTGCATTTGATTCGGCAACGTTTTTTTGAGCAGTTTTATTCTTTTGCGTTACCGGTGTCTTCATTGTGACCCTCTTAGCTGTCTTGGGCTCATCGGTTTTAGGATTTTTGCACCTTTAGGTCCGGATGAATGAATTTCGTGGGAGTATTTATTTTGCGATTTCGCAACCTCGGTAATTAGCTGGGTGATTTCCTGTGCAATTGGCACAAAGTGCTGGGATTTGCTTATTTTTTTGCACTCTTCCAAGAATACGCCCGCGTGTGGTTAAAATCTAGACAACGTTTGCATTGGATTATATTTCGTTTGCCCTTACGCATAGCCTCCATTTTGACTCTGATATTTAAGATAGATTTAATTTTATAAATATCATCGACTTTTTCGTTTCGATCAAAAGTAAACATGAAAATAGGAAGTCGGCGTTTGACTATGCTATCTTTGTCGCTATCCGTTTGTTGCTTTACCTTCTTGATTATATTCATGGCGTCAGTAATCTTAAAACCTTGTGCTTGAACGTCTTCTATTACGTCTTCTTTTTTGCACGACGGGTGAAGTCCCCTAGAGAAGACTCGAAACGGTTTTTCAAAGTATACCCTTGAATTTTATGGGTGTTAAGTTTCAGCGACAATGCGCGGTAAGAATCGGAGTCATCTACATTAATTTTCCACCTGTTATTACGGTGTGAAATTATATTGAACTTTCCTTTTAGTGTTCTTTGGAGAAGGTCCCGTAACTTTCCGTAGTCTGCAATCCCGACCAAATTTATTGCGGGTGGAGGGCGAGGTTTCGTTTTGAGTTTTGTCTTGGTTGGTACGGTGGGCTTATTTTCATCTCTTGGTTGTAAAACTTCGGGATGAGTCTGCCTTACGATTTTTGCTAGGCCTTTTCATGAGTACCGGATTGGTTTCACGAGTAAGTTCTTCTTCGTCCGTGAGGAATTCCACTGAAGAGTTAGGCCTTGTCTTGCAATCTAGAGATAAACGGGAGTTTTTTAGAACCTCGTTTTCTTTTCGAAGAGAATCTACTTCACTTTTAAGCTCGTAAAAGGGTCGTCGCATTTCATTGAGTTTAGCTCTGAGTTCATTGTTCTCCTGTTCGAAGCATTTACTTTCTTTTCACTGAGTCCTGATTAACGGGCGGACTTCGTTTTCCGGAAATATGCGATCTAGATGGTGGAGATCGGAGTACCTTTGATGTTTTTGCAAAGGGATTTGACAGCAATAAATGGCTCTCCCCAGAATCCATAGAGCCTCCGAAAAGGGTGGATTTGCCAGTGAAACTGGATTGCCACCTGGGGTATTACTTCTGTTTATTTTGCCCATTGCGTTTTTTGTATGCCCACGCACTCGGTATACAGTCGCGTTTTACGACAGGCATGCCTATCTCGGGTATATTCTATTTCCCCTACCCGAAGGGCTAGGTAAGTAACTTTAAGTTGACGCGCTGAGTAAGCACTTCACATCAATAATACCAACAATACGCAGATACGAATATTTGGGGGGGTCGTAAATTTTTGGTTGCGCAGTAGGCCAAAAGGATGACCACAGGCTAACTGCGTAGGCGTAACTGCGTATCTTCAGCGTGGACAGCTGCAACGAGATGGCTATAAATATGGAGGATCTTAAGTCATAAGTTAACAGTTATCAATTATCCTTAGAGGTGAAGTCAGTAAAAACTGTTTTATTTATTGAATCGGGCTCACATTTTTTACAGTCGGTTTGCCGCGTAGTTTTGTTTTATTTAACACTGTTGAGTGGGGTTTCTTCGACCATTTCGTGTGCTTTTATGGCTTCAGCATCGAAGGAAAGGAAACATATCACATTAACAATATCAAAAAGTGCGAGATTTTGGACAAGATTAAGCAATGTATCTCGTAATCAGTTCTTGCAATGCACTATAACGTTGGAAATTCCACTATTTTTGACATTAAAACCAAGGAGGAAAAACAAAATCATTTGTAATAAACATAGAAAAGGGTCTAGGCACCAGAAAAATCTTGAAAACTCCAGAAAACTCCCGGCTTGAAGGTGCTTTATTTACGCGGTTTTTAGAGCAGCGAAGAAAGAACGTCCCTTTGTCAGGTGAAGTATTGATGGAGAAGACCAATTTTTTCCAAGAAAGACTTGAAAAAGGAAAGTTTGTTGCTAGTAGAGGCTGGTTAAATAATTTTAAGAAAAGGCATGGTATACGCCAACTAAAACTAACCGATGAGAAATTGTCGAATATTGAAGCAGCTGTGAAGCCACTCCAGGAAAAATTATGGGAGCTTGTAGGGAAAAAGATCTGATTGCAGATTAAATCTATAATGCTGACGAATCAGGCTTGTACTGGGAAATGATACCAGACAAAACGCTGGCGTCTGGGTCAAGGAGTAGGGCCCAAGGTTCCAAAGTATCGAAGGAGAGGATCACGCAATGCGCAAGCGCAACCGGAACACATAAATTGCCTTTGCTGATTGTTGGCAAAGCACAACGGCCACGTGTATTTGCAACAGCCAAAAAGTTACCAGTTCATTACACAGGTCAAAGAAATGCTTGGGTTACAAGACCAATATTTTTAGAGTGGCTAAAAGGACATTTCATCCCCGAAGTAAAGAAATTTTTATTGAAAATGCACCAGCGCATCCTCTTGAAGAAGATCTTAAGCCACACTGATAGGGATCGGTCAGACTGTTGACGCAGGATCTTTGGCGTTCGTTTAATAACAAAATGTTGTATCCGGTATTGAGAAGACTTATTTCCCTGAAGTTGGTGTAGTTCAGGGGACCCCCCCGTTCTTACAAAGCTGAGGTTACATTCGTCGGATACACTATCGTCGACCCAGATCTTAGAAATGACTCGATGTATCATATGCTTCCTTTCCAATCATCGTCTGCAGCTTTAAAGATCTCGTCAGTTGAGTCATCGGGTTCAGCAGCTTCTAAATTGCTGTCCTAATTTCATCTTAGTGGGTTGAATACTTAATTCTGCCTGGCGGTGCCATGTTGTTCATCATCACCGTTTAAAGATCTTCAAAAATAATCTTGCTTGATTTGCAGTATCGACCCTGGTTCTATCGTACTATCAGGTTTAAATGTCCATCCTTGCAAATTTCTATTCGGGATAAGAGCTGTGGCGGATTAGTTTCATGTTTTTGGTTCAACTTCCGACTTTCAGCCTTCAGAGACTAACTCTTTAAGGCCTAGATCGAGCTAGCTTTCTAGATTTGCCTGTCCGCATTCGTCAGCGAACAGGGCTTCCATTGTTAGCGCATTTTTAAGCCCTGTACATCAAAGGCGGCCTCTCCGATTGATCTTTGGCAGTAATGCCACTGATCTTCTATGATGCGGGCGCCACCTGGCGCATTTCAGATGATCGAACCACCAACCAAACCGATCTAGTGCTAATAGATGCGAGGAACGCGTCAGACATTCTGAATGTGCTAACATTTAGAGGGGCAAACGTCGATTCTGACCACTTTCTTGTTGCACCCAGTTCAGAGCTCGACTATCCAACGAGATGAAGCTGTGAACCGCTCAGAAAAATAAATTCAACATTGGAAGCCTTAACACTGCTGGAATAGCTGGAGAGCGTTTAAACGGGAGACTCTCCGCTGTGCATTCACCATCCACAAACGCCAACAATCTGTGGAACCAGTATTGTGCCATCATCAAAAATGCAGCCGAACTTGATGCGGCCATTACCGAAAACTAGCCTTTGGTATGATGATGAGTGCATAAGCCGGACAAAGGTGACAAAAAATGCACACTTGCAAACGCTGCAGGGCAAAACAAGATCAGTTAAGGGAGAGTATCAAGTCAGAAAAAGGGAGGAGGAGAAAATCTAGTGTAAAAAGAAAAGGACTTACTCAGTCTCCCAGCTCAAAGATAGGGAAGAGTTCCGGAACCAAAACTAAACCCCAATGCTTTTTAGATAACCTAAGCAACTGGCAAATAGTGAAGGAAACCTAGTCACCGCTGCACAAGGAATAGCAGATATGTTTAAGCAGCACTCCAGGTTGCTATTGTACTTAATGGGCAGCAGGAAGAAAGAGTGATAGGGCAAGAAGAAGGTTGACTCAGCTATCCAAAAGCTGAAGAACAATAAGGCCGCCGACAGCTTTTCAAATATAGTACAGTGCAATCGCCAATCATCAACCAGGAATGGATAGATGAAGGAATGTCTGACAATTGGACTGTCAACGCTATGCATATGCCCAATCTTAAAGAAAGGCGATCCTACGTTTTGTAAGAACTATCGAGTTGTATCCCTGCTGAATGTAGCATATAAGATCCTATCTAATGTACTGTGCCAAAGTCTCCAGCCTTTGTACAACATACTAATCAGCACGTATTTGCTTCTGGCCCGCCACATTGACAATCGACAACATTTTCACACTAAGGCAACTCCTGGGAAAGGCCAACTAATTTCAAGTCGAAACTCACCATTTTTACATCGACTTCAAAGCCGCATATGACAACATTCATCTTCTAGATTTCTACATGGTGATGCCTGAATTCGGGATCCCAGCATAACTGACCCAGCAGTATTGTGAGACGCTGGAAAACAAACAGTGAAATGCTGTATCTACAGCAAATACACGCATCGGAAAAAATGTCACTGTCGGCAACAGTAACTTCGAAGTGGTAAGGAGATTAACTACCTCAGAGTAAACAACAACTCAATGGATGACCGCGTAGATTTGGCGAAGACTTAGCCAGGAAGAAACAAATAGGTAGGTTCAAAACTCCTAACTCGAAAGACGGAATGCATACTATAGAAAACATTGATCCTGCCGGTTCTACTCTATGCAGCCGAGTGCTGGACAATAAGCAGGAAAGCAGAGCAGATAACGAGTATTGAACACTTTCGAGAGAAAGATTTTTTGTTCCCGTACGCGAAGAGAGGATAGAACCGCGAACGCTATGATTTGTATCAAGATGTGGATGTTCTTCAAAAAGCTAAACCAACTCGACTACACAGACTCGGCCACATCGAGGGAATGGACAATAATGCTCCAGCAAAGAGAGTCTTCGAATCACAGCCCCCAGTTTCGAGTCGACAAGGAAGACTCAACTTCCGTTTTAAAGATCAAGCCAACGCAGATGCCAGAGCCCTGGGTCTAGACATTTGAAAGCAGCGCGCCCAGGATCGAAGAGAGTGGAAGTCTGCAGTGTCTCAGGCAAAGACTCTTTACGTGTCCGGCGCCCTAAAGGGTGGCCCGATAAGAACGATAGAAGAAAAATTTAAAAAAGCAACAACGGTGTGAGATATGAAATTGATTCTGGATTTATTTTGAAGCTACGTTCATGCCGTTATGTGTGGAATAGCATATCAATCAAATGGCCGCCTTGGCGTCGCTGGCAGTACTTCAAGCGGTTGGCAATACACACTATACGTCTATGGCCCTTCGTCCTTAGGTTCTCTGCGTCGAGAGACTTGCGCAACTGCATTGTTAGGAAACAATAGCCAAATATTGTCACCATTTAACCAGGCTTCATTCAAGGCGTAATGTGGGTTTTTTTTAATAGAAAACTTTAGTTTCGACTCAGTAAGTACACGTGGTTTCCTTAACTGTATAACTAGAAAACAAGAACCACAACCACTACTGGTTCAGTGAGCGAAATCAGCAACTATTATCTGCTTGATGGTGGGTAGGCACATAATACAGAATCGTTAGATTCTTGTCTATGAGCCCATGCCAGGGCAACTATCTCCATTCGATGATCAAGGTGTAGGTGCTTCCACCTACACTGACCGATTTTCAAAAATCAAGTCATCCAATATTAAGCCCATGTTGCTCTTTGAAAACATTCTATGGTATACGCTTTCCACTGGGCTGAATTTTAGTAGTGTCGACCACTTTGTTAGCTAGGCTCACAGCGAAAAGAGTCAAATGGCCACATTATTGTGACATTGGCAACATTTACCCAACACTTAGAAAACCGTGAGTACAATGCGCTTTCCGTAGTCTAGCAGTTAGAATTTTAGCGCGCAATGTGCTATTTATATGTGAAGCCACCTCCCAAGTTATTTCAACTTTTTGCCTTGTTGTGGTGGTGAGGCTCATTGTGTGCCACAATAAATCACCCAGGATAACTGGGTCAGCAACGTAAAGCCATATGTAGACCATAAAGCTGGCACATACTCGTACATATCTATGCGTTGTATATGTACCCTCGTACAAAGCACCGTCACGAACAAATAATCCCCTAACATTCAAATGAATGTAAAGGAATCCGTTTGCTCCTGTTTTACAGTTTTTTTTGTTTTCCTTTCAGAATTTCTTTCAACTTTTTACAATTTTTCTTGTAAAAATGCGAGATTCCTGACTGCCACAAACAGGTTTGCTCGTTGTTGTCTGCTGTAAGGATTTCAAAATCGCATTTATTTTCCTTACCACTGGCGTGCTGATTTAGGCACTTTACCTACTTTGAGCTACGTACCCGCACATATGAATGGAATGGGAGTTTCACAGTCGCATTTTGTAGTTTCAAACATGTGTTAATCGACAGAGAGCTTTTAACATATTTATTCTGCTTCTCCTGAAAGTTGAAAGCCATGGTTGTTAGGATTTATAGACCTTCAAAAGAATTTTGTTTTTTTTTCGGTAAGGTGCCATTATTAGCCGGTTGATCCTGCACGACTTATTCGCCTGTTTACCATTTGTGTTTACTTGCAAACAACAGAAGGAAAAATACGGATTATCCGTGTAATGAAATTGAATGTCAAATTGTTGTCAAAAGATATTTTAATGACCTGTGAAGTTGGGAAAGCAAACAATGTACTCGTGTTGGTACAGACTTTCTGGTTTTCGCTTCCAAAGAAATACGAGTTTACGAACGGACCTTATAAGCCCGAGCAAGTGATTTCAAAAGAAGTACAATTGTAAAATTCGGGACAAAGAAAAGGTTTCTTTAAGAGGAAAGTAAGGAGTCGAAAGAAGACAATTTGTTGTAAACAAAACCAAAATAATTGCTGTGGAGACAGCAGGATATGTCAGATCAACTTTACGAAAAGGTAAGGTATTACCTCGAATCAACAAAATCGACGAAAATTCCAAGGCAACGGCTCGACCCAATACATTTATGATAGAAGGACCTTTTCTTCTTCTTCTAATAACTAAAATTAGTTCTAATGAGTGTTGGTAGGGATGAAGGACCACATTTATTTGACCTCATACAAGCTATACAATCTTAAACTAACATAAATTCAACTTAAACAAAGGTTGGTTGGAGTGGTGGCGGAGATCGTATTTGAAATGGTGCGGTTACTGTTAAAGGCGGTAAGGTTTGGATTGATCTTTCGTGGCATACTGGAGATTGGTCCGTTCGAGCCATACGAAGTGTGGTGGATTAGTAGTAAGAACTGACGAAGATACGAGGGTTAATGTTGAGGAAAATAAAGTTGTGAAGAGATGCGCATTCAACGTGACCTGAAAGAAGTCGATGAATGAAAAGAAAATCGCCTGCATCTCTGCGTTTCGCAAGGATGTTAAGTTAATAAGGTTGATATGGTTTTGGATCGTCCCAGGGCATACCTCTAAGAGCAAATCGAAGAAAACCAGGCTGGATGCTTTCGATTCTCAAGATATGAACACGATTATGTGGTGACCACACTTGACTGGCGTACTCCAGGAGGGGACAAATAAAGGTAATATAGAGGAACCTACTCACATATGTGTTATTGAATTCTTTGGACTACCGTTTTACGAAACCTTGTACAGAGTTGGCTTTAACGATTATCTCATTCATATGTAAATGGAAGTTGAGCTCCCTATCACACAAAATGCCGAGGTCGCGAAGTGAATGAACGGAGGAGATAGGTTGGTTATGAAGGTAGAGTTGAGAAGGAGATTAGTGGCGCTTATGTGGAAACGTGATGGATTGGCATTTGGTGACATTAAGTTTCAAAGAATTTTTGAGACACCAAATCGAAAAACTATCAAGGTCTTGTTGAAGGATGAAGGAGTCATCTGGTGCGGGGACAGACGAGTGTTTAATGATCCCATCGAGACCATTTATGATTAACATAAAAAAAAGAGGACCTAGATGGCTGCCTTGTGGAACTTCAGAGGTGGCAAAAATGGAGCCGAGTGGGATGACCTAAAACGGATATTGTAAAAGCGGTTTTCCAGGTAAAGAGGATATCCATTTTAACAGTATGGGTTCAAAGCCGAGGGCAGATATTTGGAAGAGTATTAATCGATAAGAAATTTTACCGAAGGCCTTGCTAAAATCGGTTTCAACTTCATCGACTTCTTTACCATTCTTATGGCAGGAGGGGAAAGGATACGAGATTTGTGGTGGTTGATCTAGGGAAAATATGTGACTTGCATTGGAAATTTAGAGCTTCATACAAAGTACTTTCGAAGAGTTTGTGTATATGGGTTTGTAACTTCATTCTTTGGTATCTTTTTGTAGATCGGGGGCCTGATTCTCCTTGTGAAAGGGATACACGAAAGAGATTAGAAAGTGCAAGGGTAGGAGAGGAGGCACATTTTTTAAGAAATATGACAAGAAAACCATTTGGGCCGGGTGTGAATTCGTTATTAAGTTCGTGTAACTTAAATTCGATATAAGACGGGTCCAAGGTGTGAGAGAGAAGTGGGGCATTAGAAACGTTCAGTAGGTAATTAAAATAGGATGGATCCGGTACAAAGCAGTCGTTAGTGAAGGATTGTTTAAAAAGGTGACAAATAGCCTGGCAATGGGGATTTGATCTGTTCATGACTTGTTGTTGAAAGAGAGGGAAGGAGGGTAACCATCGGAGGTTCTTTTGTAGTTAAAAAATTGGAACAAGGATTTGGGGTCGTTTATAAGGTATCGTATCGAATCGTAAAGTTCGGTGAAATGGAGATGAGTACCGAGATAGTTGGAATAGTCGGGAAAGGGTCTGGTACGAAGGAAGCCCATAGCTTGTTTCTCTTATTTCGTAAGGAACCAAGCTTGCGAGTATACCGTGGAGGTCTAGTAGATGCTGCTTTAAAGCGGTGCATAGAATTACATATTTCACTATAAAAAATGAATAAGAAGGGAAGGATGGTAGTTATCAACTGTTGAGAGAGATAGGGGACAAAGTAAGACTGAGGAGTTAATTGAATCTGTTGTGAAAATAAGGCCTAATTGCCTGCCCATGTATTGTAGTTGGATATGCCGCTGAGTGGGCGTAGACTTGAGTCTGTTAAGCGATCTAAGAAGAAATATTCTTTGCTGAGCTGAGGAGGATTAAAGTGGCCGAAAATAAGGATATCGTCAGTAGAGTCAGACAATGAAATGATCGATCGCGTCGATAGCAAGTTGGTAGGATTCGATAGGTTGAGCTGGTAGGATGTATTGTAGCAACATACTATATAACGTAAAGGGACTTGTAGGGGAGTGTTGTTTTTATTGCGACAAAATTGGCTGTAGAGGAAGAAGGAATGGTAATAGAAGAAGAGTCAAGGCTGTTGTGGATAGCCAGTAGGACGTTTCAGCGGGGGTAGGATCCTCATCGGGAAAAACATTAAAAGTAGGGGAAATAATTTCTGGTTCTTTATGTCGGTAATCAGATTGGTTTCAGCCAAGGTTTAAATATGCGATTGACGTAGAACAGCATTGGTTTTAGAGCGAGGACCTCCTACATTCTGCTAGTAAAAAGAAAGAAGGATGTTGTGGGTCTGAGGTGTGAGGCGGGATGGTTTGTGTGCTGTTAAGGAACGAAAGTTATAGACGAAAAAATGTTACGTGATTGGCTCGGCTCCGCTTTAGGTGTGAGACTCGCTTAGATTAAACGTAGTGGCCGGTGGGGGACATGCTTAAGATCTACATAGTGGTACCTGTCATAAAGGTTGTTGAGACTGATAGGGACGGTAGGGAGGCTTTCCTGCTGGATGGAAACCATGACGGTGGTTTTACTCTTCCCTTCTTAATAGACCTAGTCCGATTTGTCATGTAGATGTGTAAGAAAGTAACTAATGTTTTCATATATCTTTTTTTCTCTAAGCCTAGAGAGTGGATAACGACTTTCTGTAATGTCATTGGTTTGCTGTTTTAGTTTAACTATGGGCGAAAAATCGGATCAAGAAGAGGGACAGTACAGGAGGAGTATGGAAATAAATGGCTGAATATGAAGTTGGACGAGGAATGAGATGCGGGATTTAGGGTATGGGAGTTAATAAAATTAGGGTCTTTTATTAAGCTTATTACTAAAACTACGCTTATTTTTAGAACTACGAATATGGTCCATATGTGGACTTTCTCGTTCCTCAGCTCATTTGGTGATACTTATCTGTTCAGGTTTAGTGGCATTACCAAGGAAGTCGGGAACAACCACGAATATTTAAATGGGATGTTAATTTTGAAGCTGTTTGGATATTAGAGTCAGCCAAGAGAATCATCTGGCAGTCACTAGTGGTGATAGCATAATTTCGTTGAAAGAAGTTATGCACCCAAGAAGCATCAGGGTGCTCCTTTATTCAGCTTTTCACGTCTGCTTTTCCATTCGGAGGGGGTCTATGAAGTTCCGAATTGTTTGAGTGGTTTGCGGAGAGCGGCGACGGGCGGGATACTAGGTGGTGAAGGCATCGCAATTGCGGTTTTCGTAGTTAGGGCGGCGCTAGAAGTAGTTGAAAATGATCAATCATTGTTAGGGCCAGGTCATCGAGTGTAGGATCTGATGGATGGATGGTCAGATGTATTGTGATGAGAATTGAAAAAGGAAGCCGAGATCTATACGGATAGGATTGATACGAGTAGAGTCGTTTACGTGAGAAAGCATGTTGGATTTAAGGAGGTTGGCGAAATTTTTTTTAAGGAATGTTTTTAATCAATCGAAATGATATTTGATCATTTCACTCTCCTTGTCGTGATTAACTTGTTTTTAGACAGATTTTGGATCGTTGCCAGTTGCTTTTCGATGTTCTTCCTGTGGACTTGTAAGCTTCCACAGTTCTGTCAATGCAGTTTACTGAGTCCGCAGTCTTTTCCATTCTGTTAAGAATTGTTCTGCTAATATGACCGTTCTTCATTGTATTGTATTAACTCGTTGTTGCATTTAATTAACAGCATAACGCGAGCCAGAGTAACCTCTTTGTAGTAAAAGTTGAAGAGGTACTCCTTGAGGTAGGTAATGGATCTCCGGGTAAGTCTCAGGCATATGGCTGGAAAGATCTCCCGCAAAGAGCATTGCAGGCTACCCTGCGTTGAGGTCGACAATTGAGCATAGAACACTAGCACAGTACTTTCCCATTGTTTGTTTATTAAGCTAATTTTTTTTTCTGTTTTTTGTTTTTATTTGGGGTCTACTGGCATAGGTGAAGTTGTGAAATCGGCAGACAAAACTAGGTCGACGACGACAACGGCGGAAATAAAAACACGCCCGGACAGGTTGACACAGTCAACAGTTATCAATTGAATCTCGGATAAAACCTGACGCTTTATTGGTTTTTGGATCGGATTTTCTAGAAGCCTAATGTGCTCAGCCTGAAGTTTTGACACTATCGGTTTCTCAAGTACTGTCACATCGTCTCGAAGACTCTTTGTACTGGAGCTCTAGCGTTCATTCGCTCAAAATAGCCAAGCCATCGTTGGACTTCTTCCTCCATTCGCCATCAGTCGAAGAATCTTAGAGTTCTATCAACCGCTTTCGACAAAGTTCATGACACTGCGCCAAAGAGTGGTACCAATATGATAATGGTCTTATATCAAGCGAGTTTAATTAAACTGACTCCGAATAAAAAACAGCAATTAACAAGGCAATTCCTGCGCTCCACCTACCCTGATGTTGCGGAGCCAATTTAGACAACGTCCATAAGAACGTCTAAGCCGTCCGTGGTTTATCGTTAACCGTCAGACCAATTTTGCCCGTTTTTGTCACAATAATTTTTGTTTTTTTAAAATGTTTGGACACAGGGCGGGCGAAGGTAAATTAGGGAGGAAAGAAAGATAGGTACCGATGTTGTAAAGACTAAGAAATAGAGAGCTCGGCAGGGCATTCCACAAGCAAGTTTATGTATGTTGAAATCTTTAGGTACTGCGAAAGTGGATTCGTCCCATTGAAGATTCGACGCACTCAAGCGTGAGCGAAGACAAAGCATAAATTGGAAGTGTTGAGCTGGCCGCAAAGTGCGAAGTAATCAGAGTGGTCTTGTCTAAAAAGCTGTCAGCTGGAATGTCATCGTAAATGAGCGTTGGGATGGAGGATGAGGCAGAATTCCTGATGTTCTTGAAAAACGACCAAAAGCTTTTACTACCTCTGCGATATTATAGTATTTTATGCCCCAAGTTTTGATAGTATTGGAATTTCACACGCTTAAGAAAGACGTTGCAGTCATTCCTGGCCCGTTTAAACTTCGGTTTTCCGGTCGGTTAGGTCTCGAAGGACCGAAATTGACTAGGAGTTGAGTTTTCTGCATATCCTATCACTCTCTCCGGTTCATGCCCATCAAGCAGCTATTGGAAATGTTGCTTAAATAGATCCACAATTCTCTGCGGGTCGGTGACATGATTACCCTCAGTGCTTCGAGGGCCTGAGATTCTGTTTTTTTTTTATAAGAGTATCGCATTCTGGTATAACTCCTGCACTCTTCGATGCCCTTGAGCTGGAAGACTGCGAAGGCTCTTTTCTTTTTTCGTAGTAACTGTTTTTCCTCCTTCCTTCTGACTCTGTACACATTGCCCGGGTTGTTCTTTGCAACGTCTTCTTTTATGAGTCATCTGTTGCCATCTTCTGCATGCACTCGTCATCACACCATGGGTTTCTTTTCGGGGGTGGCTGGTAGCCTAGAGTTGCTTCGACTACTTCCTGAGAAGTAGTGCAGCATTTTAACCACAAGTTGTTGGCGTTTATGGTAGGCAATGGCATATTGCAGAATCTTTCGTCCAGTTGCTCTCTGTAGTGTCTGGCTATCTCCACTATCTCCGGGATCCAATGTTGTACCTCCTTTTTGTTGTGTCTTTCACTGGATAGTGTAGCACTGAATCGGGCTGCAACTAAATGGTGGACAGAGTCGATATGTGCCCCTCTAAATGTTTGCACATCTAGGACGTTTGACGAGTGTTTTGCGTCAATCATCACGTGGTCAATTTGGTCGGTGATTCTACCGTCCAGATTAGCCAGGTTGCTGTATGGATTCTCTTATGAGGGAATCCTGTGCTAATTATCACCGCATTGCTAGCTGCTGCAAAGCCAGTGAGTCGGAAGCCGTTATATGTTGTCGTTTCCCACCACTCGGCCAAAGAGGCCCTCCTTACCAATTTTGGCATTGTACTCCTAACAAGCTCCATAGGCTCCGTCCAAGAGGTCGTAGAAATCCTCTTTGAAATGGTCCTCAGCTTTATTGGTAAGATCATGTGCACATATGAGGCTGATATTGTAGAATTTTCCATGGATGCGGATCACAACCAAGCGATAGCTAATTGGTTTGAAATCGATAACCTTCAATCTCAGCCGCTTTCCCACGATGAATCCGGATCTTACTATGTGCAACCTTTGTTGGCAGTTGTAGTATAACACTTTGATCAAAAAGTTTACAAATTTATTCTTCTAAATCTATATTGTCACCTTCAAAGTAATACCCATCGACTGCAACACACCTATGCCAGCGCTTGATCCAATCAGCGAAACATCAGTGCTTCCTGCGATTTTTCCATTACTTCCTCTCGGCTACTGAAACGCGTTCCCCATAGTGGTTCTTTCACTCGATTGAACAGAAAGAAATCACAAGGAGCCAAATCAGGTGAATTCGGTGGCTGTTGGATGGTATTTGTTGCATTTTTCGTCAAGAAATTACAAATAATGATGGCACTGTGCGACGATGCGTTATCATGGTGCAAAATCCACGAGTTTTCTGCCCACAATTCTGGTCTCTTACGGCGAATTGCTTCACCCAAACATCTCATAATGCCCAAATAATACTCTTTGTTTACCGTCTGGCCTTCTGGCAAAAATTCATGATGCACTACACCGTTGTAATCCGTTGGTCTCGGCTCATTTGGTGAACGCCATTCACTTGCCTAATGTCTGGATTGCGTGTCGTACTTATAAACCTTCGACTCGTCTCCAGTAATGATCCTTTTGATGAATGTGGAATCAGATTCAGCTTCGCAAATTATCTCTTTTGCGACGTCAACACCGTCTCTTTTTTGCATGAAATTGAAGTCTTTTGGCACCAACTTTGCTGCTACACGACGGAAACCCAAATCTTTAACCAAAATGTCTTGGATCCATAGGCAATGTTCAAGTCGTCCGCTATCTCTCTGATGGTTAATTTGGGGTTATTGGCTAACATTTCTTTTACTCGTACTTCATCAATGTTTTCGTCAGTTTTCGATGTCAATGGTCTGCCACTGCGTTCATCATCTTCGATTGACTCACGAGCACTTTTGAACCGTTCGTGCCCCTGGTAAACGACCCTTTTCTTTAGAGAATCGTTGCCAAAACACTTTTCCAACATTTCCAACGTTCGCGCACCATTAAATCCTTTTTTTACGCAAAATTTAAATGAGTACAAGTTCGTTGTTGCAAATTTAAATCCATTTCTAAAATTGTAAAGAATCGCTAACACACACGGAGATAGATGTACTTTTGACTACGTAACTTTTGCAAATGTCAAGCTATGACGCTAAGATTTAGAGTGAATGTTAATAACAGATTTACCAACTTAATAAAAAAACAGAACTCAAATCGGAAGAATGGGAGCGCCACACGGTGGTGAATACATGTATCAAGGTATATGGTATGTACGACTACTCCCAACTCGATATTTGTGGAGGAAACCAATGAAGCCGAAATGTGTATGATCCTGCTATCTATCAAAGCAAAAAAATCTCCAGGTGCAGATGGCATAAGGGCATGCGAGCTAAAAAAAAATTGCAAACATTTTCGCCGCAGTTTTAAGCAAAATCGTTAATATGGAGGTGTCTATATGAGCGACAAGTTCCGACTATTCTTAAGACGGCAATTGTAAGACCAATATACAAAGGTGTTGAAAAATGTCTTGAAGAAGTTGTGACGAGAAGACTTTGGAGGTTTCTAGGCAAGGAGAAAACATAGCGAATAACCAGCTCGAGTTTCAAAAGAATAAAAGCACAGGAAAACCCCTTGGTGAACTTCCAAATTTAGTCAATCATAGTCTGAATTTAAATCATCACGTATTGGTAAAGTTCATCGACTTTAGCAAGGCATTCGATACTTTGAATCACCGTAAGCTAATGGACATCCTAAATTGTGCTGGAATAAGCGGGGTCTTAGCAGATTGGTTATGCAATTATTTAAATAACAGAGGTTTTGAAGTGAAAAAAGCAGGCGTATGGAGTGAGTGGAAGGAAGTCAAATATGGGATTCCACAAGGCTCCAAACTAGGGCCCGTATTATTTATCCTGTACACGAACGAACTTCTTAAAATCTTCAAGAGTAGTATTTCATTCGCATATGCCGATGATATGGCGATTGTAGTTCAGCATGCATGCTTCGAAACAGCTATGAGGATAATGCAGGAGGATTTCGGGGAAGCTATAAACTGGTGTCATGACATGGGCCTTGTAATAAACGCAAAGAAAACTAAGCTCATGCACATTAGGGGAACTTGCGGTAGACCAACAAACCCCACTATTAATTTTCGGAACCCCGAGTGTCCGCATGCGAAAACTGAGCAAATAGAAGTTGTGGAAGAATACAAATATCTTGGAATTGTAATCGACAGTCCCTTTCATTGGGAAAACCATATTCAGAGGCTTAGGCCAGATATGAAAAAAACGCTTTTTGCGATGGTACTCGTATGTCTGAAAAAATGCTCAATTATTAAAGTGTTTAAAAAGGCATATTACACATTAGTGGAATCCAAACTATGCTATGGAATATTGGCCTGAGGAAGTGCAGCAAAATACCATTTAGATAAACTGCAAAAGCTGCAAGCAAATATACTAAAAGTAATGCAGCGAGGTGTGAGAGTCGGGACGAGAATGATTTCAAAGTTCTTCAAGATGGTGACCGTAATTGAGTATGGCAGAGATGAAGGATTCCCGAAACTAATTTCACATGAAGTAAACACTAGACGAAAGGTTAGAGGTATTATAACTAAATATTCTAAAATCGAATATTTTATTCATATTCCTCTTCTGGAAGACAGGCACTGTTCACTGAACTCTTCCTTAGGTTTTTAACAAGACTGTATTTAGCTTCTCTTTTTTGACAGTGATCATTTTTACATTTAACAATTTCAGTCATCAAAATCTTAGGAAGGAGGTTCTTCAGTTATCGTGGCTAAAACATCCAAGCCTGGCGCCTCCCAAACACGTTAACCTTGTTGATAGGTCATAGAAGAATGTTTTTTTTTCAGAAATGAAAAGCTTGTCCATTTTAAGTCTGATTCTGATCTGAGGTTTCTTCTCCCGAAGGATTTTCATCACCTGCAAAGCTTGGATCTTTTTATGCGAATCATCCAGGGCAAATTGCTATGGATTCGAGTTGCGGAATATTTTCCAGCCAGCCTTCTTTGACTTCACTTCAACCACTGCTATTGTTGTTCGTTGGTCCCTGAGTGTAAGACTGTATGCTGATTCATGTTCGGGAGAAGGAGGATCTTGGCCTAGCAATCCAGCGCATGCCGATTTGCCTTTTCTTTTATATCTGTGTTGACCTCAGGAGGTAAGTGTACACCAGTATTTGTTTCTGTGCTTCTCTGCATTATTTTATCTAGTTCGTTTTCTCTGAGAGACACCAGTTTAATAAATGTAAAATATATATATTTTTTTTTAAATTTCGTAACGCATACCCCCTAATTCTTTTAATAATATTGCATTAAACGCTAACCACGTGCAAAATTTCATGGCTATATAACAACGATAACCTGTACCGACAAAGTCTCAATGTATTCCTATATAAACGGTTCTAAAACATCTAGTGGCATATAAGCTATATAAGAACAAAATTCCTATTTTAAAATAAAAACACAGTGGAAGATTAATTTGGGTATGCGTTTATTTATAAAAATTTAATAATACAGGATATTTCCTTTTCAAAGTTTCCTTTTTACAATCTGCGTACAACTTTCTATGTTCTTGAACACAGCGTAACAAAAACTGATTTTGTTTTTCGTTAGCAGTTATTAAACCATGAAAATCTTCCATGAGCTTCACACCTCTCTCTGTCGTGTCATTGACTGCCTTAAAATGCGTAACTTTTTGCTTGGCTTCCTGAAAGGAAGGAATTTGATCCCAGGAAGAGACGTCTTCTTGGAGAAAAGCGTTATCAATTTTTAACCGCGATAACAAATTTGTGCTCTTTATGGTCAAGAAATCACTTAAACATTTTTTCTGTAATAATAAGAAAAATTATTTATTAACAAAATTAACAGTTTTTCTAGGGATAGAATGAAAAAACTCACGATACAATGAGGCAGATATTTCTTCCTTTGACGGAACATATCTCTTCCCAAAATCATATAAATTTTCTCTCTGTAAATTCGATACAATATTAGCTTTAGATTGTGTATCAACTTCATCATCAAATAGTGGAAATAAAGCTTTTTCTTCTGATAAATACCATAAATATTGACTGAACTTGGTCAGAGCTGCTTTAGAAATCACCTTGTCGACTGTTTCATAGTTTTTCAATGCTTTTAAGAAGCATAAATCTTGATTCGGGACTTTTACCATCTTGCAGTGGTAGCTTGTCTTTAGCACACATTTTAAACTGTGATTGCAGCAAACGTATCTTTAAAGCGTAAATAGCTCTTGCCATCCATCGTTTCTGATGCATTGCGCCAGCAGGTCTGATTTTAAATTTTTTTCATTGTCTCCTCCCAAAAAAACAATAGAAAGCTCAATCAATTCCCGATAATCGTCACGTATAATTAGTTTCAGTAATTCTTTTTTATAATACTAATTCGTTAATGACCGTCTCACAGAAATATTTCTTTCAGACCATGTTTCGATAGTAGTTTCCAATTATCTCTGATTTTTTTAAATAAAGGGATATCCGGACTGCTGGTAACTTGGCGGATCTTTGATTCAAATACACATATCAAAACCAGCTCATATACTATAAATATATGATGACGGCAAGCAAAAAGTAACAATTCTCTCTCTATTTTTTGCTCCCAGAGCACACAAAACCCATTTAAGCGACCTGTATTAGAGGCCGATGTATCGCAGCACATACGAGTAATCTGTACCTTATAGTATCTTTGAGGTCCCAATCAGAAATCGCATTCAAAATAGCTTGAGCTTGGCCAGTAGAACTTTCGAGTTTGGGCACTGCACATATTTTAGTTCTTTTCCTCCGAATGAAATCCGAATTGGCAGGCGTTCTTCTTTTGAACCCATCACATTTAAACTTGGCAACAGTTTTCCATCCCAATGAACGGTCACAATTTCAAGCTTGTTGTTCTGAAAATCAGATTTGATCGATTTTGCTCTTTCTTCTTTCATTTGGATCCGAATTCGTTGAATAGAAGACTTGTTGATTGCAAAATCTTCACAACTGAGATCAAGTGTTTCTACTACAGCCTGAAGTATGTAAACAGAATCCCTTACAAATAGTTGACACCTATCTAAAGCAGCAACTAATTTAGGGGTGATAAAACACGTTCTTCCTCTTTTTGTGGTAGACAGCGAACTCACGTATTGCGTTTGCGAAATGGAGGGCAAATTTTCATAAAAAGCTTCGTCAGAATTGATTCGTGACTATCTTGAGGTGGGCCATTATGTGAAGTCGAGAAGTTACTGTCAGTCAAATACTTTAGCCTTTTTTCCTCTTCTTTTAGTTTTCTCTGCCTAACTCGTTCTTCTTTCTCAGCTAACTTTTTGTCAACATCCGCTAAACAACCCGAACGCCTTGGCTCTCTTTGTTTTTGTAGAAAAATTTTGTCTTCTTCTATTTTGGTCTTTTCTAGAGCATCAGCGTGTACGATATCAAACAAATTATCTAAATCTTTTTGAAATTTCACCTCGCGGTGCTTATAAATGTCCTATGGTTTTTTACAGTTTTTTTTTGCAGCTCTCTTCAAACTTGGTAAAGATCCACAAGTTTTTTCACACAGTTCGGTACAGCTTTGGCGGGTATTCTTGCCTTTTCCCAAAATATAATGCACTCCCGAATCACAAGATTTGCACTTTCATTTACAGTCAATTTTACTTCGCGAATATTAAAGAAACTAACTGGGAGAACTTGGCGATTAGACGGTAACTTTGCACCAGTTATTTGGTGATTTATCTCAACAACCAAGAATTTCTTTAATACTTCTTAGTCCCACTGACAAATTGAAACTTCACTATTATGTACGTTAACTATTCGATAAAACGCAAATAAATGACAAATAAAACGAAAATGGGGGTCATCCTCGTAAATTGTATGAACATATAATTCCCGCGCAACTCACACGATTCAAATAAGATACAATTTTTTTTTTCAAGTATTTTATGGTCAAATGAAAAAAAATTAGAGCGTATAGTATGCGTTAGAAAATATCAACTTTTAAAAACAAGGGACATACTAATGTACTAGGTGGAGTGAAAAGTAACCTCCTTGGCCGCCAGAATGAGCTGCTACTACAAAAATAATGCTTCGTCAGATTACACCGTCAAATATTGGTTTCGAGAGTTTCGTGGTGGCCGCAACTCCCCTACTGATCAAATCCGCAGCGGCAGGCCCTCCGATGCGGTTACAGAGGACAATGTCAAAAAAATACATGAAATGGTGTTGGCTGACCGCAAAGTGAAGGAGCGCGAGCTAGCAGATACCACAAAGATTAGTACTAAGCGCACACGCCATATGTTGGACAATATTCTGCATATGAAAAGGTTATCCTGCCGCTGGGTGCCGCGCATGCTCACTCCTGACCAAAAACACGAACGCGAGAGCACTTCGAAAGACTGTTTGGACTTGCTGATGCGGAATTTTGGCGTCGATTGGTATTGGATTCCTCGGACTATTATCTCTTCCCAAACCTCAAAAGATGGCTCATCAATAAAAAATTCAGCTCACGCGAGGAAATCATCGACGCCACGGAGGAGTATTTTGCAGACCTTCCGGAACATTACTTTTCGGACGCGATCAAGAAGTTGGAAAATCGCTGGAATAAGTGTATCAAACTAAAAGGGGACGATATTGAATAATATAAAAAAACATTTAAAAAAAAAATTTTTTTAATTCCCAAGGAGGTTACTTTTTACCTAGTATATTATAAAAATATATCTGTTTAAATGTAATGTGTTACGTGTACAATGGCCTGCTTCTCCTGATGTCCAAATTAAAAAAAAAAGTTACGTTAACATTAGGTAGAAAAAAATGTTATACAGCGCATAAATAAACATTTAAAAATATTACAATACATGGGTTAATGTTGTGTTGTTTGCCAGGTAGTGCATTTAGTACTGAACAACACGTCCTAATGCTTTTCCCTTAATCCTGCCAGATTTTAACACAGATGTTCAAAGTTTGATTTGCTGGCAATTTTTGTTCTTTTCATCCACTAAATCCTTTCGCTGTGGAATACTTATTCCAGCAATTGTCTACATTGATGACTTCTCGGATTTTTACTGTGATGGCGCTTCTTATGGTGGATCAGGGTTCGTCTCTAGCAGTTCTCTTTTGTGCATTTATTGAGGTTAGAGCTATTGCAGATTTTTTCCACTATTGCAAAACCGTTTCAGATACTAGGACTTACTCCATTTTCATTTCTTATTGGTAGAGTAAATTTTATTATGCAGTTGTGGCACAAAATATGAGATACTCGTATTTATTTTACTTTTAAATAATTTTGGCGACTTTTTAGTAGGAATTCAGATTCACACAATTTCTTTCCTAATGTCAATGTATTCAGAATTAACAGTCATGAATTAAGTTCCTCCTGTATTGCTGATAATACAAAGAAATAAAAATAAATCCAATTTAACATACAGATCAGTTGGCAGTACAGGTCTGTCTCTTCAACAGCTCACTTTATACCTTTGTGAATAGGTGAGTGGAATTTGCAGTTTATTGGTGGGGAACGTCCCTATGTTCCTATGATATTATCAACCCCTGCTTAATGTTGTAATGTTGGGATTTGCATTAAGGCTTTAATTTGATATCTTCTAATTTATCACGTGTCTCACCTATCCACACAGAAGACCTCTTTAGAGGTTGACTCAAGGTTTCATTTGAATCGTGTCCTTACATTTCTGTAAATTACTTTAAATAGTATTAATCCCTTGACTTTTCATTTTCAAAAGAGGGAAGTTAAGCTAGAGTAAATTCCAAGTACCTACATGCTCATATGTGTATAGATACTCGTACAGATGTCTGCATTTATATGAAAAGATAAGGGATTTCTTGAATACAGAAATCTGGGGTTAAAGCCTTGAGTCGATGTCACCCTAAAGTTTCAAACGTTTAGATCATACAAAAATATAATGTCAACGACCTGATGAAATTACTTAACACATCCGTACGAGTGATAGTACTTCCTTCTTATTAGATAAGACTGCTGCTGACATTTCAATTCATTCGTGTGTACTTAATAAGTTATTTGATGAGTAGCTCGGTATATATGAAATGCATTAAAAACACCAACATCAATCTTATTACGTATTCCCTTCGAAATTCAAATTCATTTAATACATCCGACCTTGCCTGCAGAACAGTATACATGGTCATTCGAATTAAACTTGGATAAAACCCATTTCTGGCATTCAAATTGCACCTAGCTCTCACCTTCAACCAACACACTTTACTCATAGATACAATGCCACACAACACATTGCAATAGGTTTATACAAAAAGTTTTCGCTACAAGCGTAGTTTATACTCGTGCATACGTAAATATGTGTGTTGAAACAAGGGATAGGAGAAGGGATATACAATATTATGGAATACGAGTCCAAACAAAAGTACATAGTATTCATAAAGAAATTCTGTTCAGAATATCACGTTCGTCCTGAAAGGAAGCTTTTCTTTCGAATCCGTTTTTTTTTTTCTTTTTAATTTTTGTTTTATGTTTGTGTTTTTTTTTTTAAGGAAAAGGAAGGTGGAAATGTAACTCAACTAACTGTAATGAATAAAAATCCAGCTCATGTATGTAGGTTGCTTGTGTTTGTTTTTTTTTTTTTTTTGTAAATGTCTATATCTTCCCTGGCCGGGGTATATGAATTTTCCTGAATGGAGAATACCTACTCTCTTATATTGTGTATCTTTGAAAATAAAAATTAAGTGGTTTACTTTTACACATGTATGAAAATCATCCTCAAACAGGACTTTCTCGGTTTTTTTCGGTGTTTCGCTTTTCTCCATTTTTTTGTTTGTTATCCTTTCTATAATGGATTTTGGTTTCTTTTTTTTTTTTTGTTTTGTACATTTTTTATCTTTCTTTCATTTGCAGATTCTGCCAGCGTTGTGGTGCATGTTATAAATGGTGAACATCCTGCCGCAATGCAGCATGGTAACAGTACGAATACGAACAATTTTGCAACATCCTTGCATACGAATAGTTATCGGAAGCGAAAAGCAACGCTAGCTTTCACCTTTAGCAATTCATTTGTGCATCATACAATTTCAACGATACTACAAATGTTCCTAGTGGATAATTGGCATAGTTGGGTATTTGCATTAACTCTTCCGTTGACAGGATCTTTATGGTCTTTTAGGTGATTAAAATTTCGAGTGATCGCGATTATTAATTAAATGGGAAATTAGATTTCCTTCATTTTACATCTGTGTATATATGTATGTATTTTTAATTAAAATAATAAATGATGATAATGTGATTTTTTTCAAAGAACGACTATGTAGTTGATAGTTTTAAGAGAATTAACAGAAATTGTATTTATTTTATACTAAAGAAAAATTGTTATATGGTATTTGTAGTCCGATGGTAAGTCAACCTATATAAATTATACAAATTGCAGCAACTTTTATAAACTAGATTTAGTTTTATTTAGATTGTTTCCAATTAATTGAAATACAAGCATGTGTATATTTTTTTATTTAAAAAAATGCCAAAAGCATTTCTGTTACGGTTTCTGTATCTTTGGCTCAAAATTGTCATTTAAAAAAAAAACTGTCAAAGAGCAGAACTTGGTGTGGCAAATTAGAAGTCTCAGTCACTTGCATACTTAAGTAGCCCTGCAGTATGGATTGAGTCTTGTCTCCTCAATTGATTTGGACCTTCGCGAGCCCCCTAGTTGATTGATTTTTCTAACTCCCTTACAAGAAATTCAAATCGCAGTTTTGCTCTACTACGTACATTTTTGCCAGCCCGAATGCCATTCGTACGCCTAAAATTCCATAGCAGTCGTCTATAAAGGGTCTTTCATTAAGCGCTTCCCATCTTCAAATTTAAATAAAACAAAGTGTGTGTGAGATATCATCGACATTTTTTTATTCATTTGAAAGGCCTATCGATGCCATTATGTATGGAATATAATATTGTTCAAATGTCAGTCGCGACTGCTCTGGGTGGCGCTCATCCCAAATGTCCAATTCTCCTTGACTCTGGTGCATAAATCAGGCTGAATTTGACCGATGGCATGGGTTATGGTGGCTTTGAGAGTCGCTGTGGTTTGTGGCTTATTCGCATAGACCTGCGACTTCAGAAAACATCACAAGAAAAAGTCTAATGGGGTCAAATTGCACGATCTCGGTGGCCACTTCACATCACCTTAACGTTAGATGGCCATACCCTCGAATCTCTCGTGCAGAATTTGCAATGTGGTGTGAGCTGTGTGACACGTAGCGCCGTCCTGTTGAAACCACATGTCGATGGTATCCATATTATCCAATTCAGGACAAACGAAGTTGGTAATCATCGACCTATAGAGCTTGCCGTTGACGGTGATGGCCTGGCCAACGTCGTTCTCAAGGAAATATTGACCGATGACGCCGCCAGCCCAAAATCCACACCAAATAGTGAATTTCGCTGGATGCATTAGAAGCTTTTGAATCTCATGTGGATTGGTATCGTCCCAAACTCGACAATTTTGTTTGTTGATGTACTCATTCATCCAGAAATGCCCCTCATCGCTGAAGACGATTTTTCTATAAAAATTATTGTCAGCTTCCAACTGCTCCAGAGCCCATTCAGCGAACACACCTCGTTGTATATGGTCGTTTACGTTCAGCTCCTAGGCGAGTTGAATTTTGTATGGGTGCAGGCCCAAGTAGAGACGCAAAATTCGGCAAGTTGTGGTCTACGAAACGCCGAGTTCTTGTGAGCGACGCGAAATCGACTGCCTCGGATTCTCCTGCACACTCTCACGGACAGCGGCGATGTTTTCAGCAGATCTTGCAATTCGTCGACGTACCGGTGTTGGTCTATAGTTTACTGAACCAGTGGACTCAGATTTATCCACCACACTTCGAATAGTCCTCTCGGTAGAACGATTATGTCGACTGTAAAAAGAGCGATGCGCGCGCAACTTTTCCCGAACAGAACACCCATTTTGATACAATAATTTTATCATTTGCACGTATTGTTGAACGCTCTGTCCGCCCACGATGATTTGGCAAAACAGACTGAATAAATGACACCCAATTTGACTGTTGTAGCTTCAACAATATGCCGCTATGAACTGTCAAAATCGGGAAGTCCCTATTGAAGGACCCTGTACATGTCCAAATTTTTGGTGGCCGAATATTATGTTTTCCTCCTCAAAAACCCAAAGTAAACAAAATTTAGGCAGTTTGGAAAATATAATATAACGATCCTGTCACGGTAATCAGAAAATTTTAAATCTAATGAGTACGCACCATTTCTCAACATAGTCTCGTTTGCGCTCAACGTTTCTTATTTCGGTTTAGAAATACGAAATTGCCACTGAGAGCTAGATCCGGGAAAAATTCGTACTCTAATTCATGAAATTCCGACATGCCGACTACGCATGTGTGTATTGCCTTGATGGGAAAGTAGGTACTTTGTAATTGGACCGTCATTGAATCTATCCAAGAATTAGGCATTTTTTTAATTTAATCGGTATGGAATATGCAGTGTGCATCCCAAAAAACTCTCGACATGACCATATTGGCCAACTTACCCACCCAGACCTTCTCAGCGCCGATTCGCCCCAAGAAACACACTATTTCGAGACTTTTAGTGGAGTGCCCGTGGAGTTTGACCACGGAATCCAATTGCTTTGAATGAATGTAAAACCTTCTGAATTATGCTTTTTAAGACGAAGTACTAAAATGTTGCTATTTATTTATTTATTTATTTTCAATAATTTAAATTTTTTTGATTTTAAATAAATAACCTTTTCTAAAATTTTAATGGTAAGGCCATAGACATTAGGAAATATCTTCCAAAGATGACAGGTATTCTACAGGGTCGTAGAAGTAAGGATCAGGTAGAAAATAGTGGTGGGAAGAGTGGCAGACGTTAGTCTACAAAAGTTGGTTTTCATTTGAATTTGTTTATCTGGAATTTAATAATTGTTTTATGTATTTTAAGTGTTGTTTTTCTGTGATACAAATAACGTTTTGTAATCATGCATCGTAAGTATATTATACATTTATTAAAATATTTTTAATTTTATTGTAAATAAAAAAGGAATATAGATGAGGTAATGTTAAATATTATATTCAATGTATTTCACTCGTTTATTAAATATTGGTTGTGCAATACAAAATTAAAATTATTGCATAAATCTTAATAAATAAAAATTTGTATAAATTCATTCAATTGGAGTTGCTCACTTTATTTCTAAAATAATTAAGCATGGAAGAATCAACACGCAATATGATGAACGGTTTTGCATTATTTTTACAATTTTTACAAACTCAGTTCATATATCCCCTGTAATATGCAGACAGAAATATGTTAATTAAAAATATATTAAGATGTAAAAAAATAAGCAAAAATAAAGTTCTGCACCGTCTCCATCGAAAAAAGACATTGCGAAAGTATTTCGGAATATAAGAAATGTCATCGCTTCTACGTTCTGTGCAGAAAACATGAAAAGGACGATGTGTTGAGATCTTCGTTGCGGAAAATACTTTAACGCAGCTCGTAAATGAGCCCACGCGAATACCAGACGTTGATAGTCATATTGCCAACACCCTGGACTTGTTTTTTTTTTCAATGTGCTACCTCTCCACGCTCGTCGGACCACTGTGTCATATCAGCTAATTCTCGCACGACGACCACACAGTTAGAGAAAAGATTCCTAAAAGAACCGTACGGCAATACGAGAAAGCCGATAACGATGTGGATGCCGCTGCTGATATGATCACAGAAACTATTCTCTTTGGAATGAGATCCTTTATCCCTCATCGGATGAAGAGTATCAAACCAAAAGAAAAGGCATAGAGGCTGTCAGGGTTAGAGAAATGTTTTATTGGTGCTATGAGACCAACTCGACAGAGTAAAACTGAAAACAGTTCAAACGAGCCAGGGACGACTGCAACGTCTTTCTTATGAGTGTAACATTCCAATATGGCCAAAAAGTGAGGCAAAAAATACTATCATGTCCCAAAGGTAGTAAAAATTGTTGGTCGTTCGTCAAAAATATTAGAAATTCTGCTTCATCCTCCATCCCAACGCTAATTTACAATGACATTCCAGCTGTCGGCTCATTGGACAAGGCTTGCTGCACACTTTGCGGCCAGCTCAACACTCCCGGATTTTGCTTTGTCTCCGCCTACACTTGAGTACGTCGAATATTAAATGGGACAAGTTCACTTTCGCATTCGTCTAGTAGTAAGAGTTCTTAAATATCACAGCATTCACAAATCCGCTAGTCCAGATGGTATAACACCCCTTATTGCGAAGAGCTGTTCTTCCTCGCTGACAAACCCACTGCGTAAGCTTTTTCATCAATCCTACTCTTTGGGACTCTTTCCAAGCAGTTGAAAAACAGCATTTATCCACCGTCCCTAAAAAAAAGCTAATCTTCCTCTCTCTCCTCCTACTGACCCATTGCAGTTACGTCCCTTCTTTCCAAGGTCATGGAAAGGCTGATAAACCGCCAGACCATGAAATATTTCGAAACGCGAAAACTTCTCAATGGTATGGTTTTCGTAGCAACAGGTCCACTGGTTTTTCTCACCGAAAAGTGGAACCAAAGCGTACATCTTTCTGGCGAAAGCAAGATAGTTGCACTCGATATTTCTAAGAAATTTGACAGAATTGATGCCATCAGGCTCTTTTGTCGAAAATGCGGGCTTTTGAGATCGACGACTCTCTTCTTCAGATTGTTAGAAATTACCTTTCGGAACGTTCGATTCAAGTTGTCTTGGACGGTTTTAAGTCTGATATGCACAAAGTAAATCCTTGTGTGCCCCAGGGCTCCGTTTTGTCGCCGACTCTCTTTTTAATCTTCATTAATGATCTCTTGTCTGCTACTTCTAATCCAATATATTCCTTTGTTGATGATAGTACTCTCTGCTTTTCATATTCGTTACCAGATCCACGACCCTGCTCTTCGGACGTAGAAAGCTCATTAAATTCTGATGTTGACAGCATTACTAGGTAATTGGGGAACCACTAACAGAGTAGAATTTAATGCTTCCAAAACAAAATGCTGTCTGCTGTCGGTAAAGTGAAATTAAGACACCCAGTCATTATCCATGAACGGCACTTATATCGTCGAAATCTATAAACTTTCCATTCTCGGTATGTGTGTCAATGACAATTTACGTCAGAATGACCACATATTCTGTTTCGTCAAAATGTTGCGAAATGTCTAGGTTTCCTCAAACGATGTAAGAAATACTTTACCCCCTCTGATATGGCCTCAATATATAAGGCATTTATGCGCCCTAAATTGGAATACTATACAATGCCCACATCTGGTCGGGTGTGCGTAAAACATCTCTGCACCTGCACAATGGACACCCTGGAATACCGACTTGATGTCGTGTCTTACTCTGTTTTATCGCTATTTCTACCACCAGTGCTCCATAGAAATCGCTAGTAGTATTCCATCCCTTCAAACTTTTAACCGAAACACCCGTCTCGCTATAAATGCTCATCAGCATACCCTCAAGCCCACTTTGGCACATACTCTAAAATACCGTGATTCGCTCCTAAGCCATACAACTCGCTTATAGAATGCCCTGCTTAGCTCTTTATTTCCTAGTCATTATAGCCTTCAAACATTTAAAACCTACGTTCACGGTTGCCTCTCTTTCTATCCTCCCTGAGTTTCCTTCACCCGCTCTGTGTTCAAGCATTTTAATGGTGTTTAAATCCCTTGAGCGCGCTCAAATTTAAAAAAAAAAAAAAAAAAAACTTTTATGACTATTATGCAGCAAGTTTCATCATATTTGCAGACGTTAATGAATACATACCTGAATCTCAGGGCTTTTTGCTATCAGAAATAATTGCAAACGATAAAAATAGAAGAAAATATGTTCAATTATAACAACAAACGCAAATCAATTGCGCATGCCATTACTCATATATCTGCAGTACGTACACGATCATTCATATGTACATGTAATGTTTCACAGAAAAATGTGACAGTCTAGATTGTTATGGTCGTAGAAAGAGGCATAATTATATAGAGTTTCAACGTCTTTGGCCAGTCCAATAAAAGTTAAAATCGGTCCCCACTTTCGTGCATTTTGAACACGATAATGCTGACTTTAATGTCAATATAATTGAGGCCAGAGAAACTTTGTCCCATATGAGATCCACTTCAGGTGTTGACATATTGGATAGAGATCCTACGAAACGTTTAAAAGGGATTCCATCTGAATCTACCATTACTGAATCAGTAAATATTCCTCTTGAAGTATGTATACCCAGCCTCCGCAGACGTAGGATGTGCAAAAATTCAGATAAAATTATCTGGAAAAAAATTTGATATACAACAACCCACTGTAAATAGCCGACTGAACATTCTTTGGATGTACTAGAAATTCGAAAGTGATAATAAATTTCTGGAAGCACCTGGTTTCGATAAACCCTTGGAGTATTTTTCAAGCTGGTGTAGAAAGCATTACAGTGCGGTGCCCCCAAAAACAATTAAGGTTTAAATACAATCAGAATTAATTCTTTTCTGAAAGGCAAAGCTAATAGACCTGCCATCTTTAGGAGCTACAACTGATGCAGCATTTGAACATCTAAAAAGAGTATACCATATCTACAAGTGCAAATAAGGTTAAGTAATTTTACGAGGGTAGTCCTAGAAGTACCCGACCAAACAAAGAAAATACAAAAAAAACTGGGGAAAATTATGTTTATTTCTCTACGTAGTCTCGTTTTAGTTCAATACACTTTTCCCAGCGATGTGTTCAATAGCTTCGATACCCTGTTTATAGCGAGAATCGTCGAGCTCTTTAAAATAGCTATCAACCCCAGACTCCACCTCTTTACTGTTGGCAAATCTTATTGCACCGAGCCATTTTTTCAAATTCGGAAATAGAAAATAATCTAAGGGGGCTAAATCTTGCAATTCGAACCTTAACTCATAGATTTTGGCCATCGCGATGACGGATGACCGAACTGGTGCATGGTCTTGATGAAACAAAACTATTTTCATCGCCAAATGCGGCCGTTTTTTCCTGGTTTCATCTTTCAAACGCTGCAATAAGTTCGCAAAAGACACGCCGTTGATTATTTTTCCTTTCTGAAGATAATCAATGAAAATTATCCCCGCACATCCCAAAGAAACTGTCGTCGTCTTCTTTTGGGCCGATTCTCCCTTTGAGTCCATTGTTTTGAGTGTTCCTTCGTTTCGGGGATGAAGTGATGGACCCAGGTTTCATCCATGGTTATGAATCGACGCAAAAACTCTGCTTTATTGCTGTGAAACTTCGCCAAACGCTCGAGTGAAACATCCTCACGACGCTGTTTTTATTTCATTATGAGCAATCGTGGCACCCGTCTTGCGCACAGATTCTCACAACCAATTTTTTAGTCAACGTGCGATGTACAGCGCTTTTTGAAATGCCTACCATATCTGCTAGTTCACGCACTTTCAATCGACGGTCATCCAATACCAATTTGTGGATGTGGATTTTATTGATGTAAACGAACGTGCAGACTCCCCAGAGTAGAATCCAGGTCCGTTTTGATGTTGGTTGGATTGAGGCCTTTCAAATGAAAGCATTGTATCACATAACGATGAACAATTTTTTCCATATTTAAAAATTCATTGAGAGCGTTCACTACTGATGGCTGCCGAACATAGCGTCGTCAAACTTCAAATGTAAGCTTTATAATCTTCCCACTTTATACAATTCTCATTCTTTTTAAACAACAACTGCCATGTATACGTCAGATAGGGTACTTCGTTTTTTTTATTAAAAATTAGGGGATTCCAATAAACTCGAAACAATAGTAATGAAACAATCCCCAGCTCCAGATAATTTACTGAAAATATTGTTTTGTAACTGTAAAAAAGGATGTGAACTGCCAGCGGATGTCGAAATAGTGAGTTATATTGCACTTCAAAGTGTTCGCAGTGCAATGGGGATAGTTGTTTACTTGTATCTCTTATTATAAAAATAAATAAAGTACAATTGAATAAATTCAATTTCAGTAATTTTTAATTCTACATAAATAAATAATTTTTATGAACTATTTTTTTTATTAAAATTAATACCACGACAAAAATATATTCATAAAATAATTTCTGCATTTAATTAGTTTACTAAGCGTACATTGTATGATTATATGCGTATGTTTGTCTTTATTTATTTATTTTATTGTTAAATGTTAGCAACAAATTTTAATGGGTAAACATTGTAATATTCCTTAAAAATAATACAATTCAACAGGTTTCATAAAAATTCATTTAAAGTAATTGGATTCGGAGATTTTAATATCTCAGGCGATAGAGCTACTGCACTTTTTGAGCCGGTAGGTTTTGGTGGATCCATGTTTCATCCACTGTTATGAAACGGCGTAAAAATTTGTCCGGATATCAATTGAATAAGAAGAAATTTAAAGGCATTTATCATAGTTTGGCACTCTCTCTGCCTTCAAGTCTGATATTGATAAAATAAATGCTGGCGTGCCACAGAACTTCGTTCTGTATCCGACGCTATTTTTAGTTTTTATCAACGATTTCTTGTCTGTCACTTCTAATCTAATTTCTTTGCTGAGAATTCTGTACTCCCTGCTTTTCGTACTCGTTCCTTTACTTAAGTGTGTTCTCTTCGGCTTTAGAATGGAAACGACAGGTATGTTAAGTTCATTAATTTCCGATATTAATATCAAAACTAATTGGAGAAACACAAACTGAGTATCTAGAATTGAATGCTTCTGCTGTCATTAAAGCGAAATTTAAATACCTAGCCAATGAATGCCACTTGCTTCGTCGAATTGGTCCCGCTATGTATGTCAATGACTACCTTCTGATCCGGTTTAACTATATGTATGTATAAGTCATTTATCCGCCGAAAATTGGAGTACAGTACCCGCGTTTGGACAGGTGTTCCTAAGAACTTTTGCACTTGATAGATAAGATTCAAAACCATGCGACAAGTTATGTTTGTTTTTCAATTAACACCCTCGAACACCGGCAAAGTGTCTCCTCCTGTACCGTATCCTATCGCTTCTACCATCTCCAATGCTCCATCGAAATTGACAGTAGCGTTCCAGTCATTCAATTCTTCCACCGTAACACAGTTCGGACGTACTCCGAAATATTGTAATTATTTTCTACGGTGTACAACTCACTTATGAAATGTCTTACTGAGCTCCTTATTCCCTAGTAGTTATAACCTACAAACATTCAAAACCAACGTCCATCTGTACCTCTCTCTTTTAAGTAATCATTCAAAAGCAAATGCACTGAGTCCTGTGATATGCCGATGGCTACAACCTCATCGTGGATTTTTTCAATACACTTAGTTCCGGGTGCAGTGACCGTAATTGTGCGTCCAAAACGTTTTTATGTAACAGGAGCAAAGCCAATTTTGTGGCTCAGAGTCCCCATAGTATTTACCAAGCATGCTTTGAGTAAACATTTTTTTTTCACAAAAATGAATCCTTGATGAGCACGAGATATTCACTGTTTTTCATTCTTACCATACTTAACGCGGTTGTTTGCGTCATTGCTAAATGACGACGAAGCTGCCTCAAAATGACAGTAGTCTCTTGACAGAGGTTAGTTGACGGGAACAGTGTTTTGTTTTAAGTTTCACGAACTTATTGAATCGGCTTCGTACCAAATCGGACTCATTTGGTTTTTTCAATCACTTGCTGGGTGGAAATTGATCAATATGTAAAAAATATTGTAAAAAGTTTATGAAAGCTTTAAGGCGAACACAGTAAAATAGACAGGATTTTGTATGCGCTGCTGAGGAGACTGATAGCACCGTTGCTTAAACAAGTACAGAGATTCCTTTCATGAGTCAACAATTCACAAAATACTAAAAATTTTATAAGCGTATACCTATGTAAATGGCTAAGTCATACCCATTTCCCATTAAGTCGATATGCCGGTAGATATTTTGCGACTTTGTCTTCGGTAAATTTGAGCTAGCTGTCCTCAAGGCGCCCTCATTTGCATCGATTAAGGTTTCCTAGCCGACTGTAATTCTACTGCTGGGTTTCTGCCCAATTACAAGGTGTAGTCGGATAATAAACAGGTGCAGAGCAATAACTGGTTTAGTGTAAAAGGATATCAGAATTGTGATATCGCATTTGGCCAGTTAAATTTTGAATGCTTTCAGTGGCTAGTATTGAGACTTGTATGGTCTTACTGGTAGCCTGACTTTAGGCTTAATTAAGTTAAGGGAGTGAGGAGCCCATAAAACTTCGGTTCCAGCCGTAATTAGCCCTCTTGTGGAAGAGTCATTCTGGCTGTGGCTTAAACCTAAATTCTGGGAAATGTTTTTCGGGTTTCGCTGGATTACCCAAAAATGTAACAAATAGTGTGGGGCACTATTCGCTGGATTACCTTTAGATTGTCGTCGATTTTATCCGCCTCACCCTTCACCAAGAGTGAAGCTTGTAACTACACATGACTTCAAATTTGGTACTGGCCTGAACGGGGTTTATCCAGGATGATCTAAGGATTTCAGATCAGGGGGACGATTAATTCTATTTATAATCCCATGTCTGATGGCACACCGTAGGCTTTCAGTTTACATGGCAGGTTCCGCGGGACACGGGACTAGCGATTTTCTTCATTCTCCATGACTTTGTACCTTGTTCGTGAGTGGGACGTATTCCACGTTGTTTCTTAGGGCTGTTCAAAATTTCAACTAATATATTCCTTCATATCTTAATAGCTAGATCGTGTTTTGGTATGTATCGTGTACGTACGCTATTGAAAATCTGGTTATTTTTGAATTTTTTTTTTTATCAAAATAATGCATTTTATTACAAATGACTCATAATCTACGTTGGACAAGCACCTTAAAAACAAAATATCAGGCAACAAGATAAATCGGCAGCCGGTTTCAATTCGGCTCAGCAAGTCCGTTTCTAACTGCTGGTGTATGCCTTGTAAAGAGTATTGCTACGTACACTTTTCCAGATCTTCAACGACGATTCAGTTTCTTTTTCTCTTCGAAATACTGCGTACGCGGAATACGTAGTGAATCCAGGTGATATTAATGTGATGG
This sequence comes from Volucella zonaria, assembly GCA_963966105.1. Lineage (NCBI taxonomy): Eukaryota > Metazoa > Arthropoda > Insecta > Diptera > Syrphidae > Volucella > Volucella zonaria. Next base: position 9,585,938 of record OZ014530.1, read on the forward strand.
CCAGATGAATCCTAGAACCTGCTTTTCATGTCTTCAGTATTTAATGATTTAAAGGCTGCAGATAATTTGATGGAACTCTAGGTAAAATCTTTTTAGTTCATTGGATTTTTTAATCAAATTCTTTAAGATAAACCAACTTTTTGTCCATAGCAATTCGTAAAATATTTAGGCTCCCCGTATTTCAGTACGAAATTATAATCGTTTAGCTGTGAAATAGTACTGGATTTATTTTTCTACACTTTTAATCTGAAATGTCCATGTAGAAAAAAGTTCGACTCCTGGATTTTTGGTAATCATTCGGTTGCCACAAATGTCCCTTAGTAGATAGTACGATTTGTGGTGCGAACGGCAAACATAGTGGCTCTATCCTTTCGAAATAATGTCTCGGAATTGTCAGCAATTACTGACCCTAAAAACTTTCATTCATGAAGTGAAGTGAAGGTGAAGTGTTGTTGGAAGAATTTATAGCAGAGCCGAGGTAGACAAAGTCCATACTGTCGACTGTGCTGTTCTGTCCAATTGTCGATGTTGTGTTCCTTTGTCGTTGACATCGTACACTGGGTTTTGTCATCATTTACAGCTGAACCCATTTTGGCAACTTTCGTTTCAATACACCGGTGACCGCAATTTGAGTTCTGCAAATTATGTCAATATACTAGATGGAGTGAAAAGTGACCTCCGTGGGAATTAAAAAAAAAATTTTTTTTAAATGTTTTTTTTATATTATTCAATATAGTCTTCTTTTAGTTTGATACACTTATTCCAGCGATTTTCCAACTTCTTAATCCCGTCCGAAAAGTAATTTTCCGGAAGGTCTGCAAAATACTCCTCCACGCCGTCGATGATTTCATCGCGTGAGCTGAATTTCTTATTGATGAGCCATCTTTTGAGGTTTGGGAAGAGATAATAGCCCGAGGGATCCAAATCCAGTTACCAATCGACGCCAAAAGTCCGCCCGATTCCGCATCAGCAAGTCCAAACAGTCTTTCGAAGTGCTCTCGCGTTCGTGTTTTTGGTCAGGAGTGAGCATGCGCGGCACCCAGCAGCAGAATAACTTTTTCATATGCAGAATATTGCTCAAAATATGGCATGTGCGGTCTGTACTAATCTTTGTGGTATCTGCTAGCTGGCGCACCTTCACTTTCCGGTCAGCCAACACCATTTCATGTATTTTTTTGATATTGTCCTCTGTAACCGCATCGTTCTCTGTAACTTGATCGGTAGTGGAGTTGCGGCGACCACGAAACTCTCGAAACCAATATTTGACGATGTAATCTGACGGAGCATTAGCCCCATAATATTTATCCAACTTTTCTTTTGTTTCCTTCGCCGTTTTGCCTCTCAAAAAATAATGTTTTATGAGATAACGAAAATGTTTTTGTCCATACTCAACATGAAGCCAAACACGTCAACAACAATCAGCTGTCAAAACAAAACTAAAGACAGTATCGCACTGAAATTTGGCATGTCTGCCTAAATATGAACGGACTTCAAGGCACCATAACCTTTTTTCAAGTAGCAGTGCATTCTGGCGGTCAAGGAGGTAACTTTTCACTCCATCTAGTATAGTAATCGGCGTACGCTAGTAGTTGCACAGACTTTTGAAACACTGTGCCCGTAGTGTTCGCTTGTGAATTCCACCTAATTCTTACAAGTATGATGTTAAGAAAGTCCCATGATAGCCAAAACAAACCAAAACCTTTCTCCACATCAAAGATCTCGGTTAATTCGGTACCGACTTTGAAGGAGCAGCAAGAGTTTTCAATCGTCATTCTTCAGAGATGGGCAGGCTTGGCAGGGATTCCAAAACGAAACTTGGCTCTATAGAGCTTGTCTCTGTAAATGCTGTCATATGCGGTCATAAAGTCGACGAAAAGATGGTCCATTTCGATTTGCACTCCTCGAGTTTTTTCGAGCCTTGGAATTGGTTTTTCCCGAACTGAAACCGAACTAATAGAGGCCCATCAGGTTATTGACTAGATTTATGTATGCTGCCCACCAAATCAGTTCTAGCAGCTTTTAATACCTCAGTCGATAAGCCATCAGGTCCAGCTGCTTTTCAGCATTCACTCCCACCGTAACAAATATGTTACGTAGGGCTGAGACAGTGTCACTTTAGCATTCTGAAAATGGTCACCTATAGTTGTTAATCACAAATTACTTATAAAACTCTTTTTAGACAGGCGGTAGCTGCCCTATTTTCGAGTTTATGAAGGAAGAGTTCCTAAAGACTGTGATTTGAAATTTGGCCCTTGGCAAAAAGATCGATAGGTCGAAAAGACGACGGCGCATAATTTAGCTTGATACCTGAGCAGAATCATATGCCACCTAATAATAATGTAGGAGCAGTTAATAAAAGTAGGAATAGGGGAATGGAAATCAATTGCAGTTTTCAATTTAGAATATTCCTTAACAAGATATTAGATGCGACGTTTAAAGGAGTTCCTTTCGTGGAGAACATACCATCATCTTCTTTATAGGTCGAAAAAATATTCAAAGAAGTGATCAGATATGCTTTCAGAGAGGATGGTTTTGCAATCGATTGGGAAGATACAAAATATCTGCGTCTGATTTTTGTCACGGTGCTCTCGACATTCTTGGGGTATGAAGCGACACAAAAAAGTATTTCTTGGCGTGACAGTCCAGTCTGAACAGGGGCTTAGTTTCCCCTTATTACTCTGTTGTCCGCCTTAATGAGGAGGGCCTACGATTACCGACCCCGAACTGAGGGAGAGTGAGGAACGTTTATCATAGGAAAATGATTTTACTTTTGAAAGTTTACCTATCTACCTTTGCAAATAACATTTTCTGCATTTTTGTTGGTGTTAGGCAAGTTGGCCTTGGCCAACGTATCCAGTGTGTCACACTACAGCAAACGGGATACGCCCTCTAATATCCATGCAGTGTTCCTCCGACCTCTAAACAATATTATTTGCCTTGTGCTATTGCAAGCACTAAATCTTCTTATTAAGAAGGCCGGAAGTCTTTTCAGGAGGATGTCTGGGAAACAAATATGCATCAGGCTACTTATTTAGTAACTCCGGGTGTAGCATTTTTTTCATTTGCTGTGTATACCAGTACTGTGTCTAATTTGACCCCTTAGTTACACATATTTTCACAAACTGCCTGGAGTTTTTAGTTACGAAGATCTTAGTCGACCATTGTTGAAGAATGTTAGATACCTTTGCCGTATCAACAAGGAATATTAGATTAATGGAATAATATTGTAAATGACTTTAAAGGGCTATTTGTATACAATCAGACACACAGACTGGAATTCTAATATGATCGTAACGCCGTGGAGGCTTTAAAAGTCATTTCATTGCTCCACAGAAGTCTAATAATAAAACCAGTTCCCACATTTAATCCATTCAGTTTCGGGACGAAAAGGTCGGCCAACTCTATAGGTAACGTTCAGTATTCACTACATACATCGGTCTCTTCTTCGTCATCGTTGAAAGAAAAATAGCCCAATAATATCGCCTGCTCGCACACCGGAAACATATGTGATTCACCAAAAAAGTTAATTTTTGAAGAAAAATAGTGTCCCTTCGCTCCAGCATCGGTTGAGCAAAATGGTGATGTCCTGTGTAGCTCAGTGATCTTAATTCCTGTGGTATTTAGGCCAAAATCGTAAAATAGGGTAAGTAATGTCCAATTGTTTGGTAATGTGACATATGATAAGCAAGTTGATTTATTACATTACCCACGAATGGACCACTTTTTCGGGGCGTTTAACCACTGCGCGAATCCCGGACAGAAAAAATCAGGAATTTTGCAAAATGTATGAAAATCAAAAAAATGTTTTGTTTTGTGGTAAACGACTCCATGGCAAAAATTGTCTTAGATTGTATTTGACATCTGTCAAAAAGATCAGTCAATAGATCATTTAATGACAACTGACATTATCCACAGAATCGAAATTTTTATCCTATTGATGCCATTATATATGGAATATACATAATATCGTTCATAAGTCCGCAGCGGCTTCTTTGGGTAGCGCGTATCCAAAATGTCCAATTTTCTATGACTCTGGCGCATAAATCAGGCTGAATTTGACCGATGGCATCGTTTATATTGGCTTTGAGGGCCGCTGCGGTTTCTGGATTATACCCCACAAGAAAAAGTCTCAGCGCCTAGTTCACATCACCTCCACGTGAGATGACCATGCCCTTGAATCGCTAGTGTAGAATTTCCAATGTGGCGTAAGCTGTGTGGCACGTAGCGCCGTCCTGTTCAAACCACATGTCATTGGCGTCCATATCATTCAATTCTGGTAAAAAGAAGTCGGTAATCATCGACCTATTTCTTAAAGAAATATGGACCGATGACGCCGCTGGCTCCAAATCTACACAAAACATTGAATTCTTCGGGATGCATTGGACGCTCTTGGATCTCATTTGAATTTGTATCGTCCCAAATTCGACAATTCGATATTCATTCAGAAATGGGCCTTATCGCTAAAGATGGTTTTTCGATGAAAATTAGGGTCAGTTCCCAACTACTCCAGAGCCCCTTCAGCGAACTCACGTCCTTGTCTATGGTCATTCACCTTCTGCTCCTGGGTCGGTTGAATTTTGTACGGCCCAAGTTAAGATGCAAAATTCGCCAAGTTGGGGTCTACGAAAGGCCGAGTTCTTGTGAGCGACATTAAATCGACTGCCTCTGATTCTCTTACAGACTTTCACGGATAGCGGCGATGCTTTCGGCAGATTTTGCTTTTCGTCGACGTACGGATGTTGGTTTATGGTTTATTGAACAAGTGGACCCAGGTTTATCCACCACACTGCGAATTGTCCTCTTGGTAGGACGATTATGGCGACCATAAAATGGGCAAAGCTCGCGGAACGTTTCTCGAGCAGAGCATTCACTTTGATAACAATTTTATCATTTGCACGTATTGTTGAACGATATGTGCATCCATGGTGATTCGGTAAAACGGACTGCATAAACGTCAGCCAATTTGACAGATGTAGCTTCAACAATATGGCCGCTATCAACTGTTAAAACTCGGAAGTCCGTATTGGAAAACCCTGTACACATGCGCGAGCAGCTATTATGCTACACCAGAACAGCGAGTTTTTTCCTGGTTATGACTGGTCGATTTAGGGATATACCCGTATAAGGAAAAATGCTCTACTTTTCCGAAATAGCTCTTAAAACGAGCCATAGCAGGATAGTTATGTTCACACGATTATTGATCTGACGAGTTATGAAATTAGTATATAAGCATTGTATTTACCATTTTATTACCACTTCAAGAATAGATATTTATGAGCTTGCTTCATAAAATGCGCGTCTACTATTTGAGTGCTAAGAGTACAAGGAAAGATCCTTTCGTGATATGACCTGGGGGAGACTGAAGGTTTACTTTTATGAACGTAACATTTCCAATATGTACTTCCGAAGTAGTCTATGCCGATATTTTTTCTTCAGTTTTCTTAAATTTTGTTTTTTACCCATACTACTTAACTTTATAATTGAAAACCAAGTATTAAAAACATATACATATATATTTTTGCATAAACAATTCCTAGTTTAAACAAGCTACAGTATTGAACAGAGATGTGTAATTTAGTACTGTAAAAAAAACGAAAGTAATAAAAAGATGTATTCCGTAAACTCATTTCTTTTTTTAATCCGGAACCTGAAAGATTTATCGTAAAAAAAAAACAAACCACACAATGGAAATAAATAAATATAACTAATAGTAACCAGACAAAAAAAAAACATAAATTGTTTATTGTGTCAAAAAGATGAAAATAAAATATTTAATGCACTTAGAGAAATTGAATATTACAACTCAATGCTTTAATTTGAAGTTCATCCAAAAAGTATGTATGATACAATATGTATATCGAAATAGTTCAATAAATAGAAGAAAAATATATTTAGTTTAAATTAATACTTTTGCATTCCTAAAAGGTTCTTGTTATATTTATTTTTGTATACTATAGTAAAAAAAAAAATAATATGTATAAATAAATGACCTAAAACTCCTTTTAATTGTAAATAAAACGTTGTATATTATAGGAAAATTATTGTAAAACTTTAGTTAACTTAAGAAAGATTTATTTACTATATATTCAATTTAAGTAAAAATAAGAAAATTTAAGGAATGGAAGAGAAATTCAAATAAAATCCAATAAACGAGAATATTTGAAGGAGATGCAATAAATTTAATTTTTTTTTCGATATTATTCATGTTTTTCTTATAATTTCGTAAGAGGGCCGCAAATGACAGTAAGTTATTTTGTCTGGTGTTTTTAAATTCGGCTACATAATATTTTATTCGACTCCTTTGTTGTATATTTGGTACAGCGCCAAATGGAATCGTCTTGAGTCCAAATGGGGCATTCGTAAATTTTCGGATGTATAATAACATATAAGAAACTTATTGAAACCTTTCTAATACTGGTAAGGCTAGCAAAAATAGTCCTTAACTGCTCTCTGAACTGTCCTTAACAGAACGGAAAAAATAAACCTAGAAACCCCAGATTGCTTGATTGACCGTATTGGACAGGTAACCTACTTATTGCTGTCGGACAAACTTTTCAACAAAAGTCAATAACAGGTTTCCAAGGGCTTGATCGAGAGATCAAGTCATTATGAGAGATTTGTTTGCTTGTGAAATAAAGACGCAGTTGGCAATCAGAGTTCAAAGCGAAAAAGACAAACAAGTCAGAGATTCTGACCTCAATTCAATTCAATTTATTATAAAGTCTTTTATAGCGGATGGATTACAATATTAATTATTAATTAACTAAATTTAATATAAACATTAGTGATAATTACTTGAAATTAAAAATATTGGAAAAGGAAGGGTTGTGGAGAGAAGGATAGTGAAAAGATTTAAGGAATAGTCCAGAAAATACTTTTATCTATTTAAAAAATTTCAAGAGAGTAGTTATGTGTTGCTTATTCAATGTCTACTAATACGGCACTTTTGAATTTAATAGCTTCAATTGTTTGCTTTGTTGTTGTTGAAAGTTGGTTCCAGAGCCTGGTGACATACACAAAGAAGAGACGCGACGAGTTCAAATAGTTGAAAGAGGGCGTTATAATATTAGACGTTCTGGAGGACTGAGCAGATTGAAGTTTATTAAAAAGATACTTAGGGGATTTGCTGTTTATGATCTTGTGCATGAACAAAAGACATCGAATTTATTGGAACTGCTGAAACGAACATCCAAGAACCAGCTTGTGACAGTGTGAAATGTGTTCATACCGACAGAGACCATACACGTACGTAACCATATCATTAAAGCAACTTAAGCTTGCAGTAAACAACAGTGGCATAATCAATAATAGGCATAAGTTTTTATTAACATTAGCTTAGTGTCAACCGGAGTAAAATTAGAAGACACCTGAAGTTTACGTAGCCCAGTATAGATTCGTCCAATAACATGGTTTGTATGGTCAGCGGCAGATAGAGAACAATTTAATTTGAAGCCGAGATTTGTGACAGCATCCATAAATTGTTCAAGCTTACCGGCGGCAGCAGATCAGTATCGTAATGCTTCTTAGAAATAAGAACAAACTGGGATTTCTTAGGATTCAGATTGAGACCATTGCATAGTGACCAGTTGTATATTGCTGACAGGTCTTCATGTAGTCCTCAATGAGCCCAATCGGTCGTGACAAGTATATCTGAGCAACATCGGCGTAGATATGAGTGTTTACATTCAGGCATACTTTGGTTAGGTCATTAATAGAAATACAGAAAAGTATTGGTCCTAATATTGATCCCTGCGGTACTCCTGCCGTTAAGATTTTAAACCGTGATTTTGTTCCCTCAATAACAACCCCTTGAAAGCGATTTTTTAAATAATTACTTATCAGACCCACCGATCTTGCACTAAAACCAAAATATAGCCTGAGCTTATGACATAGTACTTTATGATCCACGCTGTCAAAGGCCTTGGAAAAATCTAGTAAGCAAAGCACCGTTATCTCGCCTGCATTATATTTGACCTTTATATCGTCGAGAATTTTAATCATAGCCGTCGAACAGCTATGATGTTCTCGAAAACCTGACTGTACAGGGGATAGCAAGCAGTGTTGGTTTAGGTAACTTGAAATTTGGCGAGCGAGAATTTTCTCCAAGACCTTTGACAAACAAGTCCAAGTCAGAAGCTGCAGATGGCTGAGGTTTTTTCTGAACCGGAATAACCTTAGCCAACTTCCAACTATCAAGGAAGGTAGAGCACGTAATGCAAAAATTGATTACGTGTGTACTTGTAAAAGAGATTATGATATGAGGTAATATCATCTTCACAAAGCGAATGGGTACACTATCCTCACCTATAGCATTGGACTTAAGAGAACGAATGGTATTTACCACATCAACTTCTAAGCGACTACAAAGTCATATTCAGAGCAAAAAAAACTGTTGGCTATCTGGATTAAAGCACGGACTATTTGGAGAACTAGAAAAGAAAAAAACGCCTCGTTAAGGTCGTTTGCATTCGGAACGTTATCGACAACGGCCTCTTTTCCCACACCAATTGATCGGAGATTGCTCCGCAGCTTCTTAGAGGTTTGGTCGGTGCTCAGTTTCGATAGAAAATAGCTTTTTTTCGCTCTTCGGGTCACAAAAGTGGAGTGGTTGCGAGCACGACAAAAGAACTCCCAATTAAGACTTGAGGGCCTAAGCTTCCATCTAGCGTACAACTTGTTACGAACCTTCATGGCATTGTGAACCTCAGTTGTGAGCCACGGAAACATTGTATTTTTAATAGCAAGCATTTTTAGAGGAACGTTAAAAAGGTTGACGAGCAGGGTTTGCAATCCATATTTTCATTGGCATTCGAGGCATAATAGCAATCATTCCAAGGGAGAAGACTAGCATTTAGTTGTAACATACTGTTGTCGATAGAGGAAAAGTTTCTAAATTGAAAAGATGATGGTTTAGAGGAACGAGATAAGTCAACATTGTACGTATAATATATTAAATCATGATCAGAAATGCCGGCTAGAGATAGCTGATCCTGGAGTAGCAAGTTTGACCGATCTGAAACCATGATAACGTCGAGTAGACTAGGAGGAACCCCTGGAGCGAATGGGGTAGCATGGGAGTTAATAATAGTCAGCCCGGTTGAAGCCGCAAAATCTAAGAGTCAACGTGCTCTGTTCTCGTTTTTAAGAGATCGCCACAGATAATACTATCGTCATATAGAGCAGTGAACTCAATGATTACCGAAAACAGTGGCTCTGGAGAGTGTCATTGGTTTGGATTGTACGCAACACCAATCAGACATTTTGAGTTGCAGTCACTAACTTCAAGTAGGAGGTATTAAACAACGCTACCTTCAGATTTCCTTAGTATGTTGTACTTAAGTGAGGAGCCTTCTCTGCACAACTGAAGCGCATGTCTTAATAAAGAGCTGTTTTCTTGCGTTAAACTCTCGTTGATATAACATATATACATACACGCGTGAGGCAGAAGACGAACGATCATCAGGCAGCGGTTGCCGTGAGTTGTCCAGTTGTTGTAGTGACAGGGATTTATTGGCGCGAAAAGCTGCCCTTTGCTCTATATGCAATGAGAGTCTCACAAGCAGCGGTCCGTGGCCATCGGTGGGTTTGGTGCTCAGACGAAATTCATCGAAGTGCGGGCAAATGTGGTGACCCAACTTTGCAGCAATTTTTCTTACAACCTCAGTTTTCGTTGGGTGTCCGTGGTATGTCGTGCAAAATTACGTCACACAGTCGCTCCTTACGTCGTATGTCCGCTAGTTCCTCTCTTAGCTTTCGATTTTCATCTTGAAGGTCGGATAAGTTGCTATCAAAGAGTTGCACTTTATTTTCAAGAGAAGCAATGACATCGCACACTTTTTTATTAAAATCAGATTCAAAGTAGCAATTTGAATTTTTTCATTAGGCTGGATTCAAGATCGCGGAGCTGGTTTTTTATCAGATGCATTTGATTTGCTTATTTTTACTGCAGGAGATTTATCTGGAGTTGATGCGGGGTTACTTGTAGGTTTCTCTTTGAGCGCTTGCTAACGTGTTGTGGTAGACATAGTGATGAACAAAGGAAGTAATAGCAGGTACACAGGAAATAATTTGTTGTTCCGTTCCACTGCCTGAATCACTTGACAGTTCAGAACTATTTCGATTCAACAAATTGACAAAAAAAAAACCTTCAACTTTCGGTGTAATATTGATGAGCTGGTTAAAAAAAAAAAATACTCTAACAAACAGGAAAAATACTCTAACACGTCTATGCACTTGACGTACTTTCACATTCTCCTTGCATAAATTATTTCGATTCACAAAAGCGCTCAGTAAAATGTGGGTCATGGGTCATGTGAAGGAACCATCCTGCAATGAGATCAGAAAAAAGTCAAATATGGTTTTGGCGTATCGTTAGGGTTCTCGGATAATCACTGCTATTTCCGCAATATTTAGAGAATGAACATGACCATAAAAGTTACGTACCGGTTCAACCCATGTTTTCAACATTCAGCGATTCAATAGGGATCCCCATTAGCTTGTAGAAAGTTAACATCTTTAAAAAAAAAAATGCATAGGCAGGTTAGATTAACTCTTGTTCCCTCACCAGATTCGTTTTTCGTATAGCTCTGGCCAGTATATATAAAACAAATAATACGAACATAAAAAAGAAATGTCATTGTTTGAAAAATGTAAAACAGAAATAATTGAACAAACTTATTTTTGAATATTTGCATATCATCAATTTATTAACTTAAAATTATAGAAAAAGTATTATTTTATAACTCATTACTCAAACATCTGAAACACTTTTGAAATTAAGAAAAGTGTTGTAAGCATACTGGCTGGGAACAGTCCATGCACTCAAACCTTGCTTTTCTTTGTAATTTGTCCTTAGCCCAACAAAGTTTACATGATGACTTCTGGCTTCATAACTTGTGCATTTTTCATTCTCTCGTCAATTTGTGGTCTGACAAGTTGGTTCACAAGTATATCAAGGGACTTATGGCGAGCAATTTCTCTGAAGTTCATTGTCAATCATTTTTTTTTTGTTCGTTCCTTTTGAACGTTTTCGACTCCTAGGTCTCTGTGGATATCATCGTTTCTAATGTACCACGGTGCATTAACAAACCCTGGAAGGACTTTGTTTTGGAATGTCTGTAAGACGTTAACGTTACTAATTTTGGTACAACTCCAAAGCTGTATACCATATGTCCAGATCACTTGCTTGTATAGCAGCAATTTTTTTTCTAAACTGAGCTTGGAATATTTTCCAAGAAGCCAATACATGTCTCTATTCTTAATCTCAAACTCTTCACGTTTTTTCTTAACGTGTGCTCTCCATTTAAATTTAGCGTTGGTGTCATACCAAGATATTTGGCCTCGTTCGTGAAAGGAATTTGTACTGCGTTGATAAACACAGGTAGATTGTCAGTTTTTTTGAGAGGGAACTCTAAATCCGTGTAAGGGGACGTTGCAACTTAGCAGTTGCTTCTTCAACGATTTTAGATGTTGCTTAAATGGCAGTGTCATTATAAAATGTGGCTAGCACTGTATCGTCCATTTGCGGTGTGTCACGGGTAAAAAGCAAATATAGCAGAGGGCTAAGAACACTTCCTTGCGGCAACCCCGCCTTTATTGTCTTAAGATTGAAATATTTGTTTCCGTGTGTGACACGAAAGAGTCAGTCATCTAGTATGAACTTAAAATATGAAACAATTGCACGAGTAGACTTGTCGAAGTTTATATTTCAGACCTTCATGCCATACCTTATCAGACTAACTTACACTCGATTGCTCGTTCAATTACATCGGTTATTCGATGAACTTGGTCAACAGTAGAGTGTTGGCTTCTAAAGTCAAATTGATGATCGGGCAAGAGGCGATTTGTGTCAATAATCGGTTTAAGACGATTGAGTAAGATTCGCTCGAAAACGTTCGATATAGTCGGGAGGTGCGATATTGGTCTGTATGACATGACTTCAGTCAATAGTTTACCGGGTTTCAAAACCATAATAACTCCGGCAACTTTCCACTGATGCGGTACATACTCTAACATTATGGTGGGACTTATAAGATAGAACAGTTTTAGCAAAGTTTTTTTCGGTAGCGCTTTAAGTATCTCTCCCGTATTTAAGTCATATCCTGGGGTTTTATTGAGCTTAAGCGTGTTTATAATTTGTCTAAGTTCCCTAAGTGTAGCCTTTTCTATTGGAAGGTTTGTCGTCACGTCTAGCGTATTGTCATTCTCTGGAAGCACTTCACCGTCGAACGGTTTGAATGTTTCTGCAAGAAGTTCGGCGAAAACGTTAGCTTTTTCTTTATCTTCTTTCACCCAGTCATCCTGGTTTCTTAATTCATGCGGTTTTTTTTTCAAAATTTGAACGTTTACGAGTATTTAAGAAAAACATCTACAATAGTATTATTCAAAGTATTGCCCATCTGAAGCTATGACTTTTTCCCATCTTTCTGGCAATTTGTGGACCCCATCCCAAAAGAACTGCGCCGGCTTGGCAGCCAAGAATGAATCAAGCCAATTTCTGATATTCTGCTCTGATGTGAACCGTATTTCAGTGAGGGCATTCTGCATCGACCGGAACAAATGGTAGTCCGAAGAGGCAAGGTCTGGGCTATAAGGCGGGTGGGGCAAGACTTCCCATCCACTGTTTTCCAAATAGTTTTTAACCGGAATAGCAACGTGGGGCCGAGCGTTGTCATGATGGAAAACTATTGCCTCGTGTCTGGTCGCATATTCCGGGCGTTTTTCAGCCACTGCTCTCTTCAAACGGATTAATTGTGTTCGGTAGCATTGTCCATTGATGGTTTCACCCGGTTTCATAATACAGCACACTCATCTGATCCCACCAAATACAGAGCATTACCTTCGCGCCATGGATATTCGGCTTTGCCGTTGATTTGGCTGGTTGGCCGGGTTTCAAATATGATTTTTTGCACTTGGGGTTGTCGTAATAGATCCGTTTTTCATCACCAGTAACAATCCGATGCAAAAATTACTTTCCTTTGTGACGTTCCAGCAGCATTTCAGACATGCAAAACCGTCTTTCGTCGTCTCTCGGCTTGAGTTCATGTGGAACCCAATTTCCTTGCTTTTGAATACGAGGTCAATACTGAAACAGCAACACTGCTCCTGTCAACAGGCATCTGTCAGTTGACTCCTGTCAAAATTTAAACTTGCTGCGTCAGTTAGTTTGTGTTTGACAGCTATTTTTATCAGACTACTCACTAATTTGAGGAGAAAATGGAAAAAAGTGAATTTCGTGTGCTTATTAAGCATTATTTCTTGCGAAAAAAAACCATTACCGAGACCAAGGCTAAGCTTGATAAATACTATGGGGACTCTGCACCATCGATTTCAATGGTAAAAAAGTGGTTTACTGAATTTCGTTGTGGCCGTACAAGCACTGAAGATGCCGAACGTCCTGGACGCCCAGTTGAGGTCTCTACACCCGAAACAATCGAAAAAATTCACGATATGGTGTTGGCCGACCGAAGATTGAAAGTGCGAGAGATTGTGGAAGCCGTAGGGATCTCGCATGGCTCAGTGGTTTCAATTTTGAATGATCACTTGGGCATGAGAAAGCTTTCCGCAAGATGGGTGCCGCGTTTGCTCACAGTCGACCACAAACGCAATCGTGTAACAACTTCACAGGAAGGTTTGGCGTTGTTTAATCGCAATATGGAGGAGTTTTTGCGCCGTTTTGTAACCGTGGACGAAACATGGATCCATCACAACACACCAGAGAACAAACAACAGTCAAAACAGTGGGTTTCTAAGGGTGAATCGGCGCCAAAGAAGGCCAAGGTGGGTTTGTCAGCCAATAAAGTTATGGCGACTGTTTTTTGGGATGCACGCGGGATAATCCACATTGACTACCTTCAAAAGGGAAGAACAATCAATGGGGAATATTATGCCAACTTATTGGACCGATTCAATGACGATTTGAAAAAAAAACGACCTCATTTGGCCAAGAAAAAAGTTCTTTTCCACCAAGACAATGCAAGGGTGCACACATGTGCAGTTGCCATGGCAAAAATCCATGAATTGGGCTATAAATTGCTCCCTCATCCACCCTATTCTCCAGATTTGGCTCCGAGCGACTACTTCTTGTTCCCAAACCTGAAGAAATGGCTTGGTGGAAAAAGATTTGACTCCAATGATGAAGTCATCTCGCAAACAAAGGCCTATTTTGAGGACCTCGACAAATCATTTTTTTTGGAAGGGATAAAAAAATTGGAGAAGCGTTGGACAAAGTGTATAGAGCTCAAGGGAGACTACGTTGAAAAATAAAATTATTTTTTTATCAAAAAACCTGTGTTTTAATCCAAAAGTCACGGACTTATTGACCCGCCCTCGTATATCCAGCTGCTTTTAAACGTTTCGAAATGGCTGCTTGAGTGACACCCAAAGATTCTGCGAGCTCTTCCTGTGTTTAGCAACAATCTTCATAGATTAATGCTTCCAGTTCTTCATCTTCAAACTTTTTTGGCTGCCCAGCCCAGGACGTTCATCGTCTTCCAAGCCAAAATCACCACTTTTAAATCGTGCAAACTATTTTTGGCACGTTCGCTCAGCTAGCGTATGTTCACCAAAATACGATGACTTTCGACAGCAGTTTTCTTTATATCAAAGTAGTAAAGAAGAACTCGACGCAAAAACACGTTTTCAGGCACAAAGTTCGACATATTTTAGTGAAAAAAAATTATTGTTGTTTACTCTTCAAATGAATGACATATACTGAAATGACGTACAATGACAGTAGCTTTCCAACGCATGGTCCAATGGAATAATACAAGTTACGCCGCGAATTAAGTTATAGACCCATATGGAGTAATTGGTATCTTTTGTCGTTGTGAGGCTTTCTAGGTAGTCATTAACACCTTGGTTATTGATAGATTTTCTCAACAAGTTGCAGAGCCTATTAAAGGACGTTTTATCTTGTTGAGCCCGAGTTTCATGCCACTTTTCCCGCGCTCTTCGTTTCTTCCTTATCATTTCCCTGATTTCCGGCGGGTATCTTATGCCGATACTGGCAGCGTTGTTCGATTCGCGTGGATTGTTATTCCAGGCCGCTTGCTGTATGGCTTCAATAAACCGACCAACTTCTTTTTCAAGTTGATACGGCGTTCTGAGTTAAAAACTCAGTATCTTCAACAACCTCTATTCGGAAATCTTCCCAGTGAGTTTTTTTGTTGGATAATCTGGGTGGTCTTTGTTTCTTAACCAAGGATTCGCAAAATGAAAGGATAATTGGAGAATGATCGGAGGAAAGATCGAAGCTTTCTTTAACTTTGACGTAACTAGCGTTTACTCCTTTTCCGATAAAGGAGTCTATCAGATCGGGTGTTTTGGCGACATTCGTAAATAATGTACGCAGCTAGCGCGGCAACGTCCAAAAGATTGTAAAAGAATGGTAAAGACCAACGCTTGGCGCCTCTAGGAATTTTGCCGTTGTACAGCACTCCTTTCACGTGAAAACTGCCCACCACACTTTTATACCATATTTCGCTGGTTTTGAGGGAATATACTGGGTAAATTTTGTAGGTCCTCTGTATGGGAAAAGTTGTTCAGCCACAGTTATAGCGAATCTTGGTATGTATAAAGATCCTAATTGGGATGTATTGTCCATACATCCATTATTGGCCCCGCTTTATGTGAATCAACTTGTTTATGTCTGGTCAGACTTGTGGGGTAGCAGAAAGGATTATAATTGATAAATTATTTTTTTTTGTAAGTATTCTGAACAGGAATGTATTCTTATACAGGGTGTCCCAGTTTACCAGTATAATCCTTTAAGGATTATATGACAGGGGGGCCTATTCTCACTTCATTTTCAGGTTATAAAAGTGGGTGACCTCTAATTTGGAGGTGTAACCACTTTAAACGCTATAAATCTAAACTAGTACAGGTGCAAAAATAGTTTTGGACATTTTGGAAAGATAATTTAGTAGTGCATACAAGTTTTAAATGCCTTGGGTACATCTGTGCAGCAACAAAAAAGTTATGACTCGTTAAACTCAAAACTATGAAAATTTTCTGTTCCATTTTTTTATTAAAATGCCTTTTTCTTAAAATTTTTATTTAATAAATTTTGTGAAATTTTATGAAATTTTTATCCTTGCAAAATTTCCTAAAAATTATTTTTAGAAACTTTTTTACGTACGATGAACAGTTTTTGTATTGTAGTAAAAGCCATTTTTCGTCAAAGAAAAATGGTCAAACCAAATTAAGTGAGAATAATAAACTAAGGTACCTATGAGCAATGCAGTTAACAGCTAATTGTCGAATGGAAAGAAAATATCGTAAAAAAGAATAATTCTTTGTTAATCTTTTTTTTTCAATTTGACATTGTTTCAACTGATCAACAGTCGACATTTTGCTCTGTAAGTGAACAGCCGATTGATAAATTGAACTTCACAAAATATATACAAACCGTGAATTCGCGGAAATAGTGTTTGTATACGGGTTCTGCAATGGAAACGCTTCGTTGGCAAGATTGGAGTACCAACGGCAATACCCAAATCATAGAACACAGTGCATCCGGCCATTCGCTGATACGTACGCCGATACCGGGTCAACTGCACCAAAAAAAATGAAGACGTTCAGACGCGGTGGCAGAAGTTGAGGATGGGATTTTTCCTGCTGTGGAAGTTCAGCCTTCAGTCAGCGTCCGTACACTAGCTGTGCAGTTGGTGCTTCCCAGAACCAGCATTCACAGGACTCTGCAGAGAAATAGATTACACCCTTTCCATTTGACACCGGTACAAGATTTACTACCAGGTGATGCGCAAAGAAGAGTGGAATTTTGCTAATGGATATTGCGCACACATGAAGAAGACGGGCAATTCCTCAAGAATATTCTGTGGACTGACGAAGCGCAGTTCACAAGATATGGGGCTACAAACCACCATAATTTGCACCATTGGTCAGACTCCAATCCCCATTTTAAATGTTTGGGCTGGATTAATAGGGAATTCTTTAGTAGGTTCGCACGCTCTTCCACAAACCGTTAATTCCCATTACTACCTGGAATTTTTTAGAGAACGATTTCCGGAGCTCCTTGGAAATGTTCCTCTTGTTCAGAGAAGGGCGATGTTCTTTCAACAAGATAGAGCACCTTGTCACAGTAGCAGCGGGGTAACTTCGTTCCTCAACCATACTTTTAACGAACGATGTATTGGTCGATTCCGCCCTAACCCTTTGTCACCCAAATCTCCTGACCTAACACAAATGGATTTTTTTCTTCTGGGGTGCTATGAAAGAATAGGTTTATTTTAGAGAAATGTCGAGTCTGGTAGAGCTCCAAGAAAATATTAGTGTAGCTTCAGAAGATATGAAAATAATTTTGATGACCGTTAATCTGTCATCCGAAAGGGTTAAAAACGCCCGGAAGTGTATTCAAATGGAAGGAAGGCATTTCGAACAATTACTATAAACATTCCATAGATTGTTCCAAAAAGGTCCTTCTCAGGACCACATAAAAATATCTAAGCGGTTTTATGAGTAATTCAATAGGTACACTTCTTTTTGGCCATTTTTGATTGACGAAAAATGGCTTTTACTAAAAAATTTGTTGATCGCACGTAAAAAAGTTTCTAAACATAATTTTTAGAAAATTTTGCAAGGATAAAAATTTCATAAAATTTCACAAAATTTATTAAGTAAAAGTTTTAAGAAAAATGCATTTTAAGTAAAAAAAAATGGAACAGAAAATTTTCATAATTTGAGTTTAACGAGCCATAACTTTTTTGTTGCTACACAGATGTACCCAAAACATTTAAGACTTGTATGCACTACTAAATTATCTTTCCAAAATTAAACAACTTGTCACGTCTGTTTTGCAACTCCTTTGCTACTTCACAGCCACGGAAATTTGCTACGTGTTTACCCCTGCAGTTGACACAAGTCGGAGGGGTTTGTTTGCTTACGTTGCATTCTTTGGACAGGTGTTTGCCTGCGCATTTTACGCACCGAGGCTCTTTTTGGCAGTAAGCTTGCGTATGGTTAAATTCCTGGCATCGCTTACACTGCGGGTTCAGTTTCGAGTTTTTGCGTCGAGGCTCAATTTTAACAATAATGTTGAGGATTGACTTAATATCGTATATTTTTTGGGTATGTTCAGTGTTCTCAAAGGTTAGCATAAAGAGGGGAAGGCTACGTTTAACTGTCATATCCTTTCCTTCAATTTTTTGTTTCTCTCGCTTTTCGATGTTGACGACATCAATGATTTTAAAACCCTTGTTTTTTAAATCATTTACGATATCTTCTTTTGGGCAAGACGGCTGCAGTCCTCTGGCGACGACACGAATAGGTCTTTCGCACTTGTTCTCGTATGTGAACCATTGGATTTTTTCGACGCTTAACTTGCGAGAAAGAATGCGATAGTTGTCAGCGTCCTTGACGTTGACTTTCCATACATTATTATTGCGCGATGTTACTATATAGTCCGATCTCGGCAGGGTCATCAATATGTTTTGGAGTTTCTTGTAATCTGAAACTCCAGTGACATTGATTGGCGGGGGTGTTCGTTGTTTTTCCGCTTTGATTTTTTCAGGACTCATGTTATTGTTGACATTTTTCTTCGATTCATCTCCCTTTGCTTCACGTTGAGAGACGATTTTGGGAGAAGACGCAGCTTTACGCTTTTTTCCGGGACGTTTTTGCAAGATCCAGTCGGTTTCTCGACCTAGCTCTTCTTCATCTGTTTCGTAGATATTTTTAACAGATTCAATAGACATAACGTCGCTGTTTGACTTTTCCTTGGTTTTCAGTTTTTCCAGTTCTTTTTTAAGATCTTCGCATGTCGCTTCCATTTTGGTTAGCCTAGTACGAAGTTCGGTATTTTCGTCTTTCAGGCTATTTATTTTCGCTGAGGTCCATTCTTTGCAAGACGACGTTTTTGGTGTCGTTGGACTTCTTTTGTTATTTTCTTGTTTTGGAGATCTAGGTGGTGGATATGATCACAGACACCATTCTCTTTGGAATGAGAAACTTTAACCCTCATCTGATTAAGAGTATCAGACCAAAAGAAAAGGTTCGACTCGAGCTGTAAAGAGGCTGTCAGGGTTAGAGAAATGTTTTTTCGGTCCTTTAAGGCCAAACCGACAGAGGAAAACCGGTCGTTCGTCAAAAATATTAAAAATTCTGCCTCATCCTTTCTCCCAACGCTCATTTATAATTACATTCCAGCTGTCAGCTCTTTGTACAAGGCCAATCTACTTCCTGCACGCTTTGCGGCCAATTCAACACTTCCAGCTTGTGCTTTGTCCCCGCCTACACTTGAATGCATCGAATCTTCAACGGAACGAATCCACTTTCGCACCCATGTAGTAGTATGGTTTTCGTAGCAACAAATCTAATAATGATTTGATGTCACGTCTCACCGAAAAGTGGAACCAAAGGGTACATCAATTTGGTGAAAGCAAGATCGCTGCACTTGACATTTTTAAGGCATCTGATAGAGTTTGGCATCAAGCTCTTTTGTCGAAAATGCGTGCTTTTGGGATCGATGACTCTCTTCTTCAACGGATTAGAAATTGCCTTTCAGAACGTTCAATTCAAGTTGTCTTGCATGATTTCAATTCTGGTATTCACAAAATAAATGCTGATGTGCCCCAGGACTCCGTCCTGTCTCCGACACTCTTTTTCGTTTTCATCAACGATCTCTTATCTGTTACTTCTATTGGATTTGCTGACGACAGTGCTCTCTGCTCTGTAGAAGGGGAACGCCAGCATAAGTTAAACTCATTAAATTCCGATATTAACGGCAAAACTAATCGGGGAACCACTAACGGAGTAGAATTTAATGCTTCCAAGTAGATAGCATTATCTGCTGTCATCAAAATGAATTTAAATACCCACCCATTATCTATGAATGCCGAAACTGATAAACATTTCATCTTCGGTATGTGTGTCAATGACAACTTACATTGAGATGACCACATTTTCGGTGTCGTCAAAAATGCTGCGAAGTGTCCAAGTTTCCTGAAGCGATGTAGAAAATGTTTCACTCCCTCTGATCCGGGTACAATATATAGGGAATTCATCCTCCCAAACGAGAATTGCAATGCCCATATCTGGTCATGTGCCCCAAGGACCTTATTGGACTTGTCACTCATAGCCAATTGAGACACTTGAGCACCAACGTAATGTCTCCTGTCTTATCTTATTATATCGCCATTTCTACTACCAGTGCGTCAACGAAATTGCGAAATTCAAACTTTTCACTATAACACCCGTCTCGCTATGAATGCTAATCAGTATACCCGCAAGCCTACTGTTAGACATACTCTCAAATATCGCTGTCCTTCCCTAATCCGTACAACTCGCTTATGGAATGCCCTGCTGAAGTCTTTATTCCGTGGTCATTATAACAATCAGACATTTAAAACCAACGTACATCGGTACCTCTCTTTCTTTCCTCTCAATTTTCATTCGCCCGCGCTGCAACCAAACATTTTAAGGCTACTAGTAACTCATTGAGCGCGCCCTAAAAAAAACACTAAATAACTACCAACATTAAGAGGCCATACAATCATTTCATCACACACAAGTACAGGCGCTTGAATCCGGAGACTTGAAATGCTCGGAGCATAAAGTTATGACACTATAAAGATATGAAAAAAAGCCTTACCAGTTTCGGACTTCCTAAAAGTATTCGGTTTACAGGAGTCCAAAACCATTGAATTCATCTACTAATACTGCAAAAAATACAAGAAAAAAATGTAAGTAGACCTTTCTTCTAGTGCGGTAAGGAGATTTACTACATATATTCGCTACTTATTGACTTGTTCAGCATGCAGTTAACTCTGTCCTCGGTCTAAGGATCCGGTAAAGATAAGAACTAAATGCAAGGCATGTCAATTATGCAACATTACGGCCTCCCCCGACCAACAGATCAGCAATTATCTGCAGGCGACTTCAAGTTTGCCTTTAATCACCGGATTCCAGAAGGAACGAATGGAGACATAGCGAAGTCGTTCTCATTATACCCATCTCCATCTAAACAGACGGCTTTAATACAGTAATTCAGCCGAAGGCGTTGGCACAGCTGTTTTGTCAGCTTGGGTCAGAATAAAATGAATATTCTCGTCCAATATTGCAATATACATACACCGTCACCGTCTCTAATTTCAAACATTCGAGAGTAGTTAGAAGCGTTCGTGCGTCTCTCAACGAGAAGGTGAAACAGCCCAAGATACCATTAAGTCATTCTCAAGAAGTCCATCTCCATTCTTACTGACGACATTATAGTCGAAGGTGTTGACACAGCTGTCTTCTCTGTGGATAAATCTACCGTATCCTCGTCCAAGTGGAAGTTTCGGGTACTCATCAGGCTGCTGCTTGGCGCAGAATAAATCCAATACCAGGGTCGGGTATTGACATATCAATGTATACATTCGAGAGTTGCTGAACATCACAAGATCATATGCCAGGCTCCTAGGAACAAGGAACGCCAGTGTCCTTCGCTAAACAAATAACACAATTTCAAGCGTTCTGTCAGGTGGATTTGTTGCGATACCTGTGAGTCCATTTAGACTTAAATGGCTCATATTCGATCATAAACGGCGGAGAGAGCTTATTAAGCCCAGGAGAGAAGACATCTCAAATTACACAATCACAATCAAAGAACATTGTGCCATTAGAAGACATACGCAACGATTGAGCTTTCCTGGCAATTATTCCAGCACGAACTGCTGAGACGAAGTGTAAGAGAAAAGTTTGCCGCACTTTTCTTTGCAACTGTCTTCTTTCGGACGCAGAATGCAACACTGAGATATATCTATGATGATCAACGATACTGACAAATTTATTAAGAAATCGTTTTGAATGTACAAGTAGCTATGTCCTGTCTAGTGGTATGAAAATTGACCTACAACTCGTCTAAAGACACCCAAACGAGGATAGCTGTACTGTAACCTAGCCTAGGTCGTCTCACAGAATATTAGACCATCTATGAGTGAAATGTTACATAAAGATAGAACGCATACACATAGAAGACAGCCACTCTACCGTCTATCGCTGTAGGGGACTTATAAGAAATAATTACTATGTATTAAATAACTTGGCCTTTAATTCCATTTCATTGATTCCGCCTGCCAGACCAATGATATGACCATGGCCCTATGCTCTCGATAATGAACCATTCTGAGCAAGCTTAAGCCTATGGTTCTTTAATTGAAGGGCAGCTAAATCAAACAACATTACCCAACCTGGATACTTGAGGCTGTTATTTATTGAAGCCCAGGCCTCCATTTTCCAATAGACCTTGCTCTATAAACCATATGCTCGTCAACGAGGAACTTTCTCATGACAATGAATTTCTTACACGCTTTAAGGTCGAATTATGTACCTTGTAGCGACCTTTAAAGCTCCACGGGACACGCCGCCGAATAGTAATGATTAAGTGGATATGCGTATGAAAAAGTTAATATATGCACACATATGTTTATATTTCTAACAATTAATTTAAAATGCGTGTATAGGCCTCTCATTTAAACCATGGGAATATATTGTAGTAGGTACGTTGACGGTCCCAGGCGCTTGCTAAATTATGAATACTTCCCCATACACCATGATTAATGCTATAAGCCCTCTGAAACAAACACACATATGTATGTACTCGTACATATAAAACAACCGGCATTCAAAGACTACTATCAGAAGATAGATATTTTGTGATATTTTTACCACTCAACTGGAATGTTTTTCTTTTGGCATTCGTTTGTCCTTTTTTTTGTATTTCACTCTTACAACGAGGAATTCTGTTTCTGTCGACGACATCAAAAGTCAAAACAAGGAGACAAATCCACACCAAAATATCGCAACAACACGAACAGGGAGCAAGTAACAAAAAAAAAAAACAAAACAAAAAAAAAAACAAAAACAAGGAGGGGGGAAAAAATTCAAATAAAAAAGCAATCCAATATCCTTTTTTTGGGCGCCCCTTTTCTATATTCTATATGCTTTTGCATGCGGAATGGCCTAAGAAATAACTTGTGGTATTATCATTTTATTAGGCCATAAGGACTCCACCCAATGTGTGTCCGCATTTATAGATCCATAGTCGTACAACAAAATCATAACCATACACATAAAAACAAGATTATACCACACAGTCACACGCACAAACTTAAAATGGCGGCGTATCCGTCTATATATGATCCTTGCTGGTGCTCTTCCTTAGCGATGGGTCGGTCGGTGCCGGTGCCGGTGTCGATGTCGATGCCGATACCGAAATCGGGTCTCAGTCCTTAGTCCTTAGTAGTGGGTTGTCGTCATCGTCATCGTTGCTATCAGAAAGAGAAACTTCCCCAAAAAGCTCATATCCTTTTGTGAAAACACACACACAAAAAAAAAATAAAATAGACAGAAAAACATTCACCCGTTCAGCTATGCAGAAAGCGGATGCCTCCGCCCGATAATAACTCCCAAACCCCAAACTCTCGACTTCAAAAACTGTTGTGTGCGAATAGGAATAACAACGACTTAGGGACTTGTAAATTTTGCCTTCACTTGTCCTCTTTTCTACTTGCCCTAGTTCTAGTCCTTGTGTAGTGAAGTGTAGTTTGTCAGTAGCAGTAGCAGTACGGATGGTTCTTGTATTCCTACTCGTACCTACCATAACCTGAATGGAGTGGCAGCATTCAATGCTCAGTCACGTTGAATATGAATGTCATTTTCAATTTTGGTCACCATTTGGAGTATTGAGTTTGAATTGTGCACTCGAAGATGTTTCTTCTTCCTACTTACTCACTTACTTAAATTAGTAAATTGAATTAATCAACTCCTGTGCACATATGTCAATGCCAAGAACAGTGCTTGAAGAAGGGTATTCCGCTTAGCTGTTTTGCTTAAAAGAATAAAAAGGAAATCAATGCGGGGAATCTGATGGGTAGATGCTTACAATGAGAACTTACTTAAGGTGCTCAATTGGCTTTCCGACTCTGAAGGGTGCTTAAATTAAATAAATTAGTTCTATAATACAGCGTACCTTCTAAGCTGAAAATCACGTTTCCCGCCAAACAAAAACATCGCCGCAATTTTTTTTTTATTTAATTTTAGATCTTCCTTAGAGGTTTGGATCCCTCCTGAGCTGTCCTGCAGGGAGTTTTCTTGCTGCAGCCCCCTACTCTGTCAGAATGAGTGTATTTAATTGGCGTCAAGTGAGATTGATTCATTATGTTTTCTTCCTTCTAACAATGATGCCCGTTCGTGTCATGATCATTTGAGATTGGATTCTGTCATTAACCCTCTACCGCATACAACGCCATACATGGTTTTTCAATTTTAAGTTAAGATTTGCGACAGAAATAAGTAGTTCCAAAAACCAAAGGTTTTTTGTTGCAATCGCTGTTATTCGTGGCTTCGAAACGCGCGTCGTTTTGTTTAAATGTTTCTTATCAGTAACGGATATCTCTTGTAGCTTATAGACAATGTATGTATAACTACTAGGTGACGCAAAAGTCATCACCCTATTGGGAGGTGCTATAATTTTTGTAAAAGACGGTAGATGTCAATTCCACAAAACAAATACAAAATACCCGTCAACCCACGTCCGCGTATAACCAACGAAGAGCCATTAAACACGATCAAAGTTACTACATGGTGTGCTGCTTACACTGGAGGCATCATCGGGCCTTATATTTTCAAAAACACCGCGGGCCAAACGACTACTGAGGCCGGCGAGCGCCAAACAGCCATGCTCAACGACTTTCACCTTCCTCAATTGGTTGAATTGGTACTTTGCACTGGCAGGCAAGATCGCCTGATTTAACGAACCCAGACTTCTTTTTGTGGGGTTTTTTGAATTCATGAGTCTACGTCAACAAGCCACAGACTCTTGAAGTCCTCAAAGAGAATATCCGCCAAGAATGTGAGGACCTATCGCCGGAAGTTCTGGCAAGAGTAATGGAAAATGCTAAAAATCGGGCCCAAAATGGTCATCAATTCCGGCGGCGGCAACCTAGCCGATATCATTTTCACGATTTAATGGAAAAAAAGATTTAAGACGTCAAGTGAACTTATTCAAAAACAGAACCAAAGTTTTTCATTCGTAAAAAAAAATCACAGCCAAAGAACATCCGCTGCCAACTTTTACGCTACCTCGTGTACACTCTGGTATACATTTACTAAAATGTCGGTCAAACATCGTCATGGCCCCTTATGTGGTAACGAAAAAATAACAGTTATGGTTTTGTGCATATTTTTTTTTTTACTGCATTTAAACGGCTTTATAATGGCATCGGTGAGGTCCTATTTCTCAGCAAAAAGCTTTTATTAGATTCCGTATAAAAGTGATAACTGAAGCCGATAAAGTCAGTGAGTTTGATTCAGAGAATGAGGTGTCTTCGTGTCGAAAAAGAAAACAGATCGGAAGAAAGAGCAGCAAATAATCTGGAGTGATAGCAAGCTTGGTTCCTAGAAGATTTTCCGTTTTTCGGAACTTGTGAACTGCCAGAAGCGATGTTGCAATTGGAAACTCCATCCGAGTTTTTTTCAATATTTTTTCGCGTCAAAAAAAATCACGAGTAACGAGGCTCATTTCCACCTACATAACTGGGTACGTGAACAAACCAAATTTGCGGTTCAGCGGCATTGAAAATCCGCGAGTTATGCACGAAGAGCCAATACATCCACTCAAATTCACTGCATGTACCATAATGACTCGAAAATTTAGAGTGGACATAGCAAATATACGCGGGCGAAAAAGAATCATTTTTGCGCGTATGTCTACGTATGTAAACTCAGACCACCTGCTTTGCACTTAGTGAAGCGCAGGTAGATTCACGCCCACACATCTCAGATCACTCTGATCTGAAACCACCTGACTATTAACTAGGGCCACTATTCCTCATCGCAGTCTCGCCATTTATGTGCGAGTTGTAGCTTACCAAATTCCGTCAAAATATAGTATAATACCTGTTCCAATCCGAAATTCATTTATTATTTACAGAAGCCCTAAACTGGACAGCAATTCTATCTCTAACGAGTTAGAAGCGCTGTCTGACTCCAGTCAAAGAATTGTATCCCTGTATCCTCATACTGAAATCGTTATTACGGGCAACTTCAACATACACAATTCTGGGTGGCTTCGACATTCTGGTCAGACAACACCCGAGGGACGGTGTGTTGAAATCTTCGCCGCGGAGAACAATTTAACGCAGCTTGCAACTGAGCCCACGTGAATACCAGACGTTGATAGTTATACCGCCAACACCCTGGACTTGTTTTTAACTTCTCACCCTGACGAATACAAGATCAATGTGCTATCCCTTCTAGGTTCGTTGGACCACTGAGTCAAATCAGCTAATTTCTCGTAGAACTACCACACAGTTAGACAAAAGATTCTTATGAGAACCGTAAGGCAATATGAGATAGCCAATTGGAGTGGACTTAACAACTTCTTTAGGAATTTTAACTGGTCGTTATGTGTTCTCGATAACTACGAGCACTGACACTATTCTCTTTGGAATGAGATCCTTTATCCCTTATCGGATTAAGAGTATCAAACCAAAAAGAAATTGCGTGGTACGACTTGAGCTGTAAAGACGCTGTCACGGCTAGAGAAATGTTTTTTTTCGGTCCTAAAAGACCATCCCGACAGGGGAAAACCGAAAAAAATTCAAACGATCCAGGTATGACTGCAACGTCTTTCTCAAGCGCATGAAATTTCTATACAACCAAACACTGAGGCAAAAAATACTACAGATTCCCAAAGGTCGTTCGTCAAAGACATTAGAAATCATCCTCCATCCCAACGCTCATTTACAATGACACTCCAGCTGTCAGCTCTTTAGACAAGGCCAATCTCCTTGCTGCACCCTTTGGGGCTAGCTCAATTCTCCCAGATCGTGCTTTGTCTCCGCCTACACTTGAGTGCGTCGAATCTTCAATGGGACGAATCCACATTCGCACTCGTGTAGTAGCAAGAGTAGTTAAAGAACTTAACATTCACAAATCCGCTGGTCCAGATAGTATAACTCCCCTTCTTCTGAAGAGGTGTTCTTCCTAGCTGGCAACACCCCTGCGTAAGCTTTTTCATCAATCCTACTCTTTTGGACACTTTCCGAGAAGATGGAAAACAGCATTTGTTCAGCCTGTCCCTAAAACCGGCGAATTAGGCCCATTGCACTTACGTTCCTTCTCTCCAAGGTCATGGAAATGCTGATAAACCGCCAGCGCACAAAATATCTCGAAACACGAAAACTTCTTAATGACCGGCAGTACGGTTTTCCCAGCAACAGATCCACTGGTGATCTGATGGCATGTCTGACCGAAAAGTGGAACCAAAGCGTACATCAATCTAGCGAAAGCAAGATAGTTCCACTTGATATTTCTAAGAGTTTTTGTCGAAAATGAGTGCTTTTGGGATCGACGCCTCTGTTCTTCGGAGGATAGAAATTACTTTCGGAACCTTCAATTCAAGTTGCCTTGGATGATTTCAAGCCTGATATTCAGAAAATAAATGCCGGGGTGCCCCAGGTCTCCATTCTGTCTCCGACGCTCTTTTTAATTTTCATCAACGATCTGTTATCTGCTACTTCTAATGCAATATATTCTTTTACTGGCGACAGTACTTTCTGCTTTTAATATTCGTTTCCGAACTCACGTCCCTGCTCTTTGGCTGTAGAAAGGGAACGGAAGCGTATGTGAAGTATATTGAATTCCAATATTAAGAGCATAACCAATTGTGGAACTATCAACAGAGTGGAATTTAAAGCTTCTAAAACAGAATGCTGTATACTGTCGTTAAAGCGAATTTTAAATACCCAGCCATTGTGCATGAATGGCACTTGCATCGTTAAAACCGAAAAACTTTCCATTCTCGGTATGTGTGTCAATGACAAATTTTGTTGGAATGACCACATATTCAAATTAGCCTAAAACTTCGCTAAATGTCTAGGTTTCCTCAATATTTCACCCCCTTTGATCTGGCCACAATACACAAGTCAAAAATTAGACACCCTCTATAAGGCGTTTATCAGCCCGAAATTGGTGTACAATGCTAACATCTAGTCAGGTGCTCCTAAGACTTGTTTGCACTTCCTAGATAGGATCCAAAACCGTGCGGTAAAATTCTATGACGCAGTCATTTAATATCCTTGGACAGAAACGTACTTAATGTCTCCTGTCTCCACCTTGTTGTATCGCTATTTTGACCACCAGTGCTCCACCTAAATTACCAGTAGAATTCCACCCCTTCTAACTTTTAACCGTAACACCTATCTCGCTCAGCGAGTATACCCTCTCCCCACTTTCGGCCGTGCTCTGAAATATCGTGATTCGTTCCTACGCCGTACAACCCGCTAATGGAATGCACTGCCTAGCTCTTCATTGCCTAGTCATTATAACCTTCAAACATTTAAAACCAACGTTCACGAGTGCCTCTCTTTCTATCCTCCTTGACTTTCTTTCGTCCACGCTATATGCAAACATCTTAAGGGTACAGAAAATGCCTTATGCGCACCAATTATAAAAACAAAAAGTCATCGGACTTTATGTCTTTAAATGAGGAAGGAGTCGCCGTTACCGTCAATGGTCTCAGGTATAGAGCGATGTTAACCGACTTTCTGTGGTCAGAGCTCGACAACATCGATATATCCTAGCTGTGGTTCCAACAAGAGGGCATGTAGCTATACAAGCGACGCAACGAAGCTGTGAAGGGGAAATTTGGAGACTGAGTTATCTCACGTCGAGCGTTCATCAATTGGCCACCGCGATCATACGATTTGGCACCACTCGATTATTTTCTCTGGGGCTACATGACAAGACAACCACTTTTGACGAACTCGAGGCCAACATTCGACACGCTATTGCAGGAATAACGCCACACATATTGGACCGAGTCTACAAAAATTGGACCGACCGCATGAAGCTCTGACAGCGAAGGCGAGGCCGCCAACTGAATGATGTGCTATTCCACACATAATGGCAGAAGCCAGAATCAATTTTATATCTCACTCCGTTGTTGTCTTATTTAAAATTTGTTTACTATTGCTCGTATCTAGTGACCCTTTACAACACGTTTATCTTTGTATACTCATATGTAAGAGGTCCAAAAGCAAAGGTTTTTGTTTTGTTGACCTTTGTTGACCACGCAACCAACTTCCAGCACACTGCAAATACTTACATAATGAAGCATAGTTGTCTCAGTTTTACAGCCAAATAATTGCTTCATGAAAACACAATTAATTAAAATTTTGCATTTTGGGTATGCTCTCCATATAACCGGCGTCGCCTGATTTAGCCGAACAATCTTCGTTTGATCTACAAAACATTGCTAATGGAACATAAAGCGTTTTCAAACTATCTCAGTACTCGAATGCAGGGCACTTCTTTTCTAAAATTGCCTTACCCTCGACAGACCTCAATTTAATTCAGATATAGCAAATACGGCTGTCAAAATCAAAACCAGCCACAATGTCAATGTGCTGACCAAAAGCCGTTCTCCAATCAATGCGGCATTATTTGCTAAAATTTACTATGCAAATTAAGTTGTTTGGTTTGGCTCCTTTTTTTTTGTTGTTTTCATTTTTTGCAAAGTCAAAACCATTAATGCCGCGGTTGGGCTTTGTGTGAGCACTGAAAAAAAGGCACGTAAAAATCCATAAACCACAAAGAGGGTTTTAATTGAGGGGGAAATTCTGGTTTTTTTTTTTCCGAAAATGTTTTCCACCCCAGAACAGTGAGGTCCTTTTTTTTTGCCATTTTTTTCATTTCTTGCTCAAGTGTTTTGCGGTTCGTGTTTAGCCAAGGAGAGCTATCAATTTTAATTATGAGAAGAAATGCGTACTCCTTATCGGTCGGTTTCTACTACTACTACTCGTAGTACAGAAAATCGTAAAAGTAAATTAGCATCAGATTTGGCGCTCGAATATTTGCTAAATATTTTCTAGACAATATTTGCAAATTTATGGTAATTGTTTAGTAGAAAGAAAGAAATACACAACGAAGGAGATGAAATAAATTTGATAAGAACCAAAAATATATTGCTATCCTGGACGGAATATACGACCACCCCTCCAAAAAAAAAAAACAAAACAAAAAAAAAACAAAAGTATCCATGGGTAGAATAATTCAATTAAATCTTCACTTCCAGTGAGTGGTAGGAGTAATTGTTGGCTGGAGTGGAATTAGTCACGCTATGTCTGGTATGTAGTGCCATACCCTTCCAAAAACCAGTCATCAAAGGAGCCATAAACAAATAAAGAGTTATTAGCGGAAACAACATTGAAATGCCTTGAAGGATGTTGGCTTGATGTACACGTAGGCTTGTCAGTGTTGTCACACTGAACAAACAACTCTTCAATGGGGATCCCATAAATTTGTATTTATCGGAATCATGTCATCTGAATGTTTCTCAGAATTTGATTGCTCTATAAGTCGTTTTGCGGACAGTTGGGCCAGGACAATAATTAAAATACAAAAAGATAAAAAAAAAAAAAAAAACACTTTTTCACCATAAAGGCAATTCATCCACGTCGGGGGGAGTTGAGTAGGGATGACCCCGATCAACCTATTGAATGCATTTCCTTAAGCCCCTGCCATAGAACAAATACAAAGTCGAGCTTTATGTCTATGTCTACGGCAGCACCTCTAGCGCAACAACAGAACTCATGTGGTGAAATATCTATGATCAAAGGATTTATGTAGCTCGTTCAAATAGTTTTATTACTATGGCGTGCATGAAAAACATTCCACCAATTTTTACAGCCCCATTCATGCCATTATCTTATGCTTTGCAGGCACATCGTTCCCACACAGAACGACGTTTCGCTGGGAACGCCAATTTTTTTGCCCCACTTTGCCAATTTGCACAAACAATTGTGTGTTTTTCTTGTTCCATACGAGTGGTCGTATATTTTGGGGTGAACAATTAAATGGGTGTATTTTTATTTAATTTACCGGAATCGGAATCTCTATTCAATGAACTACGTATTCGGGAATGATCGATTGAATTGAGCTGATGTGGAAATTATTATATTTTTCCTCTCAATCCGTTCTCAGCTGACCTATAGTTTCGTCCTTTCAAAATAAATATTATCATTCGCCAACCTTACGTCTCTCGTTTAATACAGTTCTGTCTCCTGTATTTGTATAAAATTTTTTCTCGTTTTACATTTTTTTTTTATTATTTACAGATGAGAATTGAATATTACACCCATAGAGAGGGTCAGATAAGGGAAAAAGGCTATTCTTGATGAGGCGCATGATTAAAGGACAATAGTTCTGGTTCATGTCCCATGGCTCATAGCTGATGGTTCCTGGCTCTTGGTTCATAGTTCTCATGGTGCAGGGAGAATTGCGAACTGATGTAATGATTGCGAGTGGACATTCTATAAAAAACAATAAACGAATGCATTGCCAGATCTGTTATTGGTCAGATTCATTTAGTACTTTTGAGGTTCACGCAATATTTTAATTAAAATTATAAAAAAAAAAAGAGTTTATTCGCAAAAATATATATCGCATCGTATATAAAAAATAAAAACTCAACGGTCATGGTCGTTGGATGGGAAACGATATTCAAACTGAAATCAATATCGTGTCAGCATCGGGCGAAAGTATCTTTTGTGAAAAATGCAAAATGCATTTCCTGCATAACAAAGGCATAATATTGTAACTACCCATACTCGACGGCATACTAACAGTATCCTTGTTAAACTGGAGGAAAATATTTTTGAAAATTTAAAGACTACGTGACTCGGGCTATTGCTAGGAAAATGATATTATTGTATCCTCGGCAAAGGAGCTTTCGTTTAATAGATTCCAAGAACAAACTGTTCCCAGAAAAAAAAAAATGTGGAGATACTCATCAAGTTGGACGAGACCTTGTCGTATAGAAGAAAATCGGCTCCATGTATACTTAACAATACACAGAGACTTTGTGTCGTTCGTATTAAAACCACAGTTAATTGGAACTCAGACTCCGTGTCTGGATACAGTCATATATCCAAAATAAGCGGAAACTTTGTGATAACATTTTTTTCTGGCAGCACTAGACAATGTCCTTTTCGTCATTTAAAGTATGGTCCAAACAGAATCTTTTGAATCATATGTTATTTTGACACTGACAGCTCTTCCCCACTCGAAATCCTGACTGTCGGTTAGTAACGAAATGAATTGATTTGCGTTTCAACTTATTTCTGAAGTGAATGCTGTGTTGCTCAAACAGTGCGTTTTGTTTTGGCCGAAATAAGGCCGCCCGATTTACGCAAATTTATGCAAAAAGTTCATGAGACTGGCTTGCTTGCAGACACGGACGGTTTCCGCCGAGAATGCGACTGCTGTATCTGCTGTGGCCGAGAGTATCCGACTCAATCCAGAAACAATGACTTGCCATCGATCTCAACCACTTAACACTTCACGTGAATTTTTTTTAATTGAATTGAATTGAATTTTTATTTATTCTAAAAGATTGACAAAGCCAGGGGGCTTGTCTGCAGAAGATTGCTTTTAAAAATTAATTACATTACATTATGTTGAGTTCAAAATACAAATTCATTACACGTATATAAAAAAAAAAACAGTTTAACAGTTTGAATTCAAGAACATTTTCTTAATATTTTTTTAAAAAAATTGGTTTCGAAAGGTTGTTTAAATTTGTTGTAAGCTCGTTAAATATTGCCGGAACAGCAACTGCATATTTTCTACGTCCATATTCGTTCCAGAATCTTGGGACCAAAAACTTATTTTGTTGTCGTCTACGTGTGTTAACTGCTTGTTGGGTTGGTAGCTTATAGGTGTTATCATCTTTAAAAGTTGATAGTATGTCCATCTTATACAATTGTTCTATTGTGAGGAATTGTCTTATGTCATTACCATGATGCCGTTCTGACTTCTTAACTATTTTTTGTATGCTGGCATGCAATGAATTTAGCCTCTGGAGCTGCTGCGTGTTGCTCCACGATAAAATGCCGTACCTCCACTAGGCTATAATAGCATTGTTGAAGAACATCTGCTGGACATCGATAGCTAAGATGGAAAAGAGCGGCAGCGGATCCCCTGAGTTTTTTTTATTAGTGCTTCAACATGATAGCTCCACTTAAAATTGTAGTCGACGGTGACTCCTAAATATTTGTACGAGGGCGGGTCAATAAGTCCGAATTTGAATTTCTGACCTCTTTACTGAAACAGCAACACTGGTCCTGTCAACAGACATCTGTCAGTTGACTCCTGTCAAAATTTAAACTTGCTGCGTCAGTTAGTTTGTGTTTGACAGCTATTTTTATCAGACTACTCACTAATTTGAGGAGAAAATGGAAAAAAGTGAATTTCGTGTGCTTATTAAGCATTATTTCTTGCGAAAAAAAACCATTACCGAGACCAAGGCTAAGCTTGATAAATACTATGGGGACTCTGCACCATCGATTTCAATGGTAAAAAAGTGGTTTACTGAATTTCGTTGTGGCCGTACAAGCACTGAAGATGCCGAACGTCCTGGACGCCCAGTTGAGGTCTCTACACCCGAAACAATCGAAAAAATTCACGATATGGTGTTGGCCGACCGAAGATTGAAAGTGCGAGAGATTGTGGAAGCCGTATGGATCTCGCATGGCTCAGTGGTTTCAATTTTGAATGATCACTTGGGCATGAGAAAGCTTTCCGCAAGATGGGTGCCGCGTTTGCTCACAGTCGACCACAAACGCAATCGTGTAACAACTTCACAGGAAGGTTTGGCGTTGTTTAATCGCAATATGGAGGAGTTTTTGCGCCGTTTTGTAACCGTGGACGAAACATGGATCCATCACAACACACCAGAGAACAAACAACAGTCAAAACAGTGGGTTTCTAAGGGTGAATCGGCGCCAAAGAAGGCCAAGGTGGGTTTGTCAGCCAATAAAGTTATGGCGACTGTTTTTTTGGGATGCACGCGGGATAATCCACATTGACTACCTTCAAAAGGGAAGAACAATCAATGGGGAATATTATGCCAACTTATTGGACCGATTCAATGACGATTTGAAAAAAAACGACCTCATTTGGCCAAGAAAAAAGTTCTTTTCCACCAAGACAATGCAAGGGTGCACACACGTGCAGTTGCCATGGCAAAAATCCATGAATTGGGCTATGAATTGCTCCCTCATCCACCCTATTCTCCAGATTTGGCTCCGAGCGACTACTTCTTGTTCCCAAACCTGAAGAAATGGCTTGGTGGAAAAAGATTTGACTCCAATGATGAAGTCATCTCGCAAACAAAGGCCTATTTTGAAGACCTCGACAAATCTTTTTTTTTGGAAGGGATAAAAAAATTGGAGAAGCGTTGGACAAAGTGTATAGAGCTCAAGGGAGACTACGTTGAAAAATAAAATTATTTTTTTAT
The DNA here is from genome assembly GCA_963966105.1 of Volucella zonaria. Classification (NCBI taxonomy): domain Eukaryota; kingdom Metazoa; phylum Arthropoda; class Insecta; order Diptera; family Syrphidae; genus Volucella; species Volucella zonaria. The sequence continues at coordinate 9,620,238 of OZ014530.1, forward strand.
CAAAAAATCTGTGTTTTAATCCAAAAGTCACGGACTTATTGACCCGCCCTCGTATATAGATACATTATCCAGGATCGTTGAGCAGTTGTCATCAGCTCGAAGAAGTTGATGACTGTTAACCTTGCATAATAACCATGCATTTTTATTAAGATCTTGTGTTTTAGGATGTGCGGAGGACGTATGCGCATTACTTTAGTTTTTTTTGCATTTATGATCAGGCCATTGTCGTGACACCATGTTGTGACTACATCAAACTCCTTCTGCATGATTTTTCCAGCTACTTCAACGTCCTTGTGGTTAACGATAATTGCCGTGTCGTCTGCGTATGCGTAAACTGTGCTTTTGTTAAAAGATGCAAGCATATCGTTCATGTATATAATAAAGATTAACGGTCCTAATTTGGATCCTTGTGGAATTCCATATTTTGAAGATTTTTCTTTGCTTAGGCTTTTTTTAATTTTGTCTTTATATTTGCGGTTTTTTAGGTAGTCCTCAAACCATGACAAAAGTGGTCCTCTTATGCCCGTTTTTTCCATCTATTTTAGAATATTTTTATGGCATAGCGTATCAAAGGCTTTCTTAAAATCGATAAAAAGTACTATGGTGCTATGGTTTTTTTCTTGATTTTGGTTTATACTTTTTTTCTGTCTGAAGCCGAACTGATTTTTTGACAATATATTATACTTTTCTAAATATTCAATAAGTCTTTTGAATACCACCTCTTCGAGGACTTTATCCGTTACCGATAGAATTGAAATCGGACGGTAGTTCCCGATATCGTTTTTTCGGGCCACCCTTGTATATCGGTCGAATGACGGATATTTTAAGTCTTTCGGGGACCTTTGATTGTTCCAGACTCAAGTTTATAAGTTTTGCTAAAACTGGAGCCAGAATCTCAGCATTATTTCTTAAGTCCTTTGGTCGTATACCATCTTCACCTGCTGATTTGTTGTCTTTAAGTAATTTAAGAATTTTCTGTACTTCTTCAGTACTAACTTCATTCATATACATTGATCGCTGAACACTGCCGGATGGACCCGAGTAAGATTTATGTTCGCATATATGGATAGTATTTGTTATGTCTAAAGAAAATTTTTGTGCAAAATGATTTGCGAGATTATCATACTCGTTTGTAGCAAAGTTTTTAGCTAACAGATCATCCAGATTTATGAGTCTTTTGCCAAGTATTGAATTGATGATCTTCTATGTCTCCTTTGGATTGTTTTTTGCATTTAAGAATTGTTGCTTGAAATAATTCATTTCAGTACTATGTATCTTTTTATTTAGGTGGTTGCGAAACGCTTTATATGCTTTTTCATAATCTTGGTTTCTTCTATTGTTTTTATATCTTCTATATAAACAATCTCTTTCTAGACATGCATTCCTTAGATATGCGGTTATCCAATTATGCTCATTAAATCTTTTTTGGATTTTTCTGAAATACGTCGATGATTTTACCATTCTTTTAAAACATTCTCTAAAGATATTGTACAAATCGCTTACTTCTGTCAGATCAATCAACTGTTGCCAGTTAAATTGTTCAATTTGCCGTGACTACTAGCCTGATGAGAATTTTGTACACAAATTACGGATTATTTTCTTGTAAAGTCCAATTGACTACGCAATTGAAAGCAAAAATCATCTATAATTGGACGTGGAGTTTGGCCGAGAAATCAGTTCTTCTGACGATGCGCATTTTCATATCGGCGGCTATGTTAACAAATCCTGCATCTGGGAATTGGAAAACTTTCACGTGATTTTCGAGAAGCCAATGCATCCACAGAGAGTGGATGGAATTTTGTTTTTTTTTTGTAATTTGCGAGCGTTCAAGGGGTTAAAATGCCCTTAAAATGGTTGCACACAGCGAAGGCTAAGGGAAATCAGGGAGGATAGAAAGAGAGGTACCGATGAACATTGGTTTTAAATGTTTGAAGATTACAATGACTAGGAAATAAAGAGCTGGGCAGGGCATTCCATAAGCGAGTTGTACGACTCAGGAACGAATCACGATATTTTAGAGTAATTCCGACAGTGGGCTTGAGGGGATACTGATGAGCATTCATTGCAAGACGTGTATTACGGTCGAAAGTTTGAATGGGCGGAATGCTACTGGCGATTTCAATGGAGCACCGGTGGTGGAAATAGCGACAAAACAGAGTGAGACACGAGACATTACGTCGGTGTTCGAGGGTGTCCATGAGTCTTATGAGTTTTATCGCATGGTTTTGATTTCTATATAGCAGGTGCAGAGAAGTTTTGGGCTCACCTAACCAGATGTGGGCATTGCACTCCAATTTCAGGCGGATAAACGCCTTATATATCGAGGCCGGATCAGAGGGGGTAAAGTATTTCTTACATCGTTCGAAGAAACCTAAACATTTCGCAGCATTTTTGACGACACCGAATATGTGGTCATTCCGACGTAAGTGGTCATTGATACACATACCGAGAATGGAAAGTTTATCGGTTTCGATGACGCAAGTGCCATTATTCATGGCTGGATGTTTAAATTTCGCTTTAACCACAGCAGACAGCATTGTGTTTTGAAAGCACTAAATTCTACTTTGTTAGATGTTCCCGAACTAGTTATGTTGTTAGTATCAGAATATAATTGCTTAACATACGCTGCAGTTCCCGTTCTACAGTCGAACAGCAGGAACGTGAGACCGGGAACGAATATGAAACGCAGAGAGTATTGTCGTCCGCAAAGGAATATATTGGATTACAAGTAGCAAACAAGAGATCGTTGATGAAAATTAAAAAGAGGGTCGGAGACAGAACGGTGCGTGGGGGCACACCAGCATTTATTTTGTGAATATCAGACTTGAAACCATCCAAGACAAGTTGAATTGAACATTCCGAAAGGTAGTTTCTAATCCATTTAAGAAAAGAGTCGTCGATCCCAGAAGCACTCATTTTCGATTAAAGAGCCTGATGCCAAACTCTGTCAAATGCCTTAGAGGTATCCAGTGCAACTATCTTGATGTACGCTTTGGTTCCACTTTTTGGTGAGACATGCCATCAAAATACCAGTGGACCTGTTGCTGCGAACACCTTACTGCCGGTCATTAAGAAGTTATCGTGTTTCGAGATATTTTGTGCGCTGACGGTTTATCAGCGTTGTCATGACATTGTAAAGTGGGTACGTAGGAGGAGAGAGAGGAAGATTCTCCTTTTTTAAGGACGGGGTGGACAAATGCTCTTTTTCATCTGCTTGGAAAGAGTCCTAAAGAGTAGGACTGATGAAAAAGCTTACGCAGTGGTTTTGCCAGCGAGAGAAAACACCTCTTCCTGTATGTTGAGATCTTTAAGTATTACTACGCGATGTCGAAAGTGGATTTGTCCCATTGAAGATTCGACGCACTCAAGTATAGGCAGAGGCAAAGCACAATCTGGGAGTGTTGAGCTGGCCGCAAAGATTGGCCTTATCCAAAAAGCTGACAGCTGGAATGTCATTATAAATGATCGTTGGGATGAAGGATGAGTCAGAATTTCTAATATTTTTGACGAACGACCAAAATATTTTCATTGATTTTGGGAGATTGCAGAAGTTTTTGCCTTAGTTTTTGGTGGTATTGGATTTTCGCACGCTTAAAAAAGGCGCTGCAGTCATTCTTAGCTCGTTGAAACTTTTTCGGTTTTCTTGTATCGGGTTGGTCTTATGAGACAGCCTCTTTACACCTCGAGTCGTACGTACAATGTCTGTTAAGCTGTTAAGACCGCTCCAGTTGGCTTCCTCGTATTGCCATACGGTTCTTTGAGGAATCTTTACTCTAACTGTGTGGTCAGTGTACGAGAAATTAGCTAATATTACACAGTGGTCCGACGAGCTAGGAGGGGAGAGCACATCAACGGAGTACTTGTCAGGGTGAGAAGTTAAGCACAAGTTCAGGGTGTTGGCGGTATGACTGTCATTCGTGTGGGCTCATTTACAAGCTGGGTTAAGTAATTTTCCGCAGCGAAGGTTTCAACACACTGTCCTTCGGGTGTTGAAGGTCTAGAATCTCAAAGCCACTCAGGATTGTGTATATGGAAATCGCCCGTAATAACGATTTCAGTATGAGGGTACAGGGATACAATTCTTTGAATGGAGTCAGACAGCACATCAAACTCGTGGAAAGTCGAGTTGCTGTCCAGTTTGGGGCTTCTGTAAATAAAGCAGTAGTGGATAATTTGCTTACGGTGATGGAATTACAACCACACGAAATTGAATTCCGGGTTAGAACAGGAACTACATTGTGTCGGAATTTGGTAAGCTACATCACTACCCAAGTAAATGGCGAGACCGCGGTGAGAGAAGAATAATGGCACTAGTTCGTAAAAAGGTAGCTTAAGATCAGAGTGATCTGAGAGGTGTGGGCGCAGATCTACGTGTGTTTCACTAAGTGCTAAAACAGCTGGTCTGTATTTGCAGACTTGGATGTACGCAGAAAAGTGATTACTGTTTAGCCCGCGTATGTTGGCAATATCCACTCTGAATTCCCGAGTCATTATAAATAAAGGCAAATGCAAAAAAACACAAACACCGACGTTACTAAGCGCAGATGTGAAATACAAATTCAGAGTTGGTTTACCGAATCAAATTGTTGTAGGTGTTATGCCCTTACAACAATACGAAACAGCACACCAACAGAATTCGTACCCACAGCCCGCTATCCATCGGTTGTTACATACACTCAGTAACTGCACGCGCTGTATGACAATGTAATACAGCAACGGCAGTGACCGAGTGCAAGCAATAGTTTGACCAGGGGCATGACGGTTGGTGTCAAATTGGAATGGCTGCATCATTGGCCCATTTTATTTCGAAAATGCTGCTGGAAACGTTATTTCAGTCTACGAGGAGCTCTACAGAGCCATGATTACCGAATTTTTTCGGGCTGCGCCCATTGTGCACTTTCTGTTTGTAGGGATCGTTCGATGTGCCTAGTCAGTGATTGCAGAGCAGTTTCCACCGCTGAGCCGTTGACAAAGTCGTGGATCAATTTTAGCTCGTATGAGGATCCACGACGAGGTTAAGTCTGAAGTCCTTTGGGACAACATGAGATCATTTTCCGGCTTTTGGAATGAAAACTACATTAACTTCTCTCTACGACAGTGGAATGTGGATCAGTTATACACAGCTCCTCATGATATTTTCTAGCGTGGGCAGGAAGGTATTTGAGGACCTTTCTAGCTCGAAGGTGTTATACCGTCCGGATCAGCTGACTTGTATGGTTTGAAGCAATGCAGCGCCCAAAACAGTCTGTCTCTTGTAATCGTACCATGAATTTTGGTGACGGGTGTAGTAGTCTTGTTTAGGTTGCTACTGTCCGCGAAGAGGGAGTTACCTGGAAAGTTAGCAGGTTGAGTGATTCAGGTTTTTTCAAACAGCTAGTCATCATAAGATTTGTAGACAGGATTTTTATTAACCGCGATGCCTCAGAGGTTTCTGTGATTTCGTCACAGAATGGTCTCCAGGATTGTCGCGGGAGGGTTATTTGTATGAACCCGAGTCAGTCACTTTTCGTGTGCTTTTTGCTAGGTTGAAAAGTTTTCTGTAAACGTTTCTAAGCAGTCCCAGTGAATTAGAGGACAGGAAGCAATCTTGCTTGATTGAGAACCAGGGTGAATTCCTTAACTTCTATATCAAGCTCGTTGGTGTCTCGCGGGGGACTTGAGAGTTCAGAGGATATCGTTTCTGACAGTATTCCTCTGTATTTTGGCCAATCAGTTTTCTGATAATTCCGGAATGCTGGTTGGGTGTGAGAAGCATCATTCAGGCTGAATTGGATGTATCTGTTTTCTGAAAATTAGTGTTCAGACGATACGTGATGTTGCCGGTGACAAGAGTGATATCTAGCACTTCCTGTCGGTTTTTGTTATAGAAGTGGGCTCATTGCTAATGTTGCAAACCCTGAGGTTAGCACTAATAATATAATTAAAAAGTGGCTCACTTCTATCGTTGATGTCGTTATTGTCCCACAGCGTGTGATGGGCGTTAGCGTCGATGAGGCCAGTTTTCAGCTTTCCAGCTTCCAGTACCTACCACTTTTTCTAGGTTATCACCAGGGAAAGGGCCCACTTCATCGTGGCCAAGATATACTGATGCCAGTAGGAGCCTTTAGCAGTCTCGAGTCTGGCAACGGTTAAGTCAGAGTCGCTGAGGTTAAGAAGTAAAAATGCATAAAGTGGCCCAGCGACTTCTTTCAGGAACTCCGTAAGTGGCCTCAATCTCTTTAGAGTAAAAATCACCAAGCCTAATTGTCTTCAATTATACAAATAGTACTTGAACTATTTAAGCAGTGGGCCATGGAATCCATAAGCCTTAAGCATACTTAGCAAAGTATTTGAATTTACTCTATTGAATGTTGTAACAGAGTCAGTGTACAAATGTACCTGATTCCGCTTTTCTAATGATTTAATGAAATGTTTGTGAATTGCACTAAGTTGGATATAGTTGTTGATCTTCCCTTCCAGAATCCATGTTGCAAACATGAAACCTATTGCTGAATGGACATATTCAATTTGTTTTTCAAGGTTATCTAATATCTTGGGGATAGTTGAAGGTTTAGTAATAGATCTATAATTGGTTGCTAAATTTCTTCGCCCTGACTTAATTATTGGATCTATAATTGCAATTTTCCAATCATCTAAAGAAAAACACCCTCAGAAAGAGACTGATTAAAAATTTCAATTAATGGGAAAGAAAATGTGCTCAAGAAATATCGAAGGACTATTGGATAGAAGCCAGAAAAGTTAACCTTTTGTTGGGGGGGTTTAAGCAGGTAAGCAGTCACGCTACTTCTTCAACATCGAATGATGTAAATCTTATGAAATTTCTTAACAAACTTGTAGACCCTGTTTATGTAATGCACACTTGTTTCCCAATATTTTCAAGCGCAATTCGTTCCACTTCTCAACTCAGATGTATGATGCTTTGCTTTCGTTAAGTTCTTGATCCCGAGAAATAGGTCAGTATCAACATGCTCGTAACATGTGGTTTAGGAACAGACAACTGTGTTACAGGCATAAAGAGTGGGGATTTTTTTTAATCTCCCTGTTTACCTTTAATAAGTCAAAGGGGCATCCGACGGCTTAAATATTCCACTCAAAACCACGAAACGATACATGGAAACACTATGGTAAATGTTTGCGATATAACATACTACTGGAAAAGGTTTTTTATTTTTTTTGGTTTTAGGGTAGGACTATACATTTTCCAACTAAAAAGCCCAGATCCGTTGCTTGGTTAACTGCGGTTATCCAACTTATGCGGATATCCTACTCTTAAAGAGCCATGGTAACCATTAGTAATCGTCAAAAGTTAAGGCACTTAAACTGAATCTGTGTACGAGTATGTTCTCTAAACGAGGAAATAATTACGAAGCGCCATTGGTCAAGAATAATTTCGACTAAATTAATAAATATGATGGCAATGGCCTTAAAGTTGACAAGTTAGTAGCAAATGGCAATAAGGAGTACTTCTACCACCGTCAGGGAAGATATCCTTCGAATTTCGTCAGCAGAAAGTCCCATGAGAATTTTCAGACACGGATAACCAGAAGCTTGTCCCTTCTTTTCTTATTTAGTTAAAATATGTAAATCGCTCAAGTATTGTACATCATCCGTATTTCTCCCACGTTTTTGCATAAGCTGACACTTTTCAGCGCCGTTTCACAAGGTGTCAGTAAAGGAGAATGCGGTCATCGCTGTCAAATTTCTATGGGGAATGAAATAAATTAATGTAGAAGCAAGCGATCCGAGTAAATGTTTATACGAGTACATGGAAACTTTCAGACTAGAGTACTGGAATCGGTCGTTGATTCAATCAGAATTCAGATATTCATATAAGAATGCAAAGCTTTAAAATCATCTCAGGAAGCAGACTTAGGCAATTGGCTTTGCCGCAGATTGGACAGCACTATGGCTTGCCCAATGGTTGTTCACAAAGTAACATGGGGTTCTCCTTACCAGCCAAATTGATCAAGTCGCACTTTTACGGTATTGAAGAACATTCGCCATCTAGTTGCACACAGAGCACGTCTACAGTAACAAGCCGCCAGGAGCTTTTCAAATAGCGTGTTAAGTAGCCTCCTGACTAATCCAATACAACCTGAATCAACTGCTGAAGATCAATGCGGCCGATACCGAAAATCCATCAAACATGTTGCAACTGATATCCTGCCTTCAGAGCTGGCGTCCTTCTCCTCAACCTATGATTTCACTGAAATACAGAAAAATATCGTGTTTATTGCGTATAGGAGAGCTTCACGGCTTAGAAAGGCCCACGGTATTTAAGCGTAAATCGAAAAATGAGCATAAGTCCAAACTGATGAGTATTCATAGCTGAATGGGTGTTATGGTCGAAATTTTAAAGACGCGGAATGCTCCTAGCAGTTTCTTTGAATCACAAGCGGTGGAAATATGCAAGAAGTGATATTGCGTCAGTGTTGCAGGGTGCAAATAGGCTAGGCAATACTATTTGATGGAGAGAGACCTCTTCATAATTTGCGCGCGTTCAAGGAAATTGAGTACTCTTAAAATGTTTGCACACAGCGCGGGCGAAGGAATATGTGAGCATAGTTCTCATTTCTGTGCAAATAAAAAAAATTTATATTGAGGCCACATCAGGCAGGGTAAACTATTTCTTATGTTATGGCCCGATGTTTTTGGCTGTAATTTTTTTTTTATGAATGCAAAACTTTGGTTCTGCTTTTGGATTATGTTTATTTGATGTCTTGAATTTTGTGGCTCGTGCAGTATGCGTCGTTGCTCCATCCTGTTGGAACCATATGTTTTCCAGTCCCAATTTATCCAATTGAGGAAGGAGAAAGTCGTTGAGCATGGCTCTGTTGCGCTCGCCGTGTACAGTAGTCGTTTGACCTGCGGCGTTTTCGAAAAAAGGCCCAATGACGCCTCCAGCGTAGACAGCACACCATGCAATGGCCCTTCGTGGGTTAAACGCAGATTTTCAGTGCCGCAGAAGTGATAATTTTGCTTATTCACATATCCACAGAGATGGAAATGAATCTCGTCGCTCACGGTGATTTTCGATGAAAAGTTGTCTCCCTCGTGGTCGAGGTTCAGGATGGCTTGAGGGTAGGTTCCATGCGTTTGGCGGTCAACAGTTAACAGCTGATGCACTGTCTGCACTTTATAAGGGAACATCTTACAGTCTTTCACCAAAATTCTCTGCAAAGACCGCCGGTTGATGCCCAATTGCGTAGCATGTCGCCTGGTCGATAATCCGGGGTCGCCTGAAACATCTTCAAACACAGCTGCGATATTCCGAACAGAACAGCGGCTCCGGGGCCAGTCAGACCTGGCAGCATCTCGTGTTGTTCCATACTCTTTTAGGTGAGTGGCTAAATATTGTAGTGTTTGCCCACTTGGTGTCGGTCAACCGGGAAATCTGTGCTGAAATTCACGCTGCCCCAACACCATCGACGAATTATTAAGCAAAAAAATCGTAACAATTATTCCGCGTTCTTTAGGAGTATAGCGATTCATGTCTTGTTGACGTGTATTTTGACATTTGCGATGCCGAGGAAACTTGTTCTCCTGTAGTTATCGGAGTTCAGGAAATATCGCTTCAGTTGGATTGAACGAAAAATGATGAGGTTTCATTCGTCGACTATCGTTGGCACAGATTGAAGAAATGAGTTGATATATGTATGCTCCGCATCCAATCACCACCTGCTGCTTCAAACAGCTCAGCAGTTAAGCCATCGGATTCAGTAGCTTTTTTAGACGTAAACTTGGAAATTACTGTTCATTTCATCTTGACCTGATGCACGGAAATGTGTTCTGCTCTCGTCAAGGATGTGATCATCCTGAATTACGGTGGGATGCCATTCTTGATCACCGTTTAATAGTTTGCACAAGAAATCTTTCTGGATTCTCAGCATCTTCTGTTTTCGTACGATCTTTCGGGCTTTGCAGCTTTGGCATCTTCGTTTTAGTTTTTGCTGAAACTTCCGAATTTCATTCTTCAGTAGCACCTCTGTAAGGCCTCGATCGAGGCCTACCTGTTCTATCTTTCTTTTATCTTCAGAGCAGCCTATATTCCTACATCCTCTTCTGCTCGTATAGCCGATTTCGTTCTTTTCTGTAGGGCCCCCCGTACATCCACTGTTTTTTTAAATTTCCCTCTCTTCATTCGTCATAGAACCAGGGGTTTCTTTGTCGGAGTGGGTTGAAGCCCAGTAGGGCAGGGGAGGCCTATTTTTTTACAGTGATGCCACGGTATTTGAAACTTGATCGAAAAAGGCCTTCGTGGTCTTTTGCGATTATAGCTATTACACGTTGAAACTCCTCACAGTTGTTCGCTGACTTTGGGCTATTACGGATATCCATGTCCTAATCTTGGCTACAACTAGTTAATGGCCCTAGTCGAAGTTAATTTCTCGTAAAGTTCGAACATCTACAGGAGTCAGCCAAGTCGCTTAATGAATATTAAGTTGTGTTGGCTATATTTACACTACGTCTCGATCCGGAGGTGGTAGTTTAGTTTCCGATTGTATTGCCAAGGATGCTCAACGTGCCCAGGGATTTTAGTACTCTTAAAATGTTTACGCACAGCCCGGCCAAGGAAAATCAGGGAGGATAGAAAGAGAGGTGCCGGTGGACGTTGGTTTTAAATGTTTGAAAGTTATAATGACTAGGAAATAAAGAGCTAGGCAGGGCATTCCATAAGCGAGTTGTACGTCTAAGGAACGAATCACGATATTTTAGAGTACGTCCGAAGGTCGGCTTGAGGGTATACTGATGAGCATTCATAGCGAAACGGATGTTACGGTTAAAAGTTTGAAGTGGCGGAATGCTACTTCCGATTTCTATGGAGCACTGGTGGTGGAAATAGTGATAAAACAGAGTGAGATACGAGACATTATGTCGGTGTTCGAGGGTGTCCATGAGTTTTATCGCACGATTTTGAATCTCATCTATGTTAGAAGGAGCAGAAAAGTCTTAGGCGCACCTAACCAGATGTGGGCAATTTCAGACGGATAAACCATATATCGAAGCCAGATCAGAGGGGGTAAAGTATTTCTTACATCGCTTGAGGAAACCCAGACATTTTGCAGCATTTTTGACGACACTGAATATGTGGTATTCCAACATAAATGGTCATTGACACACATACTGAGAAGGGAATGTTTACACGGCCGTTCCCGTTCTACAGCCGAACAGCAGGAACGTGAGACCGGGAACAAATATGAAATGTCCTGACTGTTGTCAGGAAAGGAATATATTGGGTTGCAAGTAGCAAACAAGAGATTGTTGATGAAAATCAAAAAGACGGTCGGTGACAGAACGGAGCCCTGGGGCACACCAGCATTTATTTTGTGAATATCAGACTTGAAACCATCCAAGACAACTTGAATTGAACGTTCCGAAAGGTAGTTTCTAATCCATTTAAGAAAAGGGTCATCGATCCCAGAAGCACTCATTTTCGATTAAAGAGCCTGATGCCAAAGTCTGTCAAATGACTTAGAAGCATCAAGTGCAACTATCTTGTTTTTGCCAGATTGATGTATCCTTTGGTTCCACTTTTCAGTGAGACATGCCATTAAATCACCAGTGGACCTGTTGCTACGAAAACCGTACTGCCGGTCATTAAGAAGTTTTCGTGTTTCGAGATATTTCATGAGCTGACGGTTTATCAGCGTTTCCATAACCTTGAAAAGGAGGGACTTAAGTGCAATGGGTCTATAGGAGGAGCGAGAAGAAGATTCGGTTATTTTAGGGACGGGCTGGACAAATGCTGTTTTCCATCTTCTCGGAAAAAGACTGATGAAAAAGCTTACGCAGTGGTTTTACCAGCGAGGAAGAACACTTCTTGGGAAGGTGGGGAGATATATCATCTAGACCAGCGGATTTGTGAATGTTAAGATCTTTAAGAACTCTTGCTACTACAGGAGTGCCAAAGTGGATTTGTCCCATTAAAGATTCGACGCACTCAAGTGTAGGCGGAGACAAAGCGCAATTTGAGAGTGTTGAGCTGGCCGCGAATTGTGCAGCAAGCAGGTTGTCCTTGTCCAAAGGGCTGACAGCTGGAATGTCATTGTAAATGAGTGAATTTCTAATGTTTTTGACGAATGACCAAAAATTTTTACTACCTTTGCTACATTGTAGTATTTTTGGCCTCAGTTTCTGGTCTTATTGGAATGTTGCACGCTTAAGAAACACGTTGCAGTCATTCTTGGCTCGTTTAAACCGAAAAAAACATTTCTCTATCTCTGACAGCCTCTTTAAGGCTCGAGTGGGCCTTCTTTTCTGTCGGAGTATCGTCGAGGTTAATCTGGGCGAATTAAGCCTTTTTGAGAATCCTACACGCGTGAAGCTCAAGGCTTGTTCCCTAAGGCTTCCTCGGGCGGAAAGTTTGCATTTGAATAAACTCTGCAACTGCTGTCCTTGTCCGGTTATCTGTAGCGTAATGCACATAGTCTTTTATATTAGTTTGGGCCGCACAATCTGGCTGCCTGTTATGTTCGGTTTTTAGTTGTCAAGAATGTTCGCTGGATGCTGAGCTTTCCACGGTCTATTAACGGTACAAACAAGCAGCTCTAAAGGTCATAGGCCATAATTGTTTGGCAGGGTCGTTAAAAGTGAGTCCGTCTTTTTGTACGGCTATTGGCTGGCTCATCACATTTTTATCTCCTCCATATCGGGTTCAGAGTCCTATAAAAGCAGAGACTAGTATTATGCTTCTCTTCGAGCATGTGTTGACAATTCTAGCCTGCCTATGTAAGAACTTACTCATGCTGTTACCGGGGACCACTACTAGGAGTTAAGGCAAGCATTACGCATAGTCTGGGTATAGGACAGTAAGCATTTCCAGATCAATCGCTGCCCAGATCCGCTTTTATCTGGAAATATGACCGAAAAGCTGGACAACCGAATCTTGGTTTGGCCATAATATCTCCGTCCGTAATCGGCATTTATATTGATTTTAGGAGTTTGGTTTTATTTTACTGAACCCCCACCTTGCAGGCCGGGTAAGTGTTCCACGAGGACTTATTGACAATGAAAGGTCCTCCTTCTACAGCTTGTGTGTTCTCCACACTATATGTAATGTAAGAACTACTAATTAGGCAAATTTAATCCTGTGTTTTCATTTCAAATAACTTTTTTATTAACAAGAATAAAATATCATTAAATTGTACGCGATTCTAAACCGAATAATCCATCCTAAGAAATACAATATGCATTCAAATCATAATTCTATCGAAAAAAATGGTTCAATCCAGTTTCATATCAAATTAATTCCCTAGCCGGAAGCTAAACCTAAATGCTTACAACTAAATTAACTTTTAAGCTACATTTAATATAATTTCCAAACAGATAATACCTCACTGATTAATTATACTGCATAATTCATTGAATAATCCATACAGAGATTTTCGCTCATTATTAGTTACAGCTTATGCTCTACATCATAAAATAATAATTTAATTCACATCCAGATACAGATAGAGATACCGAATACCGAATGCCGAATACCGGGCATTGCATTCATGAAAAATACAATGGGTCCACAATTGTTAGGGTAAAGTTTATTTTAAATAAGTTCCCGGCTCGACTAAGCCACAATAGGTGAGCAGATATGGAAACTGTGTTTGGTTTGAGGCGATGCAGTTATTGAAATTCACATCAATACGAAAAACACAGAACTATTGCGCCAAATTGTTAAATAATTGCTCATATTTACATATGAGCATTCTGCATGGGAAACATCGAGTAAATATTTGAAAACAAAACTTTCACACAATGTATGTGTACGGATATGTATGGGACACAAAACTACGAGTATCTCAAAGCACACAGATGTGGAAAATTTCACTGTTTGCGGCTATTCAGGAATATGGTCGATTAGTTAGTTTGAATTTTTCTATAATACTTGCACGAGTATGTAAATACAATAATTAGTCAATTGTTTTTTTTTTGGAGCTGCGTTTCCATATTTAATAAACAAAAACCATTGTTGTAGGTCAACATATAATCGAGATGATAAAAAACAAATTTACACGGATGAAGTTATGAGTACCCAGAATAATACAAAGAACTAAATTTTCTATATAGAACAACAAAAATAGTTCGGTAGTCATATGAAGGCACATCCTAGCACTCCCTAATTGTATGCGTATCTATGGAAAATTTCATTGGACTAAAATTATAAGGCGACACGGACAATGGAGGTTTATTGATCACGTTTTATTTCAACAATCTCAGACTAAGGAAAATGAGGATTCCGGAATTTGGAGCCTCTTCTTAAGCTTATATAATAACTTTAGTAATAAAATATAATATTAAAAGTAATTAAATATTCACTCGGACTCCCGAGAGCACAAAGTGAATATGCAACGAACACCAGTAAAATCTACCACAATCGACAGTACTGCTACCCCAAAAAGAAAATTATCTGCTACATCCCCAGTATTTTCACTCCAAAATATGTCATCCAACGAGAATATCGCTGTTGGACACATGTCGCTCAACGATCTTTCCTCGCTTCTCGACGAAAAGCTTAAGTATGTGGCCACAAATTCAGACCTAAACGGAATATGTGCTGAAATTCATGACCTGAGGCAAAACAACGAAGCTCTTCAAGACAAGTTGCATCAGATGGAGTTGAAATAGCAATTGAAAAAAAAAGACATTGTCTTGGCACCTTCCTGTGGTAACAGGCCAAATAGCGACAGAAAAAACAAAAAAAGGTATCTACCTGGATTGGCTGGAGTTAAGTGATTCAACTGCAATCACAGAAATCCGCTCATTACAGTCAAATAACCCTAAAGTAAATAACATTATTGTGGAACTGAAAAGGACAGACTACGTGGACACCATTGTTAACACAGTTTTTGCTTCGACGTCAAAATTTCGCGACGAGGTCATCTCTCCACTACCAAGCAGCGGCGCGCTAGAAAACACGACAATTGACAAATATGCGAAAAGAAGTTCTTGCAAAGAACGATAAAATTAAAACACAAATTCAAGGAGACAAAATCACGGAGACAAAGTCATGAAACATTGGCATCCAGATGCCAAGAGCAACTTCACATGTGAAAATGATGACGGAATGACATTTCTTCGACATTTAATTGGGGACAGCTCAACTTTGGCAACATGAGCCAAAGGCTCTCATATACTGTGCAGTATTCAGGAATACAGTCATTAGCAATAAAGCTTAAAAATTAATCTTAAACAAAATATTTGCATATATTATTGCAGGGATAAGTAGCAAAGTACAGTCCAGGGAATTTTTTGAGTTAATCAATCGGAACGATATCTTTTTCTTGTACAAGAATCGAACGAAGGTATCTTCACAGATTTCTTTGAGGATTACGAATTGTATTGGATATTTGCATCAAGGACATCAACTCATGGAAGAGTTAGCGGAGGATGCCTTTACGGATTAAAAGAGAGTATTAAAAAAACCTTTCACTGTTGCTTCATTCAGGAATTAGACAGATCCTTTGTAAAAATCATAAATAATGAACAAACACTCTTCACCATTCCAGTTAAGATTATTGCAGCTTTTGGCAGCAAGACTTTTCTTCCCTGTACAACTTGTTCCTGGAATTTAAGCAAAAAAATGTGATGTTAATTGGAGATTGCAACGCGAGGGCCATTGATACACAACTGTGGCTATTACATCCAGATTTCGCTGGTGAAACTATTTACATTCCCAAGAAGTCGAAGGACTTCTTGGAAATTCATCGAAATGTGTGAGCGATCAGCCCGTCACTTCTGAATGGTCGAACAACAAGCGATGAAAATGGCTCTTTCCCTTTTTTCAGAGGCGACGCTTCTTCAACGATAGACTACTGCCTGATGAGAGATGAATGCCTGATCTTGAGATAGGCGGATTCCCGATCATCTTCTGCTATTGGTCGCTCCCAAACTTTCTACTCAAAAAGTGAATACCGAGCCTGAAAGACAGCTACTTGCCAAATTATTATGGAATGAAAATTTTGCACAACGTTAACAAACAGAACTAGATCGAGTCCTAGACACGACTGATTTGTCTGAATCACAAACCAGTCAAGGAATAGATACTTCGATACTTCGATACTTTGTATACCTTTTCAAGCTGGTGGACGGAGAAGATGGTATGACGCAGACTGCTTTAGTGCGAGTATAAAAGTATCTGCAAAGCAAACCAAAGGCAGTACTGGCAAAATCGTACACAGGAATTAAATAAAGTTAGAGGCAGTCGTGACTTTTGGAAACTATTGTAGCTAAAGGGTTTTTCGTTAAGCGCTTCCGATCTTCAATTTAAATAAAACAAAGTATGTGTGAGATATCATCGAGATTTTTTATTCGTTTAAAAGGCCTATCGATGCCATTATATGTGGAATATAACATCTTTCAAATGTCCACAGCGGTTTCTTTGGTTGGCGGGCATCTCAAATGTCCAATTCTCCATGACTCTGGCGCATAATTCAGGCTGAATTTGACCGATGTCATGGGTTATGTTGGATTTGAGGGTCGCTGTTCTTTGTGGCTTATTCGCATAGTCTTGCGACTTCCGAAAACCTCACAAGGAAATGTCGATGCCAGTACACATCACCTCCACGTGAGATGGCCCTCGAATCGCTCGTGCAGAATGTCCAATGTGGCGTGAGCTGTGTGGCACGTAGCACCGTCCTGTTGAAACCACATATCGTTGGTGTCCATATCATCCACTTCAGGCCAACCGAGGTTGGTAATCGTCGACCTATAGCACTAGCCATTGACGGTGATGGCCTGGCCAACGTCGTTCTCAAAGAAATATGGACCGATGTCGCCTCCAGCCCAAAATCCAAACCAAACAGTGACTTTTTTCAGGATGCATTGGACGCCCTTGGATCTCATGTGGATTGGTATCGTCCCAAATTCGACAATTTTTTTTGTTAACGTACCCATTCATCCAGAAATGGACCTCATCTCTGAATATGATTTTTCGATAAAAATTACATAGGGTCAGTTTCCAAATGCTCCAGAGCTCATTCAGCGAATACACGTTGTTGCCTGTGATCGTTTACTTTCAGCTCCTAGGCCAGTTGAATTTTATAAGATGTGGTCTGCGAAAGGTCGAATTCTGGTGAGCGGCGAGAAATCGTCTGCCCTGGACTCATCTGCACACTCTCACGGACAGTGGAAATTCCTATTGGAAGACCATGTAGAAGATTGAATAACAAAGAAGTCAGTAATCGCTCTCGAATAAAAGTGAAAGCAGAGGTCTTAGCAGTATATTTTGCAAAATTGTTAAACCCCCCAACTAGACCAAACCATCTCTGGTTTGCTTTACCATACATAGAAAATGTGCAACTAAATACGGCGATCACACTTCTAGAGGTAAAAAATATAGCTTACGCTTGCAAGCTGAATAAGGCACCAGGAATAACCCTGTACTCCAGTACTCTACGGAGAAACTTCAACAATACACTGGATGTTTGGTACTTCAGTAAAACCATTATCTTCCCAATCTTTAAAAAAGGGAGTGCAGAAGACCCATGCAACTACCGAGGAACATCTTTTTTATAATGAAAATCTTCTCCACAATACTTCTCAAGCGTTTAACAAATTGGATACTGGATAATGGACTCCTTAGTGAATTACAAACAGGCTTTCGCAAAGAATATGCCACTGTGGATAACATTTTTACGTTAACAAGCATAGCTAAGACATACCTTGATAATGGAAAGAAACTTTACGCTTATTTCGTAGATTTTAAGGCTGCTTTCGGTTCCATAGATAGAAATGCTCTCTTCCTTAAACTAAGCAACGTAGGAGTTTCAACGAAGTTCCTCAAAGTCTTACAAAGTATGTATGAGCAAAACCAAGCAACAGTGTGGGATGGGACTCAATTGTCTTACTGGTTTGATACAAAAATTGGTGTGAAACAAGGATGCTTACTGAGCCTTTAGCTTTTTTCAATATTCCTTTCTTCCTTTCCTGCCTTTCTTCCAGGCGAAATTTCATTTCATTTCAGTGGAATAAACATCAAATGCTTAAGGTATGCGATGACATTATCCTACTGGCAGAAACGCCAAATATGATGCAACCCATGGCCAATAAATTACAGCAATGTTGCAGCAAATGGAATTTAAAGGTTAACACCGATAAATCAAAAATTATGGTTTTCAGAAATGGCTAGAAAAGGTTAAAAGTACAAGTATCTAGGAGTAATCCTGGCTCCCAAACTTTCACTTAAAAAATACTTCAGATCCAAACTACATAATGCTAAAATAGCCATCAACTGCAACTGGAAAGGACTCCTTGGCAAAAATAACGTCGCAACAAGCGTGAAGTACAGACGTCTGAAGCGGTAGTAAGAACCATAATGTGTTATGCTGCAGAGGTCTGGCGACTTTTCCAACATGATGACGTTGAAAAATTGTTAAGATACTTCCTAAAGAAAATTTTTCGTGCACCAGAAAACATTCCAACGTACATGCTTCATTTGGAGACTGGACTTCCCCTCTTATACATACAAAGACTTCCTAAAATAGTGACATCCCATATTGTGCAACGCAAATCTCAATTCTTTGGCGAGTCGTCAAGATTGTGCTTGGAACATAACGTGCAACTAGACAGCGACAACCCTGAAATATGGGAAAAACCCTTGGAAACCCTATGGAATATTAACTAGAAAACAAAATTTGAACTTTTCCATGAACGAGCAAGGCAACGTGAATCCAGGAACCTATATCGAACGCTGATTCAAGCAATTATTTTCACGAAAGCAACAGTATTGATAGTATTTCCACAATCTTCAAAGTGAGAGGAGAGCGACCGATCCACTGAATGTGGATTGTAGCACATCCGCATGTAGCACTGTTTTTTTTTTTATAAAATTATTCATCACATATTCTCACACTGGGGGCTCTAACATATCGATAGCAGCAAGGATTGTGTCTTTGAGTGCTACGATTGAATGCAGGGCGTGGGCATAATTCCTATCGTTCACATGACCCTAACGAATAAAGAACATAAGTCGGACGAAGTTAAATCACATCATCTCGGCTATCAGTTTTGATCACCTTTTGGAGATACTCGTATGTATGAGTTGGGCAGGAAACTGGTGCCTCCTTGTTGGAAAAAAACCATCACTCACATCCACATCTTCAATCTCCGGCCGAAAAAAGTCATTCATCATGGTTCGATAGTGGAATCCATTCTCGCTAACGGACACAGCTTAATTTTCGAAGTAATAAGGTCGAATAATGCCACCTACACGGCAAACATACCAAACAGTATGACGTTGTGGGAACGAATGCATCTCAATGATCCTTATCGCGTTTTGTAAGGCCGAAATGCCTTAATTCCGCTTACTAACAAATTGTTGAAACTGAAATGTACCTCATTGGTAAAAATGATTTTTCGATTTAATTGTTGATCAACTTCGTACACTTCCAACCCTTAATGGACAAAATTAAGACATCAGTTGAACCCTACAGGCTTTCTTACCCAAGTGTCTATGTAAATTTTGGTCAAATGCACGAGTAATTTGTTATATGTCTCATTCTTGAGGGTGGTATGAAATCGACAAACCTAGGTTTACTGCGACAGTTCGAGCCACAGAAATAATATTCTCAGTTCTTTTCGGAAAACGGGTATGATTTCGGTTGTTTACTTCGTCACCTTCTCCCAATATCTCAAGTGTCTGAACCAATTGTTGAACAATATCTAGGCGAGATGGTGCTTCATGTCGACAAAGAAAGCTTTTAACTTGTCAAACAGATTCAGCGAAAATTTTTACCAATTTCTTACAATTGCAATGCGTTTTAACCTAGTCCTCTGTCATCTGTCAAAATTGGCAGCTTTTGTTTAACAGGTCTTTAAGTCTCGACCAATATCGAAAACCGGGACACTTACCGCAACCAATAAATCCCTCAAATTCCTCAGGCCATGTCCTAGCTAACTTTTTCAGCGTAATCCAAGATAATTAGGGTCTCCTTCAATTTGTGCCAACTGCTACAGAAAGGGAGACGCGAAAACGTTTCAGACTGGAGCGTTAATATCCACTCGAGACATAGATGGGATTCTTCCTGTTCTGGTAGAACTGATCGAGCTTTGACACCGTCGCAATTTGTATTTCGTTCTTGGTTGTGATGTCAACGGCCACAACAACCTCTGGGGTAGAAGCGACAACAACAAAAGGGTGAGTTACTTTTATAAAACCTAGAAGAAAAGAGATACTTGACCTCACCATCTCTTCTCCCTTTCTTCATAATTATGCAGAAGAGAGCTTTCTCCATCGTCATCCTGCACAAGCGGACGAGTTTGGCAGGGATGCTGAAACTAGACATGGCTCTGTATAGCTCGTCTCTGTAGATGCTGTCATATGCGGCTTTAAAATCGATAAAAAGGTGGTGAGTATCGATTTAAACTTCTTGGGTTTTCTCCAGGATCTGCCGTAGTGTAAATATTTGGTTAATTGTGGATTTATCGGGCCTAAAACAGCACTGATAGAGTCCAATCAGATTGTTGACAAATGGTTACAGGCGCTAGGATAATACGCCAGACAAGGTCTTCTATGCGATGTTTAGGAGACTGATACCTCTATTAGTGGCGCCGTTTAGAGGGTCTCCTTTCTTGTGAACCGGGCAAACAATGCTGAGATTCCATTCATCAGGCTTGCACTCACCCGACCAAATCTTGGAAATAAGTTTGTGTATGCTCTCTACCAAGTATTGCTCCCTTAAATAGTTCAGCGGGTAACCCCTTGTTCGACTTCAGTTAAGATATTGCTATCCTCACCTCATTTTGGTCGGGTGGACGGAATTCTTGACTTGCATGGCCAATATTGAATGGCTCGCTCTGCATGCCAGCGGAATTTGTATCATCTTGCAGTTTGCAGAAATTGTTTTTCCATATCCTCAGGAATGACTGCGACTCTACTACAAGGTTTCCTTGTTCATCTATACAGGTTTCCGTTCGGGTCTTATTACCCTGATACGTTCTTTTTATCTTTCGGTAAAACTTTCGAATATTATTCCTGGAGTAGCACCTCTCTATTACCTCGATTGGGCGCTTCTCTTGCTCTTTCTTTTTTCTCCGGAGAAGTCGGTGTTCTTCCCTTCTCCTTTGCTCGTAGAGCTTGCGAGCCGCTCTCATTTTTTTGTGCCGTGCCGCTTTGTAGGCATGTTGTTTAGCTGCATGTGCTTGCCGGCACTTTTCATCAAACCAAGGATTTCGAGGTGGTGGGCGGGTGAAACCCAGTACGTCAGTTGCGGCATATCTGATGGCTTCTCGACATCTAAGCCACTGGTCTTCAGCACTTGATGCTGGCTGCAAAGGTATTCTCAGTTGAGGGATACGCGATCGGCAAAGGTTCTGGCGGCTTGTTGCGATTGTAATTGTTCAACGTTAAATCTCCTCATAGTATTTCTCCGTTGTCGTGGGGTATGAGATATCCGTAGACGTACCTTGGTTGCTATTAGGGAATGGTTCGAGTCTGTGTTGGCCGCTCGGAATGTTCGGAGATCTATGTATAATACTTGAGAAGTGCCTTACGTCGATCGCAGCATGGTCAATCTGGTTGACAGTTTGCTGATCTGGTGTCTGCTATGTTCCTTTATGAATATTTAGGTGAGGAAACCGTGTGCTTGTTATAGCAACGTTACGTCCCGCAACGAAATCGAGTATCCTTTTCCATACGTGGTGTCGTGTAGGCTATGTCTTCCGATTGTGCTATCAAAGATGTCCTCCTTTCCAATTTTGGCGTTAAAGTCGCCTAGGGTGATTTAAACGTCTAGGGCGTCATACATCGGACATACATCGAGGAGCTCGTTTAAATTTTCTTTGGCATCATCGTTCTTTTCCTCTGTTGGGGCGTGAGCGCCTATAAGGCAGATGTTAGCGAATTTACCTTTGATACGGATTGTTATTAGGCGTTCACTCACGTGTCGAAAGCTCAAGAGTTATTGCCTAAGTCTGCCGCTTACAACAAATCTGCATCCAAATATACGCTGCTTACGTTCGCTATAGCAATCAATATAGTAAACATCAGAGTTTGTCATCTTTCTTTTGCCCGGCCCATTCAACCGCACTTCCTGAATGGCGGTCTAGGACCTCCGTTAATTGTTCGGCTACACGCCGCCTGTGAAAAGTCCGAACATTCCACGTGCAGATCCGAAAGTCGTTGTTGTCCTTTGTTCCTGGGCCCCCGCCCAATTATCAAGGCTTCGCCCATCAATGACGTTGTCTAATAAAAAGCGGGGGTAGATTATTCTATACTGGTCTTATCGTAAACATCTTCAGATTACAGCCTCTGAATGGTTGCTACGATTTGACCAGTTACAAGTTGCCGGTCATAGGTCTTGTTGGTGGCTTGACCACCGGTAGTCCATACCAGGACTTAAATCACGGTACCATGGGAGTCAGGAGCCCCCCGGATTTCGGTCCGGGCCTGACTTGTTAGAGGTAGGCCCCCTTGTGGGAGCGTCATGGTGGCTGTGGTTTAAACCCAAATCGCGGGTACGGGTTTCCTTTTTGGTTTAGCCCATTGTAGAGTTGCAAATGAAGTACTGGGTGCTGCGACCCTAAGAGCAGCAAGAGGTTTTAGGTCGGCCTCGACTCATACCAAGGGTGGAACTTTTGCCTCCAACACAGTTCCGAATTGGTATCAAAATTTCTGTGGCGAGCGATGGCAAGGCGTATCCTTGCTCCCTATGGGTGTACGGGCACCTCGTAAACATAAGGCCTTATGACAGGTGGTTTACGTTAAAAATCCAGGTACGTTCTGTCCTTTGTTCCTATTGGCTTCGTAACAAAACAAAACGCAAAAACTGATCCGGGTAGCCCTTAAACAACCCCAAACACTCCTCAGAAGTTGTTACGCGGTTGCGTTTGTGGTCAATATATGCCAACGCGGCACCCATCTTCCGAATAGCTTTCTCATACCGAGGTGATCAATCAAAATCAAAACCACTGAGTCTTGTGATGTGCCAATGGATTCCAATTGCCCAATGTCAATAATGTTTTTTTTGGTAACCTAGAACGTGCTGATGCAACCAGAACGAAATTCAGTAAACTGTTTGTCCAGAGTCGCCATGTCATTCATCAAGCCTATCCTTAGTCTGAGTGAAGTTTTTCCACCACATTTTCGCTAAAGTTGTCTACTCGCCTTGGCTTTCACACAAAATCTAGATGACCTAAGGGTCGACAGTAGCCTATTAGTGTTACTTGACAGAAGCAGTGTTGCTTTTCAAATTACAACGCGGGAAATTCCAAAAGTCACATACTTATTGGTTCACCCTGGTACAACGTCAATATCAGACGCATAGAATGGTGGGAATGGCACATGGTACCTTCCATGTTTTCAAGCTCTGCGTCTTTAAAGCGAAAAAGCCCGAAAATGCTCGAAATTTTGGATCATCTTGTCATTCTAATTCAATCTGGTACGAGAGTATCTGGATACCCCATGTGTTGACTAAGAGTGATTTTAAATTAACACGAGGGCTAACAAGTAAAGCTTCCGTCTTGAGTGCCCGTAGAATCCAAGTCTTAGATGATTCATTCTGTGATGACTACGGTGGAGAGTGCTGCTCGATTTGTAGATGCATGATCAGCGATTTTGTTTGTCCAGAAATATATGAGTTGGTTGGAGGTAAGCTTATGTTGCAGTGCGATGGCGTAACCCACTACTTAAGCAATCTGACAATCTGTTTCTGGAGCCCTAGATTATGTAACTGTATGAAGTTTCATTAAAATTCGATATTACGCTGACAATCCAAAAGGCAATTTTGAGTGAGCCATTCATGAAAACGGCGCTCAAACCATAGTAAATGTTCCGCAAAATCGGGAAGTTATGATGGCCCATTGCTATGTCAGTCGATGGGTCCAATTGAAAGAAATTTTATTCAAGAACTAATCAGAAGCTGAACTTTGTTCAATAAAGCATATCGATAGATGTTTTCGACAGGAATTTTAAATATAAATCATCTCTCCCACACATATGCAAATGTCAGAAGCTATCTTTTTGGATATTGAAAGTATCTGGGCGCTTCTGGTTACAAGTGGGATGTACAATAATTGATGTTTACAAATTAATAGGATAAGCCAATACCACTCAACATCTTGTCTTGTCAATATTTTCGAATTTCCGATGAAACCTCACCGACAATGCAATAAGGAGCCGAGGTACGAGTACTACCATCGTAATTACATTCAGAAATCAATTTCAGAATCAATTAAACTTGTCAATCTTACTACCAAGCCCTTGCAGTACATAGTATTTCCATTCATTCAAGTTGTTAATTAATTTTTTTTTATTCAATTCCATTAATGCATAAGGACATCATTCCTTTAAGAAAATAATCGGTGGTACAAGCACGAGATCGGTACTCGTATTTGTATACACCAACTGTCCAACCCTACATATAATATTTCATTGAATCGATGTTACGTTCGTGTACCGTAACACATTGAATACGTGTACAAATGTTAATAACTGAATTCAATTTGCATTTTTGGTCCTTGGAAACGGTTAGTGGTTTCTTCTTTCCGATTTAATTTGCATTTGGACGACGACGACGGACGTATAGTACCCCGACTTTCTATGTTTTTTTTTTGTTTTGTCTTCCTTTTTATCCATCATGCTCTTGATTGAACAAGGATCCGTGTTGGGAGAGAAGAGCCTTCTTCCGTTTTTCTGTTTGAGCTTTGAAGTGGTCTATTGAACTTGCCGAGATTGAAAACTTGACTGGAATATTGATTGGAACATCAGAAATTGCATCCAACTACAATGGAATTAAGTTGCTTGGCATTGTTAAGTCTGCAATGTCACTTAGAATGCAGATTATTGCAACGTTTTTAATTGATATAAGAGCCGAATAGGATATTGGTTTGGAGGAAGTGAAATTGGCTTTGTATTGATTGGTCTTGGTCCTGGTCTTGGTATTAGTTGGTTTAGTCGTCCTCCAGAAGACTGGTCGAAATGATGGGAATTGTTGAAACGAAATGCAGTTCATTATTTTGAACGAGTTTACTTATATTTTTGCATTGGTACTGACAACATGCTCTCAGTGAACTATGGCCACCAGAGACGTATCATTGCACTTGTATCCATAGAAACTCAATCACATCTTCAGCTGTACGTACTCGTAGCGATGGACATTTTTGTCTGCTAATTCGACAGACGGCGGTTAATTAATATTTTCTTTTTGATTTTACGTTCTCTGTTAGAGACTGATTGATGGAGAGGAGTGAAGAAATAGTTGCAGAGATAGATGGTCAGTGGCAAAATTGAACCTAATTGTATATTTCAACAAGTATTGTCGGAAGGATATTTGAGGGTGACGCGGATACATTGAATATCACCTCTGTTGTATTTTTCGAGAAGACAGAGAGTGCAGGCTGATACAAAATGATAGTAATGTTATTGCATCTTTTCGAAAGAATTTATTGAGCAAGACTTTTTTCACTTGAAAGCTGTACTTACAAGTTTCTATCCCTAATTGAACAAGCTATTCTTACAGTGAAATCCCGAAGGAACTGTTCAACACAACACAATTTCACTTTTGACTGAAATTCTAAAACGGATGCTGAACTCTCAAGGACTTTTAACAAAATCAGTATTTCGGATAGTTTTTAAAAATACGAAATATTTGCGAAGTATCTTTCCATAGCATTTTCATCGGCGTTGCTATGAAGCTTCAGATTTTAGAAAATAATGACAACGTTGTACTTGTTTTCTTTGATATTGATGCATGAAAGGCTTGCTCTCAATTTGATGATGAACCTTTCTATATAGATGTATGGGAAATTTTCATGGTTAAAACTGACATCTAGAGTACCAAAATGCACATGAACCTTACTTTAGATCTTACAAGAAGGCGGTCGAAAACCTGGGCATGAAGTTACGTAGAATGAGAATTGTTGAAAGGAAGATTATATTACATATATAATCTATGAACCTGTTTACGTTTGTACATGAGTAATGGGGTTGAATAGAATGTTCAAATCTCCCACCAATTCAACACGTCTCATCCCATTGTTGGAAGTACGGAACTGCAGTGACTCAGGCGTCGGGGTAAGCCGAGGTCTAGTGTTCTGTAAATACTATAACCACGCCGGGTATCAAACTAATCTAACTCCAGAGAGCAGCCTCAGCCACCATGCCTTTCTAGCTAGCGCGATATTTTACCAGCTGCTGACTGAGATCACCTTCCACTTGTGTGAGACATCTAAGCTGAGGCCGTCCCCTACTACCTTGTCCCACTGGGTTGGAGTCGAACGCATTTCGTACTGGGACGCTGGTTTCCATACGCTCAAGTGGGCTTACCCATCTAAGCCGGGGTATCTGAACTTTTCTGACGAGATCGGTATCGCGCTACAGCCCGTACCGTTCACTAATAAAACGTCTCCTCCATTCGCCATTGATGCAGAGAAAATTGCCCGAAATTACACGTACCCATAGTCGAATGAACTTGACAAGAATGTCAAGACCAGACATGACTCTGTACTGTTCGTTTCTGTAGATGCTACCATATGCGGCTTTGAAATCAATGAAAAGGTGGTGTGTATCGATTTCGAACTCTTGTTTTTTTTCCAAGATCTGCGTAATGTGAAAATTTGATCTACATATAGCTTCCTGGCCAAAAACGATACTGACAGGTGTGGGTCGAGCGGTTGACGAATGGTCTTAGGGGTTCCCATAATACGGCAGGCAGGCTTTTATATTAAATTTTGAGGAAACTTATTCCCCTGTAGTTCGCACAGTTCAACTGATCTACCTTTTCATAGGATCGGCCAAACAAAGCTGAGGAGCTATTCGTCGGGCATACTTCCTTGGACCCAGATTGTGGAGATGAGTTGATGCATACCTCGGACCCAATAATCACCTGCTGTTTTAAATAAAATAGCTCGGCACATAGGCATCTGGTTCGGCAGCTTTGTTGGACTTAAGCTTGTAAATGACTCTACTGACTTCATCTCGGTTGAGTAAACGGAAATATTGTCTGTCTTTGTCCAGATTGAAAACTTCATTCTGCTTGATGTTGTAGGATGTAGTTCGTCATCACCTTTTAACAGTCTAATAATCTTTTTAAATTCCTAGACTGTGGTTCTACGGCTTTAAAGCTTTGACATGTTCGATTTATTTTTTGGCAAAACTTCCGAACTTCATTCTTCTGATAGAATGATAGCAGGATCCAATGTCCCTTGCTTCTTTTTTGCTGATGAAGGTCGCGAGCACATCTTTCTTTTCTGCAGAGCGGCTCTGTACTAGATGGAGTGAAAAGTGACTTCCTTGGGAATTAAACAATTTTTTTTTAAACGTTTTTTTTATATTATTCAATATAGTCCCCTTTTAGTTTGATACACTTATTCCAGCGATTTTCCAACTTCTTGATCCCGTCCGAAAAGTAATTTTCCGGAAGGTCTGCAAAATACTCCTCCGTGGCGTCGATGATTTCCTCGCGTGAGCTGAATTTTTTATTGATGAGCCATCTTTTGAGGTTTGGGAAGAGATAATAGTCCGAGGGATCCAAATCCAGTTATCAACCTATGCCAAAAGTCCGCCCGATTCCGCATCAGCAAGTCCAAACAGTCTTTTGAAGTACTCTCGCGTTCGTATTTTTGGTCAGGAGTGAGTATTCGCGGCACCCAGCGGCACCCAGCGGCAGGATAACTTTGTCATATGCAGAATATTGTCCAAAATATGGCGTGTGCGCTTAGCACTAATCTTTGTGATATCTGCTAGCTCGCGCTCCTTCACTTTCCGGTCAGACAATACCATTTCATGTATTTTTTTGACATTGTCCTCTGTAACCGCATCGGAGGGCCTGCCGCTGCGGACTTGATCGGTAGTGGAGTTGCGGCCACCACGAAACTCTCGAAAC
The DNA here is from genome assembly GCA_963966105.1 of Volucella zonaria. Lineage (NCBI taxonomy): Eukaryota > Metazoa > Arthropoda > Insecta > Diptera > Syrphidae > Volucella > Volucella zonaria. The sequence continues at coordinate 9,648,053 of OZ014530.1, forward strand.
CAATATTTGACGGTGTAATCTGACGGAGCATTAGCCCCATATTATTTATCCAACTTTTCTTGTGTTTCCTTCGCCGTTTCGCCTCTCAGAAAATAATGTTTTATGAGAGAACGAAAATCGTTTTTTTGCATACTCAACATGGTGCCAAACATGTCAACAACAATCAGCTGTCAAAACAAAACTAAAAACAGTATCGCACTAAAATTTGGCATGTCTGCCTAAGTATGAACAGACTTCAAGGCACCATAACCTTTTTTGCAGTAGCAGCGCATTCTGGCGGTCGAGGAGGTCTCTTTTCACTCCATCTTACGTCCGCTGTTTTTCCAGATTTGCTGTCTGGGCTTTCCTTGCTGAAGCGAGGTGAAACCTAGTCAATCAGAGGAGGCTTTTGTTATTGCTCTTTAATAATGATAATATAACATCTCTGCACCTGCTAGTTAGGATTCAAAACAGATGCTAATATCACTCAAACACTGGATATACTCGAACACCAACCTAATGTCTCGTGCCTCACTTTGTCATATCGCTGTTTTCACCACCATTGCTACACCGAAATTGCCAGTAGCATCTCGCCCCTTCAAATCTTTAATCGTAAGAACGGTCTCCCTATGAATGCTCATCAATATATCCTGAGCCCACTTCGCATGTACTCTAAAATATCGTGAGTTTTTACAAAGCCGTACAACTCGGCCGGTCTCTCTATATCCTAGCCATTGCAAGTTGCAAACATTTAAGACCAATGTACACCCCCACCTCTCTTTTCTTCCTTCATAAGTTGCCTTCTTCCGCGCTGTGTGCAAATATTTTAAGGGTACCAAAAAAGCAATCGAATTTGTTCAACATTTCTGTGGACCAGTCGACACGAGCCTCTTTTTGAGCGATTGTCAAACTGTGCGGTATACAACGAAAGGAAATTATTTTGACGGTTAAATGTACTAATGCCCAAATATTCCTCAATTTCACCACGACGAACCTGCAATATCACTTCTCGCATAGCATCGATGTTTTCTGGCACAACAGCCCACTTTTGATTACCTTCACGATAATCGTCCTGGAGCGAACGCCGACCACGATTGAACTCAGAAAACCGGCGAGACGCGGGGTGGTTGTGACTCTGTTGTTAGTCTAGTTAGTCTACATCGAGAATCATTAAAAAAAATATCCCACGAAGATGTTCACGATTTAATTCCATTTTTTGGCTGAGATGAATTTTTCAAGCCTCTGTAAAAAACGCAACCAGCAGTTGTACGACAAAACGTTTTGAGCACGTGTGCAACTAAAAACGTCAAACGTTACCATGCTGACTTTAGATTTGACATATCCCCACCTGCATTGCCATTTTTTAAAACTTAAGTAGCAAGTATGCGTGGAAGGCAAGTCGATGTAGAAGTAGTCCAAAAAGCTGATTTTAGCGTGACCCATTTTGAGCGGATAGACCACAAACCTTCAGCTTGAATCCAATCGCCCTGTTTCACGATTTAGTCGATCACAGATGCAAAGTTCAATGTATAAATGTAAGCCAGTTGCAAACTAGCATTAGAAATTTACTTCATATTTAGGACTACATTGTGAGATTATTTTTCTCAATATGTGGAACAGCAAACTTGTACAGATATACTACAGATAATCCTGGAACTGTCTATACTTTCTGATCCTCTACCACCAGCCCCGAGAGAAATGAGATCTTCTTGCTTGCTCCGAAGTAGTCTAGTAGAATTCGCAGAGGCATGTGTACCATTTGACCACACGAATAAATTTAGAAGCGCCCCATTAAAAGAGTCGCTCATTTGTATAAGGTTACTAGGCTTTTCCTACTTTCTATCGCCAAGACACATGTTCACCAACGTAACGATGTTTCAGCTACCTCAAGAGGTCAAGTGTCTATTCAGTCGCAAAACCGCATTTACAAATGTATAAGCTATCATGAAATAAAATCTAAAATGAGTCATGCTCAAAGCCTTGATAAATTTTGCGGCGCACATAACATACAACCAAAGTTCCAATAACGTTCGACGTACAGCAATCCACGTTATATTGACAAATTTTTGCCTCGCGGAATTATCATCGGCATCGCTCGGTGAGTTAAAATTGCTGTCCATGAAGCCATCAGTATTTCCTCAACTCATGGGTAAAAACCTGTAAATGAGTTCGAAATGAAACAATGGCTTTTCGCCACAACGTATGAAAGTAAACTTTTCCCACTGAGTGTAGCATCGGTGTTGGTCCACCAAACTTTTCCATTCAAATCCCAACTTTACAGTCGTCGCATTTCCGTACAATGGTGCAGAATGCTTTCATTGAAACCCTTAGGATGTCTATTGGTTGACATGCCAGCGGCTTGTGGTGTGCTCTTGCTGATATTTAGTGTAACTACATACAAACTGAGTTCACCTACTTTTATGTTTCACTAGTATTTATCGCAAGGACGTTATTATAGTGGTCGTTGTCAATATTGGCACACCACCTGTACCTCAAAATCCATCTTCAACACTTCGAACACTCCCGTGCTCCACTACCTTGCTGTCGATAGGGGCCTTTAAGCAGAATAGAAAATTGCTATGAAGGCAAAATCACTCTAACAGGTTGAAGGTTTTAGTTTGCAAAATACGATGCCAACACCTTAACTTCGGTGTTATGGGTGCCAGGAGAAGGAAGACTTTGAAATGGCAATCTGAGGATATGACAGGTCAATAAGCTGGAATCAAAGTTGATTGAACTTTAGACCAAGGAGCGCTACTGGCACTTCTATTGATATCCCCTCAGGTGCAGCTACAATAACTTCCTTCTGGTGTTTTAGTTGAGTTGGACAGGTAATGGACACATCCGATCCATTGTTTACGCCTCAACTAGCTCTAATGGAAAGCTGGTGGTGGTTTTAGTGTACTGTTCGACACTATAAGTATCAACAAGCAAATCTCGCTCTCTGGTAAATGAAATGAAAACCTCAGCGAAAACGATGTCCATTAAAGAAGTCGGGTTAATATTCGATATTGAAATGGTTCATTCTGAATACACCATTGTCTTGATCGAAGGCTAGACCTTGGAAATAGTATGGCAACAGGATGAACTGTAGAGAATTTTGGTATCTTCTAGGTATCAAGTCCTCAGAGATTGGGTGGATTAGTTAATTAATTCTATTGCGGTATCAACTTTATTACTCTCATACTTAGTAAAGAAAAATTTCCTTAATAAATAGATTCGTTCTATAACATGGGCCAGAACAATATGAATGAACCAGAATATATACTCCTAGCGCTGGCATGACTAATAGAAACTGAAGATACCTTCAAGAGAGAAATTTATGGGAGGATATGCACCTGTGGCTCAGACAGCTTATTCCTGTCAATGTTTGATGGCACGGGTGAAGAGAAATTGCTTCCAGTGCGGAACCCTGTTTTCGCTGCACTATGGCCCAATGTGCTGTTCAGCGCTTTTAACAGATCTTAGATCTAAGGATAAAGAAACTGTCTGGTGTATTTCAAGCAATGCTTTAAGGAGATACCATCTATTCCTCTAACAAAGTTAACTATCTCGGTGTCGTGATCATTCTTCGGCGCAAAGATTTCGCCTCGGAAATGTCCAATGTACTGTCTAATTGACCTCAATAATTCTTCTCCCCTTCATCATCAAGCCTTTCGAATACCAAAGCCTTCCTTGATTTAAAATGAGGCCTTGGTACAACTCACACTGCGGTTTGTATGGTCTTGAGTGCCGTCATTCTCTTGATTGTGCTCTTATGGACATGTCGTCGAATTGTGCAGCACTGTCTGTCAACTCCCCCTGTACTCAGGACTCAGGACTTTATTTGGATGTTTTAGACTTAATCCAGAACCGGTTCACTACCATGTGTTTTCATCTTCGTGAAGGACGAAAGCCAAACACATTATCTCTGTAAGGACTACCTGTGTCCTCAGCTGGGCCTTTCATTGAGAGTTGCCCGCACTATAATATAAGGTGGCGCAAAATTAATCACCCTATCGGAAGATGGTATAATTTTTGCAAATGGCGTTGTATGTCAATCATATTTGACATTTGTGAACTAGACAGCTGCAGTATACAGACAGACAAGCAAGAGCGTGGAATAATTGTGTCAACGTTTTTGACCAATAATCGGTCGGTGGTGTTAGCGCAGCGTGAATTTCAACGTCGATTTCCTAATCGTGTCGCGCCAATTGGGCAAACATTCCGGCGCTTAGCTACTCGACTCGAACAGAGTGGAACCACAGGAGAGCATGTAGGGCGTGGACACCACCGGACTGGTTTCTCGGCCGAAAATATCGCGGCTGTGGCTGCCGATGTCGCTGAGAACGAAGAAACATCAACCAGACGACGGGCCACGCAATTGGACATCACCAGACGGACCCCACAGCGAATTTTAGTGAAAGATTTACACATGTTCCCGTACTAAGTGCAAACAGTGCATCAGTTAATGCCTCCTGACCGTCAGTCGCTTGTGAATTACTGTTTTCAATCTCAACAACGAAGAGGACGATTTTGTGTCAAAAATCATCATGAGCGACGAAGCGCATTTCCACTTAAGCGGTTACGTCAATAAGCAAAATCTTCGTTTCTGGGGCACTGAAAATCTGCGTGTGATGCACGAAGAGCCATTACATGCACTCAAAGCCACCGTGTGGTGCGGCATTCACGCGGGAGGAGTGATTGGGCCGTATTTTTTTGAGGACGCCATCCGCAATATGGTCACTGTTACTTGCGAACGCTACAGGGCCATGATAAATGACTTCTTACTGCCGGAATTGGATAAGCGGGGCTTGGTGAACATATGGTTTCAACAAGACGGTACAACCGCACACACAGAACGAGCCACAATGGATATTGTGAAGGAAGCGTTTCCTGGTCGCGTAATCTCCCGTTTTAGTGATTTGGCATGGCCAGTAAGATCGCCCGATTTAACCATTCCAGACTTCTTTCTTTGAGGCTACTTGAAGTCGCGGGTCTTCCTCTAGTATGTTGTTCCTCCGAGTTAGATCCGAATACTCTGCAATGAATACGGGCCGGAGGATTGATGTCATGCTCTACATGTCATAGCCATCTCAGATGATTGATTCGCAGTTTTCAAACTAGGCAGATGCCACTGTATAGGTCCGTAGTTCCGGAAACGGGTCTGAATATTTTTCGAAGGATTTTTCCTTCGAAACGACTGAGGATATCTTCATACGCTTTCGATAGGGTCCATGCCCTAGCACCACCATAAAGAAAGATTTATTTTCTCGTGATTGGCGAGCGTGATTCTTCGTTCTATTTCTGCTGAAGTGTTGTTGGCAGAACTTATAGCAGAGCCAAAGTAGACAAAGCGCCTTACTACCTTGAAATTATAGCTGTCGACTGTGGATGTTCTGTTCAATTCGTCCATGGTGTGTGTCACTTCTTGTTGCCAGCATATACTTGAGTTTGCACTAAAACCTATTTTAGTAACTTCCGTTCCAAAATTAGCGAATGCACTGGAGACAGCCCGCTTAGTTCTCCTAATTATGTCTATATCATCGGTGTACGCTAGTAGTCGGATAGACTTTTGAAAGATTGTGCCTCCCGTGTTCGCTTGTGAGTTCAACACAATTCTCTCAAGTATTCTGTTAAAGAAGTCCCATGACAGCGCGTCGCCTTGTATAAAACTCTTTTTGCCACGAAAGGTCTTGGGCAAGTCTATACCGACTTTGACGGAGCAGCGAGCGTTCTCAATCATCATTCTGCACAGACGGACGAGTTTGGCAAGTATGTCAAAACTAGACATGTCTCTATAGAGCTCGTTTAGCCTTACAACCGATTACGCGAAATCGACCGTCTCGGATTCTCTTGCACACTCTAACTGACAGCGGTGATGTTTTTGGTAGATCTTGCGTTTCGTCGATGTACTGGTGTTGGTTTATCGTTTACTGAACCAGTGGACTCAAATTTATCTACCACAACGCGAGTAGTCCTCTCGGTAGGACGATTATGGTGACCGTAATTTGGGCGAAGGTCGCGGAACGTTGCCGACCTGAACACACATTTTGATAAAACCATTTTACGAGTATCATTTGCACGTATTGTTGAACGCTATGTCCGTCCAGACTGAATAAATGACAGCCAATTTGACAGATGTAGTATTGGAAGACCCTGTATATCGCAGTTTTTCATCCTCCTTAGGTCCGGCCCATCCCATCGTACTTCCTGAATGGCGGTGATATCAGCGTGTTAGCAGACAAGTGCCTCTACTAATTGTGCGGCAGCATGTGACTCGTTAAGTGTCCAAATATTCCGCGTGTATATCCGAAGGTCTGCTAGGTTAGATAGTTTGTCAAATATTTTAATCTCTTCCGTGTAGGGTTGTGAGCCCTATGGCGGCGTAGGCCAATATAATGCCAGTACAGAACCATGCTTTGTCCACTAATATCAGCAGTCCTTCTTTATAGAGAACGGCGATTGAGCTCTACAATATCTGTCAGATAAGCCCGTTAAACATGGCAGAATAAACTTTAAATGATCGAAACGCTATTATCGGTTGCATAAAATAAATTGAATTCTAGAACTTTTGCAGCATCTTCACCAGAAATATTGCATTTAGGTTCTTCAGTCCATTAGACACCAAGAGCAGGTGGTAACACAAAGCTTTACAAAATTGGTCGGAGTGTCTCACCTGCCCACGTCTGTGAATTCTTGCCTCCTGATATTTTTTCGAGCATCAGTTTTGCACCGATAATGCAATCCGGGGTAAACATGTGCCTTTTCATCCAGCTCCCTTGTTTGCTAGCTGCTTTTAATTTCGAACTCTAAGTTGGATGAGTTTCCTCTCCACATGGGTTCGTTATATTAGGTGGAGGCTTGTTCATATATTTTCCATTGGTGATGCATCCTAATACTTTCAGAGCTGGAATTTGCTGTCCGGTCTAGATACCACAACGACCTAAGCCGATAAATTTTGCTTCTTTTAGCTATATCCATGTTGGTGGGTATACCGTATCGTTTTTATTCAAGCTCCACCGTAACTTGCCGCCGATGCAGACAGGGCCATAGATCAATCGAAGAATCTTTATTTCGAAACGATCTTGGGATGATCAATATTTCATATAGAGTTAGATTGGTTGCTCAAAGTGAGCTCTGCTTCTTAATGGTCTTTTGAGCCAGATAAACAGTGATTGAGGTTTCCAAATGATCTCTACCATGGTGTCGGTGCTCATATTTACTGCAGAGCCTTGGTAGACAAAACCATTGACTTCCTTGAAGTTAACAGTCTATTGTGATGCTTTTTCTGAGTCTTGTATATCGCCAGACCAATCTTCACCGCTTCTGCTTTAAAGTAGTTGTTCAGACTTTTTAAAGATTGTGCCTCTGGTACCTTAAGTACGATGTGGAAGAAATCGTATGACTAAGGTGGCCCTTTTTAAAATAAAAACACCGGACCTTGCGGAATAGCAACCTTTCTTCATGCTCTTTCTGCAGAACCGGACATGTTTAACAGGGAAGTTAAAATTGGGCATGGCTTCGTATAAATTACCCAGATATATAGCCAGCCTTAAATAAGCAACTTGGTGTCGATTTGGAATTAATCTGCCACAACGCAAAAATTTGGTCGATATTGGACTTGCCCCGTCTGAATCCACGCAGATGGTCCTTACCAATTACTTGCTTGACAAAAGGTTTAAGTCGATGACATAGTAAGGTAGGGAATGTCTTATTTGCTACAGTTGGTGCATTTCTTCGGGTTCTAGCATACTCTGCTGAGGTTCCATTCTTCTGGCATACTTTCCTCTGACCATATTATAGAGATGTTTCGGAGCATACAACGCCGCTTTAAACAGCTTGGTAGCTAGGGCGTCAGTACCTAAATCCTTGTTGGGGCTTAATTCTTGATGTGGCTATCCTCACTTCATCGCGGTTGGGTGAACAGAAGTGTTCCCCGGCATCGTCCAAGTTGAATGATTTTTTCTGCCTGGTTCAGGAATATTTCTTCCATAACCTCTGTACTGACTACGGATTTTGCTGTAATAGCGTGTTATTTCTAGCTTCTGGTAAAATTTCAGGTCTTTCTAGAACCTTCCTCCATCTTGTGATCCTCGTGCTATTTTTTTGTCCTTCTGAGAAACCGGAGCCCGTCGGTTTTGCTCATAGAACCCATGAGCCGGTTGTCCTCATAAACAGTGCCGGTCAACACGCTTTCTGTTTCTCTACATGTACTACCCAACTTTTATCGTGAAACTGCAGTGGTGGTCGAGCGAACCCTAGGTGACCAGGAGCGGCATTTTTGATGACTTATTGACAGTCTTACCACTGGATTTCGGGATACGATGTTGGCGGCACATTAAGTCCAGCGAGGATAGGAGACATTTGGTCAGCATAGGCCATGACTTTTTCTGTATTTCATCTTCCTAGCGGAGTTTGGGATGTTAGTCATAATAAGTAAGTAGGTGTGTCTTTGAAGCATTCGAACACTTAGAATATTAAAGTCGTGTCCTGGGTTTGACCAGGAGACCATCGAGTTCCGTACTGAACGTCGAAATGCATGAACCGCATACTTGCCGCGGAGACATTCCTCTTCAAAGCGAGGTTGACAAACCTGAGTCCGTCTTCGAAAACGTTGTGGAAAGTGTGTCCTAACTTTGTATTAAATTGCTTAAATTATCTTTGAGTCATGCTAAGAACATTAAGCACGTGTTTTGTGCGGAGCTTGTGGAAAGCAGTGCTGAGCGCCAGCGTCTTTCTTGTGAATTGTCCCAAGCCTGAGACTCAAAAACTTCTTCCCTAACCGCGCACTCTAATATAACATATGGTATGGCGAGTTTTTACATAATTTCTACACTCAGTCCATTCCATCGCACTACAGGGTCTTCCGGAGTTGTTCGTTTGATCATTCGCCTGCTTCGCATAGCATTAGTTGTGGGCAGTGGTACTAGTATATTTGCTTTCAGTTATTTCGAAACCATTTATTCTTTCTTTGTTGGTTATACTGCTGGGAAGTTGCCCGATCAGTGGTTCATAACCTGGAGTTCCAGGCCCTTTGTGGTATCATTTGGACATAGATAGCCAGGTACATCGGTGGCGAGTGGTACCACTGATCCATCCTTACTTCAGAAACACTGATCCCACGGTATCTGGCTACATTTCGACAAGCAAGTGGCTGGTCGGGCCTTCCAATTATCGAGAATTTTCGCCAGTCCTTGCTTGTGTCACTAGAGGCACCAGACAACGACGCTGTAAACAGAATGGTTTCAGACTTCTGGAAGTTGAAAATCAGCTTCCACTCATCGCAAAATCGCCTAATTTATTCGAAATCACGTTGCAAAAGCATGTTAATGACCACGACTATTAGGCCCAATCTGTACGCTATTACGTTGTCTGCATACGCTATGCTATGGGGAAGTGAACCTATCAAATCGCTTGTGTAAATGCTTAATACGTTTGGCGAATTAACCGCAGACCGTCGTTTTCAATGTCAAATGTTATAACAGAAGTTGCGTCACCACTTTCACGATGAACTGTTTGTGGGTGAGCATGGGCCCCTACTGAATTATCAAGGCTTAGCCCATTAATGATGTTGTCTTATAAAAAGCAGGGGTATAGCATATTACTGGTCTTATCGTAAACATCTTGAGAAGACGCCACCGAAGGTTGCTACCATTTGATCAGTTATAAGTTGCCGGTCATAGGTCTTGCTGGTGGCAGGACCACCAGTAGTTCCTACCAGGACTTCAATCACAGTACCATGGGAGTCAGGAGCCCCCAGGATCTCGGTCCGGGCCTGACTTGTTGAGGTAGGCCTCCTTGTGGGAGCGTCATGGTAGCTGTTATAAATTGCCGGTCATAGGTCTTGGTGGCGGCAGAACCACCAGTAGTCCCTACCAGGGCTTCAATCACGGTGCTATGGGAGTCAGGAGCCCCCAGGATCTTGGTCCGGGCCTGACTTGTTGAGGTAGGCCTCCTTGTGGGAGCGTCATGGTGGCTGTGGTTTATACCGGGAAGGGTCTTCCTGTTGGTTTGATCTAATGTAGAGTTGTAATAAGTACCGCGTGCTGTGACCCTAAGAACAGTAAGAGGTTTTCGATTGGCTTTGACCCATAGCAAAGGTGGAACTTGTGCCTCCAACACAAGTTCTGCTTTGGTATTCATAATAAATGCAAGCGATGGCAATGCGTATCCTTGATCCCATGGATGTAAGGGCATCCTGTAAAATTATGTCTCTCCGAGACAGGTGTTCACGTTAAAAACCTTGACATATTGTAGTTGTTGGTGAGGATATTATGAAGAATATACAAAAATGGTTTACTGATACCCAGTCTGGTTAGCCTGTAGAACATTCCTTCTAACCATACATTGTCGAATGGCTTTTCCAAGTCAATCAGGCAGACTCCAGTACACTGGTTGTTGCTCTTATTCCATTTGATATCTGCGGCAGTTTAGACGCGGCATGTATGACATCATGTCCCACCTTAAAACTGAATTGAATCTACGGAACTACATTTCTATCCTCAACACACTGAGTTAAAACCCTGTTGATTACGTTTTCGAACACCTGACTGATATTCGGAAGAAGACTTATCGACCGGAGATTCGCCGGATTGGATGTATCTTTAACCCTTTTAGGGATGGGATTAATCACCGCAGCTTTCCTATGCTCTGGCTAATGTGCATTATTCATTGCATTGCTAAACAGGGTGGTGTAAATGTCTGCACTTTCTACAAGGAGATGTCGAAGCACAATGTTCGGTATTCCATCGATTCCCACTGATTGTTTTACTGCTTATTGTGTCGAAGATCTCATGGAGTTTTTCCTTTGAAATGAACGGGAGTGAGTCACCTTCATCGGCGATGATATTATTTACCATATTCCCGTCACTGAACTGGGTGAATCCCAAGCTCTCGAAATGTCAATTTTGTATGTCATTTCGCAGGTAGAAATTGTGCAGAAGGAATCGATTCTTCAGGTAATGATTTGAGTCAATTACGTCATTAATTTTATACACTTCCTTCTCCTGGGGATCTTCGATCCCAAAGAAATTATCATCATCTACGGCTTGGATCTTGGATCTATGCCTGCAGTAGTCAGTATTCGTTCGTGGTACGTCGTTTGAGGAATTTTAAGACACTGTATGTTGCAACGTATGTTATTGTGGCTACTTTTTCTAACAGATGGCCTTTTACGCCCCGTTGTGTTCAGGGACCAATTAGAGGCTTAATTTGCTCTGCGGCTTTTTGAATAAGCATTCCCAAATAAATTCAGACCTTCGGAACTGGTACGCTGTCATTTTTAGGCAAGATTCGTAACCTGCCACGTTTCTGCATCTACAATAGGTTATCACATTGTGATTCCATTTGTATGCTCTTAGGAACGTATCTAAGGAACACTTCAAAGTTCGAATTCGATGACTGTAGTTATAGACACTTCCGCTACAGTGATTTAGGGTCGAAATTTTCACTGGGTCTCCATTATTTATCCGAATTTTTAATGTGGAATTTATTTCGGCTTAAGTAAAATAACATGTCGTAATGTCTGATTAGATAAAAGGATTCGTATACGTTACAAGGATCCCAAAGCCAGCTAATTAGGATTAACAGCATGTAGCTCATAACATGAATAGACCATCTCAAATCACTTAGCCCCTTAAGCTGCCAAAGATATTTTCATAAAAATAATCGTAAGCCTTCAGAAAGTCTTAGGAAAAAATTTACGATGATTATATAGCGTCAGCTCCAGTCAATATCATCTCGTAAAAAAGGGGATAGAAAACTTGTCGCCTTCAAACATGTTAATTAGTTCCTGATCTGGTTGATGGCTTGAAGGCCCCTTAAAGCAGGATAACACACAGAAAAAGGCGTGATGGAATCCTTAAGATACGACTATATTCCAACAAGTAGATAAAAAGATCGTTAGCCAACAACGAAGCTCATTGTGATTGCCATTTTAATGATGATTTCACCATTTAAAAGTAACATCCGAATGCTCTTTGATACTAATTCGACTTACGGCCAAATTACCCTTTTACTCTGTCCACTAAGCCTCAGATGCTCATTATAGCCACACTAACACTCATTTAGAGCACAATGTCTTTAAATCTACGAGAGCATTTATATAAAAATTAAGGCAACAAAAATAGAAACAGAAATGGAAACGGAAACCGAAACGGAAACGGAAATGGAAATGGGAATGGAAATGGGAATGGAAAATTGAAACGAATACGAGTACGGGTATCTATTACAACTGGTCAGTTGTTGGAGTAGGTGGTAGAATCGCCGTCATTGTAAGGAGTCACTGTCATAGAGTGCCGAAGCTATCGCTAATTATTGTTCAGTATACGGCCAATTAGGAGTACGTACATATATACACTCTTCCGTTAATCTCGACAATAGGAACTAATTAACCCCCCAGGTCATATCGATTGCTGTGATAATTTATCCAAGTATCCTTTGGATTGTACTTGGCATTGTTTAGTTTACCCACTACTGCAGTAGCAAGTAGTTACCGTGGATATTTACAATAATTCAATTCACTTCCTTTGTATAATTGATTTAAGCAGCACCAGAGAGAAGTTAAGCCAGAAGCAGCTACGTACGATTATACGAGTATGGCTAGAATGGATGAAGCACAGATTGCTCTAAGATGGTACATAACATAACATATATTCAATAGTAGCCCCCGGGCTGCAGATTACAGTCAGCCTAGTGGGGGTAATAAAAATAAATTGCAGTTTAAAAGTTACCGAGTGAAAATTAATCAAACAATTTGTTTAAAATAATAGACTCCTTCGTCCTTTGTTCCTTTTAAAACATTGCACAGCATCAACTCGCAGTTGGAAGTAATTTTGAGATTCCTGTGAAACATCGTGCGCCAAAATTATGTATCGCAATCTAACTAGAATTAATTCTCATGAAAATGTGAAAATACAGTCGTAGCTAGGATGAAAAAAGTCATGCCTTAGGTTGACTGCCTAGTGCGTACCCCCGATTTTGGGACGATGCGGTCTCTGTCCTGGGCGGTGGTGTAAGATTATAAAAGTTTCTCTTAACCGATTCTCAACTTTGCTGGAGAATTTTAATTTACTTTTCATAGGGCGCGCATTCTGAAAACGTAGAGTAGATACTCGTGCATACCGTTTACCCAAAAACTTTGTCGGCTTTTGTGCTACAGGTTGAGTTATGGGATTATTTGTAGTTTTAATGGTCCTTCGTTGGGAAGTAGAATTCGAAGGAATAACGTCTTAACACCGCCTCACAGGTCACAAATAGTATATCTTATCCTCCTGAGGCAAATCATCTTCTCCAGCAAGCTATAGTAGTGGTCCTTTGGCTGTATAGTCATCCATTGGTGGTGGTGGTATGGATACATCGAATATTAATATGTTATTTATGGTTTAATTGAAAACGGAATAAGCATATATCACCAATTAACTAACGTCCGACATATTATTGCTTATACCAGGATCTAGGCATCACCATCAAGGCAGAGCATCCACAGCAGGGGATGTATGCTTTTTATTCTCATCTAAGATTCATGGGCCAAAAATGATTTATTATCGAAGAAGGTCCTGGATAGATGTCGGCCGCTGGTGTATTTATCGTGGTCCAGGATTTCAAATACTCTTGCAGTTGACATGAAGTCACTTAATTGATATTTAGTATCTGCGAGTGTGTATGAGTTAGAGCCATGCTACAATATATAATTCATAAAATGACAGGCCTGAATCAATACGATGATTTATGAATATATTGTAGGAAGACCCTACTAACATAAATTGGGTATGCACACAGGATTTTTTTTTTTTTGATTGAGGACCTCTGAAGGAAGTTTACGAAACTACTCATGTGAAATGTGAATTTCTGCTCAAATATCATTCGATTGTGTTATCTTAAGCGGCCACTGAAACATCTTAAAGTATCCTTCGGTTGTGTGGAGTAGGTGCTACTTAGGAGGAATGCTTTGCATCTGTCTTAAGTGGCCGCACGTGTAAGTGATTTTGATTATTCACATTTTGATAATGATCTTCTTTTTTTTTCATATGTAAATGATGGATTTGCTTGCAGAAAAGTCAGGATTCTTGGGAATATGAATTTTGTTCGTTTGGCAAAGGTATTTACGCTCGTGGCATATTAATTAAGAAATGAATGGAGAATGATGTGATTTTACTCTCGAAAATGGAGCTGTGTCAATATTTTATTGCTTTTTAAGACGTTTTTCTACGAAAATTTAATATCAGATGAATACTGTAGACTGTGAGTATCGTGGGTTCCTTAGGGATGTGCTGCTTCAAACAGCAGGGAAGAATACAACGAGAAAACATCGATTAAGGATGTGATGGGAAAATAAGTCCACGTAGAACGAATTTGGTTCTTATCCGCAAAGACAGCTGTTTTTTAGACGTGCGAGGCAAACGTGGTGCTTGCTTTTGCATTATATGGTTCTTGACGGAACCATTTCCTTAGCAGACGCCTCGATTCATGGTCAATTGTTTTGCAAATTAACTTAGTTTACGCTCGTGTTCAACTACGTGCGTTATCTAAGGGTGCGGCCTTTACGTGCTGTGTTTACTCTTGATGCCAAGCAAATAGTATGGCCTAGGTGCTTAGTATATCAATTGAAGACGTGGGCTAGGTGAAAGGGTGCTGTCGGTAACTGGGACAAAATGGAAAAGTAGCAGTGTGTGATGTGTACATTAAAAACCTATTCCGTCAACTATTCGTATTTGTGACAACATAGGGTGGAAGATAAAAACAATAGTGGTATCAGCCGTTTTAGTCGGAACTTCTTGGATCTCCTCGACGAAAGGACTCATATTCTTGGCATAAGATTTATGAATAGAATCGTTTTGTTATCTTGGATAAAGGTTCTGTAAAAAACAATCAAATTTTAGTATATTAGGCCAGTGTGGATTAAGGCCTACCCTCTCCACTAACCATGTTATTCATCTTGGCATTTTGGGCGTGGAGGGAAGGACCTTCGGTTTTCTGCTGTCTTTGACAGTCAAGGGATTTTTCCTCGCCAATACTTTTAATTTCCCATCTAAGAAACAATTTTTTTTATTTGATGGAATATTGTCTGAGGATTGAATCCTCTGGCATAGCGTCTGATGCACTTAACGACTTTATCGTACCAAATATTTTTTAAACAAATAAAGATGTATTCAAATTTCTTACCACACGTGGATAAGGACCTAGTTCCGTTTATGGTTCTGTCAGTAGGTTGTTAGTAGTAGCACTCAGATAAAGAACTAATTTGTTGAATGTTCATTTTACTGAAATTCCTTAGTCCTTCATAGAAAGATAAGTAAGCGCTTCGGTATTAAAGCTTCTATCGAACCACCATCCACCATATCAGTGCCGATAGTGCCCCGCAGTGTCGAATTTTATTTAACGGGCTCCCAGATATAGCAGCCCTCCACTCTCCTCGTTCCTGACAACAAGCGCTCTATCTTCCGCGATGGTTTGGTCCTTAAAACGGGTCGCCTCAAAATTGGGGGTGTGATTCGAAGACGCTTTTTCTGCACGAGCATTATTGTCCATTTGCTCGATGGGGACTAGCCAGTGTAGTCGACGTGTTTAAGATTTTCGGACTACATCCACATCTTGATACAGCTCCTACAGCTCGCGGTTGTATGTTCTCCTCCATTCGTCCTCCTCGTACGAGACCAAATATTCAATGACGAGCTCTTCTCTCGAAAGTGATCAAAATCTACCCTGCTTATCGTCCAGCACGCGGTTCCATAGAGCATGAGTTTCGCTTTCCGAGAAATCTTCATAGACACTATAAGCTTTGGTGCTTATAGTAGTGTGAGATTCTTACTCACTAAAAAACACCTCCCTTATACAGGCTACGACTGAGTTCACACTCAAAAAGAAGTTCTTCTTTCGCGTTTTATTTTGCTTTAGTAAGGTGTTTTGCCGGCGATTTTCCATTGAAAATTCCTGCGTACTTTAAAAATTAAGCGCTGCTGATTACCGCGCTAGGTCGAGAGGCTTAGTCCTTTTCAGACGGCGCAATAAATTTGTCTCGTCAAGGATCTGTTGAACAGAAATATTCGTATGTCCTTGTAATCGATTTCTGTATTTTCGCGCAAACATTTTAATTTCGTTCTGAATGTTTTCGACTCCTAGGTCTCTGTGGATATCATCGTTTCTAATGCACCACGGTGCATTAACAAACCCTGGAAGGACTTTGTTTTGGAATGTCTGTAAGACGTTAACGTTAATGATTTTGGTACAACCCCAAAGCTGTATACCATATGCCCAGACCGGTTTTAGCACTTGCTTGTATAGTAACAATTTGTTTTTTAAACTGAGCTTGGAATACTTTCCAGGAAGTCAGTACATGTCTCTATACTTAATCTCAAGCTCTTCACGTTTTTTCTTAACGTGTGCTCTCCATTTAAAGTTATAGTCGGTGTCATACCAAGATACTTAGCCTCGTTCATGAAAGGAATTTGTACTGCGATGATAAACACAGGTAGATTGTCAGTTTTCTTGAGAGTGGAGTTCACATGGACAGACTTGTTTTTATTAAACGCGATTCGCCAAGTCTTTGTCCAATTGTTAATCCGTGTAAGGGCACGTTGCTACTTAGCAGTTGCTTCTTCGATGGTTTTAGCTGTTGCCAAAATGACTAGCACAGTATCGTCCGTTTGCGGTGTGTCGCGGGTAAAAAGCAAATATAGCAGAGGGCCATGTACACTTCTTTGTGGCACCCCACCTTTATCGTCTTAAAATTGGAATATTCGTTTACGTGTTTGACACGGAAGAGTCGGTCATCTAGGTATGAACTTAAAATAAGAAACAATTGCTCGGGTAGAATTTGTCGACTTGTTTATATTTCAGGCCCTCGTGCCATGCCTTATCAAAAGCTTGGGAAACGTCAAGGAACGCGCTTGAACAGACTAACTTACACTCGATTGCTCGTTCAATTACATCGGTTATCCGATGCACTTGGTCAACAGTAGAGTGTTGGCTTCCAAAGCCAAATCGATGATCGGGCAAGAGGCGATTTGTGTCAATAATCGGTTTAAGAGGATTAAGTATGATTCGCTCGAAGACCTTCGATATAGCCGGGAGGAGCGATATTGTTCTGTATGACTTGACTTCAAGCAGCGGTTTACTGGGTTTCGGAACCATAATATCTTCGGCAACTTTCCACTGATGCGGTACATACTCAAATATTGAACTTTCTCGTAACTAGCGTTTATTCTTTTTCCGATAAGGAAGTCCATCAGATCGGGTGTTATGGCGACAACCGAGGGCCAGTACGTCGGTCTGCCGGTTGAGTAAAATTGCCAACCACTTTCCAGCCCTGTATTGAGTTTTGCCATTTTGTGAGATACATCTTGAGCCCCAAAAGGTGTGATTCGCATTAGGGTCGCCACCAATAACAAAGATTGGTTCAAGAGAGTTAAATACAATAAATTCGTGTTTTTCTATTTGGCAGCGCGATTGGCAATAGATTGACGATATAGTAAAAGAGTAATTTTTATTTTTAGCGCGCACCGTAGTGATTTGAAATATGTCAAGTTCAATTTGTGCTTCCAGAGAGTGTTCAATGCAATCTTTTATAAATAGGGATGAGCCGCCTCTTGCGTTTCCCGATGGATGATGAGCGTGGTAGTCGCGGTAACCTATTAGTTCCACGCGCGATTTTGTCGTCAGGTGAGTTCCAGAAATTAAACATATATCAACTCCTTTTCCTTAATAAAAATATTTAGTTCATCAAGCCTTTTCTGTAGACCGTTGGCATTCCACGCAAGGATATTGAGTTCTTTGTCATGATTAGTTACATAGATCTGCTTCGAAGTTGAGAAGCCGTTCATTCATTTGTTTTAGTCAATTCTTCTAGTCTCTCGAGAAGTCCTGAGAAAACATTTGAGGCAGCATCAGGTGATTCACAGTTGGTCGTATTTGTGAGCGCCGCTATTTGGGCGTAAGTGTGTCCACTTTTCACTTGTGCATTGCTATTTTTGACGTTGTTGTTATTGGTGATTTTAACGGCCATCACGGCGTTTGCTATCTTTGCTTTCCTTAAAGGCTTTGGGCTTGGACCGCTGTTATGATTTCTCGTACTCGCTGGTCCTGCGTTTTTAGAAGGCATCGTTTTGGATTGATCCCATTGTTTTTGCAACTCCTTCGAGACTTCGCAGCCTCGATAGTTAGCTGGATGTTTTCCCCTGCAGTTGATGCAGATGTTTTCCGGCGCATTTCACACAGCGAGGCTCCTTCTGGCAGTAGGCCTGAGGATGACTGAATATCTCTGACAACGTGTACATTGAGGAATCAGCCTCGAGTTTTTTCGCGGGGACTCAATTTTGACAAAAAGTCCCAAAATTGAATTTATAGCGGAGAGACCGCGTCTTGAGGTCCTCGTCTCGCCTTCAACACTGCGTTGTTTTTGCGCAAGTAAATGAACGGCGTCGATTATTTTTAAGCCTTCATTTTTAAGGTCAAATGTTTTCTTTAGGGCAAGAGGCATGCAAGCTTTTACCTACCACGCGTATGGGTCTTTCCGCTTTTTTTTCGTACGTATGCCATTGAATCTTCTCGGCATTTTATTTTTGCGAAAGCGAACGGTAATTGTCTGGATGAGGCACGTTGGCAGTCCATGTATCGTTATTGCGGTATCTTACTCTGTAATCGGTTGAACACAGTGATTTCAAGATTATGTGCAACTTGTTACAGTCCGAGATTCCAAGGCGTTTATTGGCGGCGGTCTTTGTTTGGGTTGCTTTTTTTTTTATTGACCTCAACAGTACTTTTTCTACAATTTCAGGCTAGGACACATGTTTCCGTTTCTTACCTAGTCTTTTTTTATGTATCCAGTCTGTTTCTCGCACTAGCTCTTCTTCGTCCGTGTGAAAAATCGAGCTAATGGGAAGACTAAATTATTACTGTAAATTGACTTGATGGTGTATTTAGATAACCATGCATCTCACGAGATTTTGTCCTAGGCGGTAGATAAATGCTTTTTTGTTTGTTGACAACATGTACTTCGATTGCCGTAAAAGCCTCTATGACGGCCCGGTGGGACCAACCGATGATGTCTGCGTATAGCAGTAGCTGGACGTATTTGTTGAAGATATGGCCTTCCTTGTTAACATCTGCTCTGCGCGCTATTTGTTCCAGCACTAATTTGAAGAAATCACATAAATTCCATCTCCTGGCCGAAATCTGGTACAGGTTTGGAATAATTTGGAGCAACTGTTTCCAAGCTGCACACTTCATCGCCTGTTTTCCATCGCCAAGTGAAACGGCTGGATCAGTTTTGCCGGGATCTCGAATTCGACCATTGCCGTGTAGAGCTCAAGATGATGAATGTTGTCATATGGTATGCATCTTTGAAGTCTATGAAAATATTTTGAGTCTCGGCTTGCAGTTCGTTTGTCTTCAGGATTTGCCTTAGTATGAAAATTTGGACGATTATCGATCTGCCGGGCCGAAAGCCACACTAGTACGTGCCGATTAGTGTATTTCAGAAAGGCTTGAGATGTCCAGACAGTACATTGGAAAGGATATGACTCGATAGTTCTTACAAGACATAAGATCGCCAATATTGAAGATGGGGCATATAGAGCTGATAGTCCAGTCATCGGTCATGACTTCATAATTTGGTGCATGCACCTATTTATTCCAATGTTAGCTTCACGTTGATTCGACTAATAGCAAAGTGATTAATCTTTCTTGATCCGTGAGTTCCAGCTGATATTGTGGCAGTTCTTGTGGCCAAACAGCGACCTCCAATCAGAAGGCAGTTGACGTGGCAAAAATCACCAAACCTTTCGCGCTTTCATTTGCGTATCTCCGAGGAGATGTGATTCCAATATATTTTTAAACGTGTTGCTGTCTTAGGCTAATTTCCTGTTTACGTTTTCAATCATGAGCACGATAGGGGATTAGGTGGTTGCCCAAAGTACGAGTATTCATTAGAAATTGTCCTTTCCCTTGTGATTGTGGGCAATATCGTGTCACCATAAGGTGAACGACATGAGGCTGGATGTTGCCATTGCGAAAAGGGTTCATTGATTTACCAGAGTAGACCAAGAAGTTTTTGTATGTTTCGTAGAATTGTATCCTTTACTTCCAGATTCTAATTTCGCTTATTCCTAGATCGTCCAAATTCTACCTCATGAATTCCAGAACACAATCGCTGTCAGTGCTCGGTAGCAAGTGTTCATCAAAGAGGTATGCGAGGCACGTGATGTCGACTGTAAACAATTATTCCTTATAATGGAGCAGGATACTCGCGGGGTTTTCAACGACGATCAAGAGTTTATGCAAATCAACTCCTACTTTCACGTAGACGTGGTGAAGCCAAAAAGCTTAATACTTTTGTCTTAAGGCGGGGTACCCAATCAACCGGGGCGTTTTTGGTGGCTGCAGACGAACACTCTCTCCTTGTTTTACTTTTCCTTTATCCAGACAAAAGCAGTGGAAGCCTATACACAGATCAACGGCGGCAATCACGGTTCTAATCATGAGAGCTTTGAGATAGCTTGGAGTTATTTTGTCGTATTCAAAGCAAAAATTTGAAGGAAACTCCTTGCCTTTTGCACGGAATAAGGATTGCGGTGCAAAAGTCTCGAATAAGCCAACAGCGACTTTCATAGCGACGCTACTCGCACTGATCTGTTTAGCTGGACCCTTTGCTAAGGGGTTTTATTAAGGATCTGGTCTCAGCAAACGTTTTAAGGACAACCAATTTTGGCTTTGAAATATGGAATCTTAGGACCCTTAATATGCCTCTGAACAACTCGCAGAATTCATCACTCCATCGAAAGATGCTATAATTTTTTCAAATGGCGGCAAATGTCAATTCCATCTCGACATTTATAAAGTAAACAGATACAAAATACACGTCAAGACATGAATCGCTATACTCCTAAAGAACGCGGAATAATTGTTACGATTTTTTGTGGAATAATTCGTTGGCGGTATTAGCGCAGAGCGAAATTCGGCGCAGATTTCCCGATCATCCGACACTAGCTGGGCTAACCCTACGATGTTTAGCCACTCACCTAGAAGAGTATGGGACAACACGAGATGCTGACAGGTTTGGCCGGCCTCGGAGCAGCCGTTCTGCTGAGAATATCGCAGCAGTGGTTGAAAAAGAAAACGCAACTGGCAAAACAGACGGCGGCCACTACAGAGCCATGCTCTACGACTTTCTCCTTTCTCCAACAGGATGGGGTAGCGGCGCATAGTACACGAGCCATAATCTAAATTCTGAGGGCTGCATTTCCGGGTCGCCTCATCTCTCGGTGTGGCGATTTGCACTGGCCGGCAAGATCGCCTGATTAAATTATTCCAGACTTCTTTTTGTCGGGTTTTTTGAAGTCACGAGTCTATGTCAATAAGCCTCACATTCTTGTAGCCCTCAAAGAGAATATCCGTCAAGAATGCTAGGACCTATCGCAGAAAGTTCTGGCAAGGGTGATGGAAAATGCCACAAATCGGGCTCGAATGGTCATCAATTCCGGCGGCGGCCACTTAGCCGATATCATTTTCTCGACTTAATAGAAAAAAATCTAAGACATCAACTAAACATAATCCCGGAGCAGAACCAAAGTTTTTCATTCATAAAAAAAATTACAGCCAAAGAACATCGAGTGCTCCACCTTGTATAGATCAGATATTACTGCAATCAAAGATGTCTGATGACAACGGCCGGACAAAAAGTAAATAAAAAGCTACGACATTTACTACTTCGACTACTACAAAAAAAGGAAGAATACACTTATCATCATGTGGATTTCTGGGTTGTGTTCATCCTCCTACACGAGTAAGGATGACTGGATTGAAGATAAATTCTATGACCTCCTAGACTGATTATATGCTCACTGCATCAGTTATACATTTGTTTTAGAAGGTGTGAATCTCAACATCTCTAACGGAATTTGACAATCCGCTGATCAATCAACCGTCTACCAGATTGCGATCGATGCCATATCCGAACTTTCCGAGAAGCCACCGTTGACTCTGTTGATATACTGTTGCGGATATCATATGCACAATGTAGATAAATTTTAGCACTGATAAGCAGAAATCGCAAAAGACCCTTCGAATCCTTGCCGATCGTGTCTCCTTTAAGCTCTAATTTCTGCCCCTATACTAGCACTCTAGATCACAGAAGGGATTGTGTCCAACGAACTATCAGAGAAGTTGGTGGTGAAAATATAAAAAAACTGGTTCTGGAGATAATGGTCAAAATACAATTGTGAAGCATGAAATATATAAGTTACAAATATCGTAGCTAAAGTCTAATAAAACTCCTGGCGCACCAAACTGCCCACTAAGCTATTTAACGCAGCTGGAGCTGACCTGTTTCGGAACATGTACCAGCTCATCTTAGCATCATTCGTTCCGTCCGATCCGCGTAGAGGAAAAAGACTCCTAAACAGCGCATTTAAAATCTTTTTGCCAAGTTATGTGAGGATCTGAAATAATTCATGAACAATCTGTTTGGTTCATACCAGTGCGGTTTCAGCCGAGGAATGTCCGCCATCAATCAAACATTCAGCCTACGGCAGATCTTTTAAATGACCCGGCAATTTCAGATCGACACTCACAATCTATTCGTCGACTTCAAAGCCACATAAAACATCACCTATAGGAATGAACTATAGAACACCACGTCTAGTTTTGATATCCCAGACAGGATGCGCGGGATTACAATGGAGAATTCTTGCTGCTCTGAACTAACCAAGACCTTCAATGTTAAGAAAAGTTTTAGTCAAAGCGACGCACTGTCATTCTTAACATCGCCTTAGAAAGAATCGTTCTAAGCTCACTGACCAACAAATGATGCAGGACTTTTCAAATCCGCACAAATACTCACCTACTCGGATGACATTGATGTTGTTGGACGATTAAAGCGAGCCGTTAATGAAGTGGAAGCGATCAACATAATTGGAGAGCAAAACAAGGTACGTGCTGTCATCAAAAAAAGACACACGCCATAGAAGGTTTGTCCAGAACGCCGCCACAAGGTGAATCAAAAGTAATGTCATAATGTGAATTGTAGGTAGGTAGGTAAAAGTGGGTGTTGGAAAGACCAACACACTCAGGACTATTGACCCGTTGTGATGCTACGTGGATCTATGATCCTCTTACTCATGGAACCAATTTGAGCTTATGATGAAGCGTAACGTTTATATCCTTTAGATCGCTTAAGTCATTGTAGAAGAAAGCGCCTAAGTGAAGTTTTCTTCTCTGGGAGAGAGCTGGGCATGTACGTAGAAGGTAGAGGATTGTCCCTTCATCGTCCTTGTCCATGCAGCTTCCACAGAAATCATTTGTAAAGGCACCAAACCGTCTTGCGTGCTTGCCTGTGAGGCAGTGCCCAGTGATGACACCTATGATGGCGCTGAGGTGTTTCCTATTTAGAAGGCTCAGACACTTAAAGTGATTCAGATCCAGCTAGACATGTTGGTCTAATAGTCCATCTAAGTCCATCTTTTATTAGCATTCAGCTTTAATATTGATTTGTATGTAGCGATAGGTATACCTATGCTACCCTTTTCTGGTAAAATAGGTAGAGTGGTTGCAATTTTGGCGAGCTCGTCCAGACATTTCTCTGGAATGTCTCAGTAGTCTGGCACCCAACAAAGGTGGAAGTTGAACTTCCCTGCCAGCTCCGTAAGAAATAATCGGCATTCAAGAGCGGCCAGACTATGAGAAAAGATGCGGATATCCTTTGCTGTTATCACGTTTCTCTTCAACCATGACAGAGCCATTGCATCCCCTCGAAGTGACTGTTTGGTATTGCATTTGTAGTGAACGGTAGACGGCACCACCGTAACTAGAACTGGTGTCTGGTGAGCGCTACAGACATATATTAAACAAGCTTTTTTTGAAGCAAGTTGCGAATGAGAGAGGGGGGAGGAGTGGCCTCTCACTAGGGCACGTCCTCTTGTTCCAGGCGACAGCGGAGGAATTCCCTAGATGGAAGCAACGGTGGCGTCTACAGTTCCAGTCAGGCTAAACTATTAAGTGTAATCCCTATATGAGCTGCTTCGACGTATTCGGATACCAAGTGTATAGGGATCTCCAATACTGAGCCAGGGTGTTGGAAAAGAGTGGGTGGTGGATGAACCCTTAATGGGTCAACGGCAGTGCTCATATCCCGAAGTCGATTGCTGGCACAGGAATATCCGGCCTGCTGTCCTAAGGTTAAATCTAGTGCCTGGCCTTCCAAGTTGAGGGTTGTGCCGTGGAGGTAACTTCCCGACAATGGAAAAAAGAATAGTGGCCATGGCCACTGTGGGTGGGTGGCCGTGGTGTAGTGGTACTAGCAATCGCTTCTCACTCGGAAGGTCAAGGTTCGAATCCTAGCCACAGCAAGTTTTCATTTGTGTAATTGGAACTCAGTCAGAAAAATCTGCGTGTGAAGGCATAACACTGGCATGTAGATTTGGCTGTTGTAGGGTTTTCTCAAGCACAAAACAACCGTTAAAATTCACAACCTCACATTCCGAGAGAAGAAATCTCTCCGTCCTATTCGGACTCCCACCCCTGGAGAGTCAATATCGAAACCAAACACACCTGAGTTTCAAAACCACTACATCACAACAATGCTTTCCTTACTCCTCCTTCTATCTTTCCGCCGGCGCCCTGGCAACAGTAAAAGGGTATCATAACCCCCTTAGGCGCGCGTAAATTATAAAAAAAAAAAAAGTTACGAGAGAGACACAACTAGCCTCGGATAATGGAACTCCTTAAATGGCAAATAGACCCGGAACGTCAATGGACTACGAGAGTATGAGAGTATGTACCGGGAATGTGCAAACGCTGTACACCTCAGGTGCTACTCAAAAACTTGAGTCTGTCCTCGAGCGGTATAAGGCAGATATTGCCGCCATCCAGGAGATATGATCAGGTATGATGAAAAGGATAGGATCAGGTATGATGAAAAGAAAAAATTGCGATATTTATTACAGCTGCCATAAAAGATTGCACGTATTAGGGTGCCATTGACTTCAAGCCGATAAATGATCGTTTGTCTATGATCCACATCAAAGCTACCTTCCAAAACATAAGCCTAATATGTGTACACGCCCCTACCGACGAGGCTGAAGAACCCATCAAGGAGGAGTTCTATGAGCTCCTGGATGGTGCCTATGGAGCCTGTCCGGAGTATGATGTCAAAGTTGTACTCGGTTACATCAATGCTAAAAGTTCGAAAGGAAAGCATCTTTGGCGGGTTCGTTGTTAAGCACAGAATCTACGAAACGACAACAGACAACGGATACCGACTAATCGATTTGGCAGCAGCTCGTAACACGCTGATAAGTAGCACTAGGTTTCCAAGGTTAAGAATACATACAGCAACCTGGTTCTCTCCAGGCGGTCGAAAGGCCAAACTAAATCGACCATGTGCTAATTGATGTGAGGCACGCATCCAATATCCTCGACGTGCGCACATTCCGAGGGGCAAATGTTGACTCCGACCACTTTCTTGTTGCGGCTAAATTCAGAGCTCGACTGTCCAACGAGAAGAAACTGCGAACCGCCCAGAAAAAAAATTCAACGTTGGACGCCTTAGCACACAGAGACGCCAACCATCAGTGGTGCCAGAATTGCGATATCATCAAAGAGGTAGCCGAAACCATCTTAGGGTACCAGCCACCCCAGAGAAAAAGCCCGTGGTATGATGATGAATGCGTTTACAGGAAAAATGTGATAGAAGATGCACACAAGAAAATACTGCAGCGCAAAACAAGAGCAGCAAGGGTAGAGTATCGAGCCATGAGGAGGGAAGAGAAGAAGATCCTGCGATCTCCCAGCTCAGGGAGATCGAAGAGTCTCGTGATCGAAACAACATCCGGAGGTTTTTTAAGAAAGCCAAGCAACTGACTGCTGGCTTCAAAACCGGAACACAAGTTCTACAAACCGGGAAGGAAACCTAGTCACCGAAGCACAGGGAATAGTAGATGTGTTTAAGCAGCATTTCCAGCAGCTGCTAAATGGGCATCATGTAGAGAGAGTGATAGGGCAAGAGAGAACTCACGTCCAGTCAACGAAGAACCAGTTCCACCACCCAGTGTAGAAGAAGTTGGCTTAGCTATAAAAAAGCTTAAGAACAAGAAGGCTGCAGGCTCTGATGGTTTATCAGCCGAGCTCTTCAAATATGGTGGCGATGTTTTTGTAGATCGCATACACCAAATCATCATCCAAGTATGGGTGGAATAAAGCATGCCGCACGACTGGACTATCAGCTCCATATGCACATCTACAAAAAAGGCGATCCTATGACTTGCAAGAACTATCGTGGCATATCCCTGCTTAATATCGCATATAAGACCCTATCCAACGTACTGTGTGAACGTCTCGAACCGTTCTGCAACACACTAATCGGCACGTACCAGTGTGGCTTCCGGCCCGGAAGATCGACTATAGAGCAAATTTTCACACTGAGACAAATCCGGGAAAAGACCAACGAGCAACAAGGCCGCATATGATAGCATTAATCGTCAAAAGCTCTATATGGCGATGGCCGAATTCGGCATCCCAGCAAAACTGATCCAGTTGTGTCGCGTGACACTGGAAAACACGCACTGCAACGTGCAATTTGGAAGTAGCTCCTCCGATCTATTTCAAACATACACCGGATTTCGGCAAGGTGATGCGCTATCATGTGATTTCTTCAATCTCGTCCTAGAGCAAATAGTGCGTAGGGCAGGTATCAACACGGAAGGCACTATCTTCAACAAGTCCGTCCAGCTCCTGGGATATGCGGCTTTCACGGCGATTGAAGAACAGGCGAAATTCGTTGGCCTGGAGGTAAACGAGGACAAGACCAAGTACGTGCTATCAACAAACAAAGAATCATCTGTCCACCGCCTAGGACAAAACGTCACTATTGATAGCAACAATTTCGAGGAAACATGAACTCCACGAATGACACCCTAGTTTAGATCCGACGAAGAATTACCACAGGAAACCGCTGCTACTTCGGTTTGGCAAAGCAATTGGGTTCAAAACTCTTTACTCGAAGGACGAAATGTGCGCTTTACAAAACCCTTATCCTGTCAATTCTACTGTATGGCGACGAATGCTGGACGATAAGCAGGAAGGGAGAGCTAATTCTGGGCTCCTTCGAATGAAAAATTCTTCGACGGATTTTTGGTCCTGTGTGCGAGGAAAGCGAATGGAGGAGAAGATACAAACGCGAACTGTATGAGCTATACCAAGATGTGGATGTAGTCCAAAAAGCCAAAATACGTCGACTAAATTGGCTCGGTCACATCGAGCGAATTGACAACAAATGGTAGCAGCGTGGCCGGAATATTAGAGGATGGAAGGCTGAAGTGTCTCAGGCAGAGACTCTCCATATGTCGGGAGCCCGTTAAGTAAGTAAGTAAGTGCTAGATTGGGTCTCGAGCATTGTTGGTTCCAGCAAGACGGACCAACCGCTCACACAGTTCGGGCAGTGATGCAGATTTTGAATCACCAATTTCCAGGCCATGTGATCTCCTGTTTTTGCGATTTGAA
Source organism: Volucella zonaria (assembly GCA_963966105.1). NCBI lineage: Eukaryota > Metazoa > Arthropoda > Insecta > Diptera > Syrphidae > Volucella > Volucella zonaria. Next base: position 9,675,503 of record OZ014530.1, read on the forward strand.
CTGGCAGGCCAGATCGCCAGATCTGACTGCTCCAGACTTCTTTCTTTGGGGCTTTGTGCAACTTCGAGGGAGTTAAGAACTTTGCCTTCTTTGGCTCCACAGGTACTCCCTGGTTTTTTAAACGTTAAAAATTCTGAACCAAAAACTGGTTTTAAAGCAGAACCTAGAAGTAGTGCTGTATGTGCTCACCCCTTGTGGTATGATCATGTTTTTAAGCGACCCAAGACTCATTAGTCAATGCTGATTCTAGAAGGTCCATTACTTGTCATTTGCCACCCTACAAACACCCCTTAATTCCTAACTGTTCCTATTAAATTTTTTGTGTTTTGCTTTGTTTGTAACTTCCAAACTACTTATTCGATTTGGGATCGGTTTTCATTGCTGGAAAGCAAAAATCTCTGGAAGTAACAGTCAACAAAATAGCTATCCCAACACCTCTACAAAATGGGAATTAGAGAAAAAAGAAAAAAATTATTTCGAATGAGGTTTGTTTTATTACATCCTTTTCCAAAGAACGGCAAAATTCCAGTCTGCACAAAGAGGTCCTATAGGCTTCCTATTAGAAAACTTCAAAAATTTTTGCAACCTATCCAGCAATAGGTGTGTCTTTTGAGTGTGCCCACATTCCACGTACTACAACAACGTTTATTAATTTTACTTCAACCTCTGTTCAATTTTTCCGCACACAAGCTAGAAGCCTCTGCAGGCTTCATTAAAAGTCCATAAAAAGTAAACCTTAAACCTCCGTCTAACTTAAACAACATTAAACACCCAAACCACACCGCCGCCGCGCCGTCTTAAAAGGGGTTAATAACATTAGCCGAAAGTTTAATGAAAATTATATCCGCAGCTTGGAATCGCTGGAAAAGTCGAAAATTGCCTACCAACTCATGGTAATAGCATGTCAAATTTTTCTTAACCCCTTCTTCCTTTGAATATGTATCCACATACAAACATCCATATATCCGTGCTCCCGCTACACTCACACTCTACAACGAAGAATTTAATTTTCTATTCTTTTCAAAAGTGTGCGCGTACTTAAACCCATTTTACTTACGTCTTAATTAAATTGAAAGAAGAAAAACGTGTTATGGCTTTTCCAAATCCTCATTTACATTATATTCTCATTCCTATCTGCGCCTTCTCGCCTTCTCGCCTTCGCTGCCACCTAAGAATACGAAGAAAACAGAAAAACAATACGAGTGTAAGCAGAAGAAGGATAAAACAGGAGAGTGCGAGCTAAAAAAAAGAAACAAAGTTCCGCCTTAATTAGTATTCCGGAAGAAAATTTTCCGCGTCTGCCTTTGCTGGTTTGGTCTTTTTTTCCGTTCTGTGGATTTTTATGAAACAAACTCCAAATCAAACAGAAAAACAAACTTGGAAGGAACAAAAAAGGTTACTTACATAACTTGGTTAACAAAGTAATTAAGGATCCTTTCGCGCCGCGAAAATAATGCACAACAAATGTAGGTACGAGTACGAGTACGGGTACGAGTATATGCTTCATTTCTCCCATAATCCACATCTTAACCGTCACCGGATATCACAGGAAATATAACTTTGTCTTCACTTTCAACTGCGCAGTAAAGGATTTGAATGGGCGCTCTTCTGTTACTCTGTCTTATTGTGTCTTCGTCACAGGATCTGACCTGAGATCGATATTATGCACATCGGGAACAACCCAGAGAACGGGAATTTATTCCATGACATGGCTCAAGTAAATGGAGAATGATTTAAAGACGGTGGAACTACGAGGTGGAATCCTCTGCCATCCATCGCTACTCAACGAGCATTCTTCTGTTCATTGCCGTTGTCTGTGAAACTACTATCTCTGCAATTAAGTCGGAAACCCATAATGATGAAGAATCGGAAATCTCTTCAACAGTAATTGCTTCCGGTGAAGTGACTTCAAGAATTCGCTTCAGCTAAAAATTTAATTTCAGTTGCAATTGCACTACCTACGGATACTGCTCGTATTCGAATCTGCTATTAGAGAAGATTCGGTTTCTTTTCTTTTTCGCTTTCAGTCTCTTTCGCTGTGTTTTTCTTTCTTCATTTCCCACTTCAACCGGAAATTATCTCCAAGAGGGCGGAATCAAAGCCCAAACCCGGCCCAAAGTAAGGTGCAAGTCTTCCATAAGTGCTTTTACATCGTTGCATAAGAATGACGGAAAAACCTTGGAAAATCTTGCAAATCGTCTGTAGCTGATGACGTTAGGGTAAATTGTTGTATCTGGAAGAAGATGGATAGAAAAACTACCAGGATACAACGGCAGAGCTAATATAATGACAATAATGAGAAAATACGCCAATTTGTCCCTCCTCCTTAGGTATTAAGTGCTTGTCATCTTCAAATTGATCAACTTCGATGTCCGCGGGAGCTGTTATTGCTCCCACACAAAGTCCGGTGGATAATATCTAGAGGCCAACAAAGAGCGCTTTACTTTACAATGAACTGCGTCCAACTCTTCAGATGTTAGAAAATTTAAAGGACACAACTTTATCTTCTCTAGATGGGATTACAATCTAAGGTAGACCTAGGCTATAACCAAGAGCTCTCTTCATCAAGAATCGTATTGCGCTAATCTCCTCCTGTACCAATTTGTTGAAGTTCGTTTAAACTTGAGCGCGTGGACCAGGGCCTCAGCTTACATAGCTCGCCAGCTAGCGTTGTCCTTTGCCCGCTATCTATCTATCTGGTCGAGGTCACTTTCCACTTGTTTGGGCCACCTAAGATGAGGTCGTCCTCTACAGCGTTATCGCTCTGGGTTGGAGTCCAAAACTTTTCGAGCCGGGACGCCGGTGTCCATGCGCTCCATGTGATTATGACCATCTAAGCCGAGTTATCCGAGCCATTCGACAAGCCCGAAAAGTTTTCATTGTTGAATGCCCTCCATTCGCCATTGATGCTACTAGAGCCCGAAAACTTTTTTATCCATTTTCATTAAGGTTAGAGCTCTTGCGCCGTCTTTTTGGTTTCTCGAAAGAGGATTTTACTACTCAATTGCCTTCTAAGCAGCGATTAGTAAGAATTATCCTTCACATGGTTTCCATACTCGTTTGGTTGTCCAAGATGCTTGCAGAACCGAAGAAGGTAAAGTCTTTTACTTCCTCCAAGTTATAACTGCCAATCATAAAGTTTTATCCTAGGCGTGGATGTAATTTGTCCTCCTTTGTTGACAACACGTGCTTTACTCGTCCTCCATTGACCGCTAATCCCATCTTTGCTTCTTCTGCTTCAGTTGTCCCCAAGGCTCTTTTGACAGCTCGATTCCCCCAAATAGCCAGTATCCTCTGTGTGTGTAAGTAGCTTAACAGATTTTTGAAAGGTTGTGCCCCTTGTGTTGACTTGCGAGCTCCGCACAGTTCTTTCAAGATCGATGTCGAAATGGTCATATCACAACGCATCGCCTTGTTTAAGTCTTTTTCTGATAGTGTAGGCCTCGGTTTTGTCATCACCAAACTTAAGGAAGCAGCATTCTCAGCCATCATCCTGCATGGTCGAATGAGTTTGGCAAGGATGCCAAAACTAGACATGGATCTGTTTAGTTCGCCATATATGGATTTGAAATCGATGAAGAGATGGTATGTATGGATGGATGTTCCAAGATTTGCCGTAATGTGAAAACTTGATGCATAATGGCTTCCTGGCGTAAAACGACACTGATAGAGGCCAGTCTTAGGCGTTGGTTTAATACAACAGACAGGGTTTTATATGCGATGTTGAGGCGACTAATTCCCCTGTAGTGCCATCTCTTCTTTGGGATCGGACAAAACATTCTGAGGTCCATTCGTCGGGCATATTTCCGTCGACCCAGGTTTAAGAAATAAGTTGATGAATGCTCCGTATTCATCCACCCTCAGCTGGTTTAAACACAGCGTGAATAACGCCATCGAGGCGAGTTGGATGTCTTGAATTCACTTTGTCTGGGAGAGGAAAATGTCTATCTTCATCTAGGATGAAGGATCATCCTGCTTGAAGGTGGGATGCAGAATTAATATTTCTAGACTCTCAGAATCGGTTGTAATTCTTCTATGAGGTTTCCTTCTTCGTACTTTTTCATCGAGATTTAGAGAGCTTCAGTTTTTGCTTAATTTTCCGAATTTCATTCTTCTGGTAGCACCTCTCTAAGGCTTGGTTTGAGCACTTCGCCTGCACATCGTTTTTTCTGCCGTAGGGCATGCCAGGCCCTCTCGTCCATTCCGCAGGGCCTTTTTTACGTCCGTTGTTTTTGAAATTCAATTGTCTGCATTCGTCATCAAACCAGCGGCTTATTTGTTGTGGTGGGTTGAAACCCAGTAAATCAGAGGCGGCGTGTGTGATTGATTTTTGACGGTATTACCAGTGGTCTACGTCCGATTTTGGAGTTGAACTTCCTCACAAACTTTCTCTGGATTTAGGGTGTTATAGATATCCGAATCAGCATTTTGACTACAACAGTATAATGGTACAGGAGCAGTGCTTTGTTTCGATCGCAATATGATCAATTCGGTTAAAGGTTCATTGATCAGGAGTTAACCAGCTCACTTTATATATATCAAAGTCCTTCAGCAAAATCAAATAACCTCTATCCGTTTCCAGAGGTGATGGCTTGGAGTGTGAACCTCCGCACTGCATTACACATCATGCTCTCCTTGCCTAGCTGTCATATTTAGGGCAATACCTGAAACCCATCAATTTAAGAACGTTATAGAACCCTTAGTAACGAAGTAGAAATGTGAGTACTAAGGCATCGCATTAGGTACCTTAGAGATAAAGAACATGGACTACGCCACAACAATAGTGGATATCTGTGAGTCGGTAAAAAAGCAATACGAGCTCAAGCATGTTGGCGATAGTGACTTACTTAGCCTAAAAATTGCTTAAGGACACACTCAAATTGCGACAGTAAGCCCGCTTGCAAGTAACGCTGTTGTAATAGTAAAATCAGGCAGAATCAAAACCAGATGAGTAAACTATTGTATGTGCGGATGAAAGACACCTACTAAGTGATTCAAGTGCCTTTAACTGAGCCACTCAACACGTCACAGTAAAAGCGAGTTAGATCGCTCAAACCAATGCTTTAAATGCGGAAAAGTTGGTCACTTAGCCAAAAACTGCAGCAAGGAGAATGCCAGGCATATTGCTGGTCGCAATAAATACACAGTGCTCAAGAAGGCGATGACTAATCTCAAACCATAAAGATTGCTCAGGTCAATCTTAACCACTGAGAAGCGGCACAAGATTTGTTACCATAAAATGACCAAAGAAAAGCCAATTGACGTGGTCCTTCCTGATCGCCGAACCATATAGAGTAGAGCTCTAAACGAATGTATCAATATGGACATGTAGAAACAAAGCCTTTCAGAAAACCAGGGAATCGGGGGAAGACTTCGACAACGCCAAGATCAAGGGCATCCACTTCTACAGTTGCTACGCTTCGTCAAGCCTGTCCTGGGAACAAAGTTCGTGGATAGTCTTGTAACGGATGCAAGAAGAAAATATCCAGTAGCAGTGGGGAGAGATTTCAAAGCGTGGGCCACAGAATGGAACAGGAGGACAATGGATGCTATACTCGCGACGTTCGCAATATTGGACATAGTTCTACACGTAGTTAAGGAGGAAGATTTCTTTCCGGGAGGTGGGGACGGAGCTATTATACTACATTGGTCAAAAAGTATGGAATGTATCCAGAAAATTGGAAATCGCTAAATCTAAATCTGTCCCCTTCACAGTAATCCCCATCGACTGCAACACATTTATGCCAGCGCTTGTTCCAACCCTCGAAACATTTTTTATGTTTGGTTTTCGGTATGTCCATCAGTGCTTCCTGCGATTTTTCCATTACTTCCTCTCGGCTGCTGAAACCCGTTCCCGTAGTGGTTTTTTAAATCGATTGAACAGAAGGAAATCACAAGGAACCAAATCAGGTGAATTCGGTGGCTGTTGGATGGCATTTGTTGCATTTTTCGTCAAAAAATTACGAATAATGATGGCACTGTGCTACGATACGTTATCGTGCAAAATCCACGAGTTTTCTGCCACAATTCCGGTCTCTTTCGGCGAATTACTTCACGCAAATGTCTCATAACGCCCAAATAATACTCTTTGTTTACTGTCTGGCCTTCTGACAAATATTGTAATCCATGAAAACCGTGAGCATTGCCTTCTTTTTTGACTGAAAACGACGTGGTTTTTTTGTTCTCGGCTCATTTGGTAAACGCCATTCACTTGCTTGATGTCTGGATTGCGTGTCGTACTCATAAACCCACGTCTCGTCTCCAGTAATGATCCTTTTGATGAATGTGGGATCGGATTCAGCCTCGCAAATCATCTCGTTTGCGATGTCAACACGGCCTCTTTTTTGCATGAAATTGAGGTATTTTGGCACCAACTTTGCGGCTACACTACGGAAACCCAAATTATTAACCAAAATGTGTTGGACGGATCCATAGGCAATGTTCAAGTCCTCCGCTATCTCTCTGATGGTTAATTTGGGGTTATTGGCTAACATTTCTTTTATTCGTTCTTCATCAATGTTTTCGTCGGTTTTCGATGTCGATGGTCTGCTACTGCGTTCATCATCTTCGATTGACTCACGACCACTTTTGAACCGCTCGTGCCACTGGTAAACGACCGTTTTTTTTAGAGAATCGTTTCCGAAACACGTTTCCAACATTTCCAACGTTCGCGCATCAACTCAAGAACTCAAATCGGAACAATGGGAGCGCCACACGGGAGCGCCGCCGGAAACTTTTCGATCAAGGTGGTAGGCATAACCTTTGTTAGCATCTTTCTAGAACGTAACACGAAATGGTGAGTCAATGAAGACTATACACAAAGTGGCAATAGGCTGTGATTTTCGAGCTCTTAAAAGAGAAACGCCGAACCCACCCCAAGATGACTGATCCAAAGTGGAGTGATAAAACTTTCTATTGAAAAAGTACAAATTAATTGAGACCCAGGACCGCGAAGAACCTAGCGCTCCAATTGTCGGCAGCACCTATTAATATCTGCATGTTATGTTTCTATGCCAAGAAGAAAGCTCAGCCCATTTGGCTCACTCTGCAACTGGTAAAACGATGAGATAAGACCCCTAAGTACTATCTGTCTGTGAGCGAGACGAAAGGTACAACATTCAAGGGGACAGCCGTAGATTTTTAGAAAAGTCATTAAGGACAGCAAAAACAAAAGCTTCAAATAGCTGCTGGATGAAGCTGATATACACCCTTGCGGAACTGCTAATCAATACAGTGATAAATATTGCAAGCGCAGCCACCAAGGGACGCGGATAGCGATTCTGAGCAAAGGATTTCTGTCACAGTAGTCAAGTCGGCAAACTGGACGTTTATTATGAAAGTACGTACCAAACTATATTCTCAGAATTATATCTAGCTACTTCAGGAATGGAAAGCTAAGATATGACACCGACGAGTTTACCAAACACTACAACGTTATAGCAGGTGTGCTACATGGATCCATCCTAGGTCCCTTGCTATAGAATGATATATCTGACGGTGTCCTCAGACCCCCAAAGCCCCCAAACGTGAAGATAATAGACTTTGCGGACGGTAGTACTATCGTGGCCAAACAAATCGGCGAATCTACAGCAAACGAAGCGATCTCCCGAGCCAAAACTGGGCTTTGGACAGCAAGCCCGAATTTAGTAGAACATAAAGCAGAAGCAATTCTTATCACTACCCGCAAGACAGTTGGAGATAAAGTAACAAGAACAAAATCGGCAATAAAGTGCCTAGGTGTTATGATTGATAATGGACCTTTAAAGCTCTCCTAGATTACTTCGGAGAAAAACATCACCTAACCCCATCTGACGAGATTAATGCCAAGCATCGGTAGATCTAGATGCCCTCGCAAGTTATTATTCTTGAAAGTAGTTAGCTCAGTTATACTGCTCGCGTTTGAAGTATGGCCGGGCGCATTGTAAATAAAAGAATCTAGGAGAAAGATGTCGCGCAATTTGCGCCTTCCGGACCTGCTCAAAGCAATCGACGGGCGTTTTAGCTGGTATGATGCCCATTGATATAATGGCCCACGAAATGAGATACGTATACCCGAGAATACGTTCTTGTCCAATCATTGGATTCATTGGCGACATGTCCATAAGGACGAAGGGATATATCAGTTTAAAAGTGTCAAAATCAATGGACAATACCAATGGAAGATTGACCCAAACTTATCCCCAACATATAACCCTGGATGGAAAGAAGAGCTTTAGAATTAAACTCTCACATCACACAGTTTCTAATCGGTCATGATGTGTTCAGAAAATATCTGAACAAATTCGGATATGATTCCTACGCAATCTGTCCATCCTGTCCGAATCAGGGCGAACCAAAGCAAAAATGAGAAGGACAAATAGACTAAGCGTAGGCATGGAAGAAACTGCTAACCTGCCGCACGAAATAAGTATCCTCAGATACTGGCACAAATACACAACACTCCAAAACACAAATCCACTCCAACATTCATTAACTTACCCACGCAGAATAGACATACCCAGGAGATCGTCGTCGGCTTAATAAGCCAACAACATGGTGAAACACGAGAACTTGACTAACAATCGACTAGCAAGCCCATGATTTCTGGCCAAAGGCTACTCCCCTGATCCACAAAATTATGCTTTACGGCGGTTCCGCGGGACGAGAGAAAGACGCATTTTTCTTGGGAAAGTAAGGTTTAGTGAGTAGGAGTCTAACGCTGGCACCTTAACCAGACATGTACATTCGAACAACAACAAAACAAAATCATACCGAGCATTTCAATGGGTGGAGCAGCAGAGTTTGAAAGAGCGCCACAAGATGATTGCTCCCTAAGTGAAAGTTAGTTTGTCGATTACGGTGTAAAATATACACAGGGCATGACCTTGGGTTTCAAACTGAAATTTGCCCCCGGAGCCTAATTGCAGGAGTAGAGCGCAAGGGCAGGTAGGTTGATTTATGTGAAATGTCTGATGTACCGACGTTACCGCCATTGAGGGAATTCATTGAATTGAAGACCTTCAGCTAAATTTCTAAGGAGCAAAAATTAATTAAGTCTCAAGAAAATTATTTTGCTACAATTAATTGCACTTAAAGCTTTGCAACAGGCATCGGGGGAGGTGGTTCCGTGATATCTTTCACTCCAAATACATTGATTTAACAAAAGGTGGCTGACGAAACGTTTGCGTTGGAAGCATCAAAGAGCCACACTGGCTAAGTGGACTACCGGTTGAATCATGCATCTATTGAAGTTTAGGGACTACGGTATAGGCTTACAAATCTCATGCATAGCTGGAATTCAAAAGATTCAGAAGACTTTCGAATGAAAGAATATCATTTCTGATGATATCACATCCACATATGTCGGGAAGATACGGAGCAAGTCACGATGGTAACGTTGGAAACGCATCTTTCTATACAGGATTACTAGTGGCGAAGAAAAATACACAACGCACACACAGAAATTGCCAATGGAAGCTGGATATAAAACATTGGCACCAAACAGGATTTTATGTAGGATAGAAGTTATTTTTTGAAAGCTCAGATCCAAGGCATTAAAATGCTCGTACTTGTAAGTAGAACCTGCAAAGTTTATGCAAGGTCTAGTTCCCATTTACTAATCCCGAATACAGTGGTACTCTGATATAAGATGGAGCTCTTACCACTGTCTGACACCCAAAAAAAAAGGACATGGTTTCCGTTTCCTAATCATTTTTATCAGCTTACTGTTGACATCCGTATGCTCTTTTCATTTTGTCAAGCAAAAGACAAGTATTCCAATAAATTTTGTACATGATTTAATAAAACAATATGCAAACGAATACGAGGTTTTTCTTTGCCTCATACCCCTGCCGAAATTTTGTCGAAAGAAAAAATCGCAAACGAATAACCACAACGTCTCTAACGTCCAACTCACCGAAACTAGACTGATACATGACAGGGCTAAGGAAGAAATTGATGGCGCTTACACTGTCATCATAACTCAGTTCCTTTATTTATGGTTCTTAAAAACAATTGGTAGTCATAACTCATTCCCAATGTTGGCTGCAGTGATTCATGATTATGTTTGGATTTGATTTAGTGGCTTAAGCACATGTGACCAACCAGTGGCTTTGCCAAAAATACACATTTTTGTTTTAGGTTGCAGAAAAATAGAAGAATCCAAAATGCGAATTAGATTGGTTGTAAATCATTTCAGATCAATTCACACAATTTATTTTGGCCAAATTCAATTGAATTCAATTTATGAAAAGGACGTGTCTGAAATATGCGCTCTTCTATGGAAGGACAAAAGATGTATGCCAAGTGTTGTGGTGTGTTCAGAATTCGATAGTTTGGTGACAATTCTACTCGTAAAATCTTGTTGATGCCAGTAGAGGAGATTTGATTCTTAATTTGATTGTACTGCAATTGAATTCAACGGAAACTGACTTTTGTACACTTGTAGCCATCGGAACCAAACATCAATAGAAATTTACTACTCCACAAAATCCTTTACGATTATTTAGTGCCAAAAAAAGGATAGCATGGAAGATGTAGCACGTGACTTTCTGAGAATATCTGGAGAAAGATCACCAAAAGGATGCCTCTAAGGCTCTCTTTTAAGTTACTCAGAAAATACTTAGGTAAGTAGAAGCGAACCTTGGATCTGCAGCTCCATCCAAAGTCTTTGGCCTATAAACATAGGCAGCAGTCTTTGCTCCATAAAAGTTGGTAAGAATCCTAACGAGGTATTTGTTGTTAAAAATGTTGCAGCATCAGTGCGAATCTCACAGGTGACAAAAGTCTGTATAAGTGCCAGCATACACTGCCGAGATAGACAACGTAGATTGGGGGCTATAGGGTAGGGCTGTTACTAAAGTCTTTGTGGTCACTGAAGAAGAAGCCGCTAAATTAGTTAAGTTGTAAGTGGAGAGTAAAAGAAAGTTGCTCTTTCCATAAGAAAATACACCCGAAGCATCATGCCACAACGCAAACTGCAATACAAATTTGAGATGATAAAGGATTCTATATTCCTAGGCTCCGCTGTAAATTCCAACAATTACGCCACCGTAGAGATCACGCAGAAAACCACCACTCGTCAACCGCTATTTCTTTGGAATAACAACGCAACTCACAACTCCCTCTCACAAAAGCAATATTTTGGACCCTTACGATGCCATCTGATTAAACGGCGCGAAGTGATGAACTTCATCTTAAGCGGACAAAAATGAAGAATTTTGCCAGAAGGGCTAGAATTCATTAGCTCCGATGGCTAGTAATTTTATGCGAATGGACCCCAGGTTCCATCCCTCAATGTTTTCGAATTCCATCTATAGTAAACGGACAACGCAGCAAAGAAAAGCGACATAAGTTATCTTGTTGTGTGCAACTTGAGTTGCTTGAGTCTCTATACCGTGTGAAGATATGATAACTGCAACATTGCGTTCAACTTGACAAGCACATCCACATTAACGGACCGGCTACTAAAGCACTGAAAGCTGCGAGCGGGTCATATAGTGGAAAAGTTTAAGGAACAACCGCTCTTGGTAATAGTACTTATTTCAGATGATGATCAAATCAAACGTTGAAAGGAATATTTTGCTACGGTAGATTAATCTGGCCCAAGCAGCAACTGCCAAAATTGGAATCAGAAAGACTGGGTACAGGGTGTCCCAGTTTAGGTTTTCGTCCTGATAGCCGAAGATTCCTAAAATTACGGCAAACAAAAAATTGTACTGCAGGGGATTGGGTTCTATTTTCACCCCCCTCCAAGTTACATGCCGTTAAAATGAGGAACTTCGGATTTCGAGGTAAAACATCTTAAAAGGCCATAGTTCTCTAACGGATTCAGCTTAAGAAACCGTTGTGCACATTTTCAAAAAAGAATTTTAGTGTTCATAAAATGCTAAAACTTGATGAACGCCAGCCAAAATTATGGCATTTCGAAGCTAACATTTTGAAAAATCGTTGGACCAATTTCATCAGAAAAATGCGTTTATCTCGAAATTTTCAACTTTTAGGTTAACTTTTTTTATCAAAACTTTTGCCTGCTCTTCATAGTCTACGATTTTTATGTTTAAATTTTCCACCTACAAACAAAGGAAGTTACTGCAAACCACTATTTTATTCAGGCAAATGGATCACAAAATAAATTTAACACTTTAAATAGTTGTTGTGGTCCTAAAAAGGACCGTTACGCTTTAAGATTTCAAAACGATTTTATTGTAAATTTTCGAAATGTTGCCGGTGCCTTTGGATGCACGTTCTAGCGCTTTATTTAATAATAAATAAATAACACTTTATTTATTCTGTCTTGGAGCTCTTCCCGACTTGAAATCTCAGTCAAATAAAATCTTTCTTTTATTGCTCCCCAGAAAAAAAAATCCATTGGCGTTAGGTCAGAAGATTTAGGTGGCCAAGGAAAAGAACCAAATAGGCCAATCCACCGTCCATTAAATTTTTGATTCAAAACGAAAATTAAATTATTGCTGCAACGGCAAGGAGCTCCATCGTGTTGGAAAACCATTCTTTGCCTCTGAGCAAGAGGAACATTTTCCAGGAGTTCCAGGAGTTCCGGCAACTGGTTTCTCAAAAATTCTAAATAGGATGTTGAATTTAGGACATGTGGAAGTATGAATGGCCTGATTAAAGCGCTACCCAATATACCGGCCCAGATATTCACGCTAAACCTTCTGTAAAGTGGTATACAGATAAGCAAAACATCTGCATTTCAACTGAATTGGTAATGGCCATTCTCATAAACTGAGCTTCGTCAGTCCATAAATTTTTTGAATAAACTGCTCATTCTCATCTTGTTAATGCAGCGACTATTGGCAAAATTCAATCCTTTTTTGGAAGTCCCCTGGAAAAAGTTCCTGTACGGGCGTAGAATAAATGGAGTAAACGCGGTTGACTTGAAGAACTTTATGAATTGTAGCTCTTGGTGTTTGCAACTGTGCTGCAAAAGTCTTTCTTCCTCTTCTGCTGCTGTTATGTTAGACAATCTTTCTCTTCTTAACCCATATGCTGAGCCGGCCATTCAAACGCGATGGAAAGCATTGATAAAAGTTGGTCTAGGAGGGATCCTCCGTCTACGATATCGCCGTTGGTACTCTGATCTAGGTAACCCTGCATCCTCATTACAGAGGGCCCCCGCCCAATTATAGAGGGTTCGCCCATCAATGGCGTTGTCTAATAAAAAGCGGGGGCAGAGCATATTACTGGTCTTATCGTAAACATCTTCAGATAATGCCACCGAAAGTCGCTACGATTTGACCAGTTACAAGTTGCCGGTCATAGGTCTTGTTAGTGGCAGGACCACCGGTAGTCCCTACCAGGACTTAAATCACGGTACCATGGGAGTCAAAAGCCCCTCGAATTTCGGTAGGCCCCCTTGTTTGAGCGTCATGGTGGCTGTGGTTTAAACCCAAATCGCAGGAAGGGTCTTCCTATTGGTTTGACCCATTGTAGAGTAGAAAATAAGTACTGGGTGCTGTGACCCAAAGAACAGCAAGAGGCTTTAGATCGGCCTCGACCCATACCAAGGGTGGAACTTGTGCCTCCAACCCAAGTTCTGCTTTGGTATTATACTATTAATGTAGGTAAGCGATGGCAAGGCGTATCTTTGCTCCCATGGATGTATGGGCATCGCGTAAACATAAGTCTACACGAAAGGTGGTTTACGTTAAAAACCAGAGGCTATATCCCCATTACAGAAACCGTAAACGAAAATTATATCGGCGTATTCGCGAATCGAAAATATTTTTTTCTTAAACATTTGCTAAACAGTTTACTCGTTAACTCTAAATCAGTAAATAAAGTAACATCGGCACATTTCACCGAATTAAACAGAAACATTCCACAAAATGGCGGAAAATTTACCGTTGGCTTAAGTCTCCAACTTTGTTTTACTTGATTTGAACACACTATTTACCATATTTTGTGACCCATTTTAGTGAATAAAATAGTGGTTTGCAATAACTTTCATTGTTCGTAGGTAAAAAAGTTAAACATAAAAATCGTAGACTATGAAGAGCAGACAAAAGTTTTGATAAAAAAAGTTAACCTAAAAGTTGAAAATTTCGAGATAAACGCATTTTTCTGATGAAATTGGTCCAACGATTTTTCAAAATGTTAGCTTTGAAATGCCATAATTTTGGCTGGCGTTCATCGAACTCGACGAAATTTTAATATTTTATGCACACTGAAATTCTTTTTCAAAAACGTGTACAACGATTTCTTAAGCTGAACCCGTTAGAGAGCTATGGCCTTTTAAGGAGTTTTACCTCGAAATCAGAGGTTCCTCATTTTAACGGCATGTAACTTGGAGGGGGGTGAAAATAGACCCCCCTCCATTATTATTACCATGCGCTCGTTATTATAGATTCCCTTTAAATTTTTCCACACAGCCCGACCGAAGTTCCGTACATTGGTTTTGAATGTTTGTAGGTTATAATGGCTACAAAAGAAACGGTTGGGTAGGTAATTCCATAAGTGAGAGATGCTGATGGAAAAATATTGAGATATTTTAGAGAACGACCGATAGTGTGCTTGAGAGTAAACTGATGAGAGATCATAGGGAGACGAGTATTGCGGTTGAATATTTGAAAAACGAAATGCTACTGGTACGGACTATTTCGCTGCGAATAGTGATAGAACAAGTGTTCCGTCTTGACTGGTCATTGACCGGCCAATATTCGTAAAGCCTAATTTTCGCATCCCATCTAGCAGGTGGATAAAGATTTTAGAAGCTCCTGACTAGGTGGCATAGTTCTCCATTTTAGGAGTATAAAAACCTAACATTTTCAGCCCAGGTTAGGCGTTATTTGAGAAAATCTGGAGCATTTTTCCCACATTGCATACTCGTACGATTATATGTGTATTGACATACATTCCGGGAGTAGAAAGTGTCATTCATAGATATTGGCTGGGTTTTTAAAATTCGATTTAACGACAACAGAATGTTGTGGAATGCCTATATCCATTTGGGTGGTGGTTTCGCATTTATTTATGATGTTAATATAAACGCGACCGCTTTCATTCTACAAGAGGAAAGTAGAGGTGTGACTCCAGAAACGAATACAAAAAGTAGAGAGTACTTGATTAGCAGAGAAAAAATTGAGAAGATGTCGGAAGTACAAGACAGCCCTGGGGCACACCAGCATATATTTTGGCGACACCAACAATTAAAACGTGCAAAGGAACTCGAACGACCTGAACTACTTTTTCTAGTCCATTTTTGACCAAAGAGCCCGCTGTTAAATTCTGTCAAATGCCATTGAAGTGCAACTGTCTTATTTTTGCCAGATTTGTGTAGGCTTATGTTCAACTTTTTTGTGCGACATGCGGAAACCATACTACCAGTCCTTAAGAAGTACAAGATAATTCATAAGCTGAGGACTTATTAGCGTTTCATTAGAACGTGCAATGAACAAAGAGTCGACTTTTGTATGGGCGGATTGGATAAACGCTGTTTTTCAGAAAGAAAGATCCCTAAAAAATAGAAACTCCTGTGCGGAGATATACCACCACCCAGCAAACATAAGATTACTACCACTATCATCGAATTAAAGAGCGACGAATTTGTTCCCGGCAGTGCCAATAAAAATAAGAGATAAGCCAAAGGTAAGCCAAATATAGTCCAAAACATCAAGATACAATTTTATGTATTTAAGCCCCTAGCTCCGATAGGTCCGCTCTAACGCTGAATCTGTGCTGTTATACTCGTATTTATTAGCACAGCACGTAGAAGGTCTAAGCATATTTGCGAGAGAACAGTAAGATACAAATAGGCATAACCAGTCATTCCCAATGACTAAAGTGGACGTGATGTAAACACATACTCGTTAATCTTTAATTCGAAGTTGAACATTTTTGATCTTAGAATAAAGGGCTATAATACTAATTAGCCCTTAGAATAACGGCTCTGTGTGACAGTCGATCTTCAGTTTGAAAGCAACCTTCCCATGTTATATTGTACACGTTTAAAATTTTAGAATTTTGTAGAAAAAGAGTGAAACCAATCAAAAGAAAACCCGTTAAAACCTTCGATGACAATGTTTAACTACCACGCTGTATTCTGCGTGGCTGATTTATATATAGGATCTTCATTGATGTTACAACTCGTCCATCCTTTCGTTAATCTCGTCCTCGAGATTCGGGTATTCTTTGTAGCTGACATCAGAGAGACGCATTACCGGGTAGCTCCCGCTAGGCTTTCATCCTATCTGATGCCATTATTGTGTTTAGTTTTCTCTGGTTTCTATGATATACCGGTCATTTATGGGCATCTTGGTGATGATATATGGACCTCTATATCTTGGTTCTACGAGTATTTTCCGAGGCTCACCAGTGGCTGCAGTTTCGTCCTTCGGCAACATGAGTTCTCCTGGGTGTTACTTCAACGGCAGCAAATTTTTTGCAGCGAACCTCGCCTTTTTGTGAGTTTCATTCTGCTTAATGCGCAACAGGCTTCTTTTCACAGTAGTTCCATTTCATCGGCTTCCACTGTTATACGACAAGCATTAGCTTGTCGCACATGATACTCCTCACGGTGTATGTGAGTAGGAGTTCTTCCGGACTTGCCTTCGTTGTGCAGTTTTGGCCGGTGTTCAGATTCCATTGAACTGATTGTTGATGATTGGCCCAGTCTCCTGCCTTCTCAGAAGTATGCATGAATTTCAATGAAATTATGATGTTCTGGCAGCAGTTTTCACATAAGGGATTGCATTCTCCTCACAAAACTGATTAAACATCCGCGATGTGAATGTGGTTCCTCGGTCAGTAGCAACACTTCTTCGACTTGGATGCTGGGAGCTCCCTCGCTGTATGTGATCTTACGACATAGTCTTTTTGGGGCGATTTTTTTTTACAGGTCATCTCGACAGCGTAGAGTGTTTAAATAAGGGCTTGTAATATCTGGTCCTGCCATTTCGTAGTAGCCACCCAATCTTCGTTGGAAATACGAACATCCAGTATCAGGGCAGACGCTTCCTCCATCTGACTTTCATCTTCAACTGGTTGTTGACTTAGCTGATTCACGTGCACAACCCTTTTCCCACGCTGGTGCATCGTTTCATAGTTGAACTACTGTAGCTTGGGACACCGGCGACAGATTACGAGTAGATAAATCAATTTCGCCTTATCGCTGGTTGCAACTATGACCTCAAAGTCCATGACGACCTTGGAATGTTTGCCAAGCAGTCACACTTCAACTGTTGCCAGCATTTCAAGTTCATATGGATGGTATTTCTTCATATCTGACGACAGCTTGCGGTTATAACAGACCACCATGCGTAGATAGTTGTCCTCTTCGCCCCATTGCACGAATGTTCCGGCTAAAGCGGATTACGAGGCATCAGTGTGCACTTCATGTGTGCACACCGGGTTGAAAAACGCAAGCACAGGTGGGTTGAATGGCATATCCTTTAGCCGCTGGACTGGTCTTTCTTACGTTTCTTTCCACTCAAACGGATGATCTGCTTTTGTGTGGTGTGTCAATGGATCCGCCCAATGTATGTAGCTATTCACAAAAGTTCGGTAAAACAAGAGAAAAGATGGCAAACAATAAGGAGTTAACGCCATCCAATCTTTATGATAAAAGTGGGAAAACAAGAGCACAACAAACACGTATTAATTTTTTGCTGATGGGGAATCTTAGTATATTTATGTATACCATATATGTACGTATGTAGATATCATATATTTTTTTTGCTGAGAAGGGGGATGACAAAGACCGTGTGTACATAAAAAAACAACCAAAATGGTGTAGCACCAACGGAGTAGTCCACTTTAAAATTTAATCAAAAAGGAAACACTTGACTTAGCGGCCAACGACAGGTCCACGGTTCCGTATGATCACAAAACGATATGACTCACTCGCGGTCAACGGGGTGACCAAACGTTTTAAAAATAATTGTGAAGGGTTTAAAAGAAAACCAACGGAAGGGGACTTAAAACTATAGGTGCATTCGAGTTCAGGAAAATAACATTCGTTGCCATCAAGCAACAACAACGCATTTCAATCGCATGAACCATAAGTGCTCCAGTTACACCTGTGTCGTTGAGCGTTGTAACGCCTTCATCATTTTTACCTTGGTATTTTAGCTTGCTTTGTTTGTACTTTGAAGTGTAAGGACAACCACTGTCCAATGAATAAGGTTTTTTTTTTAAAATTAAATAACGTAATTTTAATTGGCGCCCGAGCGGGGATCGGGTGTGCGCGAAGTTACGAACAGTCATTGTATGGTATAGTGCGTTCTGTTCGCGCCCTTAAAACAATATCCGTTCGAAAAGCTGGCATTATAATGTGAATTACGGGGTCCCGTGAACCTCAAGTGTAACCCTGCTAAAGGGCCCAAAGAAACGACACAGTGTACCTCGTACAAATTAAAGTGTATCGCCCGGATCCCGAATCACCATCAAATTGCATCAAAAAGGGACGCATCTGGAAGAATGTCGAGTGATGTTACTGATCCTTCCTCTCTATGTTAGAATTAAGATAGATTTAAGGCAAAATAAAGGTGAAAACATTTGTAAATCACTCAGAAAATAAAATCAATATACAACAGAACTGGGTTTTACAAAATAAAATTAATTGTTAATAGTAAGCAAAATATGTATATACCATATAAATAAACAAATATATAAACACAAGAAAGCTGCGCCTAACAACAAAACCGCTGGTAGCCAGAGACTATAGAGAGCAACTTGACGAAAGACTCTGCAATATGCCATTGCCTACCACAAACGCCAACAACATGTATTTACAATGTAAGTAAGTAAGAGTAAAAACAAAATGCGAAACTTTTATAAAAAAGCTAAAAGCCTGGCTGCGGGCTTCAGACCAAAACACAGGCCCTTCGAAATATTGAGGGTAGCCTTGCCACCAACCCGCAAGGAATTGTGGATATATTTAAGCAGCATTTCCAACAGCTCTTTGATGGGCATGACCAGAAAGGAGTGATAGGGTATGAAGAAAACTCAACTCCAGTCGATGAAGTAGTTGTCCCACCCAGCCTAGACGAAGTCGGCACAGGCCATAAAAAGCTGAAGAACAATAAGGCCGCGGGTTCGGATTGCTTTCAGAGCCCTCCAAAGCTTGTAGCGATGTTTTGGTAAGGAGCATGCACCAGATCATCTGCAAAGTATGGGAGCATACCCGACGACTGGACTATCAGGTCTATCTACCCCATCTTCAAGAAAGCCGATCCTACGTCTTGTAAGAACTACCGAGGAAGATCCGTGCTTAACGTAGCAGCACACTCATCGGTACCTACCAGTGTGGCTTTCCACCCGGCAAATCGAGGATAGACTAAATCTTCACACTGCGGCAAATCCTGCAAAGAACCAATGAGTTTCAAGTCAATACTCACCATCTATTCATCCACTTCAAAGCCGCATACGACAACATTCATCACACTGAATTATATAACGCGGTGGCCGGATTCGGGATTCCGAGATAATTGATCCGATTGTGTCGCACCACGCTAGAAGCTTGAAAACAAAACCTAAGAATTGTTCCAAACATGCACCGGATTCCGCCAAAGAGACGCGCTGTCATGTGATTTCTTTAATCTTGTGTCTTAGCAGATAAACACAGAAGCCACTATATTTAACAAATCCAACCAGCTCCTGGGCTATGCAGACGATATCGACATCATTCCCCGTTCCCAGCGTGCCATTACTGAGGCTTTTACTCCTACAGAAGAACTAGCCAAACGAGTTGGTCTCATGATGAATCAGGATAAAACAAAGTACATGCTGTCTACCAAAAACCGATCTGTCGAACACCGTCTAGGATAGAACCTAACAATCGAGAACTATAAATTTGAGGTAGTGAAGGAGTTTATCTACCTTCACAAATGAGACCCTAGTGGAGATTCGATGAAAAGCAGTCTTAGGCTACAACTAGGGTCCAAAGTTCTAACTTGAAGGTCCAAAATCATGCTCTAGAAAACCCTGGTCTTCCCAGTCTTGTTCTATTGAGTTGAGGAAGGCA
The DNA here is from genome assembly GCA_963966105.1 of Volucella zonaria. Taxonomy (NCBI): domain Eukaryota; kingdom Metazoa; phylum Arthropoda; class Insecta; order Diptera; family Syrphidae; genus Volucella; species Volucella zonaria. The sequence continues at coordinate 9,695,463 of OZ014530.1, forward strand.
GCGAAGTAGATCTTGGGATTCATAGACTGAAAAATTTTACGTCGAATATTTGGTCCTGTTTGCAAATGGAGGAGAATATAAGCGTATAAGTGCGACCTCTACGAGCTATATAAAGGTGTGGATGTAGTCCGGAAAGCAAAAATCCGTCGACTGCACTGGTTCGGCCACATCGAGCGAATGGGCCAGAATGCTCCAACTAAGAGGAAATTCGAATCCCAGCCACCTGGTTCACGAAAAAACGGAAGGCCGAATCTGCCTGGTGGATGCCAGAAGCCTTGGTCTAGTAAACTGGAAGCAACTTAATTATATATGTAGATTTAAAATAAGAATTAATAAAAAATTGTTTGTAGTGACATTTAGAAGGTAACAATCTTTCTTATAACTCAGTAAAAGTTAGACTGAACTTATTATTATTGTCTTTAGAGGTAACCCATTATAATTCATTTTTCCCTATTCTTTTGCCGTGTGAATTCGTGTGTGTTATTTTAAGAAGCTTGTTAGGATACCGTGCGTGGATATCTACCCATAATATTGTATTTCAAGGTTGAAATTTCCTTAAACTTATCTATGTTCCTTGTATTTCCGCTTTATCCTTTCCGAATTACAAAACCTAAATCGAAAGCAAAATTCCTACGACAATATCCAGAGGTAATGATGACATCATATTCCCCAGTACGTTGTCAACCGCAGCCCCGCTACTAGCTCACACCCAGAAACACAAGATCCTCATACCTCTTATCAATCGACCTCTCATTGTGCCAATGTCCACGAAGTTAGAGCAGATCCTGAGCTAGACATGCTGGTGGTGTCGGTCTCGAAGATTTAAACAGAATTCCGGACATCGTTCAACGTCAAAGAAACCTTTCAAGTAACGCTAAAGAATTTTTTTTATGGAAGAAAATCGTCGAACGCATCCTTAAATTATACGAGCATATCAAAGGATCTTCCAAATACTATGTAAATCTAAATGTTGCGCACAATAAAATAGTAGGTCCACCCGATTCTGCACTTGAATCATATAATACACCACCTAATTGGGAAGGTATTGTTTTGTAATCTGCCGGTTTAACTTTCGACGTTTCGACATTCGTTAAATCATTTCAGTCAAAACCTCACAGAATTCTCTCATCTTCGGAGATACTTTGCCGCACTATAATGGATAATTTTGATCCCGTTGGAAGAGCAACAAGAAACATGGCTTTAAATTGAACGAAATTAAAACTCATTATGGAAAACTGTCACTAAAGGCAAAGGCGAGGTATACTTCTACCGCGTTGTTCCTCCAAGTTCAAATCGGAGACTCTTCAGACTAGAACATTGATGCTCACTCGCCCTACATGTCCTAACCATCTGAAATGACTAATGTTCACTTTTCTGACCAGGTTAGTGTACATTTCGTAGTGTTCGTCGTTAAATTTGATCCGCCAAACTTGGTCAACCTAAAATGGACCCAAAATCAGTCGAAGAATTTTGCATTCAAAACTATTAAGGATAACTTTATCCAGCTTTGCTAATGACTGGAATTTGCGTAGCTAGTCCAGTGAAACGGCGATTAGACAGAATAATGCTTCGTTAGATTTTCGATGGGATGTCAACATCAGATTTAGTATTTGAGTCGTGGTTTAGTTCCTCACTACCTACATCTGTCTATTGTGACGTTTCTGTCCGATTTGTTGATGATGTGTGTCCATTCTTGTTGACAGCTTATACTTTCTTTTGTCCTCATTCATGACTAAACCCGTTCTCGCCGCTTCTATTAAAATTCCTGGAAAGCACTAGTGACATATCGGTAAGTTCTGTGAATGAAGTTAGAGTCATCAACATGTACAAGTTATTGTACAGACTCTTGGAAAATTGTGCCTATGATGTTGGCTTAAGAGCTTCGCAAAATGTTCTCAAGTATTCGTATGTTATTGTGAAAGTAACATGACAGCGAACCACCTTTCCTAAATCATTTCTTGATATCAAAGGTCTCGAAGTGATTGTCCTCGACCTGTTCTTCATGGCCATACTAGACATGGCTCTCTACAGCTCGTCTCTATAGATATTGTCATATGAGCCCTTAAAATCGATAAAAAGCTCATATGTCTCGATTTGGACTTCTTGTGAATATTTTATCGCCTGTGGACTTACCGGGCCTAAAACCGCACTGATAACAGGCAATCAGATTGATATAAGATTTTTTATGCGATGATGGCTCTATAATTGGCGCTGTTAAGACGGTTTCCTTTTTTGTGGATCGGGCACACGGTGAAAAGGTTCCATACGTCAGGTAAGCCCGCAGTCGACCACATGTCTTAAACAACTCAGGAAATAAGACATCCCGTCCAACAGCCTTGTCCATGTTGAACGATTTTTTATGACTGACAACAACAACAGTCTGCAAAAGTGGCTTCATATACTCAGTACCGACTGTGACTCCATGTTTACCGCTCATCTCTACAGGCCTTTGTTCGGGTTTTGTTTACTTGACACCTTCGTTTTACTTTTTGGTTAAAATTCTGACTAATGTTCCTGGAGTGAAACCTCTATATTATCTCGACCGCGTGCTATTCCTGCTCTTTCTTTTTTCTCCGGAAGAGCCAATGTTATTCCCTCCTCTTTTGCTCGTAGAGCTGACGTTTTTCTATACGGTGCCGCTTCATAAGTGAGTTGTTTCCCTTCGTGTGCTTCTCTGGAGGAGATGGTGGAGTGATATCCGACATAGTTTTATTCCGTTTTCAGCCGTGGTTTCATGCAAGCTATGCTTACAAACTTCCCTGCCTAAAATGTCTTACCTTCCTATTTTGGCCTTCAAACCACCTAAGACGGTTTTAACTTCATACGAGTATTTCAGATATTGCTTATAAGGCGCTTACATGTATAAAGCTCGAAACTTCTTGCCCAAGTCTGGCGCTTACAATAAATCCGCAGTCAAATAGACATTGTTTGTTTTCTCGGTAGCAATCTACGTGGTAGACCCCCAAACTGAAGGGCCTGGGTCCTTTATGACGCCTGGGATGAAAGGGACCTGATATTCCAAAGTCGGTAACCCACTTCAGATGTGACTTGATCTGAAAATAATTACTGACCTCAGCTCCAAACACATTGAAGTTACTTATAACAGGTACCCACATACTGGCAATTAAAGGCAATGCTGAACCTATGATGTCAATTCATTCGCCATACGACCTCCTTCTGCAAGTCAGACATATATAACACTGAATTTCAGTGCGTTTATTTTCACTTGCTCGAATACTCGAGTTTATAAGTTTGGCAGGTCACGTCTGGTAGGCTAAGACCAGTGCAAAGCGGCTACCACGAAGAAGTAAAGTAAGCATAATTGATGAACAGTGGTAGTTACAATACTGGGTAGACCAACCGCCTAAGACGAGTACTCCTTCAGCAGTGTCCACATTAAGTGAAATTCCGCAGGCTGTAAGTGAAAATTTTGTTGTTGCACTGTTTCATATTGTTATAAGGGCATAATACCTACAGCAGTTTGGTTCGGTAAACCAACGTCAGAAGTTTCACTTCGCAGCCTTGCTTAGTATCGCCAGTGTTTGTGTTTACTGTGTTTGTTTGTAATTATGACTAGGAAAATCAGGATGAAAGTAGCCAATATACGCGGGCTAAAAAGTTATCACTTTTCTAGGTACGTCCACGTTTGTAAGTACAGACCAGCTGTTTTGGCACTTAGTGAAACACAGGTAGATACCCTCCCACACCTCTTAGATCACCCTGATCTGAAGCTACCTGGCTACGAACTAGTGTCTCTATTCTTTCCCCATCGCGGTCTCGCCATTTACGTGCGTAGTGATGTAGCTACCCAAACTCCACCACAATGTAGTCCCTGTTCCAATCCGGAATTCAATTTCATGTGGCTAAAATTCCATCTCCGTAAGCAAATTATCCACTACTGCCTTATTTACAGAAGCCCCAAACTGGACAGCAACTCGACCTTCCACGAGTTTGATGCGCTGTCTGATTCCATTCAAAGAATTGTATCCCTGTACCCTCATACTGAAATCGTGATACACAATTTTGGGTGATTTCAACATTCTGGACAGACAAAACCCGAAAAACGGTGTGTTGAGATCTTTGCTGCGGAAAATAACTAAACCCAGCTTGTAAATGAGCCCAAGCGAATAGCAAACGTTGATAGTCATACCGCCAACACACTTTAACTTCTCACCCTGACAAGTACTGCGTTGATGTGCTCTCCCCTCTAGGCTCGTCGGACCATTGTGTCATATCAGCTAAATTCTCGTACACCCACCACACAGTTAGAGAAAAGATTCCTAAAAGAACCGTATGGGAATACGAGAAAGCCAATTGGAGCGGTCTTATCAACTTTTTTTAGGAATTTTAACTGGTCGTTATGTTTCCTCGATAACGACGTGGATGCCGCTGCTGACATGATCACAGAAACTATTCTCTTTGGAATGAGATGCTTTATCCCTCATCGGATGAATAGTATCAAACCAAAAGAAAAGGCATGGTACGACTCGAGCTGTAAAGAGGCTGTCAGGGTTAGAGAACTGTTTTTTTCGGTCCTACAAGACCAACCCGACAGTAGAAAACCGAAAAAGTTCAAACGAGCCAAGAATGCCTGCAACGCCTTTCAAAGCCTGTAAAATTTCAATATGACCAAAAATTGAGGCAAAAAATACTACAATGTCCCAAAGATAGTACAAATTTGTGGTCGTTCGTCAAAAATATTAGAAATTCTGCCTCATCCTCCATCCCAACGCTGATTTACAATGACATTCCAGCTGTTAGCTCTTTGGACAAGGCCAATCTGCTTGCTGCATACTTTGCGGCTAGCTCAACACCACCAGATTGTGCTTTGTCCCCGCCTACACTTGGGTGCATCGAATCTACAATGGGACGAATCTACTTTCGCACTCGTGTAGTAGCAAGAGTACTTAAAGATCTCAACATGCATAAATCCGCTGGTCCAGATGGTATATCTCCCCTTCTTCTGAAGAGGTGTTCTTCCACGCTGGCAAAACCACTGCGTTAGCTTTTTCATCAGTCCTACTCTTTAGGACTCTTTCCGAGCAGATGGAAAACAGCATTTGTCCAGCCCGTCCCTAAAAAAGGCGAATCTTCTTCTCTATCCTCCTACAGACCCACTGCACTTACGTCCCTTCTTTCCAAGGTCATAGAAACGCTGATAAACCGTTAGCTAATGAAATATCTCTAAACACGAAATCTTTTTAATGACCGGCAGTACGATTTTCGTAGCACAGGTCCACTGGTGATCTGATGGCATGTCTGCCAAAGTGGAACCAAAGTGTACATCAATCTGGCGAAAGCAAGATAGTTGCACTTGATATTTCTAAGGCATTTGACAGAGTTTATCATCCGGCTCTTTTGTCGAAAATGAGTGCTTTTGGGATCGACGCCTCTGTTCTTCGGAGGATTAGAAATTACTTTCGGAACGTTCAATTCAAGTTGCTTTGGATGATTTTAAGCCTGATATTCAGAAAATAAATGCCGGGGTGCCCCAGGTCTCCATTCTGTCTCAGACACTCTTTTTAATCTTCATTAACGATCTCTTGTCTGCTACTTCTAATCCAATTTATTCCTTTGCTGATGACAGCACTCTCTGTTTCTCATATTTGTTCCCGGACTCACGCCCCTGCTTTTCGGCTGTAGAACGGGAACGGCAGCGTATGCTAAGCTCATTAAATTCCGATATTAACAGCATAACCAATTGGGGAACTATCAATCGAAAGGAATTTAATGCTTCCAAAACACAATGCTGTCTGCTGTCGTTAAAGCGAAATTTAAATACCCAGCCATTGTTCATGAATGGCACTTACATCGTTAAACCGAAAAACTTTTCAATCTCGGCATCTGTGTCAATGACAACTTACGGTGAATTGACCACATATTCGATATCGCCAAAAATGCTGCGAAATATCTTGGTTTCCTCAAGCGGTGTAAGAAATATTTTACCTCCTCTGATTTGGCCTCAATATATAAAGCATTTATCCGCCCGAAATTGGAGTATAATTCCCACATCTGGTCGGGTGTGCCCAAAACATCAGAGCACCTCCTAGATAGGATTCAAACCCGTGCAATAAAACTCATATGTGATACTAATATCAGTCTATCAATTGACACCCTCGAACACCGACGTAATGTCCCCTGTCTCACTTTGCTTTATCGCTATTTCTACCACCAGTGCTCCATTGAAATCGCCAGTAGCACCCCGCTATGAATGCTCATCAGTATACCCTCAAGCCCATTTTCGGACGTACTCTAAAATATCGTGATTCGTTCCTAAGTCGAACAACTTGCTTATTGAATGTCCTGCTTTAAAAACAATGTGCATCGGTACCTGTCCTTTCTTCCTCCCTAAGTTTAATTCACCCGCGCTGTGTACAAAGATTTTAAGGGTACCTTGGTTAAGCTTGTCATAATTGACCTTGTCATATTCAGCACAGATGGTTTGACAATGTGGTCGAAAAAGCAACAGAGGCTCAACTCATAGTCAAGTTTCGAAGAAGGGAATGAAGGTAAAATAGTAATTAGATTTCTGAAATGCAAAATCATTACAAACTCTTGTCCTTTCTATCCGCTCCTATATAGAACGGCCTGTAGAATAGTGTGTACCTATTTCAGCAGATTCAGCCAACATAAATTGGAAAATTTAAAGAGTCTACTTCCATCGAAATACAAGGTTTTGAGGTAAATCTTTTATTTTTAGACGAGTATGCAACAGTGCTATTTTACATTTGAATAATCATAATCCAAATTATTCCAGAGAAAAGCCAATGGAAACTCAAAAGTTGAACCCACAGTCTTTGCGTGGTTTTCAAAAAATTATAATAACACGTATAATACCCAACCAGAAAAAAAAAAGAAAAAGATACTAAATCGTGCTTTTCATCAAAAATTGACATTTTCATTCTTGTTTCCCCAAAGATGAAAATCACCACAATGGGACAAAACGAAAAAACCTTGACAAATTCTGTGGCTAATAAAATTGTTCCCCGAAATTTATGATTTAATTTCAGTCCTCTATATGACAATACACATTCGTTGCACATTAACAATTCAAAACACACACTGCAGCAACAAAAAAAAAAGAAACAAAGGATTCGAACCGCTAATCTGATCCTAAAAACAAATCCACCGTACCGACAATATTCAAATATTTATCACGGTTGTCCTAACTTCCGGCAGACTTTACGTTTCCACCCACCAGTTCTAATAAAATTGACTAAAATTTGTTGTATATGTATAAAGCTGGTATAACCATACTACCGTATATAAAAATAAAAGATTATGGTATTTATAGTATACGAATACAGGAAACCGCACATATATACACATGTACGAGTATATGTATCTATTGCATCATAGATACACACCTCTCTAGAGAGAAGGTTCGCCGGAAATATTTATTTTAACACCATCGACCTCGTTTTAGTTTTATTCCTTCTTCCTGACTAATGGTAGCTTTGGCTTGATCCAAGAGCCCACCGCTAAATTTTATTTTCAAATTAAATTTATATGATCGGAATTTATGTGGAAAATTCAATCGCGTAATTGTTTTCTCTTGTATTTTAGGAGCAAATGCCGGTTTATTAAGTTCCAGGCCCAAACAAGGGTATGCGGAATGTATCCCTACGAGAAACGGAAACTAAATAGACTCATGCAAAAAAAATTCTATATTAAAAGTGATAGAAAAGGGGCATAAAAATGTTTATATTGTAGATACATTAGAATCAGTGGAATTCGCACGAATTCCATAGAGCCATAAAATTTTTTAATCAAATCCAGCCCCTCGAAAAGAAACTTATGGTGATCAAAGAGCCTCCTTACAAAGGTTTCCAATGAGAACGAAAAAAACGTTTTAGTGCCAGAGAAATTCGAATGCGTATTTGGAATATGAGGTCCCTTCGCAGCCCATTTGCAGTCGAACTACTGGGACGCTTCAATGAAGGTTAATGACTAAGATCTGGTAGAGCCTTTCGACGAGTATTGATTCGCGTAATACGGATAAGACGCCAAAAACCTTGCAATTATTCCAATACCCCCTACTTCCTGCTGTTAGTTCAAAAGATGATATGTCTTTCTCTCTGCGACGAACAGGGTAAGTAAAACATCAGTTACTCAATTTCAAACGAAATCAATGCATCGTTTCTGATTGATATTCTGATGTCAATCTTTGATGATTGAATATAAATAACGACAAGAACTAGAACAATTAAAAGTCTCTCGACTCAAACAAGATAGATTCATTCTGAGAGAATTCATGGAACGCAGAGCCGACATATTTTGAACCCTTAAGGGGAGATATATGTTACACCTAGGAGCCAGAGAAAAAGGTAGTTTTTGTGTATTTTTTTAAGGAAAACTATTTGAAATTTCGGATGGGGAGTTTAACTACTATATTTAAAAGTATGCACATTCAGAAATATGTTTATCTTTTTTTATTTAAAAATATCAAAAATATACAAGGATATTGTATGATTCTTCGAGCGTCGTAAAAAAATTAGGTTAAAACGGTATCCACTGGCGTTTCTTCAAGAAATCATCTGAAAAAAAAACCAAAAAGATTATGAGACTAGATACTACAGGGTGAATGACTCTAACTCAAACTTTTTAAAATGCTATATTTTTTTTATTTTTTGATAAATTTTATTGTGCCAAGGCAAAAAATGTTGGAAAATACATCAATTTTCAAATTGTATCAGTAGTTCTCAATACGTCCACTTTTGGCGCAAATAATGGCCTTGAGACGGCCGAAGGTGACAGAGAAATCCAACGGACTTGCATCCGGAAAATTTGCAATCCATTGTGTCGAAGAAATGAAGTGTGGAACATTGTTTTTTAACCAATCTTGGTTGACGCGCGCTTTGTGAGTCTTGTTGAACGGTCTCCGTCCGAAATGATTGTTTGCCCAAGGCTTCAATACTGCCTCTAAGACAGTTTCACGGTATACGATCGCATTCATTTTGACGCCACGGCCACGTCCAAAAATAAGAGCGGAGAGCGACCATCGGCGGCTATGGCGGCCCAAACCATCACCATCGGTGCTGCCTTCTTTCTGGTGGCTGTCCGAAGGTGTAAATTTTCGTAGGACCTCTCTGGCAAGTAAACTCGGTCATTTTGTTTGTTGACATATTGCTCGGTAACAAATGGCAACTCATCGGAGAAAACCAAATTCGGCAACTCACCACTTTCGTGGAAGCGTAGCGGTATAAGATCGTGTGCTTTTTGGAAGGCTTGAGCCCAAACTCATTTTTCAGTATGTGTTGCATCCGTTCCAATGATATGTTGAGCTCACGAGTCATTTTTCTTACACTTCGACGCGGATTTAGCTCAATTCGAGCCTTCACTCTCCGAACCATTTCTGCCGATGTTGCTGTTTTTTTATGACCACCTCCATGGCGTTTTGCAACGCTGCTAGTATCACGGTAACGAGCTATGGTTCGAGACACAAATGATTTATTCACGTTGAGGTGCTGGAGGGCTCTAAGAAAAAGCTACTTGTGGTTTTCCTGCCAAATATAAAGCAATCACATTATCACGTTTGAATTCCATCGCGGATAAAAATTTTTCAACACAGCTGAGACGTATAAAATGCTTGTATATAATAAAATTATCTGTCATGTGTCAAAATTTGAGCTCACTATCATGAACGGTTTGGAAATTATAGCAGTCTGAAGTTGGTTGCAGTTCGAGTCATTCAGTGTGTAGAATCTAGTACTTGTCATAGCCGATTTTGAAAATATTAAGTCATGACAAAATGGCCGACGTTTGAACATAAAACAAAAATTAAGCAACGAAAACAAAAAGTCCTACATGGATAATGGTGTATAAAATAACCACAAAAAAATTCAAGGCAATCGGTTTACTGAGTTTCGAGAAATTTTGGGTACCGATTTGAAAAAAACGCATTTAAAAATTTGGGAATGAATAAATCATGAAATTTGTCGACTTACATGGAATCATCGATGCCAGGCCCTCCTTTCGTCTGTTCTTGCGCTTGCAGCAAGTGCGCTCTCGATCCAACCGATATTCCCAACACGTGCATGACTTCCACCATTGTTGAAAGTACATGTTGCAAGAATTACAGCAGAGTCAACGATTTTGAACCCGCTGTTCATCGTTTTTGGAGTTCGCTTCCAAATAAGTCGGTTGAGACTCTCATTACTGTTTTGAGTATATCCGCCAACACAGCGCTCCAACAATTTGTCATTGCTCAGGTCTTCGAATATTGGTTTGATGACATCTAAAACCATTTTTGGCAATGGTGAGTAATTGAGACGGAAATTTTTCAGTTCAGTTTTAGCTTTCGCGTGTTGCCACTTGCACCACGATTCGGGTCTTTCGTGACATAAATGCTGTTGAGGGTTTCTGTCTGTTGAGCCATAATGGTAGAATGTTGCCCATACCGCTTTATTCATGTCATCCCTGGAGTTATAGTTTCGGCGAATAGCTAAGACATAGTAAATGGTCAGTTCATCTATAAATTTTGCCGTAAATTTGTTTTTGCCGCCGATTTCAGGATTTCTTTTCTTGCATTCGCGAAGAGCTACGGGGTCTGTCCGGGTGGGTGTCCCACCACCATACGGTTTCGCATTCACTAATCCCGTGTACGTTATAGAGTCACCATCCCCGACGTAATTAGAATACATAAGTCCATGCTTTTCGACGGATTTTGAAAATAATTCCTTCATGGGGTCTACTTCCACTTTGACGGCCGATCCGTCATGATTGATCTGACAATCTTCATCATGATTAGATTTCCATGCCTCACATTGCTCAGTATTTTTGTGTTTATTCCATACAATGAGGTAAAACCACGTTTTCGAAACGTACATCTCCTGAAACCGTCAGTTTTGTTATATCAGCACTCGAATTTTGTTTTGTTATTTCCTGTTGATCTTCTTTTACAGATGGTTTTAACACCAATTGAACAATACGTCGTTTGTTGAAGCGGAGGCATTAAATCCAAGAGTCCACAAAGTTTCATAGCTCCACGCAAACCAATCCCCAATAAGCGCATAACAAAAAAGAATCGTGTATTTATTTTGTAAGCTGTGGTGTTGTACGGGCACGATGAACATGAAACTACAATTTTAAAACCGAGTCCTAGAGTGCTTTCTATTGAGAATCGAATATCACTTTCACACTTTTTAACCTTCATCTCATCCTCAAAAAAAATTACGTTCTCCACCCTCGTGAGTAGATTTCTACACATATGGGATTTTAATGTATTTTCTAAATTCCTTTTTAAATTAAACCGAAAAATTGCTTTTATAATTTATTTCTAAAATAACAAGAGAAGGTAGGTAGGTTCAAATTAATTTTTCTTGAATGCATTTTAAACATACATTTCGATTATGTTGATTTTTACATGCAGCTTTTGTGCAAAAACAACAAATCGTCTCATAGACATTATTTTTTTTGGCGGATTTTTCTTCATAGCAAACATGACATCTTGCTCTGACTTTAATTTGTGGTGGAACGCTTCTTGACGGTTTTGGTGGATTTGTTGAAGTTGATGCAGAAACATCCTCTAAAGGTGACGATGGTTAACTTTCTTCCAAAACAGTTGCAAGCAATAAAGCAGACGATGCTGATCTTGGCTTCGCACTTCTAGCTTCCACACTGAAGTGGTTTTGCAAGGGATATTCCAAGTTCACGTAGAAAATTCCTTCTTACTGTTGTTTTTTGTGTTGCTTGCCAATTCGGATTCACTTCTTTGAAAGTAATTAATGCATTCAAAGCAGAAATGTCAATCATGTTTGCAAATACAGCCATTGGCCATCTGTTAGATTTTCTTTTACAGCTGTAACAAGTGAGCATTTTGTCAACCGTATCTACACCGCCTATATTGAATGAAAAAAAAAAACATTAGATGGACTCGAAATTTCAAAAAGTAGTATATGAACAAACCTTTTGTTTTATTGTAATAGGCTATAATCGCTGGTAACTTTTTTTCAGTCGATTCGATTTCAATTGAGTTATGCAAAGTGCTTTGCAACACGGTACACTTATTTTTCCGTCCAATGTACGAAACAAGTGCTGTGTTTTCGGTAAATGCAAAAGTAGATTCATACAACGGTCTATTTTTGCATTCAAGAAGCTTTGGTGCCAACCATTGTAATGCCCTTTGACAACAATTTTTGCCCAAGCTCATATGAGGAAAAGAAGTTATCCATTGTTGTGTTGTGACCTTTCAAAGCCATCAACGAGATCCAAAACTACTCGTTCGCCTTGGCTTTTTTCACTCGAACTGGCTCCAATCACTTTTCCCAAATATGGCTGGATTTTCCAAACATAGCAGGTATAAGAACAAACCAGCAACCAGAATTTTAGTCCGTATTTTACTGGTTTTGATAGCATATATTGACGAAATTTACATCTTCCACGAAAACCAAGTAATTGCTCGTCAACTGTCACACATTCATGTGGATTGTAGTAGTAACTCAATGAATTGGACCATTTATCAAATATATCCCGAATCTGTGCTAAATTTATCTGTAGATCGTTGCTGTCTTCTGTTAATGACATCATCAAAACGAATAACTCGATTCAAATACTCAAATGTTTTCTTCGACATAATTGCCCTAAACACCGGACGACCGTTAATAAGGACTGAAACGAATAAAATCTGTAAATTTTAATACGAGCTATACTTCCAATGCGTAAAAATTGCAATCCCATTTTGTACAGAAATTAGCCTGTATATTCTCTAGTTTCAGTTTGTTATTGCTTTTAGTCCTGTGCGGTTTAAAATATTTATAAAATATGAGTCAAGAGAAACGCCGTAAAAAGATCATCGACAAATGGCTCGAAAATACTTCGCGTCCAAACCATTTCATCGCAAAAAATTTAAACATAGTACGCAGTACAGTGGATTCTGTTATTAAGCGATATTTGGAGACGTTGACAGTTAAGCGAAAACAGAAAAGTGGAGCACATGATTCATATTTGGACAGGAAAATAGTGGGTACCATCGTAAAAAACCGGACTATGTCATCCAGAGATATTGCTCGGAAATGTGATACCAACCAAACAATGGTACAAAGATCTAAAAAACGTAACGGTCTCAAAAAAAAAACCAAACAAAAAATACCAAAAGTTACTGAAAAGCAAAAAAAAGTCATAAAACCACGAGCCCGAAAGCTATACGAGTTGATCGGCAACGAGGAAGCGTGCTTGGTTTTGGATGACGAAACTTGTGCCAAAGCCGACTTTACTACTCTTCCAGGTGCGCGGTTTTACAACTCGTTTGAAGCTGAGATTCTTCCGCAATTAACTACATCGATTGGGATGGAAAAATTCAGATCAAAATATCACGTTTGGCAGGCCATTTGCCAATGTGGACACAGAAGCTCATCGTTTATTAAAACGGGAACAATCAACGGAGAAGTGTACATTAACGAGTGCCTAAAAAAACGGTTGATTCCTTTCACGAGGGTTCAAAATTATTTTGGCCAGATTTAGCGTCAGCTTACTATGCTCATGCGACGTTGAGCTTTCTTGTTGCTAAAAATGTCGACTTTGTCCCAAAAGACATGAATCCACCCAATGGTCTACAGTGCTGTCGCATTGAAAGGTATTGGACCTTGGTCAAAGCTAAATTGAAGAAAAGTGAGCAGTGTGCAAAGGATGTAAAAGATTTTAGTGCTAAATGGAAAAGAGCGTCCAAAAAGATCACGAATGTAACTGTCACCAACCTTATGATGGACATTCGAAAGAAGTTGAGGAAAGAATGGGAACCCAAATAATTTTTTTTATTTTTTGTAATTGTGAATGAATTTAATAAAAACAGAGTTTTAAAGCAAATATTGGGTCTACAAGTAAGTTTCCAGCGTTTTTTTTTTCCAAAATTTGAAGTTTTATTATGAAAACATAGTTACAATGCTTTATTCAAAGTATCGTCCATCGGAAGCTACAACTTTCCCCCATCTTTCTGGCAATTTATGAATTCCGGACGAAACAAATTTCTCGTCTTTCGAGCCCAAGAACGTGTCGAGCCAATTTTTGATTTCCTCTACTGAGCTGAAGCGTATTCCCGTAAGAGCGTTCTGCATCGAACGAAACAAGTGGTAGTCAGATGGTGCCAAGTCTGGAGTGTAAGGCGGGTGAGGCAGAATTTCCCATCCACTATGTTCCAAATAGTTTTTCACCGAAACCGCAACCTGTGGCCGAGCGTTGTCTTGATGAAAAATGACGGACTCATGCCTGGTCTCATATTCTGGCCGTTTTTCTTTTAATGCCCGCTTCAAACGAATTAGTTGGGTTCGATATAATGATCCTTTGATGGTTTCACCACTCGGAAGCAGTTCGTAGTATACGACACCCTTTTGATCCCACCATATGCAGAGCATGACCTTATTCACGTGAATATTTCGTTTCGGCGTCGATTGGGCGGGCTCGCCGGGCTTTGTATACGACTTTTTGCCTTTAGGATTATCATAATAAATCCATTTCTCATAACCAGTGACAATACGATGCAAAAATGATTTATTTTTATACCGCTGCAGTAACATTTCGGACATGCAAAATCGCCGTTTGACGTCTCTTGGCTTCAATTCGTACGGCACCTAGTTTCCAACCTTTTGAATGAATCAAAGTGCTTTTAGGCGCAGGGAAACGGCTTGTTGCGTGACGCCAAAGCGTCCAATTCCTCGTCTTCAAAACTTTTCGGCTTTCCGGGGCGATCTTTGTCTTCAACTCCAAAATCACCACTTTTGAACCGTTTGAACCACTCGCGGCACGTCATATTAAAGAATAAAAGCAGCGCTTCCCGCAAATGACGTTTATTTGGCTGGAAACTTGCCATGATTTTGCTCGATAAAATGTACGACACCGATAGAACTGCTCAAATATAACACTGCAAAGTTGTTGACAGATACAAAACCTACAAATAAAACACATGGGGTCTGACTTTTCTGCCCGGGATCCACTGGTGGCGCCATCTCTGACAAACGCTGGAAACTTACTTGTAGACCCAATAAAAAAAATTTACATGAATTATGAAAATATTTTTTTTTGTTATTTTGAAGTTTCCAAATTTTATTCGTTTCGTTTTTCGATCTAAAAGTAAAAAATTTAAGAATCAGTTGAAATAAGGAAGAAAGCAACTACGACTTACCTATAAACACCAGCTAATATCAAAACACCAATAACATATATTGTTGCAACATATTCGAATCGATTTGTTTGAAATCCTTAGCATATGTTGCTTGTGCATACGCATTTGAATGCCTCAAAATGGTATTTCCAATTTGTGGTGGGAAGAAAAGCAAAAAAGCATCTTTGATGCCATCAACACGAGCTTTGGCATACCTTGTTGTTCCAGGATGAAGAGAAATTACATTTTCATTCCGCAATCTACTACTTTGATGCTGAAATGGCTGTAGTTGCCAAACAATACCATCTTTCGAAACAATCAGTGGATCCACATTTTCAACTTCCGCAATCGATTCGTTGGTTTCATTTGAGTCACTCGCTTGCTCTTCGTCAGAATCGCTATCATCTGAATATAAGTTATCGCTATCATCAATATTCTCATCTGGCACAAATTCGTCATCACTGTCTCCAGAAACATCACTGATATCGCCATCGCCTTCATTCGAAAATGCTTCCGTTTCTGCCTCTGTCAGATATCTTGCTTTTGACATTGTTATCTTTTATTATTGTTGATTTATGAATAAATTTAGCAAATACAATAACGTATGTATATGTATTGGAAAGCATATGTATATATATTTGTACAGGTTGAGTACCGATCGCGAGTTAGTCGTTTGTTAAATTCTCTCGTGATGGGCACGCATCCTAGCTCTTAAAATTTGAACTATTGTATGAATAAAATAAGAAATAAAATAAACTTAATTTGCTTTGTTAATTTACAATTTTAACATGGTAGCAGAGCTTAGTTTGAGAAGTTTTTCTTTTTTGTGAGATTTTGGATACACGTGGCAGTGATTTGAAAAGTGATTTAAAAGGTAAATTAGAATTAACCGAAGTGAGCCAAAAGAAAGAAACTAAAGAAAACGAGCGAGTCAATATGGCAGACGAATTCAAAGTAACACTACCAGTTTTTGATGGGACGGATATAGAACATGGAGGAAAAGAATTACAATATTTTTAAAAATGAAAAAATGTGAAAAGGTTATACTACGACAGCGCGCCGAATCGGAAAATGAAACCACGTGGAACGATGCTGATCTAAAAGCAATGAATTACATATATAGTGGCTTATCAAATAGACAAATGGAACTTATTGCCGATGAAACGACTAGTTATGGAATTATAAAGAAATTAGATAAATTGTATTTGCGTGAGTCAACCGCATTACAAATTTGTGTGAGAAATAAACTAGAGAGGATACAACTGAAAGACTATGATCAGACGAGTGAATTTTACAGTGACTTTGAAAAGTTGATAATTGAATTGAAAATTGCAGGCGCTAAAATTACTGAAAAAGAAAAACTGAACTATTTGCTAAGAACGCTACCAAATTCGTTAAGTCATATCGGAGATTTAATTGATGTGTTACCCGAAGGAAATCGAACGGTTGATTATGTAATTAATAAAATCAAGATTTACGAAGACAAAGAAAAGGACGAGAATATAAGTACAAGAAACAAGACTGGAAATTCAAATGTATTTAAAAGTGAAGTAAAAAGGGACCAGACGTGTTATAGATGCCAAAAACCCGGACACATTCAGTACGAGTGCCCAAGCCAGAATAACGTTGGAAATGTATGGAGTGGCTGGAAAGGAGGAAGACAGCAGCAAGGGCGAGGAGGCGCACGATACCAGCTCCAGCAGCAGCAGCGAGATGACAGCTTCTATAGAAGAGGCAACAGCAGCCACAGAGTACGAGGTGCACGTGAACGAGGACGAGGCTATCTACAACAGCAAGATCGTCAGAGTTTGGACCAAGGAAGAATGACCTTCGCAACAGAGGTAGTAACTGCAATAGGTTACAATGTCGAGGTAAATGATTGTAAAAATAAAGTTGAATGGGTTTTAGACAGTGGATGCACTGATCATATAATAAATAATGAGAAATATTTTATAGAATCAAAAAGACTTGAAAAACCGATCAATGTAAAAATAGGTGATGGTCGTGAATTGAAAGCAACTAGCGTAGGTAATATAATAACAAAATTTGTGGCGAATAATAATGAAACAGAAGTGGAACTTAAAGATGTATTTTTTGTTAAGGAAATGGATAAAAATCTAATGAGTTTTGGAAAAATTACTGATAAAGCTAAAATAGTATCAATGGGCAATACTTCAAAAATTTACACGCTAGAAAATAAGTTGATAGACAATTTATTTAATTATTACAATTTAATTTTATTGAGACATAACAAAATTTCGATCAGTTAGGGTTTGTATTCACAAAGTATATAAATGTGGCCGACTTACAACTGAACAAAATGTATCTTTTACATTTACATGAACAATCAGAATGTACAATTCTACTTAATTTCAATTCTTATTAGTATATGCTTGCTCCCGACATATATTCTCAGTGATGCTCTTTTTGGCGAAACTATACTAAATAAAACATAAAACCACTTAAATTAAAAATACGAAATACTGGGTTTTACTGTTTCCAATCTCATTAATGATCTATAAAATTAGTTTACAAACGAAAGAGATTGGATACTGTTTAATATCAGAGACCGGAGTCCATGAAACACTGAGTAGTTGGTTAACCTCTAAGGTTACATGGAGACGCTTTCTCGTAAAAGGGAACGACTAAGCCTCCACTTGCCTCAGGTCTTAAAAGCTGTAACGATGCGGTATATAAGAGATTAAACGGCGAAAGATAGTAATGATCGTTCACGCAGCTGTCAATATTGGAGTCTAACAAGGTTCTCACAAGTGGATTGGGATGCTCTTTTATTCGATACAATTTCTTGAGTAGAAGTTCTGCTTGATAAATCATCAGGGGGGTCATTCTCGTTGTCTCGTAGAGCGTTTTATTAGAGAACCACTTTTTATCTGGTTTTCTAAATTTACCACAGCAAAAGCGTTGTATCTTCCTTTCAAAACTCTCGATTTCCTTGGCAACTGTAGGTGAAATTGTAAACCAAGATGCAAAACCGTAGGTCAGAATTGGCCTAATGAGCGATAAGTTAATAGCCGTAGCTAACAAAGTAAATAATTTGTACAAGATAAATAGTTTTTTTGAGAATAATCAAAACCACTTTACAGAAGTTTATAGTAAGAATATGACATTGAAAGAAAGATACCATAGAGTATTAGGTCACGTAAATTTTGGATATTTGAATATTTTGAGTAAAAATAATTTAGTTGAAGGTTTACCGAGTAATTTAGAAAGTGAGCATTTGAAGTGCGATACATGCATACAAAATAAAATGACTGATACTGCTTTTGAAAACAATAGACATAGAGCAAAAGAAATAGCTGAAATTATTCATGCAGATGTAAATGGACCGCATTCGACAGTAGGTTATATGGGTGAAAAATATTTTTTGATTTTGATTGACGATTTTAGTAAAGCCGGAAAAGTTTACTCTATTAAAGAAAAAAATTAAGTTTATGACTGTATTGTAGCATACGTTAATCAATTAGAAAATTTAACAGGAAATAGAGTAAAGCAATTGAGATGCGATAACGGACGGGAATTTCTAAGTAAATATATATATAATTTTGCCAAACAAAAGGGAATCTATATTGAGCCGTGTTAAATGGAACGGCGGAGAGATATAATAGATCAGTAATGGATACAGCTAGATGTTTATCATCCGATGCGAAGATACATAAAAGATTTTGGCCAGAGGTAATTAAAACAGCAGTTTATTTGAAAAATAGAACACTAGCGAATACAGTTGAAAAAAAAACTCCGTATGAAATAATGATGGGAGAAAAACCAGATATTATAAATTTGAAATTATATGGAAGCAAAGTTTTTGTAAGAGTTCCAGGGGTCAGAAGAAGAAGTAAATGGGATAGAAAAGCTGATCTAGGTCTTTTAGTTGGATATGAAAACGTAGGTTACAGAGTTTTAATTAACAATAAAGTAATTATAGCTAGACATGTAGATATAATTGAAGAAAATATGAAATTAATTGGATTTAAAGATAACGAAGAAATTAAAGACAATGATTCAACTGAAGTAGTGTTATTCCGGAACTTCATATGGAAAATGAGAAAAATGAAAATAACGAGCATGCAATAAACTTACCTAGTATTAGTGACGAAACTTTACCAGTAATGAGAAGGTCAGAAAGAAACAAAAATCCTGTAAGCAGATATGGAAGTCCAATATCAAACTGTATTTATGTAAATTACGTTCGTGTGGAGAGCCCAGAAACATATAATGAAGCAATAAATAGTAAAGATAGTGAAGACTGGCGAGAAGCTATGAACAAAGAAATTGAATGTTTAAATAAAAACGACACATGGATATTAGTTGAAAAGCCGATAGATGAGGAGATATTAGATTTAAAGTGTGTCTATACAAAAAAGGCTGATAATAGATATAAGGCTAGAATTGTAGTAAAAGGGTTTCAGCAAAAAGAAGTACTGGTCGACATTTATTCTCCAGTAGACGTTGAAAATATTATTAAATTTCTCTATACAAAACGAACTTGCAATAGATCAAATGGATGTCGAATCAGCGTTCCTAAATGGAAAAGTAAAGTCAGAGGTACTCGTATATGTAAGGCAACCTCTAGGTTACGATGATCAGACAGGCAGAGTGTTTAAACTAAAGAAAGCTTTATATGGTTTGCGAGAAAGTCCACGGACATGGTATGAGTGTTTAGATGAGTTTTTAAAGAAAATAAGGTTTAAGCGAAGTAAAATTGATTATTGTCTATACTACGAGTATATGCAAAGCAGTAATATTAAAGTTTATTTGATAACTTTTGTTGATGATCTATTAATTTGTAGCAAAAATAAAGAAATGATTGAAATAATAAAAAGAAAATTAGCATTGAAGTTTAGAATGAAAGATATGGGTCCATTAAAAACATATCTAGGTATAAATATTGAATATGATTGTGAAAAGAAAATTATGAAAATAGATCAAAAGGATTATATTGAATCGTTAGAGAATAAGTACGAAATTTTAGATGCAAAACTATATGCGACTCCAATGGAGCAGAACCTAAAATGTGAACCTACCTTATCAGTATCAAATGATGTCAAATATAGAAATTTGATTGGAGCACTTTTATACATTAGCTCAAGTACCAGACCAGATATATATTACTGTGTGAATTTTTTAAGCAGATTTCAAAATTGTTACAATCAAGGTCATTATAAATACGATCTAAGGATATTAAAATATTTATATTATACTAAAGATTTAAAATTGAAATACGAAAGAAATGAAAAGTCGGATATATTAGATTGTTATGTTGATGCTGATTGGGCAGGGGATATAGTAGATAGAAAATCTACAACGGAATATGTTATAAGAATGAATGGTAATGTTATATTTTGGAAATCAAAAAAACAAGACATTGTAACCAAATCATCCACAGAAGCAGAGTATGTAGCTCTATCTGTATGTGTGAGTGGGGTTAAATTAATAAAAGACTTGTTAAGAGAATTTGGAATTGAAATAAAAAACCCAATAAAAATTTATGAGGATAATGCTGGTGCTGTTAGTATAAGTAAATATGGAAAACTAACTAAAAATTCGAAGTATATTGAAACACATTATCACTTTGTAAATGAAAATTATTTAATAGGAATGATTGATGTAATTAAAATAGAGTCAGAACAGAATCCAGCAGATATCTTCACTAAGTCTTTAAGACGAACTAAGTTTAAAAAGTTTAGAGACTATTTAAAGATTAGTTAAGGAAATTATATGAAAAAGAAAATTATTGGGAAAGCTAAATTTAAGGAGGCGTGTTGATTTATGAATAAATTTAGCAAATACAATAACGTATGTATATGTATTGGAAAGCATATGTATATATATTTGTACAGGTTGAATACCGATCACGTATTAGTCGTTTGTTAAACTCTCTTGTGATAAATAACATTAAAATTTGAACTATTGTATGAATAAAATGAGAAATAAAATAAACTTAATTTGCTTTGTTAATCTACAATTTCAACAATTATTTTTATAAATTTCACTAAATATGTTATACCAACGATATTCACTTGCAAAAACACTTAACGCAATCTGCACAAGAGGGTAGACAACGTAATTAGTGCATTATTAACCCTATAGCGCATGGTGGTTCATATATGAATCATAACCTTGTTTTAACGATTTTTTTAAAAACACTCACCTGAATGAACAACTGTTGTCTGTATTAAATTCCTTGAATTATTCTCTGGCGCGTAGGGATATTTGCAAATTCTGCATACACACATTCCTTTTCATTCTGTTACAAGTTAAGCGCGAGGCCCATGTGGTATGAGTTGATGAAAAAAAAACTTTTTGCCGTGAAAAAAAGTAATAATTTTCTTTAAAAAGTAAGTTGGAAAAAATATTTTCATATTCCCCGTGTTTTTGGCTGTTGATTTTTTTTTTATATTTCATAGATCGAGAATAATACATTTGTGTAATATTGATTGTTTGTAATGATTCATATATGAATCTCCATGCATTAGAAGGTTTTTTGTTCATGTTATTTTCGTTGTATAAGGAAAGCAATAGCCAGGAATAGCTGCTGTATTTTTTAATTTTAGTGGTGATAAAGAAAAAAAAATTTTATATACATAGGTTATTTTGTGAAAAAACAAAAACAAAATGGAATACAAGGTAGATGGAAAAATAATATCTGAGGATAAAATGCGTGATTTGTTTTTCTCCGATTTCCCAATTGAAAGTGAAGATGATGATGAGGATTCAGAGCTCGATGAATTAATTCCGAAAGAAGACATGATTTCTAAACTGCTTCACTTCAAATGAATTTGGAAGCCATAGAAAATGAAATTACTGCTACTGATATCGCTTATATCCCTAATACTATCCACACCATAGTAAACGTAAAAAATCTCATATGGAAAAGGAAAAATTAGATTTTAGACGAAGAAAAAATAGCTTTCAATTGCTCAGGCGAACTTCCTAGAAATATCTCTGACCTCGAAACTCCATACGAATTTTTCAAGTACTTTTTTGATGATAATTTGCTCAAAAAAATTTTCGATGAAACGAATTTCTATTCTATTCTATTCAAAAAAATCCGGTACAGAATTTTACCTTGCATGATGTAGAACTACAAAAGTATTTGGGAATTCTCGTATTGTCATCTTTTATTAAATATTTCAATATTCGGCATTATTGGGACACGGAACTTGGGAATAATATCGTTAAAAACGCAATGACCGTCAATCATTTTGAGAGGATTCGAGCTGCTTTACATTTCAACAACAATATGTTAGCAATAACTGATAAAAACCACCCGGACCTTGACAAACTTCACAAAATTCGTCCTGTTATCAACTCCCTTCAGAAAAAGTTTTTATCGGTCCCCATCCCATTTGTCAGTCGATGAACAAATTTGTGCTTCCAAATCCAAACATCACCTTAAGCAATATCTTCCGACTAAGCCTCACAAATGGGGCTTTAAACTTTTTCCACTTTTGTGGA
Source organism: Volucella zonaria (assembly GCA_963966105.1). Lineage (NCBI taxonomy): Eukaryota > Metazoa > Arthropoda > Insecta > Diptera > Syrphidae > Volucella > Volucella zonaria. Next base: position 9,718,033 of record OZ014530.1, read on the forward strand.
GTATCTGGCTACGCCTACAAATTTGAAATATACACTGAGTTGGAAAATATGGAAGCTAAAAGATTAACTTCAGAAACAGACTTGGGAGCTAGTAGTAATATTGTAGTAAGACTTACTAGGGAAGTTCCACGCTATCAAAATTTTAAGCTTTGTTTTGATAATTTCTATACTTCCATCGCCCTTCAAATATATTTGTCTCGTTGTTTGATTGATTGATCTGAAATCCGCCTTCAGTTCTGATGACAATACAATTTAATATAATCAGCATCATTGTAGATCCAAGATGGCAGTCTTTACAAAATGACGAATTTCTCACAAGTCCCTCAATATGGGAATTTACAAGTAGAATGCTGTACACTATGACAAATTTCTAATCCAAGATGGCTGCCTCTAAGAAATCGAGGATTAAATGTTTTCTCAAAAATCCTCAATATGGGTATAAAATGAAAGAGCTTTATAAGTAGAACATAGTGCATGGCGGATCATAGAGTTGAGACAGTGTATACTTATATTAAAATTGAAATCTAGGCATCTAATCAAAACACCGTTGTCCATTACTCGTGGGAACAACATGGAAACAGGCTAATATTACAACGTGAGCCTACCTAGTAACACAGAGCTGAAAATCATCTACAAGCGTTCGAAAATGCTATTAACACATTGTGCGTACATGTTTGTGAAATTTGTACCAAACGTTGCTATCCTAATCAAGTTCATACAGTACGTTACAACACTGTTGCATTAAGATATCTACCTGTAGAGTTGTCTTCGAAAACAATGTTACTTTTATGTTCCCGCTGCCAAACACATGTCACCAGTAATAAATCAATAGCACCACCAAAAGCTTTCTGGAATAATCCGGATCCAGGTTCTATACCAGACATAATTCAAGCGCTGCCGCAGGCAGAGCAACTTTTACTGTGCACAATCATCCCGTTTATTAAAGTCGTAAAATTTACTGGGCTATATAGGCAGTATGGTTTCCCCGGCCAACATGTTTTGTTTACCCAAGATATCTTTGCGGTCAGTGAAAGGCTACCTAATATGCTTCCGAGATCTTCAAGATAGGTAGGTATTGTTGTAGTAACAGAACGATTGGAAAATGTAAACATCACAAGAGAATTCACAATATACCGCGAAAAAGTGCTATAAGATGGTTACTTGGAAATAACTCGCTTTACAGATATGTACGTATTGACGAAAATGTCCAAATTAGTGAACAAGACTTGATACGACTTAATGTGCCAGATTTATCGGAAGACGAAGAACCTGAAAGAATTGAAATTCCAAATGCGTTAATTCCAATTAATGACATTGCTAGAATTATTCGGGCTTCATGGAATCAAGGTGACCACAACATTTTCACTTCGGGATATGCCGGTATATAATGTAGCGCTATGTCGTTAGCAAATATCGTGCGGGCCGCAATTCTTAACCCTAATCGATGGGACGTCAATATTCTAAAAGTTAACATGTTAGAGGGTGACTCCTTATATTGCCAAATTCGTGTTCTACTACCGTTAAATGAACTGAATGAATCAGGATATTTAGAGATGCGAAATTTTCATGTCGTCAAAGAAAACGTACAAATGTATGACAAGCGATTTTCTATAGAATATGATGAAGACACTCTTCTTTTTGGCAGTCTTCAAGATGCTGTCAATAATAATAATATTGATATTATACTACTCACAGTTTTAACTCAATTATGTGACCGCCATCCTTCGGGAATATTGACAGCTTCGAATAAATTTTTCAGCATATTTCGCTGTGATGATAAATACTATTTTGCTGACTCCCATTGGTCCTAATGGCAAACCAACGGCAAAAAGTGGCAGAGCCTGCGTTATAGAATGCGATAATCTACAAGAACTTTGCCGTATCTATAAGAGATGACTTGGGTCGTTTAATATCGCTTACACTCTAACACGCGTAGACGTAAATTCAGGAAATACGTCATTACTCATCAAGCTGTACAAGTACAGCAACAGCTCTCGAACCCGACATCTGCAACTGTTCCTATTGATAGCGCCCAACCCGATGTCGACAATGAGCTTGAGGTGTCTAAAAATGTAAACGAAATTTGAAAAAAGGCGAATGATAATATTGTCAATGAAGGTCATGAGATAAAGGCAGAAGAATTCGCGTGGTATCAATTATTCCCATATGGCAAAAATGGCTTGAAAGAACAAAGACCAGTAAATATAAGTCCTTTGGATTACTATCAATTTCGTATTCTAGGTGTTGATACTAGATTTCAGCGCAACGAACGCTCTTTCAGTGTTTGAGTACTAGCGGGTCTAGTCAACCATTGCAGCATGTGCTAGAAGAGTGGAAGGTGAAAATGGCAATCGAGTAGAGGACCTACACTTGTATTTGAAAAATCTTAGAGGTTCCGCTGCTTATTGGCGTAGTGCTCTCAATATCCTAATAAGACAAATCAGATGTTTAGGACCTCCGAACTATTTTGTAACATTGAGCTGCAACTATCTTCACTTCAAAAGGTGCATAGCGTAAGTTGAGTAAATATGTCAATAGCATTTATAATGTGTAAGGAGTGCAGATGTGCATCTCAACTCAACTTACCTTTTTGTTTCGTGCCGAAATATCAAAAAAAAGATCAAAAAGAGAACAAGGATAGTTAAGAAGAAAGCTACGTTATTTTACAGACGGACTCAAAAGAGAGGAGGATAGAAAGGCGATAGAAAAGAGAGGAAAAGAAAGAGCAAAATCACGTCTGTTTGCTAACAACACTGTAGCTAACTAAACCTATACTATCCTAATCCCTAAATACCGAACTTAAATAACGACTTATAAACTAAACCTAAAGCTAACTTAATCCTATGTACCCTACACCGAATAATACATACCAGGGTCACACAGCGATGACAGCTCGTCACGACCTGAAATAAGCCGGGTGTTGTTGGCTGAGGATGGCCAACCCACCCTTATCGCACTTGAATGCGACCAATTGCTACCATTCTGGCAAAAGCTGTGAATGGTAGACCCTAAACCGAAGTTCCTCCCAGTTGCCACCTGTAAAAAAAAAATACCAGAGAAAGTCAGTCTTGTCATTTACGTTATGTCGTCATCGTTTGTAAGTCACGTCCCGTAGCCGTCGGCCCCAACGAAGGACAGTCGGTCCGACCATCCACACACCACTCGCGACAACGGTCATAAGCCACCATCTTAGTGATTAAAAAACGTAATTTCATTCCACCATACAATTCATGATTCAAATACAACATTTATTTCAAAGAATAAAACAAAAAAAAAAATTCGCAAAACTTACAGGGTACTACAGATCCCTCGTCGTTCTGGTGCCAGCACTTCGAAGAATCCTTTATCCAATTTAACCAAAAATTTTTGATTTTTTTTTTCACACACAAAAAAATTCAAACTTATCCTGGCCTAAATAATAAATTCAACAATATAACATATAACAAAAATACAAATTCTAATTTTAACAACTCTTAACTTAGGTATATACCGGTTGATTGATGATAGAAATTTCTTTCGCCCCACGATTTTATTTTTTTGTCTGATTTATGTCCTAGACTCATGAGGGAAGTGGTGTGATGACTGGTACCTAGTACCTACTGAATTATTTTTTAGTTTTTAGTACATTATCTATATCATTATTATCTTTATTTTCAATAAAACCGTTTAACTTAAAAAATGTTTCTCACTTATTTTATTACATTTTACACATTTCGATAAAACAGAAAACACAGTCAGAAAATTCAAAATTCGATACCCGATGTTTGGATTTTCTGGTGTGGAAGACTCATGATCAGTCTTCAATTTTTTGGCACTGGAACTAATATTCTCGTCGGAAAGGTTTTCGGCGGTATGTCGATTTTTGGGAGGTATTTTCTTCTTGCTCCAATCTACTGACAAAACGTGTCTATTTCTGGCAAATAATAACAGTCGTATGATATTTCTGTTATACTTGAGCACCCTCAAAAACATAATAGTTATATCTCGTTAAATTAAAAAACAACGTTCAACTTTCTTTATTTATTTATTTTCACGTTCGTGGCCCTGCTAGAACTGGCGTTTACATAAAATAGAACACAAGAGCCGCCTATAAGTGCTATACCATATTTAACATGAGAACCAGCTATAAATGTTATACCATAAACCATATATATAACATCTCCCATATTAAGATGATATCATTAATGAAGTAAATTTAATTCAATCAATAAATAATAAATTTTTGAGTTTTAAGTCAACTTAAAAAAAATACAAATAAATTTCAAAAAGAGTACATTAATACTTATCATTTCATAATTCATTATACAATTATTTTTTTTGGTTATACGAGGGGCGTTCAATATATTCTCGGTATCGATATGAAGGAAAATGCGAATTCAATTTAAATTGTTTTTATTTTTCAATATGATCTCCCCTAACATCAATGCATTTGTTACATCTTGAGATAAGCTTTTTTAAACCCTCAAAATAATAAATTTCCTCTTTCTCTGCAAAATACCGACTTGAGTTCTTCATCATCCGAAAATCTTTTTCCACGAAGACATTTTTTCAAATCCGGAAACAGGAAATAATCACTAGGGGCAAGGTCTGGACTATAGGGTGGGTGTTGGATTTCTTCGAAACCACAATCTCGCGCAGCAGCCTTGGAAACTCGCGCCGTGTGAACAGGAGCGTTGTCATGAAGAAGCAACACACCCGCTGCGAGTTTACCCCGTCTTTTCTTTTTAATTTCCTCCCGCAAATTATGCAAAGTGGAAGCGTAGGATGTGGCATTGATGGTTTCACCTTTTTTTTTGTACTCAATGAGCAAGATTCCCTTTGAGTCCCAAAAAACTGTGGCCATGAGCTTCCCGGCAGACGGAGTGACTTTGAACTTCTTCGGGGGGTCTGTTCCTTTTCTTTGCCACTGCATGGACTCTTGTTTGCTTTCAGGGTCATAGTGGTGGACCCATGTTTCGTCCCCAGTAACAATTCGATCCATAACACCGTCCGCGTTCTCACTACACATCTCCAAAAGCTCTCTACAGCATGCGATTCTCACTTTTTTCTGAGGCGCTGTGAGCATTCGTGGCACCCACCTTGCACTGACCTTTGAAAGGTTAAGATGGTCATGAAGAATGGTGTGAATGGTACCAATTGAAAGCTTGGTGATCTCTGCCATCATTTTCACCTTTATTCGGGCATCCTCAAGAACAAGTTTTTCGACTTCTTTGATGCTTTCTCCCGTACAAGCAGTAGCCGGGGCGCCGGGGCGCCGGAGCGGGCGTCGTCTTCAATGCTCTCTCTGCCTCTCTTGAACTCACTAGACCACTCTTGCACAGTTGTAATGAAGGTGCGGAACCCTGGTAAACAGCCACCATCTCTTCATGAATAGTTTTTTGACTTTTTCCTTGCTTAGTGAGAAATTTAATTACAGCGCGATGCTCAATTTTCACCATCATCGTCTCAGTTGCCATTATGATTCTGTTTAACTAGAGATAAAACGCGAATTAATAATCACATTTATAGGAAATTTTACGTGAATGCACTAAAATAAAAGTATTACTTGATAAATAAGTCAATTTATATACGCAACCACAGCTTCACCCCGATACCGAGAATATCTTGAATGCCCCTCGTAATATAGATACATTTTACATATTATGCAATAACATTGTATCCTACAATATGTACATAGTAAGCGCTTAATTGACATCTATTAATATAATTCAAACTCTTGAATCAGTGTATTTTTGAACAGGCTTTACTTCTCTACGTGATCTAGTTACATAGTAACCAGATGGAGATCTTTTTCTATCATCTTTATTACTTTGCGTTGGCAAGTTTAGGTGTGGTGTTGTCGTGTTTTCATTGTTTGTTGACTATCCAGCATTTCAGAATCTGGCGATTTGAATTGTGGCTCATGAACTGACCTTCACAAATGACTTGAATTGCGCCATAGTAAACTTTTATCTTCTGTTTGCACAAAATATGACCTAGGAGTACTATGGGGTTTAACTATCTGGGCTGGCTCCCAAACTTTATTTCGTTGTATTACTACGTTTTCTCCTTTAGCAAAATTAATTTCTTTTTCATTTCTTACGCGTCTGTCATGGTAACTTCTGTAGTTTTGTTGATGTTCTTTTAAAACGTTTAAAGGGTTTCCAACAATTTTAGGTTTTAAGGAACTTTCTTGAATAGGAATTTTAGATCTTAAAATTCTGCTCATTAACCCCTGTGATGGTGTAGCGTTAGTACCGGCTATTTGTGAGTTTCTATAAGATAATAACGCACTAAAAATGTCTTTTCTATCCTCATATGCCTTTTTTAGTAATTGTTTTGCAATATGCACTCCTTTTTCTGCCAATCCGTTCGAGCGAGGATACATAGGACAAGACGTTGTTACAGTCATATTCCAAGCATTTGCAAATTTCTTAAAATTTTAGGAATTAAAAGGCATATTATCACAAATGATTTGGCTTGGAATACCGTGGGTTGAAAAAATATCTTTCAAAACAGAGCTTACCGACAGTGCAGTTTTATTAGCAAGTGGTTTTATTTCTAACCATTTCGAAAAATAATCAACAAGCACGAGATAAGGCTTGTTTTGAAATTCTAAAATATCACAACCTACTTTAAAAAACGGAATGTCCGGAATTTCTTGTGGAATTAATGGGAGTTTCACATTTGAGCGCTGAAATTTTTCACAAACTTTAAATTGAGAGATAAGTTTCTCAATATTAGTTTAGTTTTTTTTTAGTTTAGTTTATTTAGTTTATTTATTCAGTTTTCATTTTCAACTTAAAATAAGAACATTTACCATTTTTAAGGAATAAATAATAGCTATCATTCTGTAACTAGGAATAGTAAACTGTAAACTGTTGTGGGGTGACAATCAGCAATATATAATACATAGTATATCAATGTTTGAGAGAGAAGAAAGCAAAAGGATAGCAAGAAAATGATACATATTCTATTAATAATAAATTTTCAACAATAATTATCAATACAATTTAAGTCAATCGTGAATAGCCAGTCTTTCACCATTTTGAAGAAAGATTTAAAATTAAGACTTTGCCTTATAGACAGAGGTAATTTATTGAAAGCCTTAGGGGCTGCGATAAAAGTTAGAGAAATGAGTTTTGTGCGCAATGGGTACAGTGACCAGGTGCATGTTATTTATTCTCTGATTATATAATTGCGAGTTTCTGCTGGGAATATTGCCACTTCGCTTAAAAAATTCTTTAAGTACTTTAAAAATATAAAGATGTCTCATAGGTAGAATTTGCAATTCCTTGTATAACGGCCAACTTTCGGTATAACGAATAAGATGCTTGTGAGCAATTATTAGAGATCTAAAAGTATTTGCATAGGAATCACCCCAACTAGATAACCCATACTGTGGTTTAGAGTGAGCAAGGCCATAATATATTGTTTTGAGAATCTTTTTAGAGCAAAATCGCTTTAAGAGATACATTTTTCGTGTTATAAGCATCAAATGATTTTTAATATTTTTACTATGGTCTTTCCAATTAAGGTTAGAATCAATTGTAACACCTAAATATTTGAAATTCTTCACAAAATTGATTTTGAAACATGAATCAGAACAAGTATTTTTATCATGAAAGTTACATATACCACAATCATGAATTGGAAAGCTAAATTGCTGCAATTCGAAGCATGAAAAAACAGGTTGTAATTACAAACTGGATGACCAGAGGTTTTAAAAGTCATGAATTTAGTTTTTTCACTAATTATTAATTTATGGTTCGAAAACCAAGTTCTTAGAATTACTAAGTCCTCTTCAATTAGTAAAATACAATTGAAATCAGAATTTGACTGATAGGTAAATGATATATCATCTGCAAATGCCGTCGAAAGACCGTTTAACGGGAGTTTGAAGATTGAGATTATGTATACTGAAAAAAACAAAGGGCCGAGGACAGATCCCTGTGGTACTCCATTTTTTAAAAGCCGAGTTTCAATTTGTGTGCCGTTTATAATAACTTTTTCAACTCTCTCTTTTAAATAAGATTTCAACCATTGAAAAATCACCCCTCTAAACCCTGCACTATATAATTTGCCTAGTAGTGTATCGTGGTCAACCAAGTCAAACGCTTTTGTCATATCAATGAAGAGGGCCATAGTAGATTTATTATCATTTAAGCTGCCATAAAGCTGGCTGCATAGCCTAAGAATTGCATCTTCGGTTGACTTCCCCGAACGGAACCCAAATTGATTATCGCTAAAAAATCCTATTTTATTTAGAAAAGAAGTAATTTTATTGACCATAAGTTTTTCAAACATTTTTGAAAAGTAGGAAGTATTGAAATAGGTTTATAGTTAGCCATATTTGTTTTATCTCCTTTTTTAAAGAGTGGAATAACCTCAGCACATTTAAATTGTTGTGGGAAACAGCCCTGTTCCACACTTAAGTTAAATATATAACTCAAAACATCTGAAACATAAAAGGCAATTTTTTTTAAGAAGATTACTAGATATTCCATCAGACGTGCAAGAGTTTTTATTTTTTTAAGATAAAATAGCTTTGTATGTATCAAAAGAGCTGATAGGATTAAAAGCAAAACTATTTTGGATGTGAGAATTCAGTATTTATACACTGTTGATTACAGCAATTACAATCACCACTACAATTAATAGACTGATTCAATGTTGCAGGTATTTCTGTAAAATACTAATTAAATTTGTTGGATATACTTTTGAAATCTGTAAGAGTGGCATTATCAACTACAATGGTTTCTATTATATTAGGCTTAGAAGTTTTACCTAAAATGCTGTCGATGGCTTTCCATTCTTCTTTAATATTACCCTTTAATTTTTCAAACAAGTTAAAATAATACCTTTCTCGAGTCAATTCAACATTTGCGCTTACAGCTTTACATAGTTTAAGGTAGTACTTTTTTAATTTTTCATTGTTTGGATGCTTTTTTAGCTTTATACTTATTTTGCTCTTGTTTTTAATCTGTCTAAGGAGAGGCCCATTCATCCAAGGCTTGAGAAACTTATTTTCATCCGAATAAACCTGATCCCAAAATTCATTTTTCAAAATATTTTTTAATGAAGTATAATCTATTGTATAATGCTTTTTTGTTTGAATTACTAAAGGAGGTTTCGCTATATTTTCTGACTCATATAATTAAACGATCATTTTGTGATCAGTAATCTTTAATTCAAGAACACTTCCAGAAAGTTTGAGTTTATTACTGATTTTAAACCGGGTGAAAAAGTGGTCAATGCAAGTACTTGAAGATTCTGTTATACGGGTATGGTCATATAGGTTACATTTGAGACCATGCGAGGCCATAAGGAACAAATACTTATCAGTGTCAATATTGGACTCATTCGAAATACAAATATTAATATCACCAATTAAAATTAAATTACAAGTTTTGTTCATACAAAGAATTTTGCCAAGTTCCTCTATGAACAAATTTTTAGTAAAGGCGTTCAATCTATACAAGCACAACATTGTATAGTTTTCGTTTTGATAACAAAACGATAACTTTACAACATCTGCACTACGTATGACAATTTTGGAGAAATTGTCATCAATACTCTCATCAATATAAACTGCAACACCAACTGACGAATAAGATTCATTGCAACAACTGAAAGGAGTATAACCCGGTATATTGTACAATTTCATTTCATTCTTATAAACCCAAATCTCTGTTAGAACTATTATAGCTGGCAATTTATTAAGTGACTCAATATGAGCCAAGAAAACTGAAAAATTTTGTCTTAGACTGCGGATACTTTGGTGCACACAAAAGCAATTATCGATAAAACTACGAAAAACTGGCATATCACATACATTTTGAACTGAAGAAGGAATAGGATTAACAATATTCATATTTTGTCAAAATCAGAGACACAATTGATTCTTACTGAATTGTCACCCTCGTTCTTCCTTATAAAAATATTCCCATTTCTAGTCCAAACGTATTTGACTCCTTTTGTATTTTTTAGTGTTAGCGCAGTATTAAGAAGTTGACTCCTCTGTTGTGTTAAACAATCTTTACTTTTAAATTCATTTTTATTGTTTCCTTCATTATTAACTTACGTTCTAGACAAAAATGATTAAATCTAATTTGACAACAACAGTTACTTATTCTAGCTTACTGGCTCTTACCGAACGCTCTAAACTTAACAGTTTCATTCATCTTTTGCCTTTCGGCCTTAAAACTATCTTACAATTAATCTTATCTATCTATTACAAATATAAAATTTCTAAGAAAAATGGTTTTAGAAAAAACTTAGATGCCATATTATTTTTAATTTTTTATAAAACTTAAAACTAAGTCCCTATTCTACTTAATCTACCTAAACTACTTAGCCTAACTTAACTATAATCGGGGTGGTGAGCTCCCGTGGTCATTCGCAGCGGGTGGTCACTATCCCAATTGCGATCTCGGGCGCCTGTTATCCGTCAACAACGTGCACACGCACCACCGAGATTTAACCAGTGCCATACACCACCGGTCACTTCTCAGGGGTGCGGCCTCATGCTAACCAACGCGGCCTTTCCACGAGATCCCCCTAGCTATCCTTAATCTAACATACAGCTAAGAGGAGTGTGTTACCTTAGTAACGTACCGACCTAGGAAAGCGATCCCACCCTTTCCCCTTCTAGAAGCCACCAGAATTCGGTGTACTGTTTCTCGGCATCGACCCGATCCCTGTCCGCAATCGCGGGACTAAAACGGAGGAGCTCCTGAGCATTGGCGACATACCCGTCGTAGATGAGCCGCTTGTCCCTCGCACCGCGGTGGCGGTGGTATATTACCGGGATACCATCCCTGCTTTGCATTAACCCTTTATTGTCAATATGGAGAAATGCCTCTGGCGGGATAAAGCCTGATAGAAGCGTGCTCTCGTGGTACATTTCATTGGGGTAATAAGCCCCAAAGATCAGGCTATTATCGTTAGTCATTGCTCGTGCAACGTGTCTTCCCATCACCTTAATCAGGAAATTGTCAATCCTATTCAGATTAGCAACATCGTAAAGGACTTTGTTGGGATAATATTTTTTGTACTCTGATTCTGGTGTTCTGTACAAGCCGAGACAGGTCCTAAGACACTGCCTTTCAAACACCCGAATCCTTTCCATCTGATACGGCGCTACATTGAACCACACGGGACAACCATACGCGATGACTGGCCTGATATGACCTTCACCCTGGAGACAAGTTGACTGCTGTGAAATAGCCTTCTTGTCCGGGCTAAAGCCTTCTTGGCCCCAGCAAGACAAGCATCTATATGTTTGTCAAAACACAAATACTTATCGAGCCAGATACCAAGGTATCTCACTACGCTTCTCACCGCTAATGGCAGTCCGTGCTGTCCAATGATGGCCAAATTTCGCCAGTTATATCTGGTATCCCTAGAAGCCCATCTCAATGAAGTTCTAAACAATATTATTTCCGACTTTTGAAAATTACGCCTTAATATGATCGAAGTCATGTTGCAAAAGTGTGTTAATGACTTCGATTTTTGGGCCTTTACACCACTAAATCGTCTGCGTACGCTATGGAATGATTGAGGGAACCTACTAGATCACTTGTGTAAATGTTAAACAGTATCGTAGAAATCACAGCCCCCTGTTGTAAGCCGTTTTTAATGTCAAAGGTCTTGCTCGAAATAACATTGTTACATTTAACAACGAACTTCTTTCCCATAAGCATGTCGTAAATCATATATAGCAGGGGTTTCGGCATGCCCATCCTGGTCAACTTATAGAAAAGCCCCTCTAGCCATACGGTGTCGAAGGCCTTCTCAAAGTCAACGAGGCAGGCACCCGTACACTGGTTCTTGCCTTTATTCCATTGTATGTCGGAGACCAGCTTTGACGCAGCATGAATAGTGTCATGTCTCGCCCTAAAACCAAACTGGTTTTCCGGAATTATATTATTTTCCTCAACCCACTTTAACAGCGCTCTATTAACCACTTTCTCGAATACTTTGCTAATATTCGGAAGCAAACTAATTGACCGAAGATTAGCAGGGTTAGTTCTAACTTTATCCCTTTTCGGGATTGGGTGTACCACAGCTGTTTTCCAATGCGTCGGATAATATGCATTATTCAGCGCATTATTAAACAGCGTAGTAAATACATCCACTGCTTCCAAGGGCAGGTGTCTTAATACGACGTTTGGAATACCGTCCACTCCCGACGACTTTTTGTTTTTCAGAGATTCAAAGATGCACAGGAGTTCATCTTTTCGCACGAACAAATGAGAGGAAGCTCGTTCATCGACGACGATGACGTTTGCCGCGTTTTCTTCATTGAATACGGTGAAACCGTGATTCTCGGATCGCCAATTTTGAAGTTCGTTGCGCAGATGATAGTGATTTACGTAGGCCCTGTTTTCACTGTCGTGATTACAGCGAACAGGATTGTTCACCGTATACACGGCCTCGAAAAAAGCTCCCAGCAAATCCACTTTCTCCTGTGGGTCTTCGACCACAAAAACACCGTCGCCTGAGTCGGCACTCTCTGGACTTATGCCAACGCTCAGTAGTGTCTGTCTGTTTTCTGTTGTTTGTGGAATTCGGACACACTGAATGTCATTGTGATCTTTCCGCCGGAATAGTTTATTTATCTGCGGGAACATATTCGGACTACTGGATTTTATAGCCCGAATCTTATTGCCCCAGTACAGACTTACAGACTTACTGTAATTTTCTTTGATTAATTGCTTCAGGTTTTTGATCATTGACTTCAGTGTTCTTATTTCCGTGTCATTTCTGTCAGTAAACTGTCTGTACAGCTGCTTAAGCCTCGAGAGCAGTCTACTTTTGTGAGCGTGATTGTTGGAGTTCTGTACTTTTCGATCTGGCTTTCGTCGGAGTATTCTATCCGCGGGATAGTCTGCTCCATAGTTCGTTTGATAACGTCTTGCATCGTCAGTAAATTACGGTCGATTTCTTCGTTTGTCAAGTTTCTGTTAGTCGGGGGATCAATTCCACTCAAACGTAAATTACGCTTTAAGATTTTGGAGAAGCACGACCACCGTACTCTACGGTAGTCGTATGAGTACACTTGATCATACTGCTCCAGCTGCGTTTGCTCGTTTGGGATCCGTATTGTGGCGGCAAGTCCGTAGTGATCACTATCGTACTCGAACGCTCGCAAACAGTTCCTTGTGTTTCGGTCCGTGTTAGTCAGTTCTAGTCTACTGTCTGTTAATGCCAAGTTCAGGAAAGAGCCGGCTGATGGGAAGGATGGGATATTAGTCGCATACAGTTCAAGTCTGTACTCAATCATATGTTGACCCCACCAGTAGTATAACTGGTTGCCCCTGGTGTTTGGCGGATTATTTCCCCATGCCGCATGTCTAGCGTTAAGATCTCCGGCCAAAAAATAATAATTTTCCTCAGATTGAAGCTGAAGGCAACGAAAAAGTATTTCGAGCTCAGTTATAAATTGAATGGGATTAGGTACTTCAGGTGCATAAAGCGACACCACATATACTCGCCTTCGACTATGAAGAGGAATGCATACGATGCAGGCTTCCAACACCCGGAACCGCATTAAATCCCCGCTATATATGATCCTATGGCGCATGCCTTTGCGTAATAAGATACCGACCCCACCCCCTCGTGAGGAATGTGGACGGTCTTTTCTATATATATTGTATCCACTGTAGCCAATTTTGTGATTCTGGTTGAGCTTAGTTTCGCTAACCAAAAGCACATCTGGGCATTCACTTAACAACAGATTTTGTAGGTTGGCCCTTCTCTCAATTCTGATTAGTGAGTTAACATTTAACGCAAGGATCTTTAGATTAACCTCATTCAACGTAGCAGACATCGGCGTGCCAGACTTATCAAACAGGGTCGAATAGATGACGTCAATTCGAGCCGCTTGTTCATTTAATTGTTTCTGAAAATGATCGATTTTTCCGTGCAGGGACAGAAGGATCGCTTTCAAATCCAGATCCGCTTCCGGCGCTTTTTCAGCTACCTTTGGCGTGTTTTTTGCTGTCATTGTGGCCCTACCCGATCCGGATACCATTTGGGCAAAGGATACATTGGGTGCCACAAAATTAGAGAAAGCACGACTCTTTTGACGCTTCTCTTCTTCGATCAACTGTTTTCGAGCCTGAACTTTCTTTTTCAGCTCCTGGAACCTAGGACAACCCCTGAAATTAGCAGGGTGCCCCGAGTTTCTGCAGAGTACGCAAAAAGTTGACCCCTATCCACTACTCTATCATTACCTAAAGGACATTCTCCATATTTGTGGTCATATTGCAATTAGCCGCGGCGTGCCCGAACCTCTGGCAGCGCATACATTGCAGTACACGATCTGCCCTCTTTAATTTTTCCCAACTTACAGCATGATAATACAGGAATTTAATTTTTCGTAGACTATCGATTTTGCTGTTGGGCGTTAATTGTACTAAGAAGAATGGTAATTTACGGTTACCATCCCTTGCCGCGGCCGTGGTAAACGGCTTGACCCCCACGAACTTAAGGTCGTCGCTCTCTAACCTTTTAAGCTCCTCTTCGAGCTCCTCCGTCTTTATTGCTGGATCGATGCCTTTTAACAGCACCGTCTGGAGTTTTTCACCCTTAGGAGTATATGTATAATATTCTGTGTCTGCTTTTCCTAGGGCGGTACGGCGGTATTCCTCCATATTGTTACACATAATAATGTGCTTATTCGCACTTAATCTCTTAACATAAAAATTCTTAGTTACTAACTTACATAATCTTATACTATCATTTATTTCTAAATTACTTACGTTTATGGGAGGCACTCTTTCTCTCCCCTTGTTTTCAAGTTGCTCTTCTTGTTGTTGATGTTGTTGCTGCTGTTGCTGTTGTTGTTGCTGCTGCTGTTGTTGGTGCTGCTGCTGTTCTTGTACTCCTATTTGCAATTTCTGCGGAATACGTTGCTGCTGTTGTTGTTTTTCTTGTTTTTGCGACTGCTTCTTCTGTTGCAGTCGTTGTTGTTGTTGCTGCTGATGTTGTTGTTGTTTTTGTTGTTGTTGTTGTTGTTGTTGTTGCTGTTGCTGCTGCTGTTGCTTTTGTTTTAGTATTTGGTTCTGTTTTTGATGCATCGGCAACTCTTTTATAGTTTGCTGTTGTTGTTGTTGTTTTTGTTGCTTTTGCTGCCGCAACTTCTCTCTTTTCTCCAAGAGCTCTTTTATAAGCTTGTCAAGCTTAGCCTCATCATCTTCTTCCTCTTCTGCTGAGGTATCAGTATCTGATAACTCCTTAAATGAGTTCCCCTCTCCAATGTATCGGCACTCACCCCTTCAGACTCGTAAGAGTACTCCTTTTCGGTCGCTTTTATGTCGCCGTCTTCCTTGATTTTTTTCTTTGTGGACAATTTCGATGACGTCTTATTTTTCCTACGCCTCTTTTCCACTTTCGTGTCATCATCTGACTTTTGCATTGATGATGCTGCCTTACTTGTTGTTGCTTGTTGTTGCTGCATTTCACATTGTCTCGTTGTCATCCGATTCGATAGCTGCTCCACCTGCGGGACCTCCGGCTGACCGGTATCCATTGTTGATCGGCACTCTACCACTTTTTATATTTTATTTTTTTAGTTAACACAATGAAATAAGAAAAAAGAAGAAATCTGCGATTTTCTTCCGGCGGACTCGAACCCAGAACCTCCACGTCCCGAGCCAACCACATTTCATTTCATTTCATTTTAAATGCATTTTTATTTTCATTAATTCATTTACACTTACAAGCTAGACAAAAAAATGCTTAAAAATTAGCTTAATTAACTTACAGATAATCTTATTCTAACTTACTGGCCCCATGCGGGCACTCTAGGTTAAACATAATACTTAAACTATGTCTTTCGACGTTTCGAACATTTATTTTTATTTATATTTATATATTTATTTTAAACTAAAACTAAGAAAAATTTTTATTAGGCAATGGAAAAACTTAGTATATGGACTTATTTATAAAAGCAAATAAAAATAAAATAAAACTAAAAACTTATAAACTAACTACCTAAAAAATAAATAAAAATAGAAATCTAATTCTTAACCTACTTATCCTACCTTATTGTAACAGATAATACGATACAATTTTTTTTTTCTTGTATGGATTACCCCTTTTTTTAGCAGAAAAAAAAGTTGTCACCCATCTCTTTTGTTCTTTTATATTTTTTTTTTTACTTTTATTTTTTAATGTTTTTTTTTTTTTACATCTAACTTAATACTACCTAAATCTATGTAAGCCGGCCATGGCTAATGAAATTAACAGACGACCGACTTTGCTTCACATGAAGCTACCTATTACTTAAGGGATTAGACGACGAACCCTCCCCTCCTTCAACTAGCCCCCAAAATTGTTGGTGCTGCCGAGCAACATCCCTTATGTCGCGACTCCCTACCGCCCTACTGAACCGGAGACGCTCCGCACTGCCGTGTGCGACGTCTCTGTCGTAGTTGAGTCGCCTGTCCGCAGCTGTCCGAGCGACGTGGAAGATTAGCGGCACCGCTAATCTGTCCTGGATCAGACCTTTCATATCTAGGTAGAGGAACGCTTCTGGAGGAATAAAGCCCTCAAAGCGAACTCTCTCATGATACATATAATTAGGGTAGTAAGCCCCAGAGATCAGGTTGTTCGATGAGGTCATTGCTCTTGCAATGTGCCTTCGAGTCAACTTAATAACAAAATTGTTCACTCTTATTAGGTTCGCCCTATTGTATAAGACCTCATTAGGGTAGAATTTTATGTACTCGGATTCTAGTGTTCTGTATAAGCGAAGACAAGCCCTCTCAAACACCCGAATCTTTTCCAATAAGCTTGCTCTCACGTTGAACCACACGGGACATAGGCCGGATAAGGGCCATGTAGCAGATCACCTTCACCCTCGCATCGAGTTGGCTGTTATAGAACAGTCTCCTTGTAAGGGCAAAAGCACCTCTGGCTCCGGCCAGAGCAACACCTATATGTTTGTTAAAATACAGATATTGGTCTAACCAGATCCCAAGGTACCTGACTACATTTCGACAAGCAAGTGGCTGTCCATGTTGTCCAACGATAGAGAACTTTCGCCAATTCTTTCTGGTATCCCTAGAGGCCCCAGACAAAGGCGTCCTAAACAAAATGGTTTCCGATTTCTGAAAGTTGATTTTCAACTTCCAGTCATCGCAATATCGCTTAATTTTATCGAAGTCACGTTGCAAAAGTATGTTAATGACCTCAATCTTTGGGTCTGATCTGTACGCGATTAAGTCGTCAGCGTACGCTATGGCATGGTGAAGTGGACCTATCAGATCACTTGTGTAAATGTTGAATAGGATCGGCGAATTTACCGCACCTTGTTGCAGACCGTTTTTAATGTTAAATATTCCCGCAGAAGTCACATCGCCATTCTTCACGATGAACTGTCTACTGGAGAGCATATCAAAGAGAATATACAGCAGTGGTTTACTGATGCCCAACCTGTCCAGCTTGAAAAAGAGTCCTTCTAACCATACGGTATCGAAGGCCTTCTCCAAGTCAATCAGGCAGGCACCAGTGCACTGGTTCTTGCTTTTGTTCCATTGGATATCAGAAACCAGTTTAGACGCAACATGAATGATATCATGCCCCGCCTTGAAACCGAATTGATTATCCGGAACTATTTGTTTGTCCTCAACCCACTTAGTCAGGACTCTATTGATCATCTTCTCGAAAACTTTGCTGATGTTTGGCAGAAGACTGATCGAGCGGAGATTCGCCGGATTGGATGTGTCTTTATCCCTTTTGGGGATGGGATGTACGACCGCAGTTTTCCAATGCGCTGGATAATGTGCATTATTCATTGCATTATTAAACAGGGTGGTATAAATGTCCACCGCTTCTAGTGGGAGATGTCGAAGCACAATGTTCGGTATTTCATCGGTTCCCACTGATTTCTTACTTCTAAGTGATTCGAAGATCGTTTGGAGCTCTTCCTTCGAAATGAACGAGGGTAGTACCCTATCGTCGGCGATGGCATTATTTGCCATATTCTCGTCACTGAACTGGGTGAAACCCGAGCTCTCGAATCGCCAATTCACTATTTCGTTTCGAAGGTAGAAATTGTGCACAAGGACTCGATTTTCCAGGTCATGGTTGGGGCCAATGATGTCATTCGCCTTGTACACTTCCTGGAAAGTCGCTCCTATAGCCTCTACTTTCTCCTGCGGATCCTCGATCACAAAAAAGTTGTCATCATCCACGGCCTCATTTGGATCGATGCCTGCTGCTATGAGTATGTTCTCGTTATCCGTCGTTCGGGCGATTTTAAGACACGAAAGGTCGTTTTGATTATTTCTCCGAAATATTTTATTTATTTGCGGGAACATATTCGGGTTGCTGGTGTTTACAGCCCGAATTTTATTGTTCCAATACAAACTTACAGAATTTCTGTAATTTTCCTTTATTAATGTTTGGAGGTTTTTAATCGACGACTTCAGCGTCATGTTCTCCTGGTTATGTCTGTCGGTAAACTGTCTGTACAAGGTTTTTAGTCTTGACAGCAGCCTACTTTTTTGTCGGTGCAGTGCGTCAATAGTTGCGTTGCGGAATAAGTCTTCGTCGTCAGTGTGTTGATACCGAGGTATCGTTTTGTCCATAGTTCGTTTGATTGTCTGGTCCATTAGTTTTAGATATCTGTCAATCTCCTCGTTTGATAGATTTCTGTTGGACGGTGGGTAGAGCGAATTCGAGGAGAGTGCTCTCGTCAGTGTTGTGGAGAAGTGCATCCAGCGCTCCCTACTATAGTTGTAGGAATGCCTTTGAACAAACTCGTCCAATTCCGCAATTTCGTTCGGAACGGTTATTTCGGTACTGAGACCGCAATGGTCACTGTCATACACAAACGTGCGAAGACAGTTTATGGTATGTTGGTTAGTACATGTCAGGTGTATTCGTGTGTCGAACAGCAAAAGGTCCAAATAGGAACCGTGTCTGTGAAACGACGGACTATCCGTCGCCTTGAGGCCGAGTCGATACATCACACTGTGCTGACCCCACCAATTGAATAGTAGGTTCCCTCTAGTATTTGGTGTATTATTTCCCCAATCTCTATGTCTGGCGTTGAAATCTCCGCCGAGCCAACCACTGCTCCACTGAGCCACACTGTAATCTGCTCTAAATTTTCTTATTTTACTACTTAATAGTCTTTTCACTTGGAAGCGCACTATGAAAAGTCGACTGTCCTCGATACGAGTTGGCAGACGACAGTGTTAAACAATCGTTGATGAATACATTCTCTGGTTTACCTTGTGCCCCAAATATTTTTGTTGTTAGCTGCTCTCTTTTCTCTCGTTTTATTTTCATTATTTTCTCTTTTAAATTATGAGAAACGAATTTAACATGCAGAACATTTATACTCTTAAAAATGCCATTGGTAAGCGATTTTCCTTTCTGAATTTTTTTAATAAAACATTGATCAATGTCAGTCTCCTTTACGTCAATGTTTAATCCATTCCGAAGAGTATTTACTGCAAGATCGATGTATGGGACGTCTTTGTTTGCGATAGGAACATTATACACTTCAATGCTATATCTTAAGATATATTTGGCCAATAAATAGTCATTCTCGCCATGGCTTTGGTTTTTGTCATACCTAAATGACCTTCGTGAAGGGTTTGAAGTAATTGTGCTCGCAAACATTTTGGAACAATAAAACGTTTTTGAAAAAATTATAATTCATTCTCGTAGTAAATTTCGTATCTTACGAGTAAAGGCCAGTACTTTGCACATTTGTATAAGTAGTTTTAGTTCTCTATCATGTTCCATCTCTTTTTTGATAAGATCAACTCGATTGTCTGCAATTTCAATACTATGCACAATTTCATTAAGAGAAGGATCTATGTCATTCTCATCATTCGACTGAATGTAACTTCTAAATAAAGTATCTGCTATAAACATATTTTTTCCTGGCATATATTCAACTGTTAAATCATATTTTGAAAGTTTGGCTTGTGGTCTGTC
Organism: Volucella zonaria; assembly: GCA_963966105.1. Lineage (NCBI taxonomy): Eukaryota > Metazoa > Arthropoda > Insecta > Diptera > Syrphidae > Volucella > Volucella zonaria. The sequence goes on from OZ014530.1 coordinate 9,737,977, forward strand.
ACAATTATTGGGTCTACAAGTAAGTTTCCAGCGTTTGTCAGAGATGGCGCTACCAGTGGATCCCGAGCAGAAATGTCAGACCCCATGTGTTTTATTTGTAGGTTTTATATCTGTCAACAACTTTGCAGCGTTATATTTGAGCAGTTCTATAGGTGTCGTACATTTTATCGAGCAAAATCATGGCAAGTTTCCAGCCAAATAAACGTCATTTGCGGGAAGCGCTGCTTTTGTTTGCTTTCGGAAACTTATGGGGCGGAATGTATTAGTGAATCGACGTGCCGCGTGTGGTTCAAACGGTTCAAAAGTGGTGATTTTGGAGTTGAAGACAAAGATCGCCCGGAAAGCCGAAAAGTTTTGAAGACGAGAAATTGAACGCTTTACTGGATGAGGATCCGTGTCAGATTCAAGAAGAACTTGCTGCATCATTGGGCGTCACGCAACAAGCCGTTTCCCTGCGCCTAAAAGCACTGGGATTCATTCAAAAGGTTGGAAACTAGGTGCCGTACGAATTGAAGCCAAGAGACGTCGAATGGCGATTTTGCATGTCCGAAATGTTACTGCAGCGGTATAAAAATAAATCATTTTTGCATCGTATTGTCACTGGTGATGATAAATGGATTTATTATGATAATCCTAAACGCAGAAAATCGTATACAAAGCCCGGCGAGCCCGCCCAATCGACGCCGAAACGAAATATTCACGTGAATAAGGTCATGCTCTGCATACGGTGGGATCAAAAGGGTGTCGTATACTACGAACTGCTTCCGAGTGGTCAAAGGACCATTATATCGAACCCAACTAATTCGTTTGAAGCGGGCATTAAAAGAAAAACGGCCAGAATATGAGACCAGGCATGAGTCCGTCATTTTTCATCATAGTGGATGGGAAATTCTGCCTCACCCGCCTTACAGTCCAGACTTGGCACCGTCTGACTACCACTTGTTTCGTTCGATGCAGAACGCTCTTACGGGAATACGCTTCAGCTCAGTAGAGGAAATCAAAAATTGGCTCGACACGTTCTTGGGCTCGAAAGACGAGAAATTTGTTTGGTTCGGAATTCATAAATTGCCAGAAAGATGGGGGAAAGTTGTAGCTTCCGATGGACGATACTTTGAATAAAGCATTGTAACTATGTTTTCATAATAAAACTTCAAATTTTGGAAAAAAACGCTGGAAACTTACTTGTAGACCCAATATAATCGGTCTCCCATATATACAGGGTCCGCCAAAAATGTTTTTTTTTTGAAAATGCTATAAAAAAAACTACTGAATATTTACTCAAATTTCTTTTTTTATTTGAAAGTACAATCCTTTCAGTTAATAATGGAAAATAATTTCATTCAAATGGCTGCCTAGGCTGGCCATGCAGTAGCCTACACGATCGGTCCAATTTTTAAGCACATTATCGATTGTGTGCAGCTGTATTTCACTAATGGCTTCACGAATATTGTCCTTTAAAGCGTCAATTGTTTCTGGCTTGTCGGCGTAACACTTATCTTTTACGGCACCCCACAAATAATAGTCCAACGGCACGTGGACTACGTGTGGCACGTAGCGCCGTCCTATTGAAACCAAATGTTGCCAATATCCTCCTCTTCAATTTTTGTGAACAAAAATTCGTTCAACATGGCCCGATAACGATTGCCATTGACTGTAACGGCCATTCCGTGCTCATTTTCGAAGAAAAATGGCCCAATTATGCCTCTGGACCAAAATCCGCACCAAACAGTGACTCGTTTTGGGTGTATCGGCTTTTCAATGTATGCGTGCGGGTTTTCTGTGCCCCAAATGCGACAATTTTGCTTGTTTACATACCCGCCAAGATCAAAATGAGCCTCATCTGAAAAGATGATTTTTTTAGCAAAATCGGCATCTTCTCTAAGTCGATCGCGGCCCACTTAGCGAAGCATTGTTCAAGCGTATACACAACCATATTCGTTCAGCGGAAGGATAAAACTAATTATCTGTCAAATCAGACATGAGCTAAGTGTTACCATTCACGAAATAAGTACTAGTTGAAAAAAAAAACGTTAGATGGCGGACCCTATATAATAATGGAATTTCAAGCATGCGAAAACAATTGCCAACATTTCCTTTTCAATTTGTGCATATGATATTTCTGATTTGCTTAAAGATTTTGATGCATAACAAACTGGTATCTCCATTTGAAGAAGACAACTTCCAATTCCACTCCGAGATGCATCTGTTTGAATTACAATAGGCAAAGAATCACTAAAATTTTGTAAAACAGGAGCCTGAGATACTTTGATTTTAAGCATATTAAATATTTGCGAATGATGCGACGTCCATACAAATTCATTATCTTTTTTTAAAAGTTCTCGGAGGGAAGAAGTCAACTCTGATAGGTTAGGTACGAAGTTTCTCAAATAATTTATAAATCCCAAGAATCTTTGAAGATATTTTTTTTTTCAGGTATCTTTAACGCTTTTATTGCTTCTATTCTACCTGCATCAATAGAAATCCCATCTTTAGAAAAAATATATCATAAATATTTAACTTCTTTAAGTTTGTATTGCAGTTTACTTTCATTAAATTTTATATTAACCCCCTTAGCTCTCTTTATTACTCGGTTTAAATTATTGTCATGTTCTTGTTTATTCCTTACTCCAACAAGAATATCATCAATGTAAATAAACGTTCGTGGCAAGTCTCCAAAATACTTTGTGTTTAATTTTTGAAATAACTCCGGTGCGAAACTAACTCCAAAAGGCATACGCAAAAATTTATACAACCCATATAATGTACCAAAAGCACATTAATCACTACTGGCTTTATCTAAAGGCACTTGCCAAAACCCATCTTTCAAATCAATGACTGTAAAATATTCCATATCTTCAAATGCTGTGGTCAAATTTTCAAGACGTGGAATTTCAAAAGGCTCTTTTTTAATGTTTAAATTTAGTTCACGAGGATCTAAACATAACCTTATTAACTTATCTGGTTTCTCAACCAATACAAAGTTACGGACAAAATCAGTAGGATAGTCTATTTTTTGTATAATTCCTAATGTTTCCATTTCCTCTAATTTGTTTTTTAGTTTCGACCTTAAGTTCTTTGGAATTCGTCGTTGGGCTTTAACGTTCCCTTTTGAACCATCTTTCAAATAAATTTTGCATTTATCGGGATTGCAACCTAGTCCGGTAAAAATTTCTTTATGCTTTTGAATAAATTCTTTTTTTTTGATTCTCATTTATGCAATTTAATTTCATTTATGTTCTTTAAAATTTGTTAGCTTCAAACAAGTTTCCAGACCTAAAATTGGTGCAGATTTAACACTCCCTATTATGAAACAAGTGTTTATTTTCACAACATTGTGCCTTATTTGCAAAAATGCCCTACCGATAACATCGATTTTAAAACCACCATAGGCCTCTAATTTAATGTTTGTACTATGTAACTCGAAGTCAATAAAGAGTTCTCGAAACAATTAAGTCGGCAAAATATTTACCTCAGAGCCAGTATCTATTTTAAGATGAACACACTTTCCGCCAACATCAATCCTCTTATACCAACACGAACGATTATTTTCTACAGTTAGTTACTACAACTGATTCAATAGTGAGATTATTTACATCTAGATATGTGTAATTAATATTTTCTGCACTACTTGTACTTTGGTTATCTACGTTATATACTTTTCTACTAGGGCATGCATAAAAAAAATTATTAAACTGACCACAATTGTTGCACTGCTTTCCTTTAGCTGGGCATATCACTTGCTGCAAATCTGAAGTACATTTCCTTCGTCATTCCTCCTTATTTTATAGCGGCTCAATTGTTCTCTCTGGCTGTCTCCTCTTCTCTGATTGTATAGACGTTCCGTTGGTTTTTCTTTGTCATCATCATAGCTTCATCTCTTTTGTTTTTAAATTAACATATTGCGCTGACATTTGACTGCATTTGTACTTCTCTTGCTTGTTCATGTGTAATTTCTGCTACACTGCAAAATTGTATTGCCTTCTTTAGTGTTAGCTTCTCTGTTCTCAAAAGCTTTTCTCGAGAATCTCCATCTCTAATTCCTAAGACAATGCGGTCGCGTATCATCTGATCAGTGACGTGTTCTGTTGTACGCATTTTTTAGCTTGGCTCACAATATCCGTCAAAAAACTATCGAACTGTTCACCAGGCTGCTGGACTCTTGAATGAAATTTAAGCCTTTCGTATATTACGTAGTTTTTTGGTTGACAATATAAATCAAAATGTTCCACCACTTTATTGTAGACTTTCATATCAGCTTCTGATATGTCCAATGTTTCATATATTTCTATGGCTTTTTCACCCATTAAATTCAATAACATTGCAATTTTCACTTCATCGTCAAGAGTTGGTCCTTTAGTAATTGCCTGGACGTAAGTCGAAAAAAGCTTTTTAAATTTTGTCCATTCACTGCTTACATTTCCTTCAAAATTTAAAGGTCCTGGTGCTCTAAATTTATCCTTTTTGTTTTCTTACTGACACAATGTTACTTTTATATTAATATCTCAGTACACTTTCTCTTTTACAATAAAATAACTTTCTGTTTTACGACTGCGCAATGGTTATATCTCGTTAAATTAAAAAACAACGTTCAACTTTCTTTATTTATTTATTTTCATTTATATTTAACATGAGAACCAGCTATAAATGTTATACCATAAACCATATATATAACAATAATAGAATCATAAAATATGTCTAGGGATGCTCTGCTCAAAAAGTCGCTTGCCGCTACCTACCTCTCGGTTCGACGACGCCAAACTGGTTTCACTATCTCGGCTGTAACTGGCTTATTTATCGAAATATTGACATGGCATTTTGCCCAGATATTCTTGAGACCTCAAGATTCAAGAAAATGCAAAAAACAGAATCGATTTTTTGACCATGGTAGGTGTACTAGATGGAGTGAAAGGTGACCTCCTTGACCGCCAGAATTCATTTTTCATTTTCATTTCATTTATATATTTATTCACTTTACAATTTACAAAATTAGATACAAATATAGAGTGCAAGATCTTAATCAAAAGAAATTCATAAGTAATAAAAGAAACAAGCAGTTACTTAATAGAATACAAATAAAGAGAGATTTAAAAGTAAATAATTTATCAATTGAAAAATTAAAAGATACATTCTATGGTTAACTAAAACTAGTGTCGAATGCATTAATTATAAGACTATAATTAAAAAATACAAAACATAATAAATTGATGTGAAGAGAGGAACATATCAAATGTTAATATTCATCGATTACACTGGGCAACAATGAAAAATACTCGGACATACTGAATAGTATTTCAGTTCTAATAGAATCGCACATCGCACATCGCACATCGCACATCATTTAAATCGGTTTTTCTGTTAGTAACTTACAAAAATAAACTAATTTGCGTAAGAAGAATATTAGAAGTGCATTAATGTGATGAAATGCCACGATCTTGTGTTAATTATCCAGATTTATTCTGCTTTATTTGTGTTTCCGAAAAAAGAAAATAACACCATCAGGATAAACTCTGGGCACCACATATTTGCTGCCTTAGGTGTCACCGACAGCTAACTGGTTGGTTTAACGTGTCATTTTCTGCAATGCCTTTTGGAATGCCTATGATATGGAGAGAGCCCCAGAGTCACACAGATTGTTACTTTTGTTGCACCAATGTGAAGGGATTTTCTCGAAGATCAAAGCATTCCATAAAATATGCAGATGTCTCTTCTATAACAAGACCAGCACCTAATACAGAAATTCTGCCAGTTCCAAACCCACCTTCTGGACGACTTTCGGACACAGAAATAAGTTCGTCACGTTCAGAAGAAATCATGGATGATCCCGAATTTGAGCTCCCTATATCTTCTGATGCACCACATCTCATCAGTCAGATTGAGCTTACTGACCTCGTCAGAGATTTGGATTTGCCGAAACAAAAGTCGGAAATACTGAGCTCAAAGTTAAAGCAGTGGAATCTGCTCAGGCCTGAGGTAAAAATTACAGAGTACCGTACGCGACAAAGTGAATTTGTTCCTTATTTTTCGAAAACCGATAACTTAGTGTATTGTAATGATATTAATAGCTTAATGCTGTCACTGGGTTATGAGCACAAAACCGAAGAATGGCGGCTATTCATCGACGCATCAAAGGCTAGTTTGAAAGCTGTATTGCTTCATAATGGTAATAAGTTTCCTTCAATACCTCTAGCGCATGGTGTGAATTTAAAAGAAACCTACGATGTTATGAAATTTATATTGGAAAAAATTGAATATAAAAAATATAACTGGTCGATATGTTCGGATTTAAAAGTTGTTGCTCTACTTCTTGGACTACAACTAGGTTACACCAAATTTTGTTGTTTTTTATGCGAGTGGGACAGTAGAGCACGATCGGAGCACTTTGTGAGAGTAGATTGGCCTAAAAGAACAAACTTTATTTGTGGAGAAAAAAATATTGGGAATCCTTCATTGATCGAACCACAGCATGTTATTCTACCACCATTACATATCAAATTGGGTCTTATAAAAAACTTTGTAAAGGCGATGAAGAAAGACCAACCTGGTTTCAATTTTTTGAAACAAAAGTTCCCATAACTAAGCGAAGCAAAAAGTAAAGAAGGTATTTTTGTGGGTCCAGACATTAGAAAGCTTATAAAAGATTCAGCTTTCATTCCTACTCTGGATTCATTAGAAAAACAAGCCTGGTGTTCATTTGTGAAAGTAGCAGAAAACTTCCTAGGTAACAATAAGACTCCAGGTTATGCAGATGATATAAAGAAAATGCTGGATGCTTATCATAAAATGGGATGCAACATGTCGCTAAAATTTCATTTTTTGCATTCTCATCTCAATTTCTTTCCTGAAAATATGGGTGATGCAAGCGATGACCACGGCGAGAGATTCCACCAAGACATTGCTGCAATAGAGCAACGGTACCAAGGAAAATGGGAGCCATCAATGTTGGCAGATTACTGCTGATCATTTATAAGAGAGACTCCGAGGTGTTCTTATAAACGGAATGCAGATGCTTCCAAAAAAACAACAAAATTTTAAAAGAAATAACATTTTTCGGTAATATTTTTGGTTAAATTCTTAAATTCAAAAAAGCGTTTTCTCTCAAAATCCCGATGTCACCTGACTATTTTATATAGTTTTCCTGATTCTATAAACTCCAACGATTACGAATCACATAATTTTATCTCCGAGTAAAAAATAAATATTTTTTTTGTTGACCAGTGTTATTAAAAAATTTCATTTAATCATTCAACAAACTTAGACAATGCGAATAATTAAATATTTTATGTAGGTCGAAGTGAAATAGTCACTCCTTAGCTTTCCTATTTCGAACGACAAGATTTCTGCTTTGCCTAATTTCAAGCGGCAATATATTATATAATCTTGGAGCAACAGAGGATTAAAAGTTCAAAATGTGATGTGTGTTGAAAGATGGAATGAAAGCAAGATGGTTATTGATACTACGCAGTGACTGATGGGTTGGATTTCTTTCAATGGAGTAACCACTCCTAACGAAAAAAATGCTTAACACTTTGTAAAAGTAAAGATGCTTGAGTGGTAGCATTTTAGAGTTTACAAAAAGCAAATAATTACTTTCTCGGCGATTCTTTCTTCAGATTATTCTAACTATATGATTTTGCACAATGACTAACGTATGGACTTTATTTTTATGAGTTCCTCCCCAACAGATTAAGCCGTACTGCAACTTTGATTGTATTTGATTGCCTCAAATGGTACATTAACTTCGTAGTTTTTAACAAGTAAGATCTTAGACTGGCAGTATAATTTCTCCAATTCAGTTTGCTATATAAAAACACTGAGGTTCCCAATGTGTGCCACTAAAATTCCTAGAGGTCAACATAAGGAAATGTCAAGCGATCTCATGTTCCCGGAAGGATTTAACACTTCCTAACCGAACTTACTATATATCAACCCCAGTTTTAGCTTTAGCAACCTCAATGCAGGACATGAGCCTTATTTATGAAAATAACTCAATTCCTGCACCTACATTGATTCCATAATTATCAGACTTAACTCGGCTCGCAGTTTTGTTAAGCGATGGCCTTAAGAATCCTATAATCCTTACGTCACAAAATCCTTCAACATCAGCCTTGTTAGGCCACTTGTATACGAGTAGTATGCTAGTCAGGCATGATTCCCTTACTATGAAAACCGTATAACACGTATCGAAGCTGTCCAACATAATTTTTTCGGTTCGTCCTGCGCGGGCACAACATTTATTCCTCTATGTTGACTGACTCAAACTGTTTGGGCTACTGTTTGGGCTACTTTCTTTAACAAAATGTCGCGAATCCGCTGGCATTCTCGTTAACCACGAGCTCTTAACAGGCAATATTGACTGCCTTATACTGCCTAGGATGGCATCCCTATATGTTTCACTCATAAAAGTCGAAATGCCGTATTTATCCGTCTCAATCACCGTGTCACTGTCTGTCTTGCTCGCGCTTGGTACTCATTTAAACTTATTAAAAAGAATTAACTATGAATCGGGTTTCTTTAACAAAATATTTTTTTTCTCCTTAGTTAAGCGTTAGTCTAGTAAGTGTCATACCATTTTGGAATCGAGACTAAATACGCCATCTTTTGAAGCTAATTGCCAATATGGCGCAGTCCATTTTTTTGTCAGTACAGTTCAAGTTGGGTGATTAATGATTTTCAGATATTTTAGTTAAAACCGATATAGTTATGTTCCAATTTTGGAAAATAATTTTCAGAAGAGTTACTCAGAGTTACAAGACCAAAAAAAATTTAAGAAAAGTAAAGATTTGTGGTCACAGTGCTTGAAAGATCGTCACAGGGTGTCAGATTTCTCGATTTTTTTTTAATGCCAATAATTTTGTGATAACCGAAACCACTTAACCTATCATCCGTTTCCGGCTTGACATTGTTTACTTATCAATTTGACTGCCCTATCACTAAAACCAACAGGAGCTTTTGGCATAATATGATGTGTTTTACCTTGTTAAATGCTTTGGAGAAGTCTAAGAATCATAAGACCCTTAGTCATACTATTGCCTTATATCATCAAGAATTTTTACAATTGCTGTAGCGCAGCTATGAGTATGTTGGGGCTTAAAACTCGACTGAAAAGGAGAAAGCAAATAATTTCTATTTAAATGATCAACTATTTGCTTTGCCAGTATTTTCTCAAAGTCTTTTAACAAGGTAGGAAGGATACCTATAGGCCGAAAATCTATGGGAAGGGAGTGTTTCTTAGCAATAGGGATTATCCTAACAGCCTTATAATTGTCAGGAAAAGTAGAAGAAGCTAAGTAATAATTGATAATATAAGTTAGTGTGCGTAATAAATGAGGGAGAAATACTTTAACAAAGAAGAAAGAAATGCCATTCTCACCCGTTGCATTTGATAGGCAACTATACTTTCAATAACATCATTCTCGTTTGCTGTCTCATAATTAAGCTCGCATAAAAGCTCTTCTTGCAAAGAGAACTGATTATTGTTTTCTGTACTTGTTACGAGTTACGAGTTAGACAGTAAGCTTCCCATCTTTTTACCTGCTGGGGATAGTCAGCACATGATTGTTAAAAAGATCCTCAATTTTCGGCTGAAAAAATTTCAGTCTTAAGATACACACATACAATGCTCCCATGGTATTGCAAATGCAATTGACTTAAAATCCCTGTAAGTGTATGTATGCAGAATCGGGATATGTGGAATATCAATGCTATGAGAACAAAACAACCAGAGGAAGTTGATCAAAATGGAGAAGATTAGAAGCATCAGAGACTATAAACAAATCTAGTAAACTATAATGCGAGTTTGGAGCATATCGAGTAGAATAAGAGTTTTTAACAACAAGACCATTGGATAGCACCAAGTCAATGAGTTTATGTGACAGAATATTATGTCTACCAACATCAGTGTCGAAATCACCACAAACAATGATATGTTCATATAACTAACTGCAAAATTAGCGATCACCGAGAAAAACTTATCTCCCCAGATCTACTTGGATTATACACTAGGATACATTATACTTAACATAACCATCTGACCCCTATAACATTAAATATGAAATTGCTATATCACTTCCAGTAGTGTTTGTTATCCTGTCATCATAATAAATGCTTACAACTAGCACTATGAAAAATCATAGGTGGGTAATCGACAATGTTAGAAGACAACTTGAAGAACATTATTTTAGTTTTATCACTGATTACCAATTTATGTAAACAAAACCAATGTCTCAGCTGCTCTAAGTCATAGCTAATGTTAGCAATTAAATCTAATGCAGAGCTATTAGAATAAGAACAAGCTATATCATCAGCAAATTCTATTTGTTTACCTTTGATATCGTGGTTAAAAATTGAATTGATATAGATCAAGAAAAGGATTGGACCAAGTACTGAGCCTTGTGGAACACCAATTTTAATATCTAAACTATCTACGTTCACTCTAAACGAGTCTCACACCTACAGCGAAGCCGAGCTGACCACGACAAATTTTTTCGTCCATAACGTGCCTTCCTCGTCAGCACTTAAACCATCCCGCCATACATCTCCACCCCACAACATCCCTCTTACATTTTACTACCAGAATGTAAGAGGTCTTCGCTCTAAAACCAATGCTGTCCTACGTCAATCGCATTCTCTTCCCTTTGATATTTACGCCTTGACTGAAACCAATTTGATTCCCGACATAAAGAACCAGGAATTGTTCCCCCCTACTTTTAATGTTTTTCGCGACGACGATCCTACCCGCACACATGATGATTCCCCCTGTCGAGGCGTCCTACTGGCGATCCAAAACAGCCTTAACTCTTCTCCCATTACCATCTCTTCATCCTCTAAAGTCGACTTTGTCGCTATAAAAATATCACTCCCCTTCAAGTCCCTTTACGTTTTATGTTGCTACATCCTGCCAGCTCAATCTACCGAATCTTACCAACTTGTTGTCGATGCGATCGACTATTTAATTGACCTGTCTGACTCTACTGACGATATCTTTGTTCTCGGCGACTTTAATCTTCCTCAGCTACAGTGGATTCCATCAGACGATCAATCGTTCTTCATCGCTTCAAATGCCAACTCAGCTAAGGAATGTCTTTTCTTAGATCGCTTAACAGACTCAAGTCTATGCCAAGTCAGTGGTGTATCCAACTATATGGGCAGGCAATTGGACCTTATTTTCACAACAGATTCAATTAACTCCTCAGTCTCACTTTGTCCCCTATCTCTCTCTACAATCGACAACTACCACCCCCCCCTTCTACTTTCATTTTTTCATAACTCTTCTCTCCAGTCCACTCCTCCCACAACTCTCTCATCCTACGACTTTCACAAAGCAAACTTTCACAAAATCAGTGACTATCTTAGCAGATCCCCCTTTAGCTTTCACAACCTAAGCGTAAATGATGCCTTATCCATTTTTTATAAAGAAATATTTAATTCTTTCAGCCTTTACGTTCCGTTTTCCCGCCTTAAAACATCATCTACTAGTCCTCCCTGGTATAATCGCAAGCTTCGTTCCTTACGAAACAAGAGAAACAAGTTATGGGCTGTTTTCCTGCGTACCAGATCCTTGTCCGACTATTCCAACTATCTTGGTACTTAACTTCATTTCACCGAACTTTACGATTCCCTTTACCAGCGTTACCTTAACAATGCGCAAGTCAACCTTATAAATGACCCTAAGTCCTTTTACCAATTTGTTAACTACAAAAGAAAGTCCGATGGTTACCCTCCTTCCCTCTCTTTCAACAACAAGTCATCAACCGATCCACTCACCATTGCCAACCTATTTGCCAGCTTCTTTAAACAATCCTTCACCAACGACTCCTTTGTACCAGATCCATCCTATTTTCGTTACCTACTGAACTTCTCCAACGGCCCACTTCTCTCTCACATCTTGGACCCCTCCTATATCGAATATAAATTACACCAACTCAATGACGAATTTACACCCGGTCCAGATGGCCTCCCTGCCATATTTCTTAAAAAATGTTCTTCGTCTCTTTCGCTTGCCCTTTCTGATCTCTTTCGTCTATCCCTTTCACATGGAGAATTTCCTCAGGTTTGGAAAACCTCATTTATAACCCCAATCCACAAAAAGGGATCAAAGAACGAAATAACAAACTATCGTCCAATCGCTAAACTCTCCCATATACCCAAACTCCTCGAAAGCATTTTGTATGAAGCTCTAAGTTTCCAATGCAAATCACTTATTTCCCCTAGACAACACGGCTTCCTAAAGGGTAGGTCAACCACCACAAATCTCGTTGAATTCGTATCCTTTGTCATCTCTGCCCTAGAGAACGGCAACGAAGTCGATGTAGTTGCAACCGATTTTAGCAAAGCCTTCGATAAAATCGCTCATCGATTAATACTCTTCAAATTGTCTGCCCTCGGCTTTGAACCCATACTGTTAAAATGGATATCCTCTTACCTCGAAAACCGTTTTTACAGTGTTCGTTTTAGGTCAGCCCACTCCGCTCCATTTTTGGCCACCTCTGGAGTTCCTCAAGGTAGCCATCTCGGTCCCCTTCTCTTTATATTAACCATAAATAATCTCGATAGGATCATTAAATACTCGTCCGTCTCCCTTTAAGCCGACGATACCAAATTTTTCAAAATCATTTCCTCTCCCCATGACTCCTTCCTTCTTCAACAAGACCTTGATAGTTTTTCGATCTGGTGCCTCAAAAATTGTTTGGAACTTAATATCACCAAATGCCAATCCATCACCTTTTCACATAAGCGGCTCAAATCTCCTCCCCGACTCTACCTTCTCCACAACCAACCTATCTCCTCCGTTGAATCTCTTCGCGACCTCGGCATTTTGTGTGATAGGGAGCTCAACTTCCGTTTGCATATGGATGGGATAATCCTTAAAGCCAATTCTGCACTAGGTTTTGTAAAACGATGGTCCAAAGAATTCACCAACCCATACGTGACCAGGTCCCTCTATATTACCTTTGTTCGTCCCCTCCTAGAGTACGCCAGTCAAGTATGGTCCCCATATCATCGCGTTCATATCTCGAGAATCGAAAGCATCCAGCGCCGTTTTCTTCGATTCGCTCTTCGAGGTTTGCCCTGGGATGATTCTTTTACTCTGCCCCCCTATCAAAACCGTCTAAACCTTATTAATCTAAACACCCTTGAGGAACGCCGAGATGCAGCCGACTTTCTCTTCATTCATCGACTTCTTTCAGGTCAGGTTGAATGCACGTCCCTTCACAATTCTATTTTCCTCAACACTAACCCTCGTAATCTACGTACCCCTCGTCTCTTCTATCTCCCAACCCACCACACCACCTATGGCGCGAACGAACCAATCTCCCGCATGCTACGAAAAATTAATTCAAACCCTAGCGTCTTTGACTTCCACCGCACCACTTCCTACCTCAAATCGGTTCTCCTTCACCAGAATAACCAGCCTTAGTTTTAAGTTTTAGTTTAAGTTTAATTTTAAGTTATAGCTTGTATTAAGCCGAATAAATGGGGGCTTTCGCCCCCACCAAAATTGAAAAAATTAATCTTTACAACTTGTTTGCGGTTGTTTAAATAGGAAAGAAACCATTTAAGCATAAAACCTCTTATTCCCGCTTTTTCTAACTTTTATGTTAATATCATATGGTCGACAGTATCAAACGCCTTAGTAATGTCAATAAAAATAGCAGCCGTATATTTTTTATTGTTCAGGCTTTCGTAGTTAAAGCAGCAGAACTCTAAGAGGCCATCCTCTGTTGACTTCCCAGCTCTAAGCCCAAACTGATTATTACTAAAAAAAAGAAGATGAATCTAGGAAAGTCATTATTCTATTTTTCACTGCTTTCTCAAAGATTTTGGAAAATACAGGAAGAAGAAAGATTGGCCTATAGTTATTTAGATTTTTACTATCACCTTTCTTTTAAACAGGTATTACTTCTGCAGTTTTTATGGCATCAGGAAAAATACCACTGTAGATACTTTTATTAAAAATATCCGTTAAGACATCAGCAATATTTAGGGAGACCTTTTTAATAAAATTGTTAGACCAACTTTCTCTCGTGGACGAATTAGAATTTTTTAGAGAGTTGATAATATTAAATAATTCTAAAGAAGAAATTGGGTCATAAAAAAAACTATTGGCTTGACTCCATTCATTGCTGAAGCACTCTTTTACACAATGATTCGACGATTCAGAGAAACCAGCACTAGAAACAGTCTTGTAAGCCACACTTGTAAAATATTTGTTAAAAACATTAGATATTTCACTAGGATTAACTATATTATGTCCCTGATAAGATACACAATTGAGTTCATTTAAAGCGGGTCGTTTTTTTATTTATAAGTTCGTTAATAATTGTCCATTCTTTCCTTAAATTGCCTCTAGCTAGATGTAGTTTATTGGTGTAATAATTGTCTTTGTTCACAATAACTTCCTCTTCCACTTCCTTGCACACTCTATTATAGAGAAGTCTAAGACTGATATTATTCGGTTTCTTTTTGCATTTAATATATAATTTATTCTTCTTTGCAATCTTCTTTAATAAAGTTGTAGACATCCATGGCTTAATTTTTTTAACTTTACATTGTCTTTGGTTTTCAGTAAGACATTCACTAGCATGAGCTTTTAAGATATTAGCAAAGATGTTAAAAGCATTAGAGGGATTACTTTCAAGGTACACATCGGTCCAACTTTCGTGTAGTAGAAGATGGTTAAGACGCTCGAAGTTCAAGTCTTATACTTTCTCAAACCGTACAGACGTATCAATTTGTTTCATATTGGCGCATAGAAAAACTAAACCAACCATACAATGATCGGTGACCTTAAAATCTGAAATGGAGCTGGTGATAGTGAGCTTAGAGCTTAGATCAAGTCTACCAAAAATATGATCAATGCTGGTTTGTGTTGAAGGAGTTACTACTAGTTCTCTAAAACACGATTCCAAACCATTTGCCACTAAGCAGATAAATAATTTAAAACAATAGCAGAATCAGATAAAATATCTAAATTTATATCACCAAGGATAAATAGATTCTTTGACTTTTCGTCAGACAACAGAGTAGTCAATTCTTCAACAAAAACATTTTTACATTTTTCATGTAGCCTGTAGAAGCACATAAAAATAAACTTTCTAGACTCAATTTTGTAAGAAACTTTAATCATATCAGCACTTTTCAAGTTATTGCAGCAACACTCATACTCCACAGACAGCCACACCACCTGCAGCATAAGAATTATTACAGGTATTGGGTCTAGAAGTAAGTTCCAGCGTTTTTTTTTTTTCAAAATTTGAAGTTTTATTATGAAAACATAGTTACAATGCTTTATTCAAAGTATCGTCCATCGGAAGCTACAACTTTCCCCCATCTTTCTGGCAATTTATGAATTCCGGACCAAAAAAATTTCTCGTCTTTCGAGCCCAAGAACGTATCGAGCCAATTTTTGATTTCCTCTACTGAGCTGAAGCGTATTCCCGTAAGAGCGTTCTGCATCGAACGAAACAAGTGATAGTCAGATGGTGCCAAGTCTGGACTGTAAGGCAGGTGAGGCAGAATTTCCCATCCACTATATCCCAAATAGTTTTTCACCGAAACCGCAACATGTGGCCGAGCGTTGTCGTGATGAAAAATGACGACTCATGCCTGGTCTCATATTCTGGCCGTTTTTCTTTTAATGCCCGCTTCAAACGAATTAATTGGGTTCGATATAATGGTACTTTGATGGTTTCACCACTCGGAAGCAGTTCGTAGTATACGACATATGCAGATCATGACCTTATTCACGTGAATATTTCGTTTCGGCGTCGATTGGGCGGGCTCGCCGGGCTTTGTATACGATTTTCTGCGTTTAGGATTATCATAATAAATCCATTTCTCATCACCAGTGACAATATGATGCAAAAAAGATTTATTTTTATACCGCTGCAGTAACATTTCGGACATGCAAAATCGCCGTTCGACGTCTCTTGGCTTCAATTCGTAAGGTACCTAGTTTCCAACCTTTTGAATGAATCCCAGTGCTTTTAGGCGCAGGGAAACGGCTTCTTGCGTGACGCCCAATGATGCAGCAAGTTCTTCTTGAATCTGACACGGATCCTCATCCAGTAAAGCGTTCAATTTCTCGTCTTCAAAACTTTTCGGCTTTCCGGGGCGATCTTTGTCTTCAACTCCAAAATCACCACTTTTGAACCGTTTGAACCACTCGCGGCACGTCATATTAAAGAATAAAAGCAGCGCTTCCCGCAAATGACGTTTATTTGGCTGGAAACTTGCCATGATGTTGCTCGATAAAATGTACGACACCGATAGAACTGCTCAAATATAACACTGCAAAGTTGTTGACAGATACAAAACCTACAAATAAAACACATGGGGTCTGACATTTCTGCCCGGGATCCACTGGTGGCGCCATCTCTGACAAACGCTGGAAACTTACTTGTAGACCCAACAGGATGAAATATCTAACCAGGTATTCTAAAAAGATCAGCTTCAGTATCAAAAATCCATATTTCCGAAAGAAAAATTAAATCAGGCTTATTCACAAACGATCTAAATGTGTCAGAAACAAATCAAAATTTGGTACGCATACTTCTAATATTTTGACGAATGATAAAAAATGTTTTCTTTGGAATTACTGAATGATAAAAACTTTTAAAAATCTCTTTATCAAAACTACAAAATTCATTACATTCTTTGAAATAACTATCTAGATTTTGAACACAATTTGAATTAATAAATGGCATTATTAGTTAAAAAAAGAATAAAAAGAAACTAAATTAAATTGGGCAAGTTTTCAATATCTTCAAAAGAACTTAATTTAAAAGATTTATCACCTTCTTGTTTTTGTCAAATAAATCACTCCCCTATTTACCCACAAGAAGGAAAAATTATTTTCATTTTTAAATGTTTTAGGTCTATTATATACTGCTCTATTATAATTAGTTACACTCTCATTAATATAAATTGGACTATTATCAGATTTAAACCCTAAAATACTTGTGCTTAACTTATTTTTCTTTTTCTTTTGTAAAACCATTTGCTTAACTTCATAGTTTTTAAATTTGACGCGTAAAATCCTCACAGTTTTTGCCCGTGTAGATGAAGGGTTAGAGTTGAGCTTACGTGCGATGTTCTTGACATAAGAGTGTTTTATGTCATCGGTCTTCAAGTTTTCATCGATTCCCTTTTTCAATAAATTGACAGCTGCATCCAAAGCATTACTGTTGTCAACATTAGGAACCCCAATAATGTCAACATATTTTCGCAATGTTTTTTGTTGCAGGAAGTTTACAGTACTTTGAAGTTTATTTATATGTTTACACAATGTTTTATTTTCGTCTTGCAGGCAGTCAATTCGTCTTGAAGCATTAGAGTTAAGTTCTTTTAGTGCAGCAATTTCATTATACAGAATGTCAAGTGTGATAGAAGTTGGTGACATAATATTATTATCAGCAGAATGCGCTGTTACTGCAAAAAAGGTTATGGTGCCTTGAAGTCCGTTCATATTTAGGCAGACATGCCAAATTTCAGTGCGATACTGTCTTTAGTTTTGTTGTGACAGCTGATTGTTGTTGACGTGTTTGGCGTCATGTTGAGTATGGACAAAAACGATTTTCGTTCACTCATAAAACATTATTTTTTGAGAGGCAAAACGGCGAAGGAAACAAAAGAAAAGTTGGATAAATATTATCGGGATAATGCTCCGCCAGATTACACCGTCAGATATTGGTTTCGAGAGTTTCGTGGTGGCCGCAACTCCGCTACCGATCAAGTCCGCAGCGGCAGGTCCACCGATGCGGTTACAGAGGACAATGTCAAAAAAATACATGAAATGGTGTTGGCTGATCGAAAAGTGAAGGAGCTCGAGCTAGCAGATACCACAAAGATTAGTACTGAGCGCACACGCCATATCTTGGGCAATATTCTTCATATGAAAAAGTTATCCTGACCAAAAACACGAACGCGAGAGCACTTCGAAAGAGTGTTTGGACTTGATTATTAACTGTTGATGAAACTTGGATCCGCTATTACACACCAGAGAACAGAATGAGTGCCCAGCAATGGACTGAAGCCGGCACGAGTGCTCCGAAGCGGCCGAGGGAGGCGCGATAAGTCGGAAAGGTTATGGCGTCGGTTTTCTAGGATTGTCATGGCATACTCTCCGTGGGCTACCTCGAAAAAGGAAAAACCATCAACAGCAAGTATTACTGTGCATTATTGGTGCGATTGAAGGCCGAAATCGCAGCAAAACGGCATCACATGAAGCGAAAAAAAATTTTGTTTTTGCGAGATAATGCGCCGGCGCACAAGATCATCGCAACCACGGCTAAAATTAATGACTTACAGCTCCAATTGCTGTTGCATCCACCGTATTTGCCCGATTTGGCTCCCTCGGACTATTATCTCTTCCCAAACCTCAAACCTCCTCACGCGAGGAAATCATCCACGCCACGTAGGAGTATCTTCCGGAAGATTACTTTTTGAACGGGATCAAGAAGTTGGAAAATCGCTGGAATAAGTGTAACATAAAAGAGGACTATATTGAATAATATAAAAAACATTTAAATAAAAAATTTTTTAATTCCCAAGGAGGTCACTTTGCACTGAATTTAATCGCTCTGTTGTCGCCTTTTTTATTTGGTTTGCCCAAAGCTCCAATAAATGCTGCAGTTTGAAAAGCCAGCTGAAAATGTGTGAGAGTCGTGCATAAGGCTAACTAACTAACTAGTAAGGGTAACTCTAAAACGAGCAAACTATGTATTGTACAAAGCATGCTTGGATATTGTCATCCTGATGGCAAGGTAAAGTATGAGTGATCACTATCAAATAACGCACTGGCATACGCTGACTGAGGATGAAGGTACAACGATGATACTCGTATCTCTCGATACGAGTATGATGAGGTATAGAATGGACTCGGCTCCCGATTCCTCATCTACCCGCCAACCTGTCCTAACCTAATGGATTAGCCTCCTGCCTCCCAGAGTTTTCCAAAGCAGTGTGACATTAAAAGATTGAAGTAACACGTTATACTTTTCGAAGCCAAGTTGCCAGCTGGCCATTCGGAGGATATGAATTTTTCCTATTTTCTTAGCTCATTATTTTCTCCTTTAAAACTATGCTGCAATTGCTAAGGATGTTGCTGCAACTCCTCGTCTTCCCACAAGACTTTTAATTACTGATTTTAATGCTGCAATGAATATTCGCCAACCAATTCCATGTGAATGGCCTTAGTTGGGGGATAAGCACACACGGGATACTTGCCCGTTTCTCAATCAATTTTAATTAAACAGATGAGCGCAGTTAAGTGAAAGTTCGACTAACCCACACGCATTTAGCTCGTCAGCTTTCAATTAGCTGGTGCTGCAGCTTGGTGGTAAATGGCGTTCACCAGCGTACCCTACATCGCGGGCAGCAATTGATGATGGCTGAAATTCAAACCACTTAGCTGTAGCGGCAGCTAATGGAAAGCTTAACAGCTAAGCGCATATGGGTTAGTCGAACTTTCACAAGAATAGGCGTTGACTGCGGAAAATGGTGCCTTTGTTGGATTGATAGTGATAAGTTGAACCATCTACTTCTCACTCGCTGATAGTCCTCTTTATCTCGAAATGGAATCAGGCTTCGAAACCGACTTGATCTCTTCCAGAAACAGTGTATTTCGAAGGAATTTGATTATTTGGTTATGTGCTAATCTTGGTCGACTGGCCATACATTTTTTTATTTTTAAATTAAAAATACGTGAGAAGCCATGAGATGGTTTTTACAAAAATGCTTAGTTGAGTAAAATGCAGTGGAACGCTGTTTAAAATGACTTGCTACTGCCTTTTCAAGAACAGTTTCGTGACCATTTTTTTAAATCGTCCGTAAATTACTTCTGCATATGCCCTTTCAGAGGCATTGTCAAACCCATTGAGCTGCACCTGATAAAAGTTTTCGCAGTCTTCGCGGAATTTTCAACTCCTCCAGCTTACTTTATGTAGTCTGTCGTCTATTGCGTAGTCCCAGTTGCTGCATATCCTCGCATATTTATCTTGACGACGTTTGTGCTTCGGTAATAAATTCAAAGATAAACGTATACTCAGCAATGAATTCTGCAGTAATTTTGTCTTAAATTCATCTCAAAGATGTACGTCTGTTAAAGTAAGAACCACAAAATGTAAAGTGAGTATTTCAGGGAATATTTAAAGAACATACCTTCGCTTAAGAAATGGAATACCACATTTCCAAAGTGGCACCTTTAACGCTTTATATCCAATTGCAACCATCAACACCAATTTAATGGTAACTGCAAGCGACTCTCGAGTATAGTTGTCGTCAACGCGTAATGCCTTTATGACATTAAGCTACGTAATACGAGTATAATTGGTATGGTTAACGAGCAAGGATCTGAGATTCTAATTTCGTATTCTAAGTCATAAGGAAGAAGAGATTTGCGACCTTGCTGTTACTGACAACACATTTCCATCCACCCGATGAATAATTGAAACCCATCCCAATTGTACCAATTGTGCTGGCTTTTGTGCACTGAAACGCATGAAGTAGAAACTTGAAATTCGCGGACGTTAAAGTTTTGTCAGCCCAATTTGACATTAAGATTGTATTTCTCCAGATTATTTCCAGGACTTAAACACAGTACGCATTACCAAAGGATGACAACTTACAACGGATGGTGGTGGTGGTAATTTCTCCCCGAATGCCACATCCAGACTATAGTGTGACTCCTCAACAAGCACAATAACTGAATTCAAGTTTCCTCTCCCAACGAAGCCAACATTTCTTCTGCATTTCAATTTTCGTTGCACACAACTTTCGTTTTACTTTCGTTAAGAGCAATGTTTCGCAAACTAATAAAGTTATCAACTTCCTTGACTAGTTGCCCGACAGTGCTTATTCTGTAAAATTAGGACGCTTGCCAACTTTAATTTCAGTCACTGCTATCCACTTTACATTTGTTTTTGAATCTCAAGAATGCAGAAATGTTTGGGTATCATGCTGCGCCATTTATAAAGAAATGAATTCACGTGATGCTAGGTAAAATAAGACTAAAGTAGATTAACATATTAAAAGTTACCGCGAAGGATGCAATGCCGGTAATACCAAAATGAAACGCAGCCACTTTCGTTAAAATACAAACTGTGCCAAGTACAATCCGTGTTTGAGAGTAAACCCTATAGCCGACAGTATAACGTAAGATTATGTAAAATTCAATGTTTCTGGTCAAACGAATACCAACACACTTACTTCAGTTCTACATCTATTTACAGTTTCGCCAGACGGTTGAGGTCCTCTTCAACTTATGAGCGTCAACTAATGGGATGTTGACATATCTTTGCTTGCCTTTGCGTATATCCATGCTCTTGCACCATAAAGCGCAACAGCTGTGATTCGGGTCCTATAATAGTGGTTAATTGCGGAGTCGAGGTATACAACATCTCTAACTACGTCAAAGTTATAGCTGAATGTGGTAATGTTATTTCGAAAATTTCGCTCAATTTTCTCCTTTTCTTTTAATACTAACGAGGTCACATGAGAGCGCATCATGTTGTCCAAAACCATTCTATACACCTACGGCGTTGATAAAATTTCTTTCGAACGTTACAAAACTGGAGGAGTCCCCCATCGTCATCATTCACTATTTGACGGGTTTGACAGAGATGCTAAAACTAGACATATCTCTGTATAGCTTGTCCATGCAGATGCTGCCTTTTAAAAATCCCTACAGCATTTTTTCGTTGTTATAGCATCTGAGATATTCGTAGAGTTGCATTAGTATCAGCAAGATAGTACTCGAAGTGTACATTAGCCGATCGAAATGAGCGGCCATTCTCGAGAATAATATTGCAGCAGTGACATTCTCTGATACGCCTCACAGAAAAGCCTTACTCCATTTTTAGACAAGGTGTCATATAGTCATCCTTTACGATTGCACTATCAAAAACGGCGTTAAAATTACCTCAAACCTTAACGTCATCGTTGAAATATTTTTTAGAAGCATGATGTATTTCTTCTGTGGCCGCATGAACGCATATCAGGCTTTGATGTTGATGCACAAGTACCTACTCGTACTTCCTGCCTCATTTAACCGCTAATCACAAGTGTGCACCCAAATAGATGCTACAGCAAACAGAAGCAGTCACCAAAGTGTAAGTAACAACTTTTCATCCTTCCTTGTGCGGCCAATTCAACCTCACTTCCTGAACGTTGTTCAGCTGCTCATGAGCTGATGAAGGTTTGGATATTGAGTATCCGGATCTGAACGTCGTTGTCTTTTTTTTTATTTTGCCGGATTGTCAAGAGAAATCCCTGCTTATCCGAGTCTATTGGTTGCATCGTGACAGTAATCCAGTGCAGCGAATTCGAAAACCCCGATCTGGATGGTTGAGTCCATTCTAGGACCGAAGTCGAAGCCACTTACCAAACTCGGATATATGAGAGCTGGCGTTAGCCTTTCTGCAACCTGACTAATCCTGTTCATCCATCCTTCAAATATGGGTGAAGAAGCCCATAAAAGGAATCTTCCATTTTGACTGATGAATCCAGCGTTGATTCAGTCCGTCGAATTAATCCGCCGTACGTTATCCTTCTAAGATTCAGTATTTTCTGGAAGCACATTATAGCGTTGTTACTTCCTCCTGCTTAACAACAGCGCTTACAGGATTGACGAGTTAAGCTCGGTTTGAAAACGCTGGTACTCAATGGCTAGCTCGAGGAAGTCAAATAAACCCAACTGATGTGAGGTCATACCAACAGTGCTGGTTATCACCAGGTCGACGCTGATTTGTGCCTACCCCAATCGAACAACACACTAGCTACAGAAGAGGAGAAATTATACAAAAAAAATTATAAAATTATTTTACGCAGTAACGGGCTCTTAGGAACTTCTACACACTTTGACATGAACGTCAAGGATTTCTCTCCGGCTCCCAATCATTCAATAGCTGCTTCCTGCCCTCTTATTCAACTCAGAGACAAGAAAAAAAGAACTGAGGAAGGCAAAGTGGCAAACCTGGAAGTCATTCTGTAACAAAATAGCATACACCTCTGAGGCGTCGCGGCCTAGAAAAATCTTCTTTACAAATGCTATGATGCCTAGCCGTTTGAAAAAAACACCGATGGGTCTTGGACAACCTCACGTGATGAATCAGTCAACCTGCTACTGGACACCCACTTTCCAGATAGCTCCCTATTTACCGCCCGTAGCAACCATAACAGAAAATTCACCGTCTGATTACAAGATTCTCAGATATTATCCTACATACGCCAGAGAATATCATGAGGACCTGTGTAGAAATAACGCACATTCCACTGTCATGGAGAGAAGCTAATGTAGCTTTCATTCCCTAAGACGGAAAATGTTCTCATGTTGCCCCAAAAGGACCTCAGACCTATGATTCTATCGTCTTTTCTTCTAGAATGACTGATTGATATCCATACCTGATCTACAATAGATCCACGACTTTTGTCAACGGCTGAACCTGCCGAGGAGAATCGGTGGAAACGCATCTGCATTCAATGACTAGCCACATCGAACGATCCCTACTATAGAGACAGTACACAATGCTCGCTTTCTTGGATATATAGGGCGCCTTTAACAATGTCAACACATCAGAAATCACGACTGCCATGTCAACTCTGCAGGCAGACGACTCACTTGGGGAGCTGATCAGTCTTATGCTAAAAAGCAGGGTAATCAACTCCAAATTGGGTGGGGCTTTTGCCAAAAGATGTGTCAGCAGAGGTATTCCGCAAAGCGATGTCCTCTCCCCTTCCCTGGAACTTAGTGGTAAATGAACTGCTGATATACCTGGGTGATGACCTATGCGGATGACGTTGCTGTAGCGGTCTCCGGTGAGCATCTTAATACCATTAAAGAACTCCTTCCACTAAATCTTTACAGATTAACCCGTTGCGTTGGGCAGATCGCTGTGGATTGGGAGTAAACCCCCATAAAACTGATCTTGTCCTCTTTTCCAGGAAATATAAAATTCTAATCATGGACCCTCCCTCAATAAGCGGTACCAGTTTAGTTTTTTCCGATACAAAAAAATATTTCGGTCTCATTTTTGACAGGAAACTAAACATTCAAGAAAGAGTCAAGATAGCTACGGTAGCTTTATTCTGTTGTGCCTTTAACCCCGCATAGCCGACCGAGTATACATCTCTGTCATATGACCGATACTCACCTACTGGGTTGCTGTCTGGTGGACGGCCTTAGACAATGCAGTCAACTGCAGCAAACTAAGCAGAGTCTAAAGAACAGCATGTTTATGCATAAGCGGAGCCCTACACTCTGCTTCCTCCTGGCACTAGATATTCTGTTTCACTTTACATCCCTCGATGTCTTCAGCAGGCAGGTATAATACAAGTAGTTGCAACCGGAGCTATTCCCCTTAAAGAGACTACACAGTGGACAAACATTTATTTCGCCTCGCTAATATTCTTAATATACAAGGAATCCTCCCAGAGAACATCGGTTACAGTAACCCCGAACTTTGGTTTGGGAAAGACTTTCATGTAAGCTTCCCCTCTAGATCCTTCTGTGAGAACATGCTTTCATGAATCTACTGCTACACAGATGGATCTAAGACCGATAGCGGAGGTGGTTGCGGTGTTTTCTCAGATAAGTTAATTCTAAGCCTCTCGTCTTCCAAATCATTGTAGCGTGTTCCAGGCGGAAATTTTGTCGATTAAAGAAGCTCTGTCGTTTTCGGATAGCCAGTCTAAATCCCCTTAACTGCCAATCATCTCTTATGGAGATGTCAGAGCAGTTCAACCTTCACATATGTTGGAGGCTGGACCACAGAGACACTCCAGAAAATTGCAGGTTATTGGAACTAGTCTACCTATTCTACCGGAAAAGGATAGCAACGGTAATCGAACCGCTACGTGCAAACTAAGTAATATTAAAGTTTGATGCTAACCAAATAACAAACCTCAGGTGGACTGTTGGATCAACATGTCTAGCGGCCAAACAGATCTGGCTAAAGCTGGATCTGAGCCGCTCTAAGAGTTAGATCATTCAAAATAGAAAACATCTCAGCGCTATCATAGGTGTCACCACTGGACACTGTCTTATAGGCAAGAAGGCTCGGCGTCTTTACAAAATGCTTTCTGCAGAAGCTGCAGGGGCGAGGAGGAAGAGGAGACAATCCTCCACCCACTCCTTACATGCCCAGGTCTCTCCCAGAGAAGGAAACTCCACTTAGGAGCTTTCTGCTACTACTTAGGAGCCTCGGATAAATTAGAATTTCTGGAAAGGATATCGACGCTCCGAGATCCAATGTCGAATTCACCAGCATCCAGCTCATCCTTTTTATAAACCCATATTTGAATTTACTCGAAAACGAACCGAATCGTGCCTTTCGCCTGTGCTAGAGGGTTAAGGATACCAAATTGATCACGATCAACGCACATCTATAAGGGCCCCTTAGTTCCTCCAGTTTCGCGACTTTACAGTCATGAATCGGAAGGGAGAAGGGTTCGGCTTGGATAGAGGTGCGAGTTCGAGGTCTGCTAAGGATGTCCTTCTTAGACACGACCTTGAGTTTTGCACCTGGCCAAATTTCTCCTAATCCGCTTATGGCTTTGGTGAAAAGATCAAGAGATCTTGGATTGACATATGCGATAAGCTTGGCGTGTTCTTGGTTGCAGCCAGCTGTGTTGGCAGGTGGTCCGGGGTTTGCCCAAAAACTTTAACTTGACCAACACAACCCAATACAACACCAACATAAGATCAAGTTATCGATCAGTCGATGTGGTTTTTGTCAATTACCGTGATTGTTATTGCATCTTTTACTTAGGACTTCGCTAAATGACCTCAGAGATGTGCTGTTGGATGGCCCAGAGGTTTTGGCGTAATAAGTTTTGGGCCTCTTTGGAACCGGAATGGTTTCCTCCAACGATCTTTGGGGGTTGGAGGAGTCTTTTCGCGTTTTGGGAGCAGTGGATAATCCGTCTTTTAGGATGTTGTTAGCCCACTCAATCGTGTTCTTTATGTCCGCACTTTTCTCAATCTCCGGAATGGATCCGAAGGTTTTGATAAAGCGCAGAGAATTTCGGCGTCTTCTGTAGATGGGGGCGCCTCAGATAGGGCTTGCCGATGCAGCCCCTGATTTCTCCTTTGGGGGAGGAATTTTAGTATCAGCTGCAAGTATGTGGCAGGCCACGGGGTAGAGGAAGTGATAGGACCATAGCTTGCCACAGTCTTATCATTCCTTGAAACCTTTTTTTTAGGCTCGTTACGTTTGCCTTTAAAGGATGGTGCACCATGGCCTCCCACAGTTTTACCTCCGCTCGACAATGCAGAAGTTTCTTCGGTAGTCGGTGCAGTCACCGTTTTACCGCCCGAGGCCCACCGAAGTACCGGCCTCGAGTTTTTTTTTTGAGACTTTATCCATAATTAGATCCCACGAGTAGCGGAGGAAGGATGGTTGATCTGTACAGAGATCCACTGTATACAGATAAAGCTAGCTAATTCGTAGGTCTCCAGGTATTCGGATACGAGTACTCCATTCGCGGCTGAGCAATTTTTTGGAGATGCTGTGCCCTCAGCCAGATTGATCCTCGGGACGTGTCGTATGACGTCTTGATCTAACCCTGGGGAAAAGGAGTAGTTGGGAATGGCGGCGGGAGCGCATTCTTTAACTTGACTCATTAATACTGCACTGGCGACTGACTAGAATTCTCTCCCACTTATGTACGAGTACGTATGTATATGGGACTTAGCCTTTTCCAGTCGATAATTGTTACACTCTGGGATTTTAATGATGATCAAGCATGGTATGAAGACACATGCGTCGACACTTATCAACTACTCTCGCCTCCACGTTGTAAAGCCTGGGAGTCCTGTACCTCGGAGTGAAGGTAGAATACCCAATGGTATCTTGGCGGCTACAGACGAGAGAGTGTTCGCACTAGGGCACTTCTTCTTCATTAGGATGCCCGCAGAGGGATCTAGTATACGAATCAATGGTAGCATCGAAGGCTCTACTGCAACACGCACCCCCTTTTAGAGCCACTTCGACGTATTCCGACCCCGATTTAAAGTGATCTCGATTCTTTTATCGAAACCCTGTTGTAACCATAGGATTTACATATGTCAAACATATGAATTTTCTAGTACAAGGATAAAGCGCCAAATAATAATGTCTCTGAGATCGTTTGAAAGACTTTTATACCAAGCTTACATCCCGGAAGGAACCATTATATCTAAACTACGTTACTCGTAGATACCTGCTTGCGTAGACTGGTATTGTGCTATTTTTGCATGACTCACGTATGGTATTCAGAATATACGTACCGTGGTATGGATACCAGCAGTTTATCATGGCTATGGAAAGAATCTTGGAAAACTGACGGACTTACAAAGGAAGCATAATCGCATGTCTGGCGTACGTGGATTACATTGATATGAGTGAATGAACACGGCGAGCCGTTAATGGAGATTTCGTGAGCATTAATGTGGTAGCGTGAAAAATTGCTCTGACGGTAAACGGGAGTAAAACAAAGTATATTCTGTCATCAGAAATGGACTTACACCACCGACGACATTATGGCCAAGGAAGTCTGTTCCCAAGCCTTTTTTTTTCCATAAAAACGTTGAAAAATGTCTCTGATTATTTGAAGAGTTTGCAGTTTTCAGTATAACTAGTGACAGGTGACTACCTGTCGACCAGCGTTTCCTTGACTTTAGCGAAACTGCAAGTAAGTAAAGCATAAAAAAGCTCTTTACCTTTTTTTTAACTTTATAAAAATAAATTTATGGTTCAAGCTTCACCGATGTACTTCTGAGAAACCAATGTGATTAAGACCATTCCCTGAATTGGTTCAAAGTCAAAAGAACAACAAGGACAGACAGCTGTTCGACATGGCATGGTGCACTGAATCATTATGCCCTGCAGGACGATTGTATGCTACGTATCCAAACGGAAACTTGTTTGCCTGACTTTCAGCGTTTAATTAAAGGACAACAGAATAAGATAAGAAAGAAAAGGAAAGATAAAACCGAATAACAGGGAAAAGCTACATTTTCCCATTTTCCTTTTAATTTTTTTTCTTTTTTTCAGTTCCAAACTGAGTTGTCGCATCGTGCAAATAACACCGTCTAACATGACAATACCATGGCAATACCAGCTGATTATGCATCACGACACATAAATCCATCAGCTTTCCCATTTAAGAGTGCAGCACTTGAATAATTACAAGTTAAACTATATACAAATTTCCCATATCCTCTCGCCTAGGGATGCTTCAGATGTCTTACAGATCCATTCCGTACAAATGATTCATGTGATTTATGAGATTTATAATGAGAAAACAAGTTGTATCCTTAGACGCAGCAGTCAACGTTTCTTAAAGCTTAGATCCTTCCAAATAAACGTGAAAGCGGCGGGTTATTTATGCCAACGATCTTCAACACCCCAACCTCATTTCCAATCTCAACCTATGGACAAACTCCTTGCGTTAGAAAATCAAGAGTCGTGCAATGCCGTTGATTGTTTGGATAAAACATCAAGTATCGCAAAGATGCAAAAACAAAAACAGAAGAAGGTTTGGAAAAAATTAAAAGAAAAAACAATTTTACTTCCTGTTGTCCTGGTAGGGACAAGGTGTAATTTTTACATTTTCCTTTATTTTAGTGCATCAAGTCAGCAGCCCTCCGCTCTGGTGGATGTAATGTACGACTGTATATGCAGTGTCTTGCTCTATGCACACATTCTAGGAGGGAGGACAAAAAATAAGCAACAAGCTTCCGATGCATGAGAAGTCCTTTTTTTACGTGGCTCCTGCAGAGGGTACGAGTACCTCCACGGGTAGAGAAAGAATAGAGACGCAATGTCGTTACGTTACCATTGTCGCGTAAAATTTAAATTCACTAGAACAGAGGAAACAAGGAGTGCAACGCGTAGGATTGTAGGATAGAAGAACAAAATATATTCATAGCCATGGTAAGGACTTACTCTTGTTCGCTGGTTAAACTTAAAAAACAAAAAAAAAAAAAAACAAAACAACATCAAATGGTAAAAGCAGAAAGTTGAAAGTTGAAAGTAGAAAGTAGAAAGTAGAAAGTAGAAAGTGGAAAGTGTCCCGGTCTCCTTACTGCATGTAGAAGGAAATCCTTTTTACGATACCTGAGCAGACCAGAATAAACACAGATACAAACTTAGATACTGGCAGGACGATAAGAATGACTTTTGCATCGTTGGACGATGTTGTGTTCTAGTTGTGCGTTGGTTTCAACTTTTTTTTTTTTGCCTCGAATTTTACATACTTCCTTTGGCTTTAGCACTTAGGCTAGTATAGGGATGAGAAGTGAATAGTGTGGAACCCAGGAATTACTGCGTCAATTGCATTGTAAAGTCTCATTTTGGAGATCTTTGTAGGCCGAGTTTCATTAACACCTTTCTTTTTACTTACTCGTATACCTTTTCACTCGAAGTGAAACGATGTCCAGAACTTTTGCACTTTATTCCATTTTACGAGTATCAAGCGGAAGTAGGAGTAGATAAACTCGTAAAGGTATATCGAAGCTTCGGAAGTAAATTGGAAAAACCCATGCACAGAAACTTTAGTTACAGAATTAAAGGAGTTAAAGTTGAGAGTGGAAGAAGACTAGGTGAAATTTACGATATGATGAAGTTGTGTTGTCCAGGAATTTTCGAACCTTAAGTGCCACTTACGAGGCCCAAGGAAGATACAATTTTTAAGTTCTCAGAATCTTCCCCCTTTTAATGTCTACTCCAAGTACTTGCAGCAAAACCTCTTCCTTCTTTTGCTCTAGAAATCCTGCCAAGCAAAAGCAGTCTGATGTCGATTAGAGGTATCCAATACAGAAGAAAAGATGATTTTTATTGAAGGACTTTTGTTGGGAGTCTCCATGTTACGGTACCTGGATACAGCAAATTGTTTTACTTTCAGCTCGAAATTGCAAACGTTTTAGGATTGTCTTGTATATGGGGGTGAATCGAATCCGTGACTCTTTGAATTTGCGGCATTATAACTTGAAAGCCAAAGCTGCTCCTGTCAACGACCACCTGTCAGTATAGTGCTGCTGGGCTGCGTCATTTAGTTTGTGTATGACAGCCATTAGAAGCAGACAAACGCGTGAATTTTGGTAAAATTTGGAGAAAGGGGATTTCGTGTGCCAAACTCGAGAAGTTTTTGCACCATTTCATAGGTGCGGTTCCACCACAACTTAACCAGAGACCAAGCAGCAGTCGAAAAGGTGGGTTTATTCAAGCGAATCATCGCCAAAGAAGGCCAAGTTGCTCCTGTAAGCCAGCATGATCTTGGAGGCAGTTATTAACGGCAAATATTATGCGAATTCATTGTATCGGTTCAACGATGATTTCACAGAAAAATGACAGCTTTCGGCCAAAAAACAAATATACTCCTACATCAAGGCGATGTATGGGGTGATATTTCATGAATTGGGATACGAATTTCACCCCAATTCACCGTATTCTCCGGATTTAGCTTCCAGTGACTATCACCTATTTCCAAGCCTGAGGAAATGTCTCAGCAGAAAGAGATTTCGCACCAACGATGAAATTGCCTCTGAAACAAACGAGGACCACGATAAATCTTTTCGTTCGGGAGGAATGTGTATCCGAGATAGGAAACAATGTCAGGAGATAAGGAATTTTTTTTTGCTGAAAAGGAGAATGATAATATTTCATTCGAAAGGTCACGGACTTCTTGAGCCCACCTTCGCATGTCATATGGGCAGAACACTCAAACAATGAGCAAGTCCATTGTACTCTTTGTAAGATGCTTTTCATGGAATTTTTCCGTCTTTTCACTGAAGATGAGTAGGCGCTTCAGCTTCAACACCGATTATCCGCAGCCTGATGTGAGCGTAAGCCAGAATTTCACAGAGGTAGTGCTCCGCGGTGTCCCATTACTTTCACAGTAAATGACGCAGGATATTATATTACTTATGATCATCATATTTAAGTGCTTAACAAAAGCGTAGTGCCCCGTCACGACGCCAATAAGCTGTCAGCGGGCTTTCGTACAGAGGGCCAGGAGCAATGCCATTGAACTCTAAAAGACGTTGGGAAGTACTGGTTTGGTCTGCCAGCAACCCAGAGAGTCGCGTTATCTGCAGATATATTCATATGAAACACAGCCCGTATAAGGCCATACTGACAGGTAGGCCTAAAATAGGTACGGGTCCTGGAAAACTCCATTCTGGCCCTTGAGCAAGTTTATCAGCGATTTCATTTGAGAATTCAGCCTTCGGACTGCGTTCTCTAAATGCTTGCATTCTCTGTTACTACAGATGCAAGTTCTTCACCCTTCACAATATAGTTGCCATCAGGATCGCGTAACAACATACGAGTACATCTCCCTTGGAAGACAGAGACAAGATTTTCTACCTAGGAGTGAAGTCCACATTATCGTCTTCAGAGAGTTCAGCCCATGATATGAATATCCAGATTCATCAGTGCTCTTCCAGAGCTCCCATGCAACCGAAATAGACAGTTTTTTGGAGTCCAGTAAAAGCAGTAAGACACTTGCCTTGCTGAAAGCTCCTTTAATTTGAATGCTTTATTTTGGTAGGGGCTGAAACCCTCAGTTATTTGACTGAGTACAAGCTTAAAAACCTGGACTTGAAAACTTACAAAAAGGCTCAAGAACTAGGAACCAGTAAATAGTGTAGGAGATCTAGTTTGAGACGAGGAGTTCAGGTCTGAGTTGACATTTCGGAACATACGGAAGATTGGTTCTTTGGAACCATAGGAGGTGCGATGAGTTAGAATATAGAAGAGACGAGAACATCGTAAATTGCGAGGGTAGTGTTGAAGAAAATAGGGTAGTCGATAAATGAAGAGAATATCAGCTATATCTCTGCGTTTTTCGAGGATATTCAAGTGGTAATCCCAGAGTAGTCCTCGAAGAGAAAATCGAAGTAAATGCCCTTGAATGTTCTCGATTCGGACATATGACCATAATTGGATGGCATATTCGAGTCGGTGCCGGACAAAGGTAATGGGAAGGCACCTGGTTATATAGGGGTTGGCAACTTCTTTTGACCAACGTTGATCAACTAAGTGGGTCGGCTTTAAGGAAGCGGAAGGTTAACCCTCTATTATACAACGATTGAACGTGAAGTATATTTTGGCCGCGCGGTAGATAAAGTCAAGAAAAAAATTGAAGGCGGTTACGTGACAAAGTCATAGATTAGCATTTAGAGGCACTAAGCTGTAAGCAAATTTTTAGATAACAAGTGAAAAACCAGTCAAGGTCTGCCTGTCTCGGGGTGAAGAAATAGTTTTGGAGCTGCTGTTGGCGTAAGTAAGTAGGGGGCACTGTTTAGTAATTCTCTCAAAATCGTTTGTAGCTAAGATGAAAAGAAGGGGACCTAGATGGCTACCTTGTGGCATAGCAAAAATGGCTTAAAACGATTTTGGGAGGTATCCATTTCAACAAATTCCACATGTGCGAGGGGCAGATGAAATGGAGAGGGAGGATGGAGGCTCACTTTTTAAGAAATATGGCGAGGAGCCCCATGGGCTGGGTAAAAATACAAATCGCATCTTGCTGCATTTCATTCTGCATGCCTTTGCTTCGAAATAAAACTCCATCCTCTCGTTGTAGTTGTTCAGCGATGTTATTGCAGGTTGAAATTGATCCACTTTACCGCTCGGTCGTTACTGTATGCCATTTGAGTGTCGTTTATCTTCCTTTGTTATCCTCGTCGCCAGTGTTACAAATTAATAGGCCATACCACCTTAATCAAAAATTTTTCCGGAATTTATTCAGAAAATTTAAAATACAAGTTTATTCATCTAAATCTATATTGTCCCCTTCAGAGTAATCCCCATCGACCGCAACACACTTATGCCAGCGCTTGATCCAATCCTCGAAACATTTTTTATATTCGGTTTTCGGTGTGTCCATCAATGCTTCTTGCGATTTTTCCATTACTTCCTCTTGGCTGGTGAAACGCGTTCGCTGTAGTGTTTTTTTTAACTCGATTGAACAGAAAGAAGTCACAGGGAGCCAAATCAGGTGAATTCGATGGCCATTGGATGGCACTCGTATTTGTTGCACTTTTCGTCAAAAAATTACGAATAATGATGGCACTGATGGCATGGTGCAAAATCCGCGAATTTTCTGCCCACAGTTCTGGCCTCTTTCGGCGAATTGCTACACTCAAACGCCCAAATAATACTCTTTGTCTACTGTCTGGTCTTCTGGCAAAAATTCATGATGCACTACACCGTTGTAATCCATGAAAACTGTGAGCATTTTTGGTCTCGGCTCATTTGGTGAACGCTATTCACTTGCCTGATGTCTGGACGTCTCGTCTCCAGTAATGATCCCTTTGATGAATGTGGGATCGGATTCAGCCTCGCAAATCATCTCTTTTGCGACGTCAACACGGTTTTTTTTGGCATGAAATTGACGTCTTTTGTCACCAACTTTGCTGCTACACGACGGAAACCCAAATCATTAACCAAATTGTCTTGGACGGATACGTAGGCAATATTCAAGTCCTCCGCTATCTCTCTGATGGTTAATTTGGGGTTATTGGCTAACATTTCTTTTATTCGTACTTCATCAATGTTTTCGTCGGTTTTCGATGTCGATGGTCTGCCACTGCGTTCATCATCTTCGATTGACTCACGACCACTTTTGAACCACTTGTGCCACTGTTAAATGACCGTTTTCTTTAGGGAATCGTTGCCGAAACACTTTCCCAACATTTCCAACGTTCGCGCACCATTAAATCGCAAAATTTACGCAAAATTTAATACAAGTTCGTTGTTGCAAATTTAAATCCATTTTTAAAATTGTAAAAAATAGCAAACACACATAAAGTTAGACGTACTCTTGGCTACGTAACTTTTGCAAATGTCAAGTTATGAAGCTAAGATTTAGAACAGATTTACCAACTTAACAAAAAGAACAGAACTCAAATCGGAACAATGGGAGCGCCACACGGTTGTGTGGTGCGGGAACTTTTTGATCAAGGTGGTATATCACTCTTATAAAGGATGACCAGATAAGAACGGTAGGAATAAAAATTAAATAAACTACAAGGGTATGAGATAAAAAAAAACGAATTCTGGCTTTATTTTGAAGCTACGTTCATGCCGTTATCGCTACCTCGACTTCGCTGGCAGTACTTCAAGCGGTGGTCGGTCCAATGTTTGATGACTCGGTCCAATATGTGCGGCGTTATTCTGGCAATAGCGTGTCGAATGTTTTCCTCGAGCTAGTCCAAAGTTGTTGGCTTGTTAGGGTAGACTAAGGACTTGACGTAGCCCCAGAGAAAATGATCGAGTGGTGTCAAATCGCATGATCGCAGCGGCCAATTTATGAATTCTTGCCATGAGATGACCCAGTCGCCAAATTTCTCCTTCACAACTTCGAGCGTTGCGTCCCTTGTACGGCATGTAGAGCCATCTTGTTGGAACTACAGCTCGAATATATCGATATTGTCAAACTCTGACCACGCAAAGTCGATTAACATCGCTATATACCTGATAAATAATGTCCGAAGATGAAGACATGCCATAAACCGGACCAAACACTCAAACTTTGTGGATGCATTAATGCCTGGCCGAACACTTGTGGATTGTGTTTGCCCTAATAATGGTAATTTTGATTGTTGACGTAGCCGCTAATCCAAAAATAGGCTTCGTCCGCGAAGATAATTTTTTTTGCCAAAATTCGCATCTCCGGCCAACAGTTCCAGCGCCCATTAGCGAACACACTGCGTTGCCTATACTCGTTCGGCTTCAATTTTTACGTCAGTACGGATGTAAATCCAACAGCAAAGTAAGTCGGGTTGACTCTCTGGCGATGCCCAATTCAACCGATCGGCGCCGAATGAACATTTCTGGGTCTTCTTCGATACTTGCTGCTACGGCGGCTATGTTTTCTTCATTTCGCACCAACCTGAGTCTGGTTGGTGGCATAAGATCCAAAAGTGTGTGCTCACGGTCAAACTTTCCAACAGTGGGATGAATTGCCTGCATACTAAAGCCATGATGACGACCGACCTCTCGACGAAATTCACGTTGCGTAAAGGAATGGCAACCCTCACTGTATACTTTGACAGTTGGATGACATTCTTTATTGCAAATTTGATTATTTGCTTCGAGCACATGTGCAGTTTTTCTAGAACTGACAGACCGATTGGCCGTCAAATTGAGGTCAGGATAATACGGTGTTGCCACACTGTATTGTATGACACTAATGATTCTGAAATTCAACCCTGCAGAAAGTACAAATAACCTAGGCATGCTGTGGGTTTTACTATTCGATTGCACTTCCATAGATCTAATTTATTTGATTCTAGTGGAATAGCACTTGTGGCCTGTGTTCTAAATAATTTTAACTTTGATTCGATGTCACTAGGTAGGGTGGCTTGGTATTCTCGCCGACATCAACTTCTCAACGTAGACCTTTCCTATCATAAATTTTTGAATGAAACAGATAAAAAGCAGCGCCGATTTTTTTCTGGCAGACTTCTTTTCGCTTATGCGCTCTAGCTACCTAACTTTCACAAGTCTACTGAGTTTCCACGAATTGTAATTTATAATCGAATCTTTAGCACAAATGCACTTGTTCATGGTATTTTTAGTAACTGCGTCTAGATGGTAGCATTAGGCAGTAGGAGTCTTCATATCAAGATCGCTTCCATTCCCAACATCTGACAGGATTTAGAGAAGTTGCCGCCGCTTGATGCTCATTTTAGGCATGTTAGATAATCCTCCCATTACCGAGTTCCCATTAAAGTCGTCCATTGGTTTTGCTTACTGAATAAGTAGGTCATGGTCAACTTGCACTGCAGTTCCACTTCAAAGCTTCTTCTAAAAACTTTTAATGATTTCAAATCAACGCAATATTCTCTATCACTGCTGAATGCACAAAAGCAATTTCAAATCGACATACTAAAAATTTACCACCTCTTTGACGGAGTATTTAATTTGTTTTCTCATTCAGCAGAGCAAACCAATTTGCTGGACAAACCATTTTAATTAATGCAATTTCTTCGAATCACTAAAATTTCTCTTATTTACTTAAATTACAAATTTCACTTTGACCAATTTCATTACTCCCTCGTCCTTGGAGGAGAGGACACAAAAAAAAAAAAGAAAATAAAACCTCACCTCCCCACAGAGTCTTTTCGCTTGTTGGTGAAAGCAATTTCCGTTGAAAACTCAACGAACCCCATCCAATAGACTTTTTTTATGTAATGGCAAATCCCATAGTGCATACTTGTGCCGTTACTCTTCCAAATCACCACCCCAATCACCCTTGTAGAGAAGAATCCTTTGGCCAATTACCCATTTCTCGACATCAAGTGCAAACGTCATCACCTT
This sequence comes from Volucella zonaria, assembly GCA_963966105.1. Taxonomy (NCBI): domain Eukaryota; kingdom Metazoa; phylum Arthropoda; class Insecta; order Diptera; family Syrphidae; genus Volucella; species Volucella zonaria. The sequence continues at coordinate 9,774,285 of OZ014530.1, forward strand.
TATGCTTGTACCCAACTGCTTCTGCTATTCCTGTTTAATCCTGCTGCTCCTGTTGTTGGTGCTGCAGTTTTCCACTCTTGTTGTTGTTCCTTCGTCTGCAAAAGTGGTCAATTTAAAGGCACCCTCACACCTATCGTCCATAATCTGTGTAAATGTGTACCCCGTGGCAATCCTATCCAATTAGGTGTTGTTAGATGGTATGTCCATGACATGCCTTGTCCGTTAACCGTACAAGGATATTGTCAATAATAATGACGGTAATAGCCTGGAGGGTTCGTTTGCCATCAATTTTATCCATTCGTCTTCCGTCTCATCCGCTAAGCGTATTTCTTACGTGCAACGACTGCAAATACACTTATGTAGACGTTTGTCAAAGATGAAATGTTCGGTAATTGATGCTGCAGATGTAATCCACAGCTACGAGTGCAACCTTTCTCATTACGAATGGGAAACGCAAGAAAAAGTGAGAGAAACGGAAGCATAAAATATCGAAAAATCAGTAGCTTGGAAGTGGGGAATATGCAACATCGAAAGAGTCTAGTGAATTAGCTGTAGTGACACGTAGTTGGTCCTTTTTCCATTTTAATCTATTGAGCAATCTTTGATGGAATTTTAGAGAATTTTTGTTTCAAAAAAAAATATCAAAAATTATGTAATTCGGCAGAAACAGATAGGAACTGACGGAACGATGAGAAAAAATCTTCCACTGTCATCGACACGAGAAACAAGCACTAAAATCGCCTCAAATAAGGGGCACCATACTGCCGTCATCAGCTATTGGAGGACAATTGTTAGTGCCTTGGCTAAACGCTTCATAGTCGGTATCTTTAATAGAGTTGACATGTATTCAGCAATGTTTTCGGCTTACACCTCGTGAGGAAAACGTGCGTCTGTCTTCCATACGTGTAGTGGCAGATATACCATGTGTAAGCTGCGCTTACGCCCTTGCTGAACCCTCTCACCACTTCAATACTTCGATAGTACGAGGTGAAAATGTTCCTCTGAACATAAAAGAGTCGATTCAACACGTTATAAATTTTATTTAAATTTCTCACAGGTAATGTGAATGGATTTGAGGTGGGATCGATTATGGGTGTGGTGAATACAAATATAGGCTAAAAGGGAGCACACAATTTTTAGACGAACTGCCATGTTTACATATTTTGAAAAGGAATTTGAATATTTGGTGCGAAAATTCCGGGCACGCTTTTTTTTTGTTTTATATAAACAAGCGCCCGCTTAAGGGGTTAAGGTATCTTCAAATGTTTGCACACAGAGCGGCGAAGTAAATTTAGGGGGTAAAGAAGGATAGGTACCGATGTACGTTGGTTTTATATGTCTGAATGTTATAATGACTAGGACATAGAGAGCTCGGCAGGGCATTCCACAAGCGAGTTGTTCGGCTTAGGAACGAATCACGATATTTCAGAGTACGTCCGAGAGTCTGCTTGAGGGTAAACTGTTGAGCATTCATAGCGAGACGTGTGTTACGGTTAAAGGTTTGAAGGGGGGGAATGCTACTGGCAATTTCTATGGAGCACTGATTTCGTCTGTGTTCGAGGGTGTCCATTGCTTGAGTGATGTTGGTATCAGCTATGAGTTTTATACCGGTTTTGAATTCAGTCTAGCAGATGCAGAGATGGTCTAGGCGCACCTGACCAGATGTAAGCATTGTACTCCAAATTTGGGCGGATGAATGCCTTATATATTGACATCGTTTGAGAAAGCCTAGACATTTCACAGCATTTTTCGCGACATCGAATAAGTGGTCATTCCGAGAATGGAAAGTTTTTCGGTTTCGACGATGCAAGCGCCATTCATGGATAATGGCTGGGTGTTTCAATTTCGTTTTAACGACAGCAGACAGCATTGAGTTTTGGAATCATTAAAGTCCACTCTGTTGATAGTTCGCCAATTGGTTATGCTGCTAATATCGGAATTTAATGAGCTTAACATACGCGGCCGTTCCCGTTCTACAGCCGAAGAGCAGGGACGTGAGTCCAGGAACGAATATGAAAAGCAGAGAGTACTGTTGTCAGCAAAAGAATATACTGGATTTGGGGTAGCAGACAAGAGATCAATTAGAAAGAATGACGGAGACAGAATGGAGTCCTGGGGCACACCAACATTTATTTTCTGAATATCAGACTTGAAACCATCCAATACAACTTGAATTTTACGTTCCGAAAGGTAATTTCTAATCCATTGAAGAAGAAAGCCGTCGATCCCAAAAGCACGCATTTTCGACAAAAGAGCCTGATACCAAACTCTGTCAAATGCCTTACAAATATCAAGTGCAACTATCTTGCTTTCGATACATTGATGTACCCTTTAGTTCCACTTTTCGGTGAGAGTTACAATCAAATCCCCAGTTGGCCAATGACTGTACCAATGACCGTACGGTCATTGCGAAGTTTTCGTGTTTCGAGATATTTCATGAGCTGAGGGTTTATCAGCGTTTCCATGACCTTGGGGAGAAGGGACATACGTGCAATGGGTCTGTAGGAGGAGAGAGAAGAAGATTCGCTTTTTTAGGGACGGGCTGGACAAATGCTGTTTTCCATCTGCTCGGAAAGAGTCCTAAGGAGTAGGTTTGATGAAAAAACTTAAGCAGTAGTCTTGACAGTGGGGAAGAACACCTCTTCAGAAGAAGGGAGGATATACCATCTGGACCAGCGGATTTATGCATGTTGAGATATTTAAGTACTATTTCTACTACACGAGTGCGAAAGCAGATTCGTCCCATTGAAGATTCGACGCACTCAAGAGTAGGTCTAGATAAAGCACAATCTGGAATTGTTGAACGTGCAAGAAGTTGATTGGCATTGGCTAAAGAGCTGACACCTGGAATATCGTTCTGAAGGAGCGTTAGGATGGAGGATGAGGCAGAATTTCTGAAGTTTTTGGCAAACGTCCGAAAGCTTTTACCATCTTTGGGAGATCTTAGTATTTTTTGCCTTAACTTTTGGACGTTATGAAATATCACACACTGAAGAAAGACCTAGCAGTCATTCCTGGCTCATTTAAACTTTTTTACGATTTTCCTCTGTTGGGTTGGTCTTGAAGGACCGAAAAAACATTTCTCTAACCCTGACAGCCTATTTACAGATCGAGTCGTACCATGTCTTTTCATTTGGTTTGATACTCTTCATCCGATGAGGGATAAAGGATCTCATTCCAAAGAGAATAGTGTCTGTGATCATATCAGCAGCGGCATCCACGTCGTTAACGACCAGTTAAAATTTCTAAAGAATTTGTTAAGTCCGCTTTTAGGTCCGCATACGAATGTTTTAGGAATCTTTTCTCTACCTGTGTGGTGGGTGTACGAGAAATTAGGTGATATGATACAATGGTCCGACGAGGAGAGAGCACATCAACGGTGTACTTATCAAGGTGAGAAGTTAAAAACAAGTCTAGGGTGTTGACAGCATGACTATCAACGTCTGGTATTCGCGTGGGCTCATTTACAAGCTGCGTTAAGTTGTTTTCCGCAGCGAAGATCTCAACACACCGTCTTCGAGTGTTGTCTGTCCGGAATGTCGAAGCCACCAAGAATTGTGTATATTGAAATCGCCCGTAATAACAATTTCAGTATGAGGATACAGGGTACAATTCTTTGTATGCAGTCAGACAGCGCATCAAGCTCGTTAAAAGTCGAATCGCTGTCCAGTTTGGGGCTTCTGTAAATAAAGCAGTAGTGGATAATTTGCTAGCGGAGATGGAATTTTAACCACATGAATAAACAGCTAGCCTGAATTTACTGACATGGATGTAAAGAAAAGTGATTACTTTTTAGCCCGCGCATGTTCGCAGGAGGCAGCTTTTCTTCATGGACTATTACCAGACTTCCTTCCTTGATGTTGGGCTGCGTAGTATACCACTGGGAGCGAACCTGGAGGTTTTTTACGTACTCTCCCGTCCATCTTGATTGCTGATACACGCTGCCGTCTATAAATATAAGAAATATTGTCATACGAGTATATGTACAAAAGTCGGTTCATGGAAGGAGTTCATAGAAGATCCAATTCAAAAGTATCCTGGAGTCAGCGCACTGACATCAACGTGGTCTGAAGACATTGGAGTGTGGAATGGAAAAATTACGGTGAGCAATTCAGTCCTTTAAGTCGTACAAATATACCGGTCTGGGTATTCTACAGAAAGCACCGGAGGTAGAAATCCGAAAACTTATGGAAGTTCTCAGATACACTCTAAAAATAGGATTCATATCAATAACTTGGAGAGAAGTTAATGTGGTTTTTATACCTAAAGATGGCAAACAGGGCCTTATAACAGCAGATCAATAAGTCTGTCATCATTTATGCTTAAAACCCTAGAGCAATTATTGGAAACTCACATTACGAATAGATGATTTTTTGACTGGGTCACAGCATGCATATATGAAAGGAAAATCTTTAGAAACCCCCTGCACGAGGTGGTGGGAGTCTAAACTTCGGCGAGTTTGCGGTGGCGGCGCATTTAAGTCCTGGTAGGCACTACTGGTAGTGCTGCCGGCAAAACAAGACCTATGACCGGCAACTTGTAACCCGTAACAACCTTCGGTGGCGTCATCTGAAGATGTGTACGATAAGACGAGGAACAAACTCTGCTCTCGGCAGGGCACTGTCTCCTGCGGCAATAAGCAAAAGCACTCCAATTTTCAGACACGGATATTTACAGATTCTGTGGTGATCTGCAAGTTGTCGAGGACATAACACACATACTATGTGAATGCGAAGCAATATCGCGTAGTCAAAGAAAATTGTTAGGAAAATACTTTTCGAAAACCTAGAGGAAATAGACAGCAGGAACTTCAAATCTCGTCTTGGCTTTTGTAGGGAAATTGAGTGTTTCATCAGGGCGATTGGATAGATTTTTGCAAAAAACTTGTTTCGGAATTTCAACAGTTTTGTCCTGGCTCCCACAGATTTGGTTGCGTTTCGCAATAGGATTTTAATTGGACAATCCGTTCGACCTATCAATCGCTTTAGCGCTGCAATAAATGCGTCAGATTTGGGGTCATCAACGACCTCGGAGATACAGGCAAATATTGCAATGCAGGTTTTACAGAGCTGCTTCTACGAAACTTGCATGAAATCAGGATCGGTACACAGAAGTCCACCCCATACACAGTTGCTCCGAAGGTTTCGCCCTATACCTTCTGCAATGAACACAATTGCGCATCACTTGCCTAACCAGTTTCTTCCATTAACTATCCAAAACCGATCCCTCACGAAATTAAGCAAAGCCTGCGAGCTTGCATGAAAATTCATGAGATGCAAATGCCTCACATCAAAGCTATTGATTCTCGGTAAAAGAAGTGGGCCTTTTCGGTCATATGTAAGGTCAGCGTTGCATATTCGACCACCTACCCTGATGAGATTCATATCGCAGACATCTTCCAAAAATGGGCCTAAATTGCAAATTGTTGAGGTCGACGTAGTACCCATAGACCTTATCTCAGCGATCACCTTTTTAAAATAAAGCTGTTGGATGTGCCACACAATACACATCAGTGGGTCGTTAAGGTTTCTCGCTGATAATTTTATCCCTTTGGGCTGTTTTCTTTGCTACGATGCGAAGTGTCTTCATAGCTATGTCTATCGAAGACTTCAATGAACTCCATTTCTACGACTTCGCATACAAATACGCTTTTTCGCTTCTTCCGTTATTGGAAGGCCCTCCGACATCGACTTCTGCGAAATCATCCTGACCTGGCCAATTATTGCACACTTTCCTCAGGAAATCAGGCCCTGCAAACCGAGTTGAGCGCTGTAAGTGCTCGACGTTGCATTCTCTGGAAATCAGATCTGACGGGTTATTCTCCGATCTTACGTGCCTCCAATAGACACCAGAACTTAGTGATTGTATCCTCTACCGTGAGCATCGAACTTGTCGAGTTGTAGAGGCTGAGTAAGGTCAATGAATCTTGAGAAATTCTCCAGACGGGTCCTGAAACTAAACGATGCCCTCCCAGTCTATCCTTCTTCCCCTGGGCTGGTTCAAGGTGTCATACGACTCGTGCCGAGGATCAACTTGGTTGAGGGCCCAGCATGTGCCAATCAAATATCTTTTGGTCTTTTCACCAAAGCTATGGGTGGTTTAAGAGAGATTTTGCCAGGTGCCAAACTCGAGGTCGTGTCTAAGGAGGACATCTCTAGCAGAAAGCATTCTGGAGATCATTAGGCTCAGCAACACGACCCTTCCGACTCATGATTGGAAAGTCGCGAAACTGGAGGAACTAAGGGGCCCTTATAGATGCACGTTGATCGTGACCAATAAGGTACAACTTAACCCCCTGGCGCAGACAAAAGACATGATTCGGTTCGGTTTCGTGTCAATTCACCTAAGGGCTATAAAAAGGATGAGCTGAATGATGATGAGCAACCTCCTCCTCCTTTAGCTGAAGCTGTATATTCGACCTTGGATCTCGGAGCGTCGATATCCTTTCCAGAAATGGATAGTGACGACTCCAATTTATCCGAGTCTCCTAAGTAGTAGAAACAAGCTCCTAAGTGGAGTTTCCTTCTCTGGGAGAGAGCTAGGCATATACGGAATGGATGGAGGATTGTCTCTTCTTCCTCCTCGTCCATGCAGCTTCTTGTATGCTTGCCTATAAGACAGTGTCCAGTGATGACACTTATGATAACGCTGAGATGTTTTCTATTTTGGATGATCAAACTCTTAGAGTGATTCAGATTCAGCTTTTGCTAGGTCTGTTTGGTTGCTAGACATGTTGGTCCAACAGTCCACCTAAGGTCTGTTTTTTTATTAGCATCCAATTTAATATTGATTTGCACTTAGTGGTTGGTAAGCTCCAGTGTTCCGGTAGAATAGGTAGAGTGGTTCCAATTGTGGCGAACCCCAAAAAAAGGTGATGGTTGAACTGCTCTGCTATCGCCGTTAGAGATGATCGGCATTCAAAAGCGGTTCTAGAATTTAATGAGACTGAGTCCAGGAACTTGCTACCGGCCTGACTATCCGAAAATATGCGGATCACGTTTTTCTTCAGCCAGGAATGAGCTTTTATGTACTTGGTAAAGTTCCGCTTGGAACACGCTGCAGTGATTTGGAAGACGGAAAGAGAGACTTATATTAAGCATATCAGTGAACACTCTGCCACCAACCCCGCTAACACTTTTCGATCCATCTGTGTAAAAGTGGATTGGCTTGTGTTCCATGAAAGCATCTTCCTCCTAGCAGGATCTAGAGGGGAAGCGTGCATGAAAGTCTATGTCAAACCAAAGTTCGGGGTTAGTGTAACCGATTTTCTCTGGGAGGATTCCTAGTATACCATACTAAGAATATTAGCGTGGCCAAATAAATTATTTGTCCACTATGTAGTCGCAGCTACTTGTCCGCTGAAGATATCGAGGGGTGTTTTGTGAAACAGAATATGCAGTGCTGCAGAGGAAGCAGAGTGTAGGGCTTCGCTTATGCATCGACATGTAGTTCTTTGGACTTTGCCTAGTTTGCTGCAGTTGACTGCGTTGTCAGCAACCCCATAGGTGAGTACCCGTCTTATGACAGACATCTATAGCCAACGGGTTATGCGAGGTTGTAGGCCCCATTTGTTCCCAATGGCTTTCTTGCAAGAGAATAAAGCTACCGTAACTTTCTTGACCCTTTCTTGAATGCTATGTTTCCAGTTTAGTTTCCTGACAGAAATGAGACCCAGATATTTTGCTGTATCGGAGAAGACTAAGCTGGTACCATTGGGGGCTTACTCCAAATCCACAGCGATCTGACCAATGCAACGGGTTAATCTGTAAAGATTTAGTGGAAGGAGTTCTTTAATGATATTAAGATGCTTACCGGAGACGGCTATAGCAACGTCATCCGCATAGGTAATCATCCAGCTACCATGCGCTTCCAGGTATATCAGCAGTTCATTTACCACTAAGTTCCAGACAAGGGAAGAGATGACACCGCCTTGGGGCGTAGCTCTGCTGATACATCTTTTGGCAAAAACCCCAGCCAGTTTAGAGTTGATTATCCTGCTATTTAACATAAGACTGATCAGCTCCCCAAGTGAGTTGTGTGCCTGCAGAGTTGACATGGCAGTCGTGATTGCGGATGTGTTGACGTTGTTAAAGGCGCCCTATATGTCCAGGAAAGCGACCATTATGTAATCTCTATATTGTAGGGATCGTTCGGTGTGGCTAGCCAGAGAATTCAGAGCCGTGTCCAATGACTTTCCTTTAGAGTACGCATATTGAGCGGTTGACAAAAGTCTTGCATCAGTTTTAGCTCATATATGGGTACCAATCAGTCGTTCTTGAGTTATCAGAACGAAAGATGATAGACTTATAAGTCTGAGAGCATTTATCGGCTTTGGGAATGAAAATTACATTGACTTCTCTCCATGGCAGTGCTGCACAAGGTTTTTTAGATCTGTCAGCATTTGGCATTGCATTTAATAACGTCAGGCGAACAATTAACTCCCTCTCACTTTTAAGATTGTCCGGAGCCCTTCGTCGGGCTCATAAACTCGCAGTTGGTTTCTTGAAAGTTCTTCTTCTGAGGAGAAACTTTGACTTGCTTCCCCCTATTAAATTCAATTTCTCCAGTTGAAAGTATGTGGAATCCTTTCGACATTGCATCGCTGGTTTTTTAAAATAAAATTTTGAAGCGATGGAGGTCAAAATTAGGAGATGCAAATACCGAAACGGGACACATGCCACTTACGAGTTATATTAAGATTTACAATGGAGATATACACACCGGAACCTCGATTCTAAGATTACCAAGAACACGACATGAAGGTTTTACTTTGATAACCAAACATATTCAAATTGCAGAGTACTGGTTAAAGCAGCACATAAATTGAATGCCCCGTTTCCCCATTTTATATTCGTGGAAGTACATACGAGTATAATGGTATACCTCCGGGCTTATTGAGATTACTCTTACCTTTTCGGGGCCTACCTATGCAATGCAAACTCAGCTCATGAGGACAAACATTAGCCAAATCATTAGGTAGCAAACAAACAACCATCAGTTTACAGGAACATCTTTCCTGTTTTGCATACCAAGATTGAAATGCGATGTTTTTCTCTCATTCTACCTTTCCAAAAGACTGTCATGCACTGTCATGAAATGTAATATGAAGTAATCATACAAAAAAAAAATAAAAATAAAAAAAAATACCAACAGCCGACAACCAACAATGGAAATAAATTTTACGACCGAAATGTGATCATGTTTACTCGTAACATAGTCTACCAACCTTGAATAGGGTAGGTCAGAGGGGCTCACTTTTAATACTTTGGAATAAAATGTGTTATGAACAACAATAGCAAATGTAATCATGTGTATGCTAGGTAGAGAGAGGGCTTTAGTCAGATTACTGCCATTCGTTTATTCATAGCTTTTGGGGATTTTTGTTTTTATTTCTGCAGGTCTTGGGCCATGCCAACCAGGATGAATGAGAAAATTTTAATTAAAAAAAAATAATAAAACATCCGAGTGCCTATATTCATACATAAGTTGTGATCTCTTTTGTATTAAATTTACTTATCATATTTACGTACGTACATAATGCCAGAGCGCCTGGTAACTGAGATAGTGCCAGGGATTTCGAGTCAAAATCAGGGATAGTAGAGAAGTACAATTTTGGGTATACCATATTCCCAGAAACCCATTTAACAGAAGAAAACACTTGAATAAAGGGGTTGCTTTTTTCTTAAAAAGTAACGCAAGGTACCTCGAAACGTTTTTGTTATTATATGAGGTCCTTTGACGCATTTGAATGGCAAGCTTATGTTAATCTTGCAAATAAAAATAATAAAACACGGCTCCTTGCTAATGAGATTCTCATAAAACTCTCAAAACGTTTGCAACCACTTGGACAAAGAAAACCAATTCACAAAAAAAGACTCTGAATCTCCAGCTCTATCATTAACTTGATCTTCATCCTCAGAGTTCGAAGAATTTGGTACCCTGCTTATCTTTGTTCTGATTTTGAACTTTTGGCAACACAAGATGGTGCTGGGTTAACGCTGTGGTGCTTCTCTGGCCTGGTAGTACTGTTTTGTAGATAGGAACCGTCTCTTGAATTCGCAGGTGTGGTGTGTTGGCAGCAGATTCGGACACGTGATTAGTAAGTTAAATTCATATTTAATATGGAGGTACTTAATAAAAAACCCGCGGGGTCATATTAAAGGTGCTATAACAAGGCTGTATAAATATGCGCAGAACATTAATAGAGACAAAGATTTGGAAGCTTTAGAAATTCGTTCGCAACTTTTAGCTGGTGCACGGAAAGTCTTCTCCAACAACCGAAATGAACTTTTGAAACATCACTCGGAAGAACGGTACGGTGATCCTGAAGTTCATTTCGAGGCGGTGGAATTAAAGAATATTACAGCGAAAAGTGAGCTTCTGAATAATCTACTGCATGCGAAACTCTATATGGATTCAGCGTCGATTAGAAGTACTACACAACAGTGACAGGACAGAAACCATTATTGAATGTCATTGGTAGCCTTTGTAAAACTGGAGTGCGTAAAAATAACTGCAGTCAAGCTCGATGGTGCGCGTTGCAAAACACAGGAGAAAATATGTAGATGAGACATGTTTACAAAAATTACTCTGTTCATACCTACTAATGGAACTTCGTTTAGATCTTTATTTTTAGAAGAAACACTAGCCTTTGTAACTGCGTTTAAATAAAGCTGATATCTTGTTTGAGTCTTCACATATACAATTTCTAAGACCGTTCCATTTTTCTTGCCGCTGTTAATTTTTGAATTTGAGGTCATTTATCTTCAGAAAATGTGTAATAAACATAACGTTTTACTATTTTTTTTCCTGAAACCAACAATAGGAGAAAAAATCATCAACTAGTTCCTTAAAAGTTCTCAGAAAGAGTTAGGTTTGCGATATGAAGGCCTATTTCGAAAATTTACCAAACAAAAATGTTGTAAAGGATTAGAAAAAGAATAAATTCATCAGTACGCCAAGATTACAGTTGCTTAGAAACGCTATTTGCAATGTCTGCATTTACAAACTAAAAATATCCGAGCAGATGGAAAACAGCATTTGTCTCGTCCGTCCCTCAAAAAGGCGAATCTTCTTCTGCCACATCCTACAGACCCATTGCACTTACGTCCCTACTCTTCAAGGTCATGGAAAAGCTGATAAGTCATCAGCTCATGAAATATCTCGGAACACGGAAACTTCTCAATGACCGGTACTATGGTTTTCCTGGTAACAGGCCCACTGGTGCTTTGATGGCATGTCTGACCGAAAAGTGGAACCAAAGCGTACATCAATTTGTCGAAAGCAAGATAATTGCACTTGGTATTTCTAAGACATTTGACAGAGTTTGGCATCAGGCTCTTTTGTCGAAAATGCGTGCTTTTGCGATCGACGACTCTCTTCTTCAATGGATTAGAAAATTCATTTCGGAACGTTCAATTCAAGTTGCCTTGGATGGTATCAAATCTGACATTCACAAAATAAATGCTGATGTGCCCCAGGGTTCCGTTCTGTCTCTGACACTCTTTTTAATTTCTATCAACGATTTCTTTTCTGTTGCTTCTAATCTAATGATATTGACAGCATTACTATATAATTGGGGAACCACTAACAGAGTAGAATTTAATGCTTCCAAAACGCAATGCTATCTGCTGTCGTTAAAGCGAAATTTAAATACCCTGCCATTATCCATGGCACTTGCATCGTCGAAACCGATAAACTTCCTATTCTCGGTATGTGTGTCAATGAAAACTTACGTTGGAATTACCACACAATGTTGCGAAATGCCTAGGTTTCCTCAAACGATGTAAGATATACTTTACCCCCTCTGATCTGGCCCGCCGCATTCCGTCCTTTCAAACTTTCAACCGTAATACTGACTCGAGAACAACAGAAATATTCTCTTCCCTTCAGGGAATAGGTCGGTTCAAATTTTGTCACTAAACGCTCAATTGTTCGCCTATCTGCACCATTATTGTAACCAAATCTGGGATTAACGCTTATAAATGAATGACTACTATATATGAATTTTTATTAACAATTTGTATGACTTGTAAACGTTGTTGAAGCGTATATCTTTCCATGGTTAAATGGTAGACAGTCCGGAATGAAAATATGATATCCTTCAAAATATGGTATTTGAGCGCGTAAAATTGAGGCTCATCTTAAGTGGGCGACAAGTAATGGCTTTTCCATCGACGTCGAAACACTTGCAAATGGGTTAACATTTTTAGGGTCACGGCACACCGACGAAAAGACTAGCATATCGACAATAACTGAAACTAGTACACTGAAGATGAACGGGATCGTCGCACAAAAAAAATAGGTGAATAGAATATTTTGAGGAGTTGGTAACTGAAGAATCCCACACTGTACCTGGGCTTTCGCGCATAAAATTAAACAGCAAATTTTTATCAGGTTAAAGTTGAAGAAGGAATCGGACGTGGAGAACTCTGGACGTCTGAATGTTCCGGAGAACCAACATTTACTCTGATCACCACCTTGCTGCCGTCAAGGTGTGAATATGGATTTCCCAAGAGCTAAAACAAAGAAGATCTACTATGAGAAGTTATGCAATCGCAAGAGACCGCCAGAATCTTCGCCGAGCGCGATTCCCAAAATCTTTCAACAACGCCTATGCCACCAGCATCAAGTATTGAAGACCAGTGACAACGCTCACATCAGAGATGTAGCAGCTGTTGTGCAAGGTGTCATCCGACCACCACCAACAAACCCTGGTTTGATGAAAAATGCCGACAAGCATATGCAGCTAAACAACAAGCGTTTATAGCGGTGCTGGAACGAGGGCGGAAAGCTGATTATGAGCTCTAGGAGCACGAAATCCGCGCGGAGAGATTGAGAGGTTGTACTGCAGGAATGACGTACAGAATATCAACGAACAAGTAAAAAGAACTTGTCAATGCTAGAAGAACCGTACACAAACATGAAGAGATGAAGAAGGAAACTTCGTAGTAGAGTCACATTCAGTGCTGAGAATATTGAAAGACTTTTTCTTCAGACTGTATGATGGCGACAGAGCCAAACATCCCGCCGTCAAGCAGAACAGACCATCAACCTTATATGATGATAACCAAAATTTCCTTCCACCTGACCAAAATGAAGTAAGGATAGCAATATCTAAACAAAGCAGCTGGACCTGACCAGAATCTGGCCAGAAGAGGGTATGCCTGAAGAATAGAATCTCGGCACCGTTTTCCCGATCCACAAAAAAAGGGGATCCCTCAACTGCGCCAACTGTAGAAGTTGGTCCCTATCAGTGCGGTTTCACACCAGGAAAGCCCATAGTCGACCAAATCTTCATACTCCGTCAGATCCTAAAAAAAATCCGAAGTCCAAATCGATACGCACCATGTTTTCATCGATTTAAAGACCGCATTGATAGAACTTATAGAGACGAGCTATACGAGCTAAATAGAACCATTGGTATACCTGACAAACTCGTCCATCTGTGCAGAATGACGATCGAGAACGCTCGCTGCTCCGTCAAGGCCGGTAAAGAACTCTCCAAGCGTTTTCGTGAGTATTGAGGCGGAAGCGGCGAAGATGGGTTTAATGGTCAATGAGGGCAACACCTCAACAAGAAAGAACACCTAAAACCGACGACATCAGCAGTCGACCGACTTTGTCTACCAAGTCTCCGCTATCAATTCGGACAACGACACCAGTGCTGGGATCAAACGAAGAATAACCCATGCTCACCCCTGCTTTTTTTGCTCTGACCCTAAATAAGACCTTAATAATCCTATTAGTGCTATATGGTGCAGAGGCATGGACTTTATCAAAGCTGGATAAGGATCTCTGGGCTGCTTTGGGAGGAAAATTCTTCGGGCGATTTTCGGTCCGGTCTGCATAGACGTTGATTGGCGTAGAAGATACAACGACGAACTGTAGGTGCAGTAAAGTGACACCGACTTAGCCAGTGCAATGACTGAGGTGGCTGTTAAATGTATAGTAGATGGGCAGCAATGATCCGGATCGAAAAGTCTTCGAATTCGCCCACGATGGCGTGGAAGAACGCGACTCTGGTGGCGAACGCAAATGGAAGGGGACCTCACCCAAATTTCGTTCGTCAAAAATATTAGAAATTCTGTCTCATCCTCCATCCCAACGCTCATTTACTATAACATTCCAGCTGTCAGCTCTTTGGACAAGGCCAATCTGCTTGCTGCACACTTTGCGGCCAGCTCAACACTCCAAGATTGCCCTTTGTCTCCGCCTACACTTGAGTGCGTCGAATCTTTAATGGGACAAATTCATTTTCGCACTCGTGTAGTAGCAAGCGTTCCTAAAGATCTTAACATCTACAAATCAGCTCCCGCCTCCTTCTGAAGAGGTGTTCTTCCTTGCTGGCAAAACCACTGCGTAAGCTTTTTCATCAATCCTACTCCTTAGGACACTTTCCGAGAAGATGGAAAATAGCATTTGTCCAGCCCGTCACTAAAAATGGCGAATCTTCCCCTCTCTCCTCTTACAGACCCATTGCACTTACGTCCGTTCTTTCCAAGGTCATGGAAACGCTGATAGACCGTCAGCTTATGAAATATCTCGAAACACGAAAACTTCGCAATGACCGTACGGTCATTGGCCCACTGGTGATTTGATGGCAAGTCTCACCGAAAAGTAGAACCAAAACGTGCATCAATCTGACGAAAGCACGATAGTTGCACTTATGCTTCTAAGTCATTTGACAGAGTTTGGAATTAGGCTCTTTTGTCGAAAATGCGTGCTTTTGGGATCGATGACTCTCTTCTTCAGTGGATTAGAAACTACCTTTCGGAACGTTCAATTCAAGTGGCCTTGGATGGTATCAAATCAGATATTCACAAAATAAATGCTGGTGTGCCCCAGGGCTCCTTTCTGTCTTCGACACTCTTTTTAATCCTCATCAACGATCTCTTGTCTGTTACTTCTAATCCAATATATTCCTTTGCTGACGACAGTACTTTCTGCTTTTCATATTCGTTGCCGAACTCACGTCCCTGCTCTTCGGCTGTGGAACGGGAACGATAGTGTATGTTAAGCTTATAAATTCTGATATTAACAGCATAAATAATTGGCATACTATTAATGGAGTAGAATTTAATGCTTCTAAAACACAATGCTGTCTGCTATCGTCAAAGCGAAATTTAAACACCCAACCATTATCTATAATTGCCGAAGCTGATAGACATTGCATTCTCGGTATGTGTGTCAGTGACTACTTACGTTGGAATTACCACACATTCGATATTGTCAGAAATGTTACGAAATGTCTAGGTTCCCTCAAGCGATGTAAGAAATACTT
Organism: Volucella zonaria; assembly: GCA_963966105.1. Taxonomy (NCBI): domain Eukaryota; kingdom Metazoa; phylum Arthropoda; class Insecta; order Diptera; family Syrphidae; genus Volucella; species Volucella zonaria. The sequence continues at coordinate 9,789,568 of OZ014530.1, forward strand.
TTCACCTCCTGAGCTGGCCTCAATATATAAGGCATTCATCCGCCCAAAATTTGAGTACAATTCTCACATCTGGTCGGGTGCTCCTAAAACATCTCTGCAACTGCTAGATAGGATTCAAAACCGTGCGATAAAACTCATAGGTGATACGAATATCAGTCAGTCAATAGACACCCTTGAACACCGCCGTAATGTCTCGTGTCTCACTCTGTTTTATCGCTATTTCCACCACCAGCGCTCCATATAAATCGCCAGCATCATTCCGCCCCTTCAAACCTTCAACTGTAACACCGGTCTTGCTATCAATGCTTATCAGTATACCCTCATTCCCACTTTCGGACGTACTCTAAAATATCGTGATTCGTTCCTAAGCCGTACAACTCGCTTATGGAATGCCCTGCTTAGCTCTTTATCCTAGTCATTATAGCCTTCAAGCGTTTAAAACCAACGTTCACCGGTACCTATCTTTCTATCCTCCCTGATTTTCCTCCACCCTCACTGTGTGCAAGGATTTTAAGGCTAGTTAAATCCCTAGAGAGCGCGCAAATCATGAGAAAAAAAACATTATCGCGGCGGGCAATTGATGAATGCTCGCCGTGAGATGACACAGGCACCAAATTTCTCCTTCACAACTGCAAGCATTGCGCGCTTATATGGCATGTAGCTCCGTCTTTTTGCAACCACAGCTCGTATATATCGACATTGTCGAGCTCTGACCACAGAAATTTAGTTAACATCGCTCTATACCTGAGACCATTGACGGTAACCCTGTCTCGTTCCTCATTTCGAAAGAACTAGGGTCCGATGATGCCGCCGTGTCATAAACCGCACCAAACAGTCAATCTTTGTGGATGCATTGATGCTTGGCCGAACACTTGTGGATTTTGTTCGCTCCAGTGACAGCAATTTTGCTTGTTGACATAGCCGCTGAGCCAAAAATGGGCCTCGTCTGAGAATGTGATTTTTTGGCCAAAATTCCGATCTCCGGCCGACATTTCCAGCACCTAAATAGCGAGCTCACGACGTTACCTGTTGTCGTCCGGCTTCAATTCTGGTATCAGCATAATCCTATACTGATGTAGGCCCAAATCTAACCCTCTGGCGATGCCCAATTCAGCGCCGAATCGACATTTCTGCGTCTTCTTCGATTCTGGCCCCTACGGCGGATATATTTTCTTCATTTCGCACCAATCTCTATCTGGTTGGTGGCTTAAGATCCTAGAGAGTGTACTCACGAAGAAATTCACGGTGCGTATTTATAACCGAGCCGGAATTTCGGTAATTTCTCATTATTTCCGAATGTTCACGTAAGACGATGCATGATGAAATGGCAAACCTTACTGATTATTTGGACAGCTGGATGTCATTAGTAACTTTGACAGCTGCTGAAATATAACAAATGGAAAAACCTTCGATGCTAATTGGTCACCCGTTATTTGATTTTTTAAATGCGGCTCATACTTTGGGGGTAATCTAAGACGAGAATCTATTTGATGGTCGGTTTTAGTCCTCATGTTGTGCATTATTGCATCGGTGTTGGTCAACTGACTCGCATCTGTATAAACTAATTGATTATGTGGATATAGTAAGTCTATTTCTCAATTACCTTGATTTGTTTCGTAGTCTTCTGAGTACAATTTAATATTAATGGCATTAGCACTTTTCTTATAAAATCTACACTTACAAGCATATCGTAGGCTTTATTATTCAAGCTCATCTGGTACCATTTCATTTCATTTTACACTGTGGACTCATTCGTAACTCCTTAGGGACGTCAGTAATCATTATTTTAACTTTTTTTTTCCTTCCAATATCTCGAAAGAAGACCAATCCACATTTGAAGAGTTTAGAAGACTAATGGTCGAACCTGTATCTATCAATGTTTTGTACGTTTTGTCTTCAATTGTATGATGGCAAAAAATTGTATCTCCGAGGCCTAGTTTAGAAAATCTATCGGGTCTGCATTATTTATTTCTTGAGCATTTGAATTATTTGGGTTTTGTGCTTCGTTTGATGACACATTATTTAAATCCATAGGACATGGGTTTTGGCTACTACTCGTATTTCTACTGATGGATTGAAAGTGTTGTGTCTAAGCTGCCCTGATCTCTTGTTGAAAGTATTGTATTAACCGGATTGAAACTGCCTATTCCTATACTCGTATTTCTATTGTGTGCTCCTTGATTTTGACCATTGATGTTGGAAACCGATGGTCCTGCTGATTTTACATTTCTTCTAAAACCTTTTGTATTATTGCTTCCAGTGGAGTTAGTTTGGCTTATTGACCTAAATTGCCTTGAATTTAAATTTAATTTGGCATTTTGATTGCTGAATTCATGGTTGCGTACATTTGCACTGTCTGGGATGTAAGGATATAAAATTGTTCTTATTTTATATAATTCAAAATTCGGTTGCAAGTCTTCTTAAGGACTGAAACGAATAAAATCTGTAAATTTGGATACGAGCTATACTTCCGTATATGCGTAAAAATTGCAATACCATTTTGTACCCAAATTAGCCTGAATACTCACTAGTTTCAGTTTGTTATTGATTTTAGTTCGGTGCGGTTTAAAATATTTATAAAATATGAGTCAAGAGGAACGCCGTAAAATGATCATCGACAAATGGCTCGAAAATACTTCGCGTCCAAACCATTTCATTGCAAAAAAAATTTAAACATAGCACGCAGTACAGTGGATTCTGTTATTAAACGAGACGTTTGGAGACGTTGACAGTTAAGCGAAAACAGAAAAGTGGAGCACATGATACAAATTTGGACAGGAAAATAGTGGGTACCATCGTAAAAAAACCGGACTATGTCATCATGTCATCCAGAGATATTGCTCGGAAATGTGATACCAACCAAACAATGGCACAAAGATCTAAAAAACGTAACGGTCTAAAAACACGAAAAAAACAGAAAATACCAAAAGTTACTGAAAAGCAAAAAAAAGTCATAAAAACACGAGCCCGAAAGCTATACGAGTTGGTCGGCAACAAGAAAGCGTGCTTGGTTTTGGATGACGAAACTTATGTCAAAGCCGACTTTACTACTCTTGAAGGTGCTCAGTTTTACAACTCAATTGAAGCTGAGATTCTGACGCAATTAACAACATCGATTGGGATGGAAAAATTCGGGTCAAAATATCACGTTTGGCAGGCCATTTGCCAATGTGGACACAGAAGCTCATCGTTTATTAAAAAGGGAACAATCAAGGGAGAAGTGTACATTAACGAGTGCCTAAAAAAACGGATGATTCCTTTCTTAAATAAACACGAGGGTTCAACATTATTTTGGCCAGATTTAGCGTCAGCTCACTATGCTCATGCGACTTTGAGCTTTCTTGTTGCTAAAAATGTCGACTTTGTCCCAAAAGACATGAATCCACCCAATGTTCCACAGTGCCGTCCCATTAAAAGGTATTGGGCTTTGGTCAAAGCTAAATTGAGGAAAAGTGAGCAGTGTGCAAAGGACGTAAAAGATTTTAGTGCTAAATGGAAAAGCGCGTCCATAAAGATCACGGATGTAACTGTAACCAACCGTATGAAGGACATTCGAAAGAAGTTGAAGAAAGAATGGGAACCCAAATAATTTTTTTTATTTTTTGTAATTGTGAATGAATTTTGAAGTTTCCAAATTCCAGTCCTTAATAGATGTCCAGTTGGAATTTCTTTCATTCTCACTACTATGAACTGAGATATTGAGTTAACTTTTTCTTTGGAATTTGGTTCGTTATGTATTAACTTTTATAATACGTTATAGGATACTATTTACCTTCATTCAGTTTATCTTGCTGAAAATGCTGCTAAGCTCGTTGATGGACCCGAAATGTTGCACGAAATGATTCTTTACCTCCTGCAAGGTGGCTGGTTGGAGCTGCCAAATACATGTTTTCGCCTGGCCGGTGATCTTGAAGCTAAAAATGGCTTTGTAGGCCTCCGTTGTCCCTGCATCTTCAATAGATTCTAAGTGGTGTGCAATCACTGTCAGGAACTGAGTAAATTCCCTCTTGTTCGCTAAAAATGTTGGAAGGTATCCAATCTCTTTTTCCACCAGGATTCCCTCCCTCGTTGCTCTTGGATTTGCTGCTGCAGCTGTTGCTGTTGGCTCTGGCCACTGACCAAAGTGTTAAGCGCCATAACCATCGTTTCTAACATTTCACTTTGAAAAATTACTTTTCGTCTATTTTTATCGAAAAGTTCGCGGCGTGACTCCTTTTTCTCAATTATGTTTTGTTTGTTATTTTGTACAACTTTCTTTCCACTTCAAGCTTAACCTCGATCACTGAGTCCTCTTTCTACGAATGGGATCCTGCCGAATGCGCCAGTTATAATTTTTAATTAAATAAAAACGAAATAAGGAAAGACAGAAAAACACACAGAGCAATTTCTTTTGGCAACTTTACTCTGATCTTTTTCATTTCAAACAAATTATGCTCTCAGTTTACTCCTACACAAGATACAAATACTCCATCGCGGCTCATGTTACTCAAACGGAGTTCGCAGTATAACGAATGTATAGGGTGAGCCAACAGCTGTTGTAAGCGACCATCCGATGGTCGAAATTATCGATGACTTTTTGAAGAATGAGTGGGTCAATGGCCGCAATTTCAGGTTGGATGTTGTTTGGGAATTAAAAAGAACAAACTATTAATCTAATCTACAATTGATCAAACGTAATTTAATTTTTTTTAATTTAATTTTGGTGGGGGCTTGGCTTAATACAAGCTTAATCTAACTTAAAAACTAACAGAAAGGCTTATGAGCTAGTGACCAAGGAAGTGATGGAGGAGATCTTGTTTAAGACGAGGAGTGCTCAGGTGGAAATGAAAAAGGGAGAGGTTTGAGTTGACCTTTCGGAGCATTCGGGAGATAGGTTCGTTGGAGCCATAAGAGGTGCGGTGGATCGGTAGATAGAAGAGACGAGGACAACGTAGATTGCGGGGGTTGGTATTGAAGGAAATGGAGTTCAAAATGGATGCACAGTCGATGGAACCTGAGAGAAGACGATGAATGAAAAGAACGTCAGCAATATTCCTAAGTTCTTCTAACGAATTCATATTTAGAAGTTTGAGGCGGTCTTGATAGGGAGGTAAGATTAAAGGGTCTTTCCATGGCAGGCCACGGAGGGCAAATCGGAGGAATCGACGTTGAATACCCTCGATTCGGGAAACATGAACCCGGTGAAAGGGGAACAAAGCTTGACTGGCATACTCAAGGCGAACAAAGGTAATATAGAGAAATCTGGTTACATACGGGTTGGAAAATTCCTTGGACCACCGTTTAATAAAGCCAAGTGATGAGTTGGCTTTGAGGATCATCTTATCGATATGCGAACGGAAATTAAGCTCACTGTCGAATAATATGCCAAGGTCTTGGAAACACTGAACCAGGGGAATTAGTTGACCATATAGAAAATAAAGTCGGGGAGGAGACGGGTTGCATTTACGTGAGAAGGTTATAGATTGACATTTGGCTATATTAAGTTCTAGGCCGTTTTTGAGGCACCAGATTGAAAACCGATCAAGGTCTTCTTGATGAAGGGCAGAGTCCTGGGGAGAGGAAATAGATTTAAAAAATGTTGTGTAGTCAGAGTAAAGGGAGACGGAGGAGTGCTTAATGACACTCTCAACATCGTTGATAGTAAGAATGAAGAGAAGAGGGCCAAGATGACTGCCTTATGGAACTCCAGATGAGGCCAGGAATGGAACAGAAAGGGCGGATCTAAAACGAACACTATAATATCAGTTTACCAGGTAAGAAGAAATCCATTTTAAAAAGAGAGGCTCAAAGCCGAGAGCAGACAATTTGAAAAGGATCAATTTATGAGATATCTTATCAAACGCTTTAGTGAAACCAGTTGCGATAACATCGATTTCTTTGCCATTTTCTAAGGCTGAGAGTGCAAAAGACACGAATTCAACTAGATTTGTGGTAGTTGATCTACCTTTTAGAAAACCATGTTGTCGGGGTGAAATAAAAGGCTTGCATTTAAAGCTTCACGCTTCGTATAAAATGCTTTCAAAGAGTTTGGGTATATGAGAGAGTTTAGCAATGGGACGATAATTGGTAACTTCATGCTTAGATCCCTTTTTGTGAATCGGGATTATAAAAGAGGTCTTCCAAATCTGGGGAAATTCACCCTGTGTAAGCGATAGACGAAAAAGGTAGGAAAGGGGTAGAGACAGGTTGAAGGAGCGTTTCTTAAGAAACATGGCGGGGAGTCCGTCTGTGCCAGGTACAAATTCATCCTAAAGATTTTGTAACTTTTCTTCAATAACTGCAGGATCGAAATTTTGAGTGAGAAAGGGACCAATAGAGAAATTTCGTAGATAATTGAAGTAAGAGGGATCTGGTACGAAGGAGTTGTTGGCAAATGATTGCTTGAAAAATGTAGCAAAAAAGTTGGCGATGGTAGGAGGATCACATGAAGTTTTGGTTTCGAAAGCGAGGGAGGAAGGATAACCATCAGTCTTACTTTTGCAATTGACAAATTGAAAAAAGGACTTGGGGTCATTTATGAGATTGGTTTGCGCACTATTCAGGTAGCGCTGATAGAGAGAGTTATAGAGTTCAATTAAATGAAGATATGTACCTAGATAATTTGAATAGTCGGAAGAAGAGTGGGTGCGAAGGAAAACCGCCCATAACTTGTTTCTTTTGTTTCGTAGAGAGCGAAGTTTACGGTTATACCAAAGAGGGGATGTAGAAGAAGTTTTATGGCGGGAGTAAGGCACATAAAGGGAGAATAGTACATTACATTGTATCTAATCAATTGTCAACAAGTTTCTTGTATAACACATTTCTAATATAATTTTTTGTAATTCGCCTGCTTCTAATCTTTGTTTTGTGATTCGTGATTCAGCTAGCAGCGAGTGAAGACTCTGTTCTTTTGCATTGCACACAGTAACACATTGGTACACAGTAAAGATTAAATTTAGAACACTAAATATTTTTGAACACAAATCAAAAACTATTTTTTCACATACATGTACATTTTCAATTAAACACCCAGTAAAACAAACATTAAACAACAGACACACACCGTATATACATCTATTCATACCATCTTGATCAATCCATCAGTGCTTCCAGCGATTTTTTCGTTACTTCTTCTCGGTTCCTGCGATTTTTCCAATCCAGACATCAGGCAAGTGAATGGCGTTCATCAAATGAGCCGAGACCATAAAAACCACGTCGTTTTCAGTCAAAAAAGAAGGCAATGCTCACGGTTTTCATGGGTTACAACCTTGTAGTGCATCATGAATTTTTGCCAGAAGGCCAGACAGTAAACAAAGAGTATTATTTGGGCGTTATGAGGCGTTTGTGTGAAGCAATTCGCCGAAAGAGACCAGAATTGTGGACTGAACACTTGTGGATTTTGCACCATGATAACGCACTGTAGCACAGTGCCATCATTATTCGTAATTTTTTGACGAAAAATGCAACAAATACCATCCAACAGCCACCGAATTCACCCGATTTGACTCCCTGTGACTTCTTTCTGTTCAATCGAGTTAAAAAAGCACTACGGGGAACGCGTTTCAGCAGCCGAGAGGAAGTAGTGGAAAAATCGCAGGAAGCACTGATGGACATACCGAAAACCGAATATAAAAAATGTTTCGAGCGCTGCCATGAGTGTGATGCAGTCGATGGGGATTACTTTGAAGGGGGCAATATATGTAGATTTAGATGAATAAACTTGTAATTTTAATTTTCTGGATAAATTCCGGGAACTTTTTGATCTTACATTAAATTATTGGTCCTCCTTGAAGCCGAATTGATTATCACATCATGATGAGATGCTGCGTGGAAGATCGATATCGATATCGGTAATCGAAAGATCAAAGGCACCGTAAGTGCGGAATCAAATATATTACTACACATATATTTTTTGCATGTGATATACAGGTACTTTGACTAAACTGTATCATCGCGCGTCATATTACCGGTGCAACGTGAGTGCTCGCATATTTAATAAATTTCAATTGACAGTTATGCCGGCTTTACGAATTTTTTTGTAAACTTTTAATAGACATTCAACTTCGGTTTTTCTATTTTTCCCTTTCACCTAAAACGAATATTGTTTTTGGAAAACGTGGTCGTGCTAAGGGTTGCCTTAGAATTTGCGGAATCCATGATACGACACCTCTTTCGTCGTTAGAGATTCGTTTGCTTAAATTAGACGAAACGCGGTTTGAGTTTAAGTGCTTAGAAGACAAATATTATGAATTCGCCGCGAAAAGTGAATACGAAGATTCTGAACCACAATTTGCCGAATATGAGACCAAATATTTTAAAGCTCATTCTGCAATTTCAAACGCGATTCGCTTAAGAGATGCTACACAACCGTCTACTTAAAGTTATCGCTGAAGAATCACCAATGTGGTCCGTTGCAAAATTAAACATCTCGTCAGTCAATTGAACATATTTCAGATCCGAATTCAAGTCCTAGTTCTATACTATCGTTGCAGATACTGACAAACCACTCGCTTAAATCCAATCGTCGTTGTTCATCTCTTCTTCCCACCGCTGTTGTTAGGATTCAAGATAGACAGGGAAATTTTCATGATTTTAGTTTATTACTCGATTCAGGATGTCAAGTCTCATTCGTTACTGAAAGAATTTTTCAGTGCCTTGGTTAAACGATTTCGAATCCCAATCATCAGAATTGCTTCAACATCTGCAGGTGTTGCAAACGGACTTGTTAACATAAATCTAATTTCTCGTTATAACTCGAACTCACTTAATATCGATTGCTTTGTTCTGCCGAACATTACTCCGTCGCTTCCACTATTCACAATGAAGCAAATAACAATTAAATATTCTTCACTCGAGCTAGCTGAGCCGAGTTAATAAATAAACCTGGACCTATCGATATTTTAATAGGTGCTGACAAGGTCTTCAGCACCATCAAAGGAGAATCAAGCTCAGATATAGAAACGAATCTTACCATAACTCCCACCATTTTCGGATGGGTGATTTCTGGAGAAGACTCTCGATTTTCAATTCATAGTAAAAAGTTAAATACCTTTTGCACCCATATGGACTACAGCCAAGAATTTGATCTTGAACGGTTTTGGAAGCTTGAAGAGATTTCAAGTGAACCGCCGTTATCTTTTGAAGAGCACCTTGCAGAAGAAAGCTTTGCTAAAACTCACATCCGACCCTTAGATGGTAAATATGAAGTGGAGCTACCATTCAAACCTTCGAAAAACCTTGAATTTGGAGACTCATTTAACACTGAAGATTCAAATTCAGGATCATGATCTTGGTCATATGGAAGAAATTCCAAAGGAAGAAACTTTTAGCTCAGTGTCTATGCCACACCACGCAGTCTTTAAAAATGAAAGCAGCACAACATAGATCACGATTGCTTTTGATGCATCTGCAAAATCAAATCACTCATTGTCCTTAAATGAACTAACATACTCCTCGTTGGGCCTACCATACAACGCGATATCTTTTCACTTTGCCTTCGTTATCGTCGTTATTTGTATGTTATGTCAGGAGATATTGAAAAAATGTGTAGACAGATTCTAATATCTCGAAACCACGCCAAATTTCAAATCATAGTTTGGGGCCAAAATCCAGAGGATCCTATAAAACATTACAGACTGGTAACAGTGACTTACGGGACGTCTGCAGCACCTTTCTTAGTAGTCCGTACTCTTAAACAATTAGCTATGGATAAATCATCGACACATCCTCTAGCATCAGAAGTTTTATTAAATGATTTCTATGTGGATGATGTCGTAACGGGTGCCAACAATGTGGATGAGCTTATCACCCTTCAGAAAGAGTTAGTAGAAGTCTTAGAATCAGCAGGCCTGCATCTACGGAAATGGGCCCCTAACTGCAGATGATCAAAGAGAAGTTTCCCCAATCGATTTCGAAGAATTTAAAACAGTATTAGGGCTGAAATGGTGTCCATCTGCCGATAGTTTCTCCTTTAAAGTCAACTTGAGCACATTAAAGGCTTTTACAAAACGTCGCATACTTTCGGACGCGTCACGCATATTTGACCCTTTAGGTTTTCTTTCGCCGGTCATAATTGGAATCAAAATTTTGATTCAGGAACTGTGGAGAAGTAAATTAAAGTGGGATGAGGAAATCCCCTTTGAATTAGCTCGTCGGTGGGGTATTATTAGAGATGAGCTCCACATCATGGAATCAGTATCAGTTCCAAGACTAATGATTACAAATATGTGCAACTGGGAGCTTCATGGATTCTCTGATGCATCCATAGGCCCATGACTATAGAGATTTATCATCTGTATCCTTTTTACATGCACTGGATCATTTTGCCTCACATCGAGGCAAACCAAATGAAATATGGAGCGAAAACGGCACAAATTTTCGCGGTGCTAAGCGTTTGGTCAACGAGATGCATAAACTCTTATGCAATCAGCAACATAATTCCATCATTATAGATCATCTTTCCGAGAATAATATTCAGTGGAAATTTATACCACCTTCCGTACCTCATTTTGGAGGCTTATGGGAGGCTGGTGTAAAGTCAGTCAAGCCCCACTTGAAGCGCGTCATAGGAGACACAAAACTAACTTATGAAGAGATGTACATTTCTTAAAGATCTAGTTAAAATTTGAAATGGATTGGTTGAAAACTGGTCAAGTTATGGGTGCGGCCAACTTGAAAAATGCAGTTTTGAGATAATCGCGTTTAAAACTTTTAGTTATAGTCATGAACAATTTTGCAATGCCTTCAGTCCGCGATGCCTGCACCATATAAGTGGCCTTCTAGATTAATTTCTTGCTCTTGCTTTTATTTTCTATTGGATTTTAATGCGATCCTCCACTCTTTTGTAGCTTCAGACAACCATCTTTCTGCAAGCTTTATCCAACACAGTTTTACCACTAGAAATGGATTTTGCGGCCAATGCCCACACAATCGAACTAAAGCTTTCATTACAATTTTGAGTATAGCCACCGATGCATCGAGTAAGAAGATAGTCTCTTGTCAATTCTTCGTAGACTGGCTAAATTAGCTTCATACACTTCAATGGGAAGAGCTGGCTTATGTTTGCATGCAGCCAAACTATTTGTAGCTTTAGCATTTTGCCGTAAGTACCATGAATCCCCTCCTATCGGACATTTATCGTGCTGCGGTTTTGCATCAGTAGATAATTTATTATCGACTGTAGCCCATGTTTTCAACTGAATCACAGTTTCTACGAATGGCTAATCCATAATAAAATAGAGAGTTCGTCTATTAAGTAGTTTTCCCGTCAATTTGCCCCGTCCACCGAAGGCGAGTACCCTTAAAAGTCTTAGAATCATCGTCACCAATATAATGGGTATATGGTAGGTGTAGCTTTTGCACCTTTTTGACGACAATACACTTTGCCACTCATTATAAAAACAAACAAAAAAGCACAGTTAGTACAATTAGCGATAAAAAACAAACGTTCCTCAAATAGCGTCCTTCTCGAATGTATCACTCTTTTTTTTATAAACTAGCGCGCGCTCAAGGGGTTAACGTACCCTTAAAATGTTTGCACACAGCACGGGCGAAGGAAATTTAGGGAGGAACGAAGGATAGGTACCGATGTATGTTGGTTTTATATGTCTGAATGTTATAATGACTAGAAAATAGAGAGCTCGGCAGGGCATTCTACAAGCGAGTTGTTCGGCTTAGGAACGAATCACGATATTTCAGAATATGTCAGAAAGTGGGCTCGCGGGTATACTGATGAGCATTCATAGCGAGACGTGTGTTACGGTCAAGGCCTTGAAGAGGCGGAATGCTACTGGCGATTTCAATGAAGTATTGGTGGTGAACACAGCGATAAAACAAAGTGAGACAGGAGACATTACGTCGGTGTTCAAGGGTGTCTTTTGACTGATCGATATTAGTATCTCCTACGAGTTTTATCGCACGGTTTTGAATCCTATCTAGCAGGTCCAGAGATGTTTTGGGCACACCTGACCAGATGTGTGTATTGTACTCCAATTTTGGGCGGATGAATGCCTTATATATTGAGGCCAGATCAGAGGGGGTAAAATATTTCTTACCTTGGGGAAACCTAGACATTTCGCAACATTTTTGACGACATTGAATATTTGGTCATTCCATTGTAAGTTGTCACTGACATACATACCGAGAATGCAATATTTATCAGCTTCGACATTTATAGATATTGGTTGGGTGTTTAAATTTCGCTTTAACGATAGCAGACAGCATCGTGTTTTGGAAGCATTAAATTCCACTCTGTTAATTGTCCCCTTAACATACGCTGCCGTTCCCGTTCCACAGGCCAAGAGCAGGGACGTGAGTCTGGCAACGAATATGAAAAGCAGAAAGTACTGTCGTCAGCAAAGGAATATATTGGATTACAAGTATCAGAAAAGATATCGTTGATGGAAATTAAAAAAAATGTTGGAGACAGAACGGAGCCCTCGGTTACACCAGCATTTATTTTGTGAATATCAGACTTGAAACCATCCAAGACAGCTTGAATTGAGCGTTCCGAAAGGTAATTTCTAATTCACTGCAGAAGAGAGTCATCGATCTCAAAAGCACACACTTTCTACAAAAGAGCCTGACGCCAAACTCTGTCAAATGCCTTAAAAATATCAAGTGCAACTATCTTGCTTTCGCCAGATTGATGTACGTTTTGGTTCCACTTTTTGGTGAGACATGCCATGAAATCACCTGTGGACCTGTTGCTAGGAAAACCGTACTCCCGGGTCATTAAGAAGTTTCCGTGTTTCGAGATATTTCATGAGCTGATGGTTTATCAGCGTTTCCATGACCTTGGAAAGAAGGGTCGTAAGTGCAATGGGTCAGTAGGAGGGGAGAGAGGAAGATCCGCCTTTTTTAGGGACGGGTTGGATAAATGCTATTTTCCATCTGCTCGGAAAGAGTCCTAAAGAGTAGGATTGATGATGTGCCAGCACAGTGATATTGCCAATATATTTTCCCCTAGCTACAATAGAAAAACAGTTAAAGGGTCGTGTTCAGAACTCCATGGGTGTGTTGGGATTCCAGAGTATAGATGACGGAACAAGAAATTTAAATATACTGACGGCTGCTTTCATAACCACTACGAGGCAACTGGTGCCGTATCTTTGTATTCAGGGCTTTTATGAAGGACCTGGTTCCACAGATTAGCTGTTGCGCTTGGGGGTGACTTCCTCACCGGGAAGAAAAACTGTTCGGAGGCAACCAACATCCTCAGATGCGGACAGATAAAATATTCAGAGAAGCTACTTCTGATGTCTATGATGTCTGAAAACAAGGAAGACTTCTTGGAAAGAAAAAAAAAGCACGAGACACACGCGATCGGGGGAATGGAGAGATTTTACCGCAAGAATGACATCCGAAGGTTTATCAGAAAATAAAAGAAAGTGAGAATAGAACCCTGGAAAGATTAACATGACAGAGCGATCCACGAACATGACAGAGAATTAAAGTAGCAATATCTAAGCTAAAGTCTAAAAAAGCTGATGCCACAGAGGGAGCGTTTTCTAAGCTATTTAAAGCTTCTGGAACGACCTCGTTGGGAGCATGCGCCAGCTATGGTCAGCTCTTACCAGATATGATCAAATGAAAGCATGCTCGACCCCTTGAATATTATTGGAGGTATTAGAGAAGGCAACGCGTTGTTGTGAGTACTGAGGCGGAGGCGGGAAATCTAGAGGAAAACAAGTATTTCCTGTCATCAGAAAAGGATGCACACCACTGACCGACGATTTAGCCAGCATGTCACGATTAGCAGTTGTAACCTCGAGGTAGTTGAGAACTTCGTCTATCTTGACTCCGCTGTTACAAGCAACAACTGTCAGCACAAAATTACCCTTGCCAATCCCTATTTCATTGGGTTCAGGAGGAAATTGAGTGGCAGAGCCCTCTCTCAAAAGACCAAACTGCCTTTATATGTACGAGATCCTAATAATAATCCAAGTCCTACTCTATGGCACAACGTCTTGTGCTTCGTCAAAAGTGGATGAAGACGGACTCAGCCGTTTCGAAAAGAAATACTGCGAGTGATTTTCGGTTCCATTTTGGAATGGAAAAGGAACTTCATTAATGAACTGCTCCGGAATGTAGCGCCATATTCATAGGTAAGGGAGTAAATGACAAAACAAGCCCGGTTTTGTTTGAACATTTTCTGACCTCAGCTGACAGTTCTTGAGATGTGGTTTCAACACATTGTTCGCGTCACAATGAGGCCATTGAAATACATTTCTGACGACCCACGTAGTCTACTGTTCGATATTAAATTATGCGTTGCATTCACAAATAAGGCAAACCGATATCATGTCCCTCAAACATGGTAAACTTACGAAAAAAAAAAGAAAACAACCAAGTGTCTCTTATAATGCAAAGTTTATCTTGACGTGTTGAAAGGCCACACTTCTCTAGGCAATTTGGTTACGATTTTTAATGTATCAATTATTGTTTGATAATCTTAATGTGCAAATTCACAAATAAGTACTTAAATCAATTTAAGAGAGCAGCTGTGAACATAAATAACTTTTATGGGTTTTTATTACGCACAACAAGTGATAATAATGACTCCGCGATACCAACACAATCGTACCATAGATACAAACTGTGTGGTGTCCCGAACGATGTGGCTTTATGTTGCTTTCCACTATAAAGGCATGCTCGTCTCCATTCATGTGTACACGTACACATCCCTACGTAAGGCGAAAAAACATAGATTTATTAAGGGTCTTGTTGAGGAGGGGTGGAAAGAAAAAAAAAGATAGAACAGTTGATGGTTGTCTTAAGAGGCACTTTTCACTTTAGATTAACAAATGTCGTGTATCTTTAACACGCGACAACAAAAATTAACAAATTGCAGAAATTCCACATATACCAAAACAAATATTTGAATCCAATTTCAGACAATGGAATCCTTCCTGTCAACGCTACACCAACATCCGTCATTCAAAAGCTTGAACTCCTTCACGACAACAACCCACATCTACTCGTATCCGTATGTTGGTGCAAGCAAAGCAAAACTACGAGTAGCATCTCTCAGATACAGTGTGTACAAAAACCGACTCAATTATTTGTAATGATTACGAAAATGAAATGACACCTATGGCGAGAACTGAACTGTCTTTATTAGATTTTTCCTGACAGTCCTGCATACGGAAAATGTCATCAATTGGTTTGAGCCCAAAAGCTGTTTCCCTTCAAGGATAATTCAACCAAATGGAACGAAAATAAACCAAGACGAGAAGGAAACCAAAAGGGAATCGAGAGAAAAACCATTCGAAAGAAGAATAAAATCTTTTTTTTTTTTAAGATGAAATCAAAATATCAGAAATAAGTTCTACAGCCCGTACGAAATATGGTAGTCGCTGAGGCAAAGGCAGAGGCAGCAACGGCGGTGGCGGCGGAGACGGCGGCAACGGCGACCGGCATTGTATCAGTAACAGTAGTGCCAGTCGAAAGAAGGACATCGTATTATTAACATAAATATTCAATAAGTATAAAAATGGATTACCATTGCCCCTACAGCTTCAAGTCAGTGAATTCATTTGCCTTACTCTGTCAGAAGAAAAACGAAAATCAGAAGCAAAACAATGATAAGTGGCAGCACCAAGTCGCATGGATATGTTTTTGGATACTTGTCGGCGACTGAGGCAATGTTTGTAGGGGTTAGGTCACTTTGGAGGCCGTAAAAATAGGCTTTTTGTATTTTTTTTTTCAGGAAAAATATAAAATAAATCGAGTTTACAAAGGTAGAAATTTATTGCACACATGACTGACTGTAAAACATAATTTTTTTAGAACAATTTATTTTAAAATGTCGCCTGCTCAGCGCTTCTCACATGACCCCTCTTTTTTGGAAGGGTCTACTACGGCCGTACCAACAGCTCCTGTAAATTATGAATTATGATCAGTCACTAAATTTGTTTTCATTCTACATAAAAAGAGCTAAAGAAGTTGGAAGAGTTTTTTCTGATATATTAATTCATCAAATTTGCAGAATTCGCAGAAAAATCTCCAGAAAATTGTTAATAACAAATGAACTATACCATATAAAACAAAAGTCTATTTACTTATTTAGACAAGATATTTTTAAAGATCTAGTTAAAATTTGAAGTGAATTGGTTGAAAATTGTTCAAGCTATGAGTGCAGCCAAGTTAAAAAATGCGATAAACGCGTTCTGCACACTTTGCGGCCAGTTCAACACTTCCAGATTGTGCTTTGTTTCCGCCTACACTTGAGTGTGTTGAATCTTCAATGGGACGAATCCACTTTCGCACTCGTGTAGTAGCAAGTGTTCTTAAAGATCTGCTGGTCCAGATGGTATATCTTCGCTCCTCCTGAAGAGGCGTTCTTCCTCGCTGGCAAAACCACTGCGTAAGCTTTTTCATCAATCCTACTCCTTAGGACTCTTTCCGAGAAGATGGAAAACAGCAACAGCAGACGGGCTGGACCCGTCCCTAAAAAAGGCGAATCTTCCTCTCTCCCCTCCTCCGCTGATAAACCGTCAGCTCATGAAAAATCACGAAACGCGAAAACTTCTTAATGACCGGGAGTACGGTTTTCGTAGCAACAGGTCCACTGGCGATTTTTTCTAAATGAAATGTCTTTCGAGCGGGGCTGGGAGTTGAACACCGAACCTTCCGATTTGGAAGCAAGTCCACCACCACTTGAGCCACTGCCACCCACATGTCTCACCGAAAAGTGGCACCAAAGTCTACATCAATCTGGCGAAGGCAACATACTAGATGGAGTGAAAAGTGACCTCCTTGGGAATTAAAATTTTTTTTTTTTTTAAATGTTTTTTTATATTATTCAATATAGTCCCCTTTTAGTTTGACACACTTATTCCAGCGATTTTCCAACTTCTCGATCCAGTCCGAAAAGTAATTTTCCGGATCCGTGGCGTCGATAATTTCCTCGCGTGAGCTGAATTTTTTAATGATGAGCCATCTTTTGAAGTTTGGGAAGAGATAATAGTCCGAGGGATCCAAATCCAGTTACTTTTGGCGTCCGCCCGATTCCGCATCAGCAAATCCAAACACTCTTTCGAAGTGTCGTCGCCTTCGTGTTTTTGGTCATTCGCGGCCCCCAGCTGCATTATAACTTTTTCATATGCAGAATACTGCCCAAAATATGGCGTGTGCGCTCAGTACTAATCTCTGTGGTATCTGTTAGCCCACGCACCTTCACTTTCCCGTCAGCCAACACCATTTCATGTATTTTTCTGACATTGTCCTCTGTAACCGCATCGGATGGCCTGCCGCTGTGGACTTGATCGGTAGTGGAGTTGTGGCCACCACGAAACTCTCGAAACCAATATTTGACGGTGTAATCTGACGGAGCATTAGTCCCATAATATTTATCCAACTTTTCTTTTGTTTCCTTCGCCGTTTTGCCTCTCAAAAACTAATGTTTTATGAGAGAACGAAAATCGTTTTTGTCCATACTCAACATGATGCCAAACACGTCAACAACAATCAGCTGTCACAACAAAACTAAAGAAATTTGGCATGTCTGCCTAAATATGAACGGGCTTCAAGCACCATAACTTTTTGGCGGTAGCAGCGCATTCTGGCGGTCAAGGAGGTCACTTTTCACTCCATCTAGTAGTTGCACTTGAATTTTGTACGGCATTTGACAGAGTTCGTCATCAGGCTCTTTTGTCGAAAATGCGTGCATTTGGGATCGACGAGTCTCTTCTTGAATAGATTAGACATTACGTGGTGGAACTTTCAATTCAAGTTGTCTTGAATGGTTTCAGGTCTGATGTTCACAAAGTAAATGCTGATGTCCCCCAGGCAAATTTTCTGTGAGAAAAAAGTGTTCAGGTCTTCCTTGATGCACGCTCGGCGGCCAAGGAGAACTGTTGGAAATAGTTCGGGACATAGTGTTGTAGGGTAACAAATGAGCGCGGCCTTGACTGTGCGATGCCATCTCTCTAAGAGGCCGTTCAATTGAGGTCGATAAGGTGTTGTGTGGATTTTGTTGGCTCCTATCATGTTTGCAAGTACTGTGAAGAGCCTCGACTCGAACTGCCTTCCCTGGTCTGTCGTGAAAGTTAAAGAAGAACCGAATTACGTAATCCAGTTCGTGTAACAGGCAATGGAGACTGTGTTAGACGATGTCAGCGAGTGATGCTGCAACAGGCCAGCGTGAGAACCTGTCGATCATTGACATTTGGAAGCTCAATGATGTTAAGATGGATGTGATCGAAGCGGTTGTCAGGTACCAAGATGTGCATTGGCCTATTGTGGTTGTGACATTTTCGTGTCCAGCGGAGATTCCAGGCCAGTTGAACTTTTATTTGAGTTTACGAGCTGGGATGAGCGAGACCATGCACGACGTGGAAGGAAGCCCTAACGGTGGAAGAAACGCTGTTCTTGCACTTTTTGAGGGCAATTTCTGGGTCTGGCGACCATTAAATCTTGCGCTTATCGCGTTTTTTTGTGTTCTTGAGATAGCTATTGAGTAGTGCTTGAATCTGCGCAGCGTGTGGAATACAACGGCGGTAATAATTTACCATTCCCAAGAAACGCTTTAGGTCCGTGATGGTTTTCGGCTTTTGGTAAGATAGGATGTATTGGACTCTAAATAAACCACTTCTTCTTGGCCCCATTGGCACTTACTGGGATTGATAGTGAGATGATTGTCGCTTGGAAAATTGAAGATCGGCTCCAGATGGTGTTTGAGTTGATGTTGGGCTTTCGAGAACTCAATGATGTCATCAATATAGAACGCCCCAAAAGAAAGATTTTTCAGAAGATTGTCCATGTGCCGTTGGAACGTCTGCGTGGCATTTCGAAGCAGAGGTGGTATTCCCAAAAATTCGTACAGACCAAACGGTATCGCGACGGCCGTCTATTGAATGTCTTCGTGAGCTACAGGTATTTGGTGGTAAACTCGCACCAAATCGATGGTCGGAAAGATGGTGCATCTTGGCAATTTTGGAGCGCATCGTCGATGTGCACGGTATCGGTATCGGATAGCGATCAGGAACGGTTTGCTTGTTAAGACGTCTGTAGTCGCCAGTTGAGCGCCTGCCTCTCAGTTTCTTAGGCACCATATGCAAGGGGCTAGCCCACTGGCTACTAGATGGTCGTATGACACCGTGGTGTAAAAATTGTTCGAAGTCGTCTTTGGCTGCCTTCAGCTTGTCGCCGGCGAGACGTCGGTGACGTTCCGCAACCGATGGACCGGTGGTGGCAACGTAATGTGAGATGGTCTGTTGTTCTTAATATATTTTCAGAGCCGTTGAAGTTGGTGATGCCAGTCGTGTGCCAGGTTGTGAACATTAACCTGACTTGCTGCTGGAGATCTTACTCACTGATCAAGAGGATTGAGAGTGATCAATTTGGTGAGTGAACGGATGCATTGAAATAGCATTGGATGTGGCTGGTTTGGCTAGTTTGGCAGGTGATGGTTTTTGCCTAGGGTAAGTTAACTCGACCATGACCGTTGGGCTGGGTCCATTCTCCATGCGCCGGAGGCCAGCTCCTCAAAATTGGTGCTCGAAAAATCTTCAAAAAAAAACTCAGTACGTTTGGTGGGAGCAAAGCGAGCCATCTGACACATTCTCCGAGATCTTTCCGCCAGCGAGGCTTCTCATCTGTCTGAGAAGTTGAGATGGCTTCTTACCATCTAACTCGAGTTCCGTCAAAGTTGTGGTAGGCGATCTGCTGAATCGGTGAGACGATTTAAAAAATTAGCCCACTGGGTATCATACTTATCTCTGATTGGGGGAGCTCTAAGAATGTCTTACACCTCTTGTTGTGTATCAGATCCCAGAGCGCTGACTAGCAGGCAAGCGCATTTAGTTATTAGCAATACACCTTGGCCTGGTATAAGTAGATAGCAACATTGTTCTACTCCTATCGAAACCCAATTCTGTGCAAAACCAATACTTGCGCTGTCAGTATGCGAAAACCGGTCCAAATAATAATAAAAAAGAAAAATACTGAAACTCATAACTGAGGGTTTGTCGGAGTTTATTTGGGGGTAGAAATTCGTAGTGGCAACCGTTAATAATAAGCAAACGTAGAAGTTATGTACGAGTATATCACAGCATAACAGAATCGAAGGATCTACAAGGATTATGAGGAAACTTCTTATTTTTCCTCGAAATATAAGGATGAAATATAAGGGCAGGCAGCGTCCTTATTCTCCACCTCCCCCAACATCTTCAGTTCCAGTTTTAGTTGGCGTTCTTTTATTTGCATCATGTTTGCAGGTAATACGACCATTTGTATGTTACTAAAGTTTCCAAATGGAGTTAATACTTTAATTCTGAATAAGCCGTCGGTCGAAACAAAGTTGCTGTTCTTTTTTCTGTAGCTTCGTCTTTTACATGTTTGCTCTTGAAACCCCCTTTCAGTGTTTGCCTCTTTAAACGAGCATCTCGATGGAATGCCCATAAATGTGAAGAACCGAGTTTGGGGATACTTTTAATAGGCCACAATAATCGTAGCAAGGATGATTTGAATTTCAAGCAGGAGCATCGAAAAACTTTTTTTTTTGAAGAGTTGAAGGACATGTAGCTTTCATATTCGTTGAGAGTGCAAAAAAAAAAAAGGAAAAAGGCCAAATGGCCAAATGGCACATTGTTGGATGGGGTCTTCTCGAATGGGACTCACTTTTACTAGGTATACCTACTATTGGAATGATTCTGAGTTGAACCCCATGACATATAATGGAGTATAGAGGAATGTCCTTTTTGTGGGATTTATCTTTAAGGCATAGCCTATAGATGGAGAAAAATGCAAATGGAAATAATTTCACATTCCGAAAGGGATGGTATTAATGCAACCCAAGCAATGCCAGTGATAATGAAAATTGAATCTTTCGCCAAAAGTTTGGGATTATCGTTTCTCTTTCAGCTTTAAACAATTTTTTAGTGCCGACTTTTATTATTTGAATTGACCTCAGAGTGTTAGCCAACGCCACTCAATATGAAGAAGTTTCAGAACATTTTACACTTAAAGCGCCTACTCCTGCTTCTCTAATATATTAAACGTCATCTACACTCATCATGAACGAATAAATTTCACCTTAAATCAGAACAAAACGACCTTAATTATGGCTTGTTGGAAATTGCCTACAGGTTCTTACATCAGCTTCAGTAGGTCTGTTATTATTACAGAATCTGTAGCGGGAGGTCCTTTCTCACTCGTCACAGATTAAAGAGAGTTTTCCTTCAGTTGATCCCCAATTTATTTATTTTTTTAATTTGAGAAGCCGTTCGCTTAAGGCAGCAATAACATTTTTGATTTGTATTGGAATATGATTGATCTCATTAGTTATGAAATTTGAATTTTCCGAATTTGCCAGCATATGCTTTGCCTTCAAGTTGTCCTGAATTTCCTTCTTGTTGGCATTTACCAGAAATATAATGTACAGAGAAGAATCTAAATCTGTTTGTTTTTTTTTGTATGTAATTAGCGCACGCTCCAGGGATTTTGTGTACCCACAAAATATGTGCACATACCGAGGGCAAACGAAAATATTAAGAAAGAGAGTTACCCATGTTCATTGGTTTTGAATGTTTGCAGGATGTAATGAATAGAAAATGAAGATCTCGTATGGCCGACGGATGCTTCGGTGAAAAATTTTTATCGGTGAGACGTACTGTAAATTTCAATAGAGCGCTAAGGGTGAAAATAACGATATGACAAGGTAATAGAGAAAATATTTCGCCGGTATTTCAAATGACTGTGCAATATTGGCATCACCTAACGCACGATTTTGAACCTTATCTAGCAAGTGCAATGAGGTCTTAGGAGCGCAGGACCAGATGGGAACATTGTACTCCAATTTTGGGCGAAAAAAAGCCTTAAGCAAGGTTGTCCAAATATAAGTCTCTTTGAAAATGAACAGAAACCAATTATTTTTGGTATGCCATGGATTTATCAGAAAAAGGAAACATTTATATTAAAACTGGCTTCACAGTAGCGCATCCTGTCAACCTAATTTTGTTGACGGCTCTATCTCTCGAATGACTAGGACGATATTCACTCTAAGGGCTTGAATCCTTTCTGGATTGTCCGCACAACATGGTTCTTTAAGGTTCACCAAGAAAAGTCCAACAGGGTAAAATCGCAACTCCAAGACGGCCAATTGACAACGCCAAAAAATCGACTGTTTGATGACGTACCATCGTTCTGAAATTAAGTTCATATCTTTATTTTCATTCAAATAAAATGGGCCAATGATGCCACCACTCCAAAATCCGCATCAAACTGTCATTTTGTGTGGATGCATTGGATGCTCTATAGTCACGTGCGGGTTTTTCGATACCCAGATGCGGCAATTTTGTTTGATAGCCGCCCAGATGCAAATGCACCTCATTAGGAAAAATTATTTTTCGGCCAAATTCGAAGTCCAATTCGAGCTGCTGTAGGGCCCAAACTTAGAAGCGATAATGAAGCGGATGGTCGCTTGCCTTCAATTAGTGAATCAATTAGACCTTGTAAGGATATAGTTCGAGACTTTTGTGCAAAATTCTCATCAGGCTGGTGGGCATAATGTTGAGTTGTTAGATCAATGGCGAGTTGAGGTTCCTGGATTGAGTTGAACACTCTCGGCTACAGCCACATTTTAGTCGGTAAGTACCGTACGATGGCAGGGACCATGAGTCTTGTCCGCAACCAACCCAATCTCATGAAATTTTTATACAAACTTGTGTACAGCCGGCGCGATAGGTGCTTCATTTTGCCCAAAACTTATTTTCAATAAACGCACTGCTTGCGCGACTCAGCACTCTGTGTTGAAATAAGTTTGCAATATTTCCCAATGCTGTTCAAGCGTAAAGCAATTCATTTCATACTGCGGGTGTGTGATACTGACTGATAGTCAAGTCCTGAACAAAAAAGAGTTGTCAGGATCAAACTGAGATATGATTCAAAAAGAAACGTGTATTTGGACCACCCTACCGGTCACTTCTACTTTGACTTTTGTGAAGTAAACAGATACAAAATACAATACACGTCAACAAGACATGAATCGCTGTACTTCTAAAGAACGCAGAATAATTGCTACAGTTTTTTTGGTTAATAATTCGTCGGTGGTGTTGGCGTGTCATGAATTTCGGCGCAGATTTCCCGGTCGGCCGACACCAAGTGGCCAAACACTACGACGTTTAGCCGCTCGCCTAGAATAGTATGGGACAACACGAGATTCTGCCGGAGCTGGTGGGCCCCAGAGCAGCCGTTCTTCTGAGAATATCGCGACTTTTTCCTTCCCCAATTGGATGAATTGGGACTGGAAAATATGTGGTTCCAACAGAATGGAGCAACGACGCATACTGCACGAGCCCCAATCGAAATTCTGAGGGCTGCATTGCCGGGTCGCCTAATCTCTCGTTTCGGTGATTTCCACTGTCCGGCAAGGTCTCCTGATTTAACCGTTCCAGACTTCTTCTTGTGGGGTTTTTTTGAAGTCACGAATTTATGTCAATAAGCCTCTGATTCTTGAAGCCCTCAAAGGGAGTATCTGTCAAGAATGCGAAGACCTATAGCCGGAAGTTGAAGAGTGATGAAAAATGCCGCAAATCTGGCCCGAACGGTCATCAAATCTGGCGGCGGCTACTTAGCCGATATCACTTTTTCGACTTATTATAAAAAAATTCAGGACATCAAGTAAACACAATCTAAAATCAGAATTAAATTTTTCCATTTGTAAAAAAACTTACAGCCAAAGAATATCAGGTGACAACTTTTGCACCACCTTGTACAGTCAGACTCAGAATACGATAAGCGTACGTATAGTGGTAGTGCCGTGCAAAAAAAAAAGAGATTAAAAGAGTAGAAATTCGTTTTTTTTTCGTGAAATTGAGACTCCGATAGGCCACGCGTGCGATAAAATTCCCGAGAATAGACGGGGCGTATATCGAGACT
This sequence comes from Volucella zonaria, assembly GCA_963966105.1. Taxonomy (NCBI): domain Eukaryota; kingdom Metazoa; phylum Arthropoda; class Insecta; order Diptera; family Syrphidae; genus Volucella; species Volucella zonaria. The sequence goes on from OZ014530.1 coordinate 9,813,427, forward strand.
GAAAAAAAAAATAGCAGGTCACTCTACCGACGAGTGTTCCGCTAACTACTAAAACAAAATAAATCGTCGGGCTCCAACGGACCGGTTGTAATGTAGTGGACAAACCTGGTTTTTTGTTCATCGCCTTTATGTGTGTCGTGAAATTTTTTTCTCGGGGAAGATTTTCCATTATTTTGGCTTTTTTTTAATGTTTCATGATTCCGGGGGAAAAATCACGTGGCGGATCACGGATCAAACATAGCAGGTGTGTAAAGGCAAAAGTACCTTTGGCTCTGACCCGAACAATATGTGTTTAGGAATGCTTTAATCGTCTATTAATTGATTTCTTAATTACATAAAAGATGTTATAATTAAATCTCATATTCATATTTTGTAATTATAAGTAATTATTGCGGTTGCACTATGTGTTTTGAAATCTCTGATATTGCCAAACATTATATATTTGACCTATAAATCTTAACGTTAGAATAATTCACTCAAACATAACTCAAACATAACTCAAAGTAACGTTACTCAAAGCTTTCTATTGCCGTTTATTTCATACTTGCTCATGTTAAAATCTATGTAATCTCGGCCTTTTGGATTTCAGACGCAGCATGGTAACAATCATATCTTTAATAAAATAAATTATTGTTTCTTGTAGTCATACATAGAGTTTTTTTTTCGTTATCGTTCGTCCGTTCGAATTTGTTCATCGTCGATACCTTTTCGGATTATTGCACATATTTTTTGGTCCAAATCGAGCCGGATTTATGCTTGATTGCTGCGATTAAATCATCGTTTACTATTAAATAAACTTAATAATTAAATTTTGCATGTCTGCACGCCATAGGATAATTAATTGAGCTAATTACATATACATAAAGTGTATACAATACAAGTTTGCTAAAAATCTAATCTACGCTTTGTGCTAAAACTTCTGGACATTAAAGGTGTATTCGTCGTGTTATTAAAATAATTAATTTTCCATCAATATGAGCTCGACAGTTTCTCTTTCTGCGCTTCGTATGACACGTGGTCATATCAAAGGTTCCCTTACAAAGCTTTCAACTTATGTAGAATCCATCAAAGAAACTACGTCGGTGGTAGAACTCGAGGTTAAATTAAATAGAACAGAGGATTTGTGGAACGAATTTAATGCTTCTCAGAACTTAATATATGAGTTTTCGAATGATCAAGGTTACACAGATCCCATACCCGACTTTGAAGAAGTTGAATCGAAGGTTTTAATGATAAAGTCAGTTTTACTATCGGCAATTAGGGAGCGCCAAGAAGTAGAAAGGAGTAAAGATGTCGTCAGTCGTTTAGCCGACCAACAGCAGATTTTAATTGAATCGCTTAATAAATCAAATTCAGTTAAAGGCTTAGATTGTTTCCTTCCCTCGATTCGTATCGAACCGTTCACCGGTAACTATCAGGACTGGCCAGCTTTTCGTGATATGTTTTCAAGCGCAGTACATAACAAAACTAATCTGAGCCCTATTCAAAAGTTTCACTTCTTAAAGTCTTGTCTTCGGAACGGAGCTCTTAACCTTCTTAACGACATAACAATCTGTGACGCAACATATGACCAGGCTTGGGAGAGATTGGAAAAACGTTACGATAGACCTCGTTATGTAATTAATGATTACATAAAAACATTCATGGAGCTTCCGTCGGCACCCAATGCCAACGGTATGCATCTACGCAAAATAGCAGATGTAGCCGATGAAGTCATACGAGGATTAACTTCGATCAACTCGGTCAATAGGGACCCATGGCTTATTTACGTCTTAATAAATAAGGTGGACCCTGACACTCGCCAGGCATGGTCCGAAGAAACTGTTTTGGAAGATTATCCCACTATTAATCAATTCATTGATTTCTTAGAACATCGTTGTGAGGCCTTAGAAAGTTCTAAACTTACCGTTCGTGACACAAAATCTAGAAGCCAATCAGCCAGATGTATGCATGCCTCTTCGCCTGTGGCTTGTCCTAAATGTAATTCTTTGCATGGTCTGTCTCAATGTTCGGATTTCTTAGCCATGACCGTGCAATCCAGGAGAGAATTCGTGAAATCCAATAGAATTTGTTTCAACTGTTTGCGTACTGGTCATTCGTCTGCGCGTTGCAAGTCAAAATTTCGTTGCAGGACCTGCAACACTCGTCACCATAGTTTGGTTCACGACGATTCCGTAACCAGTAAGCTCAACCCTTTGGCTAATCCATACGTTACTAACTCGTCTCGTCAATCTAACGAAATTATTCAAAACAACTCGGTCAATCCTAACATCGCTTCAACTTCGGGATCAACAAATTTCGTCGTTAACAACCATTCGGTCAATATCGCACGTCACATACCACACACATTACTCCCTACAGCTATCGGAAAGGTGTTAGATGTCAACGGTAGATTTCAACAGGTTCGCATCCTAATCGATTCAGGCTCGCAGGTTTCATTCGTGGCTGAGTCCTGTGTCCAAAAACTTGGACTCAAACGAAGAAATGCTCGCATACCGATCAGCGGCATTGGGTCGACCACCGCCGGAAGATCCAGAGGCCTCCTTTCGCTCAATATATCGTCACGCTGTGATCAATTTAGTATCCTGGTCGATACATATATTTTATCAAGCGTCACCTCGAATTTGCCAACTTACTCATTTAGCGTCGAAGATTGGGATCATTTGAATCAACTGGATTTAGCCGATCCTTTCTTCAATGAATCGAATTCTGTTGATATCTTATTAGGAGCTGACAAGACATGGGAAATCCTACAGGGAAGTGTGGTGCGCAGTAATCATGGATATCCCATAGCCCAAAAAACCATCTTCGGTTGGGTGTTAGCCGGGAACTTATTACCGAAGGATGAAACCCGTGTTCTCTCTCACCACTCGTCTTTAGACATCGATGCCATCTTACAATCATTTTGGACGATTGAAGAAGTTTCCAAACCAACCTCGTCTATTGAAAATAAACAAATTGAGGAACACTTTCTTAACACCCATCGTCGTAATACAGAGGGAAAGTATATCGTCGAACTTCCATTCAAAAACTCGCCACAGTTTTCCGACACTCTAAGCGGATCTGTTTCACGTCTAAAAGCAATGGAGAGGAAATTTTCAAAAGATAAGGACCTTTTACAAAGCTACTCCAAATTCCTCGACGAGTATTTTGAACTGGGACATATGTCTCGTGTTCCTGCTGCGGAAGTAGGAAACCCAAATGTATTCTACCTTCCTCATCACGCGGTCCTTAAACCAGACAGCGCCACCACGAAGCTACGTGTGGTCTTTGATGGTTCTTTCAAGGATACAAACGGGAACTCTTTAAATGACTCGCTATTGGTAGGCCCTCCTATTCAACGCAATCTGTTTTCGGTTTGTTTAAGGTTTCGACGGTATCAGTACGTTTTCACCGCTGATATAATAAAAATGTTTCGCCAAATCCTTGTCTCGGAAAAGGACTGCGATTTTCAACGGATAGTTTGGCGAAAATCTCCTTCGGAACCATTACAGCACTTTCGGCTTCGGACAGTTACGTACGGTACGTCATGTGCGCCCTTTTTGTCGGTACGGGCATTGGAACAACTGGCCAATGATTATAAGGAAGAATTTCCAATCGCTTCTAAAATTGTGCTAAACGACTTCTATGTTGACGATGTTGTATCAGGTGGAGATACTTTATCGGAAGCTATTTTCAAAAAACAATCGTTAGTAGAACTCTTATCAAAGTGCGGTATGACATTAAGTAAATGGCAAAGTAATTGTGATCAACTTCTCGAACATTCAGACACTCTTTCGGATAAAACCATCTCGTTAGACACTAGTGCAGACTCGTGGATAAAAGTGCTTGGCCTTCATTGGAATCCTAAGTGTGATATTTTTAGTTTTCGTATAAACCCAATTTCGAACGAATCCATTACCAAACGCCAGATTCTTAAAGATGTGGCACGTATATTCGACCCGCTCGGTTTTCTCGCTCCTTCGGTCGTACCACTGAAAATTGTCTTCCAAGAACTTTGGCACCTTAAACTCGACTGGGATGATGAAATCCCTCCTTCTATCGCTATGAAATGGAATCGGTTCCGCGAAGAGCTCTCAGTGTTTTCCAAAATCGAAATACCTCGAATCTTAGGTCTGTCACATTCCTCTTTCCAAATACATGGGTTTTCTGACGCATCTGCATCGGCATATGCAGCAGTGATATACTCTCGTTATAAACTTCCAAATGGTACATTCAAAACAACTATCGTCGCCGCTAAGTCTCGTGTTGCCCCTTTAAAACAACTGAGTATACCTCGTTTAGAGCTCTGCGCATCCCTTTTACTCGCGAGGCTACTCGATGCCGTTCAAAAATCGCTTAACATAACATTCGCCAATGTCTTCGCGTGGTCGGACTCAAAAGTGGTCCTATCGTGGCTATCGTTTCCTCCCAGACGTTGGAATATATTTGTTGGAAATCGAACTTCAGAGATTCTCAATGCAATCCCAAGAGACAGATGGTTTCACGTTCGATCTGAAAGCAATCCCGCCGATTGTGCCTCTCGCGGTATACTACCTTCACAACTTCTTTCGCACCCCATTTGGTGGACAGGTCCTACATGGCTACAACAAGGATCAGACAGTTGGCCAATCCTGGAACAGCTTGCAGAAGACCCTAGATGCTTTGACGAAGCAAGGAAGCTTGCGCCTCAATCGCTCTTTGTTAGTTACGACGATCATCCATTTGAAATACTGGCGACACGCATTTCATCCTGGAATATACTACTCAGAACGGTTGCACGCATGTATCGATTTATATACAGGTGTCGCAAGGTCACTCAAGCTTCACAACTCCAGCTACAGCCTCAGGAGATATACCAAGCCAAAACAAACGTTATTAAGTGGTTGCAGAATCGGTACTTCGGTGACTACATCAAAGCTCTTAACAGATCTTGTCCCCTTAACAAAAACTGCAAAATATTAAATTTATCTCCCTTTCTAGATTCTGAGAATGTTCTACGCGTTGGAGGACGAATACAACAGGCCAACATTACATACAACGCTAAACATCCGATCATCATTCCCAAGGGTCACGCTATAACAAGGCTAATTGTTCTCGACGCGCACAAACGTTTTTTACATCCGGGAATATCTACTCTTTTTGCGCTACTCCGCCAAGAATTTTGGATAATCGGTTGTCGCAATATAATTCGCAAGATAACACATACTTGTATTCGGTGTTTTCGCCAAAGAAAGGCCACAATTTCACAACTAATGGGTGACCTTCCTCCCCAACGAATACAACAAACCAGACCGTTTGCTCATTGTGGTTGTGACTATGCCGGGCCAATAGTGCTAAAAGTGAAATCGGGTCGCAAATCTGTGTTCTCTAAAGGCTATATCTCGCTCTTCGTTTGCCTTGTGTCGAAAGCGATACATTTAGAACTCGTGAGTGACTTAACCACAGACGCATTTCTGGCTGCCTTCCGTCGTTTTGTCGCGCGTCGTGGTAAACCTTCACACCTCTATTCGGACAATGGCACAAATTTCCGCGGAGCCGCTCGCCAACTATCAGAAATGCATGAACAAGTGATGTCTGAATACCACAATTCTATAGTTGCAGAATCGCTAGCTCGTGACGGAATTTCGTGGCACTTCATCCCCCCTTCGGCACCACATTTCGGCGGTTTGTGGGAGGCGGGCGTGAAGTCCGTAAAACAGCACCTTCGCCGTGTCATAGGAACAGACATTCTAACGTTCGAACAGCTTTATACGTTGCTGACACAGATCGAAGCCGTTCTTAATTCGCGCCCCTTATGCCAAATTTCCGATCACGATCTAGATCCATTAACACCTTCGCATTTCTTTCTAGGTGAATCATATGCAGCTATTCCAGAACCGACGTTAGAAATTCCCTCAAATCGTTTATCCTGCTGGCAAAGTATACAGTCCAAGGTCCAGGGATATTGGAAACGCTGGCAAATGGAGTATTTAACTTCGCTGCAAAATCGACCTCGCTGGCAACAACAGCAACCAAACATAAAGATCAATGACCTGGTAGTTATGAAGGAGAGCGACCTACCCCCCGGTAAATGGGCAATGGGCCGGGTTATTGACACGCATCCCGGCAATGATGGCCTTGTTCGAGTCATCACTGTACAAACAGCAACTGGAAAGCTAATTCGACCAATCCACAAGGTAGCAGTCCTGCCTATATGCTGAAACGTTGTTCAGGGGCGGCGGAATGTTTAGGAATGCTTTAATCGTCTATTAATTGATTTCTTAATTACATAAAAGATGTTATAATTAAATCTCATATTCATATTTTGTAATTATAAGTAATTATTGCGGTTGCACTATGTGTTTTGAAATCTCTGATATTGCCAAACATTATATATTTGACCTATAAATCTTAACGTTAGAATAATTCACTCAAACATAACTCAAACATAACTCAAAGTAACGTTACTCAAAGCTTTCTATTGCCGTTTATTTCATACTTGCTCATGTTAAAATCTATGTAATCTCGGCCTTTTGGATTTCAGACGCAGCATGGTAACAATCATATCTTTAATAAAATAAATTATTGTTTCTTGTAGTCATACATAGAGTTTTTTTTTCGTTATCGTTCGTCCGTTCGAATTTGTTCATCGTCGATACCTTTTCGGATTATTGCACAATATGCATATACTCGAATGTATGTGCGATCTATAAAAATGCAGATATTCATCTAGACAGATCCTATGGTACTTGATTAAATTCAACAAGTAAGTAGCTGCCGTCTTATCTCGCGACAAATAGCTTTCGCCAATTTTATCTGGTGTCTGTAGAGGCCCTCATACAGCAGCGTCCTAAAGGGGATGATGTCCGACTTCTGAAAGTTGATTTTCAATATCCAGTCATTAATTTGATCAAAGTTACGAGTACGTTAAAATAGTGTAGAGATCAATCTTTGGACCTAGCCTGTATTTGATCAAATCGCCTACGGACGTTAGGACATGGTGAAAGGATCCCACAAGATCGCTTGGGTTGATTTTGAATGGAATCGGCCCATTAACCGTCCTTTATTGCTTACCGTTTCTAATGTCAAATATTCCAGCAGAAGTCACATCGTTGTTAGTCTCTTTCCAAGCATACGGTATCGAACGCCTTCTCCAAGTCAATCAGGCTGGCATTCCTACATTGTTTCTTGCTTTTATTCCACTGGATATCAGATGCCAGTTTAGATGTGGCGATGATGTGAGTTACCTTGTCCCGTCTTGACTACGATTTGACTATTCGGAACCGATGGCCAAAAACGCATCATAACTGCTAGATAGCTACTCAGAATACGATAAGCGTGCCGCTCACTGGCACAGTTCCTCACTCCTTTTCTTTCCGCTACTCCCGGTATCCAATTTCTCATACCTGTCCTTGAGCTTCCCTTTCTCTTTTTCCTCCTTTTAGGTTTCCCTTTTCCTTCTGTTTTATTTTTTTTCTTGGCCAAGGCCCGAACTCGTGACCCTGCTTTATGCGATTACAGAAAAAAAAATCTACTCTACGTTTTGTACTATAAAAAAAAATTTCGAAAAAAAAAAAAAATTGCTTTTCGCAATCTCAGCAAATTCACACGACTCTACAAAAAAAAAACCTCAGCTGACCAAAATCTTTTTTTTTTTGTTCCACTGCTCCCGCCAGACTCATACACACATTCACACACACGTTTGCACACCCGCTCTCTCACGCATTCATTTGGCTCTAGCGGACCCAGCAACAGAGTTACCAGCTACGTACAACACTAGCAAGGTTTGCTCCTTCGGTGGGGTGCTGGCTTGAAAGGGGTCTTCATCCCTTCACCCATCGATCCTGACTTTTACAGCTGGTGCGTCGTTTGGGTGTGCTTGATTGTCTTGTCCGTCCGCCTGCACACCACTGTTGCTCCTTTGTTACTCCCTCATTGGCGTGTTGCTATAAAAGAGATCGTCGTCTCTTCACCCATCGATCGGTGCATTCACATCCATTGTAGCGATGTGATGCTGGTGCTCGTACCCACATCGGTAGCAGGAATTGGTGTTCCCTTAGCCTCCTGTTGCTTGGCTTTCGTTGGGGTGTAAGATCCAGGGATCGTCTTCCCCCACCCGTCATCATCATGTTGGGATGTCTGGATTGAAAGACGTCCTGTCTGATGCAGCCCGTTGCGAATCTTCCGTCTATCTATGGGCTCTGGTGTTCCTGGTGGACCTCCTGTCGCACCCTGGGGTCCTGGTTCTTCTTTAGTCTCCCTACTGTCCTTAGGGCTTCACCGACCGAACCTCTTCGTTCTCCTCTGCCGGACTAACCGAACGTAAACCTCTGTGGGTTGTTTATCGAGCTCTGGGGTTGGTGGTCCACTGGCTAATGGGACCGTGGCTGCCCTCCAGCTCCGCCAGAGCTCGGTGTTCCCACTCAACGAAAAGACGAACCGAAAGGACTTCACAAGGAAAACGAGAGCCAAACCTGTTGCGGGAAAATTTACCGCAACCCACCATCTGCTAGGATGAAGGTAATCTGCTACATTGCCCTTATCCGTCTAATGCTTGTACTTGGATGTCCTGTGCAATTCAACGTAAGAGCGAGTTTATTGGAAAAGATTCGAGTGTTTGAGAGGTCTCCTTATTTTATGTTCACCAGAACCAAAGAACATAAAAAAATATCCCAATGAGGTCTTGTAGAGCAGGCAAAGTAGACAAATTTGTCATTAAGTTGCCTCGAAGGTACGTCACGAGGAGTGACGTCAATGCACAGTCTGATTTCTGCGGCTTACCACCTTAATTATTTACGTCACGAAAGCGTGCATTTCAACCACTTCATTTCCCTAGACGCGTATGAAATGACTTACCCAGAAGAACTTAGCATTGCTGCTAATCTTCTACGTCGTTCGAACAGCTGCGCACAGGCGACTTAACTACGACAGAGATGTTGCACATGGAAGTGCAGAGCATGTCTATATCAGTATGGCGGTAGGGAGACGCGATAAGAGGGATGCACGGCAGAACCAGGAATTTTGATTATTTGCTGAGGAAGAGGAAACTCCTTCATCATTTCCTTCAAATTCGAGATAACCATGGCCCGCGATTGAACGAACGCAAAGCTGCCGTGTCTTACGCAGAACCAGCTTTGAATCGGTTGAATGCGTTAATTGCTGGAAATGCTTTGCATACTCATGGATGGTGTATAGGAAGCTTATATTCTGATACTCTGGCAGGCTTAAGTTAAAAAAAATACAACTTTTCGGTACCTGACAGATTGAGTGACCATAACATCAGTGGTGATAGATTGGTTTCTTGTCTGTCATCGGACGCAAGACCAGCGTAATCTTTTTCAGTTAATCCTAAGGACATGTTTTAGCAACTGAAGCAACCACGTTCGGTAAATATTTTACATGAACTGACCTTTCGGACTCGCCACAACAGAGCAAACACGACCTATCTGATGAAGAAATAATTCCCCTCCCCAATAGTCAGTAGGACTGGATAACGTCATGAGCTTCTACCTGAGCCTCCTTCCCCTCTAATACACCACCGTATATTTCAATGAACATCCCAATTACGAAGACCATTTCAAATGAATATTCAGAATGGCGTCAAACCAAATTATTTTAAGACTTTCCCAACCCATCTTCGGATGGTTTATTTTACGAACTTCTTTATCTGTTACGCAGTTCGTTACATCAGTCCCAAACGACCCAATATTGTTATCCAAAACAAAAAAAGGTAGTTTGAAAGTATTAATCCCCAACAACTCGATCTAGCATAAAATAGACCAAAATCCCAGCTACTTTGGCAGATTCCAAAACAAACTTTGAACCCCGTAAAAACAGATTTTGAAGAAATACATCAGAACAAGCCCTCAGATCTTGGTCGCACGGATATACTCGTATATCCGTATCGCGGAAATACTTCTATTATAATTTTCCTATCCTTTCCGATAAATAAAGCTATTAATTCAAAAATCTCCTTCAAGAACATTAACTCTCCCTTTCGAGCAGTGATAAATCTGACTCAAATCTAAATTGGTCCATAAACAAGACCCACCATTTATTCCGACGAACGAATAGATGAAGGAGCACCGGGACGACAAAACCCCCATTCAAAACGCTATCACTAATTACTGTCGTAAAATCACACGCGCAAAATTAACAAGAAATGCGGTTACGGTTATTCTCTATCTGTAGTCATAGTATACGTGTGGTTTTCCATTATGTACTCCTATATCCGCTTTAAACTCACCGCTAAATTTCACCCCCAATTTCAATTTTACGAACCCTTATTCATTAATGGGGTTTTCAGTTATTATTCATACAAAGTTTTTAATGTCCACCTCATTCTATTCGTAGATGCTCCCCAAACCAACTACCACATACGCCACAAGGACACAAAGACTGAACCCAAACCAAACCAAACCAAACCAAGCCATACCGAACCCCGAACTGAACTGAACTGAACCGAACCGAACCGAACCGAACTATTGTCTGGCAGAGAGTATCTTGAAATCACTACCCCCAGCCCTTCAACGCTCTCGAGATCGAATGGACCACAAAATTATTGTCATATTAGATATCCGTATCGTGAGCTAAAGTTATGCGTTACGATTTTGGCTTTGACTTTGGGCCTTAGCTTTGCCATTGGCACTGGCACTGGCACTGGCACTGGCACTGGCACTGGTAAGGCGACAATCCCACATTGTAATCACTAGTGTAACAATGGAAATGTCGTATGTCGTCGTATAGCTGCTGCTTCCTACCAGGACATTGGGACAAAGGCTTTGCATGCACAATGAAATCCCGATAGATTCTAAAGAGCAAGCATACCACTATAATCGTATCGTATCCGTACATGCGGCCTGGTCTAATGTGAATATTTTCTTCGCTCTATTGATTTTTCAATTGAAATTTCCCTCCATGCAACCACAATGATACTCGTAGCACTGGGAAATGGCTTTAAGGAGACCAGCGATCTAGTTTAGGTAAAGTATCTGAAGAAAGCGCAACAGAAAAATGCATTTCGTTTGAGGGCATGAATTGGATAAAATCCATCCTGGTAATTTATAGTAATTTTACTACCACTGAACGGGATCGCTCTGTCGTCGTTGTCGTTGTCCTCGTTGTCCTCGATGTCCTTGTCTTTGTGGTTATGTAGATGGTGATGACGGTGGTGATGGTGATGGTGATGGTGATGGTGAATAAAGTAAAAAAACGAAGAGGACAATGTTCTAGTCAAGTTTTGCTCCTTACAAGTTAGTTCTTCAGATTCTTCCAAAGATTCTCGACAATAAAGATGTTGGATTTTATGTACCAATTCCATGAAATGAAGTTATCTGCAGGGCAGGAGGAAACGGGATATCCAATATCAAAAGAATAATACCGAAGGATAATGCCGAAGAATATTAAAGTAGCAACGCATTCATGTAGAATAAAATGATAAAATATTTCCTTTTTTCCTACCTAAAGGGACCTAATTTAACAACAATGAAATTTTTGACTAAATTTACCAGATGGGCTTTAGATAAAATATGTACTCGTATACCATAACTCCTCTGCCTCAGTCTCAGCCTTTTTGCTTCCCTTGGTCGGAGTCAGTTAAAACATTTTAAGTGTTGGTGCTTGCCAAAAAGGGTATGTAAGGAGATTCTGCTTTTTTTTTTCTCTCTCTCTTTTTACTTCCTACGGGGTATCTTTCATCGTTTTTGAAATGGTTTGGGTTTGTTCCGTTTTGCATCGTAGTGGGCAAAGCACCAGGCTTGTGGACTTCAGGGTAGACCTGTCGAATTAAGACATTTCTTGGGAATACAATTCTTAACTGAGTTCTCTCGTTTTGTTTGAAGATTTCAAATGGCACTAATCTATTTCACAGGTACGAATCCTAGGGCGCAGTTACTCGTACGGATTTCAAAAATTCTACAGAAATCTGTAATGAAAGTGGCTTCGGGTGGACGATTGAAAATAGAACAAAGCTTTTCTGAAAGTGGCTTGTAAATTGCAAGCGTAAGCCGACTTAGACCTGTCAACATCGATTGCGATGCCAGTAAGTGTGGAAAAATCCCTTGCTGAAATTATCTGAAGCTGTGACATAAGGAGGTGTAAGTCGCTGTTCAGTCAGACCATCAATAGTGTTTAGTGGGGCCATTAAGAACACACGGTCAAGAAGATGAATTATCGTGTTATTATTTGATCTATTACTATAGCGCATATTAAGACGTCCTAGTTTTAGCATTGAAGGAACCATCTTCAAGAGGACTACCAAGATATCAGTAACACTATCTAGATGGCAGAAGACCAGCACATTGGGTTAGTCAAATCGAGCGATTGGGCGAAAATGCTGAAGCCAAAAGGGCTTACGTCGGTTTGAGACGTAAATGATCACCAAATCTCTTACTCATGGACTAAGCGATTGCGTCCAAGAAATTTACTGTGACAAACTGGAAGCAAAATACACTTGACAGAAGGACCCGATACAGGAGATTGTTTCTGGGAAGTTCCTTCGAATATCAGGAATCCGTTGATAGTTATAAAACCGCGTTAACCTGGTGATATCCAGTGCTGTAACTATGAGAATGTATCAATTGTGCTTATTTTAGGTGCTCGTGGTAGTCTCCGACTACTGGTCTTGTCCAAATTGGTTTAATTTTGCAAACTTATAAAGTTCAGTTTTAAGTATGAGACAGTAGCAATACTACATATTGTGTCCTATTGGAATCGATAGAACTCCAGAAGAAGGACATATAGCGGATTCGATTGATCAACTGTGGAGACGGCAGTCAAAATGGTTGATTTCGCTTACGCCTTATGCAGCTGATATAAACCATTAACCACCGTCATCGAGGAAGTAAGGACTGAAAGGAATCAAATCTGTAAATTTTAATACGGGCTATAATTCCAATGCGTAAAAATTGCAATCCCATTTTGTACCCAAATTAGCTTGTATATTCTTTAATTTCAGTTTGCTATTGATTTTAGTTCGGTGCGGTTTAAAATATTTATAAAATATGAGCCAAGAGGAACGCCGTAAAAAGATCATCGACAAATGGCTCGAAAATACTTCGCGTCCAAACCATTTCATCGCAAAAAATTTAAACATAGCACGCAGTACAGTGGATTCTGTTATTAAGCGATATTTGGAGACGTTGACAGTTAAGCGAAAACAGAAAAGTGCAGCTAAAAGTGGAGCACATGATACAAATTTGGACAGGAAAATAGTGGGTATCATCGTAAAAAACCGGACTATGTCATCCAGAGATATTGCTCGGAAATGTAATACCAACCAAACAATGGTACAAAGATCTAAAAAACGTAACGGTCTAAAAAATACAAAACAAAACAAAAAATACCAAAAGTTACTGAAAAGCAAAAAAAAAAGTCATAAAAACACTAGCCCGAAAGCTATACGAGTTGATCGGCAACAAGAAAGCGTGCTTGGTTTTGGATGACGAAACTTATGTCAAAGCCAACTTTACTACTCTTCCAGATGCGCAGTTTTACAACTCGTTTGAAGCTGAGATTCTTCCGCAATCAACAACATCGATTGGGATGGAAAAATTCGGGTCAAAATATCTCGTTTGGCAGGCCATTTGCCAATGTGGACACAGAAGCTCATCGGGACCAATTAACGGAGAAGTGTACATTAACGAGTGCTTAAAAAAACGGTTGATTCCTTTCTTAAACAAACACGAGGGTTCAACATTATTTTGGCCAGATTTAGCGTCAGCTCACTATGCTCATGCGACGTTGAGCTTTCTTGTTGCTAAAAATTTCGACTTTGTCCCAAAAGACCTGAATCCACCCAATGTTCCACAGTGCCGTCCAATTGAAAGGTATTGGCCTTTGGTCAAAGCTAAATTGAGGAAAAGTGAGCAGTGTTCAAAGGACGTAAAAGATTTTAGTGCTAAATGGAAAAGAGCGTCCAAAAAGATCACGGATGTAACTGTCACCAACCTTATGAAGGACATTCGAAAGAAGTTGAGGAAAAAATGGGAACGCAAATAATTTTTTTTATTTTTTGTAATTGTGAATGAATTTAATAAAAACAGTGTTTTAAGGCAAATAAAAAAAATTTACATGTATTATGAAAATATTTTTTTTTTTACTTTGAAATTTCCAAATTTTATTCGTTTTAGTCCTTATGAGCCGGACAAAAGTAGGATGAAAAATCGCGGAGGATAATTTTAATATCATAGCTAGCGCACTGCTCGTACTCGTAAGTATTGTCCAAGAGCTCTTAGAAGCTTCCTTTATTGCCGTCAGCTTTCGCCTTTGTAGGGGCGCGCACGCATGTTGGTAAATTTAGTCCCAATACGGATTGTTACGAGGTGGTCGTTAGCATGAGGGGATCTCAAGACTTCGTGCCTCTAACAACAAATCCGCATGCAAATACGTGCTGCTTTTGCCTTTGATAATGCCGTAGTGTTGAAGATGTAGCAGTTTTTCATTCTCTTTTTGGCCTACAAATCGCATTGCTATTTCTTGGATGGCGATAACATCTGCTTTACAGCAGCCGAAGGTCTCCATTAGTTATTCGACTGCACGTGGCATGTTAAGGGACCTAAAATTGCACGTACAGATCCAAATTTTCAGAGGTTGTCAACTGTAGACCCGTTCGTATCCGAGGCTTGTTATTGCTTCGTAACTATGGATTTTTTCCATGACCATTTAGTTACACCGGTGTTATAATCCGCAACCTTATAAAAAAAACAACAAAGATCTTGCAACAAATCATTGTTTTGACTGATCCTCACAACACAAAGGGAAGAACTGCACCGCTGAAACAAATGTTTCAGATATAATGGTTGCGTTTCATGACATAGAAGGTGCCTTTAATAACGTCAACGCATCCGCAATCACAACTGCACAGTCAACTGTGAGACTAGATCACTCACTTGGGGAGCTGATAAGTGTTACGCTAAATAGCAGGATTATCATGTCCAAACTAGGTGGAGCTTCTGCTAAAAGATGGGTCAACAGGGTTGCGCCGCAAGGTGTCCTTTCACCTGTTTACCGTAACTTAGTGGTCAATGAACTGCTGATATACCTCGAAGCGTGTGGTAGCAGAATGGTTGCCTATGAATATGACGTTGTTATAGCCGTCTGAGGAAAGCATCTTAGCACCATTAAAGAAATTTTACAGAAAAACCTTAACAGATTAACCCGTTTCGCGGATCGCTGTGGATTGAGAGAAAACCCCCACAAAACTGGTCTTGTTCTCTTTTCTAGTAAATGTGAATCTGGTAATAAACCCTTCCTCCCTGTTCCGGTACAGCGAAATATTTTCGACAAAAAACTAAACTGTAAATCTAATATTCAAGAAAGAGTTAAGAAAGCTACAGGAGCTTTATTCTCTTGCAAAAACAATCATTTGGATCAAACGGGCACTTCAACCTGACATTACCCGGGGGCTATAAGTCTCGATTACAGGACCAATACTCACCCATGGAGTGGTTGTCTGGTAGACGGCCTTAGACAAGGAAGGTAACTGCAGAAAAACTCAATTGACAGTCTTCGATACTTTCAGCGGGCAAGTGGATGCTAGAGCTGGGTTCTCTTAGAAGAACAGCCTTAGCTGTACTGTTGGGTCAGCATGTTTTGCGACCAAGCAAATCTGACCAAAACTGGATCTGACTCATTCTAAGAGCTCGATCTTTCACAATAGGAAACGTCTCAGCGCTATCATAGGCGTCATTACTGGATACTCTCTTATAGGCAAACGCACAAAAGGTCTGGCCCTTTTTGCAAACGATTTTTGCCGAAGTTACATAGACAAAGAGGATGAGGAGGCAATCCTCCGCCTAGTGTGTATATGTCCAGCGATCTAAGCAATATAGCTGTTCACAGTCCCCTACACTCAGTTAGAAGCTCAAATTGGTTCCAATTTACAGGGTGAACAACACGTCTCTCAATGGTGCTCAAGTATGTTTAGTCGGACTAGCATCAGCTCAGATCAGAACACTAGAAAGTTTCATAAGTAACATTGTAATTGACACCGTCTGCATCGAGTCACCACGGTTGGTTATGCCAAAATCAGATATTCTCCGTATTTGACAAACGGGACGATTCCCCTTATGAAGTTATTAGAAACGCTAATTAACGCGCCTTTTCGTTAAACGTCTAGACGAAGCTTGTACGCCAATCAAGAGGAAATAATGTCCCATAGAACTTACATTGACGCTGAAAGATGACATTCCTATTTTTTCTCAGCCTCGCTGCCGTCCGATTAATGAATGTTCACCCGCAAGTGGAAAATTGGCTTGCAGAAGGGAACATATCCCCATCAACTTCCTGATAAGCCAGTGGAGTAGCGGTAAAGAGGAGAAAAGATGGAAGCCCAAGAGTTTGCATCGACTGCCGAAGACTGAATGCAAAGGCGATAAAAGGTCCTGTCCCAATGCCGCTGATAGTAGAATTTTTGGAGGATCTAGAACATGCAAAGGTGTACACAACGCTGAATTTGAAAAACGGATACTTGCATGTTCCGCGCCGAATTGAATTCTGTTCTATTTGGCTTACCGAACTCATCTGCAGCTTTTTGCGGTTTGTTCATTAGATCCTCCCCAGATTGATAGTAAAAACAGTTCCTTAGGCGTACATAAGAGTAGAGACAGAGGTGGAAAAGCTAGAGAAGTTGAAAATTTTCTTGGATACAGCAACCGATTATAACTTAAAGATCAATTGGTTGCAGTGGAAGTTACTGCCAAGAAGAGTAGAATTCGTATGACTTGTGATGGAACATGGCCGAGTCAGTCCAGGCTAGCTAAATAAAAATAATTTTCTTTTCTACAACGAAAAGCCTTCAATGTAAGCCTTCGTTCTAACTATTTACAAACAGAATACCTACACTGAGGTGCACAAGATGGAATAATGGTGAAAGGAAAACTCTCATATGCCGAAATAATGTGCAAAGTCAAGGCAGATCCAAAACTTGTTAACCTCGGTGAATCCGTGATTAGGACCAGACGGACAAAAAGGGGCGACTTGGTGTGCCAATGGGACTGACCGAATGATCAAATCAACCAATTTAAGCCATTGGTAACGAAGTATAAATTCGGGCACTAACGCATCGCATTACTCTTTAGATGAAGGACATTGACGAAGCCACAACAGTAGAGTATATCCATGAATCGCTTAAAAAGCAATACCAGATCAAAGACATGTGCGATAGTGATTTAATTAGCCTAACAAATGTTTACGGACACACTAAGCCTGCCTGTGAGTAATCGATGGGTAAACCGTCGTATCTGCGAATGAAAATTTCGCCACGCATCACTTCATCAAGCGTTGCTTGAATTGCGAAGAAGAGGGCCACATATCCAAAAACCACAGCAGGGAACCGTTTTGAATCTGCTGAAAAAGGGACAACCCAGAGGATGCCAGGTATGTTGCTGGTCGCAAATAAATGCCCAGTGCTTAAGAAGGCACAGATCAATCTTAACCACTGCAAAGCGGCACAAGACCTGTTAACTCAAACGACAAAAAAAGGCCAATTGATGTGGTCCTTCCTGATCACCGAACCATTTTTTTTTTTTTTATAATTTACACGCGCCTAAGGGGTTATGATACCCTTTTACTGTTGCCTTGGCGCGGGCGGAAAGATAGAATTAGGAGAAAGGAAAGCATTGTTGTGATGCTGTACCACCCCACTCTCCAGGGGTGGTAGTCCGAATAGGACGGAGAGATTTTTCTTCACTCGGAATGATTCAGGTTGTGGATTTTAACGGTTGTTTTTGTGCTTGAAAACTCTACAACTCTACTACCCATATAGAGCTCTAAACGAATTTATCTGGTTGAGCGATAAGACAATAAAATCAGCAATATGGACAGAACGTACCATGCGTTTCGCGTAAATTCCTATCAATATAAAAACAGAAGTTCAGGGGATGCCCATACATCCATGGGAGCTAGGATACATCTAGGCCGCGCTTACCCATATTATTAGTGTAATAGCAAAGCGGAACCTGTGTTGAGGGCATAATCTGCACCGAAAACCTCTTGCCGATCTTAAGGTCACGGCACCCAATATTTGTTACAACTCTACATCGGGTCAAAACAAACTGGAGACCATTCCTGCGTTTTAGGTTTAAATTGCTGCCACCGTTACGCTCCCACTTGGGGGCCTACCTCTAACAAGTCAAGCCAGGACTGAAGCCCCGGAGGTACTAATGGTGGTACTGCAACTCAACAGGACCCAAAACAGGCAGCCTGTAACTGATCAGATCGTAGCAAACTTCGATGGCATCAATCCGAAGATATGTTTGCTCTACCCCCGTTTATTGTTAGACTACGTCACTAATAAGCGAAGCCTTAATAATTGAGTGGAGTCCCAATATGGACAAAGCCTTTCAAAAGACCGAATCGGCGTAAGGCATCTCCAGTATCCAGTCTGAGTCGAAAGACCCAACGCTCAACGGGAAAACTGGATTGTAATCTGAACCTGGTTATCTTTAAGCAACCGAGCAGATTCTTAATTAGGGCCATTAAGGACAGCAAAAACAGGAATTTTAACAAGCTGCTGAACGAAGCCGATATAAACCTTTGGGGAACCGCCTACAGGATTCATGGCATAGACAACCTCGACTAATTTGCCCTACAATCCCGAAAAATATTTGGTGTTGAGACACTGTCTCCAGAACAATTACCGGACCGTTTTCGCGAAGTCATAAAAACTCCAGATGAAGAGATCCCATCCGCTGCAGAAAATGGATTGCTACTGGCACGTAAAACAATTCACAGCAGGAAAACTCCAGGCCAGGATAGGATACCAAACAAAGCAGCAATTACAGCGAGACCGGGCATCTTTACAAAAGTAATTTCAGCTCTCTTAAAATTTGGACATTCCCAGATCAATGAAAACTACAGCGTTAAGCGCTTCTTACCAAAGGAAGTAAACCTCCAGAAGCTCCCTTGTAGTATCACCCCATTTGCCTTATGGATATCGTATGGAAAATTGAAAAAAAGGTCACCTACAACAGACTGACCACAATAGTAGAAGAATACCAGCTTGGATTCCGAAAATCCTGCTACACAGTAGACGCAATCAAAACAGTGACTGATCCACCATCGAAGGAGGCCGCGCTGATGATGATTCGGAACAAAGGAGTACTGTGTAGTGGTCACATTTATGATAAATACTCTTGCTAAAAGGGACGCACCAAACTATTTTCTCGGAATTCACCCAGCTACTATAGGAACAGAAAGCTAAACTATGACACAGACGAGGGTACCAAATACAACAACGTTGACGGTGTCCTCATGCTCCCAAATCCCCCAAACGTGAAGATAATAGACTTAGAATCGGCAACACACTAACCGATCTCCCGAGTCAAGACTTGGCTTGAAACAGCAAGCCTGAACACATGCATGTATGCGCTGGAGATCAAGTAATAAAGTCAAAACCGTCAAAAAAGTGCCTAGGTGTTATGAATGATAACAGACTTATGTAGCTTTAAGGCTAGTCCAACGTAGTCTCTACGTTATAAAAGAGCATCGATCAGGCAATCCTCGCTGACGAGATTAACGCCAAATATCGGTGGACCGAGACAAAATAGTTAGCTCAGTTAGACTACAGGCAGGCCCACTGGCAGCAAGAAAATTTAGGCGAAAGATGTCGCGAATATATAGACTAATCGTTATCAGAACAATATACGCCTTCTGGACCATCACAAAGAAAATGGCGTACAGCTTAGCCTGTATGATGGCCATTGATGTAACGGCCGAAAAAGGGAGATGCGTAAACACGAGGATACGTTCTTATCCACCCAAAGGTTCAGTTGGCGAGATCTATAAGGAGGAAAAGTCTCAGTTCAAAAGTGGCTGGCCCGATAGAATAATACCACCAAAGGAAGATGGACATACCAACTCATCTCCAAGATAGAGCTTTGGGTGAAAAGAAGAGCCGGAGCAATAAATTTCTACGTAACACAGTGCCTAACCGGACACGGTGTTTTCAGAAAATATCTACACAAATTCGGACGTAACACTTTCCCAATCCGTCCATCCTGTCCGAATCAGGAGGAGGATGCAGATCACGCATTTCCCCACTGCCCACGTTTCAGAAGACCGGGTAGCAACTTTTCACATGCAAGAGTTATTATTCTCAAAGGAAAATTGGAGTGAAATTGGCAAGTATGCCACGGCCATCCTAAATGACGAAGAAAGTAATATTGCCTGAGACAGCAGACGTAGGCAATGAAGAAACTATTAACCAGCACCGCGAAATGAGGAAGGCTCACAGGAAGAGTGGAGAAAATCAAGAGCTCCGCAGCGACATGAGCCCACGCAAATATAGACACAAAGACATACACACCCACAACACTCTTTTGCCTTTCTCCCGACGTATGTACATATACAGACATACCCTCAGACCTCATTCTGACTTTTCCCCACACATACCTACTTATCTACACTGGCATACAGATCTACTCCAGTATTCGTAGCACACCCACGTAGAACAGACACCCAAGAGACGGTCGTAGGCCTAATAAGCCGACAAAATGACCAAATGCGAGAACTTGACTAACATTTCTAACCAAAGGCTATTCCCCTGCCCCACCAAGGTATGCTTTGTGGCGGTTTCACCGTTGCGCGGCCCGTAGACAGGGACGATGTTGCTTTTGCAGAGGTAAGGTTAAGTGAGTAGGAGTCCCAGGCTGGCCCCTTCATGGTATGCGGCGGACAAATAGCTTCCACCTTCGACAAAAAAATGAAAAAACACAGACTCGTGTCAAAATGGCATTGGAGGGATATGCAGCAAGGTGAGGACAATAATCTTCATCCTGTCATTTATTACAGCTGCAAAAACAGAGCCAACAAGCAAAAAAAAGTGCACAGCTACGGTACATGAAGTTTATCATCAGACCATGATAAAAACGAAACTGCCGAATTTCGAGAGAAGATAGATAATTTATCTACAGGACTTTGATTACACCGTGGAGGATAGGACAGCTACAAGAATGAAGCATGCGGATAAATTGAGCAGGTGCGCCATTTATTAGTTGCAACCAGAACTTTTATCACGCCTAAAAAGTCAGACGAAGACGATTTCATCTCATCAATCAAAGAAGCACTTAAGCAAAGGACTTTTGGAAACTTCAGAATGAAGGGTGAGTTCCTGTTGTGAGATGTTGATGGCTTTGAGCTGTTAAAAGCTGCACATACCGTACCTTAGTTAGTCATTTGGCAACATAATAAAATCCAGGATATAAGGTTAAAAATTGCAGTTGAGCTTAAAGCATCTTAAAGTGTACGAATGTATTTTACAAATTAGACCTCTGACAGCTCAATAATTTTGGTACATTCTTCTGGAAAATTGTTCGCATATGTGTTTCTGGTTTTCCTTCCCAATAGGCGATAGGGGAACCCTATACAACGTACATATATACCTGGCATAAATAGAATAAAATCTCGAAAAAAAATACACACAAAAAAAAAAGGAGGAATAATTGAAGAATCCCACGCATGTTTCTGACAAGAAGAGAATTGAAATTTTCCACTCAAACGAGTAATTTTCTACTCCTATAAGTACCTGGTTATGTTTATGGTTTATAAACACGTACCATATAACCACT
Source organism: Volucella zonaria (assembly GCA_963966105.1). Taxonomy (NCBI): domain Eukaryota; kingdom Metazoa; phylum Arthropoda; class Insecta; order Diptera; family Syrphidae; genus Volucella; species Volucella zonaria. Next base: position 9,834,954 of record OZ014530.1, read on the forward strand.
TCAAAATAAAAAAAAAAAAAAAAAATAAAAACCGGAAAACGCTCTCCCACCCATACTCGTACTTGTGATGAAATTCTTCCGGCTTGAAGGAACCCACAAATGTTTTCGAAAATTTTCCAATTTTCTCGGCATGTTAGGTTAAGTTCGGTGGGTGGTACTCCCAAATCAATGAGCTCGTACGAGTATGACGAAAAAAATACTCTTGTGTCCTTATGTGAGGCACTAATTGAAAAACATTTAAAGGCAGAAATTTGAGGAAAATTAAATCTTTTTAAGGATTTATAAAATCCTTCTCAACATTGTGTTTGACATTATTTTATAAAAAAAACTCTAAAGTGTATGTGTACAAAATGATACCCCTTCCGCGAACTTGAGTAACGACCTTCAATACAAATTAATCCGATTGAATCGTGTGCATTTTGATGAATTCTCATATTTTCTATTTCGCCTTAATCAGAATCAAATAAGAATGTAAGCATGATTGCATCCGATTCTTACTTTTATTTCATAAGAAATTTTTTTCAATTAAGCAGGGGCTCCATCTGTCGACAGATGGGCTGTGCCATGTGCCTCAAAGTTTCTATCTTTCGTCGGTCCCTGAAACGTTTGAAATTTCATCAATTCGAAAAGGCTTTTATTATTTTATAGCTGACTCTTAAAATCGTTGAAGACAGTGTGGACGGAAGAACAGAAACAAAGATACACATGTACGTTGGTCTTAAATGTTTGCTGGTTTGAATGACTAGGAAATAGTGATCCGGGCAGGACATTTCATAAACAAGTCAGACAGCTTATTCAAAAACCGATATTTTGCTTGAAGCTAAACTGATGTGCATCCGGTTAAAGGTTTGAAGGGCCGGAATGCTACTGGCAATTTCAATGGAACACTGGTGGTAAAAATAGCGGCAGAACAAGTTTAGGCAGAGGACATTTCGTCAGTATTCGAGGGTGTCAGTTGACTGTGCAATATTATGAGTTTTATCGCAGGTTTTGAGCCCTATCTTACAGGTGTACAGAGATTTTAGGAGCAATTGACTAGATGTGGACGTTATATTCCAATTTTGGGCATGTGAACACGTCATATACTCGAATTGAAGTCAGATTAGGGGAGTTGAAATATTTCTTACATCGCTTCAGGAAACCTTGATATTAAGTTCCACACGAAAGATAATTAATGAAAAATTAAAAAAAAGTTCGGGGACCGAATGGAACCCTGGGGTGGACCAGCATTTATTTTGTGGAAACCAGATTTAAATCCATTCAAGATATAATATATTTAATTGGACGTTCCCTAAGGGAACTTCTCAACGGTCGTTGAGAAGTTTTCGTGTCCGAAGTATTATACTTCATGAGCTCACGGTTTATCGGCGTTTCGACGATATGATTTTCAAATTGACTTTGTTCAGATGCATCAAGTTACACATACCGGGATTTCAAAAACGAACCAAATGATACAAGTTCACTTGAAGAACATATTATCGTCACAGGGTGACCAAATAGCAATGAAAGCTTTTACAATTATCATGTTTCAGCAGCTGTCAAAATATTCAGTAAAGTTTGCCATTTCATCATGAATCGTTTCACTCTTGCCGAACGTGCGGAAATTATTAAAAAATATTATCGAAATCCTGGCTCAGTTGTAAATACGAAACGTGAATTCCGTCGTGAGGTCGGTCATCATCATGACTTCAGAATGCAGGCGCTTCGTCACACCGTGGAAAAGTTTGAGCGTGAGTACACTCTTTTGGTCTTAAGTCACCAACCAGACAGAGATTGATGCGAAATGAATAAAACCTAGCTGCCGTAGCGGCCGAAAAAACCCAGAAATGTTGATTCGACGCCTATCAGCTGAATTGGACACTGCCAGAGAGTCAACCCGGCTTATTTAGTGATTGGATTTGTGCTTACATTCGTATAAGATTGTGCTGACGCCAGAATTGAAGTTGGACGACCATATACAACGCCGTGAGTTCGCTAATTGGGCGCTGAAAATGTTGGCCGAAGATCCGGATATTGGCCAAAAAATCATCTTCTCGGGCGAGGCCCATTCTTTGCCCCCCAAAAAAAAAAAAAACAGTGCAGTGCAATTAAAAAAAAACAAAAATATCACACAGTGCGGTTGTTCCACCTCTCCCGCTCCTGATCGTAGTACTGTTGCTTGCACTCGGTCACTGCCGTTACTGTATTTATCATACGGTACGGGTAGTGACCGAGTGTATGTAACAACTGATGGATAGCGGGTTGTGAGTGAAAATTTTGTTGGTGCACTGTTTCATATAGTTTTCCGGGCATAACACCTACAGCAGTTTGATTTGGTAAACCAACGTCAGTCACTTCGCTTAGTATCGTCGGTGTTTGTGTTTACTGTGTTTGTTTGTAATTATGACTACGGAAATCAGGGTGAGCGTAGCCAATATACGCGGGCTAAAAAGTTATCACTTTTCTGCGTACGTCCACGTTTGTAAGTACAGACCAGCTGTTTTGCCACTTAGTGAAACAGATCCCAGCCCACACCTCTCAGATCACTCTGATATGAAGCTACCTGGCTACGAACTAGTGCCACTATTATTTCCCTATCGCGGTCTCGCCATCTATATGGGTAGTGATTTTCCTTAACAAATTGCACCACAATGTAGTCCCTGTTCCAATCCGGAATTCAATTTCATGTGGCTAAAATTTCATCTCCGCAAGCAAATTATCCACTACTGCCTTATTTAAAGAAGCCCCAAACTGGACATCAATTCGACAGCACGAGTTTGATGCGCTGTCTGCTCCATTCAAAGAATTGTATCCCTGTACACTCATACTGAAATCGTATACACAATTCTGGGTGATTTCAACATTCTGGACAGACAAAACCCGAAAAACGGTGTGTTGAGATCTTCGCTGCGGAAATGAGCCCGCGAATACCAGACGTTGATAGTCATACCGCCAACACCCTGGACTTGTTTTTAACTTCTCACCCTGACAAGTACATCGTTGATGTGCTCTCCCCTCAAGGCTCGTCGAACCATTGTGTTATATCAGCTAATTTCTCGTACACCGACCACACAGTTAGAGAAAAGATTTCTAACAGAACCGTATGGCAATACGAGAAATCCAACTGGAGCGGTTTTAACAGTTTCTTTAAGAATTTTAACTGGTCGTTATGTTTCCTCGATAACGACGTGTATGCGGCTTCTGATATGATCACTGACATCATTCTCTTTGGAATGAGAAACTTTATCCCTCATAGGATGAATAGTATCAAACCAAAACAAAAGGCATGGTACGACTCGAGCTGTAATGAGGCTGTCAGGGTTAGAGAAATATTTTTGCGGTCCTATAAGACCAACCCAACAGAGGAAAACCGAAAAAAGTTTAAACGAGCCAGGAATGACTGCAACGTCTTTCTCAAGCGTGTGAAATTTCAATACGACCAAATGTCAAAACATCAGAAATTCTGCCTCATCCTCCATCCCAACGCTCATTTTTCGACAAAGCCAATGCAAACTTTGCGGCCACCTCAACACTCCCAGATTTGTCTTCGCCTACACTTGAGTGCGCCGAATCTTCAATGGGACGAATTCACTTTCGCACTCGTGTAGTAGCAAGAGTACTTAAAGATCTCAACATGCATAAATCCGCTGGTCCAGATGGTATATCTCCCCTTCTTCTGAAGAGGTGTTCTTCCTCGCTGTCAAAACCACTGCGTATTCCGTTTCATTGATCCTACCCTTTAGGACTTTTTCCCAGCAGATGGAAAACAGCATTTGTCCGCCCCGTTTCTAAACGATACGAATCTTTCTCTCTCTCCTTCTTTCCAAGGTTATGGAAACGCTGATATACCGTCAAGCTTCTGAAATATCTCGAAGCGCGAAAACTTCTTAATGACCGGGAATACGGTTTTCGTAGCAACAGTCCACTGGTGATTTGATGGCATGACTCATAGAAAATTGGAATCAAAGCGTATATTATTTTTGCGAAAACAAGATAGTTTCACTTGATATTTCTAAAGCATTTGACAGAGTTTGGCATCAGGTTTTTTTGTCGGAAATGCGTGCTTTTGGAATCGATGAATCCCTTCTTCAATGGATAAGAAACTACCTTTCGGAACGTTCAATTCAAGTTGCCTTGGACGGTTTCAAGTCTGATATTCACAAAATAAATGCCGGTATGAGGCAGGGCTTCATTCTGTCTCCGTCATTCTTTTTAATTTTTATCAGTGATCTCTTGCCTGCTACCTCAAATCCAATATATTCCTTTGCTGACGACAGTACTCTCTGCTTTTCATATTCGTTCCCGGACTCACGTGCCTGCTTTTCGGCTGTAGAACGGGAACGGCAGCATATGTTAAGCTCATTAAATTCTGATATTAGCAGCAGAATCAATATCAACAGAGTGGAATTTAATGCTTCCAAGCCACAATGCTGTCTGCTGTCGTTAAAGCGAAATTTAAACACCCAGCTATTATCCGTGGATGGCACTTGCATCGTCGGTATGTGTGTCAATGACAACTTACGTTGGAATGACCACATATTCGATGTCGTCAAAATTGCTGCGAAATGTCTAGTTTTACTTAAGCGATGTAAGAAATACTTTTCCCCATCGCAGCTGGCCTTAATATATAATACATTTATCCGCCCGAAATTGGAATACAATGTTCATATCTGGTCGAGTGCGCCCAAAACACCTCTATACCTGCTAGATAGGATCCAAAACTGTGCGATAAAACTCATAGGTGATACTAATATCAGTCAGTCAATAGACACCCTCAAACACTGATGAAATTTCTCGTGTCTCAGTCTGTTTTATCGCTATTTCCACCATCAGTGCTCCATAGAAATCGCTAGTACCATTCCGCCCCTTCAAACTTTTAACCGTAACACCGGTCTCGCTATGAATGCTCATCAGTATACCCTCAAGCCCATTTTCGGACATACTCTAAAATATCGTGATTCGTTCCTAAGCCGTACAACTCGCTTATGGAATGCCCTGCCTAGCACTTCATTTCCTAGTGATTATAACCTTCAAACATTTAAAACCAACGTTCACCGGTACTTCTCTATCCATCCTCCCTGATTTTCCTTCGCCCGCGCTGTATGCAAACATTTTAAGCGTACTTTAATCCCTTGAGCGCGCGCAAATTACAAAAAAAAACGCGGAACGTTGCCCGAATAGAATACCCACTTTGATAAAACATTTGCACGTATTGTTGAACGTTATGTCCGTCCATGGTGATTTGGCAAAACAGACTGAATAAATGACAGCCTATTTGACAATAGGGCCGCTATCAACTGTCAAAGTCGGGAAGTCCCTATTTGAAGACCCTGTATATTTAAAGGTAGTGAAGGACGAAAATACTAATTCCTTTAACAATCTATGTACTCGTATCATTTTTGCACACAGTCGCCTCAATTCATGGTTGCAGGTCAAATGGTTACGCCAACCAAGTAGGTTGTCGAATTTGCTGTTGCTATTGTTCGGATTCCTCTGAATACCATCTAACAGAACCAGACATTTTTGCAGGAATTATTTTCAGAGTGCAGGTCCAGCTTGGGAAACTCTCACGATTTAATTCTTCATACAGTGAAGCCTGTTTCATTACTTTGTTTGTTTTTTTTTTTTGTGTAACTCAGAATACCGCGCAGCAATTCTCATTAGTTTGTTTGTCTGTCTATTTAATTCGTATTCGCTTTTTGCAAAAAAAAATTAAAAAAGAAAAAAAAAATTACTTGTATCCGTACTTACGAAAATCACTTACTTCAAACGACATTTTCATTTTCTTTGTTTGGTTACAACATTAAATTTTCCTGTGGAAAGCATACAAAAAAAAGGAAAAAAAGAGAGAAAATAAAAAGAATACAAATAATGGGAAAATTGCTTGAGTTCACTTTTTGTTTGGTTTTTATTGCCGCATTGCGACGGGACGGAAACGGCTACAACCACGACGACAACGACGACGACAGTTTAACTAAATGAATATTTCTGAAATTAATTGAAGTGGAAATTGCCAAACAAAAAAACCAAATAAATAAGCGAAGTTGCCACAAATTTATGACTTAAATAAGTTTTCTTTTCTACTTAGTCTTAGTCAATATGTGACCAATTTGAAGATGTTTTTGTACTCGTGTACTCGTATCTAGATACTTGTGTGTGAGAATTTCTGTATGATACATTCGATTTAAATGCAAATTAGAAAATAATGGTACGATGTCCGGGCCACAAAACAGTTTAATCAACTAATAGCCAGGATAAGTATGGGATCTCCCTATCACAATGTCTAGAGTGTTTCAAAGCTATAAAGGATGTATAGATGTATATGGGAATTAAATATGAGAAAGCAGTTGGAATATGCTATTCAAATTTTAATCTCCAGTTTACAATATTGTTTTTTTAATTTCATTCTGTTTGTTGTTTGGATATCTTGGATTGGATTAAGTTTTCACTTTGAGAAAGCTTACGGTCTCACTTAACTTTTGAAGCAGGCTTCGTTATTTGGAAACAAATGGAGCAAAAGGTGTACCTTATTCTCACCGACCAAAATGTTTGCACTGTTTTGAAGATGTGCAAGGAGAAAGGTTTACAAAGATTTGTCCAGAAGCAATTGGTTCTTTTATGACATTCCCTAATGTTATTATGGGATTGTGCTGCTTACTAGGTGAAATCGAGTTCCGGTGTGGAGGCAGAGGTGACATGAAATCTTTATTGGAATGCTTAAGCCTTAAGTATTCAGAGGGCACATACTAGGCTGTTTCTGTGTCTGCACGATGAAGGGTTGATGGAGAAATCGAGTTGAGAAGATCATTCCTTTTGTTTCAGTTTATTGAAGAATTAATAAATTTAACGCTGTGTGGCAACTTATTTACATAAATGGCGCTGCAGTCATCTAAGTTAGTCCGGTCTTTAGCTAATTGCGCACTCCAAGTGGGTTTTTACTTGTGCGCACCACCTAAGGTGAGGTATTCTTCGTTGTCCCTCCGGGTTCGAGTACTGTGCGGGCTGGAGCATTGATGTCCATTCACTCTACATGGCCTAACCATCTGAGGCGTCTGATGCGCAGTTTTCAATTTAGGTCGACGTCGCTGTGCAGCTCCTATAATTCGACTGTGGCTCAAATGGTAGTGGACTGGCTTACAAATGGGAAGATTCGGTGTTCGAATCCCAGCCTCGCCCGAAAGACATTCATTTCACTGATCCCAAACATCTTTCTTTCTCTCTCTATCCCGTTTTCCAAAAAAACTTAACACCTGCTGGCGCAAAAAAAAAAAATTCAAAACCTGTCAACGCAAACGGGACCGAATACTTGTCGAAGAATTTTTCTCTGAAAACAGTGGACGATATCTTCATACACTTTCGATAGAGTCCATGCTTCTGCGACATAAAGTGTAGGACTGCGATGATCAAGGTCTTACATTGAGTCTCCACAGTTTTCCGGGAAAGCACCTTACTACTCAATGGCCTTCTTAGTCCAAAGAAACAGCGATTGGCAAGAACGATTCTTCGTTATATTTCTGCCGTGGTATTGTTGGCAGAATTTATGGCAAAGCCAAGTTAGACGAAGTCCCTTAGTACCTCGAAATTATAGCTATCGACTGTGACATTCTGTCGCTTCCTCGATATTGTGTATACCTTTTTGTTGACGCTATATCTCATTTATCGCTAAACGTATTTTGGCAGCTTCCGTTTCAACACTAGCGAATGCACCGCTAACCGCCGCGTACACAGAGATTGTTGAAAGAATGTGTCATAGTGTGAGTTTCGCACAATTCCTTCATGTCTGATATGATGGAAGTCAGATGACAGTGCGTCACCTTCTGTAAAACGTTTTTGATATCAACGCTGCCGGTTAAGTTGTAACCGAATTCGACGGAGCAGCAGGAACTCTCCATCGTTATTCTGCACAGACGGACGAGCTTGGCAGGGGTGCCGGAACTAGACAAGGCTCTATATATCTCGTGTCATATACGGCCTTAAAATTGATGTGAAGATGGTGGGTATCGATTTGGACTTATTGCGTTTTTTCCAGGATCTGCGGGAGTATGAAGATTTGGACAATTATGGACTTTCCTGATCTGAAACCGCACTAATACGGGCTAATCAGGACATACACACAATATGGCAGACAAGACCTTGTATGCGATGTTGAGGAGATCTATGGTACACCTCTGCAGTTGGCTCTGTTGAGGGGCTTTGCTTTTTTGTGGATCGGAATATGGTGCAGAGATTTCATTTATTAGGCTTATACTCTTCTGACCAGATCTGAGGAATGAGTTGGTGTATGCCCTCCAGTCACTTCCAGAAGCTTTCAATATTTCGGTCAGTAAGCCATCAGGTCCAGGTGCTTTGTTGGTTTTCAGCTTAAATAATGCAATCCTTGCTTCATTTTGGTCAGGTAGTTGGAAGTCTTGACTATCATGGCTATGGCAAGAGTGCTATCTTTCTTCGCCAATATACAGTCTGCGGAAAAGTTGCTCCATATTCTCAGCACCGACTGTGACCCTACTACAAGGTTTCCTTGTTCATTTCTACAGGCTTCTTTCTGTACGGGTCTTCTTACCTTGACACGTTCTTTTACGCGTTAGTAAAACTCCTGTATTGAGTAAAACCTCTTAAAATCTTCAATCGCGTGCATCTCGTGCACTTTTTCCTTCTTCTGTGGAAGCCGATGTACTTCCCGTCTCTTCTGCTGGTAGAGCTTACGAGCTGCTCCCATCTCTATTTAAAGCGCCGGTTTGTACGCTTCTTGTTTAGCTGCATCTGCTTGCCGATATTCTTCATCAAACCAGGAAGTTCTTCTTGGTGGCCGGATGACGCCGGACATATTGCGGGGTCTGATAGCACATTGGCGGCCTTGCCACTTGTCTTCGGTGCTTGATGGTGGCGGCATAGGAGTAGTTCAGATATTTCAGGATTCTGGCGATCTTTTCCGATTGGGGCTTTTCTTCTTTTTATCTTCTCATAGTAGTTCTTGTTTGTTCTGCCGCTGGGGAAATCCTTATTCGGATCTTGGCTGCAACAAGGTGGTGATCTGAGTCAATGTTGGCTGATTCTGAAGGTTCAGATGTCCAGAATACTGGAGGCATGTCTTACGTTGACGGCAATGTGATCAATTTGGTTTAGCGTTTCATTATCCAGAGACCGCCATGACACCTTGTGTATATTGAGATGTTTCGTCCAGCAGCAAATTCAATGAGCCTAAGTCCGTTGCTACACGTGGTGTCGTATAGGCTATATTTAGCAACTATCGTACTATCTCCTTTACTATCCTGAGGTTTCTAAATCACCTAGTACGATGTTAACGTTATATTTTGGGCATTGCTCATACCATATGTCGGGGAGCTTGTAGAAACATTCTTATGTGCCGTCGTCCTTATCTTCCGTAGAGGCATGAGTGCATATTAGGCTTATGTTAACAATTTTAGCCGAGATGCAGATTATCATAAGATGCTCATTCAGTTGTTGGAAGCTGAAAACTTAGTGCCTAAGACTGCCGTATTTGGCAAATCCACATCCGAATAAGCGCAGTTTATTTTCCCTATAGCAATCACAAATCAAAGTTTTTCATGCTCATTATGTCCGGCCCATCCCATCGTACTTGCTGGATGTCGGTGAGATCTGCGTAAGAACATTCCACCACTGTTTATTCGGCTGCACGCAGTCTGTTAAGAGTCTTTTAATCATTTGCCGGGTTCGTCCAAGGCGATTATCTGTCAATTTTTGGTAACTCTTCCGTATAGGTTTGTGAACCCTATGCCGACGCAGGCCAGTAATATACTACTGGTTATGGGTAAACATTTACTCCTGCAGTTACCGGAGCCCACCACTGGGTGATAGGGCTAATACAACGCTACGAAATTGATTGCTGCGCTCCTGGTCTAATCCAAATTATTCAACAGATCAATCGTCACGTAGATGCAGTTCGTTGGCTTATATGTATAGTGTCGCGGCAATTCGTTTCCTCTTATTGTAAGCTAATTGCGACTTATTGGACAAAACTCTATTCAGGCACTTTAACACCTAAGACGAACTTGAATCACATTACCATATAACTATGCTTCCTAACCTAATGCGACTAGAAAAGCCAGGCTAGTCATACATCAGGACCACATGGATGAAAGGAAAATAGTACGGAAGTACTGAATCATGGAAGTCAATACATATGAATACACTATTTCGCCGAGCGATTCTTCTGAATAGCGCAGAAGATATTCGTCCCAGAACTGGGCGAGCGATTGATGTTTATCAGAAATTTACTATGAATCACAAACACTGATCTTGGCATCATGATGAGCAAAAGTTTCGAACTAAAAAACGTGTTACGTTAGCGGCAACGATGTAATGCACTCGGGAAACCATCTGGTGAAATGTTTTCCTGCTACTTAAGCTTCCAAAAGAAAGCGTAAAAACTGTATTATTACGGAGCGGGATAAAACAAGAATGGAGCTGGCATTATCTCAAAAACTAGCGACCGGGTTTTGGCTATAAAACTGATAATTGAACACGGAAGTTGAAAACAACTAAAATGCCATAAACTCTGTGGTGGAAAAACTCTATTCGGTGTTTCAAAAGGCCGGCTCCACAGTTAACAAACGTGGTGGTGTAGCATTGAGGCAAAATAAACAAAAGGCAAGCTTTTTAGGCAAAGTTCGTCGAAAAAAACAAAATTGATAGAGTACTTGCTGCTTTCGACTATGAACGCTACATAAAGAGCCAAGCAATTCGGTATCTAGAGCATATGTGGTAGTGAATAGGACATAACAATTTTATATTCAAATAAACCACAAAATAATTGAGATTTTGAGCTGAAATTTATTCCAGGTGTAAGACATAAGTCAGATTTAAGAAATTCGATCTCGTTCATGTGACCACCGCGAGCCAATTTTACACCACTCTTCCACACATATCAGCCGGAACGTTGGCAGTTTCGCGTTCGATATTTTCGGTACTTCAATCAAGAACATTCAATCGGGAACATGTTGTCTCGAATTTATCCACTATAGCACGCACAGTCTGTCTGGTGGGACGATTATTAGCAACGAAAATTGGAGTAAGCGCTCTTAAAATTGCGTCGGTGGTCGCAGAGTTTCGGCAGTAATTTTTAATAATTTCTGAACGTTGCTCGTTCGTCAACTTCACCATGATAAAAATGTAAGCCTTGACTGAGGTTTGACATTGGCAGATTATAAAAAAGTTTAACGGTGTATTCGCCGTCTAAAATATGGCAATTCTGCTTGTTGTCGTACCCGTTTAACTTGAAATGAGCTTCATCACCGAACAAAATTTTACGGCAAGAAGCTGGGTAAATTTCCAACCACTGAACACCCCCCGCAATAACTGATCACGAGGCTTTAAGTATCGTACAATTTGGATGAACAAAGGCCCAGTTTCTGCGAATGACGACGAATCCATAAACGTATTCAACAGAAGCTTCCGATATATTCTTCTGTTGGTCTGTAAGTATCTACAATAATAGCGTGATTTGGGTGCGAAATTTTTCTATATCTTGCCAAATAGCACGTTCAGATGGACGATGATGTCTACCGTAAATTTCGCGAAGCGCTCTATAAGTTTTGTGCATAGAACTTCGATTTTTAAAATTGGTTTTAATGATTTGGAATCGATTTGGAAAATAATTGGTTGTCAATCAGTCGTACTAAGACAAACTTTCTGAGAAATGTTTTGAATGAGTCATCGTGCAGAAATGAGATCAACGAAAGTGCAATGACGCGCATATATATTCAGTATGGTGTTGCTTTATTGCGCCAAGATCTCCACTTGGTGGCCTTACTTACGAGTGTGAAATAAATAAATAGCTCACTTAATAACTTAACATACATAGATAGCGTTCAGCCTCAGTTAGTATGTCTCTCCAGCTAGCGCGATCATGTCTGCATCCGTCATCGAACCAGGGTTTTCTTTGTTAGATCGAGTTGAAACCTAACACATCAGAGGCAACCTCTCTGAATGCTCTTTGGCAGTGATGCCATTGGTCGTTAGATGCTGGCGTTATCGGGCTCCTCAAGAGGTTAAAGTAAAGTCCGTCCTTTGCGATTATGGTATTCGACGTAAAATTTTCTAACATTGGTTCGCTGGCTATGGACTAATACGAATATTCGCATCTGTGTCTTGGACCGCCCGAATCGATATTTGCTGCTCTAAATGTTCGGACATCCAAAACATTCAAGGACTACGTCAATCGTAATATGACCAATTTGATTAAGGGTGTGTAGAACATTTTTTCAACGCTTTACATTGTTGATTGAACTTATTAAACTCAGTAAATACTGCAAATATAAGATAAAATACACATATACATAATAACTCGTAAAAAGTATCTGTCATACTGATTGTTACAGCCACCGTTTTAGATTTTTTTGCTCAACACCGGTTTGGAGAGACTAGTACCCTGCAGCTAACACTAGGAGGTAAAATAAGTCCACATGAATACCAGACGTTGATAGTCATACCACCAACACTCTGGAATTGTTTTTTACTTCTCACCCTGATAAGTACATCGTTGATGTGCTCTCCGCTCTAGGCTCGTCGAACCATTGTGTTATATCAGCTAATTTCTCGTATACTGACCACACAGTTAGAGAAATGATTCCTATAAGCACCGTATGGCAATACGAGAAATCCAACTGGAGCGGTTTTAACAGTTTCTTTAGGAATTTTAACTGGTCGTTATGTTTCCTCGATAACGACGTGGATGCCGCTGCTGGTATGATCAGTGCAACTAGTCTCCTTGGAATCAGATCCTTTATCCCTCATCGAATGCAAAGTATCAAATCAAAAGAAAAATCATGGTGCGACTCGAGCTGTAAAGAGGCTGTCAGGGTTAGAGAAATGATTTTCGGTCCTTCAAAACCAACCCGACAGAGTAAAACCGAAAAAAGTTTAAACGAGCCAGGAATGACTGCAACGTCTTTCTTAATCGTGTGAAATTTCAATACGACGATACGAAGAAAAGATCTTAACATTCACAAATCCGGTGGTCCAGCTGGTATATCTCCCCTTCTTCTGCCGAGGTGTTCTTCCTCGCTGGCAAAACCACTGCATAAGCTTTTTTATCAATCAATCAGACGAAATATAGCATTTTTCCAGCCCGTCCCTATAAAAAGGCGAATCATCTTCTCCCTCCTCCCACAGAGGTCATGGAAACGCTGATAAATCGTCAGCTCATGAAATATCTCAAAACACGAGAACTTCTCAATGACCGGCGGTATGGTTTTCGCAACAACAGGTCCACTGGTGATCTGATGGCATGTCTCACCGAAAAGTGGGACCAAAGCGTACATCAATCCGGTGGAAGCAAGATCGCTGCACTTGACAATTTTAAGGCATCTGACAGAGTTTGGTATCAGACTCTTTTGTCGAAAATGCGTGCTTTTGGGATCGACGACTTTCTTCTTCAATGGATTAGAAATTACCTTTCGGAACGTACAATTCAAGTTGTCTTAGACGGTTTGAAGTCTGATATTCACAAAATAAATGCTGGTGTGCCTCAGGACTCTATTCTGTCTCCGACACTCTTTTTAATTTTTATCAACGATCTCTTGTCTGCCACTCCTAATCTAATATATTCCTTTGCTGACGACAGTACTCTATGCTTCTCATTTCATTTTCGTTCCCGGACTCACGCCCTTGCTCTTCGGCTGTAGAACGGGAACGGCAGAATATGTTTAGCTCATTAAATTCCGACATTAGCATCATAACTATCATGGGGAACTATCAACAGGGTGGAATTTAATGCTTTCAACACACAATGCTGTCTGCAGCCATTATCCATGACACTGCATCGTCGAAACCGAAAAACTTTTCATTCTCGGTATGTGTGTCAGTAACAACTTACGTTGGGATACTGCGAAGTGTCTATGTAGGTTTCCTCAAACGATCTAAAAAATACTTTTCCCCTTCTGAGCTGGCCTCAATATATAAGGCATTCATCCATCCAAAATTGGAGTACAATGCTCACATCTGGTCAGGTGCACCTAAAACATCTCTGCACCTGCTATATAAGATTCATAACCGTGCGATAGAACTCATAGGTGATGCTAATATCACCCAGTCAATGGACACCCTCGAACACCGACGAAATGTCTCGTGCATCACTTTATTTTATCGCTATTTCCACCATCAGTGCTCCACGGAAATCGTCAATAGCATTCCGCTCATTCAAACTTTTAACCGTAACACCCGTCTCGCTATGAATGCTCATCAGTATACCCTCAAGCCCGCTTTCGGACGTACTCTAAAATATCGTGATTCGTTCCTAAGCCGTACAACACGCCTAGCTCTTTATTTCCTTATCATTATAACCTTCAGACATTTAAAACCAACGTTCACCGGTACCTTTCTTGATTTTCCTTCGCCCGCGCTGTGTGCAAACATTTTAAGGGCTCCTTAAAAAAATAAAAAATAAATTTGATGTGTCATTGACATATTCACATTCATGGCATTCGTTGCAGCACTGGGTATGGCCAGGTTAACGCCAATCAGTGCTTACCCTGATCGTACACATACAGTTCACCTTCATTCTCCCAGCGCTACTTTATAGTGCAGGAGCATGGACAATAGCGACGGTGGATGATGATATACTTCCAATTCGTGCAGTGATTTTTGGGCTCTTTTACGTTGACGTGGTTTTGAGAAGAAGACTTATAGCTGCAAGATGTACAGCTACGGCCACTTTAATCTTCCTCAGCTACAGTGGACTCCATCAGATGATCCATCGTTTTCCATCCCTTCAAATGCTAACTCAGCTAAGGAATGCCTCTTCTTAAATCGTTTAAAAGGCTCAAGTCTATGCCAAGTCAGTGGTATATCGAACTACATGGGCACGCAATTAGACCTCTGTAGATTCAATTAACTCCTCAGACTTACTTTGTTCCCTGTCTCTCTCAACAATCGATAACTACCACCCTCCCCTTCTTCTCTCGTTTTTTCATAACTCTTCTGTCCAGTCTACACCCCCCACAACTCTCTCATCCTACGATTTTCATAAAGCAAACTTTCACAAAATCAGTCACTATCTCAGCAGATCCCCCTTTAACTTTCCCAACCTAAGTATAAGTTAAGCCTTTTCCATTTTTAATAGAGAAATATTTAATCCTTTTTCCCTTTACGTTCCGTTTTGCCGTCTTAAAACATCATCTACTAGTCCTCCCTAGTATAATCGCAAGCTTCGTTCCTTACGAAATAAGAGAAACAAGTTATTTGCCAACTTTTTCAAACAATCCTTCACCAGTGACTCCTTTGTACCGGATCCATCCTATTTTAGTTACCTACTGAACTTCTCCAATGGCCCACTACTTTCTCACACACTGGACCCGTCTTATATCGAATGTAAGTTACACCAACTTAATGACGAATTCATACCAGGCCAAGATGGTTTTCATGTCATATGTCTTAACAAATTTTTCTCCTCTCTTACCCTTGTACTTTCTAATCTCTTTCGTCTATCCCTTTCACAAGGAGAATCAAGCCCCCGATCCACAAAAAGGGATCAAAGAATGAAGTAACTAACCCATACACACAAAATCTTCGAATGTACTTTGTATGAAGCTCTAGGCCTCCAATGCAAATCACTTATTTCTCCTAGACAGTATGGGTTCCTGAAGGGTAGGTAGGTTAACCAACACAAATCTTGTTGAACTCGTATCCTTTGCCCTCTCTGCCCTAGAAAATGGCAACGAAGTCGATGTAGTTGCAACCGATTTTAGCAAGGCCTTCGATAAAATCTCTCATCGGTTAATACACTTCAAGTTGTCTGCTCTCGGCTTTGAGCCCATACTGTTAAAATGGATATCCTCTTATCTCGAAAACCGTTTTTACAGTGTTCGTTTTAGGTCAGCCCACTCGGCTCCATTGTTGGCCACCTCTGGAATTCCACCAGACAGCCATCTCGGTCCCCTTCTTTTTATATTAACCATAAATAATCTCGATAGGATCACTCGTCTGTCTCCCTTTATGCCGACGATATCAAATATTTCAAGACCATGTCCTCACCCCATGACTCCTTCATCCTACAACAAGACCTTGATAGTTTTTCGATCTGGTGCCTCTAAAATATACCTAAATTCCAATCCATCTCCTTTTCACATATGCGGCACCAACATCCTCCCCGACTCTACCTTCCCCATAACCAACCTATCTTCTCCGTTCAATCTCTTCACGACCACGGCATTTTGTGTGATGGGGAGCTCAACTTCCGTTTTGGTGTGGATGGGATAATCCTTAAAGCCAACTCTACACTAGGTTTTGTAAAACAGTGGTTCAAAGAATTCACCAACCCATACGTGACCAGGTCCCTCCATATTACCTTTGTTCTCCCCTTTTAGAGTACGCCATTCAAGTGTATCATCGTGTTCATATCTCGAGAATCGAAAGCCCTGGAACGATTCTTTTATTCTGCCCCCCTATCAAAACCGTCTCAACCTTATCAACCTAAATACCCTTGAGGAACGCAGAGATGCAGCCGACTTTCTCTTCATTTATCGTCTCCTTTTAGGTCACGTTGAATGCACATCCTTCCACAACTCTATTTTCTTCAAGACTAACCCTCATCCCTTCTATTAACCAACCCACCACACCTCCTATGGCGCAAACGAACCAATCTCCCGTATGCTACTTAAAATCAATTCAAACCCTACCATCTTTGACTTCCACCGCACCACTCCCTGCCTCAAATCCGTTCCCCTTCGCCACTCCAACCAATCTTAGTTTTAAGTTTAAGTTTAATTTTAAGTTATAAATTGTTTTAAGCCGAATAAATGGGGGCCTTCGCCATGAAAATTAAATTAAAAATTAATGAAACTCAGGTCAGTTTCAGGAAAAAACTCATTAGTCGGCAAAGATGGGTAGGACATGTATGGCGAATGAAGTCTAACGCTGCAACCCGAAGACTCTTTGCTTCCATCTGAGAGAGACAACGCAGTAGATAAAGACCGAACATTAGGTTGCGCCCGCAAGTGTAAAGGCACTTCAACCAACATGAAATGGGCAACTGGAGGCAGCAAGCCAGAGACCGCGCTAACTGCAGAGGTCTATTGGTTGAGGCCTCAGTCAACTCCGGAGTAACGTCCAAGTAAGCAAGTAAATCTTGACTATCTTGAACCCACTCCCATATTTTCCTAGTGTTGGCACGTTGATTGTAGCAATTTCTCAAAGAATGTGTTCTTGCGCTGAATTTCTCATTGCGAAATCGTTTCTTCCATATAAGGCTTCGTATTCATTGTTCGAGATCCCGGCGTATCCGTGTAAATCTACACGGATGAAAAACATTTCCTCGCTTGCTATCCCATTTACAAAGATCGGCAATAGTTCTTAGAGGTTTCGAGCACATCAATCGTTCAGTGAAAGTATCTAGTGGTTTTGAGTTACAAAGCCTAGACGGACCTTTGGCTGTGGCTTTCAGTTGGAATATCTTCTTTTAGTTGCTCTCAAAAACCTAGCATAGTCCTCAAGTATCCGTATCCACCAATGGTTGTTCATACAAGCAAGATATGTTTGTCATCTTTCTTGCTTTCCAGCTCTACCTGGTTAATACTCGTATAATAGAAACCGGATTTATGTTGCACTAAAACACCATAGCACCGGTGATGATGCCACTCTAGTGGGAATACATATATTCGATGGTGGTCTCACCTTTGTCCCTAAGGCGGTATGTGGTTATCAGAGAATGTTGTTGTGTACAACACAATTTTGCCTTACGACTCTCAGTAAACTACTTGTAGTTTTAAAACGCTTCTCAAAATTTTTATAAATTCTAAAGTAGCTCCAAACTTTAGAGTTTTTATGTTTTCGTTTTCAAAATACAAACATTTCGAAAAGAAAGTTTTCTCCGACTTTGAAGGCGGTCTCCGAGGAAATTGACTTATAGAATTTTGACGAAACTTTTCCGCAACGGAAGTCTTCTTTTCTCCTAATAATATCTACAAGCGTATCCCGCTGAGCAATTTTATCATTTTAACACTAAGAGATGAGAAAAGGACGAAAAAACCACTTTCAACAACAAAACAAACAAATAAACCGAAAGCAAAAGGAAAGGAAAACGGACCAAGGAGCACGGAACACGGAGCACGGAGCACGAAGCACGGAAAAAAATATCAATTTTAATAGATTCTTAGTACTTGTACTCCGCTGGGAGTTCAAGTTATCACATCCTCTGAATTATATAAGTAAAATCTCGTTTTCAATTCGCTAAAGTATTCGCTATTCGCCATTCGAAAATCCTGAAAATCCACCCACTCTACCTCCTTTCCAGCAACTATCGACAAAAAAAAAACCAAGAAACGAAATTTCGAGACATTTCACTGATTTTCCTTTCTTTTTGTGAAAATATATGTACTCCATGGGGATGTTGAATAATACTCGCAGGATTTTGGGACACAGAGTGCAAGTTTTTCCTGCACTTTCTCCTGGGTTGGCTACATTTTAAGAAGATTTCTGGAAGCTGCTCTGTCTGGTCTTTTTTGTTGGGAATATAACACATTGACAGTCAGTCCAACTGCTGCTATGCGTACAATCTGTATCGAATTGATGGCAGAAAGGAGATTTTTCCTTGTCGTATCCTTTGAACTATGCACATACACACAAATGACAGATGCACAAAATTTTATTCTACTTTTGTTGTTTCTCATGCAATGGATCCCGAAGAGATTTGCAATGTTAAAAGTTTCACAAAATTCACGAACCGTGCGGTGGATGGACAACAATGCCGTTCGTATCTATGAGTGTACATACATAGTACGAGTATGGTACGAGTATCATCTCAAATTTCGCAAAACTTCTGTGAGATAGAGAACCTCCTCGTTCCTGGACGAAAGTTCAAATATTGTCCCCATCCAGTTCTTGGAATTGAGTGAAATAAAGAAGCTGGTAATGTACGTGTCGGTTCTCAGCACATGAGAACAATGCAATGTCGATCCGGATTCAATTCAAGGTAGAGGAAGATGAATTGAGATACTAATTTGCCATTCTAGATGGAAGCTATTTCCATGAGTTTTACGAACTATCATAATCGTCGATTATTGCCTATGGTAGTTCAGAGAACAGAAAGCAGCTTACTTCTGCTACAGATGCCGAAATACTCGGTTTACAATCCAAAAGGAAAAAGGAGACAAGAGGCTTCGCACATACGATTCGGTCCACACGAAATCAACTATACGAGTATATGGGCCAAATAAGTCTTTCCATAATTAACCGGACATGGTTACAGAAATTCTGAGTTCAAAACGATCAACAAAAGCAGCATCATAGCAACTATGCACATCGAACAGACCATGAAACTTGGCACTCAAGGTGATAAGAAAGAGGTACAGATGTACGAGTAGGAACACAGCAGGCGTCATGGCCTTTGAAATACAACTCAATTTCTTGAAAGCATTGATTGGATACTTAGTCAAATGAACATATACTACGTGATGAGTTTCCATCTCGATTTCGTGGAGTGACCAAGGAGGACGTCTCTCAACGTGTAATTCAATTATCGGAAAAGGACTTTCGGCTGTGTTTCTTCGGGGGTCTTACAGTTTCGAAGTACCAGTTGTACCTCCTACCATACTGCCAACCACAACTTTTGCAATGTTCAGATTAACCAAGCGCACCATATTCTGGATCCGGGAGTAACTCAGAACAGAGGGGATGTGCTTTTAAGGTTCTTCTTTCATTAAAGGACGAGAGAACTACAACGAAGTATGAGTCACGTTCTTAATTGCACCTAGGAAAGGCTGATTTCCTCTTCATTTCAAAGTACGAGTGTATAAAAGATGACTCGTCGTTGCGTCATTTTATCATGAGGACATGATTCGGCACTTCTTCATTGATTTTAGGAAAGCAGTATATGTTTTGGTGGTCGTGCTCAGAATGCTTTTGAGGCAGTAACAAGAAACACTCGATTAAACCAGTATGCCAAGCTGGAATTATTCAGAAAATCTGATGGCTCCTGCACTGATTCGAAAGCATGTCTCACGCTTCAAACATCCTTCCAATGTAACCCAATCAGAATCAGCTGGTCATACCAAAGCTGCAAGTCAACTGAGTAACGCAACACAATGTAACTAGCATTTGTCATCGGTTGTGTGGGGGATAAGGGCATCAAATACGCTGTTACTTCCTTTAATAGCTTTCAGTCAACTGGGATCGATGGCATATGTACTCGTATATCCAGTTACGCAACAAAAAGCTGGAGGTAGCACTCCTTATCTGGGAGATCCAGAGGTAGAAACAGCAGTAAAGAGTTGCCTCGTAGAAGAAACCTGCCCTGAAGTGGACGTCAGGAGAATGTCCGCCGCCACAGTTAAGAGAAACCGGCATCCACCGCGGAGATTCTTAATAATTCGGAATAGGCTGGGTGATTCGACCCTAGGGTTCGCCCACATTAGGGGTTTGGCTGGTCCGGAACGTGATGGAGGTGTGGAGAGAGAGGTTGGCGTCCGACACCTTGCGGGATCAGCCTGATGTAATGCAATTGTAGGAACATTCTGCCCAAAATTGGCATTGATCCTGTAGAGAAACCTTGAAAGGTCCAGGATTGTGCAGGACATGCTGGATCAGTTTTCCTGTGACCGAGGTGGTGGACCTGCTTAAACTAAGTGAGCAGTAGAGTACGTTATCGGGTGGTACAGCGATATAATGGGCACTGCTTCCGTTGTGGTCTCCACCACCGGAAAAGTCTCCATGACCAACACCGAAGCTGGAGAGGCGTATGTGTGGATCAGATCTTGCAGCGTGGCACATGTGAGTTGCTATCTATCCTCGAATATTACGATGGGCGTTTTCCAGGACTGGCTTGAGTATCTCGAAGATGCAGACCGTGAATTGGGGAAGAGAGGTGACGTCGTCCTCGCCGGCGATCTCAAATCCAAAGCCACAGAGAGAAACGAGAACAGATACTAGAGAGCGAGCAGTGGTAGAGATAGTCGCGAGGCTTGATCTTACGGCGTTGAATTCTGGTAATAAAGCGACGTTGAAACGGATTCGCACCAGGGTCTCGGTAATCGGAGAGTATCTGATGCTGGAGATTACTGGAGAACTACACCGCGAGTGACACCATTTCATTGCCTGAGAGAGCACTCGATAGCACCGGATGGAACGTAGTGCAGCTCGTAGTGCGGCCTCCTGCTCACTTGAATATAATGTTAAGTGTGTTGGAGCCCGAGTAGCTGGTGGACCGCACCATGCGCCGTGTCAAGGAATAGTCCAACGCGTGTATACCCTGTAGACCACCTAGGTTCAGGCGAGAGTCGACCTACCGATGCATGCAGGAAATCGCGATCCAGCGCTGAGAATGTCAACGCCTTCGCCCATTCTTCCAGAGGCACACAAGTCACGGAAATACGGAGCTGGCAGTGGCGGCGAATAAGCACACGAAGAAAATTCTGATGAGGGTGATCAAAACAAGGAAAAGACGGCGTTGGCACGAGCTTATTGCCTTCATAGGTAAGGGCACATAGGACCATAGAACCGGCTCCGTCCGGTTGGCCCAATGGACCCGCCTTCCATGTACGAAGCGGTCTGCACTCTGGTCCCGGATCGTCCTGAAGAGAGAAGAGAGCACACCATTCCGGACGAGGTCCATCCTTTTATATCTGAGGAACTGAGGAGGGTAATATCGGGGCTGCCGGGTCCTAAGGCTCCTTACTCGGTTACGAGTGAATTCCTCAATATCGTGGCTCCAGAGAAACCACTTGTGCTCCTGGACATCTTCAATGCATGTTTATGTGCAGGACAATTCAGTGGGCGCTGGAAACTCTAACGCCTTGTTCTTTTGTATAAGGCAAACCACTCAACTGGCTCTATTGTCATTCCGACTGCTGAATAGCGCCGGGAAAATCTTAGAGAAGATGGTAAGAGTGGGGATAAGAGAGTGCTGTAAACACTCCGATTATCCGTACGGGTTCCGCGAGAGCCGATTGACGTGTATGATGGATCATGAAGCACGCTTAGCAAGCCCATCATAAGACGAGGAGTGTCGGCATCTTAATCATGCTTGACGTTAAGAATGTATTCGACCCGTCAAACGGTTTTGGATCCTATCTAGCAAGCGTAAAGAAGCCCTAAGAGCACATGACCAGATGTGAGAATTGTACTCCAATATCGGGCGGATAAACGCCTTATACTAGTATGAACATATATTGATGCCAGATCAGAAGGGGTGAAATATTTCTAACATCGCTTGACGAAACCTAGTCAATTCGCAGAATTTTTGGCGACATCGAATATGTGGTTATTCCAACATAAGTTGTCATTGATACTAGTCCGCAGTTAGGGCTTCCATCATCAACAATTGTGTTTCATATTAGCATAGTTGCTGATGGCATGACTCTTAAGACTGCCGGCAGTCCAGAGGAATGTCTTCCGACATCACTAAGAGGTCACCCATTTCTTCTTGTCTTTCAGTATTAAAGACTATACACTGTTTACTCGCGTTGTTTGTTCTAGACACAGTGTGTTAGTTATAACTGACACAACATCCAGTTACGCTTACTGGAAGAGTGATGACAAGACCGCGCAGTACTACCTCTGTGAGTATCCTGCCTACGCCCTCATCCGGTTTCAAGTATCTAGCGCCGATATGGTGGTTACATCGCGATTCCAGAGCATTGCTGAACTAAATAATCACGACGAACTTGCCATTAACTTAATCTACTTCATACACTTGTTAAATACTCTTCAGTTGTGCCCAAGCCATTGATATCAAACCTATCAATTTGGCGAAATCCAAGGCATGTGTAGGTATCCTTCGCGATCTTTTCTACCTGGTCGAATAAAAACCTCATTGTAATTGTCATCTCTTTCGCTGTTTACCATTATTTTAATCAGTAGCGGCTGATGTCAGACATTATCTCGGACACAAACAAAACTTTACCAACTGTACCACTGGAACTAATATTCCTGCTATTGGCTTGATCAGCAACGCTTGAACGCACACCTTTGTCACAAAATTTGACACAACTTCATGCCTCGTTTTACTGTCCACTACCATTGCCACTCCATCTGACTGCCAGAAACAGAAATTGTTGCAGTAGTCACATTTACAGTTCTAAGTTCTTTGATTACTTGATCTTTCCCGTCATTTCTGCTCCATCAGTATAATTGTATCTCCTGAGACAGTTGTCACGTGCTTTTTCTTTGACAACCACAGAGCGCTTGGAACGCATCTTTAAATTTTCCATAAATTCCGAAGACACGTAAGAAGATCATCCTTACACCATCCATTCACCTCATACATTTTAGTGAAGCGTTTAATACAGACGCCCGTACTGCGGGATGCGTTCGCTTTACTTAATGCATCCATGTGCTTTTGTAGGGCGTATAGTGTCTGGCGTATCTTTTATACTTATGCTAGCGTTGCACAATTTGTTAACAGCTTCGCTGGCAAACACGCGCATGTGCACCACGGATGCCAGCCACCCGTATGTGTGGGCTGATTTCGATTGATCTATCTGACTCATTTCTTGGCTGACACTGGTCGTAACACGTGGAAATTGCACTGGCACTGAACATTTTTTTTTTGTAATTTGCGCGCGCTCAAGGGATTTTAGCACCCTTAAAATGTTTGCACACAGCCCGGTCAAGGAAAATCAGGGAGGATAGAAAGAGAGGTACCGGTGAACGTTGGTTTTAAATGTTTGAAGGTTATAATGACAAGGAAATCAAGTGATAGGCAGGGCATTCCATAAGCGAGTTGTACGGCTTAGGAACGAATCACGATATTTTAGAGTACGTCCGAAAGTGGGCTTGAAGGTATACTGATGAGCATTCATAGCGAGACGGGTGTTACGGTTAAAAGTTTGAATGGGCGGAATGGTATTGACGATTTTTATAGAGCACTGATAGTGGAAATAGCGATAAAACAAAGTGATACACGAGACATTTCGTCGGTGTTCGGGGGTGTACATTGACAGGGTGATATTAGTATCACCTATGAGTTTTATCGCACGGTTTTGAATCCTATCTAGCAGGTGCAGAGATGTTTTGGGCGCACCCGACCAGATGTGGGAATTGTACTCCAATTTCGGGCGGATAAACGCCTTATACATATATTGTGGCCAGACCAGAGGGGGTAAAGTATTTCTTGCATCGCTTGAGGAAACCTAAACATTTCGCAGCGTTTTTGACGACATCGAATGTGTGGTCATTCCAACGTAAGTTCCAACGTAAGTTTTCATTGACACACATACCAGGAATGGAAAGTTTATCAGTTTCGACGATGCAAGTGCCATCCATGGATAATGGCTGGGTGTTTAAATTTCGCTTTGGCGACTGCAGACAGCACTGTGTTTTGAAAGCATTAAATTCTACTCTGTTAGTGGTTCCCCAATTAGTTATGCTGTTAATATCAGAATTTAATGAGCAGCCGTTCCCGTTCTACCGCCGGAGAGAAGGGACGTGAGTCGGGGAAAGAATTTGAAAAGCAGAGAGTACTGTCGTCACCAAAGGAATATATTAGATTAGAAGTAGCAGACAAAAGATCGTTGATGAAAATTAAAAAGAGTGTCGGAGCCCTGTGGCACACCAGCATTTATTTTGTGAATATCAGACTTGAAACCGTCCAAGACAACTTGAATTGAACGTTCCGAAAGGTAATTTCTAGTCCATTGAAGAAGAGAGTCGTTGATCACACGAGCACGCATTTTCAACAAAACAGCCTGATGCCAAACTCTGTCAAATGCCTTAGAAATATCAAGTGCAACTATCTTTCTTTCGCCAGATTGATGTACACTTTGGTTGCACTTTTCGGAGAGACATGCCATCAGATCACCAGTGGACCTGTTGCTACGAAAACCGTACTGCCGGTCATTAAGAAGCTTTCGTGTTTCGAGATATTTCATGAGCTGACGGTTTGTCAGCGTTTCCATGACGTTGGAAAGAAGTAACGTAATTGCAATGGATCTGTAGGAGGAGAGAGAGGAAGATTTGCATTATTTTAAGGACGGGCTGGACAAATGCTGTTTTTCATCTGCTCGCAAGGGTCTTAAAGAGTAGGATTGATAAAAAAGCTTACGCAGTGGTTTTACCAGCGTAGAAGAAGACCTCTTCAGAAGAAGGGGAGATATACCATCTAGACCACCAGATTTGTGGTCCTTTAAGAACTCTTGCTACTACACGAGAGTGAAAGTGGATTTGTCCCATTGAAGATTCGACGCAGTCAAGTGTAGGCGAAGACAAATCTGGGAGTGTTGAGCTGGCCGCAAAATGTGTAGCGAGCTGGTTGGCTTTGTCCAAGGAGCTGACAGCTGGAATGTCATTGTAAATGAGCGTTGGTATGGAGGATGAGGCAGAATTTCTAATATTCTTGACGACCAAAAATTTTTACTACCTTTGGGACATTGTAGTATTTTTTGCCTCAATTTTTGGTCGTATTGGAATTTTACAGGCTTAGAAAAGGCGTTGCAGGCATTCCTGGCTCGTTTGAACTTTTTTCGGTTTTCCTCTGTTGGGTTGGTCTTATAGGACCGCAAAAACATTTCTCTAACCCTGACAGCCTCATTACAGCTCGAGTCGTACCATGCCTTTTGTTTTGGTTTGATAATATTCATCCGATGAGGGATAAAGGATCTCATTCCAAAGAGAATGGTGTCGGCGATCATATCAGCAGCTGCATCTACGTCGTTATCGAGGAAACTTAACGACGAGTTAAAATTCCTAAAGAAGCTGTTAAGACCGCTCCAGTTGGCTTTCTCGTATTGCCATACGGTTCTTATAGGAATCTTTACTCTAACTGTGTGGTCGGTGTACGAGGAATTAGCTGATATGACACAATGGTCCGACGAGTCTAGAGGGGAGAGCAGATCAACGGTGGACTTATCAGGGTGAGAAGATAAAAACAAGTCAAGGGTGTTGGCGGTATGACTGTCAACATCTGGTATTCGTGTGGGCTCATTTCCGCAGCGAAGATCTCAACACATCGTCCTTCGATTGTTGTCTGTCCAGAATGTCGAAATCACACTGAGGTGTGTATGTTGAAGTCGCCCGTAATAACGATTTCAGTATGAGGATATTGGGATACAATTCTTTGAATGGAGTCAGACAGCGCATCAAACTCTTTAAAGGTCGAGTTGCTTCCCAGTTTGGTGGATAATTTGCATACGGAGACGGAATTTTAACCACAGGAAATTGAATTCCTGAGTCTAACAAGGACTACATTGTGGTGGAGTTTGGTAAGCTACATCACTACGCACGTAAATGGCGAGACCGTGGTGAGAGAAGAATAATAGCACTAGTTCGTAGGAAAGTAGCTTCAGATCAGAGTGGTCTGAGAGGTATGGGCGGGGATCTAGCAACTACTTTTTAGCCTGCGTATATTGGCTACGTCCAACCTGGATTCCCTAGTCGTAATTAAAAGCAAACACTGTAAACACAAACACCGACGATACTAAACAAGGCTGCGAAGTGGTTGGTTTACCGAATCAAATTGTTGTAGGAGTTACGCCCTTACAACAATAGGAACCAGCACACCAACAAAATTCAAGCCCACAGCCCGCTTTCCATCGGTTGTTACATACACTCAGTCACTGCACGCGCTGTTTGACAATGTAATACAGCATCGGTATTGACCAGGGGTAGGAAGGTAGGAGTGACGAGTTCACTACATTCGCGCGGTGTTCTTGTTTTTTTTTGTCGATTGCCCGCACACCGAATTTTGTTTTGGGTTTTTGTGAACTCGCGCACGGCTTTTTTTTTTTTTTGTAACATTGCGAAAGTACACGTGCAAAGTTGCGGTTTTCTTGTTGTCGTGTTTATTTCTTAAGAATTTTGGTGGCGTTGAAGTGAACAAATAAGTCGGAATAGATTTCTGATCAAAATGCGATGTCTTTATTTCAGTCTGGAGAAGCAGGATAGTAACGACCCCTTATACAAAATTCGCAATGTAATTTATTATTTCAATAACAAAATGAGAAAAAAGTTTCAGGAAAGGGCCATGCTGGAAAAGTTGTTCTGCAACTGCTAGAGCAGAAGCTTTGTCATCGACATCGACAACTTTTATTGTATAACAGCTTCAGTTTGGCGAAACAGCTCCTAGAAAAAAAACAAAAACTATTATACCGGTACATTGCGCAAAGGTTTGAAAGAGGATTCGAAGCAAGTGACTCAAAAGGCGAAAAGCGAATCAAAGCTGAAAGGTGTTCACATCGACAAGCGGAAGGATAAGCTTCCTGTAATTCATATGACCACAGAGTTCCACAAGGCGGTCATCCAGGTTCACTTCTCTTCATTCTACTATTAATAACCTTGAGAGGGTCATTAAACACTCCTCTCTCTCCCTTTACGCTGACGATACACATTTTTTAAAAACTATTTCTTCTCGCCATGGCTCTGCCCTTCTTCAAGAACACCTTGATCGGTTTTCAATCTGATGCCTCAAAAACTGCCTAGAACTTAGTAAAGGCAAATGCTAATGTATAACCTTCTCACGTAAATGCAACCCGTCTCCTCTCCGACTTTATTTTCTATATGGTCAACCAATTCCCCTGGTTCAGTCTTTTCAAGACCTTGGCATATTACTCGACTATGAGCTTAATTTCCGTTTGCATATCGATAAGACCCTCAAAGCAAACTCGTCACTCGGCTTTAGTAAATGGTGGTCCAAGGAATTTTCCAACCCGTATGTAACCAGATCTCTCTATGTTAACTTTATTCGCCAATGCTTAAATATGCCAGTCGAGCTTGGTCCCTCTTTCACCGGGTTCATGTTTCCCGAATCGAAGGTATTCAACATCCGATTTGCTCTCCGTGGTCTGCCCTGGAAGGATCCTTAATCTTACCGTCTCAAACTTCTAAATATGTATTCGTTAGAAGAACGTAGGAATATTGCTGACATTCTTTTCATTCATCGACTGCTCTCAGGCTCCATCGACTGAACATCCATTTTCAATTCTATTTCCTTCAACACAAACCCACGTAGTCTGTGAATTCGCTAGACGAGGACAACTCGTCTCTTCTATCTACCGATCCATCGCACCTCTTATGGCTTCAACGAACCAATCTCCCGTATGCTCGAAAGGTCAACTCAAACGTCTCTCTTTTTGATTTCCACCTGAGCACTCCTCGTCACAAACAAGATCTCCTCCATCATTCCCTTGATTCCTAGCTCTTCCGTCGGCTTTTAGTCCTAGTTTTTTAAGTTAGATTAAGCTTGAATTAAGCCAATAAATAGGGCCTCAGGACCCCCCAAAATTAAATTAAAAATTAAAATTAAAATTTTTGAATTTAAAATTCATTTATTTTTGTTTCTGAGTTATTACAATTTTGTAAGTTCCTGCTTTTTATTTTTTCCAATAAAAATAAAAAATGTTTGCACGAATTAGATGGCCACGCACACGTGCGGGTCAGGCCCTCCGGATGAGATTTCCACTCCCAGTGCCAGGCCCGGTGTTAATTTTTTTAATATTTTCCCAAAAATCGTAGCATAAGACGTAAAAATACTAACACAAATTGACTAACCTAACATCCTAGAAGCCAACTAGTATGACAACCAAAAGTGGGATCTTCCATACCACCACCATATTCTGGTGGCAATGAAGCTGTTACAGGAAAAATGGTGGGATGATCCCCGTGATGACTCGT
Organism: Volucella zonaria; assembly: GCA_963966105.1. NCBI lineage: Eukaryota > Metazoa > Arthropoda > Insecta > Diptera > Syrphidae > Volucella > Volucella zonaria. The sequence goes on from OZ014530.1 coordinate 9,863,508, forward strand.
GAATTGGTGAGCATGCAGTCGAATACAATCAAACTTCAATCAATGCAAGTTATAGTTATAGTCATTCACACGCGGGTGGCTTATTTAAACCCCAACGGATTATGTGAATTGTTCAAATAAAATACTGACTAAGGTGCAAGTCAACCATCCTCGGAATCACCTAGCTTGCTGACCACCTCATCCCTTCTACATAAATTCCACTTAATTGTTCACGTCATGTATGCACCAGCGAACACTGTTTCTGAGTTTCCTCCTAAATTAGCTGGATTTTTTATTGCATTAAATTCCATTGAATCGATCAACTAATTATTTTGTTTGCCATCCTGTAGTGCAAGCCAGCAACACCTAATTCGCTAGCCCATCACTAGAACAAATATTTTTTGACGCGGTTAGTTTGCACGCAAAATCTGGTTGCACATCACTTTGCTCGCACAACACGCGCCATCACAATCAATTCAATTTTCCAGGAATAGATTTTCAATTTTATTTTTCAACTGTGAACGTCGCGTCGGTCGTCCACCCCGTCTTCCCGCCTTCCCGCCTTTTAGAACGCATTAAGCCGAAACACTGCAATTATTTTAATTAAAATCAAAAACGTTTTAAATCATAAAAATTGAAACTAATTTGTCATTACCGCATGTACTCGTACGTGTGTGCGGATACCAAAACCAGGACACTAAAAATAGTGAAACCAAACTACATAATAATTTATTGCAGTCTATCAGTTTAAGGCAAGTGGTTTTCCCTATTAATCATTATTATGGCGGTCTTACCTGATTAGTCCAGCCATACACGGCTACATAGTGCTGCAGCAAATTGTATGCGGCGTTTAAATGGAGCCTCACCAAGTACATCAACATCTATTATCGGAAATAGGACCAGCCTTCGGTTACTCCTCAAATTTAGGTGTTTTTCCTTCGCCCACGGTCTTTTCGTTGGTAATTACTCGTACACCACAAACCAGGACTCTGTGTTCCTTTCTAGGCCCATTCCAGTCCAGTTGTACGAGTAGATGTACTCGTACTTCCTTATTATGTTCCAAATAGAGTTGGAGCAATATGACCAACAGTACACGACCAACAACTCAAAGAAGGAGGAACAACTTTTTTGTAAGATTAATTGCCATCCATTAATAATTCCGTATACCGTTGTAATGATAATTGTAAGTAATAATTATTGTTTGGCCAAAAAGGAGGTGCTGTGACAATTTTCGCAGATTAATTGGGCACAGAGTCGGTTATGTGATTACATTAAAAAGTTGTCACGTGGATTCTGACAATTAGTGGAAAATTGTTGAAATATTCCATCGGGGAATTAAGACCGGGTCATTGACAGTGAACCATGACTTAGCGGTGTGTAGGGGTTTCTTTAAAGGATTACCCTAGAATTGATGAAGGTGAACGATGGAAATTGCTGGGAAAATGCTAAATGTCTGAGAGGTGTTGAGGCGGTTTGTATTTTTAGAAGTGAGCCTCGTGCATTTTTAAGGAGAATAAGAGCTTAAAGGCCAAAATTGATTTTGCTTTTGAGAAGGGTGTTGTCAGAAATTGATTCGCGCTGTAAGCGAGAGCAAAGATTGATGGCGGTTAAGGCAACTTTGGAAAAACAATGTGGTAAATGCAGCATAATGAAGTGAAGAGATATATAGATACCATTTAAAGCTGCAGGTCTTTGGCGTTGGTTACAAAATTAGATTATTATCAACTCCCCTCACGTGTTTTCCTTATCATCACCCCAGGGGATATCAATGCGAAACAATTGGATTGTAGTCAATTACAATAATTTTAAATGCTTCACCTTGAGATGCTTCATACGTCCGGGAAAGGATTCAGGTTTTTCAAATTTGAAACTGAGCATAACCTTTAAGTAACTAGCACGCGGTTTCCACTCCTCAACATAAATTAATGGAATTATGTTAGCCTCTAATCAATCAACTCTCGTTCAGATTGATCACATTGCGATCGACGCCGGGCACTACTCCAGCTTTCAACCTGGGTCCCTACCATATTCTATCCAGGCTACAAATACGGATATCACAGAGATAATGGAGTCGCGTTTCGTTCGAGCCCTCTCATAATCCGTAAAACACGAAGGGGAATTTTGCCAATGAGGCATCAGAAAAGCTGCTTCAGATATTTCAAAGCGTCGCCACTAGGAAACCACTGGTTGACAATAAATGATGGCGGGTACATGCAGCCAAACAAGAAGCACATAAAGCTGCATTGATTCGAATGACGTCAAATGCTCGTGAGTGAGCTCTACGAGCAGAAAAGAAGTAAAAGCCACTGAAGCGCGCCATTTAGGAATTGGAGAGATATTGTCGCTGGAAAGATGTTCGAAAGTTTTACCAGAAAATGTAACGAACATGCCAGGCTACAAAACCTGCAAAGATGAACATGGACAACTAGCAGTAAAGTTGGAGTCAGTGTTGAGAACCTAGAGAGACAACTTCTGTTAACTGTTCAAAGGCGATGGTGGTTAAAATACCGCTGTCAGGCAGAACGAACAGGTTCAGTCTGGACGAAGATGACATAGAATTTCGCCTCCGTGACCTAGACGAAGTTAAAGTGCCAATATTGAAGGTACGACCTAATAAAACTGCTGGCGCAGGCGAGGAAAATTCGCCATCAATCAAATATTCACACAACATCAGATCGTGGAAAAGATCCGAGAATTTCAGATCGACATTCATCATCTAGATATACGGACGAGCTCCATTTCTTGTTTTGAAATCCCCACCAGACTCATCGGGTTGAGTAGGAGGATTATATGGAATTCTCGCTACTCTATCAAGGTCGGTATGAATTAACCAACACCTCCAATGTTTAGAAAAGTTTTTAACAAAGTGACACGGTTACGTGTGACTTCTTAAACATAGCCCTGAATAGAAACACTGGCCAGCAAAAGAGGCATGATCTTTTGTAAGTCCGCACAAGTACTTGCGTGTGCGGATTAAATTGATGGGAGTAGATGAACACTGCGATCCCTCAATGCAGCTTTCGTGAGTATTGAGGTGGAAGCTGCCAAAATGGGTCTGACAGAGAGAGACGAACATCACTGACTACTTGGCTAGGACTTCACCGTATAACTTCGAGATAGTTCTGCAGAAATCAGACACAGAATTGCTCATGCCAATCGGTGTTTTCTGGGCTCAGGAGCCAATTGAGTAACAGCGCTCTCTCTAGTAAGACCAAACTGGGCTTATAGAAGACGTTTCAACAACAAATGTAAGATTTGGAAGACCTACTATTCTACTGCAGATGCATGCAGTGGTGGCATATGGCGACAGATGTTATCTATAAGTCTTTGAAATTTGCCATGGAACGCAACACAGTGAAAGAAAAACTCCAAGGCGTTGAATTTTATTTTGAAAATTCGCGTTCAATTGCGGCAGCGATTTGTGTGCGCAACAAAATCAAAAAATTCCAGGTTCAGTTGAAAATGTACAGAACCCGAAACGTGAAACTGAAAATATCGCCGAAGTAAACGAAAATGTCGAAAAAGGCGTAAAAACCTCCATTCCTCACCATTCTCAGGAGCTTGACCTCCCCAGAGAAACACTGCACCGAATTTCGATGAAAAATTTGGCTCTCTAGGCATACAAAGTCCAACTAACGCAAGATTGAATCCTGGAAAATAGTCAAGTTGACAAGAGAATCGTACTTTGGGATGATGCCCATCTCCAAATTGGTGGCTACGTTAGTAGCCATTTTTTGTGGTAGGACCACGAAGATAAGATAGGTGCCGTGGAATAAGGCTAAATGCAAAAATTTGGCTCTATTTCGCTTTGTGAAAGTGGTACCTGTAAGACATAGGCGCCTGCCTGACAGTTGTTGACATAGTTTTAGTGCAGCCACGCAGTCGCGAGCGCTGGGCTGGGCTGGCTGGGATCAAAACCATTGAGTCAAATGTGTTCTTCTTAATCATTTCAAACTTCTCAACATATGCTTGTTCATCTTGCTATATGATGTTTAAGCAAGGAAATTGATCCCAGAATAAATAGCAGAGGATAGGTCAACATACTCCCTAGACACCTCAAACTCATGACTATCTGATGAGACCTTCTGTTCACATACTTGCATATACGAACACTTAATTTTGTCCAAAGAGACACTTGCAACCGTATTACTGACACGAAGCAGCGTTCTACCGATTTTTTATCGTGTGAGCGTACGCGAGCAATTGGAGGGACTACTTAACGATCCTGCCTCTGGCGTTGGCATATGAGTAATTTTACCAGTAACAATCAAATGACAGCACGTCGTCTTGCCCCGATCCTGTTTTTAATATCAAATGCCTTGATGTAGTCTCAAAATTTGTAGAGGATCGTGCATTCTTTATTGTCCTCTCATTCTTTAACACACCTGTTGGATTGGTAGATTGGTTCTTGGAGGCGCTAGTGGCATTGGAGCTAAAGAATGGCTCATCATCACATCAGCCACCATATTTAGATCTCAGATTACCTGTCTCACATAAAAAGGTAAACGCGACAACCCAATCATCTGAAGGAGCTGAACTTGGTTCCCGAAGAGAGCCTTCAATGCTTGTTTTACGACATTTTGAGTTGTTGCTCGCAAAACATCTTTCTTCTTAAATATTGGCTCTTAAGACTTGCCAGGTTTGTGGTTTGTTTGCTCCAACTGAAAAAGTCTGGCGCCGTCCGACCGCTCCAAATCGCCAAAACGGGAGATCACACGGCCTGGAAATTGGTGGTTCAAAATCTCCATCGTTGCTCAAGCTGACCGGAACCAATAATGCTCGACACACAATTCAGCAACTGGTGGCAAAAAAAACTCGTTTAACATCTGTCTACAGCACTCATCAATTACGGTTACCATGATGCCGTCGGCGTCTTCAAAAAAATAAGGGCAAATGCCATATCAAGCAGTCCCGTCGTGCATTGAATGTGGATTTTCCGTGGCCCAGAAATCCAAATTTCTTTTATTCCCATAACGCCTTAAGTTGAAATGAGCTTCGTCGCTCATTATGATTTTGGCTACGATATCACCCTCTTTTTGCACCAGGTTTAACAGAGCTTGGGCGTAAGCTAACCTCACTTAACGATAAGCAGGCAGCAATTGGTGAACAGTTCGCACTTATATATTGAATATGGTCAGGTCTTTCACCAAAATTTGGACGCGACGAACGGCTGCTGATGCAAAATTCTGTACATCGCGGTCTCGTCGATGTTTGTGGGCTCTCTAGGACGTCCTCTACCACAGCAGTGCTATTTTCGGTCAAACGGGCCTTACAAGGCCGGCCACATCTTGTAACATCTCTAGTGGACCCAGTTTGTACGAGACGCTCAGCCAAACGCTTAGTTGTTCTGGCACAAATGGTGCAGGAAGACAAGGAAAACGACGACGAAATTCACGCTGCGTTAAAGCAATAGACCGGAAACTGGTCAAATAAACAGTAACAATAATTCCGCATTCTTCAGGTGTGTATCGCTCCATTGCTTATTGTCAGCGAATTCCCTATCTGTCTCCAATATAAATGTCAAAGCACAATGGCATCTCACACCATTGCAAAAATTATGGCAGCTTCCCATCATGACAGTGTGTTGAGATCTTCGCTGCGAAAAATAACCTAATCCAGCTTGTAAATGAGCCTACACGAATACCAGACGTTGACAATCATACCGCCAACACCTTGGACTTGTTCTTAACTTCTCACCCTGATAAGTACACCGTTGCTGTGCTCTCCCCTCTAGGCTCGTCATATCAGCTAATTTCTCGTACACCGACCACACAGTTAGAGAAATGATTCCTATAAGCACCGCATGGCAATACGAGAAAGCCAACTGGAGCGGTCTTAACAGCTTCTTTAGGAATTCTAAGTGGTCGCTATGTTTCCTAGATAACGACGTAGATGCAGCTGCTGATATGATCACAGACAACATTCTCTTTAAAATGAGAAACTTATCCCTCATCGGATGAAGAGTATCAAACCAAAAGAAAAGGCGTGATACGACTCGAGCTGTCAGAGCTAGAGAAATGTTTTTTCGGTCCTTCAAGACCAACCCAACAGAGGAAAACCGAAAAAAGTTCAAACGAGCCAGGAATTCCTGCAACGCCTTTTCTAAGCCTGTAAAATTCCAATATGACCAAAAATTGAGGCAATACTACAATGTCCCAAAGATAGTACAAATTTTTGGTCGTTCGTCAAAAATATTAGAAATTCTGCCTCATCCTCCATCCCAACGCTCATTTACAATGACATTCCAGCTGTCAGCTCTTTGGACAAAGCCAACCCGCTCGCTACACATTTTGCGGCCAGCTCAACACTCCCAGATTTGTCTTCGCCTACACTTGACTGCGTCGATTCTTCAATGGGACAAATCTACTTTCGCTCTCGTGTAGTAGCAAGAGTTCTTAAAGGACCACAAATCCGGTGGTCCAGATGGTATATCTCCCCTCCTTCTGAAGTAGTGTTCTTCCACGCTGGTAAAACCACTGCGTAAGCTTTTTCATCAATCCTAGTCTTTAAGAAGCTTTCCGAGCGGACGAAATATAGCATTTCTCCAGCCCGCCAATATAAAAAGGCGAATCATCTTCTCCCTCCTCCCACAGAGGTCATGGAAACGCTGATAAATGGTCAGCTAATGCAATATCTCAAAACACGAAGACTTCTTAATGACCGGTAGTACGGTTTCCTAGCAACAGGTTCACTGGTGATTTGATGGTATGTCTCACCGAAAAGTGGAACCAAAGCGTACATCAATCTGGCGACAGCAAGTTAGTTGCACTTTATATTTCTAAGGCATTTGACGGAGTTTGGCATCAGTCCCTTTTGTCGAAAATGCGTGCTTTTGGGATCGACGACTCTCTTCTTCAGTGGATTAGAAATTACCTTTCGGAACGTTCAATTCAAGTTGCCTTGGACGGTTTCAAGTCTGATATTCACAAAATAAATCCTGGTGTGCCCCAGGGTTCCGTTCTATCTCCCTCACTCTTTTGAATTTTCATCAACGATCTCTTGTCTGCAACTTCTAATCCAATATATTCCTTTGCTGCTGACAGTACTCTCTGCTTTTCATATTCGCTTCCGAACTCACGTCCCTGCTCTTCGGCTGTAGAACGGGAACGGCAGCATGTGATAAGCTCATTAAATTCTGATATCAAGAGCATAACCAATTGGGGAACTATCAACAGAGTGGAATTTAATGTTTCCAAAACTAAATGCGGTCTGTTGTCATTGGAATGACCACATATTCGATGTCGTCAAAAATGCTTCGAAATGTCTAGGTTTCTTCAAGCGATGTAAGAAATACTTTACCCCCTCTGATCTGGCCACAATATACAATACAATTGGAATACAATGCCCACATCTGGTCGGGTGCGCCCAAAAAATCTCTGCACCTGCTAGATAGGATTCAAAATCGTGCGACAAAACTCATAGGTGGTGCTAATATCACCCAGTCAATGGACATCCTCGAACACCTACGAAATGTCTCGTGTTTCACTTTATTTTATCGCTATTGTCACCACCAGTGCTCCATAGAAATTGTCAGTAGCATTTCGCCCCTTCAAACTTTCAACCTTAAAACCCGTCTCGCTATAGATGCTCATCAGTATACCCTCAAACCCACTTTCGGACGTACGAAAAAGTATCGTGATACGTTCCTATGCCGTAGAACTCTAAGAATGCCCTGCCTAGCTCCTTATTTCTTAGTCATTATAACCTTCAAACATTTAAAACCAACGTTCATCGGTACCTCTCTTTCCATCCTCCCTGATTTTCCTTCGCCCTCGCTGTGTGCAGTCATTTTAAGGGTACTTAATCCATTGAACGCGAGCAAATTTAAAAAAAACAAAATGACATTACCTTTTCCCCACCTTGTCCATATCTAAGCGAATTAAAGGGATAGTCCGTTGCCCTAAAACTCAGACAGTCGTCTGGCAGTGGAAAATCCCGGGAGATCCACCATGTATGAGCCTCTCTGATCCTCTGGTGAATAGGCGTTTTTGGGTTGAAGAAGGATTTTGTCCGCAACAACAATGTGTCCCGGCCGATGCTGTGAAAACTGCAAACGAAATATCCTTCTAGTAGGAAATTCACTAGCTTGTACGAGTACTTAGGACTTGGAGTGCTGATGCCAGTGAATGAATACTTGCAGCACGATTGTTGTCCGCAAGTATTTATTATGCAAACGTGAAGGGAAACGTTCCTTCCATTCTTGTTTAAGCATTTTTACTAAAACCAAGTCATTCATGTGGTATTTTTCGCTGGAAAGACTTGATTTTTATATGCAACATTCCGAGTATATTTTAAGCCTATCCCAATTCAAGAACAATAGTACCTACCCCCGACACAATGGAACCAGATGGCCGGAATATATTTCCAAATTTCCAAGAACTAAATCAATCTAAGCAAACAAAGTTAGAGTGAGTGTGTCCTATTTCAAACTGAGAAATCACATTTCCAAAATACAATACCTACCACTCGAAAATCTCCCTTTATACTGGTATTCATCGGATATTCATCTTCGTCTCATCTATTACTGCCACCTCCCGCCCCATTTTTCCAATTACAATTTTCGGCGAAATGAACATTTCTAAATTTTCCACTGCGCAGAATTGGATACTCGAATCCATGCAAATTATACTAATTTTCCACTAAGCACAATCCCTTCTGGAATATCTTAACCCGTCAACGCCATTTGAAATGGGCAAACTGAGGAAAATCGGAAGAGCGAAGAAGGGAGAGAAAAAATTGTGAAAAACCTTAAACCACCCATTCTTCATGGCCTTTCGTATCAATCATCTGTAACACCATTAAAACAACTCTCTTCGAACTACCCAACTGGTCATGAATATAAATCTTCTTCTTAAGCTGTTTGTTGCTTCAAAATCAGGACATCGAGACTGATTTTCCAGAAGACTAGAGCGTACTCGTAATCGAAGTAACATAAATCAATGTCAAGTGCAGATAGCGTTTACATTTTGATTGTTTTCGGTTGCAGAGGGAAGAGTCAGGTTAGGTGTATCCGTATCCTCCATAGTAATGTGCTCGTACATATGGTGGGAAGTAATACAACTACTCGTACAATACATACGAGTATAAATATAAGGATCAAGGATATTATGGACACTTTGGTCAGTTGCTTGTTGACCCGAATCACTTGTTCGCTTTCACACCACTGCCATTTGGAGAGGTTTAAATTATAGTTGGATTATACGGATACACCCTGAAATGAATACAAAGGATCATCAATCCTTTGGCTATTACAAATCAATTATTTGTACACGAGTATATTGTGGAGAAATAACTGAAAATGTATAACTCTGGCCGCCATCATTCCACGAATACGAGAAAAAGGTGAAATCCAATATTAAAAAGCAATTAGCTCTTTTGGTTAGGAAGGACTAATTTCATTTGGGAAGTGCCTAAAAAGGACATCAGTCTGTTGATTGTGGTAAAAATGAATAAAGATACAAATCCAGCTTCCCAGAAATGAAGTTTGTGTTGGTAAGTGCAGAACGCCAGGAAAAAGAAATCAATTAAACCGAAATTTACAGGACTAGAATGCAGCTATGTATCTTCGATCACCGCGGCAGGACCAAACTATGGCAACACATTGCCAAGGGAGGCAAAACTGCCCGAAGATTTAAAACCAATAGCAAAACAAGCTAATTGTGAATTTGTTTTTTTAGAAAAAAAGGGACCCTGGAAGGGATCATTTCAATTCTCTTCAAACTTTTTGGAAAAGTTTATGACAAAAAGGTTTCGTCCGGCCTACGAGTAAGTTGGGAAGGGAACAATGTTCTTCTCAGAATAAGTAATTGCGGGTTTGTCGAATGTGTCCAAAGTTGATTTGTGGATTTGAAAAAGGTGGACGAACGGATTTCTTGGAGCAAAGTTTGCCATCCGCAGTCAGGTCTTGCGAATAAAAGTTATTATAGATAGAATGTATTTTGCATGAGACATTCCATTTCTATTTCCATTTTATAAATAACAAATATTTCACATTAAGTTTATCCATAATCTTTTAGCTTGTGAAGGCTTAAATGTAGATAATTCAAGAGCGTTTCAAAGGAAGCATAAGCAAATAATCCCTGGACCAATGGCAGCACTTACATCACCGAAGGGGTTATTGGCTTTAGTCTAACCGACCCGTTGTCGTAGTGGTATCTAAAATTGAACTGGCTTTTCAAGTTGGCAGTGGTGCCGCCGGAATAACTGCCCTGACATGGAAAAAATATATAGTTACGAACCAACAACAAGCCTCAAGTACGGACGGATCTAATGTTGACAATGCCTGCAAACGAAACTAGGACAACGAACTTCGGATCTGCACCAATGTTAGGTCCCTTAATAGGCCACGTGCAGCCGAATAGCTAACAGAGGCTCTGGGCTTCTACAAAACAGATGTTACCGCCATCCAAGAAATGCGATGGGATGGGCTGGGCAAAAAGAGGACAAAAAACCGGCAAATGCGGATTATTTGTTAAATGCAGACTAGGACAAGAAGTCTTGATGTTCCGGCATCTTAACGAGCGCCTTGTAATAATCCGCACTAAGGATAAATTTGTCAACATTAGCCTTATATGCGCCCATGCCTCCGCAGAGGAAAAAGATGACGACACCAAAGATAGCTTCTACGAGGTCTTGGGCAAGATGAATTGTGGGTATCGTTGTGGGGTAAACACGCTCGCAGAATTACTCGGGAATAACTGACCTGTCCCAATATTAAAACATAATCTATTAAAACATAGTCTATTAATTTAATAAATTCCACCTGTACAAGAAAAACTGTCAGACTCTAGTGGTTCCAACAACAGCACTAAAGAGAAAATTGACTCTACCACCGTCATCACACTGGAAGTACTGTATAATGAAATAATTTCGCTAAAGGAAAAATAAATGGAAAAGCTCTATCGATGATAAACTTGCTGCAAAACGAAAACAAGGCTTTGAGAAGCGAAGTGAAATATTTAAATCATGCTGTCAACAGGCTGCAACAAAAATCTCTAAATAAATGTGTTGATATTGTTAGTTTAGTTTTAAATGCATTTTATTTTCTAAATCATTAACTCTTACATACTAACAAAAAATGCTTAAATGCTAGCTCAAAATTACTTAACAAACTTATACTAACTTACTGGCCCCACACAGGCACTCTAAGCTACTCTAAATTCTTATATCTATGTCTTTCGACTTTGTTTACATTTTATTTATTAATACTTATTTTCTATGCTTAAGGCTAAGAAAAGAATTTAACAAAAAACTTAGCATATGGACATCATTTTTTATTTTTTATAAAAACTTAATATCTAACTTAAAATAAACCTTAGTCTACCTAACCTATATACACAATACACACATATATACACATAGACACTATACACAGTGACATACATATACTAGTATATATACTAATATATATATGTATTCCTTAAATGCTAACCTAAACCTATGCACGCTGGCCATCGCTATTCACAGAGCAAATAGATTGGTCAACTCTGCCTCATTAGTGAGGCTGGTCCGTAATTGACGGAAACGGCGACGAAACCTGTTCTCCATCATTCAACCACCAGAACTGCTGGTGCTGCCGAACGACATCCCTCTTATCGCGATTCCCCACCGCCCTACTGAACCTGAGAAGATCCACACTGCCGTGTGCGACGTCTCTGTTGTAGTTGAGTCGCCTGTCCCCAGCTGTCCGAGCGACATGGTAGATTAACGGGACCGCTGATCTATCCTGGATCAACCCTATTTGATCTAGGTAGAGGAATGCTTCCGGTGGAACGAAGCCATCAGAGCGCACATTCTCGTGGTAAAGGTAATTGGGGTAGTAGGCCCCAGATATCAGGTTATTCGTCGAGTTCATTGCTCTTGCAATGTGCCTTCGAGTCAGCTTAATTACGAAGTTGTCCACTCGTATTAGGTTCGCCCTGTTGTAAAGGACCTCATTACGATAAAATTTTTTGTACTCCGACTCTGGTGTTCTGTACAAGCGAAGGCAAGCCCTAAGGCAAGCCCTCTCAAACACCCGAATCTTTTCCATTAAGCTTGCTCGTACATTGAACCACACGGGGCACCCGAATACCAGCATGGGCCTGACAAGGGCCATATAGCAGATTACCTTTACCCTCTCATCGAGTTGGCTGCTATAAAACAGTCTCTTTGTAAGGGCAAAAGCGCCTTTGGCTCTGGCCAGAGCAGCATCTACATTTTTGTTAAAATACAGAAACTGATCTAGCCAGATCCCAAGGTATCTGACTACATTTCGACAGGCAAGCGGCTGTCCGTGTTGTCCAATGATCGAGAACTTTCGCCAATTTTTTCTGGTATCCCTAGAGGCTCTAGACAACGGCGTCCTAAAGAGAATGGTTTCCGACTTCTGAAAGTTGATTTTCAACTTCCAGTCATCGCAAAATCGTCTTATCTTATCGAAGTCACGCTGCAAGAGAGTATTAATGACCTCGATTTTTGGACCTGTTCTGTACGCTATCAAATCGTCTGCGTACGCAATAGTATTGGGAAGTGAACCTATCAAGTCGCTTGTATAAATGTTGAATAGGATCGGCGAATTGACCGCGCCTTACTGAAGACCATTTTTAATTTGAAATATTCCAACAGAAGTCACATCGCCATTCTTCACGATGAACTGTCTGCTGGTTGGCATATTATAAAGAATGTACAAGAGTGGTTTACTGATTTCCAGCCGAGTTAGCTTATAGAAAAGAACCCCTAACCATACGGTGTCGAAGGCCTTCTCCAAGTCAACAAGGCAGGCACCAGTGCACTGTTTCTTGCCTTTGTTCCATTGGATATCAGAAACCAGTTTGGACGCAGCATGAATGCCCCGCCCTGAAACCGAATTGATTATCCGGAACGATATGTTTGTCCTCAACCCACTTAGTCAGGACTCTATTGATCACCTTCTCGAAAACCTTACTGATGTTTGGAAGGAGACTTATCGACCGGAGATTCGCCGGATTGGATATATCCTTTCCCTTTTTGGGGATAGGTTGCACCACCGCCGTTTTCCAATGTGCTGGATAATGTGCATTATTCATTGCATTATTAAACAGGGTGGTGTAAATGTCCACCGCTTCTAGAGGAAGATGTCGAAGCACGATGTTTGGAATACCATCGGTCCCCACTGATTTCTTAGCCCTGATTGTGTCGAAGATCTCATGGAGCTCTTCCTTCGAAATGAACGGGGGTAGGTCACCCTCTCTAGTAATGACATTATTTGCCATATTTTCGTCGCTGAACCGGGTGAAACCAGAGCCCTCGGATCGCCAGTTCCCTACTTCATTTCGAATGTAGAAGTTGTGCACCAAGACGCGATTGTCCAGGTCATAATTAGGGCCAAAGGTATCATTGGCCTTGTATATTTCCTGGAAAGTCGCTCCTATGGTCTCAACCTTCTCCTGTGGATCCTCGATCACAAAGAAGTCGTCATCATCAGCGGCCTCATTTGGATCAATACCCGCTATTGTCAGTAACCGTTCGTTGTCTGTTGTCCGGGCCATTTTAAGACACTGAAGGTCGTTTTGATTTTTTCTCCGAAATAGTTTATTTATTTGCGGGAACATATTCGGGTTGCTGGTGTTTACAGCCCGAACCCTGTTGTTCCAATACGAACTTACAGAAATTCTGTAATTCTCTTTTATTAACGTATGAATATTTTTAATCGATGCCTTCAGTGTCCTAATCTCCGGGTCTTGTCTGTCAGTTAACTGTCTGTACAAGTTTTTGAGTCTTGACAGAAGTCTACTTTTCTGCCGGTGCAGTGCGTAGGATTGCGGAACAGGTCTTTGTTAGTCGTATGTCGATATCGCGGTATTGTAGCGTCCATAGTTTGTTTAATTGTCTCGTCCATTTGTTTTAGGTAATTGTCGATCTCCTCGTTTGACAAATTCCTATTGGACGGTGGATGGAGCGTATTCGAGGTGAGCGCGCTTGTCATGGTTGCGGAGAAGCGTGTCCATCGAGTCTTACTGTAGTTGTAAGAATATCTTTGGACAAACTCCTCCAATTCCGCAATTTCGTTGGGAACTGTAATTTCGGTACTAAAACCGCAATGGTCACTGTCATACACGAATGTGCGCAGACAGTTTAGCGTTTGTAAATTCGTACCTGTCAGTCGTATACGTTCGTCGTACAGCAGTAGATCCAAATAAGACCCGCCTCTGGGAAACGACGGGTTATCCGTCGCTTTAAGACCGAGTCTGTACATGACATCGTGCTGACCCCACCAATCGAGTAGTAGGTTCCCTCTAGTATTTGGCAAATTATTTCCCCAATCTCTGTGTTTAGCGTTGAAATCCCCGCCGATTACAAAATAATTCTCCCCCGATTCCAGCCTCAGAAGTCGAAAAAGCGTGTCAAGCTCTGTAATAAATAAAGTGGATTGTGAAGTCTCAGGTGCATGAACAGAGGCCAAGTACAGCCGCTTTCCACTGCGGAGCGGGATGTAAATGACGACTGCCTCCAACACCCGGAACCTACGCAACACTCCCTTGTACACTCTGTGAAATTTTATACCTTGTTTAATGAAGATTGCAACCCCGCCTCCACATTTGGATCCGGGCCGGTTTCTTCTTCTGACAATATAATTGTTGTACTCCAGTTTGTGCTTATCGGTTAGCTTGGTTTCGCTAGCGAAAAGCACATCAGGAGTTTGGTCTTGTAGCAATTTAAACATCGCGGCTCTTCGCTCGATCCTAATCAGTGAATTAACATTTACCGCAAGGACCTTCAAAGATTGCTCCACCATGTGCGTACCCATTACGACATGTGTTGCGTTAGGCCCGGCAGCAGCCCGTAGATCTGGTCCACCCGCTTGGCCTGTTCTTGCACCTGCTTTTGCAGCTGAGCCATCTGCCCTTGGATTGCGAGCAAGATGGCCAGCATGTTGGGTGCAGCTTCCGTTGCTCTCGGCATTGGCGCTGGAGAAGCAACAGTCGCTTGCTGTACCGTAGCCCCCCTACCTGCCGCCATTTGGGCGTAGGAAATTTGGGACGTGACGGCTGGTGTTTGAAACCTAACAGGTGAACGTTTGACCTCCACCTTCTGCTGCAGAGCCAGTTTTGCTTTCTTAATATCAACGAACTTAGGACAACCCCGATAGTTTGCGGTGTGTCCCACGTTCCCACATAATACGCACGAGAGCTGCGTCCTATCGGATGCTCCGTCCCTACCCAGAGCACATTCCTCGGAACTGTGGTTCTTTGCGCACTTCACGCATCGAGGCTGCATTTGGCAGTTCGACGCGGCGTGTCCGAACCTCTGGCAGCGAACGCATTGTATAACGCCTTCGCTCCTTTTTAATTTTTCCCAGTGAACCACATGGTAGTCTAGGACATTGATACTCCTTAGACTATCCAGACGGCGTTCGGGACTGAGCTGCACCAGGAAGAACGGCAGACTCCGTTTCTCCCGCCTGGCTCTAGCTGTGGTAAATGGCTTTACCCCCACAAACTTGAGTCCTTCGCACTCCTTCTCTTTGAGCAGTGCCAGGATCTCCTCAGGATTAGAAGACGGTTCCAACCCCTTCAGCAGCATCGATTGCCGCTTTTCACACTTCGGTGTGAATGAGTAATGCTCCGTCGTCGTTTCCTTTAGGAGCTCTTTGACTTTCGCGTAACCCTCCACTGTATTACAGTGGATGGCATGACGATCGTTCCCCAATCTCTTTATGTTAAAATTATTACCAATGACCAACTTACAAAGGTCCTTGGTAGCATTTACCTCTAGTTTATAGGTGTTGATAGGAGGCACCTTCTCCTTCTTCTTCTGCTGATGCTGCTGCTGTGCTTGTTGTTGTTGCTGCTGCTGTTGTTGTTGTTGCTGCTGCTGCTGCTGTTTTTGCTGTTGCCGCTTTTGTGACTGCTCTTGTTGTTGTTGCTGGTATTTATTAACCTTTTGTTGTTGTAGCACTTGTGCTATTTTATTTGTTTGGTGTTGTTGTTGTGCCTGCTTTTGAGCATGCTGATGTTGTTGGGATTGCTCCTGCTCTTCCCTCTTCCTTCTGACCATTTGCTTTTCTTTTAAGGCCAGCACTCTTTGTTGTAGCATTTTGATGCTACTACTAATCGCCTCCATCTCTTCCTCTTCATCATCGGATTCACTTGCTGCCAATGAAGCGAAGTTGTTCCCTTCCCTCACCCCGCCAAGCAGCTTTACAGCGGCCGTTGGTAGGGTGGGACGTTTTTCCAAGTTAGAAGGTGGACTAAGCTTCCTCCTTCTCTTTATTTTTGGTGTTTGGCGCGAACTACTCGAAGCCTCACCTGATACTTCAGCAGATCCCGCTGTTAACATAGCGGACCGCTCTCCACAATCCATCACGTGAGGGACAACACTTAGTACCACTTGTTTTTGAAATTATTTTAAATGAAAATAAAAAAAAAAAAAAAAGAAATGTGTAGAGTCCACGGGGATTCGAACCCACGACCTATGATGCCGGCCGAGCACACTGACACTCTGCTAATTTGAGCGTATAGCGATTTCCTCAAATGTCTCTTTGTTATTGTTATCACTGTTATCCAAGCCGAAACACGTGTGTTCTCCACGGAGATATGTCAACGACTGTGTTGATATTGTTGGCATCCCCAATGTGGACAAAAATAATGCATTACTTTCTGCTATTAAAGTTATGAATGAGGGTCTAGAAGTAAATGTAAATGCTGATGACGTTAAGAGTTGCTACGTCAAAGCAATACAAAGTAATAAGTCTGCAAACAACAACGATAACAATAGTCAACCCGTTTTTTCTCCGCCGGAGAAGTCATTGAACATCGTGTGCATCAAGTTTAAATCAGCTGAACGCAAGCAAAGTATTGTAAACAACAAACGAAAGAAACTACTGACATCCAGCTTATTTGGTGAACAACATGGAAGTCATCCCATCCACATTAATGAGTCTCTAACAAAAGCTAATAGGTTATTGCTTAATAAAGCCAAAAAAGTAAAATTCGAAAAAAGTACTCGTTCCTATGGGTAAATAATGGTGTCATTTTAATGAGGAAAAAAGAAGGAGCTAAAGTATTAAGAATCAGTGCTTTGGAGGATCTAGAGAATTTATTTTAATTGTGTTTGTTTAAATTGCTGTAGTTATGTTAAATAATATCAGTTTTCTAAGTGAATATCCTTCTAATAGTTTCTTTGTAAGTTCCTTCTGTAAATTTGATAAAGAATTGTATAAAAGTGTTTTTCATTCTAATAACTTCAAAAATGACTTTTACGAGTACATCGTTCACCAAAATATTCGCAGTTTGCGAAAAAACTTTGATCTGCTCTTGCTGCATTTGGAATCATTTATTAATAAGCCTAAATTAATTTTTGTTACTGAAATATGGATCTATGATCATGAAGAGGATTTCTATATTATACCGGGTTATAAGATTTATACAAAGTGTAATAACTCTTATGCTGCAGGTGGTGTAGTTGTTTTTATCTGTGAGAACTTGAATCCTGAGTGCTGTGGATTAAATCTTGAAAGTTCTGATATAATTAAACTTTCTGTCACTATTGATTCACATAAATTTATTATTATGTCTTTCTATAGACTACATGATGTAAGTAGAGATGTTTTTGTGGATGAATTATCTTCCACATTAAGTAATGAGCGTTCAAAAAATTGTATTATTCTGGGTGATATAAATATCGACATCCTATGTGATGTCGAAAGATATCAAGCTTTAATGTCAGGGAATGGTTTTGAGTCTTGTATAAATGAGCCAACTAGAATTACTGATAATTATCAAACTTGTATTGATCATATTTATACAAGACTCAGTCGCAATGCTAATTTATCTTTGATTAGTACTATCTCTGATTTCAGAATCTCCGATCATTGTATGACATGTATCTGCTTTAAATCTCGTCGTACTCATACTAGACGTACCAACAACTGTAGTGAGTCCAAACCAGTAAATAGAATAGATTTTGAAGAACTAAATACCCGCTTGCTATATGAAAATTGGGTAGATATTTACGGTGAATCTAATCCCTCTATAGTCTTTGATTTATTTCTAACTGTTTTGAAAGGTCATGCTGACTTGTGCTCATCTCCCTTAGGGAGTAGTAGGACCAATCCCAAGAGATTAAAGCCATGGATGTCGAACTACTTACTTAAAAAAATTAAAATCAAAAACAAACTCCGTTTAAAATATAAAAAACGTCCTGATGACATCCTCGTATATGTTAGAGAAGCTTATGCAAAGATTTCCAATGAAGTTAAAATCGAAACTCCTTTATGTAAAGAAAAGTACTATGTCAATAAATTTCATAGGGCTAATGGCAATTTAAAACAGGAATGGGTCTTAATAAATCAGCTTTTCAATAAAAATGCATCTTCACGTGCACCATCTAGTATAAGATTTAATGATACAGTTATTGAAAAATCTTCTGAAATAGCTAATGCTTTTAATGTATTTTTTACGAGTGTTACCACCAACAAGTTGGCTGATGCGGGTTTTAAAAATACTCCCAACTCTTGCTTACAAAGATGTTTTGACATAGAAAAAAGGCATGCAACTAGTTGTTTCTTTGAACCTATTTCATCTCTTGAATTGTTCAAAACTATTATGTTTCTGAATAAATCCAATTCATCTACTCGTAAAAGTTATTCGAATGCATTTATTAAGAAGATTGCATTAAATATTGTTGACGTTTTAGTTCACATTTATAGCGAAAGTATATTCCACGGAATCTTTCCTGACAACCTTAAAGTTGCTGAGGTTATACCAATTTTCAAAAAGGGAGGTAGATCAAAAGTCACAAATTTCCGACCAATCTCTCTTCTCTCTGTTTTTTAAAGAAATTTTGAGAAAGTAGTAAAAAGTAGAATTATTACCTTCCTGGAGAAAAAATTCTTTTTTTAGCATAAATCAATATGGCTTTAGAGCGGGTAAATCAACGGAGGACGCGCTCTTAAACTTTTGCAGTCTAATTTATAATAGTTTGGATAGCAAAAAAATTACCGCTTCGCTATTTATAGACATTACCAAATCATTTGACACTGTGGACCACGAGCTTTAGAGGGTTTATGCTGAATTGGTTTGGATCATATCTCAAGGATAGGAGGCAAATGGTTAAGATAGAAGACCATTTTAGTGAATGCCTTGATATTCAGGTTGGTGTCCCACAGGGATCCGTTCTTGGCCCCATCTTATTCCTACTATTTATTAATTCTATATTTAGTCAAAATTTGAAGGGCAAACAAACTGGTTTTGCAGACGACATAGCTTGTACATACTCCAATAATTCCATTTTAGAATTGGTTGCTGATGTAAACCATGATTTAGAAGTCTTAAAGCATTGGTTTGGTATGCACAAGCTAGTAATAAGCGATAAAACGAAGATTATGTTTTTTTAACTTACTTGCATTGGATCTACGAGGGGCGTTCAAGATATTCTCGGTATCGGGGTGAAGCTGTGGTTGCATATAAAAATTGACTTATTTATAAAGTAACACTATTATTTTAATGCATTCGTGTAAAATTTCATATAAATGTGATTATTAATTCACGTTTTATCTCTAGTTAAACAGAATCATAATGGCAACTGAGGCGATGATGGTGAAAATTGAGCATCGCGCTGTAATTAAATTTCTCACTAAGCAAGGAAAAAGTCAAAAAACTATTCATGAAGAGATGGTGGCTGTTTACCAGGGTTCCGCACCTTCATTATCAACTGCGCAAAAGTGGTCAAGTGAGTTCAAGAGAGGCAGAGAGAGCATTGAGGACGACCCCCGCTCCGGCGCCGCGGCTACTGCCTGTACGGGAGAAAGCATCAAAGAAGTCGAAAAACTTGTTCTTGAGGATGCCCGAATAAAGGTGAAAATGATGGCAGAGATCACCAAGCTTTCAATTGGTACCATTCACACCATTCTTCATGACCATCTTAACCTTTCAAAGGTCAGTGCAAGGTGGGTGCCACGAATGCTCACAGCGCCTCAGATAAAAAGTGAGAATCGCATGCTGTAGAGAGCTTTTGGAGATGTGTAGTGAGAACGCGGACGGTGTTATGGATCGAATTGTTACTGGGGACGAAACATGGGTCCACCACTATGACCCTGAAAGCAAACAAGAGTCCATGCAGTGGCATAAAAAAGGAACAGACCCCCCGAAGAAGTTCAAAGTCACTCCGTCTGCCCGAAAGCTCATGGCCACAGTTTTTTGGGACTCAAAGGGAATCTTGCTCATTGAGTACAAAAAAAAAGGTGAAACCATCAACGCCACATCCTACGCTTCCACTTTGCATAATTTGCGGGAGGAAATTAAAAAGAAAAGACGGGGTAAACTCGCAGCGGGTGTGTTGCTTCTTCACGACAACGCTCCTGTTCACACGGCGCGAGTTTCCAAGGCTACTGCGCGAGATTGTGGTTTCGAAGAAATCCAACACCCACCCTATAGTCCAGACCTTGCCCCTAGTGATTATTTCCTGTTTCCGGATTTGAAAAAATGTCTTCGTGGAAAAAGATTTTCGGATGATGAAGAACTCAAGTCGGTATTTTGCAGAGAAAGAGGAAATTTATTATTTTGAGGGTTTAAAAAAGCTTATCTCAAGATATAACAAATGCATTGATGTTAGGGGAGATCATATTGAAAAATAAAAACAATTTAAATTGAATTCGCATTTTCCTTCATATCGATACCGAGAATATATTGAACGCCCCTCGTACATTTCCACAGTACAGATTGTACTAATGTGTGTGTGAATACTGATATCTGTCCTATAAATATTGGGTCTACAAGTAAGTTTCCAGCGTTTGTCAGAGATGGCGCCACCATTAGATCCCGGGCAGAAATGTCAGACCCCATGTGTTTTATTTGTAGGTTTTGTATCTATCAACAACTTTGCAGCGTTATATTTGAGCAGTTCTATCGGTGTCGTACATTTTATCGAGCAAAATCATGGCAAGTTTCCAGCCAAATAAACGTCATTTGCGGGAAGCGCTGCTTTTATTCTTTAATATGAAGAAAAGTGCGGCTGAAGCCCATCGTTTGCTTTCGGAAACTTATGGGGCGGAATGTATTGGTGAATCTACGTGCCGCGAGTTCAAACGGTTCAAAAGTGCTGATTTTGGAGTTGAAGACAAAGATCGCCTCGGAAAGCCGAAAAGTTTTGAAGACGAGGAATTGGACGCTTTACTGGATGAGGATCCATGTCAGATTCAAGAAGAACTTGCTGCATCATTGGGCGTCACGCAACAAGCCGTTTCCCTGCGCCTAAAAGCACTGGGATTCATTCAAAAGGTTGGAAACTGGGTGCCGTACGAATTGAAGCCAAGAGACGTCGAACGGCGATTTTGCATGTCCGAAATGTTACTGCAGCGGTATAAAAATAAATCATTTTTGCATCGTATTGTCACTGGTGATGAGAAATGGATTTATTATGACAATCCTAAACGCAGAAAATCGTATACAAAGCCCGGCGAGCCCGCCCAATCGACGCCGAAACGAAATATTCACGTGAATAAGGTCATGCTCTGCATATGGTGGGATCAAAAGGGTGTCGTATACTACGAACTGCTTCCGAGTGGTGAAACCATCAAAGGACCATTATACTCGTATCGAACCCAACTAATTCGTTTGAAGCGGGCATTAAAAGAAAAACGGCCAGAATATGAGACCAGGCATGAGTCCGTCATTTTTCATTACGACAACGCTCGGCCACATGTTGCGGTTTCGGTGAAAAACTACTCTTACGGGAATACGCTTCTGCTCAGTAGAGGAAATCAAAAATTGGCTCGATACGTTCTTGGGCTCGAAAGACGAGAAATTTTTTTGGTCCGGAATTCATAAATTGCCAGAAAGATGGGGTAAAGTTGTAGCTTCCGATGGACGATACTTTGAATAAAGCATTGTAACTATGTTTTCATAATACTCGTAAAACTTCAAATTTTGGAAAAAAAACGCTGGAAACTTACTTGTAGACCCAATACTTGGTCCAATAAAAATAGCGATGATCCTAGGTGCTCATCCAAGTGCTTTGTGATTGAAAGGGTTGCTGATTTTAAGTACCTGGGTTTACACTTTGACAATAAAATGATCTGGGGTTTACACACTTCTTCACTAAAAAAGTATCTTCTAACAATTACTTATATACTATATCATCTAAGAGTTTTTTGCTCTCGCAATTTGTTAGAGACGGTCTACTATGTCTTAGTGCAATCAAAGTTGCAGTATGGATTGGCTTGCTGGGGCGGTACTTATGACAATAAGATACAACCTCTGATTATTAGTCAAAAACATATTCTAAGAATTATTTGGAAAAAAAGACGTTGCGGGCATAGCATCTCACTTTTCTGCAATTCAAAAATCCTTCCACTGAAGCATCTATACTTTTATAAAGTATTAAAAATATTTTTTATAAGAAGTGGTTATCTAAGGAATCAAAATTCAACTGCCTATGCACTTCGCAGTAATGACAGGAATTTGGTTATCATTCCAACATACAGCATTCACAAATTTTTTAATTTTTACACCTCAGTAACAGCTAGGTTATTTAATCTACTACCTTTTGAACTTCGGAATATTAGGAAATCCTATTCATTCTATAGAGGTATTAAAAAATGGCTTTTTAATGTTGACTTCAAAGAAATAAATCACTTAACAAGAGTCATAAGTTGAATGGTTTTTTTTTTTTGATTGCTTATTCTTTTACTTTTTATTTATAAGTATTAATTTGTCGATCATCAGTGTGCTGCAATTGTTAATTAATAAATTATATTTTGTGTACTACTACCCCACTACTCTCATATAATCGGTCGTTTTATAAAAAGTTTGTAGCTCGATACATTCGACACTAATTTTTCTTAAATTATATTTCAATGATTGTCTTTATAATAGGAAAACACTTTTAGTAACTCGCTATTATTGTTAATAATTTAACTATAATTCTAAATTTGTATATATAACCATCAGTATTATAGCGTTATTGTACTAAAAGCTTTGAGTTAAATGGAATATGAAATCTAAAAAAAAAAAAAAATATATACGAGCAGTCCCCTAGCTATGATATTAAAACTGTCCTCGGCGATTTTAATGGAAAGCTAGGATGAGAGGGCATCTTTGTTAGTACTACTGGAAGATATAGTCTGCACCACATCACCTCCGATAACGGATTCAGGCTAATCTGCTTATATAGTACGCGGTTCTCACACTAAGATATTCGCAAGGGGACTTGGAGAACTCCTCATCAATCAACCGTCAACCAGATTAATCGACGCGAGGTACTTCTCCAGTATTATAGATGTCCGAACATTCCTAGAGCAACATCGACTCGAACCATTGCATTGCGAACATCGAAGTAACAAGCTAACACAGTGACGAAGTTTGACGTCGGACGGCTGCAATCGCAAGAGATCCTCAAATCCTCTTCCGACCCGATCAAGTATCAAAAGACCACTAGCAACAGTACCGAAAAGTCATAAAAGATGCTGCCTCTGATATGCTGGGTTTCAGTCGGCCACCACAATGAAAACCCTGGTTTGACGACTACTGCGGACAAGCACATGCAGCTAAGTAAGATGCATACAAAGCGGCGCTGCGTAGAAGGATTAGAGCTGCTCATGGATTCTACGAGCATAAAAGGACAGATGAACACCGGCTTCTTAGGAGGAAAAAGAAGGAGTATGAGAAGTGCGCAGTCGAGGAAATTGAGAGTTGCTACTCCAGGAATTAGATTTGGAAGTTTTGCCAAAAGGTAAAAAAAACATGCCAAGGACACAAGCCACGAACCGAATCATGTTGGGGAGAACAAGGGGACATAGTAGTAGAATCACAGTTGATACTGAGATTTTGGAAAGTGCATTTCTATGGACTAAATAACGGCGCTGACGAACCGTGGGTGGCCGTGGCTCAAGTGGCAGTGTATTGAAGTGATATGAATGGTTGCCTAGAATACAACAACGAGTCCAATAACACTAATAATTTAGTCTCCCCATTAAATGTTGGAGCGAAATAACCACTGAACCCAAAAATCTTTCTTTCTCTCGCCGTCCCATTTTCCTAAAAACTTAACACTTGCTAAGGCATTTTAAGTGTACCAATTCTCACTTGAGTGTTAAGTTCTTTTTTTTAACAAACAGGTACAATGAACCTCTCAACCTGGATGATGCAGACCGGATGAAGTGAAGGTAGCCATATCTAAGCTTGAGTTCAACAAAGCTGCTGGAGCAGTAGCTCCACCAACTCATCTGTAAAATATGGTCAGGAGCCCCTCTGAACTGCCCCAACTACAGAGGAATCAGTCTTCTTAACATCGCCTACAAGATCCTATCTGTTGTATTATGTGAATGACTGAAGCCGTTTGTCAACAACTTAATTGGTCCATACCAGTGTGGCTTTAAGCTAGCAAAGTCCACAAAATATTCACACTGCGGCAGATCTTGGAAAAAATCCGTGAGCTCCAAATCGATACACATCAGCTATTCATCGATTTTAAGGCCCCGTATGACAGCAGCAAAAGAAATGAGCTATACAGAGCAATATTTAGTTTCGACAACATTGCCAAACTTATCCGTTTATGAAGGATGACGATGGATGATGCACGGTCCTCCATCAAGGTCTATAAATAACTCCCGCTGTCATCCGATTTCTTTAACATCATTTTTGAAAGAATAGTACAAACTCACTCGCCAACAGCAGAGGCACAGTCTTTCAAAAGTCCGTCGAATTACTCGCATACGCCGATGATATTCACATAATCGGAGGAAAGCTTTCGCGAATATTGAAGCAATCGCGGCAAAAATAGGTTTAATGGTCAATTAGGATAAGACGAAGTATATGCTGGCAGCAAAAAAACGACACCCAATATTGACGTCTCGGAGTGTAACTTGGAGGTAGTTATGGGCTTTGTCTACCTAGACTCCGCATCAATTCAGACAACGGCATCAGAGCTGAGATCAAGCGAAGAAGAACTCTTACCAATCGCTGTTTCTTTGAGCTAAGAATGCAATTGATTTGGAAAGTCCTCTCTCGAAGGACTGAAGTGACCCTATACTCGTATACCTTAATAATCCCAGCCCTGCTAGAGGCATAGACTTTATCAAAAATGGATGAGAGTGCCCGTGGTTGCCTTGATTTTCGATCCCGTCGGCATAGAAAAGTGGAGCTTCAGCAACTGGAGCTTCAGGCTGGGTCATGCAGAGTGAATGGACACCAATGCTCCGGTCTGAAAAGTATTCGAATCCGCCCCCGAGTAACAGCGCAGTAGAGGAAGGCCGCGACCCTGATGAGGCACGCCAGTAGAAGGGGGCCAAAAGGCAGCTAGCTAAGCGGCGAGCTGGCTGGAGACGCTTGTTGGTTGAGGCCTAGATCCACCCCGGACTGTAGCGCCACCTTCAGTAAGTAAATAAGTACGGGCTATTGGTATCTATAAAGATTCCAGTTACAATGCATTGCATGATCTGTTTAATCAACATGTACCGACAATAACAGCAAGAGTACAAAACCAAAACTATCCACGGTTCACCTCCGATGTGATTAATATAGTCAGGATTCGAAATGAATTGAACAGTAGATGGAAGCGCAAATCAACGAATGTCGATTGGAAAGCATTTAAACAAGCCCAAAATCATACAACTCTGGTTATACGTGCATCTAAAAAGAATTACTTTGCATCAAAGCTTAATGCCTCTTTACCCGCCAAAACACTTTGGAGAAACATAAAGTCCTTAACCCTCAAAGTGCTCTCGACCCAGATCTTCTTAATAACATTTTCATGATCTCGATTCTAACCACATATCGGCGCAGTTGGAAAGTTCTGTGCAAAGACTAGAAGATTTTGAAGTAGTGGGTGAAGATGAAGTTTTTAAATGCATCGTGGCCGTTAAGTCTGACGCTATCGGAGAGGATGGTCTATCAATACGGTTTATTAAACTTATTTTACCTCATATTGTCGGCTATCTCACTCATGTTATTAACTTCTGCATTACCACATCAACCTTTCCAATGTCTTGGAAAATTGCAAGGGTACTTCCTATTGCCATTAAAACAAAAGCAATTTCCCCTTCTGACTATCGACCAATTAGCATACTACCTTGCTTATCAAAAATTTTTAAAAAAGTCTCAGAGAAGCAAATCCTAAACCATGTAGCTACTAACAACTTGTTCTACCCGAAGCAATCAGGGTTTAGAGTAAATCACAGTTGCTCTACAACTATGATTAATCTACTCGACGAAATAAGGCAGGATTATGACAAGGGCTATGTTAGTCTTCTTTGTCTGCTTGACTTTTCGAAAGCTTTCGATAGGGTAGATCACAACATCCTAAAGTGGAAGCTAAAAAACTTGTTTGTTTTCAGTGATAGGGCTGTCAAACTTATTGGTAGCTATTTATCAAGAAGATTTCAGAGAGTTACCTCTGACGGAAAATCCTCTTCTCTAAAAGCTTTAGTTCAAGGAGTTCCTCAAGGGTTAATTCTTGGGCCATTATTATTCTGCATGTTCATCAATGATCTCCCATCAGTCTGCACGCAAACATCTGTGCATCTTTATGCTGACGAAGTTCAACTTCATCTAGGGAAACCCTTTAACCAGCTCTCTGAGCTGGCTCTTCTTATTAATGAAGATCTATCCCGAATAAATGTTTGGTCCGTCGTTAATGGGCTGCTTCTGAACCCTATGTATGGCAAATGCTACAGAAATTGGATGCTTGACTCAGATGTCGGCTTAGGCTGCAGAGCATTTAAATCTGAACAAACAAGTTCTCAGAAACGTCATAATTGCAACCGTAGTAAGGACTATCTTAGAATTTCAGCTAATAAATGTTCTAAGGGCTTTCTCCGATGGACATATTATGATCAATACCACTAGAATACTGAAGATAGAACTGAGTAAACTGCGTTTATCGGAATATATTCACTAGCGTATTCGAAATACAATAGAACGACTCCACGTACAAAGATAGATTGTTTCTAAACTGCGGTTGCTTCAGTTTTTCGACAACATTGATCAGATATACAGGAATGTGTCATCTAAGTTGTATCTGAAACTGGTTCTCAAATAAAACACCACAACTCTGGTTTAAGTATCAAATTTGCTCGAGTAGGACAGTCGGATAAAGTAGGAAGAACTGACCTCTAATGGTTCACCAACTCAATGAAGATGAAAGCGTACTTCTCAATTACTGGCCTTAGAGTGAACCGTGTTCTATGCCGGGCAACCGTAAAGAATGTCGTGGATGGTTTACTTTAATGTTTTTGAGGAGGCAACTTAGTTACTAAGAATGCATAGCAGTCCAAAATATAGTTAGACTTTAACCAAAATACTTTTCCAGCTAACGAGAGTTAAGGCACCCTTAAAATGTTTTGCATACAGCGCGGGCGAAGGAAAATCGGGGAGGATGGAAAGAGAGGTACTGGTGAACGTTGATTTTAAATGTTTGAAGGTTATAATGACTAGGAAATAAGGAGCTAGGCAGGGTATTCCATAAGCAAGTTGTACGGCTTAGGAACGAATCACAATATTTCAGAGTACTTCCGAAAGTGGGCTTGAGGGTATACTGATGAGCATTCATAGCGAGACGGGTGTTACGGTTGAAAGTTGGAATGGGTGGAATGCTACTGGCGATTTCAATGGAGCACTGATAGTTGAAATAGCGATAAAACAAAGTGATACTCATGACATTTCGTCGGTGTTCGAGGATGTCCATTGACTGGGTGATATTAGCATCACATATGAGTTTTGTCACACGGTTTTGAATCCTATCTAACAGGTGCAGAGATGTTTTAAGCGCACCTGACCAGATGTAACTAGGCAATAAAACTCAGTTGTCTTCTTAACCCAAAGAAATAGCGGTCCTAATAATTTCTTACGAGATATCATAAGCAGAGCTAATAGTGGAGCCGAGATAGGTCAAATCTATAACTACTCCAAGACTGTGGTTTCGTCCATGCTGCCTTCTATCAACAATATCAATGCTATCGGTGTAGTGTAGAGTGCATCTGGCTTTCAGAAAATCTTGCCCACGTTCTTTAGCAGTATCATCCTTCTGTACAATTTGCCACGCCCAATATGCGTCGTCTACACAGATCCTGGCATATGCGCCCTTAAAATTGATAAAGAGGCTGTTAGTATCGATGCGGATTTCCCCTATTTTGAATATTTGGTCTATGGGGCTTACCGGTCCAAAAACCGCCAATCAGATCATTAATAAATGATCTCCGGCCTTCACACAACAAAACAAACAGAATTTTGAAAGCGAGGCTTAGAAGACTGAAGCCTCCGTAGTTGGCGCACATACTGAGGACTCATTTACCAGCCTTTCCTCTGCACAAATCTTGAAAATGAAATGGTGTATGCTGTCTACCAACTTGGTAGTACCAAGTCATCGCTTAAATAGCTCGGCAGGTGGCCTAGCAGCCTTGTTATGCACAAGTTTACGTATACTATCTTTGGTGCATTTAGGTCAGGTGGACCCAAATTTTGACTTCCATCGTCCAAGTTAGATGGTTTCTTCCGGAATTCGGTACGTCATCTCATAGTTTACAGAAGTTTTTTCCAATATACTCAGCAACTGCCACTTTACCAATAAATTTCGCTGTTCACCTTTAAAGACTTTTATTCGGCTGTTGTTGATTAATAAATCAGTGATCTTGCAAATGGAATCTGTGTGGTACTGCTTCCTTCATTCATGCATTCATTTTGTCCGCCTACAACCTGAAGGGTCTAAATAAATCTTTTGGGTCCATTGTGACTTGCGAAAAAAGCATTTTTGAGCTAGTTTCGTGATGACAAATGCTTTTAACGAGTATTGGCAGTCGCCTGAGACGCAGATAGTTCTTACGTTTCACAATATAATTCCATGAAAATTACGTATGTCCTCATTAAGAAATCTACTTTGCCGTCCACCATAAAGATGCCAGGGCGACATCCTGGATCGGTTTTGAAACCTAAGAACCTGACAATATTTCTGAGCAACTGGAATGCCAAATCTGCATTCTCGTAGAAACCAGGTTTAGTGTGTTATCACATCAGAAGTCGGAGCGCAAGGTTAACTTAACTTCAAAGTGTAAGACCACTTTTTTAAACTAAAGATGTTTTTGAGAGTGGAGACCATGAAAGAGATTTAAGGCGGCTCATCAGTGTGCTTAGAATAGAACCAGACCTACTGAGGAAGGAACAGATGCAGCTGAAAAACCAGTAATGACGTATTTTCATAAAACCTTAATCCACCAGACAACGACACATACGATAGGATTGGTCGTTTTATAGTCAAGCAGATCTCCCATAAACTTCATGATAAACCCCATGTCATGCTAAAAGTTGCCAGACACCAGACAGTTGGCTGTAACTTGATGGTTAATCAACATTCATCATAAAAGTGGAGGCACGACGGTTCGCTGCGGTTAATCCTTGTTTACCTTTACTTATATCGCAAACCAAGTTTCTGTTTACTAACATTGCTTTAACCCACAAAAGAGGTAATTGTCTAGGTAGTCGATGAAAACACCCATCGTGTTCTGTTCTTCCCGAGGACATGCTTAACTCTGCTCATTTGATTTTGACGTGCAGTTTCACAAGACCTTGTAAGTTGTTACGCATCTTTGACTAGGGATGCATTTGCAAAGTATTCTTGCGGACTTAAAGCTCACCCCCCTCAGCAGAAATGAAGCCATAATGAATGTCTGAAACACTTAGCGTTTGAACCAATTAAGTACATCTGCGAAGTTGGTAACCTGAAAATGATAATACAAACACACACATACTCGTATAAATACCCGTCGTGAGTACTAGCATTTTTTTGAACGTCCAAAATCTTATACAAAAGAATGACTTTTATAGAAAAAAAAAATTCTCAATTCCCTAATAGTCACGTATCCTTATGGATATTGTACGTAAGTATATAAAACATGATGTTTCTATTCAGCACGTCCTTGTTGCCATCAGTGAATATGCTCGCTTACTCTCACTTGTGCAAAGCGGATCACAACAAAAGCCACAGCTATAACTATGCGACAAATTGCAAAAGCTTAGAATTAATGGATTTTTGCGATACAATTTTGCTCCCTCCCCCCTGGAATAAGGCCTTTGTCAAGTTTTCCCTTATCACTGGTCAAGGAGCAGATAGATTAATGTCAACCCATAGATACAGCCATGGTGAGTGGTAATTTATGAAGTGACCAAACGCGAAAGTGACTCTTTGGAGTGATTTTCCAAACTTACCCTCAAGCATAATACTTTCGACTTAATATCCAAAAAAAAAAAAAAAAAAAACAAAAAACCAAAAAACCATCAGAACAGATCCTTCAAAATGTCATTTAGGAAATTTAATCTCCGTAATATAGTCGTAGTGTGGAGAAATTTTTAGGTTTATTAAACGTCTTTTCCGAACAATCACCCGTATCGTTGGTATCCTTCCTATGTTCTACTTGTCGGTTATCTCTGATCGTATCCGTGCCACGTACCAGAACTGAAGGCAACTTTAAATGCAATTTCGAAATCTATTCTCATAACCATTGGCCATTATAACCGACCGTAACAATTCTTTGAAATAAGTTTCTTGAACTATCCAGTTTGCTGGTTATTAAGGTGTTCCATTGGAACACTTTAAACACCAGAAGGAAGCTGAAGAGGCGGACAAAGGCATAACCAATCTTGTGTACGAGTATTGTGAGCAATTCATTCTTCGACATTAGGTACGCAGTACGGATACAAGTACGAGTACGAGTACGAGCACCTGGAGTGGTGTTCCTTTGTTGCGGGTGTGTCTACGGATGCAGATAAAAGTTAAATACGATAAACTGTGAAAAATGCACCCCAACCACTGGCTGTAAGAAGAACCACAGCAGCATCCCTAAAGCAAGTACCAGGAGCCCCTTCAAAGGAATTGTATAGTACTCGTATCTGATGTAGTCGTTGCTGGGTTATTGTGCAAAGCTTTATTTTAGGCACGTGGCTTTTGTAAGTGTGTGTGTAAAACTTCTACAATTGAGTTTCGCCTTGAATCAGACAAATATCGAACGAACAATTCATGTGCTACACCCATTGAGATGGGGTTAAGCCCCAGAGTGAATCTAGTAATCCCGGTATGGAATCAATAAATGAATAGGTACCTTCTCCTAAAGGTTCTGTCCACATCTACTCGTACATCCCAGTCGTTCGGTTGGTTGATCATGTGTGCCTGTGTATGTGGTGATGATAAATTTAATGTTTTTGGTTTAATGCTCTTAGAGAAGGGTATCCAAATGAAATGGACATTAGGTCGACGATAGTATTTTACTGTGTATTACTTTGGCAAATTGAATGCTATCAAATGGGGGGAAGAATACTCGTATATGAATTCGAAGAATTAGGTAGACTATTTGTCCAGAAGTAAGTATTTACGACTTGAAACCTATAAACTGTGAGCCGGAGGTGAGATTCTCTTAAATTTCCCAAAGGCAAAGGATATGCAAATGGGTGTCGGCAATTGAACACAGACACAAGAATTAAAGAAATTTGCTTCACAATAAACAAATCTGAAGGCAGGATGATGTTTTTGTTATTTAATTCGGGTCGGCAAAGCTCCTACATATGAATATGAAAAATATTCCCATGATTACCTGCCTACGCAATTTGTATACAAAACGATTCTTCAAGGGAAATTCCCAGCACGGGCATAAACAAATATTAGGCACCTTATGTCGACCCAGAACCATGTGAAAATTCTTAAAGAGATGGATATTTTACTGCGTAGTAGAAGCTTATACGAGTAAGTATGTGGCAAGGGAAGAGGCCATATGTAACGAGTACACTTTGACCATCCGAGCGGGTAGACACCATCTAAAGTAGGGCAATTTTACAACCAACATTCAGTTGCTACAGACATTAGCGATGTCGTTTATTTTGACGTTGTTGCTACGACACAAGCAATGAATGGCACAAATTCGTCGTTGTGGTAGCTTATTTTCCCTTTATAATTCGTTTCTACAGTCACCATTAAAGGCCGAACTTGAATACCTTGATTCCAGGAAGGTGGGACTTATCATATGCCAGGGCCCAGAATACTTTTTGGGGGAGCAGATAGGCAATCATCTCCTAGATGTCACACTATCGTCTGATTTGATTGTCAACAAGGTTCGCTCTCAGCCAGAGACTTTTGTGAAAAGAGTCCCCAAAAGTGAGAAATTTGGACACGGATTCGCCTTCTGACTCACGCTTGGGACTCAGTTCTTAGGTAACCCGATCAGAACTAGCTCACGACCAGTTCTTATCATATGTTATGGTGACAGATGAGGCCATCAAATACGTATTTGCTTCTGATGCTAACTTTAAGTTTTAAAGTGTAGGCCGGCTGCTGGCAACTTGGAGGAGAATTTTCACTGATAACCCATAGGGTGCCAACCGCGTCCCAAAAACCTTCGACTCCCTGTTTCATTTGTTTTCTGTTTATCTTTCCTTTTCTGATTCATTTTCTGGTGTTGTTGTGTTGTTTCGACCTTCACAATCTGGCAGCTAAGGCTGAATCCTTTGCGTCTAGTTTTTTCGTTCTGCGGTATGCCAAGGATAGAGCTGTGTTAGCATAAATGGCCGTCGGCCCAACTAAAAGTAGACATTGTTTGCCAAAGATAAAAATTGTAATGGAAAACTGTTGGAGCTGCTCCAACATGTGAATACCTTTACTCTAACAGCTGAATATACGGAATCTCATGTGAGTGTGTGAATGAAGGAGTGTGTGAGCGGTGGCAGCTATCAAAAAAACACGGCAAAACCGTCGATAGCTCGGCGATTGATATAGTAGAAATGGGTTATCAGTAACCATTTTCAAATTAAGGTTGCTCTTTTTACGAGATGAGGAAGCTGACTGATCTGACTCATCTAGAGCTTAATCCACTAAAGAAGTTTTAGGTGCCAGTGATTAGGTGTCATCCTGGATGATAAACTTCTATAAACTTCAAACATGTTACTTCTAGCGGTGTAAAAGTGTTGTCGGAAAGACATGGGGCTTAGCATCGAGGAGGCTTCTCTAGATCTATAAGCCTATGATAAGATCGATTACATCATATACATTGGTCCTCTGGTCGGATGAGCTTTCCCGAATATACAATACCTCACTGCTGCTTTTACCAGACACCAGGAAAACTGGCTCCGATCTAGATGCCCTTGGGCACTTCGAACGATGGAACAACACCAAAACACCTGTTGTAGAAAAAATACGAAATCGGTATTCACTGTAGGCAGTAAGAGTTTCAGCCATAATCTGTGCCAGAGGAGGCTCATGGATGACTCCACAACAGATCTAAGATGTGGCGTTGGTGTATTCTGGAGGGCAACCTTAGATTTCACTCCACTTTGGAAAATATGTTTCTATCTTCCGAGCGGACGCATACGCAATCCTGATGATATTGAACTATACGGGTATCTAAGGAATCGTTAAAAGCCTTGCTGAAACTTTTTACGACTTCCAAACTAGTTTGCCAATGAACTTTCTAGGCAAGGCTTAAAGGAAACTTTTTCATGATCTAAACTTGCATAAGGCCCTCCCGTATCCTTGGTTAAATATTCAATTAAGGCTTCCAATTGGGTTTCAACTGAGCATAACTGCAGGTTACCGACAGACCAACGAATGCTTCCCGATGTCTCTTAAAGGTCACAGACTTTCCTGCTCTTCCTCAGTTAAAAAGACGATAGACTGCAGTTTTCTTGCTGGCATCGTGACGGGGCTCTACACTTTTGTTAAGGACCAAAGTGTATTGACACGGTGATTATGACACAGGGGAACAAAGTCCGGATTACATTCGCATCCGTCTGCAGGAACTCGGCGGACCACATCCTGCTGTTGCTGTAGGTACTTTATCACCAAAGTGATCATCTTTCTACGAACGACAGAGAAATTCCAGTCAAGTTCTAGGAAAATAAAAAAAAAAACATAAGCAAAAAAAATCGATTGTTATTTGGAGGTCTGCCTATATAAGCGGTTGGAACTAAAAAGCGGTCTTTTATAGCGTTACAACTTGGCCATTCTATCATCGATCTCGCCCTCGAGATCAGAATACTCTTCGTCGCTGACACCGTTGACAAAGCACTCCTTTGGAAGCCCACACCAGCGCTTCATGTCAAATTTCCGCTGCTTTCGCGACATGTGAGGGATATCCTCAACCACATATCGGTCATTTGGCAAAACCTTCAAGACGATGTATGGACCTCGATATCGTGGCACCAGCTCCTGAGACTCATCTCTAGCTGTAGGCTCGTTCACCACCAACACATGTTCTCCCGGCTTCTACCGTGTTGGTAAACTTTGCTTGGCTTCGAATTTTGCCTTCTGACGGGACCGGCTGTGCTCAATGTTGACTAATGCTTCGCTTCACCGTCATTCTAATTCATCGGCTTCTACCTTGGTCTGCTCTCCAAGGTAGTTCGTGCGGACTCGCCTTCATTGTGCAATTCCGGATGGAATTCAATTCCCACTAGACCGCTCGTAGATGACTTGCCCGGTCTCCCCCCTTTTTGAAGTATATCTACCTGAGTGACATCAGAATACTCCTATTGCATGTCTGAACCTGCCCATTTGCTCTGGGTTCTCTGGCAGCGGTATTAATCTGCTGGATTCCGTTCTCGTTGCAAAACTGGCTGAACGTTCGCTAAGTGAATGCAGTTCCCCGGTCTGTGACAATCCTTCTCGGCAACCCAAAGTAGCTGGCCGCTTCACTAAGGATGCTGAGGACTCCTTTGGTATTCGTGGTCTTCACGGCTAAGAATGCTATATTTGGCGAAATTGTCAACTAATACAAGAACGTACATGGTACCTCCCCTTCCCTTCGTGAAGGAACCAAAATGATCGAGGTGTCAGTGTGCAATTCCGCAATTCCCGATCAGATATTCCGTCTTCCTTCTTTGCGTAAGTGCACTCCACGTGCGATTTAGCTATTGATGAATCCTATCATCTTCGGGAACCAAAAGGACTCCGTTACATATTTCCGCTACCAGCGGCACTCGAGGGGTTTCTGCCATGCAGTCCGTAATCGTGATGCATTTGTGGATTTTTACCCCATTTGTTGGCCACCAAAACACCTTACTCCACAACCTTTAACGCCACCACTGAATACTCGCCCAGCCTCGCGGCTCTCCACTTCCCTTCGGCGTTACCTTTCCGCCACCCGGCGGTCGCTTACCCTCAGTCCAACGGCCCAACGGACCCTGTCCAGTATATTACCCACCAAAGTGGATTTTGTGCCACAATGATATCATCTCTGCAACATCTCCCTCCGCTCCCTCCGTGTACAAATTACGGGGGCAACACCTTCCCGTAGCAATGTCATCAGCCACTACTTCCACTTGCTTTCGTGGGGCGTATTTATGCTACCTCCGGTTCCGTTGTCGACACCCTGCTTGTGGACCGCAACAGCCCCTGGGAACATCGTCATAAGTTCGGCGAACTTTCCCCTTAACCGCTGCACTTCTTCCCGCAGCAGTTGCAATTCATCCGCCTCAGCTGGCCCCTTTCCTAAGGTTTCCCACCGGATGTCATAGGTTGCCTTGAGCAGCCTTGCTAATTGGTTGTACCAATCCCCACTCCCTTAATTTATATCGGAGCTTGTCTCTGGTTATCGCACCATACTCCGCTTCATGTTTTGCTCTGTCTGCCATTTGGAGAAATTTCCAAGAGCAAAACGTCCACACTGCGGCAACACCAGGGTCAACGGTGTACCATCTCGTGTTCAATTACCAAGTTGATGGCACTCCCACTCTCAACAAGATTACCGCCGCTAAACAATGATATCCAACAGCTGATTCCAACAGCTAAAATCAGGTTAACAGCCAGCTATTATTTGGAAAAGTGTCAACGACCGCAGTCTGCCTCAGTACAATGGACTGTAAATTCCTTTTAATGAAATCTTTCAGTCTGACGAAGAAAGATGAGTAAGCGCTTCAGCGATAAGGTGCCTACAGTACCACCTCCAACCACTTCAGTCCCGAGTACCTGCAGCCTGGTGCGAGCGGAAGTCGGACATTAGCAAAGATAGTGTACCGCTGTGTCGTCATCACTTTCACAGCAAGTATCGCAGGATGTTGTGTCACTTATGCCCAGAACATTTAAGTGCTTTGCAAAGGCGTTATGCCCTGTCACGACGCCAGTAAGCAACCTGCAGACTTTCCTGCTGAGGGACAGCAGAAAAGCCGCTGACCTGAAAGAGAAGTCGGGAAGCATTTGTTTGGTCTGCTTGCATCCTGGGGAGCTGTATCAGCTGCAGTTATGCTCATATGAGAACCGACTATCAATGGAAGCTTTAACCCAGGACGCAGGCACAACCAACGTAAGTTCGAGTCCTGAAAAACTCTCCTCTGAACCTTGCCAGTAAGTTCATCGGCGATTTTATTTCCCGTGATTCCATTGTGACCTGGGACCCAGACAAGGGTCACTGAATTTAGCCATCCGACGACGTTCAGTGATCTCCTGCATTCTTGAACTAGCTTGGAAGTAATAAGAGGGTACAGCACGGCTTTAAGCGCAGCTCGGCTGTCGCTACAGATGCAAATGCTTCGTCCCCACCACTGGTTTTCCGTAATATAGTTCGGAAGACAGACGCAAGTGCCATCTAACGTTGGTCGTCCTCCAGGAAGACACCAGCATCACATCCTATATTGATTTTTAGGCGTCCGTGAAGACCCGACTGCATTCCTTTCCTGGCTCAGATTCTGGCCGAAACCTGGGCACAAGGAAAGTCGATTTCGTATTTTTTCCGCAACAGAAATTATGGGGTCATTGCATCGGATGGCATGTTCATAAGACCGAAGTCATAAAACAGCCGACGCGCAAGGTCATCAAAGCTCCAGTGCGTTTACACCAGAAACCGTTTCTTTTTAGTCGGAAGATAGCTTTTAGAGTGCAGTCCATGATATGACAACCGACGCATACAATATCAAGGCTTTATCATAGCCGTGTAGATCCAACGGACCCTTCTCGGTGACATGCCCCATTTCTTGCGGATAGCTACTCTGCACTGTCAGAAGGCCGGCAGCGCCTTAGATGCTTTCGACGTAACATGTTCAGACCAGAGAAGTTTGTTATCTAGGATGACACTTAAATACTTAGCTTCTTTGGAAAATTGGATGGTGATGCCTTTAAGCACTAGATGAGTCAGACCAAGTAGCTTCCTCCTTCTCGTAAAGAGAACAACCTCAGTTTTACGAGAATTGACTGAAAGCCTATTACTAGTGAATCAGTCGTCGATCACGTCTAGAGCTGCCTGCGCTTTAGAGTAGACAGTCGCTAGACATGATCCAACAGACAATACAGCTACATCATCCGCGTATGCTTGTGCGTAGAAGTTAGAACTATTGAGCACGCTGAGAATAAGTCGACCAACATGCACAATAGCAATCAATGTCCTATTCACAAGTATCTACAAAACTAGTGATTCATCTACGCCGTGTTGTCTGGCCGAGTTACACATGCCGTCAAAAGTTGCGTTGTCGAAAGCACCCTCAACTATGATGAAAATGCCCAAGGCGTTTTCCTTCTAGTCGAGTGTGCCTTCAATTTTGCCGACCAAATTCTGAAGCGCACTCTCGGAGGATCTTGCGCGTTGGTAGGCATGTTGTATCGCCGACAGAGGATGCAAGGCGATATTACGCACATGGATCTCGACTAATCTCTCGATGCTTTTCAGGATGAAGAAAGTCAGATTTTAAGGTCTGAAACTCTTGGCGAGCGAGTAGTCCTCCTTTCCGGTTTCCGGTATAAAGGATACTCTGGCTGTTTGCCAGGCACTCGGTATGTATGCCAGTGCCTGACTAGCAGTGAAAATTATATTACGACTTATTTGTATGATTTGTTAACGTTATTTACGCGTAAACCTTTTCGTGATATTCCAATGATAAACAATCTGGAACACAAACATGACATCCGTCAATAGATATGCATATGCATGAGTTCCGAGAATCTATTGAAAAAATGAGGTGCATCCAATAAAATACAACTAAAGCGGAACTTGGTGCCTGGAACTTCAAGTGTGCGTTTGGTCTCGTCTGTTGGTTCTTCTCCAGCTTTCCGTTTATCACAGTTTGGAATCATTCTCGTACATATATCGTCAACAGATGCCCTCTTTCTTTGTGCCGAGGCTACTGATTCAATCGTTAATTTTATTGTCAATTATCTTAGTTTATGATTTAGTCAAGGATTTCAGCTGTCAAGATGTTGGCAACTCATTTCTCATTATGCTCCGTTTCGTTTTATACACTCTCTATTGCGAGTTCTAGTAGTAAGCCGGCATTTCACTACTCCGATTCAAGGGTCAAATCAAAAATATTGTACGCATTCACAACACTGATTAGTGGATAATAAAACAAATTGCTTCTATTGGAGTTGAACGCTTCTGC
The DNA here is from genome assembly GCA_963966105.1 of Volucella zonaria. Taxonomy (NCBI): domain Eukaryota; kingdom Metazoa; phylum Arthropoda; class Insecta; order Diptera; family Syrphidae; genus Volucella; species Volucella zonaria. Next base: position 9,901,781 of record OZ014530.1, read on the forward strand.
CTGAATGTGTAGTCCCAGGAGTTCTTGTAGGTTGATATATGGAAATGGAGTCTGTAGTCCTGTCACAGTTGCATTGCAAAAATTCTTCATAAAAGTTTCATTTTAACGTGGTATAAACCTACAAAAATTCATCGGACTTTATGTCAGGTTTGTGGTGAGCAAACAGTACGTCGTAGTTCAGTGTCCCATAGGGGTTGCTGCTTCCATAAGAGTTGAACCACGTCCAGGAAGATCAAAAACATCAAATAATTAGCAAAGTGTGAAGAAAAAAAGGGATTTCGGCCAGTTGGGTATCTCACTATTTGGCTACTGAGCAGATGAAAAAGCTCCCAAATATCACATCACACACAGTGAAAAATCGCTACTAAAACAGAGATTTACGTTGGAGGTAGAGCATTTCTTTGTACAGACTCGCTATTAACGAACCGTGGACTAGAGATATCCGGAGTTGACATGATGGAATATTTACTTTTTTTTGTATATGGTATTTAGCGTGCTTAGGGGATTTGTGAACCCTTAAAATGTTTGTACATAGCGCCGGCGAACACGATACACCCATATTCCCGCGACCCAAGAAATTCGGATGATTATTTTTGCTTACGATCACCATGGTGTCATCATTGCTGTCCGAGCTCCATGTGGAACAAGTGCCGTAGTAACAACGTATTACTGCAGTTTTTGGAAGAAATTAAACAGAACGATCTACAAAAATGGCCTAACTTGATCGCTCGCAAACCAATGATTTTCCATGAAAATGCGTGCCTTCAAATCGGAAACATTTCGGTTGATTTAGTGTACAAAAACCAATTGGAACGCACCATACCGCCCAGACAAGATTCCACAGATTTAGGCTTGGCTCACAAAGTTGAAGGAGACAATGAGTGGGCTGCGTTTTCCATATGTAAAGGAGCTTTCTGATGCCGAAACCCAGCTAATTAGTCAGTTTAATAGAAGTGGTGAGCTGACTGGGATATCAAACTTTTCAAACCGTTGAGCATGCAGCTGTAAGGCAAACTTTAGTTTTTTACCCCGTGTACCAATCAATTTTACGTTTGAAATTTTTGCTCGTCCGAACGTTCCAGGTTCCGATACATAATTCGTTTCTTCAAAACTTGTATTGATATTTCCATCCGATTTCTAATTTGCTTCCACTGGCAGTCTACAGGGGATCTGTGAGGCGGTTGATTGGAAAACTGCTCATTGTCCTATAACTTTTGCCCGGGCCAGCAGTGCAACAATCAAGTTCGTAGCGGCAGTCCCCGCTAATAGCATGAGTAAGACCTTATACATGCTGGCTAAATGACCTGTAAAATATTTGTAGGCTACGTCATCACAGGATTCACAATCCTATACATAAGATATAACAAAAAAGTAGTAGAACGGATAATAACAGAATCCCTATTGATGACACGAGAAACGATTAATGGATCTGCACGTGGAATGTTCGAACCATTAACAGATGCAGCGGAGATCTTCGACTGCTACAAAGCAGACAGAACTGCCATCAAAGAAGTGCGATGGAATGGACCGGACCAGACAAAAGGAGGACGAAAAACTACGATATCTACTATGGAGAATTATACAGAAAACCGGGGCGCAGTTGCAGCGTTTATTCAGAAGCGGACCACCGTAGGAGTAGGGAACGCATCTTGAGCTTAAGACATGTAAGCGAACGTAAGTATGACGTGAAAATTACCCTAAAATGCCAAGCTAGGCAAGGAGTGCATCATTGGTAATACAGAACGTCTCCTGTGCTTTGCTTGAACGCCTTGAACGTAACTGATCAAATCATAGCAACCTTCAATCGCTTTAAAATCTGAAATCCATCTCCCGCCGTTTATTATTAGACTTGATGGGCGTAATCTTGATAATTGGTAACACAGTGAGGAAGTACAGCTTCCACGCCACCACCCCTGGAAACGGACAAAAGCTTAGCTTAGCTAGAATACGGTTTGCACACCTTAACAACCAAAATGGGGCCTGTCTGCCTCCTGATCAACAAGCTATATTACGATCGGTGACATCAAGTCTTCTAGATATCCGAAGGCCCCAAGCGCCTAACATCGACTCGGACCATCAGCTTGGCCAAGTAACAGCCCAAGGCCACCTAACTATTGTGAGGGGTTCCCCCCGGAATCGGGCCTTTTCCGATTCCGATTTGTCCGAGTTTTTCTTAGCCTCTCAAGAAAGCCGATGCTACCAGCATCAAACGTAGAAGGCCAAAGGCGAAGGTTTGGCAGTTGTCACGAAGACAGGTAGACCTGGAAAACCAATGGATGTACAGAGCGGTCGTCCAGAAAACGATGAGATTGGCTCACGAGCTTAACGAGCAGAAAAGAAGGGAAAAATATAGACTCCTCAGAAGGAAAAGAGAAGAGCTCGATCGAGGCCGAAAGAATGAAGATCGGAAGTTGTACCAAAAAATAAGGCGAACATGCCAAAGCTGTAAAGCCCGAGCAGAAATCTACAAGGATAGAGAGGCAAAGTCAGTAGAACCATAGTCGGTGCTGAGGATCTGGTAATATTATTTCTGCAGACTGTTAAACGGTGATGGCGAACAACATCCCACCGTCAGACAGATTAAGCCACACAATCTGAACGAAGACAGACAACTAGTCCAAGATAATATAAGGACAGTCACCTCCAAGCTTAAGTCTAGCTGCCGAGATGTTTAAAACAGAAGGTGAGCATTCTTCAACTCATTTTCAAAAATCGGAGCCTTAGCATTGTTTGTCTGATCCTAAGGAAGGAAAATCTCTTGAACTGCGCCAACTGCAAGGGAATAATTCTCCTCAACCTCGCATATAAAATCCTGTCTCCCGTATTATGTGTTGACAACTAACACCCTTCGTCAATATTCTTACCAGCTAATATCTGTAAGATATCGAACCAGTAAACTCCAAAATTGTCAAAATGTTGACACTCCGGCAGTTAAATCGATATGCACCGCTTATTCATCGATTCCAAAGTTTCACAGGATGTACATAGAGAAAACACGCTACTTCGTCAAGGTTAGTAATGACAAAACCGAGATCTTTAATGTCAAAAAAGGACTTTCACAAGGCGATGCGATTTTTTATGAGTTCTTCCACATCGTTCTGGAAAGAATTGCCCGCAACTCAAAAGCCAAGTTTGGTGGTATGTGGGGGGGGTCTGTTACCGATAAGGGTCCTTTGGATCTACACGATTATGATAAGGCTAATTATATCCTATGCGTCGGTTGTCTGGTGAAATACGCTGTTCGGTTTCGGCCTAGCACACCTGGCTCCGCTCTAGAAGCATTGATATTCATATCAAGAACTGCACTCTCAAAGCCATATTCTGTTTAAAAAGAAGTGGTCTTTGGTACAACACGCACTGGACTGTCTTCTGAATCTGGTCTTATGGAGAAAAAGTACGAGATCGACTTTCCCTGTGTCCAGGACACAAAATCACAATCAGAAGCAGGAAAGAAATGCAGTCGGGTCTTCACGAGCGGCTCCAAAACTGGAAGGACGACCATCATTAAATTTCACTTGTGTCTGTGAATACGCAATGCTGATTTCAGTGAATATATTGTGAAGAATCGGTAGAAGGACAGCTGTAGCCACAGCTAAGCTGCGCTTAGAGCCTTCACTGAGTCTGATTGGGTCCCAGGTATCAAGGGAAATGAAATCGCCTATGAACTTAGCAGGCAAGGTTCAGGGGTGAGCTTTTCAGGACCCGAATCTACGTTGGGTCTGCCTGCGTCCTCGGTTCAGGCTTTATTGGCAGTTGGGTTTCATATGAGCACAACTGCAGATGGCATTACTCCCCAGGTTTCAGGCAGACCAAACGAATGCTTTCCGCCCTCTTTAGGGACTCAGTGGTGTTCCTACTGTCGTTCAGCAGAAAAGACTGCAGGTTACTTGCTGGCGTCATTACAGTTTTGCTAAGCACTTAAGTGTGCTGGGCATAAGTGATACAATATTTTGCGACGTTTTCTGTAGAAATGATGACGACATTGCAGAGTACTATCTCTGTGGAGGTCCGGCCTACACTCGCATCAGGCTGCAGGTACTCGGCGCTGACATGGTGTCTGCTGGTACCGTAGATACTCCATTACCGAAGCGCTTATTAAGCTTTCTTCGAAATACTGAAAGATTCCATTAAAACGAACTTACAAAGAGTACAATGGACCAGTTCTTCTAGACTCTGGAGGGACTATTTTTCAAAATTTTGTTCAGTTACTCGCGAATGCATAATGGGAAGAGGAGGTAGTAAGGGACATTATCTACCTCGGCTCCGCTACCAACTCCGACAACGACACTAGCACAGAAATTATGCGAAGAATCACTCCTGTTAATCGTTACTTTTTTGGACTTGCAAACCAATTTAGTAGTAAAGTCATCATTCGAACAATCAAAAGGACTTTATGCAAGACAGATACTGATCATCCTCGGGCGCTTTGGGACAAAAGGTTTTTGGCAAATTTTCGTACCACTTGCATCAATGTAGAATAGAGAAGTAATTCCTACAGTGAACTGTACGGGCTGTGCAGTGATACTGACCTCATCAGAAAAGCTCGGATAACCCAGCTTAGATGGATAGATCAGCATGAAGCCATTTTTTTCCACTCCAACACATGAAATGAGGACGACCGCATCTTAGGTGAGTCTATCGTTTCTATAGCTCATAAAAAAGATTGTGCACGGAAGTTATATCGTGAAATAAATAACAAACAACGATATCTATTTAAAATACACGTTTATTGTTCAATATTCTGAGTAACCATTAATCCACTCTGCACCACGTTTCTTAACAAAGTGACTTTGTTCCTCCAGATAATTTAGCTAGCAACGGAAACAACTTCAATTGCATTATATCACTTCCTTTCTTCCAACCGATTTTGGGCAATCGCCCTCTACATTTCGATGGTCGCATTTCTGACAGAGTGGTTGCTACATCACCCCCTTCCCAGCGCAGCGACTATAATGTAAAATTTTGATTTTAATTTTCGAATGGTTTTATTCTGTCAATCGCAACTGATACCGATTTACGTTCTCTATCAATCACAACCTGCTTACGTAATAAGGCCCTTCATAAGGAGAATCTAGACTTCGTCTAACTTTGTCATTCCTCATCAGAACTTGACTGCAACTGTGGAGACTATTGGGCATGTGAACAGATTTCGTGCTTTTCCTAGTTTGTCGTGAAGTGGGGGAAATTTTGCTGAAAAATTTCTTTAGTTGTTCAACCAAGCTATGTTCATCGGAAAATTTAGTGGATGGGGACAAATCTGCCAGTAGGCGAATGTTTTCTCCGTAAAGGAGTTCAGACGGTGTAAAATTAATGTCTTCTTTGACAGAGGTTCGGATTCCTAACAGTATTAAAGGCAAACGCTGAGTCCAATTTACTCTATCTGCAGATGTTCATATGGATGTTTTCAATTGTCGGTGAAATCGTTCTACCATTCCATTGGCTTGCGGGTGATAGGCCGTTGTGCGAATGCGCGTTGTTCCAAGGAATTTGGTCAGCTCGTTGAAGAGTTTTGATTCGAATTGGGAGTCTTCATCCGTGGTTATAACACTTGCTACACCAAATCGTGACACATGCTCGTGAACATACGTTCGCGCAATAGTTTCGGCAGAAATGTCCCGCATTGGATAAGCCTCTGGCCACCGTGAAAATCTGTCTACTACCGTGAGTAGATACTTACTCTCGTTCGATGGGGGTAGCGGACCAACTATATCCATGTGGATGTGTTGAAATCTTCCAGCTGGAATGTGGATTCGATCGCATGGAGATTTTGTGTGTGTTTGGATTTTTTCCTTTTGGCACGAGCCGCAACTTTTTGTCCAGGTGTTAATATCTTGGTTCATTTTGGGCCAAAAATATAATTTGCTTACTTTCTTTCTAGTAGCGCGGATACCTGGGTGATCGAGTGAATGGATTGATTGAAAAACCGATTTTCTTTTTTGTGTTGACACGTACGGTCGCAGGTTTTTCGTGGAAGCTTCACACCATAAAGATAAATCACAGGCAGGTATTTTAATGAGCTCAAGCTTAATTTTGGAATCGGGTGGTATATCATTTTGGAGGAGTTTGAGTTGATCATCGCTTAGTTGAGCTTTGGCTAATATTTCGATTCCAGGCAAGGTGAGTTCTATGGCATCCGCATTTGATCGCGAAAGCGTGTCGGCCACGACATTGAATGAGCCTTTGACGTACCTTATGTCGCTTGTAAATTGCGATATGTAATCGAGTTGCCATTCCTGCCTGGGATTACGCTTAGTTTTGGTCGTTAATGCTGTTGTTAATGGTTTATGATCCGTAAAAACGTAAAAGTCTTGCCCTTCAACAAAATTCTGAAAATGTTCTATGGCCAAGTGGATTGGCAGCAGTTCTCTATCGAAATATCTTGACTGTGTGGGCGACAACTTCTTGCTAAAGAATGCGATTGGTTCCCAGTTGCCTCCACTGAGCTGTTCAATGACGGCCCCAATATGCGTACTAGAAGCATCAGTTGTGATGCTTAGTTTGGCACCTTGCTGTTGGTGATTTAGAAGTGTTGCATTTGCAAGTCCACGCTTTGCTTTCGAAAATGCTTCTTGGCACACTTCGGGCCACACGAAGTCTTTTGGTTTCGTTTTATTTTTTATGAGATTGGCTAAATGGTCATAGATAGGTGCTAGTATTTTTGCTAAATGGTAGCAGTTTACCATACCAATAGATCGTTGTGCGTTTTTAATGGATTTGGGTACAGTTTTCAGTTCAGTTTATATGCATTTTTATTATGTTACTTAATTTACTCTTACTTGCTAGACAAAAAATGCTTAAAAATTAGCTTAATTAACTTAAAATTATCTTATTCTAACTTACTGACCCCATGCGGGCGCTCTAAGTTAAACCTAACACTTAAATTATGTCTTTCGACGTACCTTACTACTATACTATATTATTTCTATTCATTATAATTAAAACTAAGAAAACATTTTTACAAAAAAAAAACTTAGTATCATGGCCTTTTTTTCTATATATATGTATATATATATATGTTTTTTTTTTTCATTTTTTTATTTTTGTTAATTTTTTTTTTATTTTTATATATTTTTTTTTTCTTAAATCTAACTTACTCCTACTTAAAACTACTTAAGCCGGCCATTTCTAAAAACAAAATTAGGCTGGCCCACTTTGCTTCACATGAAGCTACCTATTACTTGAGGAATTCGACGACGAACCCTCCCCTCCTTCAACCAGCCTCCAAAATTGTTGGTGCTGCCGAGCAACATCTCTCCTGTCACGACTCCCTACCGCACTACTGAACCGGAGACGCTCTGCACTGCCGTGTGCGACGTCTCTGTCGTAGTTGAGTCGCCTGTCCCCAGCTGTTCGAGCAACGTGGAAGATTAGAGGCACAGCCAATCTGTCCTGGATCAGACCTTTGCTATCTAGATAGAGGAACGCTTCTGGAGGAACATAGCCGTCAAAGCGAACTCTCTCGTGATACATATAATTGGGGTAGTAAGCCCCGGAGATCAGGTTGTTCGATGAGGTCATTGCTTTTGCAATGTGCCTACGAGTCAACTTAATAACAAAATTGTCCACTCTTATTAGGTTCGCCCTATTGTACAAGACCTCATTGCGATAGAATTTTATGTACTCAGACTCTGGTGTTCTGTATAACCGAAGACAAGCCCTAAGGCAAGCCCTCTCAAACACCCGAATCTTTTCCAATAAACTTGTTCTCACGTTGAACCACACGGGACATCCAAATACAAGCATAGGCCGGATAAGAGCAACATCTATATGTCTGTTAAAATACAGATACTGATCTAGCCAGATCCCAAGGTATCTGACTACATTTCGACAAGCAAGTGGCTGCCCGTGCTGTCCGATGATAAAGAACTTTCGCCAATTCTTTCTGGTATCCCTAGAGGCCCCAGACAAAGGCGTCCTAAACAGAATGGTTTCCGACTTCTGAATGTTGATTTTCAACTTCCAGTCATCGCAATATTGTTTAATTTTGTCAAAGTCACGTTGCAAAAGTGTATTAATGACCTCAATCTTTGGACCTGATCTGTACGCAATTAAGTCGTCTGCGTACGCTATGGCATGGTGAAGCGAACCTATCAGATCACTTGTGTAAATGTTGAATAGGATCGGCGAATTTACCGCACCTTGTTGCAGACCGTTTTTAATGTCAAATACTCCAGCAGAAGTCACATCGCCATTCTTCACGATGAACTGTCTACTGGAGAGCATATCAAAGAGAATATACAGCAGTAGCGCACTAATGCCCAACCTGTCCAGCTTGAAGAAGAGTCCCTCTAACCATACGGAATCGAAGGCCTTTTCCAAGTCAATCAGGCAGGCACCAGTGCACTGTTTCTTGCCTTTGTTCCATTGGATATCAGAAACCAGTTTAGACACAGCATGAATGATGTCATGCCCCGCCTTGAAACCGAATTGATTATCCTTAACTAAAAGTTTGTCCTCAACCCACTTAGTCAGGACTCTATTGATTACCTTCTCGAAAACCTTACTGATGTTTGGAAGAAGACTGATCGCCCGGAGATTCGCCGGATTGGAAGTATCTTTATCCCTTTTAGGGATGGGATGTACCACCGCAGTTTTCCAATGCGCTGGATAATGTGCATTATTCATTGCATTATTAAACAGGGTGGTATAGATGTCCACCGCTTCTAGTGGGAGATGTCGAAGCACAATGTTCGGTATTTCATCGGTTCCCACTGATTTCTTACTTCTAAGCGATTCGAAGATCGTTTGGAGCTCCTCCTTCGAAATGAACGGTGGTAATACCCTTTCGTTGGTGATGACATTATTTGCCATATTCTCGTCACTGAACTGGGTGAAACCCGAGCTCTCGAATCGCCAATTCACAATTTCATTTCGAAGGCAGAAATTGTGCATAAGGACTCGACTCTCCAGGTCGTGGTTCGGGCCAATGATGTCATTCGCCTTGTACACTTCCTGGAAAGTCGCTCCTATAGCCTCTACCTGCTCCTGCGGATCCTCGACCACAAAGAAGTTGTCATCATCAACGGCCTCATTTGGATCAATGCCTGCTGCTACAAGTATTTGTTCGTTGTTCGTCGTTCGGGCGATTCTAAGACATGGAAGGTCGTTTTGATTATTTCTCCGAAATATTTTATTTATTTGCGGGAACATATTCGGGTTGCTGGTGGTTACAGCCCGAATCCTTTTGTTCCAATACAAACTTACAGAGTTTCTGTAATTTTCCTTTATTAATGTTTGGAGGTTTTTAATCGACGACTTCAATGTCATGATCTCCGGGTTATGTCTGTCAGTAAACTGTCTGTACAAGGTTTTTAGTCTTGACAGCAGCCTACTTTTTTGTCGGTGCAGTGCGTCAATAGTTGCGTTGCGGAATAAGTCTTCTTCGTCAGTGTGTTGATACCGTGGTATCGTTTTGTCCATAGTTCGTTTGATTGTATCGTCCATTAGTCTTAGATATCTGTCAATCTCCTCGTTTGACAGATTTCTATTGGACGGTAGGTAGAGCGAATTCGAGGAGAGTGCTCTCGTCAGCGTTCTTGAGAAGTGTGTCCAACGCACTCTACTATAATTGTAGGAATACCTTTGAACAAACTCCTCCAATTCCGCAGTTTCGTTGGGAACAGTTATTTCGGTGCTGAGACCGCAATGGTCACTGTCATACACGAAAGTGCGTAGACAGTTTGTAGTTTGTTGGTTAGTTCATGTCAGTTGTATTCGTGAGTCGAACAGTAGAAGATCCAAATAGGACCCGTGTCTGGGAAACGACGGACTATCCGTCGCCTTAAGCCCGAGTCGATACATTATGTTGTGTCGACCCCACCAATTGAACAGTAGGTTCCCTCTAGTATTTGGTATATTATTTCCCCAATCACTATGTTTGGCGTTGAAATCTCCGCCGATAATAAAATAGTTGTCTTCCAATTCCAGCCTCAGGAATCGAAAAAGTGTCTCGAGCTCTGAGATGAATAAGGTGGATTGACATAGACAGACACCATGTATAACCGCTTTCCACTACGGAGAGGGATGTACATGACGCATGCTTCCAGCACCTGAAACCTACGTACCACATGACTGTATATTCTTTTGAAACGCTGTCCCTTTCTTACAAAGATCGCAACACCTCCTCCTTGAATGGAATTGGGTCGGTTTCTTCGTAATATTTCATACCTTCTGTGCCTCATCTTGTGTCTTTTGGTAAGCTTAGTTTCGCTAACCAAAAGCACATCAGGGGCTTGGTCTTTAAGCAACTTAAACAGTGTGGCTCGTCGTTCGAACCTAATCAATGAATTCACATTCACTGCAAGGACCTTCAGGGTTTGCTCCGCCATGTACGTACCCATTACGACTGAAGGTGCGTTAGGCCCGGCAGCAGCGAGTATATTTGATCCACCCGTGTAGCCTGTTCCTGTATTTGACGCTGAAGCTGAGCCATCTGCCCCTGAATAGAGAGCAAGATAGCCAGCATGTCAGGTACAGGTTCTGTGCTCTTGGCGCTGGGGCCTGAGAAGCTACCTTTGCCTGTTGTACCGTATTCCCCCTACCTGCCGCCATTTGGGCTTAGGTAACTTGGGGAGTAACGGCTGGTGTTTGTGTTTGCACGGGTTTAACGTTTAACTTCCACCTTCTGCTACCGAACCAGATTTACTCTTTTTATGTATTGGAATTTAGGACAACCCCGATAATTTGCGGTATGCCCCGTGTTCCTACATAAGGCACAAGAGAGTTGGCTTTTTTCCGACGCTCCGTCCTTAGCTAGAGCGCATTCCTCTGACTTGTGGCCCTTTCCACACTTCACGCATCGAGGCAGCATTTCGCAGTTCGACGCGGCGTGCCGAACCTCTGGCAGCGAACACATTGTAAAATGTTTTCGCTCCTCTTTAATTTTTCCCAGTGTACAACCTGGTAGTCGAGGACTTTGATGCTCCTTAGACCATCCAGTTTGCTGTTGGGACTTAGCTGAACCAGGAAGAACGGTAGTTTCCGCTTCTCCCTTTTAGCTCTAGCCGTGACAAACGGCTTAACCCCCACGAATTTGAGCCCTTCGCACTCCTTCTCTTTCAGCAGTGCAAGGAGCTCCTTCGGATCAGTCGACGGTTCTAACCCCCTCAGCAGGATTGTTTGCAGCTTTTCACCCTTAGGGGTGTAGGAGAAGAACTCCGTCGTCGAATCCTTCAATAACTTTTGATTTTGTGGTAGCGCTTAGTCTTTTAATAAAAAAATTACAGCCTATGGCCGACTTACAGAGTTCGATAGTGTCCTTTAACTCCAATTTAAAGGTGTTAATTGGTGGCACTTTTTGTTTGGTGGCTTTCTGCTCTTGCTGTTGTTGTTGTCTCTGCTGCTCTTGCTTTTGCTTATGTTGTTGTTGATGCTGTTGTTGTTGCGGCTTATTTTTCTGTACATTTTGTTGTTTATGTTTTTGCTGTGTTTGTACATCTGTTTTTGTTAATTCCTGTGCCGGTTTCTGTGTTTTTTGTTTTGCCAGAGGTTGTTTCTGTTGTTGTCGTTGTGGAAGCTCCACGTTTATGTTTGGTTGTCCCTGAGGTTTCTGGAGTAGTTGCTGCTTGTCCATCTCCCTCCTTGAAGCTTGCTTTGCTTTTATGGCTAGCACCTTTTGTTGTAGCTGCTTAATGCTACTGTGCAGAGCCTCGACCTCCTCCTCTTCGTCATCTGACTCCGATGCAGCGAGGGATGCAAAGCTGTTGTCTGCTGCGCTTGCTGCTATCCTCGCAGCTCTCCCCCGCACTCTGCCATGCAGCATTTCAAGCGAAGCTGAATGCGCACGCGTAATGATATTCGGAGTCGGGTCCAACTTCCTCCTCCTCTTTGTGCCAGTGTCTGTTATTGTTGTTGTTGCTGATTTTGCGTGGACTGGCTTAACGGCTTGATCATCAGACGACATCGTGCCATCTGCTGACCCCGCTATTGGGATAGCGGACCGCTTTGTTCCACTCATCACACGATCGATCTCACTTTTTGTTTATCGAAATTGTCTATTCAATTAAACTTAATAAAAATTAAAAATTCGATGGAAATTTTCCGGGAATCGAACCCACGACCGCTGCTTTGTCGGCCGACACCACTACCGCTGTGCCACTGTTTTTGTATTTACTTTTTTCACTTTGAAAGCCGAAACACGTCTATTCCTCACGGAGGTCTATGAGCGACTGGATTTGGGTACAGGGATACTTTCGATGTACATCACCCGTCCCTCTGATGGTCTTATGCCATCTTTTGTTATATCAAATCCGAGAAAATTTAAAGTTGGTGTGCCGAAAACGCATTTCGATGCTTTAATTCGAAGACCAAACTCGGACAATCCTAGAAACAGTAATTTGAGATGTTGTTCATGTTCCTGTTCCGATTTGCTCGCAACCAAAATATCGTCTACATAGACAAAGATGAAGTCGAGACCTTTTGTGACTTGGTGCATGAAACGTTGGAACGTTTGACCCGCGTTCCGAAGACCAAACGGCATGCGAACAAATTCGAAAAGGCCGAAGGGTGTGGTTACGGCAGTTTTGAGAATGTCTTCTGGTTGGCACCAGTTCTGGTTGGGATGTGATGGTATGTGCGGTACTAAATCAATTTTAGAAAAAATTGAGCATCCGTGAAGAAAAACGGTAAAATCGTGAATATGCGGCAGTGGGTATCGGTCTGGAGTTGTGATAGCATTTAGCATTCTGTAGTCTCCACATGGTCTCCAATCGTTAGCTTCTCGCTTTGGGGCCATGTGAAGAGGAGCTGCACACGGTGATGCGGATGGCCTACAAATCCCGATTTGTACCATGTATTCGAATTCTTCTTTCGCGATCTTAAGTTTGGCTGCGTTTAGTCGCCTGGGACGTGAGAATGGAAGAGGCACTGTATGGTTAACTGGAAAATTAAAATCCATCAATCGAGATGGTGTTGTATTTATCTTCAACAGCGAAAAAACGTGAGGTTGTTGTTTAGCGAATGAAACAATTATTTTATTTGTTTGATGACCACTCTATCCACGATGCCTGCGTGGTGGAGGTTTTGCTGCTACTGAGCTCGAGTTTACATTGTGGCTTAACATTGGCCTTGCAATAATACGGTAAAAACAAGATAATTAGCATAAGATTAACTGAAAAGTTATCGGATGATCTATGTACTATTAAAGATATTGGATCGTATGATTTTACAATATTCAACACTCCGCCCACCTTTGAAAACTCTTTTCAAATACAATATAATAACTTAGTCTTCGAAAGAAATATATAATAGATTTCAAATAGTATAATTTTTAGAGTATTTAATTTAGTAAACAATTCATAATATTACGTTAATTTTACATATTTTGTTTATCATCAAACATAATAAATATAATAACTATAACATAATTCAATATTGTGCTTTTAAAAATGTTAATCTTCGTTGGGAAGAAGTAATGCCAATTTAGTGATATCACGTCTCATAATTCCGGATTTTGTTCGTATCTCAACGACTCGAATAAGGTCATCCGCACCAGGAAACAGCTTGACTACTCTCCCCATTAACCACTTGCTAGGTGAGAGATTGTTGTCGACTACTAAGACAAGATCGTTGAGCTCCATGTTTCGTTTCCTAAGAGTCCATCTTGTTCTTTGCTGAAGTTGGTGAAGATATTCGCGTTGCCACCTTCGCCAAAATTCTTGCTGTAAACGCTGAGTGTACTGCCAACGAGAAAGAGTATTTAATTTTGCATCGCACAAATACAATTCAGGTAACGTCATTACTGGACCACCTGTAAGTAGATAATTGGGAGTTAATGGTTCTAAACTGTCTTTATCATTTATAATTGGAGTCAAAGGACGAGAATTTAGACACATCTCTATTTGGCAAAGTAGAGTGCTTAATTCCTCAAAAGTTAGGGATGTTTGTCCCATAACTCGACGGAGATGAAATTTTGTCGATTTAACTCCGGCCTCCCAAATGCCCCCGAAATGAGGCGCGTGTGGAGGTATGAATTCCCAATGAATTTCTTCGTCAGCCAGATATTTATGAACTGATTCTGATGATTTTATCAACTTATAGAATCCCTGTAGTTCACGAGATGCCCCCACAAAATTAGACCCATTGTCACTTAAAATTCTTTTAACAGCTCCTCTCCTGGCAACAAATCGTTTTAAAGCGGCAATCACAGCATCCGAAGTGAGATCAGAAACTAGTTCTAGGTGGATTGCTCGCGTTGATAGACAAATGAATAGAGCCACATAACATTTGTGATGTTTCGCCCCACGACCCTTCCAAGCTTGTATGTTCAAAGGCCCTGCATAATCCATCCCTGTGTTCGTGAAAGGTTTCGACATTTCAAGACGTACCTTCGGCAGGTTTCCCATTTGTTGATCTAAAGGCCGGGCCTTGTACCGCTGACACGTAACACACCTTCGAATAAACTTAACAACAACTCCTTTAAGATGCAGGATCCAAAAATATTGCCTTATAACACCCAGAATAAGATGTGGTCCGGCGTGTAGATACTTATGATGATAATGAGCCACAATTAAAGTCGTCAAATGAGACTCTTTCGGTAGAATTGTTGGATGTTTTTGTTGAAACACAAACTTCCCCCTTTGGATTCTGCCCCCCACCCTTAGTATACCATCATCACCAACAAAAGGATCCAACGATTTTAGGTTGCTGTCCCTTCGTATTCCTTTCGCAGATTTTAAGCGACTTAATTCCAGTGAAAATGCTGTATTTTGAGTTTCCTTTATCCAAAAATTGAACTCTGTTTCCAGCTCATTTGTCGAAAGCCATCCAAATTTCCTTTTTTTCCTGTCCCTTGTTTTTGTATTAAATATAAATCGACGACACCATGCCGTTATCCGTTTGAGCCTTGTTAATGATGAGTAGCGAATAAGAATTGGATTACCTGTAGGTTCTGCAGTAGTTGCTAGCGAAATTGAAGTATTCCTTTTCTCAAGATCGGTTTCAGGACTTTTTAAAATGAAGTTGTTCTCAATCACATCCATGTCCCCTAAAATCCTAGGTCCCTTCCACCACAAATCGAATGAGGGCAGTAGATTGGGCTGAAGTCCTCTTGATGCACAATCTGCAGGGTTAAGCTTCGAGGGAACATGCCGCCACCGACTTTTAGGAACCGTTTCCAAAATCTCTGATGTTCGATTCCCTACAAAAGTTTTCCATTTACTAGGATGTTGAGAGAGCCACGCCAAAACCACTTGCGAATCTGTCCATGCATAACAATCAGCATCATCCAAACCCATATTTCTTTTCACAGATCCAATCAACTTTGCCAGGAGGTGGGCACCACAAAGCTCCAATTTGGGTATACTAATGCGATTGACAGGCGCAACTTTGGTTTTCGATGCAAGCAGAGATACAACATAACTGCCTTTAGTGTATACGGATATATAAACACATGCCGCGTATGCTCGCTCCGACGCATCCGAAAAACCATGTAACTGCTTCCGATACCCAATCCCTTCAGTTCCTATCCATCGTGGTATAGAAATATTTTCCAAACATTTTAAGTTCCGTCTTATAGCAAACCAATTTTTCATAAGTGGAGGTGGAAGTGGATCATCCCAAGAAACTCCAGCAATCCACAAGTCTTGTATAAGAACTTTCGCCATAATGATTGTTGGACTGACCCATCCAAATGGGTCAAAGATCCTTGAAATTTCTGAAAGAACAATACGTTTACTTGCTATTTTCTGCTCACCCAATGAAACTTTAAAAAAGAAAAAGTCCCCAGATGGATTCCAATATAGTCCAAGAGTCTTTATTGCCATACCTTCAGAAAGACTTAAAACTGAAGTTTCTAAGTTATGTTCAGGAATGTGTCTTATAAATTCTGCAGAATTAGACGACCATTTTCTAAGATCAAATCCCCCCTTAGCCAGTAAATGGCATAAATCAGTTTTAACACCCAACGCATCCTCGATCGTATCGCAACCTCCTATAAAATCATCCACGTAAAAATTATTCAACAGATTTTCTGCTCCAACAGGATGCTGATCCCCTTCGTCTAACGCTAGCTGTTTCAATGTCCTTATAGCTAAGAACGGGGCAGGCGTCGTCCCATATGTTACAGTTTGCAGACTATATTCCCTGACAGGCTGACTTACAGATTTTCTCCACAATATCCTTTGGAAAAGTGCATCCTTGGGATGCATCATCACCTGACGGTACATTTTAGCAATGTCTGCTGTGTAGCCAATTCGATATTTTCGAAACCGTCCCAGGATCTCAACAAGATCTGATTGAATTTTAGGTCCATTTAGAAGAAGACTATTGAGAGAGTGTCCTGATGTGCTTGGAGCAGAAGCGTCAAATACTACTCTGAGCTTAGTAGATGAACTATCTAATTTGAAAACCGCATGATGTGGCATATAAAACGCCTCTTCCTCTCTTACTTCCCTGTTTCCTTCACTTACTTCTGTCATGTGACCCAATGATAGATATTCCTCAATAAATTTCGAATACTCTTTCTTTAACGAGCTGTTATTTTCAAATCGCCTTTCCAACATACTAAATCTCCGAGCTGCCATATTTCTAGAATTCCCTAGTTTTTCAATAGATTGTTTAAAGGGCAATCTTACCATATAACGACCACTAGATAGACGTTTGTGAGTCGCTACAAAATGATCTTCACAACATTGTTCCTCCTCAGTACACTTAGTCGTATCTCTTATGCTTTCAACCTCCCAAAACTGTTTCAAAGTTTGATCCACATTCAAACAAGTTGTCAAAGTCAAGTTTCCAATTTTTCCCTGATTATTTTGTGGTTTACCCGAAATAACCCAGCCGAATATAGTTTCTAATGCTATAGACGACTTACTCTCTGATTCCAATTTTCGCTTGCCCATGATACGAAAGAAAACATCGCATCCTAACAGTATGTCAATCTTTCCTGGTGCCTCAAATGAAGGATCAGCTAAAGCGAGCCCTTGAATCATACGCTTACAATCATTCTCAATTGCAACCGAGGACAGAGTCGAAACAATTTCCCTTAAAATATAAGCTGGTACACAGAGTTGCTCATTTGTTGTGCGAGATTTTATTTGCAAATTTACTGCCCCCTTGGTAAAGGTTGAAGCTTCTGTTCCCACTCCGTTGATTGCAATTCGTGCGTTCGTTCGAGGAAGATTTAATCTTTGTGCACATGCTTCAGTAAGAAGAGAAACTTGAGACCCTGAATCTAATAATGCTTTACATAAGTGCCAGTTACCTACAGGATCCATAACTAACACTAATGCAGTCGGTAGAATTGATGCAAAAAAAAGAGAATTTTGTGTTGTGGATAAAGTATTCATCGCATTCCCACTAGGCAACGGTGACCCTTGACTTTCAGATATTTGTTCAGCAGGATTTGTACTCGTAGAACTCCTTGAATACGTACTAGTGGAATCCTCGTGAAGCAATGTGTTATGTTTTCTATTACATAATTGGCAACAACTCGATTGGCAAATTTTGCTTATATGACCCTTTCTTAAACAATTGAAGCATAATCCATGTTTTTTTACGAAATCTCGCTTCCCCTTTATACTTAATTTCCCAAATCCTGGACACTTCTCTATATAATGATTTTCTGGACAAAACACGCAAATTGAAGAAGCAAGAGCTGCACACCTAGCTCTGTTTGGCG
This sequence comes from Volucella zonaria, assembly GCA_963966105.1. Lineage (NCBI taxonomy): Eukaryota > Metazoa > Arthropoda > Insecta > Diptera > Syrphidae > Volucella > Volucella zonaria. The sequence goes on from OZ014530.1 coordinate 9,919,398, forward strand.
GATTAAACTTATGCGTTGAAGGTCTCGGAGCACTTCGTTGTCCAATCATGCAAACTTCATAAATTCGCCTATCAAAAAACTCAAGAAGCTCTTTAAATGTTGGATTCTTCTTCTGAGCACTTTCTCGTCTCCATAGCTGTTGAGAAGATTTGTCTAGCTTTGACGAAACTACAAATACAAGCCAGCAATCCCAATAATCCGTTGGAATTTTCATTGCTTTTAAAGCGCCGACAGAATCGCTAACCGATGACTTTAAAGCCCTTAACCCTTCCTCTGAAACATAACTTAATCCTGGCTGATCCATTATAGCTTTCAAATGTTCCTCAACTATAAAGTTTTCCTTGCTATATGTAGCTACTAGCTGTTCATATGCTGGTATATAATTTACTTCGGTGATATCAAAACTATTAATCGATGAAGCTGCATCATGAGACAACGAGCTTTTCAAATAGTAAAATTTCTGTGTATTACTCAATTTCGGATTGTTATGAATGAGCGATACATACATATCGTGAAAACTAGGCCAATTTTTCAATTTACCATCGAAAATTTGTAGTTTTATAGGAATAAGCTTAATTTCTGGATAAGGATACCCTCTGGAAAGGGATGCAGAAGTCTGTGCAGGTGTTTGATAAGATTCAACTTCAGGTATTTGCGGCGGTGAAATAGGTTGTTCAACGTCAGAAAATTGGTTCACAGTTTGATGTACTGCAGCAATATGATTGGCACGAGGTTGAACAACCTATTTCACCGCCGCAAATACCTGAAGTTGAATCTTATCAAACACCTGCACAGACTTCTGCATCCCTTTCCAGAGGGTATCCTTGTTTTGTAGGCAGGGGGTGCCTTTCACTGTTGTGTTAGTGAGTGGGTCGATAAGCCTTGCGTTCCTGACATTAATTACTAAACCTGTGTGTCTTAAAAAATCTGCACCGATTATTAGTTTAGTAACCTCTGCTATTAAAAACGTGTGGTTGAACACTCGTCGAAACCCGAGGGATGTTTTAATGTATTTTGTACCAAAAACGCTGATTGGGGAACCATTGGCTGCGAACACTGTTTGATCAGGCTTGATGCTTGGGATTTTGAAAACAGATGAAGGAATAGCTGATATATCTGATCCGGAATCTATTAAAAACGTAATATTTGAGATAGGATCTTTAATGAAAAGGCGGCTACGCAAGTATTGGACCCTGCTGTTGTTTGCCACCGTGGCAACAGGGGACTTAGTTTGATTGTAAATTCTTATAACCGCATGGCTTGGAACATTTTTGTGCGTTGTCACCATACTTGTTGTGAAACCAACAAAGTTTAGTAACACTGTCACGAGGCTTCTTTCTTGAGCGAGATCTGTTAAACCTTTGGTATTTTGAGGACTGAGAACTATTTTGACTGCGAGAGCGGTGTCTGTTAAGGTTCAAGTTCGAAAGCATTGCTTTGATTTCAAGTATTGCCGTTTGTAAATTTTCATTGATACTTGTGAGGTCGGCTATTGTTTTATCTGAACGGGATGAGATAGAAAATGAAGAACAATTTTGCTGTTGATATACTTCGAATATATCGTCTGCTATTTTAAGGAGTTCTTCCGTTTTGAACTTTGAACTTGACTTGATTGACACTTGGACAAGTGTTGGAAGGCGATGCTTCCACAGTTCTAAAATTAGACTCTCGGTGACAATCATTGATTGCCCAGCTAATGCTTGCAGTTTTCGGTAAAATTCGGAGGGAAAAAAAAAATTGTAAATACTTGCTAGATGTTGATTGATGAAAAAAAAAATTAAAAGAAAAAAATAGGTAATGTAGGTGATGATGCTTGTGGTGTTGCTGGGTGGTGATGATAATGGTGATGGTAATGACGACTATTGCTTCTAAACGGTACTTCGTTGATATGATTGTGCTCTTCTTGGCGTTGGAACTGCTGTGGACACTGGCGTTCCTGTGTTTCCTTATTTACGCAAATGCTCTGCCAATTATGGTGGTCGTGCCACAATTAGGACAATGCTGGCTTGGTGTGTGGTGAGTGCTATGTTGTCCGATGGTGCTTTTTCGAGCACGTGTATTTCGGATGGCGAATTGAGACCACGTGGTTTTGTGGCTGATGCAATTTTATTTTATTTGAAGGAACAAATTTTTGCGCGTGCGTACGGGGTCACCAATATCGTTTCTATAGCTCATAGAAAAAATTGTGCACGGAAGTGATATCGTGAAATAAATAACAAACAACGATATCTATTTAAAATACACGTTTATTGTTCAATATTCTGAGTAACCATTAATCCACTCTGCACCACGTTTCTTAACAAAGTGACTTTATTCCTCCAGACAATTTAGCTACGAGTAGCAACCGAAACAACTTCAATTGCATTATATCACTTCCTTTCTTCCAACCGATTTTGGGCAATCGCCCTCTACATTTCGATGGTCGCATTTCTGACAGAGTGGTTGCTACAAGGCACAGTAGTGGAAAGGAGCCTCAGCCTACTGGAGACTGCTAGCAACCCACCGTTCTACCTGGAGAAGCATGTTAACTGAGGCCCTACCCTGCACGCAATACGCATGCAGACCCAGGCTTTTCCAAAATTTTGTAATTCCTGCAGATGATTTTTCTCCATTAAGCCGCCTTTTACATTTGGCATAATTAAGAAAAAAATTAGTGTGCGGCATTTACGAAGGTCGCCTTGCCTTACATACATAAACGATTCCAATGGAATTCCAAAGAATGGGAGATCTCCCTAACATACTTATTGGTAGCATGCGCTTCAATTTATCTCTGCCATTAAAAGATCTTCAAAAGTTGTCTCTACCAGACCTACGTAGACGAAATTAACTCCTCTTCCGGTACTACAATATTTATGTTCAAGAAAATGTGTTCAATCTTTTTTGCAAGTCTAGTGTATATTTTTCAGATCCATTTTTATCACGATGACCTAATTCCGGGTACAAAGTATCTTTTCCAGAATCAAAACATCAGTCTATGTCATCTATCTGTTGGACTATGTCCTACTCCGCACGAGAAAAAAAAAATGAGAAACTTAATGAAATGGAATAAAGCGAATGAAAATATTTATTACATCACAACAAAATAAACTCCACAGTGGCCCTACAATCTCATAGAAGCAGAACCTTCCTATTCGTGCTTGGAAGACCATGTCCCAGTAAATAAATAGCACAAACATCAAATCTTTTTCGTTTTTTTTTTCTTCACACCTACATCTACATGCATATAAATCTCAAGGACAAATTCATCTCGACGTCGTTGAATTTTAAATGAGCAATATTAAACAACTCCCGTCTTACCAAAACAATTGGCAGGCAAAAAAAAAAACCAAAAAAAAAAACCGAAAAAAAAGGGACACATCATATTACAACAATTCACAAATGTCACATAAAAATGAAATGTTTGTCAAATTATCCTTCACAGCAAAGGAAGATCAAAATGACTTTTTAGAGGATTCTTCCTCCCCATTGGTCCTTCTGTGGAGCGCTCCCCATCGGGCCTCTTTGCCAGCCTTCATCGCTTTCCTTTTCAATTCCATCCCCTTGATGTTGACAATGGCAACTGTCTTAAGTGGTAAATACAAAGGCGGTGGTGAAAAGTGCCAACACCGAGTAAGGAAAAGTGTCGTCGCTTCCTACTTTTCACTCTCGTCTGGCAGGTGGGTTTGCCTCCAGTTTTCGTTGTCGCTTTCGTTTTTGTGATTTTTTTTATTTTTTATTTTTTTATTTTTTGCTTTAATGAAAAACCTTCCTTCACATTTACATATTCGTACAAGGATTCCATTGTAATCTCATTCCTTACATTCGGAAGAAAACAACTCAACATTTACGAAAAATGCTCAACCGTACAGTGTGTGCGAAAAGTTGCCAGCCCATAATGCTCTGTCAAACATTACGTGATTCATAATTTAAAAGCTATATCTACATAGATACAAGGGTCAGGTTAAAAGGGGAACGGGAAAAGGGAACAGCACTGCGACGGAAAGTCGAATACTATAGATATTTTTGCGAATTAGAAAATTTGCACTTTGTAATGAAAAAACTAATGGAAAATGGAAATACGAGGCAGGAAGGTCCCTCACCTTATCAATTTAACAAATACGCCTGCAACAAAAAGAACAACGCCTCCGAGGGCCAAAAGGTTCTAATTTAAATTCATTTGCCAAATATCTCGATTTACATTTACGAAGACATAGCACCACCATTAGTTGCGAAGTGAGAAAACTTCAGTTGGCCGTACTAAATACGAAGAATACTCGTAGTACCCTAAATGCGGAATACATTATACCATTACTCGTATACAGGACGAATACGAATACGCTACAATACAACGCACATAAATATAACTTTCATCTGGATTTCAGACTTACTACATATATATCCGCCGGATATGGATAATTACTTCAATTTCTCAAAAAGTTAACCAACTTAAGGCAGCTGGAAAAGGAGGATTTCTTTCTTTTCCTGTCCACCCCACTTTGAATTTCAGTTGGCCCTCATCGTCGGCTTTGTTTAAGTCTCTCGCCTTCAATTACAAGATAGCATTTGTTACAGTTGACGCTTGTAATTAATTGCTTCCAAATCAACGGACTATAGACTAAGCGTTGACAGTAATTTTAAATTGGGCCTTCGTCGAAGGACGACCATAATCAGAAGGTGTGTTGTAGGCTCTAGGTACGGATAGGTAGATTCAAATATAAAGTGGGCATACCTGTCATTTGATTTTCCAACAGCCTTCTTTTCAGTTAATTTTTTTTTTTTTTCCTCATTCGTCCTACTCCTGTTTGGTTGTTCCTTGAGTTTTTTTTTTTGTTTTGTAGGCGAAGGAAATTCCTGTTTAAGAATAATTTACACGTTGAGCCGCGTCATTGAATTTCAATAGGCAGGAAATTTACATGAAGTGGACTTGTTCATTAGGGTGAAGCGATAAATTATGGCCGACTTTAAGTATATATGGGTACGATGAGGAAATTCTAAAAAAGAAATATATATTTGGAAATGAAAATTAGACTAATTACAAGGAAGATTCCTTCGAGAAACATGCCACTTCGTTGAGTTTTGGGATATTTAATGGTGTCATTCTTTGTGAGGCATTTTCGAGCGCAGATATACGGATACGTACGCGTATGGACGTCCATTTGAATTTCTTTCATCTCTCTCACGAATGATAATTACAAGGCACAAAGTACAAGTTTCACGGAAATGACCATTTTTGAGCAGCGGCCAATTTGACATGAAAAATTTCTCCTAAAGCTGTTTAGGGCAACTAATAACATGACGAGCTTTCAACGGTAGTCACGCGATTTATGGAGACACCAACGTCGACACTTATACATTTCCGCATCAAGTCCACGTGGTGAAGCCTGGGAGCGGAACGTCTTTGGCATCATCTACCGAGATGGGTACTTCTCCTTCATCAGGACGACAACGGAGGGATCCCATATAGAGATCAAAGGCGGCATCAACAACGAAATGTTGTCAGTTGGAGCAACATGGGGCACACACTTTTTTACATTTGACGAACCCAGGTCTAAAAGGTTCTCCATGGTTATTTCTGGACCCTGGAGTAAAAGATTACGGCGCAAGAAACCCAGGTCTAAAAGGTTCTCCATGGTTATTTCTGGACCCTAGAGTAAAAGATTACGGCGCAAGAAACCTGAATACGCTAACAGTGGCTTTCGCGGGCCATCTGGCACCGGACTATTAAGCCAGACCCTTTTGTTTGGGGTTTTTTTGAGAACCTGGCCCTTTAGACTGGAATTTCGCGTGAGGGTTTCTAACTTACCGTGCAAATAAGTAAACAGGTCAGAGAACGGGACACGGACGAACATGATCTTAATTACCCCAGCAAACGTTTTGGGCCCGACAAAACTTGAATGAAGAATTGCTACTCCGATTGCTACAAAGAAGGAATATAATATTCGAGGGAGACTTGGGTGAGATGTCTGAGGCATGAGGCGAACGCCTCATAACAATACTCATCAAGGCCAGATTCATGAATCTTGTATAAACCTGAATTGCCTCTGCAGAGGTTGAGGATAACAGCATCAACGGCCTATGACCGAACATATGCTCGTCCTTGGTAAAGAAGCCGTCTTTGCAAGGGTCATTAGGAAACGCAGCCTGCATAACACCGTGTCGGATAATGTATTCAGATTTTTCGTGGCCAGCATGCGGTTCACTTATCACAACATCCACAATAGCACTTGGCTATCCCCTGATCACTCAGCCATCAAGCAGATCGATCGATAACAGACACTCTTCCAGCATTCTGATTATCCAAACTATCCGTGGACGCAGCATCGATTCGCACCATTACCTGCATCCAGAATACGATTTTTTTAAGGGGTACCCTTGAATTGCTTGCACACAGCGTGGGCAAAGGGAAATTACGGGGGAACGAAAATTCATTGGTTTTGAATGTTGGAAAACTACAATGACCAGGAAATAAAGAGCTTGGCAGGGTATTTCATATGCGAGTTGTACGGCTTAGGAAACAATCACGATTGAGGGTAAACTGATGAGCATTCGTAGCGAAATGGCAATTTTAATGAGCACAAAGGTGGTGAAATAGCGAGAGAAAAATATGAGACAGGAGACATTTCGCCGGTGTTCGAAGTTGTTAATTGACTGTCATCAGTTATGGGTTTTAAAGCTTATCTACCAAGTACAAAGAGGTCTTAGGAGCACCTGACCCAATGTGGATATTGTACTCCAATTTTGGATGGATAAATGCCTTCCACATGTGTATATTGAGGCATGATCAGATGGGGAAAAGTATTTTTTTACATTGGTTGAGGAAACGTAGACACCTCACACTTCGCTGCATTTTTGGCGACATCGAGTATGTGGTCTTTCCAACGTAGCTTGTCGTTGGACACGCATACCGAGAATGGAAATTTTTTCAGTTTCGACGGCTGGGTATTTAAATTTCAGACAGCATTGTGTTGTGGAAGCATTAAATTCCACTCTGTTGGTATTTCCCTATTTAGTGATCTTGTTTATATCGGAATTTAATGAGCATACAGGGACGTGAGCCTGGAAACCGTTATGAAAACAACGGAGTACTGTCGTCAGCAAAGGAATATAGTGGTCAACAAAGGAAGTACCAGACAAGAGATCGTTGATGAAAATTAAAAAGAGTATCGGGGAGAGAACGGAGCCCTGGGGCACACCACCATTTATTTTGTGAACATCAGACTTGAAACCAGCCAAGACAACTTGAATTGAACGTTTTGAAAGGTAATTTCTAATAAATTGAAGAAGGGATTCATCGATCCCAAATGCACGTATATTCGACAAAAGAGCCTATTGCCAAAGTCTGTCAAATGCCTTAGAAGTATTAAGTGCAACTATCTTGCTTTCGCCAGATTGATGTACGCTTTGGTTCCACTTATCGGTGAGTCATGCCATCAAATCATTTGTGGACCTGTTGCTATGAAAACCGCACTGCCGGTTATTGAGCAGCTTCTGTGTTTTGAGATATTTCATGAGCTGACGATTTATCAGCGTTTCCATTATATTGCATAGAAACGACGTAAGAACAATGAGCCTGAAGGAGGAGAGAGAAGTAGATTCGCCTTTCTCAGAAACGGAAGGAAGAATAGGATTGATGAAGAGATTTACGCAATGGTTTTTCCAGCGAGGAAGAACACCGCCTCAGAAGAAGGGCAGATATTCCATCTGGACCAGCGGAGTTGTGTAGATTAACATCTTTAATTACCCTTACTATTACATGAGTTCGAAAATGAATTCCTTACGTTGAAGAATCGACTCACTTAAGTGTAGGAGAAGACAAAGCACAATGTGGAAGTGTGTAGGCAGCAGATTGGGCTTATCCAAAGAGCTGACAGTGGGAATGCCATTGGAAATGAGCGTTGGGATGGAGGATGTTTTTGACAAACGACCAAAAATTTCTACCTCCTTTGGGACATTGAAGTATTTTTTGCCTCAATTTTTAGTCATATTGAAATTTTACAGGTTTAAGAAAGGTGTTGCAGTCCTTCCTTGCTCGTTGGAAGTTTTTCAGTTTTTCTTTGTCGGGTTGGTCTTGAGGGACCGAAAGAACATTTCTCTAACCCAGAGAGCCTCCTTACAGCTCGAATAGTACGAAACCTTTTCATCCGATGTGATAATATGAACATTGGCATCCACGTCGTTATCGAGGAAACATAACGACCAGTTAAAATTCCTAAAGAAGTTGTTAAGTCCGCTCCAGTTGGCTTTCTCCTATTGCCATACGGTTCTTTTAGGAATTTTTTCTCTAACTGTGTGGTCGGTGTACGAGAAATTAACTAATATGACACAATGGTCCGACGAGCCTAGAGGCGGGGGCACATCAAAGGTGTACTTATCAGGGGGCGAAATTAAAACCGTGTCCAGGGTGTTGACGGTATGACTATCAGCGTCTGGTATTCGCTTGAGCTCATTTCCGAGCTGGGTCAAGTTGTTTTAAACTGCGAAAGTCTCAATACACCGCTCTTCAGATGTTGTCTGCCCAGAATGTCGAAACCACCCGGAATTGTGAAATCGCCGATTTCAAAATGAGGACACAGGGATACAGTTCTTTGTATGGAGTCAGACAGCGTATTAAACTCGTTAAAGGTCGAATTTCTATCCAGTTTTGGGCGTCTGTAAATAAAGCAATACGGTGATGGAATTTTAACCAGATGAAATTGTATTCCGAATTGGAACAGGGTAAGCTAGGTCATTAGGCACATACTCGTAAATGGCGAGACCCGGAACCGGTGAGAAAAGAATAATGGGACTAGTTCATAGCCAGGTGGTTTCAGATCCGAATGAGGTGTGGGCGGAAATCTATCTGTGTCTCACTAAGTGCCCTTACCCCTCGTATATTTGCTACAATCACTCTGAAGTCCCAAGTCAACATAAAAACACAAACACCGACGATGCTAAGCAAAGCCGTGAAATGAAAATTCTGACGTTGGTTTGCGAATCTCATTGTTGTAGGTGCTATGCCCTCCGGATATTACAAGCACAACGGAGTAAAGTTAGGCAATTAAGGTTCAATGTTGGAAAGCTGCAGTCGCAAGAAACTGCTGAAATTTTTACCAGTCGCTTCTCCATCAATTTCTCTCAAAATCCTAGCCCCCATTCCTGCACTGGTTTCCCGTAAAAAAAAGAAAGAGCACAAGATTAACGAATGAATGACGTTCGGAAGTTTTATCAGAGACTAAAATGATTTTGCTACGAGTAGGGCTACAAAACGTCTGCAAAGACGAACATGGACAATTATTGTATTCGTAAGGTCCCAGTTCGTGTTGAGAATATGGAAGGACTTCTTCTGTTTTATACCGGTCTTACTCCATGGCTCAGAGGCTGGGACCCTATCAGTAGTGGATGAAAAAGGACATGGCCATTTCGAACAAAATTTACTGCGTTATTTTCAATTCTATTTGTAGTGACAGAGAATGAAGGAAGAGACACAACAAGGATCTGCCCTATTTGAAAAGGAATATTGTTCTAGTGAGGCGTCTGCGTCTGAGAATGCTGGCCAATTTTGAGGAAATGGACACCTCAGCTCCGGCTCAGAGGGTCTTCGATTCTAACTACAAAGGAGCAGCAGCGGACTACCACATCTATAATGTTGCACGAAGTGGAAGGGAACCTCAACCTTGAGGCTCAAGTTCACCCCGGTCTGTAGAGCCACCTTAGTAAATACGTAAATAAGTAAGACATTGGCTTGCTACTTCTTCGCCAAGCCCTAAAATCAGATCTTTCGGCTGCTGAAATTACTGCAGTTCATACACGTACTTAAACTTCAAAACATTCATCGGTCTATTCCCAGTCTCTGCCTATAGCAATCTGCCTATATTTTTCAGCCCTCAAACTTGTATCTGCTCATTCCGAGAGCAAAATGGATGCTAAACTCTTGGTGAAGTACAGGATCGCACAGTGTTGTTCCTAAGAACAGATTTTAGATACAGTTACAGATCTTGGGCTGGAGTAGCATTAAATATGTGAAACGAAAGAAATATTGGTAATTGGGTCCTAGCAGTAAGGTTGACAAAGGTTGTGTGGTTAGTAACCGTGGGCTTGAGGCAGAAGGATACATGCTTTTGAGGTTTGTTGGTTGGAGTAAGTGTTTTCTATTTTGAGGAAGTTTGGACAGAGGTGCGGCGAGATGGGACGCTCGTGAGAAAGATGGTGATGTTCCTGCTTTAGAACTCCAGTTTGAATCAGAACTAGGAGCAAGGGTTTGTGTTTTAAGGTTAGGATTAATGTTTTTGAGCTTAATACTCGTACTAGACGTATCCGTATATTTCTTTGAATTTAGACTGCGTTTATTTTTGGGTATAACTTTGTTGATCGACATTCCGTGGAGAATGAGGACATCGGAGGAAGAGTCGAGGAACAGAATTCGTATTTTAGCGGAATGATTACTTTGAAGTAAGTGGGCTTAGAATCATTGACAGGTGACATCTCTTCGCAGTTGTAAATGTTGGTTTTAAACTTATGTTTAAAATAGCACATTGGCTGCCATAGCTATCATATACGATAGCCAGTGATGTTTCCCAGTGCACCATGGCTATCATATTTGATATTTGATATGATAGCCATCTATAATTTGATTCGATGCTCTGGCTTGCAAAACTGCGTACTGCAACTACGTACAAATCCGGTATGGAGCAATGTTGCCTGGCACCCCACAACAGCATAAATGTTTTTGGTTTGAGCAAGTTAAGAAAACTTACCGAGTTATGCCCAAAATGGTAAGACAATCTAATTTTGAAAGAAAAACTATATATAAGATTATACAGGGTGAATGACTCGAACTTCAACTATTTAAAATGCTCTAATTTTTGTATTTTTTGATAAATTTTATTGTGCCAAAGCAAAAAATGTTGGAAAATACATCAATTTTCAAATTGTATCAGTAGTTTTCAATATGTCTACCTTTGGCGCGATTAATGGCCTTGAGACGGCCGAAGAAAGCATCTCACGCTGCACGCAAGTGGCTCTGCGCTACTTTGGCCCATTTCCGGCAAAGTACTTGTTTGAGGTGGTCCAAACTTTGGTATTTTTTAGTGCCAATCTTCGCCATCAAAATACCCCAGACAGAGAAATCTAATGGATTTGCATCCGGAGAATTTGCAATCCATTATGTCGAAGAAATGAAGTGTGGAACATTGTTTTTTAACCAATGTTGGTTGACGCGCGATTTGTGAGACGGTGCCGTCTTGTTGAAATGTCCACGGTGTCCGACCGAAATGATTGTTTGTCCAAGGCTTCAATACTGCCTCTAAGACAGTTTAATGGTATACAATCGCATTGATTTTAACGCCACGGTCCAAAAATACGAGCGGAGAGCGACCATCGGCGATTATGGCGGCCCAAACCATCACCATCGGTGCTGTCTGCTTTCTGATGGCCGTCCGAAGGTGTAAATTTTCGAAGGACCTCTCTGGCAAGTAAACTCAGTCATTTTGTTTGTTGACATGTTGCTCGATAACAAATAGCGACTCATCGGAAAAAACCAAATTCGGCAACTCACAACTGTTGTGCAAGCGTAGCAACTCCTTCGCTCTTTCGACTCTAACTTTTTTCTGTTACGGTGTAAGATCGTGTGCTTTTTGGAACTTCAATGGCTTGAGCCGAAGCTCATTTTTCAGTATGTGTTGCATCCGTTCCAATGATATGTTGAGCTCACGAGCCATTTTTCTTCCACTTCGACGCGGATTTCGCTCAATTCGGGCCCTCACTTTCCGAACCATTTCTGCCGATGTTGCTGTTTTTTTATTACCACCTCCATGGCGTTTTGCCATGATTTATTCACGTTGAAGTGCTGGAGAGCTCTAACGATAGCTACTTGTGGTTTTGCAGCCAAATATAAAGCAATCACACTATCATGTTTGAATTCCATCGCGGATAAAATTTTTTCAACACAACTGAGACTCAAATCGTTTAAAAGGCTTGTAAATAATAAAATTATCTGTCATGTTCACTGTCATGAACGGTTTGGAAATTATAGCAGTCTGAAGTTAGTTGCAGTTCGAGTCATTCAGGGTGTATTATAATTCATTTTATAGACTTTATTGAAGAAAACTTAAAAAAAAACACTATAATTTTGGAAAAAACAAAATATTTCTCATTTCAATTCATATTTCTTCTTATAAAGTAAAACAAGTAATAGTATTATTCATACAAATCAAAAAAAATTTGTTTTAATGCTTTGAGTTGAAGCATACCCGACAGATTTGAAGCTTATCCGGACACCTATCACAATACGTGTATATCTGCCTAGCTTCTTTGCGGGCTGCTGCACGTTCTTTGGACAGCGTTATTTTGTTATAGCAAACACTACATTTTCTTCTTAGTTTTTTTTCCATCAGAAGATACACGATCCACGAGATGGTGCGTTGCTGCACGAGGTGATTCAACTCTACGAACGGTACGAACGGTACGAACGGTACGAACGGGGGCTATGGATAGTTCAAGTAGTTGAGCAGCCAAAATTTCTCTGAATTTCCGAATATGTATTTTCGATTTTGTCAGATGTTTGAATAACACCCATGCGTTGACAACTGCTATTCCTGATAAAAGTTCTAGTTTTCGATATCACTAATTGATAACTTTCCTTAGCGTAGTGGCATACGAACCCATCTGATCAGACAAGTCAATCTCTGATTTTCCCTTATTATTAGCAAGTATCACACAGGGTTTGAGGGAAGCTCCACGTCTATTATTTGGCCTTGATACAGTGGGTGGATTCGAACTTGTTGACGGTTGATTTTCTGCTACATTTGCAAAGGTTTCTCGACGTGTTACGGGTTGCATTTCAGGGGCATGTTTTCTCACATCACGAGTGTCTTTCCATTTTAGAATCACATTACCATTTTCGCCTTTCCGAGATATAATTTCACCTCTGGCCAATTTAGCGAGGAGGACATCTTTTGGTATATTTTTTTTGTTTGCCCGTAGTGTTCCAACAACATGGGTCTTATTTTGCAGCACTTCTATTGCCAACTCATAGCTGATATAAAAATTGTCTATATATGTATAAGGTCCTATCCTCATTGAGTAGGTCTTTTGAAAGCTCCAAGCACACGTTTCTAGAAAGTCCAACCTCGCGTTCCCCTGTTGCTAACTCTCCAGCATATATTTTCATAGCGGAAGTGTAACCATCTGTTGAGCAAAGCTTGAAAAGTTTGACTCCATAACGATGCGTCTTATTTGAGATATTGTCTGAAAATAAGGCGGCCTCTTCATGGCACGGGAATCGATTTTCCTCAATCGATCGGAGTTATCTGTTGTTTCGTTGTTGCTAAAGTGCAAATATGAGAGCATAGATTGAAACCTGTTCCGGGACATAGCTGCACGTGGAATTTTAAAATCATAGATCCCACCCGTCTCCCAATAATTTTCAATGCGACCAAGGAGAACAAGGCCCATGTACATAATCAACCCAAGAATTTTTCTTATTTCTTCCGCCTTTATTTCAATGCATTTATTCAATCGGCTGTGTCGTGATCTTGGGCGAGCACTTACATTTTGTTGGCCATATCGATTGGTTTCTTTTGATATCATCTCTAACACCACTCCGTCAACTATTTTAGAATAAACCGCAATAGGTGTGCTCTCAACCGAAATTTGCACCTACAAACCCTGTATGCTCACAAATTGAAAATGTTTGTGCCTTCCGATGTACTCCGACTAGATAGGAGAAATTCCTGTGGGAATATTTTTTGCCTTATTATCATTCAAAAGTGAATTCAGGTCCTGATCAACCGCCATAGCTTGTATGAGATCCGATACGTTATTCTCCTCGGAATCATCATCGCTACCATCGTCATAATTCGATTCGTCTGGAGACCATCCTTGATTTGTACAAGAGTCATCTGAATCGAAGGCACTTGCCAAACCAGTCGCAACTCCTTCAATTTCTTTAACCGTAAGCCTCCTTCCGCTCATTATTATTTTAATATAAAAAAAAAAAAAACAAAAACAGAAAGTGTGATTTTCAAAAATGACTATGAAATGACTTGTTGTGTTGGCACTTCATGAAATTTTCTCAAATTTGGTTTGGCAGACAATGTGTTAATCTACTGCTCCATTCCGATAGAGTCCAAGGAATTTCCGAAGCTAGTCAGTGTGGGTTTTGGAGGTGGAGGAACAACTTCGGATTCCTGAGTCGGTTGACGCAGCTGAGACGAATGAGAATATGGTGAAGGTGCATCTGGGTAAGTAGGGATGTATTATATGCCGCGGTGCACTGGGTCTAAATTTCCAATGGTGTATCTTCGATTTCCCAGAAAGAATCCTGATGTCATTTGCAATTTCTGTTAGTAACATTTGAGATTCACCGATGTTAATGCTCATTTCATCTACTTTGCACAGAATGCTTACAAGTATCGTATCATTGCTAACAGGTGAAGAAATAAGATCCTATCGGAGGAACCCTCAGCTATATTTGGAATATAAGAATTAATTAAATATATTTTTAAATTAAATTTAAATTTAAAATTATTAAATATATCTTTATTGAGATCTAAAGTTAGATTCATCCGCTCGTCAATGTATAATATTTGGATTTATTTTCATAGAAGATAACAGATTGCTCAATAGTGTTCCTGACATCCTCGACACTTTTAAGAAGGTCCTCGAATTTACCAAATTGGTTAGCACTTTTCGAAATTTTATTTATTTTCAACACTGATGATATTTTTCGAACCACTAAAATATTAAATCGCGAACATAATTCGGGAGGGATAGATGGTTTTCATCATAATTCATCTTAAAATGTAGAACTAGAAATTGTTTTTGAAGTATTTAAGGTAAACAATTGCTCACTTGTTTAGAACGAAGCAAAACGCATGAAAAGATTTTCCGGAAAGTCCACGATTAGATAGATTTTTTATTTCAGAGCTAAAATATTTGTTTCAATATATGTGATGGGGTATGGAGTATCCCCGTCCTGGTTGCTCGTTGTAATAAGGGTGTTGAACCAGAAAAAAAAAGATAAAATGGATTAATATCTTGTAACGTTCTTTATTGGGTTTCACAACACGTCTTACCTCGTTTTGTTCATTGCAACTCAAACCAGTTAGACGTGTTTTTCTTGTTCTCCCTATTCACCTGTTCAATTTTCAGTTATAAATCTCGTTAAATTGCATTTTCCGGTTAATAACCCCCAGTGCTCGAATTCATTATTTTTTTTTTGTCTACTGGCAGATTTCAGTGCAAATAAAAGTCCCTATCTACAAAAAAAAAAAATACCTCGACCTATATCTATACCCTCACTGACCTACACAACCAATTTGAATATGTCTTGCGGAATTGCCAATTGTGTAATCGATGACAGCAATGCTGACTGGGTAGCTTGCAAGGGCATTTGTGGGAACGCTTTCATGCCGTTTGTGTCGGGTTAAATAAAAGAAACACGGTGTTTATTAAAGAATTTTCCGATAACCTACTTTTCTTCTGTGATGAGTGTAAGAGTATCTCACTTTCACACGTACTTTTGGCAATAAAATGCCTAAGTAATTCAAATGACTCCTACCAGGACGCACTCGCCAAAAAGATTACGAATAAAATTTCTGTAATAGAAAACAGTGTTAAAAGTGTTGAAAAGTTACGTAACTCAGTGCAGAACTCAGCCGATGTAATAAAATCAAAAGTAAAGCACATGGACAAACAAATTGCTGGTCTTATCGAGTTAGACTCCGGGAGATCCAGGAATGAAGAAACTCCCTTACGTCACCACGATAAAGTGTTGATTGACATTAAAGCTATGTGTTCTGCGCAGGTTATCTCCAACCAAAAAACCTGCGAGATGATAAACTCCCTGCGTGACGACATAGACATCCATTTTCAGTCTTCGTCACACAAACAACTCTCTCCCAAACACTGTGATCCCATGCTCGAAGTTATCTTCGATAAAGTGAACGATGTCGGCGACGAACTTACCGCGACTCGATCCCTCGTATGCGATATTGAACATCACATCGCAACAATAAACAGCAAAATCGTTGATACACAAAACTTGCCGCAGCCTTACCAGAATGTTCCCTACAATACATCACTCATGGCTGAATTAATGGAACCTGAAGTGGATTCACGCTCACCCCCACACATAAGTCATCTGCGGACGGTTCAACCCACTGATTCCTGCGAAGTTTCTTCCAACTTAAAAGCCGAAAATATTTCTATGTCAGCTCCTCCAATCGCTGCCCCACGGAAGCTTATCAGTCATTTTAATTCAACTTGGACACCTTCCGAATGGCAACGTAGACTTGATAAGCTTGCTTCGAAGAATCAATTGGTCACTACGCTTCTTATCAAAGGCGCCCCCCCAAACGCTGATGTTGATTGGATCTCAAATTTCTTCGAAAAAAAATATGGCATTACCATTAGCCACTGCAATTTGCTTCCTACATCTCACCACAGAAGCAAGATCAGCTTCAAGCTCAATCTTCCAACCAAGTACGAATGGTTATTCCATAATCCTGCCAGCAACAATTTCAATCTTGGAAAGGTGCGTGTCTGCAAATGGTTAGAAAATACGCCCAAGAAGCAGGATAAAGCCAAGCAGTCCGTTATACCTAAACCAAGAAATAAGTTAGTAAATAAATCCAATTTGCCAAAACCCACCTCCTCTTCCCACAACAAACCCAGCTCCAATTGGAGTTTTAAAACTAAAATTTTTCCTAATTTTAAGCCGCCCACCCAAACTCCAACTCCCCCTATTCCACCTCAAGTCAAGCCCCAACGTCAACGTGTCTCTTTCGACTTAACCCCTACAACTCAAACTCCTGCCACTCAAACTCCCACCATTCAACCCCTAACACACACGCCTTTCCCTAATTTCGACCTCAGAACTGGAGCTAAGTATCCCAATTTCATCAGTTCTTTCAGAAAAACCAGCCGTTGCGACACCGAACTCATTAACCACTCCCTCTTCTATTGACCCCCTTTCGCCACCCACTGTTAAATTAACGCAGCAAACTAGCGATACCACCGAATGTCGCTATGCGCTCTCTAGGCTTAGAGATAAAAAGATATATGAGAATATACGTCTATATCTCGCCTATCTGCACGATAAATCCGACTCGGTGTGCTACGAGGGTAAAACAAAAACAAGCGTCATATTTTCTATCCAGCAGGAAGGCCTCCCTACAGACGTTACCAGTCTCAGGAAACTTTATATAAAGTATCACGAGATTTTCAATACTCCCCCCCTAAAAGGTGCAGACGATCTTGGCGCTCTTCGCCAATATGTACACTCTAAAAGAGTCTCACACCTCCAACGCAGTCGCCTTGACCATGATAAATTTTTTCGACCCTAAAAAGTCATGCAAAAACCTCCCTCTCACCTTCTATTACCAGAGCGTAAGAGGACTCCGTTCTAAAACCCACGCTGTTTTCCGCCAATCTCATGCTCTCCCATTTGATATCTACGCTCTGACTGAAACTAATCTTATCCCCAACATAAAAAACCAGGAGTTATTCCCTCTCTCGTTGCAATTTCATCTTCTCCAAAGGTCGACTTTATGTCAGTCAAAATAACGCTTACTCGTAGATGCTCGTATGTTATATGTTGCTACATCCTTCCGGCGCAATCTATCGAATCCTACCAACTTGCTATTGCAGCAATTGACAATTTGATCGACTTATCAGAATCGCTTGATGATATCATTAACTTCGGGGATTTTAATCTGCCTATTCTTAGATCGGCTAACAGACTCTAGTCTATGCCAAGTCAGTGGCGTTTCCAACTATATGGAAAGGCAATTAGACCTTATCTTCACAACTGATCCCATCAACTCCTCAGTATCGTGTTGTCCCCTATCTCTTTCAACTATTGATAACTTTCATCCTCCACTTCTTCTCTCATTTTTCCACAACTCTCCCCTTCAGTCGCCCCCCCCCGCAGTTCTATTTTCTTACAATTTTCACAAAGCTAATTTCCGTAAAATTAATACCTATCCAAGCAGTGCTTCTTTTGAGTTTACCAATCTATCTCTAGTTGATGCACTCTCCATTTTTTACAGAGAAATATTCAAATCCATCTCCCTTTATGTGCCTTGCTCCCGCCATAAAACTTCTTCTACATCCCCTCCTTGGTATAATCGTAGACTTCGCTCTCTACGAAACAAAAGAAACAAGTTATGGGCGGTATTCCTTCGCACCCACTCTTCTTCCGACTATTCAAATTATCTAGGTACATATCTTCATTTCATTGAACTCTATAACTCTCTCTATCAGCGCTACCTGAATAGTACGCAAACCAATCTCATAAATGACCCCAAGTCCTTTTTTCAATTTGTCAATTGCAAAACTAAGACTGATGGTTATCCTTCCTTCCTCGCTTTCGAAACCAAAACTTCATGTGATCCTCCTACCATCGCCAATTTCTTTGCTACGTTATTCAAACAATCAGTTGCCAACAACTCCTTCGTACCAGATCCCTCTTACTTCAACCATCTACCAAATTTCTCCATTGGTCCCTTTCTCACACAAAATTTCGATCCTGCAGTTATTGAAGAAAAGTTACTAAATCTTAAAGATAAATTTGTGCCTGGCCCAGATGGACTCCCCGCCGTGTTTCTTAAAAAATGCACTTCCAACCTGTCTTTACCTCTTTCTATCCCTTACACAGAATTTCCCCAGATTTGGAAGACCTCTTTTATAATCCCGATACACAAAAAGGGATCTAAGCATGAAGTTACCAACTATCGTTCCATTGCTAAACTCTCTCATATACCCAAACTCTTTGAAAGCATTTTATACGAAGCCTTAAGCTTCAAATGCAAGCCTCTTATTTCGCCCCGACAACATGGTTTTCTAAAAGGTAGATCAACTACCACAAACCTAGTTGAATTCGTGTCTTTTACACTCTCAGCCTTAGAAAATGGCAAAGATATCGATGTTATCGCAACAGATTTCACTAAAGCGTTTGATAAGATATCTCATCAATTGATCCTCTTCAAATTGTTTGCTCTCGGCTTTGAACGTCTCTTATTGAAATGGATTTCTTCTTACCTGGTAAACCGATATTATAATGTCCGGTTTAAATCCGCCCTTCCTGTTTCATTTTTGGCCTCATCTGGAGTTCCACAAGACAGTCATCTTGGCCCTCTTCTCTTCATTCTTACTATTAATGATCTTGAGAGGGTCATTACTAGTAAGCACTCCTCCCTCTCCCTTTACGCTGACGACACAAATTTTTTTAAATCTATTTCCTCTCCCCAGGACTCTGCCCTTCTTCAAGAGGACCTTGATCGGTTTTCAATCTGGTGCCTCAAAAACTGCCTAAAACTTAATATAGCCAAATGTCAATCTATGACCTTCTCACTCAAATGCAACCCGTCTCCCCCCCCCCGACTTTATTTTCTCCATGGTCAACCAATTCCCCTGGTTCAGTCTTTTCAAGACCTTGGCATATTATTCGACAGTGAGCTTAATTTCCGTTCGCATATCGATAAGATGATCCTTAATTCGTGCGGTTTTTTTCAAAATTTGAACGTTTATTTAAGAAAAACATGTACAATAGTATTATTCAAAGTATTGCCCATCTGAAGCTATGACTTTTTCCAATGTTTCTGGCAATTTGTGGATCCCATCCCAAAAGAACTGCGCCGGCTTGGCAGCCAACAATGAATCAAGCCAATTTTTGATATTCTGCTCTGATGTGAACCGTATTTCAGTGAGGGCGTTCTGCATCGACCGGAACAAATGGTAGTCAGAAGGTGCAAGGTCTGGGCTATAAGGCGGGTGGGGTAAGACTTCCCATCCAATGTTTTCCAAATAGTTCTTATCCGGAATAGAAACGTGGGGCCGAGCGTTGTCATGATGGAAAATTATTGCCTCGTCTCTGGTCGCATATTCCGGGCGTTTTTCGGCCACTGCTCTCTTCAATCGGATTAATTGTGTTCGGTAGTGTTGTCCATTGATGGTTTCACCCGGTTGTAGTAGCTCATAATACAGCACACCCATCTGATCCCACCAAATACAGAGCATTACCTTCGCATCATGGATATTCGGCTTTGCCGTTGATTTGGCTGGTTGGCTGGGTGTCACATATGATTTTTTACGCTTGGATCCATTTTTCATCACCAGTAACAATCCGATGCAAAAATGACTTCCTTTTGTGGCGTTCCAGCAGCATTTCGGACATGCAAAACCGCCTTTCGACGTCTCTCGGCTTGAGTTCATGTGGAACCCAATTTCCTTGCTTTTGAATATATCCAGCTGCTTTTAAACATTTCGAAATGGCTGCTTGAGTGACACCCAAAGATTCTGCGAGCTTTTCTTGTGTTTGGCAACAATCTTCATAGAGTAATGCTTCCAGTTCTTCATCTTCAAACTTTTTTGGCCGCCCAGGACGTTCATCGTCTTCCAAGCCAAAATTACCATTTTTAAATCGTGCAAACCACTTTTGGCACGTTCGCTCAGCTAGCGCATGTTCACCATAAACTTCCACCAAAATACGATGTTTTCTTCATATTAAAGTAATGAAGAAGAACTCCCCGCAAAAACACTTTTTCAGGCACAAAGTTCGACATATTTGAGTGAAAAAAAAATTATTGTTGTTTACGCTTCAAATAAATGACATACTCGTATACTGAAATGACGTACAATGACAGTAGCTTCTCTACGCATGTTCCAATGAAATAATACAAGTTACGCCATATCTTAGCAAACCGCACGAATTAAGTTATAGACACGATAATTTAGAAAACAAGTTTCCTTACTTCGAATACAAGTGGATCCCGTCATCGACATTGCAGAGCGAAGGATGAACGAATAGAGAGGTCTAAAGGCTGTTGATTGAGCGTTCAAAATCAATGAGAATATACTATACTTAAGCGTGGAGTTTGACAAAAGAAATTCTGTATACAGCCGTCGTACTTAAATTATAACTACTGAATGGATGCTGAATGAAGTGGTGTTAGTGCCCAAACGTGGTTGTGATAGGGGCCTTGAATGCGGGAATGGGATCCGAAAACGCCTTAGCGGACATAAGACGGCAATCGAAAGATAAAATTTGTGATGCAAGGGGATTTCTGTAATTAATTTGGACTGCGATTGCTAAATGGAACAACCAAAAGCGATAAATGTGGTAACTTCACGTTTGTGGGAAGGCAAGGGACATCCGTCATTGATTACTTTCTTATAGGAGGAGAGTGGAATGCCTACATAATAAATCTCGAAGTAGAGCAAGTTCCATACTCAGATCACCTCCAAACTGTTGTCACATTTACTCATACGGTGTCTCCTGATTTGGATGCCAGAGAAATGATTACTTTCCCTGAGCTAATATGGAGCAACTCTAAGGCGTTTTATATAGAAGAAAACTAGATGAGCAACTACAAGCACAACAGGCAGTTGACTTCAGTATATGTAATTAAAGGAATAATTAAGGATTTGAACCCAACCAACTGCCGCAGGAGGACTGCCGAAAACGAATTTAGGGAATCGTGGTTTGATAAGGAGTGAAAAAGGCGAGACAGTCTTCCTTCGCTTGATTAAAAATATTCCGTGTTATGCCAGACTCATAATTTTGACATGGATATGTCTCACCGCTTGTCTTTCTGGAAAATGTGTCCGTCCCAAAACGTGTCCCATTTTTTGCTTTCCTTCTACCGTTCAGTGATCGTACCCTGTGTGCGGATAAGTTTGTCTTTTACACCGATTCATTGTTGAAAACAGGGGTTGATAGGAAGGAAGCATCCAATTGTGGGAAAAGACGTAGTATGATGCGCTGTTTATGTGTAATGAAGGTGGTTTAAGGGTTGTGCGTAGTTGACTCAGAAAAGTCAATACATAGTTGTTTTCCTTCTCTTCTTTTATTTGATTGATCGTGTATTCCTACCTTGTGTTGCGTGTACAGGGGTGGATAGAAAAAAAAATAGTTGTAAGAGAAGATGTGGTAGTTAGGTGTATTTGTCGTTTGGACATCCTTTAACTTACTGCCAGTACATAAAATCCTATCAAACAGTGATGATTTGAGATTTTAAATGGCTCCTAAATCTGCGGTAGAAAAAAAACGTGAATATCGTAATGGTAAGCACGATCTCAATTTACGTTGCAGTGATGAATTTTTTCAGTTTCTTTGCAACAAGCCATTTAGTTCCAATACACCCGAAGCAAAAAAGTTTGAAAAGTTTTTAGAATTTCGCGCTTTGAATAATGTGTCAAAAAGTGCAGCGGATAGCAAACGGAAATCACGGCTGTGTCAAGCTGGTGATGAATCATAACGCGAAGCTGAAAAACAACGACAGCGTGATTCTCTGAAACGCAAAGCAGCTGATGAAGAAAATTGTGCTGATTCGTTTCCCAATCCACCGGAAAAAATCTTTATCGACGAACATCTTACTGCTGATAGTGATTTTGAACGTCGTTTTAATCAAAATAAATTTGGTGCTTCCTGCGCCATTTGTGATCGTCTCTGGTTCGAGCGCGATATGAAGCACGTTCCGTCTAAAGGAATAGATCTTGTGAGCGAGAAATACCAACATGTTAATCCGAATAGTATGCGCGTGTGCGTCACTTGCTATAAATCCCTGCTTAACAAAAAAATTCCCCGCTTAGCTACAATTAACTGATTTCGTTACCCTCCAATTTCCTCTGATCTACGGCCCCTTAATACCATCTAACCGTGTTTTCCATTTATGCAAATTCGTCGGTTGCGTTTTGTGCATGGTTCTAAAAGTATTGTCGGTCAAGTAATTAACATCCCAGTGGACGTGAATACAATGATTTCAGAACTGCCTCGTCAACTTGATGACGATTGTGCGTTTGATGTGCATACTAAACGGCATCTGATTCATAAGTCAACCTATTTAAAAGGATACATAAAGAAGTCAGTGGTAAAAGCGTGGCTCCGATTTCTTATTACTTAACCACTGCACCATAGAACGGCATTCGAATTGATGAGTCATTGTATCGTGAATACAATAATTCGCAGGTTTTAGCACCCGTTACAGAGTCAGAGGCAAATGCATCTTCCGAAGCACTGATTGAATCTATTTCTGAAGCCCCAACACATGTTAATGATATCCTACTCGCAAAGCAGCACACATTAATGTGGAACGAGGAAAAGTACCTCGAGCTCGCGGCTGGGATGAACAAACGTCAACTTTCACTTCTATTTGACCAGTATGCTGAGGAGATCTCGTTCCCCTCTATTTACCCGGGTCAAACGCATAAGTTTACAATCGAGGGCGTTACGCCCTTCAAGAGAGCTAATAGTGAGATTCGGCGAACTGATCGCTGTGGGGTAAAACCCACGAAGATGAGCAGTATATGAGCAATATGCTTGAACATAATCTTTCATTCCTAAAATCAATTCCCAATAGCGTGCAATTTTTGCGACGATTCGTCAGCTGGGAAAGCCTATAATTTTCCTCACTCTAAGCGCCAGCTAATACGGTTGGTCCGACTTGCTGCGATTACTCTATCGTTTGGAGATAGGAAAGGAATGGACAGGTTAACATGACCCAGCTGCGTCAATAAGTTCTGACTTGAGAACAAAACTCGTCAATGAGGACCCGGTAATGTGTTGCTTGTACTTCAATAAGCTTGCCGATGCTACATATAATGTTTCTGCTAAAATCAAAATCAAAGCCATAGGGCGTGGCTTTCCGAGGATACCTGGAGAAGGATCAACGAACGAAAGCAACTAAGAGCTCGAATTGCAGCAGCAGGGAGGATGGAGCTAGAGTCCCCATGTCGCCTGAAGATGAGAGAAGTGCAGCGTAGCGTGAGCAGTGACAAGCGCAATTACATCAATGCGCTGGTCACGCAAGCAGAAGAAGCAGCAGCGAGGTGCAACAGCAGAAGCGTTTACAGAATCAACAAAGAGCTTATAGGTAGCCGAAGCTCTACTCAACACCCAGTGAAAGGCTTAGACGGTTCGTTGCTAATATCGGATGAGGATCAACTGAAGAGATGGAAAGAGCATTTTGCTTCGGTTCTAAGCCGAGTATTCGACAGCAATATGCACTGTAGTGTACGTAGAAAAAAATTCCCGAATTCGCACCACAACCCCCAGTAAGGAAGAGATTATTGCCGCGATCAAAGCACTGAAAACCAACAAGGCGATAGGACTTGACGGCATACCCGCGGAGCTGTTTCTAGCTGCGCCAATGGCATCAGCTGAGCTACTATTCCCACTTGTCGGGAAAACATGGGAAGCCGGACGAGTGGTAGAAGGGAATGATCGTCAAGCTCCCTAAAAAAGGTAATCTAATGCAATGCGAAAACTGGAGAGGTATCTGCGTGCTGCTTGCTGTAGCCAAGATAATATCTAAAATCATCCTGGAGCTAATCAAAGAACACCTCGAAGACACACTCTACTCCTAACAAGCAGGTTTCCGCTCTGGATCCTCCTGTGTCGACCACATCAACACCTTCCGCATCGTCATCGAGCAGTGTGTTGAGTACCGATCACCACTTCACCTGCTGTTCATCGATTTTGAAAAGGCGTTTGATAGTGACAATCGAGAATTTATCTGTCGTGCCTTGCGCAGAAGAGGCATTCCTGATAAATTAATAGCAATTATCAAGGCTACATATGATGGGTCCACATGTCACGTCTTATACAGAGGAAGACTGTCTGAGGAATTCGAAGTCCAAAGCGGGGTTAGGCAAGGCTGCATACTTTTTATTGGTGATTAGCGATGTACTGAATGCGGCCTTGTTAACAGGAAATGGAAGAATTCGATGGACTCTTACATCTGAACTCAAACACCTTGACTACGCCGAGGATGTATGCCTTCTGGCGGATCCGAACTGGATATAGCCAAGCACAGAGGCAAAGCAAAATCTGCGTTTGGGATGCTATCCACAGTTTGGCGAAGTAATGCAATTAGCTTAAACACCAAGCTAAGACTGTTCCGTTCCAACGTTGAATCCGTGCTACTATCTGGATATGGTACCTGGAAGGTGACCACCACTATCACGAGGAAGCTGTAAACGTTTGTCAATAGGTGCCCACGTTACATCTTAAGGATATTCTGGCCAAGCCGTATCTCTAATGAACAGCTTTATCAGAGAACGGAACATGAACCTATAGGCACAACCATACGACGACGAAAGTGGCAGTGGATTGGTCACTCTCTCCGAAAGGGTGATAGGTCCATAGCTAACCAAGCAATGCAATTTAACCCGCTTACTCAGGGCAGCAGGATGCGCGGTAGTCCTAGGAGTACGTGGCGCAGAAACAGTTGACAAGTAAGCATGGCAACTGGGAAAAAAATGGGGAAAACTAGGGCACATTTCCAGAAACCGAACGCGATGGCGCGTAGGCATAGTAGAGGCCCTAGAACCCACAAGAGGATACAGGAACGAATGATGAATGAATGAAAATCGTATTTGGTGGCTTCCACGTTGTTGATTACTTCAAGCGTATTGAATTTCAGCAGCGTGGAAGTCCACATGCACATACCATATTTTGCTCTGGCTTAAAAATGACCCGAAAGAGCCAGTTGATGAGAAAATGCTGACACCCATACAGTTGATTGATTCGCTTATCAGCGTTGATCAGAATTATTGATCAGAAGCATTAAACAAGAAAAGCTTCAAGTACACAAGCATACAAAAAAACAAAAAAATAGAAAAATAAAAAGATTCAGTGACGACCTCCAATCAAAAGAAAACCAGAGTTTCCCTTTCTCTCTTCGATTCTCTCTATATGTTTTCCACAAGAAAAACTCAAAGGAAAAAATTATTAAGAAATTTGTGTGAAAACCTGTGAACTGCTTTTTTTTTTGTTTTAGTTTTATTATTTTGGTTTTCCCTTATTTTTAGTTTGTATTTTTGTTTTTTGTTTTTTTTTGTTCGTTCTCAAAATTTTCAAATTGTTATTGTTCCACAATTTGTGTGTGTGGAATCCTACTTGGACGGGACGAAACATCGAAATTCAGATTTAACTAAAGAGCTCGAGAGCTAGAGACTCGCGTTCGCAAGCAGTATTCATCGCTAAAAGTAGTAAGCAACAGCAAGTAGTAGTACCAAGTAGCAAACATCGAATATCGAATACCAAGAAGCAACATTATTTCCGTTTCCCCCCGCAGACCTGATATAAACTTATACGGCTGACTAAGAGGCTATATTTCAACGGGTTTTGTTTATATAACTAGCCCCAGCCGAATTTTTTGAAGAATTCTTGCTGATAGTGTGGATTCTTGAGAGAAACGACAAGAAAATGGCAACGAGCGACGATGAATCAATGCACTTGTATGAAGTATTTCAAAATTGTTTCAACAAAATCGCCAACAAGTAACCGGTTCCAAATGACCGAAACGGATATCAGTCGCCATATGGCAGTGGCGGCGGTGGTCTGGACAATGGAATGTATTCTACGGATGAATTTGTACATGAGAATCCAGGTGGAAGTGGTCGATTTTCGGTAGCAAAAGACACCAGTGGGGGACTTTATCAAACCGAACAGTATTTTGATGCGACTGGAAGCCACTGGTATGCCTCGCCAGTTGGTGGATATGCTCCTCAGACTCCGTACCAGAATACATTAGGACATCCGCAACATAGTGACCAAGACTATCATCATAACCTTCACCATCAGCAGCAACAACACACACTTACTAGCAGTATGGTGCATATGGATGGCAGTCAACAACAGCATAATCCAGCCGCAACATCCCTACCACCAATGAGTTCATTTCGCGGCAACGCCACAGTTCAACAAATGGGTACACCAGGCTCACGAGGCAACGCCACTGGATCGCCAGCGGCTCTCTATAGTTCACCACCTCATCTGGGGCCGCCATCACATCAACAGCAACAGCAGCAACAACAGCACACACATAATATCCCACACACTCAACACACACTGAATCATCAGCAGCATAGTCCTGCATTGCAAAGTTCAGCGGCTGCTGTTGTGGCCTCTGCTGCTCTTCGTACGACGGCCATGTATATTGCGCCAGATTAAAGTGTTAGTAGTTTCAGTTCGAATCCATCGACACAGGTTAATTCACCGCCGCCATTGACTACAGCGCCTAATGCACAACAAGCTGCTGCACATCTATTGTTATCGGATAAGGCTGTTATAGGAGCTTCAGGCAGTGCATCATGGCAGCACTTAGCAGCTGCAGCTAATCCGGTTCTGAATGGCACTGGTGCTGTTCCCACATCGTCTGTTGGCAATAATGGCGGCAGTGCGTATGCGAACGACATTGTGCCACCAAATCTACATATGAATTTTCAAGGCGCCCGTTTGGAAGAACGACTCGATGATGCTTTTAATGTGCTTCGCAAACATTGTGAACCGCAACTTGGAGGCCTCCCCTCAATGGTGGATGGCCTGGATGCTAGTGCTGCTGCTGCAGCTTTGTCCACATTTGTGCCAACTTCGCCCTCATCTCACATCGGTCCCAGTACGATGACATCACCTGGCGATGTGATCAGTGCTGGTGTGGGCCTTGGTCCCGATGCAAATCCAAGCAACATCAAAATGGAGAGAAACCTTCCCGTTGTGCCACCCTCTGCCACCACAACAAAGACCACAAAAAAACGAAAAGAACCCTCAGATGCTGATTCCAAACCCACCAGCTCCATGGAGGCTAACACAAATGGCCCTGGCAGCAAAGGCAAACGTGCTCGTCGTTACTGCTCAAGTGCCGACGAGGATGACAGTGAACCTGTGGTTAAAGCACTCCGCGAAAAAGAACGCAGACAAGCGAATAATGCACGTGAACGGATACGGATCCGAGACATTAATGAGGCTCTCAAAGAACTCGGTCGCATGTGTATGACACACCTGAAATCCGATAAGCC
The DNA here is from genome assembly GCA_963966105.1 of Volucella zonaria. Classification (NCBI taxonomy): domain Eukaryota; kingdom Metazoa; phylum Arthropoda; class Insecta; order Diptera; family Syrphidae; genus Volucella; species Volucella zonaria. The sequence continues at coordinate 9,947,157 of OZ014530.1, forward strand.
ACAAACGAAGCTTGGTATCCTGAATATGGCCGTCGAAGTGATTATGACCCTTGAACAACAGGTACGTGAACGCAACCTTAACCCCAAGGCAGTATGCTTAAAGCGACGAGAAGAGGAAAAAGCTGAAGACGGTCCAAAGATGTCACAACACCACATGCTGCCGCAGCCGCCGCCATATCCGCCGATGCCAGGAGCATCACAGCCGACGAATTTACCACCGCACAACCCGGTGCAACATCCTCAATAGCAGTTGAGTTTATTTCGCCATCATCTTTAATTATTTCTTTTTAGTTTAAATTTTTTATTTTTCATTTTTTTGTTTATTTTTATTTTTATTTTTATATCTTTGTTCTATTATTCTTTTATTATTTTTCAATTGTAAATAATCTGCGAAATTCTTTTTAATTTAAAGACATTCAGTAGGTCTAGATTTCTTCCACTAAAAGATCCTCCCCACCACAACCCCCCATCCCAAGGGTACGCCTCTCTTTTTCACTCCAACTAATCGAAAAAAAGCAAAAAACAACAACTAAAGTCCCTCTAAAAGAGAGGCTAAGCACATTTACAAACACCCAAACACACGTAGAGTAATTAAATCAAAAAGCAAAACAAAAAGAAAAACAAAAAAAACCTTTGACTACTTACGAGAAGCAAAAGTAAATCTAAATCTAAATTGTTTGCCAGACAAAAAAGTACAGCATTAGATTATACGAGTATTGTATATGTAAAAAGAACACACAAAATCTAAAAAAAAACTATAAATATAGATATATATACATTTAGCTCTTATAAACATGCCAACTATGAGGAAAACAAACTTGTCGTTTTGGCGCCTCATTCTGGCCAATGCGGTTAACGACGGTATTGTTGCCTATTGCAAAAGAAAACGATCGTCGATCGGTAAAAGTATGCCGATATTCATCGTTCTTTGGAGCTTGAGGATTCTGACTCACTCGATGAGTTCCTCCAATTCCACGAAGTGGAAAATTACGACTACTACCTACACATTCTTCGAGCTGGTATATCTCGTCCTCGTGTCTTCGTTAAACGAACCATTCAGCAGCTATGGATAAACAACTTTAATCCGTGGATAGCAAAAGTGTTGCGTTCCAATATGGACATACAGTTCATTTTGGAAGATTACTCTTGTGCCACATACGTCGTTGAGTATGTGAACAAAACGAATCGCGGAATAAGTAATTTACCGCGTGAGCTCATCATGCTCCGTGACGAATATCCTGAGAAAGCCTACAGCGCTATGATGAACGAAGTTGGTTTGAAAATGTTGAACGCAGTAGAAATTTCTTCGCAAGAGGGAGCTTGGTACTTACTGATCCTACATATAAGCGAGGGTAGTCGTAAAGTCGAGTATATTCCTACAACGTGGCCACATGAACGTCAGCGTGTTCGCAAGTCAACGAAACAAATGGACAACGAGAAGCTGGGAAATGAATCCACTGACATTTGGAATGAGAACGTTATTGAAAAATATGAATTTCGTCAAGAAAATATGGCGACAGTATCACTTGCACAGTTTGTGGCTCATTTTTATCAAGAACGGAACAAACGCAGGTCGATTCCGAAAGTTCCGCGATATCGAAATTATGAGCTAGCGGAACTGGACGAGTATAATCGAGAAATAGTTCTTCTCTATTTACTCTTCCGTACTGTAGCGGTCGATGTACTTGATGGTAATACCTATCGAGCTCTTTACGACCAACGTGAACCGTTCATTATGGAAGCGCATAAAGAGTTTGAAGCCAATTTAGACATCGCCAAAGTGATGGAAGAATGCCATCGCCTATTTATCGAAAGCGAAGACAACCTTGGCAAGGACGAGAAAGCTAAAGCTAACGAGTTTGTCAAGAGTTCGTCGTCGGGAATAGACGAAGATGTCTTCAGTCATACGCAAACGTGAGAACGTAATGTTAGCTGAACAGTATTGTAAGGCAATGCGACACACAAACCAACGACAGCGCGATCTTGTGCTCGAATCCATTAATCGCATTTTCGCTGACGACGAACGTAAACCACTTCAAACGTTTACGATGAAGATGCAGATGGTGACATACAATCGACTCTCGCAGCAACACAACAATGCTTTTAATGCATACGTCGCCTCTGCCTCCACAGGAATGGCTGCATCCGCGATCAATAGATCGACAGGGCACGCCGTCTTTCGCATTTCCAACTCCCAAAAGACTACCGGCCTCACACTCGAACCACTGAATGCGTTCCGTTCAGCTTTTGCAAACGTTCGCATTGTCTTTGTCGACGAGTGTAGTATGATTGGCTCCGCTCTTCTTGGACAAATCTACTCCGGTAGTCAGGATATCTTGCACGATTATGAACACCCCTTTGCTGCAATGGATATGGTGTTTACTGATAACCCCCGTCAACTCCCACCTGTCTGTCAAATGCCGATTTACAAACGTGCAAAGCAGAATTTCTGCTGTAAAATTATCTGGCAGCCATTCGAACATGCGTCGAGCTGACGTCGCCTTCTCATTTGTGCTTACCAAAATATTAGACGGCCAGCCTTTGTTACCCGAAGAGAAAGCGATGATTGAGTAGAGGTTTGTTGAGCGCGAGTTTGTTGATTGCGAATACCCCAATCTATCCGATTGTTCTTCCGTACGCTCGACGTTGATAAGTTCAATGCTGATTCGATTAAAGGCGCTGAAATGATCGAGTATGTAGCAGCTGATCACTACACTGGTCAACGTACAGCTGAGCAACTTGCCAGTGAACGTGCCAAAGTGCACAAAATGAAACCGGATGAAGCTGGTGGCTTGCCATACATCCTTCGCCTTCATATCGGTAAACCATATAGGATTAGAGCGAATATCGATGTGCTCGATAGTCTTGTGAACGGTGTGATCGACATTTTGCGCTACATTGAGCGAGATGTAGAAACGGGTTTGATCAAACGTCTATGGCTCTCATTTAGCGATCTCAAAATTGACCGTTTACTACACGCAAAAGCTGAAGGTTATGTTCGGCTAATTCAGACCTCAATAATTCGTGGGTACCAATAGCGCATCGTACTTGCAACATACAAACAACGAGCAAAATCATAAGTTGTAAACGAACACAGTCTCCACTTGTTGAAGCATGCGCGACCACATGGTAGATACTAAAATCGCCTCTAACGACCACGATGTCTCATTGTTGCACTTATTTGTGAGCAATTAAAACTTTTCAATTATTTTTTGCATATTCTGACGCGCCTTTTGGGACGTAACACTGAATGATGATGTGCCTTAGAATCATGCCGACTGTAAGTATGGAGCACTTATCAGAGCTACCATCTGTGAAAGTACTGCTGTGAAAGTAGTGTGAGCGCACCAGAATTCTACCATCATATCACGCTCACTTGCAGGCTGTCTTACTTGAGCAGGGTTAGTTCTCGCACCATTTAAAGGAACCTGCCAATCAAGGAATTTTTTTTGTCCAACAATTTAGAAGGGTCTAAACTTTCAAGAACCCTAATAATGTTCTTGATTCATAGCCAAAGTTAACATCTGAGGCAGTTGCTCACACTACTGCGATCAGTCTTCTACTCTTGTAGATTTTCAAGTGCTTGCCTGGTAGTAACATACTAGCGAGGTGATCCTTAAATGCCAAATATAAAGGGAAAAGCAATTCATATAATTCACCCACGACCTACCCCAATAAAATGCGATAATCCATAATTCCTCTCAAAAACAAAAGAAAAAAAAAAACAGTCTGCATGCCCCAAACCTATTGTAGTTAGGTTAATAAAGTTCAAACTTTGAACCGAATAACCTAAATTGAATTGATTTTATTCTAACAACCGAACATTCTCACTCTTTGTGTAAGTTTAAATTACTTGCGATACTTTTCCAATAAATTAACCCACCCGAAGCGAGCTGGCACAGGCGGCACAAGCAGCACCAGGCAGCACAGTGAGCACCTGCAACCCGTCATTTCGAAAATTATTCCAACGAATAACTCCTCGCGAAAACTTCTTTTGTTAAGTGGATAACGGAGCGTGTGTTTTTCTCACTTTCATGATTCCACACGGGCCCCCCCAACCCAGAATCCAAATCCACCCAACAGCCTCAGTTCCATTCTTATTCCCACCTACAATTATCGAGGACTAAAGAGAGTGTATGAAATATAGCAACCGGAGCCCAAGAAGGTGTCAATTCGGCAAATAGTCCTACAAAAAAGGACTCAAGTAAAAAATGACAAAAAAAAAAAAAACAAAAAGGAAACCGGAAAAGTCTTCGCGTAAAAGTTCTACCCTTACAGGAACGACGCGATTTTATAGAATTTTCAGGTGAAGAATTCTCAAATTTTCAAATTTTCAAATTTTCAAATTTTCGAATAGCTGAGTTCGAGTTAATAAATCCTGCCATTTGTCAGGATCAAAGGAAACTTTCATGAGAGGTGCCATCGATATGAATGATGCCTTGGAATGCAATTTCACCTTCGACGCTGAAGGAATCTCTAAGAGGAGGAACAATTTTCCGAGACGTTTTGTGGGCTGAGACTTTTGTGAGTAAGTAGGTCAGCATATTTTTAGTCGTTGAAATTATTTCAAGAGACTTTTGGGAGCTCTGCAGTGGCAGGACATGGTTTTTGAATTTATTTATTTCCTATTTCCTAGATTGTATGAATGGCGGTGTTAGGGTGTGTCTGTAGGGCACACACATCGGGCCTTGTAAGTTGTTAGCCTTTGTAAGATAACAAAGTGCTGCTCGTGCCAGCTCAGCTCATGGCCAGGGGATTTGGCCCAGAGCTATGACAAAGATCTACTTCCTGGTATTTCAGTTGCTTCTGCAAATAAAGTGAACGTTCAATTTCTTGACTACGAACAGGAGTCATACAAGCGTTACGGGTTTGTTTCTTCCTTTCTTTTAGTTTAAGCTCAATAGTGAGTAAGGATACTTTGTTTTTCTTGGAAAACAAACTTTTGCACTTCAGGTTACGTTAAAAGTCGTGTTGGTGGAATGGAGACGTTTGAGCAAACGAACACACGCATACAAATCCATTGGGGTGTTTTATTGATGATTGGTAAGGGGTGTCCGGGCGGCAGGCTTTGTATTTCTTTTGGTATTTTGTTGTAACGGTTTCAAGACTAGCATCACTTGTATTGAATAATTAGCCAGAGCTGTTGAGGCCAACAGCTTGGTTTGTAGCGGATGTTTTCGGGTTCATTTGCTTCATCGCTGCTCCGTAGCTTGACAAATATTTTCCTCTACAACAAGTCTTTTACGGAATCTAGAAGACAAAGTGGATTGGAAAAAATTTTATCGGATTTTCAATACATTGACATGCAATGAGGACAACACCCGAGGTTTGTTCTCGACCATGTTTAACGAAAATAGAGCTCCGCCTGACTCAGGGAGAAGACGCTGCCTTACTGGAATTTGGATGCTGACAAAACCACACCGCCTCTCAGGCGTCTCCTTTGCTGAAAGGCCTCTTTTACGGGATCCTAGTAGTGACACCTCATATGGACTTTAGAGTACAACGACATCACCAACGCTCTGTGCTTTTTGCCACACGTTTTTTTTTTTGGCATGAAATACCGAGATTAAAGTCTTTTCCTGTCCGCCGGTGACGGACTCAGTTTGTGTCTGTTGAGAAAATTAATACAACTGGACGTGTTGCAATTACGTCTTGTATCTGTATGTACACACGTCTCTTGGATACTTGTCTTTTTTTTAAGCTACAAAAGCTACTGTTTCTTGATTTATAGAGACGAAGCAGTAGACAGATTCTTACGCAGGATAAATAGAAGAAAGGACTCCACCATGGCCTGTCCCATGTTCACTTTGCTATAGAAGATAGGAAGGGTTTAAAATAACTTTACTGACCACACTGCAGTATGGTGGCTTAAGCAGTACTAATGTAAATCAGACCTATTTACGATCACTTGGTAAACTGTGCGGCAAAATTCCGCAGAACATAAAGCCCAATACAGACGTTAAGGCTAAGGTATTCAAATGATGAAGTCAATGGGAACACGACTCAGGGTTCTTCTTTGTCTATTTGCTAGATATGATGCCGGAACCAGTACAGAACTAGCAGAACTAGCTACTATCAACGAAGCTGGTAGTGAGCTGAACAACACAACACGCCGTAGCTGGTATATCTCATCGGATGAGGCTATTAAACATGCTGTTGCTTCCTTTGATGGCTTCAAGCCGCCTGACACCAATGGTATTTATCCAGTTATGTTAGAAAAAGGTATAGACCAGCTGCTAGCAACTCTGAAGAGAATTTCCACTGCGAGCCTGGCACTGGTACACATGCCGAATCCCTGGCGAACAGTGATAGAGACCTTTCTACGGAAAATCGGAAAGGAGGACTACTCCCTCGCCAAGAGTTTCAGACTTTCTTCATTCTGAAAAGCATCGAGAGAATGGTTGATATCCATGTGCGCAAGACCGCCTCTATCGGCGACACAACACGCTTACCAACGCGGAAGATCCTGCGAGAGTTCGCTACAGAATCTGGTAGGCAGAATTGAAGGCGCAATTGACAAGAAGGAACACGACTCGGACATTTTCATCGACATTGAATGTGCTTTCCATGGCACGAGCACATGAGCTGATGAATAGGACATTGATCGTAGATGCTGGCTGTGGCCAATATGTGGTGGCGGGGGTAAGCATGAGTTACCCACAAGGCGGGTGTATGTTGGTTGATTCACTGCTCAATGCGCTCAATAGTTCTAACGGCTATGCACAAGCAAACGCAGATGATATAGCTGTACTGTCTGTTGAATCGTGTCTAGCGACTATCTGCTCGAAAGCGCAGGCAGCCCTAGATGTGACCGACTACTGGTGTACTAGTAATAGACTTTCAGTCAATCCTCTTAAAACAGAGGTTGTTCTCTCACACGATAAGGAGGAAGCTGCCTGGTCTGACTCATCTAGTGCTTAATGGCACCACCATTCAATTCCCTAAAGAAGCTAAGTGTTTGGGTGTTATCCTGGATAACAAACTTCTCTGGACTGAACATCTTACGTCGAAAGCATCTAAGAGGCTGCCAGCCTTCTGACAGTGCAGAGGATCTATCGGCAAGACATTGGGCCTGTCACCGGGAAAGATCCTTTGGATCTACATGGCTTTGCTTATGCCAATTAAGTATATAATATGCGTCTGTTGTCTCGTGAAAATGCATAATTGCTGCTTTTACCAGACTGCAAAGAACGGTTTGTCTCGAATGCATGGAGGCTTTCTCCAGCACTCCTGCCTCCGCTCTACACCGATTGATGAATCTCCCACCATTTGATGTTCATATCATAGGCGGCATTCACGAGACCATTTTTCGTCTAAAAAGAAGTGGTCTTTGTTACAGCACTCACTGGAACTTTGACGACCTTGCGCGTCGGCTGTCTTATGACTCTGGTCCGATGCAATGACACCAATGACTTTCCTTGTGCCCAGGACTGGATCCGGCCAGAATATGAGCCAGGGAAGGAATCCAGTCGGGTCTTCACGGACGGCTCCAAAACCAATATAGGATGTACCGCTGGTGTCTTTCTGGAGGACCACAGCGTTAGATTTCACTTCACGTTAGGAAAGCTTGCATCTGTCTTCCAAGCGAAGATTTACGCTGATGACAGCGAACTATATTGCGGAGAATTGGTGGAGGGGGCGAAGCATTTGGATCTGTAGTGACAGCCTTAGAGCCTGCTGAATTCTTTTACGTTTTCCAAGCTAGTTCAAGGATGAAAGAGATCCGAATGCAGTCGGAAGGTTAAATTCAGTTACCCTTGTGTGGGTCCCAAGTCACAATGGGATCACGGGAAATGAAATCGCCGATGAGCTATCCCTCAGCAAGAAGACTGCAGGTTGCTTACTGACTCCGTCAGTTGTGCTAGGCATAAGTGACACAACATCCTGCGATGCTTGCTGTGAAAGTGATGACGACATCGGGGAGCACTATCTCTGTGAGTGTCCGGTTTTCGCTCGCATCAGGCTGCGGGTACTCGTAGATGACGTAATGGGTGCTGGTACTTTAGGCACCTTATCCAGTGATAACGCTTACTCATCTTTCTTTGTAAGACTGAAATATTTCATAAAAAGGGACTTTACAAAGCATACTATGGACTAGTTTTTTGTCTATGTGCTCTGTTCCGACAGAAAAAAAAAGATATTCTGTCGAAACAGAGATAGGTACGGAATTACAAATGAATAAGCGGCAACGCTCATATCCCGAAGTGTGCTTTTTTCTGTCGGAACTGAGCCCTCAGGCAAAGACCTAGTCCTCTGAAAGGTGGACTGGAATTTTTCAGCCTTCCGTAGAAAGTTACGTAAGCGTTAGGGTGATAAGGTGCTTCAATATGAATACTCGCAACATCAACGTCGAGTACCTGAAGCCTGATGCGAGCGTAGGCCAAGCACTCACAGAGGTAGTGTTACGCGATATCGCCATGACTTTTACAGCACACATGATGATCTGTTGAATTGTGTCACTTATTCACAGCACAGTTAAGTACTAAGCAAAATAGTTAACCGTCATGAAACCAGTAATTAGTGTACAGTCTTTCCCACTGCGCGGCAGCAGAAAGGCCGCTGGCCTCTTAAAAACGTCGGGAAGCATTCGTGTGGTCTGCCGCAAACCTGGAGATTTATGTTATCTGTAGTTATACGCTGAACTGTCAGTGGAAGCACTAAGCAAGGTCGGAGACAAACCTAACGTAGGTTCGGGATCTGAAAAACTATCCTCTGAGGTAAGCAGGACTAAGCAAGGGCAATCTCATTGTGACCTGGGACCAAAACAAGTTTCAGTGAATTCTGCTTTTAGAATATGTTCAGTGAAGTCTTGCTTTCTCGCACTAGTTACGAAATCGTGAACGGGATCAGCAAGGCCTTAAGGCAGTTTGTCTGCCCCTATAGAAGCAAATGCTTTGCCTCCTCCACCGATTCGACAAAATAGTTGGTCGACATCAGGATTTCGTCAAAATTTCATACCGAGGAGTTAAATTGAACGTTGTCATTCTCCAAAGACACCATCCCTAATCGGTTTTAAATCTGTCCGTGAAGACCCAAATACATTCCTTCAGTTCAGTTCAGTTTCTGGCCGAAGCCATTCTTAGGCACAGGGAAGCTCGATTTCAATAGGGGCTCTCGTTTTATTGTATTTGCCGGCATGTTCATAAAACCAGACGTAAAAATCCGTAGGGGCGCAATGTCATCAAAACTCCAGTGCGTTTTGTACCAAAGACCACTTCTTTTCAAACGGGAAATGGCTTTAAGAGTGCAACTCGTGGTTGCATATCAGCGAGAAAGATACTCATCAGTGGGTCATGTCTTGCTGGAAGCTCGTTTACACTGCCAGAAAACCAACAGCACCTTGGAGGATTTCGGCAGAACGTGTTAAGTGACCATCCATCCACTATTTATCCACGAATAGTGATAGGTTCCTCCTTTTTGTAAAGAAAACAATTTTGAGTGGATTGATTTACTCGTAAAGCCGTCTATCAGGTCTCGGTTGCCTGTGCTGCTTTAGAGCGCAGTGTGGACCGAGTGCAGAGCCCTATGGCACATCATTCTTTAATATGACAGCGCTACTGAAAGTTTCTTTAACGTTGAATTTCTGATTTCTACCTTTACGATATTATGAAACCAATTGTACATTGCTCAGCTGAAACCAAGTCAGTTCAGTTTCAGTTTATATGCATTTTTATTATGTTACTTAATTTACTCTTACTTGCTAGACAAAAAATGCTTAAAAATTAGCTTAATTAACTTAAAATTATCTTATTCTAGCTTACTGACCCCATGCGACCACTCTAAGTTAAAACTAACACTTAAATTATGTCTTTCGACGTACCTTACTACTATACTATACTATTTCTACTAATTACAATTAAAACTAAGAAAACATTTTTTACAAAAAAAACTTAGTAACAGGACTGTTCTTTTTATTTTATTATAAAACTTAAAACTAAAATCCGACAAACTACCTACAAATAAATTTTAATCTACTTAACCTACTTACATACATCTAATACATACATATATACATATATATATACTTAATATATATACACATGTACATACATATATACATACATATATGTTGTTGTTTTTTTTTTTGGATTTTTTATTTTTATTAATTATTTTTTTTTTTTTTATATATATTTTTTTTTCTTAAATCTAACTTACTCCTACTTAAAACTATGTAAGCCGGCCAACGCTAAAACAAAAATTAGGCGACCAACTTTGCTTCACATGAAGCTATCAAGTATTGGAGGAATTCGACGACGAAGCATCCTCTCCTTCAAAAAGCCACCAAAATTGTTGGTGCTGCTGAGCAACATCCCTCATGTCGCGACTCCCTACCGCCCTACAGAACCGGAGACGCTCCGCACTATCGTGTGCGACGTCTCTGTCGTAGTTGAGTCGCCTGTCCGCAGCTGTTCGAGCAACGTGGAAGATTAGCGGCACAGCCAATCTGTCCTGGATCAGACCTTTGCTATCAAGGTAGAGGAACGCTTCTGGAGGAACATAGCCGTCAAAGCGAACTCTCTCATGATACATATAATTAGGGTAGTAAGCCCCAGAGATCAGGTTGTTCGACGATGTCATTGCTCTTGCAATGTGCCTTCGAGTCAACTTAATAACAAAATTGTCCACTCTTATTAGGTTCGCCCTATTGTACAAGACCTCATTGCGATAGAATTTTATGTACTCAGACTCTGGTGTTCTGTATAAGCGAAGACAAGCCCTAAGGCAAGCCCTCTCAAACACCCGAATCTTTTCCAATAATCTTGCTCTCACGTTGAACCACACGGAACATCCAAATACAAGCATAGGCCGGATAAGGGCCATGTAGCAGATCACCTTCACCCTCGCATCGAGTTGGCTGTTATAAAACAGTCTCCTTGTAAGGGCAAAAGCACCTCTGGCTCTGGCCAGAGCAACATCTATATGTTTGTTAAACAACAGATATTGATCTAGGTATCTGACTACATTTCGACAAGCAAGTGGCTGTCCATGTTGTCCGACGATAGAGAACTTTCGCCAATTCTTTCTGGTATCCCTAGAGGCCCCAGACAAAGGCGTCCTAAACAGAATGGTTTCCGACTTCTGAAAGTTGATTTTCAACTTCCAGTCATCGCAATATTGTTTAATTTTGTCGAAGTCACGTTGCAAAAGTGTATTAATGACTTCAATCTTTGGACCTGATCTGTACGCAATTAAGTCGTCTGCGTACGCTATGGCATGGTGAAGTGAACCTATCAGATCACTTGTGTAAATGTTGAATAGGATCGGCGAATTTACCGCACCTTGTTGCAGACCGTTTTTGATGTTAAATGTTCCAGCGGAAGTCACATCGCCATTCTTCACGATGAACTGTCTACTGGAGAGCATATCAAAAAGAATATACAGCAGTGGTTTACTAATGCCCAACCTGTCCAGCTTGAAGAAGAGTCCCTCTAACCATACGGAATCGAAGGCCTTTTCCAAGTCAATCAGGCAGGCACCAGTGCACTGTTTCTTGCCTTTGTTCCATTGGATATCAGAAACCAGTTTAGACGCGGCATGAATGATATCATGCCCCGTCTTGAAACCGAATTGATTATACGGAACTATATGTTTGTCCTCAACCCACTTAGTCAGGACTCTATTGATTACCTTCTCGAAAACCTTACTAATGTTTGGAAGAAGACTGATCGAGCGGAGATTCGCCGGATTGGAAGTATCTTTATCCTCTTTAGGTATGGGATGTACCACCGCAGTTTTCCAATGCGCTGGATAATGTGCATTATTCATTGCATTATTAAACAGGGTGGTATAAATGTTCACCGCTTCTAGTGGGAGATGTCGAAGCACAATGTTCGGTATTTCATCGGTTCCCACTGATTTCTTACTTCTAAGCGATTCGAAGATCGTTTGGAGCTCTTCCTTCGAAATGAAAGGGGGTAGTACCCTATCGTTGGAGATGACGTTATTTGACATATTCTCGTCACTAAACTGGGTGAAGCCCGAGCTCTCGAATCGCCAATTCGCAATTTCATTTCGAAGGCAGGAATTGTGCACAAGGACTCGACTCTCCAGGTCGTGGTTCGGACCAATGATGTCATTCGCCTTGTACACTTCCTGGAAAGTCGCGCCTATAGCCTCTACCTGCTCCTGCGGATCCTCGATCAGAAAGAAGTTGTCATCATCAACGGCCTCATTTGGATCAATGCCTGCTGCTACAAGTATTTGTTCGTTGTTCGTCGTTCGGGCGATTCTAAGACATGGAATGTCGTTCTGATTATTTCTCCGAAATATTTTATTTATTTGCGGGATCATATTCGCGTTGCTGGTGTTTACAGCCCGAATTTTGTTGTTCCAATACAAACTTACAGAATTTCTGTAATTTTCCTTTATTAATGTTTGGAGGTTTTTAATCGACGACTTCAATGTCATGATCTCCGGGTTATGTCTGTCAGTAAACTGTCTGTACAAGGTTTTTAGTCTACAGCAGTCTACTTTTTTGTCGGTGCGGTGCGTCAATAGTTGCGTTGCGGAATAAGTCTTCGTCGTCAGTGTGTTGATACCGAGGTATCGTTTTGTCCATTGTTCGTTTGATTGTCTCGTCCATTAGTTTTAGATACCTGTCAATCTCCTCGTTTGACAGATTTCTATTGGACGGTGGATAGAGCGAATTCGAGGAGAGTGCTCTCGTCAGCGTTCTGGAGAAGTGTGTCCAACGCACCCTACTATAATTGTAGGAATACCTTTGAACAAACTCTTCCAATTCCACAGTTTCGTTGGGAACAGTTATTTCGGTGCTGAGACCGCAATGGTCACTGTCATACACGAAAGTGCGTAGACAGTTTGTAGTTTGTTGGTTAGTGGATGTCAGTTGTATTCGTGAGTCGAACAGCAGAAGATCCAAATAGGACCCGTGTCTGGGAAACGACGGACTATCCGTCGCTTTGAGGCCGAGTCGATACATCACACTGTGCTGACCCCACCAATTGAATAGTAGGTTCCCTCTAGTATTTGGTATATTATTTCCCCAATCACTATGTTTGGCGTTGAAATCTCCGCCGATAAAAAAATAGTTGTCTTCCAATTCCAGCCTCAGAAATCGAAAAAGTGTCTCGAGCTCTGAGATGAATAAGGTGGATTGAGTAGCCTTAGATGCATAGACAGACACCATGTATAACCGCTTTCCACTACGGAGACGGATGTACATGATGCATGCTTCCAGCACCTGAAACCTACGTACCACATGACTGTATATTCTTTTGAAACGCAGTCCCTTTCTTACAAAGATTGCAACACCTCCTCCTTGAATGGAATTGGGTCGGTTTCTTCGTAATATTTCATATCTTCTGTGCCTCATTTTGTGTCTTTTGGTAAGCTTAGTCTCGCTCACCAAAAGCACATCAGGGGCTTGGTCTTTAAGCAACTTAAACAGTGCGGCTCTTCGTTCGAACCTAATCAGTGAATTAACATTCACTGCAAGGACCTTTAGGGTTTGCTCCGCCATGTACGTACCCATTACGACTGGAGGTCATCTGAAGCCAATGTTATACAAGTGTGTGCAAGAATATTAAATTCTTTCATCATGTCTATGATGAACCCTGTTTAGGACTTTACAACTCTTATAACGATCATACAATTGGGTACGTACTCTAAGAATAACTTTTCTTTCGTAGCAAGTGAGCGAATGCCCAGCCACTACAATGCAAACTAGCCAACACAGGCCTCAGTCCTTCTGGGATGCTTTGACAAGCTCCTCTTCCAAACATAAAAGCACTGCCTTAAGTGCTCTTATCACTATGGGTCAATTAATTAACAGTGTGACTCTACGATTTATTGGGTTGTACCGCATCAAATATCCGATTTCGCTCGGTCGGAAATAAGAAGTTCCCGAGTGTACATCTGTGCCAGAATGTTAAATTTTCTTTTTTTATAAAATAAAGTTGTACGTGTGCTTGACATGTTAGAATTTTAGGGTTCGTTACAAGTACCGTTATTTTTTTTCTAGGAATCATATACCCTGCTGACGGCAGTTAAAATTCGAACCCTCTTCCTCTACAAATTTGAAATGGGACATAATCAGTGTTGCCAGTTTGACTGTTTTCCAGTCAAATTTGACTGCTGTTTCTATTTTTGCTGCCTCTATAAATCCTAAAAAAGAAAAATTCAAAATGAATTTCAACTCCAATGTGTAAACGAGTATTCGCGCACTACAATAAAAAGTGAACACACTTATTTTGTAATATTTTTTAGTATCTGAATTAACAGAAACAAACAGTCCCACTAACACCAGCCGCAAGCCGCTAAAAGTCAAATTGAATTGCATTTCATTTAATCACTTTGTTTTGAGTTATGGCTGCCTTGTTCTACTTACAGAATATAGAAACAAAAAAATAAACAATGAAAAGGTAAGCAAGAGAAAATATTTAAGTTTTTGTACTTTTATATCTTTAACAAAAAAAAAAAAAACGCGTACATTTATAGGTATTTCAATTTGATCAGCAAACAAAAGCAAATGCAGAACCCGAAAAATGATCAGGACAAACAGCAGAATGTTTCCTCAGTGCCGAATCAAGGTAATCATTCTGCTTATCCACATAAATAAATATTTTAAGTTTTTTTTAATTATTGATTATAAAGAGATTTTGAATGCTCCAGGGACCTCAAAAAAAAAATAAACCCATCTCCATCTCCATCTCCATCTCCATCTTTCCCAATAATATTTTAAATTTACGTAAACATGTTAAATTAATTTTTTTAGTGATGAATTTAGACACTTCAGATTCCAAATCGTGCTCTGATAACGACGACGATAAAGAAAACTCGATTCGCAATATTCGACTCAAAATATATGCAGAAACCTCGTGATGCATGGAAGAAGGGCGTTGCATCCGAGTACTGTTATGTCATTATGAAAAATACGAAGTATTCTAATTTAAAAGATCACGCAAAAACAAAAAAAACATTTGGCCGCATCACAGCCCTTTTCATCTAATCGGCAAACAAAAATTTATTTTGAAGCAAATACTTTATCTGAGGTTCACGAATCAGAAGCAAGAACATGTTTGCTTGTTGCAAAACACACTTCAATTAATACTATTGCCCATTTAAGTAAGGTTATGAAAAAAAACCTTCAGGCGTTCATAGACCTCCGCGGAGTTTAGACGTCTTTCGACTTACAAGTGTGAAGTGGTTCGCTTAACTAAGACATTGTCCAATTTGGATTTTGGCTCCAATTAGCACAGTGATAGTGTGTTCGCTTGGGAGTGCAAAGGTCGTGGGTTCGACTCCAAGTAGTCGGCAGACAATTTTTGTATAAATTTAAAGTGTGGTATTGATTAACATCACGTGATGGATTGTGTGGTCCGCTATGCCTATAGCGGGATCTGCTGAAATGTCAAGTGAGGCTTCGAGTGGTTCAAGCCAAACGCCAAAGACAAAGAGAAGGAGGAAGTTACCAACGCCCTCTGTAAAGCTGCTTGGCGGAGTGAGGGAAGGGAACAACTTCGCTTCATTGGCCGCAAGCGAATCCGACGATGAAGAGGAAGAAATGGAGGCCATAAGTAGCAGCATTAAAATGCTGCAACAAAGAGTGCTGGCCATAAAAGAAAAGCAAATGGTAAGAAGGAAGAGGGAAGAGCTAGAACAATCCCAACAACAGCAGCTTGCTCAAAAGCAGAAACAACAACAATACCAAACAAATAAAGTAGCACAAGTGCTACAACAACAAAAGATTAAGAAACACCAGCAACAACAAGAGCAGTCGCAACACCGGCGACAGCTAAAACAGCAGCAGCCACAAAAACGGCAACTGCAAAAACAGCAGCAGCAGCAGCAACAACAACAGCACCAGCAGCAGCAGCAGCAGCAGCAGCATCAGCAGCAGCAACAACAACAACAACAACAACAACAGCAGCAGAAGAATAAATTGGAGGTAAATGCTACCAAGGACCTGTGTAAGTTGGTCATTGGTAATAATTTTAATATTAAGAGATTGGGGAACGATCGCCATGCCATCCACTGTAATACAGTGGAGGGCCGAAAGTGAAAGAGCTCCTAAAGGAAACGGCGACGGAGCACTACTCATTCACACCGAAGTGTGAAAAGCGGCAATCGATGCTGCTGAACTGGTTGGAACCGTCTTCTGATCCTGAGGAGATCCTGCCACTGCTCAAAGAGAAGGAGTGCGAAGGACTCAAGTTCGTGGGGGTAAAGCCATTTACCACAGCTAGAGCCAGGCAGGAGAAACGGAGTCTGCCGTTCTTCCTGGTGCAGCTCAGTCCCGAAAGCCGTCTGGATAGTCTAAGGAGTATCAATGTCCTAGACTACCAGGTGGTTCACTGGGAAAAATTAAAAAGGAGCGAAGGCGTTATACAATGCGTTCGCTGCCAGAGGTTCGGGCACGCCGCTTCGAACTGCCAAATGCAGCCTCGATGCGTGAAGTGAGCAAAGAACCACAGTTCCGAGGAGTGTGCTCTGGGTAGGGACGGAGCATCCGATAGGACGCAGCTCTCGTGCGTGTTATGTGGGAACGCGGAACACACCGCAAACTATCGGGGTTGTCCTAAGTTCGCTGACATTAAAAAAGCAAAACTGGCTCGGCAGCAGAAGGTGGAGGTCAAACGTTCACCTGTCAGGTTTCAAACACCAGCCGTCACGTCCCAAATTTCCTACGCCCAAATGGCGGCAGGTAGGGGGGCTACGGTACAGCAAGCGACTGTTGCTTCTCCGGCGCCAATGCCGAGAACAACGGAAGCTGCACCCAACATCCTGGCCATCTTGCTCGCAATCCAAGGGCAGATGGCTCAGCTGCAAAAGCAGGTGCAAGAACAGGCCAAACGGGTGGACCAGATCTACGCGGTGCTGCCGGGCAACGTTGTTAATTCACTGATTGAGATCGAACGAAGAGCCGCGATGTTTAAATTGCTACAAGACCAAACTCATGACGTGCTTTTCGCTAGCGAAACCAAGCTAACCGATAAGCACAAACTGGAGTACAATAATTATATTGTTAGAAGAAGGAACCGGCCCCGATCCAATCGTGGAGGTGGAGTCACGATCTTCATTAAACAAGGTATAAAATTTCACAGAGTGTACAAGGGAGTGTTGCGCAAGTTCCGGGTGCTGGAGGCAGTCGTCATTTACATCCCGCTCCGCAGTGGAAAGCGGCTGTACTTGGCCTCTGTTTATGCACCTGAGACTTCACAATCCACTTTATTTATTACAGAGCTCGACACGCTTTTTCGACTTCTGAGGCTGGAATCGGGGGAGAATTATTTTGTAATCGGCGGGGATTTCAACGCTAAATACAGAGATTGGGGAAATAATTTGCCAAATACTAGAGGGAACCTACTACTCGATTGGTGGGGTCAGCACGATGTCATGTACAGACTCGGTCTTAAGGCGACGGATAACCCGTCGTTTCCCAGAGGCGGGTCTTATTTGGACCTACTGCTGTACGACGAACGTATACGACAGGTACGAATTTAAAAACGCTAAACTGTCTGCGCACGTTCGTGTATGACAGTGACCATTGCGGTTTTAGCACCGAAATTACAGTTCCCAACAAAATTGCGGAATTGGAGGAGTTTGTCCAAAGATATTCTTACAACTACAGTAAGACTCGATGGACACGCTTCTCCGCAAGCATGACAAGTGCGCTCTCCTCGAATACGCTCCACCCACCGTCCAATAGGAATTTGTCAAACGAGGAGATCGACAATTACCTAAAACAAATGGACGAGACAATTAAACAAACTATGGACGCTACAATACCGCGATATCGACGTACGACTAACGAAGACCTGTTCCGCAATCCTACTATTGACGCACTTCACCGACAGAAAAGTAGACTTCTGACAAGACTCAAAAACTTGTACCGACAGCTAACTAACAGACAAGACCCGGACTGTAAGTTCGTATTAAAACGATCTTCAGTGGCTCTGCTTTCACCCGGTTCAGCGAAGAAAATATGGCAAATAATGTCATTACCAGAGAGGGTGACCTACCACCGTTCATTTCGAAGGAAGAGCTCCATGAGATCTTCGACACAATCAGGGCTAAGAAATCAGTGGGGACCGATGGTATTCCGAACATCGTGCTTAGACATCTTCCTCTAGAAGCGGTGGACATTTACACCACCCTGTTTAATAATGCAATGAATAATGCACATTATCCAGCGCATTGGAAAACGGCGGTAGTTCAACCTATCCCCAAAAAGGGAAAGGATATATCCAATCCGGCGAATCTCCGATCGATAAGTCTCCTTCCGAATATCAGTAAGGTGTTTGAAAAGGTAATCAATAGAGCTCTGTCTAGGTGGGTTGAGGACAAACATATAGTTTCGGATAATCAATTCGGTTTTAAGGCGGGACATGATATCTCACATGCCGCGTCTAAACTGGTGTCGGATATCCAATGGAATAAAGGCAAAAACCAATGTACTGGTGCTTGCCTTGTTGACTTGGAGAAGGCCTTCGACTCCGTATGGTTAGAGGGTCTTTTCTATAAGCTGACTAGGCTGGGGATCAGTAAACCACTCTTGTACATTCTTTATAATATGCTAACCAACAGACAGTTCATCGTGAAAAATGGCGATGTGACTTCTGCTGGAACATTTAACATCAAAAACGGTCTGCAACAAGGTGCGGTAAATTCGCCGATCCTATTCAACATTTACACAAGTGATCTGATAGGTTCACTTCACCATGCCATAGCGTACGCAGACGACTTAATTGCGTACAGATCAGGTCCGAAGATTGAGGTCATTAATACACTTTTGCAACGTGACTTCGACAAAATTAAACAATATTGCGATGACTGGAAGTTGAAAATCAACTTTCAGAAGTCGGAAACCATTCTGTTTAGGACGCCGTTGTCTAGAGCCTCTAGGGATACCAGAAAAAATTGGCGAAAGTTCTCGATCATTGGACAACACGGACAGCCTCTTGCCTGTCGAAATGTAGTCAGATACCTTGGGATCTGGCTAGATCAGTTTCTGTATTTTGATAAAAATGTAGATGCTGCTCTGGCCAGAGCTAAAGGTGCTGTTGCCCTTACAAAGAGACTGTTTTATAGCAGCCAACTCGATGCGAGGGTAAAGGTAATCTGCTACATGGCCCTTATCAGGCCCATGCTAGTATTCGGGTGCCCCGTGTGGTTCAATGTACGAGCAAGCTTAATGGAAAAGATTCGGGTTTTTGAGAGGGCTTGCCTTCGCTTGTACAGAACACCAGAGTCGGAGTACAAAAAATTTTATCGTAATGAGGTCCTTTACAACAGGGCGAACCTAATACGAGTGGACAACTTCGTAATTAAGCTGACTCGAAGGCACATTGCAAGAGCAATGGCCTCGACGAATAACCTGATATCTGGGGCTTACTACCCCAACTACCTTTACCACGAGAGTGTGCGCTCTGACGGCTTCGTTCCACCGGAAGCATTCCTCTACCTAGATCAGATAGGGTTGATCCAGGATAGATCAGCGGTCCCGTTAATCTTCCATGTCGCTCGGAAAGCTGGAGACAGGCGACTCAACTACAACAGAGACGTCGCACACGGCAGTGTGGATCGTCTCAGGTTCAGTAGGGCGGTGGGGAATCGCGATAAGAGGGATGTCGTTCGGCAGCACCAGCATTTCTGGTGGTTGAATGATGGAGAAGATGTTTCGTCGTCGTTTCCGTCAATTACGAACCAGGCTCACCAATGGGGCAGAGCTGACCAATCTATTTGCTCTGTGAATAGCGATGGCCAGCTTGCATAGGCTTAGGTTAGCAATTAAGAAATACATATATATATTAGTATATACACAGGTATATACTAGTATATGTATGTCATTGTGAATAATGTTTATGTGTATGTATGTGTGTATTGTGTAGATAGGTTAGGTAGACTAAGGTTTATTTTAAGTTAGATATTAAGTTTTTATAAAAAATAAAAATTTATGTCCATATGCTAAGTTTTTTGTTAAATTCTTTTCTTAGCCTTAAGCATAGAAAATAAGTATATATAAGTATAAAATGTAAACAAAGTCGAAAGACATAGATATAAGAATTTAGAGTAGCTTAGAGTGCCTGTGTGGGGCCAATAAGTTAATATAAGATTGTTAAGTAATTTTAAGCTAGCATTTAAGCATTTTTTATTAGTATGTAAGAGTTAATGAATAATATAATAAAATGCATTTAAAACTAAAACTAAACTAAATGAAAAAAAACCTTCACTGACAGTAAAATAGGGGCCAACGTAATGTTGTCGAGGACAAAATGTACAGCAATTTTATCGAATGTTTGGTACCCTTTCTTTAAAAAGCAATTAATAAACGACATACAAGATAATCCATTTAGCTTACTAATGGATGAATCCATGGATGTAAGCGTCGTAAAATATTTGGGTGTAGTAGTAAAGTACTACAGCACCAGCGGAAATACCTGCAAAACAAATTTAGTTAAACTTCAGCCATTAGATGCGTGCGACGTGCGACGCTGATGCGATTGTTCAGGCAATTTTAGCTGTACTCAAAGAATTCAACTTAAAAATAAAAAACAACTTGAGTGGAATAGGCACAGACAATGCCAGCGTCGTGGTTGGATCCAGAAATTGTGTTTTTTCTAAGTTAAAGGAACTGAATTCAAAGTTAATATTAATACCATGTGTCTGTCATTCCATTCAGCTAGCTATTTCTTCGGCAGCAAAAGAATTCATACCCAAAACAGTAGAGTTTATGGTAAGTGAAACCTATAATTGGTTTTCTCATTCTTCTCCTCGGCAACATGGCTACAAAAGATTATATAAACTATTAAATGATGGCCACAAGCCTTTAAAAATCACACAATCATGCCAAACTAGTTGGTTATCGATTGAATCCGCTGTTACTCGGATTCATCAACAATACGAATATCTAGAACTTAAGACTTATTTTGCAATAACCGAACTGACTGAAAACTCTTTTAAGATTACAAGTTTGAGTGATATATACAATAAAGAAATAAACTACGCTTACTTGTGTTTTTTTAAACCTATTTTACAAGATCTCCAAAGAATTAACAAAATATTTGAAAGCGAGAAAATCGATTTTGTTAAAGTATTGGGAGATTTGGAGCCTTTAATATTAATGTTTATAAAAAAGTTGTTGAGCCAGATCAGTAATTGTGAGTTACAAGCTAAGCCTTGTCTGGGAATTGAGTGCGAAGAAAAACTACATGACCTCGAAATGAAATCGGAAGTTAGCAAAGAAGAAATTAGTTTGTTTAGACAAAACTGAAGAAGCTAATTTAAAAATTTTAAAGGAAATAAGAATGCTTTCAGTAGATGAATGCCTTTCGCAAAACAAAAGCTCCTTAAAAATTGTGTTTCAAGATATAGATGTGGAACCAGTGTTACGAGACAAAATTTTAAATTAAATCTTAAAATAATCTTTTCCTCGTTAGATGGAAAAATATAAAGGAAACAGAACCAATCTGGCAAAATCCATTTAAAGATCTTGCAAAGTTTGCTATTTCTGTTTTAGTTTTGCCAATCTCTAATGCCGCAGTGGAAAGAATATTTAGTCAGTTGAATTTGGTCAAAACGAAGCAACGAAATCGGATGCAATTATTGTTAACCAACTCTATTTTGACCATAAGAAATAATTTGCAAGATAAAAAGATATGTTGTACACATTTTGAAATACCTGACGAAGTTATAAAAAAATTTGAAAAGAATACTATTGTGTATATCAAAATATAGAAACAGAAGAAATAGAGAATTGCAATGACACAGATTCAGAAGACTGTATTATAATGGTATCATTTAATTACCAGTTATGGTATTTTAAAACTAATAATTTCATTTTCATTTCATTTCATTTATTTATTTCGTGTGTACAAGTAAGACGTTGTCTTTTATAGTACATAAATAACAATATAAGTAACATTAACAATTCATAAATGTATATATTTATATAAAAAGAAAAGAAAAAGAAGTAGAATAAGAAGTAGTTAGACAGTAAAAGGAAGAAGAACATAATTAAAAGTGGGTGAGAAAGGAGTTTTAAACTTGTTAGCTTCCATTATTTGCCTTGTCGCTGTTGGCAGAGAGTTCCAAAGTCTGGTGACGTGAATGAAGAAGAGGCGAGAGGAGTTTAAGTAGTTAGAACTAGGCATTATAAGATTCATTGTTCTGGTCGATTGCGCAAACTGAAGCTTATCAAATAGATATTTAGGCGATCTTTTATATATAAGTTTATGCATAAATTGGCAGCACCTTATCTTTAGAAATTGCTGAAACGAACACCTTAAAACCAATTTGTGATACTGAGAAACATGGTCATAACGATTCAGCCCATACACATACCTAATCATAGCATTGAACGCAACAAGCAATTTGTGTCCTAAGTGGGAATCAAACTTACACTAAACAGTTATAGAGTAAACAATAATGGGTACAAACAGGGTTTTTACAAGTCTAAGTTTCGTGCATGTTGGGGTAAAACTAGAGGATAATCGAAGCTTACGCAGGCCAGCATAGATTCGACCAATGGCATAATTTACGTGGTCATTGGAAGAGAGTAATCGATTCAACTTGAAACCAAGATTTTTTACAACGTTTACGAACTTGATTTGCCTGTTATTTAAGAACACTGGTGGTAGTTCATTCGTATCGAACTGTTTTTTAGAAATCAGTATCATCTGAGATTTGTCTGGATTCAAATTAAGCCCATTACGTAGTGACCAGTTGTATATTTTTGACAGATCTTCATTTATTCTAACTATTAGATCCTCAATCAGACCAATAGGCCGTGATAAATAAATTTGGGCATCATCAGCATAAAGATGAACTGTTACATTAGAGCATACTTTTGGAAGGTCATTGATAAACAAACAAAATAAGATTGGTCCTAGTATCGATCCTTGTGGCACTCCAGCAAGTAATGCAGCAAAACTGGAGGATCTGCCATCACGTACAATTCTCTGGTACCTATTACCTAAGTAATTACCCATCAGGCACACTGACCTTTCGCTAAAACCAAAATACAGTCTGAGCTTTTGACATAATATTTTATGATCCACCCTGTCAAAAGCCTTGGAGAAGTCCAGCAAATAGAGTACCGTTAGCTAATCTCTATCAAAGTTAATTCTAATATCATCCAGAATTTTAATCATGACCGTGGGGCAGCTATGATGAGCTTGGAAACCAGATTGAACTGGCGATAACAAACAATGTTGATTGATGTGACGCGAGATTTGGTTTGCAAGAATTTTCTCCAAGACTTTTGACAGACACGGTAAAATACTAATTGGGCGAAAGTCATTTTCCGATAAGGGTCGAGGCTTTTTCGGTACAGGGATAACTTTTGCTAACTTCCAGTTGTCTGGAAACGAAGAGGTTGTGATACAATAATTTATAATGTGCGTGAGAGAACTCAAAATATGAGGCAAAACCATCTTCACAAACAGAATAGGTATCCCATCTTCACCTACAGCATTTGATTTAGTTAAGCGAATGGTATTAACGATATCAATTTCGGAGACGACTTCAAAGTCAAAATCAAACTCAAACAACTGCTGATTTTCAGGAATAAAATTCGAGTTGTTTGTGGCACCGGAAAGAAATGCACCGTTGAGATTATCAACATCAAGTGTCATTGTATCGACGGTAGCATTTTTCCCGACCCCAATTGAACGTAGATTGCTCCATAGTTTTTTTGAGGATTGGCCAGCATTTAGTTTAGATAGAAAATATCTTTTCTTAACTCTTCGCGTTATAAAGGTTGCATGATTGCGTGCCCGAGAAAATATTTCCCAGTTGACGATAGTTGGTCTTTGTTTCCACCTGGAGTATAGCTTTTTACGGGCTTTCATGGCATTTTGAACCTCCCACGTGAACCAAGGGCAATTTCCGTTTTGAACGGCAACTGTCTTTAACGGAACATGCCTATTAAAAAGGTCCAGTAGTAGACTTTGCAGATGACTGGCTTTATCGTTGACATTTGAGGCATAGTAGGAATTACGCCATGGTAGTTGGCTTGCATCCAATTGCAGGTTATAATTGTCCACAGAAGAAAAATCTCTAAACTGGAAAGACAGTGGTAGCCGAGACCGAGAAAAGTGAACATTGTATGTACAAAAAATTAAATAATGGTCAGAACTCCTTGCTGAGGACAACTGATCCTGAAGTAGAACATTGCGACGATTGGACATCATAAGGACATCAATAAGACTGGGGGGAACACCTGGGGCAAAACGTGTAGCATAGGAGTTAACTATCGACAAGCCACAAGCAGCAGCAAAATCTAAGAGTAAGTGACTTTTGTAATCACATTTTAAAAGATCATAATTGAGATCACCACAGATTAAAATGTGCTCATATAAAGCAGTAAACTCCTGAAGTGCAGAAAAGAATGTCTCCAAAGAAGAACAGCGTTTTGGGTTATAAGCAACGCCAGGACAACATTTTGTATTGCCATCATTAACATCCAGCAAAAGATATTCTATTGAATCTCCTTTAGATTTCTTAAGCTCTCTACACTTGAGAGCATCACTGTAGTATACCGCAACTCCTCCACCAGATGTAGTAGTAACTCTATCGTTGCGAAGAAGTTTATATCCCGGTATTTCATATAAAAGATCCACGGCATCATCATCTTCAGGGTCAGACCATAACCAGGTTTCAGTTATACAAATAATATCGACTGTAGAATTAACAAAAATATCCTTTATGTAGTCTAATTTGGTTAGATTTAGACTACGAGCATTTAGGTAGCAGATTTTAAACCCTTCGCATGCCCTAGACAAAATATTAATCATTGACCGCATTGCGACCCCATCCTCATTAACACCAACAGACGTTGCTAGATTATTCAGGTGTATCATTGCAGTATAAGCCAAAAACAAATAATGAAAGGAGAATGTAAACAATCAACAAACATTCTTTTGATACAAAATAGTAACAACAACAACTAGAGGAAGTGAGTAGAGTACGAATAAAAGTATTGATAGAAAAGTAGAGAGGATAGAAGCAAAAGAAAAAAAGATATAATAGGAAAAAAGGAAAAAAGGAAAAAAGAACATAATACAAATAATGTGATATAAGTTAACGACAAATAAATCAAAAATCAATTCATCGACCTGACCTGAATTCTGCCAGACGAAATTCCCAGAAACAATTGCAACTGAACACCTTAGCAAATATTTCCAGTGCACCTTCATCGAACCGCATATTGCTGATTAGACAAAATTAATCCTATAAATACATATCGAGTAGCCAATAATTCTTTAGTCTAAGTTATAACCAATAAAGGGTCAGGCAATCTGCTTGAAGTTGTGTTTTTTTTTTAATTTATCAATTTACTTTTCTTTAACTTATATGTTAAAAAATAGTTTGGTGAATAATAAATACGTATGCGTGGTGAGAGTGCTCCCTATCAGTGATAAAGGCAGCGGACAAGTCGAGTGTACAAGCAAGCAGAGTCCTCAAGAGAATTTCGTTCTTGACAGAATCTTTATTTCGGTGTCATCTTTACTTTTCTTCACATAAACGAGTCCATTGCGCGTTCTTACAGAAAAGAGTAAACCCTCTCTACGGAGTCGTAGAGCATGTCGCAATAATGAGCTATTCTCTAGCGTTAAACTCTCATTGATGTAGATGCGTCTGTCGTCGTCTTAGAGCTGTTTACAAGTTCTGCAAGCATTAAACCTTTCTTTGCCCGAAATGCACCAAGAAATGCACTTTGCTCGGTGTGCGAAGAGAGTCTGATAAGCAGCGGATCATCGGTGGACTTGGTTTTTAGGCGAAAAGCGTCGAAATGTGGTGAAATTTG
The DNA here is from genome assembly GCA_963966105.1 of Volucella zonaria. NCBI lineage: Eukaryota > Metazoa > Arthropoda > Insecta > Diptera > Syrphidae > Volucella > Volucella zonaria. The sequence goes on from OZ014530.1 coordinate 9,972,925, forward strand.
GTGATTTAGACTTGCGGCAATATTTTTTACCAAGTCAATGGGATTTTCGTGTGGGTTACGTGGTATGCCGCGGCCAATCACGTCACGAAGCCGTTCTTTACGTTGGAGGTCCGCTAATTCGCCTTTTAATCTCCGATTGTCATCCCGTAGCTCTGATAAGTCGCTCTCAAATTGCTGCACTTTTTCGTTGAGAGAAGCAATGGCGTCGCCGATTTTCTTGTTAACATTGCATTCAAATTTTTTACCTTATGACTTATAACCTTATATATGAAACTAGTCCTGTGAAATTACATACATAAGTACGACTTATTGGTTTTATTATTAAATAAAAATTATTTTTGCTTTCAAAAAAAATCGCTGTTTTTATTGACTGGAATTTTATTTTTTCAATGTTTAACTGATTTTTTTGACTGGATTCGGAGAGAAAAAATCCAGTCAGACGGTCATATTTGACTGGATTTTAACATTTTGACCTGGCAACACTGGACATAATGCGTCATTGGCAATGGAAAACATTAATGATGCATTCGGGAGATTTCAGCCTCGAAAATGAACGAGGTGGGAAGCCGGATACGTTTGTTTACGACGAAGTTTTAAGAGTTACGGTGGATGCGGACCCAACGAAATCGGTGCGGAAGATTACACAAAGCATGGGAGTATCCCCAATGACAATAAATCGACACCTTTCTCTCATACGAAAAGTTAAAGAAACTCGATAAGTGGGTACCCCCAAGACTTGCAAAAACTACTTCGTCTGGTAATCTGCACATCGCTTACATTCAGAAGCCAAACTGAACCGTTTTTGTACCGGACAGTAACCTGTGATGAAAACTGGATCCTGTATGATAATCATTAATGATCTGCGCAGTGGTTGGATGCAGATGAGAAACCAAAACACACCCCCAAGCCCGAACTTCACCTAAAAAAGGTTATGGTGACAATTTGGTGGACATCGAAAGGACCAATCCACTTTTCATTTCTTCAAATAGGGAAAACGACAAACGCTATGAAATATTGTGAGGAAATCGACATATTGCATGTCAAATTGGATGAAAAGCAATCTGCGTTGGTCAATAGGCACGGTCCGATCCTTTTGCATGACAATGTTAGACATACGAGGGTTGGCTGAAAAGTTCCCGGCAGCAAAGTAGAGATAGTAGCACTCGTCAATAAAAGCTAGTGAATGCTAGTTGTGCATCTTTTGAGAGTTACTTACCGAAGTTTCAGTCATTTTGGATGCGCAGTTTTTAGTTGGCAGTCGTTTGAGTGAGTCGATGTGAGTGTTTTTTGTGAAATTGGAAAAAATTAAGTATCGAGCTGCTGTTAAATTCTTGTTTTTGAAAGGCAATACGCCTACGCAAATCAAAAATGAGTTGGACTCTGTGTATGGGGACTCTGCACGTGAAATTTTGGGCAGCTGGATTTAAACGTGGCCGTAAGAGCTTGGAAGATGATGAACGTTCGGGACGTCCACAAACTGCAACCACTGACGATAACATTGCTAAAGTTCACCAAATGGTGTTAGACGACCGCCGAATTAAAGTGAGAGAGATAGTAGGGCTTATGAAAATGTCCAAAGAACGTGTTTGTTACATATTAAATCAAGATTTAGGCATGAGAAAGCAGTCCGCGCATTGGGTGCCGCATTTGCTTACGTTAGACCAAAAACGTGTTCGAATAAACATTTCCAACGCTCTGTTGGCGCAGTTTAGGCGCAATAAATCCGAGTTTTGGCGTCGATTGATTACTGTAGATGAAACTCGGATACACCATTATACGCCCGAAACAAAAATTCAGTCAAAACAGTGGACTGCAAAGGGCGAGCCGGCTCCAAGAAAAGCAAAAACTGTTTTTTTGGCTGAGAAAGTGATGGCGACGGTTTTTTGGGATAGAAAAAGAGTTATCTTAATCAATTATCTTCAAAAAGGAAAAACCATTACAGGAGCATACTACGCATCATTACTTGCCAAGCTGAAGGCAGAAATTGCGGAAAAACGGCCACATTTGCAGAAAAAGAAAATCCTGTTTCATGAAGACAACGCGCCGTCTCACACCTTGGCGAAAATCCATGAATTACGGTTTGAACTGCTTGACCATCCGCCTTATTCACCAGATCTAGCCCCCCAAGCGACTTTTTTTTGTTCCCTCATCTAAGAACTGCGCTCGGAAGACAGAGATTTTCGTCAAATGAGGAGGCACTCACCTTCGCGAACGATTATTTTGCAGAGAAAAACGCCAAGTACTATTTGGACGGGTTAGAGAGATGGGAGCATCGCGTGGAGAAGTGTGTAGAGTTACAAGGAGACTATGTAGAAAATTAAAAAAAAAATTTGAGAAAAAATGGCTTGTATCATTGTTCGGTGTTCGGTTCAGACAACCCTCGTACCTCACAGGTAACAGTGCAAAAACTGTTGCAGTTGGGATTTGAAATTCTTCCTCATCCACCGTACTTTTCTGATATTTCCCCAACGGATTACCATCTATTCCGCAATCTGGATTCCGGTAGGAGGTCTTCCGGAACCGAGCAGAGGTCATAAAAGTCTTTGAAGATTTCATTGCATCAAAAAGGCAGCACTTCTACGAAAAAGGAACATTTGACCTTGTGTCACGTTGGAAGAATGTCATAGATGGCAATGGAGCCTATTTTGATTGAATAAAAAATTCCGGAAAAATAATTTTGGCTTCGAAGTTTTTTCTAAATATAAAATCGGACACTTCATGTGGTAGAAGACAATAAATACCTTCGAAAAAGGACGCACCCTTCGGGGTGGATTCAAGTGTCATCATAGCTTACACGCGTACCCCAAATAAGTTCGAACGATAATTGCTTCCAATATTCACTCAGATCACAACTTATAGCCAAGGTGCGAATACTGGATCATTTCTGGTCTGTTCTCCCAAATCCTCTTGAGGATTGCTATGCTGCTAATATTAATCCATTAGAGACGTACACTTTTTGTGCTGGATGAACCCGACCGCCACAATGAAAGTTGAAAAAGCGCTTGAACCGAGAGAGGAAAAGACGTCAACTACGTGGGGCAAAAAAAAATATCAGTTTCCTCAAAGCGAAAATAATACGCTTGAGAAGCGCTCACTCGAATCCGCAACGGCAGAACTGCGGTTCCGAATTTTCTTCAAAAGTTAAAAGAAATTAAATTTGTGATTAAGTTTGTCAACTACTATGCCAGAGGGTTTCGGTTCAAATCTATTCCAAAACTCGACGACCAATGGCAAACCTTATCCTCTTCCTATCGAAAAGTATCTGCCCCCATTGAGAGCCAACAAAATCGATGGCCACTCTCTTTGTGCACAAAAATATGGATTTGAATAACACAGGACTGTTCCGCCATCAATTTGTTTTATTTTTCATGCCAAGGACACTGAAAAGAAATTTTCTGAAAATCTGGAACGATTACTTCCGCAGCCTACTTCATAGCAACGAGGACCAACAGATGTCAAGCAGAATGAACAGTTCCGCATTGACGATGATTGGCAGCGATTTCCGCCTGAATAAGTATGCCTAAATAGGGGCTCTTCCCTGAGCTACTTAAAGTAAAAGTTGATTTGGTAAAGAGCATTTAACTCATCGGTAGGATAAAGGAATGCCCGATGAAGTCCGTAGACCTAAGCACCGGCAGATCCTGGAAAAAAAAAAACCCAGAAATATTTAATCAATACCCGCTACGAAATCATCTTTTTTGTGATAATGGAGAACACTCACTCCCCCACGGGGGGGACTGTTTCCAAAAGGTTGGTAATGACACCATCGAAACATTTGATGTCGCTGCTGGTACGCTTGAGACATTTAAAACAAAATTTAGCGGATGAGGATGAAACAAAGTTCGAGTACATGTTATAGACAGGAAATGCTAATGGTTCGGAGAGCAAAGTCTTCGATAGCTGTCAAAATATGCCTTAGCCCTTAAATTTTTATTTGGCGATATTTGTACAAAAAGGTTTCTCATTCTATTGTATCACAAAGAGTTCTTAACACAATTAGCTTGCTTTACAAAATTATCTGCCAGAACTAAGAACTGCAAACACACAGGTGAGGTATTATCTTGCGCCTGCATTGCAGTGAGCACAGTGACAAGCACGAGTTTTAGGTCTCCAATTCAAAGTCGGACGGCTGGCAATCGGATGCCGACGCGACGCACTCTAGGTACTGACCGTACCCAACATCCAGCTTCCAATTGTTTGGTAAGGTTTGGAATTGTTCTTGGAGCAGCAACCGGGTATTCTGTGAATCTGCTGTATTGTATGTCGCGCTCAAGTGATATAAATCATTGGAAGGCGACATCTTTTGATTCTCCCAAAAGGCTAGGTTCTTTCTTGAATGGAAGTTTTACTACGCATCGTCTTTCATCACTTCTTGTGAGTGTCTGGTTGAAATTTGTCTTTCGGATGATGTAAGACGCCTTTCGTTGGATGGTGGTTCTTCCAGTTGCCAAAATCTCTCGATTTGATGGTCGAGTGTTTCATCTGCGCTGCATATTCCACATACTGTAGTTGGTATCTTCTATCTTTCCAGCGACGGTCCATTCAAAGACAGTATTTTGCGGCTTGGGCATGGATTGCCCCAATTTGATTTGACGCACAACTGGGATCCGGAATCCAATATGGCCCTGCACATAATGGTCTTACCGCATTGGTTTGACAGGTTGACGAAAACAGTCGAGAGGAAGACATACCTCTGACTTAGATAATTTCCTTTACTGATGCTGATGCTGATGAGGAGTTACGTGTAGTGAATATGTTGTTCGTTGTAGGTATCGTAATCTTCTCTAGGTGCAAAACTGTGTTGTGTTTCTTGTCACAAACTATGCAACCTCTGTTGGTTAGATCACTTGACCATTGCAAATCTTTGGGACAGACTCATTTACAAAAATCTATTGCAAGCGAACAATTGAGGCCGTTCCTTACAGCATTTGTGGTGAGTGATCTCTAGATATGCATTCGCTTATTTGCGTCATCGACAGCTTTAGCCTTCCCACCTAATACTTCAAGCGACTGGAATCGTGTTTCTAAATATCCCAGAGTTTGGAGCGCTCTTGGATGTTCTAACGATTGTTCCCAGAGTGCATGTGTGGATTTATCAAGTTTCCTTGTAGGCAGGTGTAATGGATCCCAAGTACTAGTGTCGACTCCTAAGCCGTCCGTTGCTAAAAGGCATTCCTGGGTGGTGTAATGTAATGCACGTATTGCAGAAGCACCTTCAAGGGTTGCGACATCAATTTGTTGAGTACAGCGGTGACTAACAGACGTTTGCTTTCAAATCTGTCATTTAGGATTCTCCATGCTGCCTCGTAATTCGCTTCTGTTTTGAGTTTTTCTTGAATTGCGAGGGATTCACTTAAATTATCAGATCCCGTCATCACGTCGTCAGCATAGAAATTCCTTACGATTGCTCTTGACGCTAAAGGGCATCGGTTCTGATGATCTTCTGCTAATCGGTGAAGACATCTTATAGCGAGATATGGCGCAGAAATAGTCCCGCATTTGACTGTGTTCAGTTTGAAACACTTAAGTGCGTCATTGGGACGCACAATATGAGCTGATACTTTGTGTCTTCTCAATGCCAGTGTTGAACACGTACCTCGGCATGCGGAGTCTTATACGAACTGAGAATACATCATATTGGATGGTAGGACCTGTTAATAAGACATCGTTTAAAGAGATGTTAGAGGACGTCTTTGCTGATCTGTAAAAGACTGTTGTTGTGCTGCTATCAGCCTTTGTTATACCATGATGTGGCAAGAAGTAGTATGGCTTGCCTAAATGGTGATTACTTCTTCCATTTGCCCAAGCTGTTGGTACTCTTGCATGGAATGAATGTATTTTGTTTTAAGTTCCATGGATTTAGCAAATTTGCGAGCTCTGGTGTTTTTTTTATAATTCGTCAAAGAAGATGTTTGTTTTACTGAGGCGAGAAAACCTCTCAATACATGGTCTTGGTCCTCCACGAAAACAGCCTGCAGAAGGCACATTTTCTGTCAACCGAAGGAAGCTATATTAACTAGGTGCTTCGGAAACTGTTAGGGACTAACGATGTACGTATCCATACTTTTAAAGAATTAACAGCAAAGCTCATACGACATATCCAAACAAAATTACATGTACTCGCGTCGAGATTCAAGGTTCTGCTGAAGAAAATGGACTCAGGTCAAACTTACACGGACTGGATACCGGAATTGAGAGGTCTCGCTAGGAATTGTAATTGTGGCGACACAAAAAAAGAATCAAACCCTGGCAGAAGTTGAGGAAATATTAAAAGGAATGAGTCCTTCTGCAGTTGTCACCGCCGAGGTCAATCAACTGAATCAGAGGAGTGGTCGAGCAAGTAAGGCTAATGATAATTTCGTTACTAGAAAATCGTGGCCGGGTTGTTTTATCTGCCATGTGTGCCGTATGTCAGCGACGGGGACACATAAGTAGTGTTTGCTTGTTATCAGCACTATCCGAGGGGGCGCTTCGAACAAACCGCCAACGACCAAAGAGCCGCGGACGAGATCATCCAACAGGCAGGCAAAACAGGAAGTGTGAGTGTTCGTCAGAAGCATAACCACACTGCACACTCCATCAGTCTCATAGGGAAGTCTGATGGCTGGAACGCCCAGGTGGAGGAAGTGCCATCTGCTGAATGGAAGGCCGAAAGGTTTTTGTGTCGCTTCACGTCAATGAGCATCCGATGGTTTTTCAATTGGATACGAGAGCAACCTGTTCATTGGTAGACCTGGAAGGATATCAAAGTTTAGGGAAGCTCTATTGTAAACCGGCAAGCCGGGTTCTTAAAGCGTGAGCTGATGTAAAGAGCGCCGGTGAATGGGGTGACACGGGTAACAGCCAGATGAGGAGAGAAGTCCTGTAGTTTGCCCTTCTTGGTGAATAACAATGCACAAGGTGCTAACATACTAGGCCTGGACTGGTTCAATGCGTTCGACTGTACGGTAAGTTTGAGGAATGACAAAATTGTGCAGTAGATCACGATTGACACGAGGGAGCAATTAGTATCCGAAGCCAGATCCCTATGCGAGGAGCACCAGCAAGTTTTCAGCCCAGAACTTTGTTGTAGTACACTGTTTGTGACAATCTCACACTGAAGTCATACAGTCAACTAAGGTGTTTCAAAGATCGCCCGGTACCTTTCGCTCAGAAAGAGGACGTACGTATGGAAATTGAGCGCTTAAGTCGATTGGCCATTCTTCAGCAGGTGGAGACGAGCTGATGGGCAGCACCCATAGTCGTGATTAGGCCAACGGCAGTCATTGGATTTGTGGCGATTATTAATCCTCAACTGGAGGTATTTCGGCATCCTATCCCTCGAATTCAGGAGCTGTTCCGCAAGCTGCAAGAAGGCTGTTATTTCACTAAGGTTGATTTGTCCGATGCTTACAACCAAATCCCGCTTGATGCAGAGTCAAAGAAATAATGTGTGATCAACATGGAATTCGGGCTCTTCGAGTATCGAGGAATGTTGTAGCGATAGATGAAACGATTGACGGCCGACTTGGACTTCTGTGCTACATACCTGGATGACCTACTCGTATCTGGCCGTAATAACAGGGAGCACTTGAATAACCTCAAAATACTCCTGGAGTGGTTAGAATGACACGGATTACGATGTCAACTGAAGAAATGCCAATTTGCGAAGCATGAAATTGCCATGTAATAGACCCTACGAGAATAAGGCCATTAGAATAGCGAGTCGCTGCTATACGCGACTTACCAAAGCCTAGAAACATGAAAGAACTAGAAGCCTTTATCGGTAAGCTAAATTATTATAATCAAAGCAAACTGCGATCGTCAAGTGAGCCCTTCGTGTGGACAGAAGACCAGTAAAAGGCTTTCGATCACGGAGAAAAATATCAACGTGCGCCAACTGGTGCAATTTCGCGATGGTTTCCCACACATGACCGAACAACCAATAGCCATCCCATCGAAGACACTAGATGAAGCACAAAAAAAGTACAGCCAGATAGAGAAAGAGGTTCTTTCAATCTTCTATGCGGTGAAAAAATATCACCAATAGCTCTTTGGGAAGCAAATCGAGCTGATCACCATTTTCAGCCCCAACAAAAAGCTACCTCACATAACAATTTAACGTCTACAGCAATGTGCATTGGAAGGGTTCCCCAGGGCTCTGGTGTCGGATAATGGCCCGCAATTTATGTCGAACGACTTCCAATAGTTTTATCGTAATAACTCCATACGACACATATCATCTGCTCTATTTAATCCAGGATCAAGCGGTTTGGCGGAGAGTATGGTGCGGACATTCAAGACTGCACTGCTCAAAATTTTAAAGGGTGGATAGCAAAGTGATGAAGCACTGGCAGTTTTCCTATCAACACCAAATGAGAGCGGGACATCTCCAGCAGAGAAGCTACACGGACGGCAGCACCGTACGTTACTCTTCGCGATGATGCACGGAACACCTAAACAGGAAAAGGATTCACAGTTCAAAGTCAGGTTTGCAATATCTCAACCAGTTTTCATTCAACAATACTTACAGAAGCCAAAGTGGATTTCAGCCGTAGTGAAGAAGACTTTAGTCGAGACGAGCTATGGTAGATGACAACGTCATCAGAACCAGATGCGATACCGATCACCAAAACAGGACCACACAGAGGACGGTCCGGCCCATTCCCTGATGACGTGACCAGAGCCTATTGGATCGATGACCCATTGCAAAAGGCCGTACTATCGGGGGCTATGCTGAAGCTGCGGCGATCAGAGCGACTTCACAATAAGAAGGTCAGAATTCGTCCTTAAGTCGAGTTCGGCTTTTAATTCACTTGCTCCCACACCACAACAGTTGTCCACTTCGCGAGTGTGTTCAAAGTCAACCCCATTAATTCGGTGATCGTTGGAAGATGTTTTCTTCGCATCAGAACCACTATGTCTACCTTAGCACCTTTCTGTTCCACAGAATGGAAGGGGTCACTCCTCCTTGTGGAGTTCCTTTTGCTACCGTTTTCCTGACTGGAAATTCTGATTCAATTCAAATTCGGAATTGACATTTCTGCTCTTTAGCATGCTCTCATTCCATTGCGCTATCATTGTTTCTAAATGGAGCTGGTCCAAGGCCGTCTTTATACATAGATAGGTGCACCTTCCATATCTAGGAAAACGCCCACGGTGCATATTCTTTTCCTCGGTAGCTAAGACCTCGCGTAGTGCCGTCTCTACTGATTTTCCTTTGAAGCCTTATACTCGTATGTTGATCTAGAATTCTCTTGAGGAGAGGTTTATGGGTCTGTAATCCTTAGCGGAGGAGTGCCTAGGTCTTGGAAATGGAAAACACTTCTACTTCTTTCCAATTGTTTAGGACGTAGCCCAGCTTTAGACAGCCGATAAAAATAATTTTACGCTAAGGTATGATGTATGGAAGAGCATGTTTTAACATGGCCGGGATCATCTCTTCTGTTCCCGCCATTTTGCAGGGGTTAAACGATTTGATCGTCCATGTTATTATATTCTCTGTGATCGGGCTAGAGATTATGGGGTCGTTAGGAGTTGATGCTGTGGCGCCACAGCCCGGGAAGTCAGCTTCCATAAAAAGCAATAGTGATTCAAGGCTGTTCTCTGTCCGGACTCCATTGGAGTGTTCCAGATATTCCTGGGCTATTGGATCTTTTAATAGGACTTTCCTTTACCTAGTGAATTCGTTGGTACTTTCTATCAGAGCTCAAGATAGTTTCTTGGCGATCCTTACGTTTCAGTTGAATTCAGACCTGTATTTGGTCCAATCCTACTCACTTCTAGAGTGTTTGGCTTCTATTTGAAGTTTTCTGACCTCTGTTCTGCGTCTTTAGTTCGCTTGTCCGCCAAGGGGGTTTGTAGGGCTTGCGATGACATGATATGGTTTACGGGAGAGCCAATGTAAAGCGATCGGGAAGGAACATCCTTGCGGGTGTTGATGGTTCTTTGTTTTCGCTTATCCCGAATTTATTTTGCATAGTCGGCTCGTTGTCTGAAGAGAATCCTCAGGTGATCCGAGAAGCATTCCGTAACAGATGCTGTCCAATTATTGACATACTCGTATGTTTCTATATGGCAAGTGGGGCTATTTCCGCTGTATTTCATTTCGTATTTTACCATGCATGACTTTTTCTCTAGGATCTGCACAGTCTGCACAGTCTGCCTGTCGCAAATAGCAAATTTTTTCCTTCATTGCTGTGGCTCTTTCTAGAGTTGAGTAGTATCCCCTCTTTTATAGCGGGATTTTGGTTTTGTATGGCGATTAATTTCACTATGTTTGAGTGTTGCAGAAGGAGAGACCCATACTTTTACGTGATGGTGAAGAGGAAGGTCGGTTTTGGGAATAATCATCAACGAGGCTGCCTTCCAGTGTACTCCAGCTGTGGAGATGGTCTCACTTAACCCCTTTTATTAGCCCGCTCTATTGAAAACGATTTCCTCCGCCAGCTGGTTTCAACGTTGTCCATCATGCCCGATGTGGTCGTCGAGTTTACCCGAGTCCTCTTGTTTAATTTTGCCATCAGGGTTTTGAAGGTCGACGATAACTACCTGCGGAGGGCTTTTTCCGTTTTGAACTGCCCACTCTGGTATTATCTCCTCATCTGACGATGTTGAATTTTCAGCTTAGCTGACTTGTCCTGTTCTTGAACCTTTTGAAGGGTCTGAGATGATCCCTTTTTGATCTGTGAGGTTCATCGTTGATTTTCCTGTGTCTTTTGATTCAGACGAATGTAGTGCTGAAGCACTAGGTGCTACCAAACATTCGTACGTCTTGTTATGTCTTCGGGTCGGTGCATGATGTCGTTCGTTAAGAGCGCTGGGTTCCTTTTTCGTCGTCTTGCTTAGAGACCTTTGGGAAGAGTTTATTTCTGGACGTCCGAGTCCGAGTGTAGCAGTCTTTTCTTCAGTCGGTTACCTAAGAGCAAGAGGTGTCCTCCTTGGTATCACCGAGTACCAAGTTGTCGATCTGCATAAGTTGCGCTAGTGACTCGCTTCCATTTGTTGACTTGGTGGAAGAGTCTGAGCTCCTGTCTGGTTCCAGGTTCTGTTGTGTTGTCAGATCGTAATTTTTATGTGCCTTACTTACTACTTAACGGGCTCCCGACCCGTGGAGAGTCTCTGCCTGAGACACTTCAGCCTTCCATCCTCTACGATCCTGTGAACGTAGGTTCGGGTCTTCCTTGTCATCTCGAACCTGAGGGCTGAGATTCGAAGATTCTCTTAGCTGGAGCATTGTTGCCCAGTTGCTCGATGTGGCCGAGCCAATGTAATCGACGTATTTTGGCTTTTTGGACTACATCTACATCTTGGTATAGCTCATAGAGTTCGCGGTTGTATCTTCTCCTCCATTCGCCCTCCTCGCACACAGGACCAAAAATCCGTCGAAGAATTTTTCTTTCGAAGGAGCCCAGAATTAGCTCTCCCTTCCTGCTTATCATCCAGCACTCGGCGCCATACTGTAGAACTGGCAGGATAAGGGTTTTGTAAAGCGTACATTTCGTCCTTCGAGTAAGGAGTTTTGAATCCAATTGCTTTGCCAAACCGAAGTAGCAGCGGTTTCCTGTGGTAATTCTTCGTCGGATCTCCACTAGGGTGTCATTCGTGGAGTTCATGTTTACTCTGAGGTAGATGAACTCCTTAACTACCTCGAAATTGTTGCTATCAATGACGTTTTGTCCTAGGCGGTGGACAGATGATTCTTTGTTTGTTGATAGCATGTACTTGGTCTTGTCCTCGTTTACTTCCAGGCCAACGAATTTCGCCTGTTCTTCAACCGCCGTGAAAGCCGCATATCCCAGGAGCTGGACGGACTTGTTAGAGATAGTGCCTTCCGTGTTGACACCTGCCCTGCGTACTATCTGCTCTAGGACGAGATTGAAGAAATCACATGATAGCGCATCACATTGCTGAAATCCGGTGTATGTTTGAAATAGTTCGGAGGAGCTGCTTCCAAACTGCACACGTTGCAGTGCGTGTTTTCCAGTGTCACGCGACACAACTGGATCATTTTTGCCGGAATTTCGAATCCGGCCATCGCCATATAAAGCTCCTGACGATTAATGCTATCATATGCGGCCTTGGAGTCGATGAAAAGGAGGTGAGTCTCCACTTGAAATTCGTTGGTCTTTTAAAGGATTTGTCTCAGTGTGAAAATTTGGTTTATAGTCGATCTGCCGGGCCGGAAGCCATACTGGTACGTGCCGATTAGTGTGTTGCAGAACGGTTTGAGGTGTTCACACAGTACGTTGGATAGGATCTTATATGCGACATTAAGTAGGGATTTGCCACGTTAGTTCTTGCAAGACATAGGATCGCCTTTTTTGTAGATGGAGCATATGGAGCTGATAGTCCAGTCGTGCGGCATGCTTTATTCCACTTATACTTGGATGATGATTTGGTGTATGCGCCCTTCCAGAACATCGCCACCGTATTTGAAGAGCTCGGCTGATAAACCATCAGAGCCTGCAGCCTTGTTGTTCTTAACCTTTTTTATAGCTAAGCCAACTTCTTCTATACTGGGTGGTGGAACTGGTTCTTCATTGACTGGATGTGGGTTCTCTACTTGCCCTATCACTCTCTCTACATGATGCCCATTTAGCAGCTGCTGGAAATGCTGCTTAAATATATCTACTATTCCCTGTGCTTTGGTGACTAGGTTTCCTTCCCGGTTTCGAAGAGCTTGTGTTCCGGTTTTGAAGACAGCAGCCAGTGGCTTTCTTATAAAACCTCCGGATGCTGTTTCGATCACGAGACTCGTCGATCTCCCTGAGCTGGGATGCTGCGTAGGACCTCTTTGTTCTACACAGGATCTTCTTCTCTACCCTCCTCCTGGCTCGATACTCTTCCCTTGCTGTCTTCTGTCTGCATCTTCTGTCACCTTTTTCCTTTAAACGCATTCATTATCATACCACGGGCTCTTTCCCTGGGGTGGCTGATACCCTAAGATGGTTTCGGCTACCTCCTTGATGATGTCGCGGTACTGGCACCACTGATGGTTGGCGTCTGTGGTAGGTGAGTGCACAGGCGCTCTCTGTAGTCTCTGGCTACTCCAGGTGTGCTAAGGTGTCCAACGTTGAATTTCTTTTCTGGTCGGTTCGCAGTTTCTTCTCGTTGGACAGTCGAGCTCTGAATTTAGCCGCAACAAGAAAGTGGTCTGAGTCAACATTTGCCCCTCGGAATGTGCGCATGTCGAGGATGTTGGATGCGTGCCTCGCATCAATTAGCACATGGTCGACTTGGTTGGCGGTTCGACCGCTTGGAGAGAGCCAGGTTGCTGTGTGGATCCTTAACCTTGGAAACCTAGTGCTACTTATCACCGTGTTACGAGCTGCTGCAAAATCGATTAGTCGGTAGCTGTTGCCTGTTGTCGTTTCGTGGATTCTGTGCTTACCAACTAACCCGCCAAAAATGTTTTCCTTTCCGACCTTTAGCATTGAAGTCCCCGAGCACAACTTTGACATCATACTCCGGACAGGCTCCGTAGGCTCCATCCAGGAGCTCATAGAACTCCTCCTTGATGGGTTCCTCAGCCTCGTCGGTAGGGGCGTGTGCACATATTAGGCTTATGTTTTGGGAGGTAGCTTTGATGCGGATCACAGACAGGCGATCACTTATCGGCTTGAAGTCAATGACTTTTGACCTGAGCCGATTTGACACGACGAATCCACACCCTAATACGTGCAAACTTTTATGGCAGCTGTAGTAAATATCGCAATTTTTTCTTTTCATCATACCTGATCCTATCCATCGTATGTCCTGGATGGTGGTAATATCTGCCTTATACCGCTCGAGGACAGACTCAAGTTTTTGAGTAGCACCTGGGGTGTACAGCGATCGCACATTCCAGTTACATACTCTCATATCGTAGTCCATTGACGTTCCGAGTCTATTTGCCATTTGAGGAGTTCCATTATCCGAGGCTTCTTTCCATGGTCGGAAAGTTACCTCGACGACACAACCCCCAACCCCGAAATCAGCTACCTAATCCGATGGTCAGAGGATAAGTAGCAGGGTTTAAACTATTGAGAACTTTAATCAGTCTTGACCCCTGGTCTTAGCTACCGTCTTACTACTGCACTTGACAACTGTGGTGGTGATTTCTGGCTGACCCACATGTAGATGGTTAGGAATAGGATTTCCTTTCCCTGAGCTTGTCAAGCTGTTCAAGAAAATTACCTTCACTTTGGATGGAAGTTATGGTTTTGTTAATGTGACCTCAGTTAACTTGCTTTTTCTATTAAATTTGCAGCATTTCTTATTCTTCCATTTGATTGGTTCCTAAATGAGGCCTTCGAGTGATTTCCGGTGATTCTTTCTAATGAATTAAACCCTCTTCGCAAAAAGTGCCAATGAAGCCGTTCGTGCCTGAAAATTTTCAAAGCATTATGCATCATCTCCACTTTATGTTGAAAGGGTTCTAGTGCATTTACCACCCGACTTGATTTTCCCTTTAATTTGTCAAAATCTAAGACATGGCTAGAGAGATCCATCATCTGGAACCCTTGTGAGCGGCAAGCTCCTTACGCCTTTCGCACCCAACCAAATCATCTAGTCTACTAGGTCAAAGTCGATACCATCTGGTTATTTAATGAACCATTTGAAAATCAAAGAAACTCTTCAGCTAACATAATTGCCATAACAATTCAAGCTCTCCGCAACCATCTGTCAACTATAGAACGCTCGTATCTATTCGCAGCCCTACCATGACCTGGAGTACATAACTCACTCAGCAAACTATCACCTTTCCAACATGGTTCTAATCAATTCAATTGTGTCCTCGTGCTTTGTTTTGTTTTCTCCTTCTTTTTTTGTTATGTAGAAAACAATTCTTCTGGTTTAGTGGTGTATTTTGTCCTTTTTCATAGGCCAAACGATACGTACTCGTCCGTAGACGGATACGAGCCCAAGCCGGTATTCATGTCCAATGGCATGGAACAAATTGTAAACATACATCCTTGATTTCAAGAGCCGCACACAATGAAGCACCGAACGGTCGAACGAGCAAATCGAAAGAAATGCTAAATCGAAACATCACCAGCATGTTCTCCAATCCAATACGTGTACAACCTAGAAACACTTAAAAAAAGGTCAACTCTTCGAAATCAGTTTTTTTTTTTTTTTTTTTTTTCTAATTTTATTTCTTATTAAATCCAAAGAATTATCCTTGATCCATTGAAATAATTAGAGTCCAATCGATTTAACGTTACTAATGGTGTACATATTAAAATGGGGCAAAAAAAAGGTTCACAATTCTGTATCATAAGACCATTCGAATTGTGCCCAATATCGTCAGAACGCTAAGGCAACAGAAGGAAAAAGTATCTACAGCGATGTTGTTCGTTGTTAAGGAGTGTAGTAAAATCTAGAAGACATTTTAGTATCCTTTTGTGAATATGATTTTAAGGGCCTATTTGCGTTATATTACAAAAATTTAAAAAACCTTGGAAGTTCTCAATTTTTCTTATTTTTTTTTTGTTGTCTTTCTTTTTGTGAACGGTAGAAATTGATATTCCATTGGCATTTAGAGTAACAAGAGAGTTTTTAAAAAAAAAGGACCAAAGGGATTACTTTCAGCAGTTCACCCTTAGGTGATTTGGTGTACTCATTGTTCTTAGATTTAATTCAATTGGCATCAAAAGGGTATTGCAGGGGATGTTCGTATTTATAAAAGTTCTACCTTCTCAATTCCATGGTACAATATTTTCAATCAGACCTTGAGGAAGGAATTTGATTTCATTACGCAATGTCTTAGCTCACCCCCTGGATTTTTTTTTCCAATCCTATCCAGGTTTTTTCTTCGGCATGGAGTTATTTCATGCCAAAAAAGTTTTCAGACGGCGACATGCTATAGAGATGAAGAGAGCTTTTCAAGCGAAGCTTTATTTGAGTTACTTTGACATATTCAGGATATAAATAAACTTTAAAGACTGAAGCAGAGATTTGAAAAAGAGAGTGCGATAGATGAGCTCTCGTTCAGGCCCTTAATAGGCCACGTGCAGCTGAACAATTAGCAGAGGCCCTTGACTGCAAAGGAGTGTGAACAACTGACATCTACTATAGGGCTTGTTATAGGAACAGAAACAGCGCTTATTCGAGACTCGTTTAGTCATTAACGACTTAACCGAAATCACCGAAAAATTTTTCAAACAAGCCGACGCGCTATCATGTGACCTTTTTGACATCATACTTGAAAGAATTGTGCAGGACTCACAAGCAAACACTGGAGACACAATCTTTCAAAATTCCGTGCAACTACTCGCGTGGCAGAACTCAGAGAGCTGTGTCAGCTAGTACATGCTGTCAACTAGAAAGGACACACAACATCGGCAGATCGGACAGAACGTTACAGTCGACAGCTTTAACTTTAAAATTGTAAGGGACTTTGCCGAGCTTGGCTGTGCCATCAATTCTGCCAACACACCTCAGTAGAAAAAAAAACGAAGAGTCAAACTTGCCAATCGCTGTTTATTTGGGCTACAAAGAATTGGGTAGTAAGGCCCTAAAGAGACTCTAAAGACCTTGATCATCCTATTCACATTTTATGGAGCTGAAGCGTGGACTATGTTGAAAGCGGATTTTCAGTCATTTCGAGAGAAAAATCCTTCGAAATATATGCGATGCCGTTTGCGTTACCCGACTTTGGAAGAGGAGATTTAAAGACGAACTATGCAAGCCACAGCGCCATGGACCTAGTCAGAAAATTGCGTATCAGTCACCTGATATTGCAAGGACATGTAGAGCGAAGGGACACCTATGCTCTGGCCCGCAGAATCTTCGAATTTAATACGGACGGACAACAGAGTAAAGGAAGACGTCACTTTAGGTGGAGCTTAAAGGCAGAAGAAGGCCTTAACCGATTTGGAGTTACCCAAGAATCGGGCTAACTGAAAAGGCTTGTTAATTGAGGCCCAGATTTACTCCGAACTGCAGCGCCACCTAAGTAAGTTAGTTAGCCAGAGTGAAGATATTTCAAAATGTTAGCGATTTTTTACAATTTTAGAAATGGATTTAAATTTGCAACAACGAACTTGTACGAGTATTCAATTTTGCGTTAAAACTGGATTTAATAGTGTGGGAACGTTGGAAATTTTGGAAAAGTGTTTCGGCAACGATTCTCTAAGGAAAACCGTCCTTTACCAGTGGCACAAGAGGTTCAAAAGTGGTCGTGAGTCAATCGAACATGATGAACGCAGTGGCAGACCATCAACATCGAAAACCGACAAAAATATTGATGAAATACGAGTAAAAGAAATGTTGGTCAATAAACGCAAATTAACCATCAGAGAGATAGCGGAGGACTTGAATATTGTATATGGATCCATTCAAAACATTTTCGTTGATGATTTGAGTTTCCGTCGTGTAGCAGCAAAGTTGGTGCCAAAAGACCTCAATTTCATGCAAAAAAGAGGTTGGCTGAATCCGATCCCACGTTCATCAAAAGGATCATTACTGGAGACGAGGCGTGGCTTTATAAGTACGACATGCAATCCAGACATCAGGCAAGTGAATGGCGTTCACCAAATGAGCCGAGACCAAAAACACCACGTCGTTTTCAGTCAAAAAAGAAGGCAATGCTCACGGTTTTCATGGATTACAACGGTGTAGTGCATCATGAATTTTTGCCAGAAGGCCAGACAGTAAACAAAGAGAATTATTTGGGCGTTATGAGACGTTTGCGCGAAGTAATTCGCCGAAAGACACCAGAATTGTGGGCAGAACGCTCGTAGATTTTGCACTATGATAACGCACCGTCACACAGTGCCATCATTATTCGTAATTTTTTGATGCAACAAATACCATCCAACAGCCATCAAAATCACCTGATTTGGCTACCTGTGACTTCTTTCTGTTCAATCGAGTTAGAAAAACACTATGAAGAACGCGTTTCAGCAGCCGAGAGGAAGTAATGGAAAAATCGCAGGAAGCACTGATGGACATACCGAAAACCGTATATAAAAAATGTTTCGAGGATTGGATCAAGCGCTGGCATTAGTGTGTTGCAGTCGATGGGTATTACTCTGAAGGGGAAAATATAGATTTAGATGAATAAATTTGTATTTCCAATTTTCTGAATACATTCCGGGATCAAGGTAGTATCTTAGTTTATGGCGGAGCCACTGTTAAAGTTGTCCATTTTGTTGCCAGAAGTTTCAAGCTAGTTATCGGTTAAGAAACGCGGTGATGGAACGATGAGGCAGAAACGGTGGTTAAGAACAATAGACAAAGTTTTCAATCGTGCACCAGCGAAATTGCGTCTCCAGTTAGGCTAGAAACATTGCAGAAACGAAGGGAAATAAGGCGGTAGCTAGATTACGTACGACAGCATTAAGGGTATTGTATTGGCAATGAGAAGAAGTATGGCAGGTTGTTGAGGTATCTGGAGCTGAGTCTATTTCATACCTCATTAAACTTAGGTCTGTGTAAACCCATTGTGATGTCCTGATTAGGGAATTGGAAGGGGATGGTAATTTAATTCCGGCTCCTAGTTCTGGTTTCCGCTTTCTGCTTTCCGTCTCGCGTTGGTTGTCGCTTTGTTCCTGAACGAATCTCAGCCATCTTGTTGCATCCGCGAATCTGAAAAGAGATATAAGTAAAGTAGCAGATAGTTGTGAGCGGTCAAAAAGTGGAGCGTAACCTTCCGTGGGCCTATGTCCCCACAGCCTTTGCAGAGGTCATCGTCGGTAAGGAGCAGCTTTATTGCGTGCGCTCCCAGAAGATTATGGCCTGTGGGCAATTCAACAAGCATAGATAGTTCAGCTCTGCTTTTCAAGGGAATCGTACTTGTTTTAGATTTGCTGAGTTCCGGACATACTCGTAGTTGTCTGGAGGTCTGGAAAGTTGAAAGGTTTCTCCACCTTTCATTTGCTTTTTTTTATATCGTTCGCTCCACTTGTATTCGCAGATTGCAGAATGAAGGTTTGACACTTTGTCAGTTCGCTTTCTAGGGAGGATCCTTTTTGTAGTCGCTCGTCTGCATACTCATTTCCAGTGGCCAGAGACCCAACCTAGCGTAACCTTATGCTGAGCATACTGAGATTTCAACTCTTCGCGGCAGTGCTTCACAAGCCTCGATGTGATTGTCAGACTGGCTGTCAATAAATGTAGTAATGTATTCGTTGGATATTGCCGTTATTGCCGCAAGTTTGGCTGCTTCTGCTATAGCCAATACCTCAGCCTGGAAATTCAATTAGTCGGAGAAGATTCCGACGCTGGTTCTCCGTCTTTGATATATCCGCGAAAATGGATGTCGAGTCTTGTACAATTTGATTCCTGTCCAATTCCTCTCTACTTGGGAAAATGCAGGCGACAAAGTTAAAGTGCTTTTCGCTGCAGTTTCTTCCAGATCTAGGGACAAGAGGTCAAAAATATTTTCCAGTCCCGCCGTTGGCGTCGTGCTCTCACTGAACATATACACGCTACAAATAGTGGATGAAATATACGGGTGAACAAGCTGATATTTTGAAAAGCAAATGAACAAGAAACTCGCAAAAGCTGCAATTGCCGAGGTACTAGTATGCTGAAGGTGAGCACGGATACCTGAAAACTGGGAAAGCAAGGTTTGCTACACATGGAAAGAGTAATTTATTCCCGCTCAGCGTCATTCATTAAGCTGTCACACACGAAAACAAATCGTTAGATTTTAGGGATAGAATTACATATCCTCCGATGCATGGGTGGCAATCGAAAATCTTGGCCATTTACTGCCAATCGTCTTGCGATTTTGTTCAATAAAATGCTGAGAACTGATCGTATACCTTAACAAGAGTTGTAGAGTTTTCTTTTTGCGTATGTTCTCTATAAAGGCAAAGGCGACACGAAAAATTGAAACAACCATCTATCGGCAAAATAAATGTAATGTCCCGTATTATGTATGAATATATACGAAACAGTTCTTGACAGTGGACAGAGCAATATCAAACAAGATGGCAATGTAGCATTGTGAAAGGCAGGTCGTCCTATAACATGATTCAAAGTTTACGGATAATGCACATTGTCTTCATCGACCAAGAAAAAGCGTGGAATAGAGTTCCCAGAGATTTTCTATGGACGATGTTAAGTTCTCAAAATGCTCGTTTACCTAAAAGGTATATGTATACGAATGATACGCGGTGATATGAACGATGACCTCAAAACTAACGATAAATGCACACGGGAATAACCGAAGAACTCGAAGTTAAAGTTGGAGTACACGAAAGCAGTGAACAAACTCCGTTGGTGTTTGTCATGCAAGACTGTCTATTGGGACAGCATCAACCAGTGGCTTGCCCGTCTCCTGATCAATAAACCGTGAACCAAATTAATCATATTGCAATGGACCCAGGGCGCTTGTGTAGTGTCATCGATGTCGAAGCGTTCCGAGCAAAAACCATCGACACGGACAATCAGCCCAAACAGCCCAAACAGTCCAAAGCAACCAAGCAATTACGAGGAAGATCAAAGTCGGAAGGCCAAAACACCAAGACAACACCAGCGCCTTTTCCGACCGAGTTTCCCTTAAACCCTTGAGGAGTCCGATACCATCGAAGGTAGAAGGCCAGTGGCATCAATGCCAAAAAGCAATCAGAGAGGCCGCCGGTGTTGTATGAGTATCAACCCGCTGCAACAAGAAGCTCCTGATTCCATTCCAAAGCTGCATTTGACAACATCTATAGAGACAAACTATACAGAGCCTTGTCTATTTTGACATCCCTGCTAGCATTGTGAGGGATCAAAACAGACTCTTTCAGTGTCAGAAAAGGACTTAAACAAAGCAATGCGTTGTCGAGTGACTTTTTCAACATCAATCTTGAAAGAATTGTGTGTAACCCAGAAGCCAACTACGGAGCCCCCATCTTTCAAAAGCCTGTTCAATTTGTTGCACTTTTTCCCGATTGTTGCAATTTTTTGTTAATTTTCATTAATTCGGTAGCCGGTCTGCCAGCAGGAATCAAACCTAAAAAAGAAAAAAAGCCAACGAAGCGATCGCGAACCACACAGGTGGTGATGGTAATGGCGGACTGCAACGCCAACAAAGGCAAAAAAAAAACCAAAAGGGGAAATTTACAACAGGCAGCAGGTTGAGTGCTGCTACTTTCGGCTGCTCAGCTGGGTGGGAAAAAATCTACGGAAGTAGCAAATCTTAAAATAAGAACACATAAATATGTCCGTAGGCGCCACGCAATCTTTTTAGCAAGGAATTGCGAAACCTTAAAACGAAAAAAAACACAACAAAAGCCGAAAGTCACGTTATGACGGCTACTTTATTGGTCGGACTTTTTCTTTTTTTTTGACAAAGGAATTGAGCGGTATAAAATGTTTACGGATCAAGACGAGTGGCAGTTAAAACTACCGTAGTAGAAAATGCTTAACAGTGGGCCGCTATCGTCCGTCTTCCCGAACGATTGAAAATAATTTTTTCTCTAGCGGGTCGCGTGTCCCGTTTGCCTTTCTTTTTACGGTGCAATAATTTTTTTTGTTTTTACTTTTCACGTTGGCGAAAGCCTACCGGGATCTCACTATAAACTCTCACCACACAATACTTAGCTTTGCATGGTATACGGCTTCCCAGTTCTCCCTGTTGTTCCCTGATCCTGTGCTCTTTTCCTTTGACCTTCCACTTCAATGTTTTTCTTTTGTTTTGCTGTTTAATTTCTCCTTTCTCTAAACTCTTTCTTTTGTCACTTTGACCTAGATCTCGTTGTTTTTTTGTAAATCTCTATACCACGTTATGGTCAGCTAAAAACTGGCTGCCCTGATTCGATTTATGTCTACTTACACCAGTGCTCACCCACCCACACATTCGTCCATTACATCTACTCGGTTAGCGCGCCCATTGTCTGGTACATGTGTACAGCGCTACCTAGCTGGAGTGTGTAACCATGGCTTGGAGCACCGTTAGACCGCTCTTTTGTACACTCAAGTGTGCCACTTTGACTACCCAGATCCTCGGGGAAATTTTCGAGTTCTGGGAATTTTCTTTTGAATGACTGAACATTTCCCCTGAATTGTCTTGGATCCAAATAATCCCTTCTTTCCCCGAATTTGATCCCTGAAGTAAGTCGTAGGGACAAAGAAGGTTCATTTTCTATTTATTTGCGATTACGAAAGGGGAACCAAGTCAGGATCTAGGGATCTTAGGTTAAACTTATAAAAAGTGACGAAGAGAGTTGCAGGCAGACCGCCTGGCTCTAGGCAACTTGTGCGGGTTGTAGATGTTTCATTTACACAGAGGGTTCCAGACCGTCCATCTAGCTCTAGGTTGTGTAGCCCAAATAATATGGCCGTCCGCCATATGTTCGGAGTGTTCCAGTCCGTCCGCCTGGCTCTGTCTTTCCCGGGTGGTTGTCATTTCCGAGGAGCGTAAAGGCAGAAGTCCGAGGTTATAAGAATCCACAGGTGCCTTTTACAAATACGCTCCTCCAAAGCGACAACGGACACAACAGACAAGGCAGGTCAAAAGGTAATGGGGTTAGGAGCTGAAAGGTTGGAGCGGAGCCTGAGCTCTACTTAAGGCTGGAGACTACCCATGAGGGGAGACAAAACAATATTTGGGACAATGGTCGGCTATTTCGTGTTGGACTCTTGCACAACGACCAAAACCTATAGCGCTTTCCTTGCGCTCTTGTAGTAGGCCGTCCGCCTGCTCTGCGGGGTTCTTCCTAAAGTTCTTTTGTTGTCCTTCCAAGATGCTGAGAAGGTGCACCGATGGCTGATGCTCCCATGGATGCCCATCACTCTCCCAGAATTTTGGACGTACAACTGTTAAAAGGGAAAGGTTTCAAGGAAAAAGTGTCCAGCTTGTTGTGGTAAATTTTACCGCAACAAATTGCTCGCCTATGCAGACGACATTATTATATAATGCGAAGCGAGCTGGCAATTTGCAGAAAAGCTTGGATCTCCTAACTTAGACAACTACGAAGGCTGGCTGAAAAGTTTCCGACCGCAACATAAAGATAGCGGCACTCGTCAATAAATCCTAATGAATGCTAGTTGTGCATCTTTTGAAAGCTGTTTACCGAAGTTTCAGTCATTTTGGATGCGCAGTTTTTAGTTGACAGTCGTTTGAGTGAGTCGATGTGAGTGTTTTTTGTGAGAATGGAAAAAATTGAGTATCGAGCTGTGGTTTTCGAAAGGCAATACGCCTACGCAAATCTAAAATGAGTTAGACTCTGTGTATGGGGACTGTGCACCATCATTTACCACAGCGAAATTTTGGGCAGCTGAATTTAAACGTGGCCGTAAGAGCTTGAGAAATGATGAACGTTCGGGACGTCCACAAACTGCAACCACTGACTATAACATTGCTAAATTCCACCAAATGGTGTTAGACGACCGCCGAATTAAAGTGAAAGAGATAGTAGAGGTTCATAACATGTCCAAAGAACGTGTTTGTTACATATTCAATCAAGATTTAGGCATGAGAAAGCTGTCCGCGCGTTGGGTGGCGCGTTTGCTTAGGTTAGACCAAAAACGTGTTCGAATGAACATTTCCAACGCTTTGTTAGGCGCAATAAATCCGAGTTTTGGCGCCGATTAATTACTGTAGATGAAACTTGGATACACCATTATACGCCCAAAACAAAAATTCAGTCAAAACAGTGGACTGCAAAAGGCAAGCGGGCTCCAAAAAAGCAAAAACTGTTTCTTTCGGCTGGGAAAGTGATGGCGACTGTTTTTTGGGATAGTGAAGGAGTTATCTTAAGCGATTATCTTCAAAAAGGAAAAACCATTACAGGAGCATACTACGCATCATTACTTGCCAAGTTGATGGCAGAAATTGCGGAAACACATTTGTTGCCACATTTGCAGAAAAATAAAATCCTGTTTCACGAAGACAAAGCGCCGCGCCGTCTCACACCTCAGCGGTTGCCTTGGCGAAAATCCATGAATTACGGTTTGAACTGCTTGACCATCCGCCTTATTCACCAGATCTAGCTCCATGCGACTTCTTTTTGTTCCCTCATCTAAAAACTGCGCTCGGAGGACAGAGATTTTTGTCAAATGAGGAGGCAATCTCCCTCGCGAACGATTATTTTGCAGAGAAAAACGCCAAGTACTATTTGGACGGATTAGAGAGATGGGAGCATCGCGTGGAGAAGTATGTAGAGTTGCAAGGAGACTATGTAGAAAAATAAAAAAAATTTTGAGAAAAAATGTCTTGTAACATATCATTGTTCGGTCGGAAACTTTTCAGCAAACCCTCGTAGGTCGTATCGAATTCATGAACTCGAGCTCTCCGGTGCGGAAGTTTTCGACTCCAATTAATTCAGAGGGACCACACAGTATAGGACGACCTCATCTTAGTTGCCGACTCATAAGTGGAAGGGGACCTGGACCATCGTGGCATGTACAACTGAAGGCTGTTGGATGAAGACCGCATTTATAGGAGAGGTTTATCTGTTGGAGGTTCATCAGGGAGTATGGTGCCATCTAAGTGAGTATGTTAGTAATACGAGTATGCCTGGCTTATGTGTTCTTGAATAGAACGATTGAGCCAACAAGTCAGTCCACATTTCACGCATAACTTGGAGAAGTTTAGAAAAATTGTTTATCAATTAAACTCGAAATAGCCCTGTCTGTTAAAGGAGTTGTGACAAACTGAATCCTAAAAATTGTAATTCTTTTCCTTTTTCAAAAACCTCTGCTGCTCTCTGGTATGTACTGGTTAGTGGTCTTGTCAAGTTCGATGTGCAATTATTCGGCCTGTCTATCACAGTCAGGGATTTAAGAAAATGAAAACTCTGCTCCTTCCAAATTATCTTGAATAAAATGGAAAACCTCACATAAAACATGCACCTAACACAGTGGGTGTGTGGTAAGGAGTTAGTTTTGCTGCAATACGACGCAGTCCAAAGGAAATAATACGAGTATAACAGTTAGCAAAAGAATAACAGAAGTCCTTTATTAATGTTAATTGCATTGCTCTTTGTTTAGCATTATTAACATGAGAATGAAAGAAGGAAGTGAGAGTGAGTATTGTTCACACTCTGTAATTTTATTGTTTCCCCCCCCCCCCTTCTTTTTCATCAGGAGTTCTTTTTAAAGTCCCGTTGTACTGAAGATCAGGGTTTCTCTCTAGAAGAGATATACATACTAGCATGCCAGCTATATGACAACACAAACATGTGTACCTACATACTCGTATTCGTATCTGAAAGCTTTTTTTTTTCTCACCACCAAACGTCAGGATACACTAAGGTCGTGCAGTAGTACTATCCTGGATACAACGAAAGGCAACCCCCTAGAGCAAACAGTCCTTGTATCCGTATGAATGCGCACACATTCGTCCTCATGTTCGTACATAATTTGATATGGACGAAGTAATTTTGGCCGGAAGAGTGTCATTTGCTATAAATTGTATTGTCTTATTATTATTCACAAACATCCACACAACTGCGTTCAAGTTATTGCTCACCCCTCAACCTGCCATAGTGTGAGGTTCATGAAGCAAGTGGAAGCCGCAAGAAATGTTTCCAAAGACAAAAGAATATTAAGTTGATGATGCCCTTCCGGCTGGGTCAGAAATTTGTCATAATTTAAATGCGGAAGTGGAATGGTTGGCTTATTTGAATTCTGTCGGTTGGTTGGAGGTTACTCGTTAAATGTGTCTTCCACTTGGATGTACACAATTTTAAAGAGTTTGCCAATGCAGTTGGTGTTGGCTACACAGACCAACATGACAGCTCAATTTCAAGGAGTCGACTATCGGAAACCTATTACGATTTCAGCAAATCCCTTGAGATCTTGACCAGGTGGTGGAAGTTTTGCTTGTGATTTATTGATTTGGTGTCAATGTGGTCTGCAGAGTTAGAAAGTGGAATTAACTTTTGGAAGGACACGATGTGTTTACTTTAAGAATTAGTTGATTCGGAAAGGGAACGTCTTAAGGTGAGAGTTCATACTTTATGAATTTAAAAAAAGAAATTGGGACATACCAATCACAGGAATGATATTATGTTTTTCTTTGTCTCTTAAAGACTAGATACGTGTCAGACAATATTTTAGATAGAACTTGCCTCTGATGACAGCATACAACCGGCTTCGAACACTTGCACGTACTCAAACAGAATTGATAGAACTTCTGTGCCTAAACTTTGTTCAGATACATCACTATATGGATGGAGAAATCTGGGCTGAATCAACGCAAAAATTAGGGGGAGATTCAACAGTAACCCCATTTGAAATATTTAGACACATTTGTAGGATGCCAAAGGATTGTTGAGCATCTTTCGTAGTTACCAAAATTGGGCTCATTTTGGCTAGCACAGCTCTGATATTTTATTCAGCCGTTCGGTCAGATTTGGGCCTACATGGCCGTTGATCGGGAAACTGCTGACTTTTACATAACTTGGATTGGGCCAGTAGTGCAGCAATCAAGTTCATACCTAAGTGTGTACCTTACCTCCCAGTGGTAATCTCCGGTAAAACTGCATGAGTAAACCCTTACTCAACGCACGTGAAATATTCGAACCCTTTGCAGGACACGTGCAGCCGAAAAATTGATTGCTATCACACAGACATCAGGAGGATGCTTGCTATAAAAAAAATAAACAGTTCTTATTCTGATATGGACTTCCTATATGCGGCAGACTTAGGCAAGAAGTCTTGAGCTTTCGACAGGTAATCGAGCGTCTTATAATAAACCACGTCAAGGCTAAATTCGCTAACATAAGCCTAATATGCGTCCATGCCCCTACGAAAGATAAGGACGAAGCCACCAAAGAATGTTTCTACGAGCTCCTCGACAAGACTTATGAGCAATGTCCGAAGTATGA
Source organism: Volucella zonaria (assembly GCA_963966105.1). Lineage (NCBI taxonomy): Eukaryota > Metazoa > Arthropoda > Insecta > Diptera > Syrphidae > Volucella > Volucella zonaria. The sequence goes on from OZ014530.1 coordinate 9,999,660, forward strand.
AGTCAAAATCGTACTAGGCACTTTTAAAGCCAGGATAGGAGTAGGACTGTTCGTAAACCCAGTCTACACGATACCACGTCTAAGCAAGTTTCCTCATTTCAATATACACAAGGGCACCAGGCGATTTCCGGATCATGGCACGCTAAATTTAATTGATCCCATTGCGATCGAGTATTCTGGACGTAACGTTGCAGCTAAGATACGAATGCAGATTTCCCAAGCGGCACCAAAGAAAAACTGCTGTGCGAAATAAAACATAGAAAAGCTGCAATTGGAAGTGGCCGTCTGAATCTTCACCGAACGCGTATTCACAAATCTCTCAACAAAGAGCAAAGAGGTGGGAAGAACATTTGGTTCTCCAGAATAAGAAAAAGACACGAAAAAAGCAAGCGATCGAAGATATTGAGAGTTTTAACTCCTGGAGCAAAAGCACGTGTCAAGGCAAGAAACCTGTGAAGATGTAGAAGGAGTATGAAAAAACTTCTTCCGCAGTCTGTATAACGTACACGGAGACCAACAGGAAGAATAGGCCATTCAACGATAGTTAAAGCTTCCGTCCACATCTTTGCCAAAATCCTCCATCTGGGCAGAATGGCGATAGAGAACCCTTACTGCTCCGACAAGGTTGGTAACATCTTAACCGAAACATCTGATATCAGAAGTGGTTTTAGACAAGGTAAAGCGCTGTCATGGGACTTCTTTAACATCATACTTGAAAGAATTGGCAGGACTCACAACTGAACACATCCAGATAATTGGGAGAACTCAGCGGGCTGCCACCGACGTATCCTCTTGTATACACTGTTGACAAGAAAGAACAGACAATACCGACAGATTGGATAGAACGCCACAGTTGACAGCTGTAAATTTGAGGTAGTAAGAGGCTTTGCCTACCTTGGCTCTGTAAGCTATTCTGCCAGCAACACATAGAAATAAAACGAAGAATCACTCTTGCCAATCACTGTTTCATTGGGCTTATAAAGCAATTGAGTAGTAACGCCCTATTCCGAACAACTAATGAGACTCTTTATAAGACCATGATCATCCCAGTTCTACCTTATGGTGCTGAAGCAAACACTCTATCGATAGCAGGTGAAGATATCCTCAGTACTTTCGAGAACAAAATCGTTCTAAAAATATTCGATCCTGTTTACGTTAACGGGCTTTGGAGGAGAGCGTTCAATGACGAATTATACGAGCTGTACAGCGGCATTGACATCGACCTAGTCAAAAAACTGTGCATCAGTCGCCTGAGATGACTAGGACATGTTGAACGAATGGACACCAATGCTACGGCCCTCAGGGTCTTTAAATCTAACTCGGATGGTCAACATAGCTGAGACAGATCTCAACTTAGGTGACGCGCTCAAGTAGAAGGGGACTTTAACTGACTTGGAGTGCGCAATTGGAGGCAGTTAGCTAAAGACCGAAGTATCCGGAGAGTCTTGTTAATTGAGACCCGTATTCACCCCGAACTGTAGCGCCACCTAAATAAGTAAGTTCGGTCAGAAACCTGGACTTTTATAAGTCTGCACGTTCATAAGGCGAAAGTTATTGTCAACTTTTTGTCCGTTGAGGTGATCAGTGCCGAGCTGACCATCGACAAGTGCACACGCACAAGTGCACTGTGTAATTCGCTCCTCGGTTGGAGTAAAAAAAACAAAAAAGTTCACTGTGCGGGCAAAATAGAAAAAACAACAACGCGCGAGTGCAGTGTAACCGAAACCCACAGTGCGGGCTTCACAACCTTCCTGCCCCTGGTCAAACTGTTGCTTGCACTCGGTCACTGCCGTTGCTGTATTACATTGTCATGCAGCGCGTGCAGTGACTGAGTGTATGTAACAAACGATGGATAGCGGGCTGTGGGTATGAATTTTGTTGATGTGCTGTTTCGTATTGTTGGAAGGGCATAACACCTACAACAATTTGATTCGTAAACCAACTCTGAATTTGTACTTCACATCTGCGCTTAGCAACTTCGGTGTTTGTGTTTTTTGTGTTTCGCTTTCGTTATAATGACTCGGGAATTCAGAGTGGATATTGCCAATATACGGGCTAAAAAGTAATTACTCTTCTGCGTACATCCACGTCTGCAAATACAGACCAGCTGTTTTGGCACTTAGAGAAACACAGGTAGATCCCCGCCCACACTTCTCAGATCACTCTGATCTGAACTAGTGCATCACCGTGGTCTCGCCATTTATGTGCGTAGTGATGTAGCTTACCAAATTCCACCACAATGTAGTCCCTGTTCCAGTCCGGAATTCAATTTCATGTGGTTAAAATTCCATCTCCGTAAACAGGTTATCCACTACTGCCTTATTTACAGAAGCCCCAAACTCGACAGCAACTCGACCTTCCACGAGTTTGATGCGCTGTCTGATTCCATTCAAAGAATTGTATCCCTGCATCCTCATACTGAAATCGTGATTACGGGCGATTTCAATATACACAATTCTGGTTGGCTTCGACATTCTGGACAGACAACACCCGAAGGATGGTATGTTGAGATCTTCGCTGCGGAAAATAACTTAACCCAGCTTGTAAATGAGCCCACACGCATACCAGACTTTGATAGTCATACCGCCAACACCCTGGACTTGTTTTTAACTTCTCACCCTGACAAGTACTGTGTTGATGTGCTCTCCCCTATGTACTCGTCGGACCACTGTGTCATATTAGCTAAATTCTCGTACACCCTTCACTCGGTTAGAGAAAAGGTTCCTAAAAGAACCATATGGCAATACGAGAAAGCCAGCTGGAGCGGTCTTAAAAGCTTATTTAGGAATTTTAACTGGTCGTTATATTTCCTCGATAACGACGTGGATGCCGCTACTGATATGATCACAGAAACTATTCTCTTTGGAATGAGATACTTTGTCCTCATCGGATGAAGAGTATCAAACCAAACGAAAAGGCATGGTACGACTCGAGCTGTAAAGAGGCTGTCAGGGTTAGAGAAATGCTATTTCGGTCCATCAAGACCAGCCCAACAGAGGAAAACCGAAAAAAGTTCAAACGAGCCAGGGATGACTGCAACGTCTTTCTTAAGCATGTAAAATTCCAATATGACCAAAAACCGAGGCAAAGAATACGACAATGTCCCAAAGGTAGTAAAAATGTTTGGTCGTTCGTCAAAAACATCAGAAATTCTGCCTCACCCTCCATCCCAACGCTCATTTACAATGACATTCCAGCTGTCAGCTCTTTGGACAAGGCCAATCTGCTTGCTCGCTGCACACTTTGCGGCCATCTCAACATTCCCAGTTTGTGCTTTGTCTCCGCCTACACTTGAGTGCGTCGAATCTTCAATGGGACAAATCCACTTTGGCACTCGTATAGTAGCAAGAGTTCGTAAAGAACTTAATATTCACAAATCCGCTGGTCCAGATCGTATATCTCCCCTCCTTCTGAAGAGGTGTTCTTCCTAGCTGGCAAAGCTTTTTCATCAATCCTACTCTTTAGGACTCTTTCCGAGCAGATGGAAAACAGCATTTGCCTAGCCCGTCCCTAAAAAATGCGAATCTTCCTCTCTCTCCTCCTACCGACCCATTGAACTCACGTCCCTTCTTTGCAATGTCATGGAAACGCTGATATACCGTCAGCTCATGAAATATCTCGATACACGAAAAATTCTTAATGACCGGCAGTACGGTTTTAGTAGCAACAGGTCCACTGCCGATTTGATGGCATGTCTCACAGAAAAGTGGACCAAAAGCGTACATCAATTTGGCGAAAGCAAGATAGTTGCACTTGATATTTCTAAGGCATTTGACTGAGTTTGGCATCACGCTCTTTTGCCGAAAATGCGTTCTTTTGGGATCGATGACTCACTTCTTCAATGGATCAGAAATTACCTTTCGGAACGTTCAATTCGCAAGATAAATGCTGGTGTGCCCCAGGGCGTCGTTCTGTCTGCGACACTCTTTTTAATCTTCATCTCTTGTCTGCTACTTCTAATCCAATATATTCCTTTGCTGACGACAGTACTGTCTGCTTTTCATATTCATTCCCGGACTCACGTCCCTGCTCTTGGGCTGTGGAACGGGAACGGCAGCGTATGTTAAACTTAATAAATTCCGATATCAACAGCATAACCAATTGGGGAGCTATCAACAGAATGGAATTTAATGCTTCCAAAACTCAATGCTGTCTGCTGTCATTAAAGCGAAATTCAAATACCCAACCATTATCAATTAATCGCACTTGCATCGTCGAAACCGATATACTTTCCATTCTCGGTATGTATGTCAGTGACAACTTACGTTGGAATGACCACATACTCGATGTCGTCAAAAATGCCGCGAAATGTCTAGGTTTCCTCAAGCGGTTTAAGAAATATTTTACCCCCTCTGATCTGGCCACAATATATTAGGCATTCATCCGCCCAAAACTGGAGTACAAGCCCACATCTGGTCAGGTGCTCCTAAAACACCTGCTAGATAGGATTCAAAACCGTGCGATAAAACTGATTGGTGATACTAATATCAGTCAATCAATTGACACCCTCGAGCACCGACGAAATGCCTCGTGTCTCACTTTGTTTTATCGCTATTTCCACCACCTGTGTTCCATTATAATCGCCAGTAGCATTCCGCCCATTCAAACTTTCAACCGTAACATCCGTCTCGCTATGAATGCTCATCAGTATACCCTCAAGCCGACTTTCGGACGTACTCTAAAATATCGTGATTCGTTCCTTAGACGTACAACTCGCTGATGGAATGCCCTGCCTGATTCTTTATTCCCTAGTCATTATAACCTTCAAACATTTAAAACCAACGTCCAGCGGTACCTCTCTTTCCATCCTCCCTGATTTTCCTTTGCACACAGCGCAAACATTTTAAGGGTACTAAAAAAAAATAATCCCTTGAGTGCTCGCAAATTATAAAAAAAATAAAAAAAAATGTAAGGCTGTGTTTTGATCTGAGACTTCAGAGAAAATTATTACGAAGCATTGTTGTAAGGAAGCACAATTCCAGAGAATCTACGACCATAGGATGTACGAGCACTGCCGAGGGGTTCATCGTGTTTGCAAAACCAAGCTCGGGTTGGGCGCCTATCTAAAATGACCGCAGATTGCCATGATCAGGCAGACAATTGAAGCAGTGGGGCAGATCACTTTAACGATAAATGGATGGCGAACCATAACGTGAACTGAACTTAAACTGAATGACATCGGTACTGGTACTGAATGACAGTTAAATTTGCTTTGATGAAATATTTGTTTATTCTGCGCTTCATTAAATTTGAAATGCTCTATCTACTGCGTGGAAAATAATCACAAAAGGCTCATACTCGTACAAGTTTACACATTTCGAAACAAGTCCATCACAGGCGGCCTTCTGTGGAGCGCTCACTTGTTTTCTTGTTTTAAAGTCGGCAATCATATCATGTCTGTAGCTATTCAAACGTCTTCATCGACTACTTTCAACTTCAAAGAATTTTCATTGAAGTCTTACGCATGTAATTGTCTATCCTCATGTATGTACGTCAAGTCAAAGATACGGCTACAAAAGATTCCAAAATATTCTTAGAATCGTTTTCGTATGTGGATACAGGCATGGGTGGATTTATCCCATCTTTTTCGTCTCTTTAAAGCAGAAATTATTTAGCCAATTGTGTATATGAAAAAGGAAAAAAGAAAATCTGAAAGGACTAAAGCAGAAAATTTTTTGAAAACCACAAAACAAATCCGCACTTTCAAAAGTCTTTTTTTTTTTCTATTTTTTGAAAATCAATTCGCCGCTTGTCACATTGCTATAGAGGCGGAAAATGAAATCACTTAAAAAATTTTCCAAAATTCAATTTATTCGACCAAATGGTGGAAAATTTCCCAGGAAAATCCATGCCGGAGCAAGTTCTGTTCGGTAAATTAAATCCAATCAAGTATTTTTGAAGAAAATTGATTGAGAGGTCTTGAAAATGAAATTGAAGGCAAGCCACAACTACTGGGTTTTATTGGCCTGTCGAAGTTTGAACATCATTCGGTCACAATCCAGCTGTAGATATGGATGGAAAGTTGTGAGTCCTTACTTAGCAAATTGGATTGTGTGCATTTTTAATTTGCTTAAATTCATTAGTAGAGTTGAGAATGGGATATCTCGTACAAGTGCCAAGTAATATCGAATGTCGGATAAGTGGAATTTTCTTTCGGAATTTCTAAGGATTTGAAGGTTTTTTTTTTTTTTTTTTGTTTTTAGAAAACTAATAGCTTTGGTATGCATATTCGCATATAGAAACTATTTAGAAAGGAGAGAGAGCAGAATATCGATCACGTTGAATGCAAGGAATCCTTTTAGGAGCTGTAGAACAGTGATGATGAATATTATTGAGCTTGAGTCGAAAATCTTTGTTCACTACTAGCTAGTAGCAGCGACTTCGTTCGCGTCGGTTTAGTGAATAATTTATAGAAGGTCTCTGACAGTTGACCAACGAGAAGGCGCATATAGCATAGGCTTTTAATGAATAAAAATACTAGTGTGTGCCTGTGGCGTAAACGGTAGTGTATTGGTTGTATTGATTTTGACGGTCCGCCCGGTCGTGTTCAATACCGACCGGGGTCCGAAAAACCACCAATTTTGCAGGCAACTAAAAAAGTGTTTAATTTTAGTTTTAAGAGAATTTACCTCCTTTTTAGAGTTAAATAAAAAAATAATTTCATATTCTTTAAAGGTAAATCCAAGTTAAATGTTTAAATAATTTCTATTGGATTTACATTAGTATTTTTAATGCATCAGTTCCAGTTTTTGCATTACTAACACCAAGGTTACATTGTTCTATGAACAAAGACGCTGGGAGTGAAGTGAGTTCACTCCTCTGCTTGCCGCAGGGAATCAAAACTAACACAACGGTATGGAGTTAACTCTCTCTGTGTACTATAATACTTGTTTGGTTCTCGGGACAGTTCCTGACTCGCGACATAAAGCTGGCCGTGGGCGAAGCAAGGCATTCGGAATATAGCCTCAATCCCACTTTCGGACGTACTCTATTATATCGTGATTCGTTCCTAAGCCGTACAACGCGCTTATGGAATGCCCTGCCCAGCTCTTCATTTCCTAGCCATTATAACTTTCAAACATTTGAAACCAACGTTCACCGGTACCTCTCCTTCTATCCTCCCTGATTTTCCTTCGCCCCCGCTGTGTGCAAGCATTTTTATAATTTGCGGAGATCTACGCCGACCGTCTTTAACGTATGACCCTGCAACATGTTGGCCGACATGGGGAAGTAGATGGCGCGGATAATTGGAGTTTGAACTGGAAAGGGAAGTCAGAAGTGGAATTCGCAGGGTGAAAAAAATCTCTTTTCGGCCATATCCGATTAACATTGTGGCTCCTATGACGTTGCTTAGTAGTTTTTGATGCGGAGTCTGGTCCCATTGTTTAATTTCGGGGGATCCGACTTGCATTATGAGCATTATAGATGCCACAACAACTCATGGGACGTCAAAGAAAAACCTAATGGGGACGATCAGAACGAGCAAAGGCACTGTTGACATAAGCTCGTCGCCGGGGTGGGTAAAGACACATGGAGCCAGAGGTGTCAAATAGCGTTCCGTAAGTTGCGCGGCTCCGGGCTTATGAAATCGCCCTATATGGAGCAAGTGGTCTTCATCCTGTTCCCGGATCATCCTGGGCAGAGAAGAAGGGAGATCATACCGGATGGGGTCCTCCCTTTCACACCCGAAGAACTGAGGAACGGAGGAGGATAAAATTATCTCCCAAGCCCTGATGGGATGCTGAGCCAAGCCCTTGAGATCACGGCTACAGAAAACCATGTGCTCTTAGATATATTCAATGGGTGTTTACGTGCCCTTGGAAACTCCTTCGTCTCATTTTTTTTACAAGGGTAAACCACCCACCTAACTTCATTGTCATTCCGACCGCTGTGTATACTAGATAACTCCGGGAAAATTTTTGAGGAAATCCTCCGAACATGGATAAGAGAGTGCTGCAAACTCTTCGACAATCAGCATAGATTTCCGAAGGGCCATGCGATGTGTAGAGCAGATGATAAGGTTCTAATGAGCGCGAAGCAGGTTTGCCACGACAAGAAGTTCCATCATCCTAGTCACGCTTGCCGTCAAGAACGCATTTAACTCGGCAAGATGAACCGACATCCGAGAAGCGTTGAGGCGGCTTTAGAAAGATACTTGATAGCTATCTTCAGGATCGTGTACACTGGTACGATACGACTGAGAAACGTAAGGAGAAACGGGTGATGTCTTGGCACTTGGCCCCAATCTTTGGAACTTGATGATGAGGCTGACCAGTTTTACGGACGATATCGCACTGGTCGTGACGGCGAAATTCCGTCACGAGATCCGTCACGAGATCCGTCACGACCTGGTGGTAGGAAGAGTGGCGGACTGACGGTGGCGTTAGTCAGTTGCCTCTCCAGGCACCGATGGTTCGGAGGAAACTTCCGTGTGAACGTCGCGGGTATGGTGATCTGCCTGAGCCCGGTAGTACCTCGGAATATGAATCAACTCACGACAGTTGCACTGTGTAGGCTGCACGCAAACGGCCAAAAGACGATTACTCGCGTCGGCTACCAACTCTATATTGCTGTATGGCGCAGACGTATACGCGGATGCACTGTGGCGTCGAGATCACAGAAAGAATTTTACCTCGGTACAACACGTTTGGTCGCACTGGATCGCATGCGCTTCCGATAGACCTCCTGCTGTTTGCAAGAATCATGCCCGTCGTGTTGCTGTATTAGCAGGACAGAGAGAAATTTATGTTCCATTAACCCGAACAATAAGGCAACAGGCGGGATAGCCGCCATACTGAAGATCCATTTCTGAAAATTTATTACGAATCTGAACCTCGAATATTTACCGCTGCGATTATTGTAGCCTACTCTATGAATATGGCACTTGGAAAATAACCAACAGTCACCTTTAGCCGTAAGGTGCAATTCTCAAATCGATTATGACAATTTATTAATATTTTCTTTTTCAGCCCGGATAAGGGAACCATGCATTCAGGTCAAATCGTCAGGAGTCAGGGACAAAATTAGCGTTATTAACATGACAACTCCTGGGGACTAGTCTGTGGGTATGCAGGTCCATAAGACCTACTCTGCAGTTGAAAGATTAAAATCATACAGAAAGGAACATCGAAGAGGAGGATGTTGGTGCTACAATTCACAGCTTCGTATCCGCTCTACCGATCTTCAAGTAAAGTCACAAATCTGACAGCATTGTGTTTTAGAAGCATTAAATTCCATATCGGAATTTAGTGAGCTTAACATGGAATGGGGTAGCAGTCCTACAGCCGAAAAGCAGGGACTTGAGTCAGGATATGCAGCATAGATTAGAGGTAGCAGGCAAGAGACGTTGGAAATTAAAAAGAGTGTCTGAAACAGAACCGAGCCCTGTGGCACACCAGGATTTATTTCGAGGACCGATTACCGAAAGGAAATTTCCAATCCGTTGAAGAAGGGATTCACACATTTTCGACAAAAAAGCCTGATTCCCAAGTCTTGCTTTCACCAGATTGGTGTAGACTTTGGTTCCACGTTTCGGTGAGGCATCCCATCCCATTACTAAACCTGTACTGCACAGTCGTTGAGAAGTTTTCGTGTTTCCAGTTATTTCACGACCTGACAGAATATCAGCGATTCAGTGGCCTTGGAATAAAGGGACGTAAGTGCTATGGTTCTATAAGAGAAGAAAGAAAAGAATTCGGCTTGTCAAGGATGGCCTGGAAAACAGTCCTAAAGAGTAGGATCAATGAAAACGCTTGCCAGCGTGGAAGATATAGCATCTGGACCAGTAGAGATGTGTACATAAAAATCTATGATTATTCTTGCCACTAGACGAGTGCGAAAGTGGATTCTTCCTATTGAAGACTCGACGCGCTCAAATGTAGGTGGAGATATGACACAATCTGAAGTGTTGGGCTAGCTGCAAAGTGTGCGCTAAGAAAATTTGCTTTTTCTGAAGAGCTAATAGCTTTGGGATGGAAGACAAGTCAGAATTTATCATATTTTTGACGCAAAGCAAAATGTTTTTACTACCTTTAAGACATTGTACGATTGTATTTGGTGCCTCAGTCTGAAGTTGGAATAATTTTGATTTGCTTTGGAAGAATTTTACTGCCCTTTTGGCGTGTCAGATGTCCAGTATAATCTCCCAGTAGGTTGGACATTGAATTCATTGCTAAATTCGGGACCATTAAATGAATCACCTCAACCTTTTCTATTTTTGGTGAGGGCTAATACAACTAGGACTTAAAAAGTAATCAAAATTAAGGTTCAGCAACTTAGGGAATAAATCTAGGACATATCACTAGCGCTTAAAGGATTAGTGTATAAGAAAATGGAGCTGTAAAAAGACATGCAATCGACGGAGCCTGAGAGGAGTCGGTAAAAGAAAAGAATGTCTGCAGCGTCCCTTCGTTCCTCAAGGGTATTCAGGTTAAAGAGTTTGACACGGTTCCGATAGGGAGGTAAGGACACCACGCTTGGTTAGCGTACTCGAGAAAGGGACGAACGTGAGTGATAGTATAGTGATCTGGTCACGTACGGGTTGCAGAAATCTTTGGATCATCTTTTAACGAAGCCAAGTGATGAGTTTGCTTTAGTAATTATCCCATAAATATGCGAGCGGAAATTAATCCCCCTGTCGCATAACATGCTAAAGTCGTGGATGGTCTGAACAAGAAATATAGGTTGACCGTGGAGAATGTAAATTCGGGGAGTAGACTTGTTGCACTTGCGTGAGAACGTAATCGATTGACATTTGGTGACATTGAGTTCTAAGCAGTTCTTGATGCACCAGGTGGAAAAACTATTTAGATCTATTTGAAGGAGGCTGGAGTCGTGTTGTGAGGAAATGGGTTTAAAAAATTTGGTATCGTCAGCATAGAGAGAAAGTGCTGAGTGTTGAATGACCCTTTCAAGATCGTTAATTGTTAGGTTGAAGAGAAGTGGACCTAGGTGACTACCTTGAGGAACACCTGAAGGGGTCAAGAAAGAGCCCGATTGGACCAACCTGAGACGAACATTATAAAGGCGATTATCCACGTAAAACGACATCCATTTTAGCAGAATGGGTTCAAAGCCCAGGACGGACATTTTGAACAGGATTAGTTTATGAGATATCTTGTCACAAGCCTTACTGAAATCAGTTGTTATAACGTCAACTTCTTTACCACTTTCCAAGGCTGAGAGAGCAGAGGACACGAGTTCGACGAGGTTAGTGGTAGTTGATGTACCTTTCAGAAATCCGTGTTGATTAGAGGAAATTCGAGATTTGCACTGGAAGCTAAAGGCTTCGTACAAAATGCGTTCGAGGAGTTTGGGTATGTGTGGCAGTTTAGCTATGGGGCGGTAATGAGTGACTACGCTTTTTAATCCCTTTTTGTGCATCGGTGTTATGAAAGAAAACTTCCATATCTGTGGAAATTCACCTTGAGAGAGCGATAACTGGAATAGATTTGAAAGGCGGTGGGAAAGTGTGGAGGGCCGGGCAGGATTCAACTTTAAGTTGTTGTAATTTATTTTCTATTGTATGATCAAAACTTTGTGAAATAGAGGGGCCAATGGGGAAGTTAGCAGGTATTTGAAATAAAAGGGATTCGGTAGGAAGGAATTTTCGGCAAAAGATTGCTGCAAAAAAGTAGCAAAAAAGTTGGCTATGGTATGCGGATCGCTGAATGAAATGTTTTCGTATGAGAGGGATGGAAGAAAATCGTAGTTAACGAATTGGTAGAAGCACTATCAAGGCATCGCTGGTAGAATAAAGCTGGCCGAATTGATGGCATGAGCCGAGGTAGTTGGAATAGTCAGCAAAAAATTGGATCGAAGGAAGGAATTGGATCGAAATAATTTGTTTCTCTTGTTACGTAAAGAGCGAAGTCTACGATTATACCATAAGGGGCTCATAGAAGTGGTTTTATTGCGCGAAAAGGGGACATAGAGAAATATGGAATTGAATAATTCTCTGTAGAAAATAGAAAGAGCACCATTAAGGGACATATTGGAGAAATTAATTTTGTGGAAAATCGTTTTATGAAAGTCGTAAGAAGAGGCAATGAGGTCTAATTGCTTACCCATATAGTTGGAGACCCCACAAACTTGACATAAGCTAGAGTCTGTAAGCTTATCCAAGAAGAGGCATTCTTTACTCGAGTTAGGTTTGCGATACAAAAAAAGATTAGTCATCTGATTGAGTCCAGTGCAGTTGAGGTAGATTGAAATCGCCGAATACGATGGTATCATCGAGAGCATCAGATAAGATAGCGAGTTGGTAGCATTCGATAGATTGCGACGGTGGAATGTAAAAACGCATAACGTACAGGAACCTGCCGTGGAGTCTTATCTTTATTGCAACGTAGTCAAGCTAAGAAGGAGCAGAAACAGCGATTGGAGAAGGGTTTAGGTCAATGTGGACGGCCAATAGAACACCTCGATGTTAGGGACGAAAAAATGTGTCGCTGTTAACTCTGCTCCATTGAAGGTGTGAGATCCTTTTTGAGTGCACATACATAGTTACCGAAAGCAGCAAGGTCGTCTGAGACTTTTTGGGGATTGATATTGAAAATCTCGTAGAACTTGATATATAAGTTCCTCAGACTTGTAAAGTCAGTAGGAAGACCTTCCTGCTGTATGGAGACCATGACGCTTATTTTAGTTCTTCCCCCATAACAAACTGAGTCTGATTTGTCATGCAGATACGCTAGAAGGAGGAGTATATTCTCGTACGTCTTTTTTTCTCTAAACCTAGAAAGTGTATAACTACATTCTGTTGTGTCAAAAGTTTGCCGAGTTATTTTAACCGCGGGAGGCAGAAGGCGGTCAAAAATGGGGCAAGTGGACGAAGATGTTGAGGGCGAAGCAGCGGTAATTGATGGGGCATTAGACACAATTTCAGATGACGGATTTATAATATGGGAACTTATAAACTTGGTATATTTAGCTCCGGTTTTTAGATCGAAATTTGTCAAATAATTGCTAGTGGCGGCCTGTGCAGAGCGGTTAGGTATCTCAAAAGAGACAGTGTGGGAGGTTGGGGTTAATTTGAAAGAAACGCGTTAACGCGGGGGCTTGAGTGGAATGGTGGCAGCTGGTGCAATATTATTGGAGGACTGATGAAGTTATTTCGGGCTGTTCGTCGGAGGGACAAAATTAGTGAGTATGTTAGTTTTAAATCTCCAAATTCCAGCCAAATCATCGGCTTTTCCTTTTCACCGATTTGGAGTTAAACAGGTTTGAGCTGAATGATAGTCCGACAAAAAGAATGGGGCTTCTTTCATTCCTGTTTCAAGAATGGTACTGGCTCATTCTTTGGTAGCAGGCAACTCATAATATGAAAGACGCTGGGACTTTTACTCATTTGTCTTGCAACATTCATTTCTGGGCCCTAGAAACCACTTGTTATCTTTGAGTTTTGGAGATGCCATGCTGGTGGATTCGAGATAACTGCTCGTGTGTTACGTTCAATATTCGCAGTGCTAATCGGCAGCTAAACAGCTTTAAATTTAACAAAAAAAAGACCACTCCAACCTCACTAAAACTAGTAATGCAAAAATTACGCCAAAAATAGGACGTCAGTGAATAAGGTCTATCACTCCATTTACCACTTACGTACTGAGCAATTTTTTTCAAAATAAATTTGTAAATAAATAAAATTCTGGAAAATAATTAAAAAGGGCGCAATTGGTTTTAACACGAAATACCAATTATTTCTGCTGACAAAGTGATTCTCCGGAACCGGACTGTGATGGATTGGTTGTCTATACTCATCTGCCAATTCGGAGTAGGACCAATTACTTTTTATTTTTTTTTGTTCATTTAACTTGACATGCCACACCAATAGATTGTTCGGTTAAATGGTAAGCCCATGTCGGAAACATTTGTATTTTTGGGTGTTTAGAATGTGCTAGCAAACAAATCACATTGTTCGAATTCAAATATTCAATGCAATTAGCCAGAGGCATGCAGTAAAATTTGGAAAATCCCCATACCCCATGACAGTTTGGGCATTACGTAAGGATTTACGACTCCCATACACAATCACACACCGGAGCTGAGCATGGAAACAACTTTATTTACCTTTGCAAATTGATATTTGTATTCCGACACTAATGGAATATGTCAATTCCATATGGAAGGACAACCGACGGGCATATCTTATTGACTATTTTATTGGTTTCTGGTATATGTTATTGCCTCATATATTTATTCATCTGCAGCTGAAGTAGGAAATATTTCGAATATGCTAGGCAAGTGTAAGGACCTAAGAAACAAAGTGTATATTTCAATTTGGTGATGTCATCTGGAGCACCACTTGTACGTGTACCTACGAGTATGTGTTGCAATTGAAAAATTAAACTTTGATGGTCTTCACAAATTCCTATCTATTCTTGTAGGTACATTGACTGACTATTCTCGTTGGTGAAATATTTCAGGTGTTTGGAATTCAAAGGTAAGTATCATTCTGAATGTACTTTGCACTCTCCAGAGCCTTCTGTCGAATTATTGAGACCTTTTATAGAATTGAACGGACTTGTGACATGTTTATTAGGCAGGTCACCCAAATCAATGAAGTTACAACTCGACAGGTCTTTGTTTCAATTGTTCATTTTGTGAGTACTGAATGTGTAATGTCTCCGTCGCCAAGGGGGATATACTCGTAAAATGGAAACTTTTCTATGGAACTCTATCAGATGAAATCTGCAAGATCTTTTACACGAAGCAAGTTATTCTGTCTTCTGCCCTGAATTACTGTATCTATGCGTCCACCATAATTACTCAGGAATATGCAATTTTGCCAATGGTGAGTGCCATCTTTCATCACACGGGAGTGGGGTATGAAAGAACGACTTCGGGGAAGACTTTTATGAAATCATGATATAAAAACACATGTGGCTCAAGCACGATTCTGGGACCTATATGTATAACGAACGTTCGGAAGACCGAGACCTTGAAATTCTTTTCCAATTTCACACTCAGCATCTAAACTTGGGCGATTTTCTAGCCAAAAATTACTTCCTGCTGCCATAAACTATGATACAAATGGAAAATGGCATAGATTCGTTGATGCGTGAACTCATACTGCATACATACTCACTATTGTACTTAATCAAGAAACAACGGCTCTACGTTCATGGTCCACGACAAGCCATCGCCTCTAGTCGAAGCTCAGCACACCGTGTCGCAGGTGTGCTTCTCGTCAAGCACTAGTTCCTGCTTTTGGGATGTGATATCAACACAAGACACTCATTTTGGGGGGATCACTGAAATCAATGGGACTTTATTTGATTTCCTTTTGACTTCTAATCTTGATTTGTGAAATGTGGGCTACACCACAACCTTCGTGTTTCCACATTTTGCAGTTGGGAGGAAGTAGTCGACAATACACGAATAAACCCGAATGTAAGGTAGATAGCAGGGAAGCGTCTAATCTTAAATCCTTTGCAGACCATAGATGGTTGAAACGTCTGTTCCTTTTAGAAACCGCAAGCGAACTGAGTGGAAGAAATCAGTCAGATCTTAAACCCCAAACTTAGGAGCATCCCCCGTCCTAGTATAGAATAAGTGGAAGCACTGTAATCAAAAGTGATAACCTTCAAGACCTCGTGTCCAGTCAAATTTAGCAAGAAAATTCTCCCACCGTGGTGGAATAAAGATCCCTACGATCTAAGAAAGCTGACTAGGGACGTCTTCAATATCTGCTACAAACACAAAAGCCTTACAAGGACTGCCTTAAGATATACAAAAAAGTCATAAGCAAGCCAAAGTTATAGGCTTGGGCAGAGTGCTGGCACTCCATTGAAATTCTCAACCATTCAGCTTGACTTAGCAAAATCCTGTCCAAAGAACATTCTCATCTGGCATTTATCAAACGACTTTATGGAACGTGGACAGATTCCACTGAAGAATCACTGGAACTCCTAATGAACACCCAATTCCCGAGACCCAAAGATAGGAGCACTGGTTACAGCCAGCGCAGGTCACGCAATCCGCACCCTTGAATGAAATCAACTCATTAATAGCTGAGGAAAATATTTCCTGATCAACAGTTTCTCCTCCTATAAATCAGCAGACCTTACGGAGTTTTACCGATTATGCTGATTAGCGGCCACTTATCGCAGTTCTAGTCGTTCAAAGCCCCAAAATGAATATCCTAAAGGTCAGTCCACGGAGGCAGGCCTGCATGAGGTTGTAAAGACGACTTAGAAATCGTTCCAACGTAAACAGTATACGTTTGCCACCTTCCTAGATATGAATCTGTTCGAAAATCTCTCAACAAGTTTGCCGCAGAAGATTTCGTCAACAACTGGATCATCTCCATGTTTAAGACCAGAAACCTTTAGTCACAATTGCTATCCAAATTTGTACTCCGCAACAGGAAACAATGTCGCCTCTTCTATGGCTCCTGGCCGTCATCAACATCTTGATGTAGTTCGACAACATTGGAATCAAGGCAGTCGCGTATGCGGACAACGTGGTCATTTTAGTATCAGGAATGTTCCCCACAGTGATTAATGAACTTAGAGGGAGGGCTTTGGCTTAGCTGGGCGCTTGGACCACAAATTGTGGACTTTAGGTTGATTCGAGTAAAACTGAACTAATGCTATAATATTTACCACCACGTTCAAATACACCAAACACTTACTCTATCCTCCAGTAAAAGATACCCTGGCTTTATCCTGGACCACAAGGTCAACTGGAAACTAAAGATAGAACACAGGGTAAAGAAAGCATGGGTCCCTATCTAAGGCTACAGCAAGACTTTCGGCAATTTACAACCTTACAAAACTTAGCAGATTCCAACGAACATCTGGTATTAGGACCACAGGGGAACTACAACCTAGCTCGACAGAAGCTCTCTACGTACTACTCCATATATTGCCCCTGGACTTGCCCATCGATTACATCATTTCATGTAGTGCAATCAGACTTAGACAATCTGGATTCTAGTCTCCGAAAATCTATGGCCATAGTAAAGCTCTTAATCTGTTGTCTAGGGACCTGGCTCAGACCTTAACTGACTGCATGATACTTAACCTCCAGTTTAATAATAATGTCCAAGTTCACATTCCGAAAAGGACGGAATAGAACAATAATCTACCCCTATCGGAATACCAAGTATCAATCTTCACCGCCGGCTCCAAGATGAAATGAGGCATTGGTGCAGGTGTCTTCTTAGCGGAACTGATTACATCCAAATCGCACCAACTTCCAGACTCTTCGAAAGTCTCCCAGACGGAGGTAATAGTGATTAAAGAGCCCTGCGAGATACGTGGCCTCAGCTCCATAACCTGTTTATGGTAATAGTAAAGGAATCTGATAACCAAGCTGCCATCAAAGCGCTCCATTCACTTACTCTGTCCTCTAAACTAGTACAATGGTGCAAGGAAATTACCACGCAGGTAAGCGCTCAGTTTAATATCGCTCACCTCTGGGTTCCCAACCACAGTAACATAGAGGAGAATGAGAGAGTCAACACGCTAGCCAGATGTGGCTCAACCTTCGATGCCTCTCTTGCGTGTGCTCAGTCTGCTCCCCGATGGGACTCGTCAAGAGTAAAATTGTCCAGCATTTAACAACTCTGCGTGGAACAGTCTAGAAACCTGTCCCACATCCCTATTGATATGGCCCGCATAATCAACAGAGCTCGCAGCGGGACAGCTAGAATGACAGTAACTAGCACGGGTTCCTGACCAGTTTGCTCACACGCTGCCAAGTTAGGCATTCCTTTTAATCCCCACTGCCGTAGCTCTTACAACTCACACGAAAAGGAAACCGTGTTGGGCTTTCTCTGTGACTGCCCGTCACTAGTTAGAACCAGGCATCGCACACTTAGCAAACCCCTTATCAAGGAATTGTCAGAAATTCAATCCTGCAACATTATTATTTTTCTGAGCTCCAAAGAATGGATCTGAAAACTGCGCTCTTAGCAACACCCTTCAACGTCCAGATCAAGTGATTTGTGGTATAAAAACGGCGTATTCGTTTTACTTGTGTTTCTGGTAGGACCTTACTAGACAAGCTACCTAAGACAGAGGGAAATTGACTTAACGCTATCCAAAGGCTCGCTAAGGGGACTAATGGTTGGAAAGTTCAATCGAAGGTTTTCATGTCAGAATAGAGGTAATATACTCGTACATCGAACTCAGATTCAGATGCAAAGTTTCGTTCAAGGTTGAAGAGGAAGAATTCAAGAAAAACCAACCGGACACGATATGATGGAAAGCTCGGAAAATCCTACTGTGCTTCGTCTAAACTTAGAATAAGGCAGAAGATATATGAGACTGTTGAAAGGCTGGGCTGTGGCCTCATTTAATCTTTTGAACTGACCTTTCCTGCCAGAAAAAATTTCAATAAATCATCAATGATCCAGATTTGGAGCGGTTTATAGCGTAAGCCGGAAACTTTTAAAAGCTAATTGGGAGCTAGACTGAAACCTTCATTGATTGAAACTAAAAGAATATAAGAAGCTTACTCGGTGCAACCAGAACGCTTGTCAATGGTGCTAAATCAAAAACACAGAAAATATCCTTGGTGTACCTAGCGCGAGTCAAAATCTGCTTTCTGCCTTGTGCCTGAGACTCACTTCCCAGGTAACTTAATCAGCATCAAATGGCAACCATCACCTATCAACGAAGGTCCAAGGGAGTTTAGTAACGCTACTCCGTCAATGGTATCCGTTCTCGGTTGGCCGTCAGACATTCTGTTAGTTAGCTGCTTTGATGGCCTGAAGTGGCCTGGTGACATGTATTCAGCTATACCACAAAAGATGTACATTAGTTGCTTGTGAGTCTGAAGAGAATCTGGCATACATGTGGGATTGTTATAACTTTATTTACTTACGAGTAGTTACAATGAATTGAAAAAAAAAAACAAATATTCGGCATCGCCGCCAGCCGACCGCTCGTGTTGAAGACTCGGACTAGAATCAGCCTCTCCATGTTATCCCAACCAGTGCCAGACCCTTAGCCCATTCAGTACATTGTACCATATCCCAGAATGCACCCTCTGTCTAAGATGCAACATTGCGCTCCAAACCACTGAGAATGCGCTTCAAAATTTGATGGGCAGAACTGGATACAAAGAATAGTACGCCATGGGCATTTATATTGGCTTTGATGGCGCTTTCAACTAAAAGACCTTTAGATTTGTGGCAGAGAAGAACAGACCACTTCAGGTGTAAGGAGGATTTCCCCAGAACTCGTGCTTTTTTCGAGATGAACTGATGAATCTCCCGCCTCTTGATATTCATACCGTAGACTGCATGGCTTTGAGACCATTTTCCCTTGCCTATTGACTCTTTTCTTCCTGCGCTCAGGAATCCTTTCGCCCACGAACTGAGTCAGGAGTATAATGTAGTTAGATTTTCACAGATGGCTTTAAGGCCGATCTAATATGTTGCTTTCTATTCTTATTGGAGGACGACAGCTTCAGATTTTGCTGTTCTTTGGCAAATGCACCTAATCATGATGGTGGTAGCCATGTTTCGCTGAAGGCTTTGCTGGACCCTATCACCACTTTCAAGCTAGTTGGAGAATGCAAGGCTTTGCTGAAAGGTTATAATGGGATCATGGGAAATGATCCCCTTGAATGCCGATCACCTCTTATGAGATGGCAGAGCAGTTTAACCTTAACCTTTACTGGGTGCCGGGCCACAGAAACATTCCAGGGAATTGTAAGGCCAATGACCTCGCCAAAATTGGAACCGCTCTACCTATTCTGCCGGAACAGGGGAGCATAGATTTACCAATCGCTACGTGCAAATTAATATTAAAACTAGATGCCAATAAAAACCCAGGCCTTAGGTGGACTGTTGGACTAACATGTTTAGCGGTTAAACAGATCTGGCCAAAGCTAGATCCGCATTGCTCTAAGAGTCTGATACTTCTAAATAGGAAGCATCTCAGCGCCATCACAAGTGTTGTCACTGGACACTGCCTCATAGGCAATCTCGCAAGCCATCTTTAAAAATGATTTATGTAGAAGTTGCATGGACGAGGAGGAAGAGGAGGCAATACTCCACCTTCTCTGTACATGTCTCGCTCTCTCCCACAAAAGAAAACTTCACTTAGAAGCTTTCTTCTACATTGACTTAAGCGACCTAAAGAATATAGACGCTAACAGTTTCCTACGTTTCATCGTAAGCTCAAACTGGTTCCTTTAGTAAGAGGATCATTGATCCACGTGGCATCATAATGGGCCAATGGGCCTAAGTGGTTTGGTATTTCCAACAGCCACTCTTACCTACCTACCTACCATGGGAAATGAAATCGCCAATGAACTTGGTGGGCAAGGCTGAAAGGAGAGTTTTTTAGGACCCCAACCGACATTAGGTCTGGCTTCATCCTCAGTCAGGGATTCCATTGGCAGTTGGATTTCATATAAACGTAACTGTCATGCCTCTCAGTAGAAAAGACTGCTCAATATCACCGTCACGGAGCACTATGTCTTAGCTAAGCACTTAAGCGTGCTGTGCATAAGTAAAACAATATTTTGCGGCGCTTGCTGCAAAAGTGATGACGACACCGCGGAGCACTAACTACTCTCATATCTGGCTGCATTTACTTGGTGCTGATGGCGTATCTGTTTATCTGTTTAGCGGTTTATCACGGCGTGTATTTAAAGACTGAGAAATTTCAGCAAAAGGAACGTGTACTGCTTACAGTGAGCTAGAGTGCTCTGTTCCGACTTGGATTTTCCATTTATCTAACAGGCATTCTCTAAACTCATGCACACAACGTTGGACAGATGCAATATTTGTGCTCCAGATTAGCTATCATTTAATCATGGAAAAATTTCAACTTTAACAACCTCTAACAACGATTCAATTTTACTATTAGTTACGTCCATCAGAGATCTAGTTTTCTTCATTCGTTATAATCGTCCTGATGAACACACAACTGAGACTTTAGTGAAACAATTCGAATCGACTTATTCACTCTATACGGCTGCCGTGGCGGTGCGATAGCTTAGCCCCAGAAATAAAGAAAATATTCCGGCTCTAAGCGAGTTAGTATCTCGAAACCTCAATCATCTGGACATCTCTCCAACGTCTCTGTGACGTATTTGGCTCAGCTGCATGTCTATATTAAATCGTTCTGACCCAAGAGTTAAAGCCAAATAACCATCGTGCACGTCGAACTTTCGCTATCTGGAGCTTATTAAAGATGGAAGGGTCTGGATTATCACCGAAAAATCATCCTCAGTGACCAAGCACTGGTTTTTGGTAAAAAAATTGGCCCATATGGTCAAAGGAATTGCTGGAGGTGTTTCAACAGCATTGAGTCTTTGGTGTAGTCATAGAGCCGTTCTTCTTCTGAGATGATGCCGGCAAGTCGCCTACACCCAATGGAGACCACTATCGCTCTCTGGTAACCAGGCTTTTTAAATATAAATTGAAAGTGGACTGCTTGGAACACACCATATGTGGTTTTAACAAGACGGTGCCATTTACCACACAGCGCGTACCACAATCAACTTATTGAAGACCAAGTTCGGTGATTGTCTTATCGCCTAAAATAGCTCTGTCGATTGTCATCCATTTAAATAAGAAATTGGAACGCATTTAATGAAAATAAAAAATTTGCTCCGCTGTACTTGGCGCCATTGTTGGTTCGGTCTCGCATATTCACCCACCGTACGCTTTCCCTTATGCCCACCAGGACATTGTAGTGTTGCTATTGACTCCTGATGAGCACTCGGCAGGTTGACGCCACTCTGGTTCCCAAAACGAACCTCAGCCAGGCAATACACCAAGGCTCCTCAATTAGACTGCGAATACACATGGAATTGCAAGTTCTGTCCGATCGTTTGCCAATCAACAAACTGCTCTTCGACTTCCCTTAATGGCCGTAATCCAAAGTGCATCCAGTTCACATCTTCATTCGATATTCACATCCAAACAAATTTATGCGTCTGTCTCTCCTTTCGAATCCATCCAACAAAGTCAAGGTCTGAGCATCCCAAATAAAACCAAAAAAAATCTTATCAAGTTTTTCGATTCCGTCAATGCACTATCCAAACAGCTGACAAAAGTTCTAGATGGTAGATGTCGAAATGAAAATAGTTTGGGCGCCAAACTGATACTTCACATATAAGTTTATTACACAAGCAAACTTATAGCATTTCGGATCCTTGGAGAAGCAAGAAACATTTTTCTTAAATTAAAATGTAACTTTTTCCTATCGCAAGCAATGAGATAAACTTTGAAGTTTTCCAAAGACAACTTTGACTATTTCTCGGATTGGCAACACAAAAAAAAAAAAAAAAGAAATTGAAGAAAAATCGGAATTAGACTTTCGGTTTCAAATCGAAAAGTTCGAAGAGTAGCTTCCTTTTTGCCCCCTCAACTCTGGTTGTAATTACAA
Source organism: Volucella zonaria (assembly GCA_963966105.1). NCBI lineage: Eukaryota > Metazoa > Arthropoda > Insecta > Diptera > Syrphidae > Volucella > Volucella zonaria. The sequence continues at coordinate 10,022,015 of OZ014530.1, forward strand.
ATCCCTGAATAGAAAACTCCTCAATGCATTTGGGATACGTCTACCGTGAATGTTTGGAAATAAAAAATTTCCTCAAGTTTGATTGCATTTTTTTCTTTCAAACTCCAATCGAGTAGCAAGAAAAAAATGAAGAAATTATTGGAAAAGTTGTGTAAGTAGTTTCTTTTCAGAACTGCGGTCTCAATTAAGTAATGAAGATGAAGGGGTCTATTCGAAAAAGAAAGCCAGGACAACTTAATTAGCATAGAAGTTGTTTTCGAAAGCAACGATTCAGAGGTATCGTTGAACACCGTGCAGCACCGGGTTTTAGAATAGTGCCACAGTATTTTCCTGCTTGTCGTACGAGGCGACTAAATGAGGAGCTTGAAAGGCCTCAAGAACCCACCCTCAGGTTGCTACATGGGATACAGTAAGAAAAATGGCGAGATCCAGGTGTACCCGCCAGAGGGCCCCCGCCCAATTATCAAGGCTTCGCCCATCAATGACGTTGTCTAATAAAAAGCGGGGGTAGATTATTCTATAACTGGTCTTATCGAAAACATCCAGATTTTATTGCATGAATGGATGATACGATTTGACCAGTTACAAGTTGCCGGTGATAGGTCTTGTTGGTAGGCTTGACCATCGGTAGTCCATACCAACACAGTTCCGAATTGGTATCAAAGAATTGACGGAGAGCGATGGCAAGGCGTATCCTTGCTCCCTATGGGTGTACGAGGGGCGTTCAAGATATTCTCGGTATCGGGGTGAAGCTGTGGTTGCATATATAAATTGACTTATTTATCAAGTAACACTATTATTTTAGTGCATTCATGTAAAATTTCATATAAATGTGATTATTAATTCGCGTTTTATCTCTAGTTAAACAGAATCATAATGGCAACTAAGGCGATGATGGTGAAAATTGAGCATCGTGCTGTAATTAAATTTCTCACTAAGCAAGGAAAAAGTCAAAAAACTATTCATGAAGAGAAGGTGGCTGTTTACCAGGGTTCCGCACCTTCATTATCAACTGTGCAAAAGTGGTCAAGTGAGTTCAAGAGAGGCAGAGAGAGCATTGAGGACGACCACCGCTCCGGCGCCCCGGCTACTGCTTGTACGGGTGAAAGCATCAAAGAAGTCGAAAAACTTGTTCTTGAGGATGCCCGAATAAAGGTGAAAATGATGGCAGAGATCACCAAGCTTTCAATTGGTACCATTCACACCATTCTTCATGACCATCTTAACCTTTCAAAGGTCAGTGCAAGGTGGGTGCCACGAATGCTCACAGCGCCTCAGAAAAAAGTGAGAATCGCATGCTGTAGAGAGCTTTTGGAGATGTGTAGTGAGAACGCGGACGGTGTTATGGATCGAATTGTTACTGGGGACGAAATATGGGTCCACCACTATGACCCTGAAAGCAAACAAGAGTCCATGCAGTGGCATAAAAAAGGAACAGACCCCGCGAAGAAGATCAAAGTCACTCCGTCTTCCGGGAAGCTCATGGCCACAGTTTTTTGGGACTCAAAGGGAATCTTGCTCATTGAGTACAAAAAAAAAGGTGAAACCATCAACGCCACATCCTACGCTTCCACTTTGCATAATTTGCGGGAGGAAATTAAAAAGAAAAGACGGGGTAAACTCGCAGCGGGTGTGTTGCTTCTTCATGACAACGCTCCTGTTCACACGGCGCGAGTTTCCAAAGCTGCTGCGCGAGATTGTGGTTTCGAAGAAATCCAACACCCACCCTATAGTCCAGACCTTGCCCCTAGTGATTATTTCCTGTTTCCGGATTTGAAAAAATGTCTTCGTGGAAAAAGATTTTCGGATGATGAAGAACTCAAGTCGGTATTTTGCAGAGAAAGAGGAAATTTATTATTTTGAGGGTTTAAAAAAGCTTATCTCAAGATGTAACAAATGCATTGATGTTAGGGGAGATCATATTGAAAAATAAAAACAATTTAAATTGAATTCGCATTTTCCTTCATATCGATACCGAGAATATATTGAACGCCCCTCGTATGGGCACCTCGTAAACATTAAGCCTTACGGCAGGAGGTTTACTTTAAAAATCCAGGTACGTTCTGTACCCGCCAGACTCTGAAAGCAGAGTCATATAATCATATGGAAGTGGGTCTGCCTAATGAACTCCCAATATTATCTACTGGAGTATGCCAACTAGTTTGAGCGTTAAGACCTAGCCCGATAAGGTCTTAACTAAGGTACGAGTATACTGGAAATTTTTGGTAGCTGTTGGCTGACGTTTTCAATATTCTGTAGTCCTAATAAGTCAGTGTGAAATCTGGCTGAAACGACTTACACGCCAATGCTGCAAGCTGCAAGCGCCCCTGTCTCGATAAAACTCTGACAGGCCTCAAAGAAGGCTCAATGTTCGACATCGTTAAGTTGATGGTGTAGTGCAGATGAAATATACCTGTGCAGCACCTGCCTGGCTCTGAACACATAACCTCATAAGTAAGGGTTTGAGTCAACCCTTACATGGCCTTACTGCTTTCAGTGGGGACTCTAAAGATAAGAAAGAGAATCAGGTGAAACCATTCCAAGTATCCTTCAGAATACCAAGATCTCCTCCTGGAAGTCCGGGCGGATATGTTGAGACAGCAGCAACAAGAGCCTATATTTGTGAGTAGGAACCCCAAAAATCAGCGTTCCATAAGGTAGGCGAGCATATCAGGGAGCTCGTCGAAATGCTTGAGGATGGAAAAAGGCGTTCAATTCATCAACACATGAGGGACAGTATTGAGAGCATAAGAGCGATCTATGAACTAACGGCGATCCACCTGCGGGACGAGAAAGCCAATCAGGTAATCAGAAAGAACAACTTTTCACAAACCTCTCCCTGCCTGAAACAAAAGGAGGTCCCAAAAAGAAAAAGCAACAAACCGATCCAACAAAAAGATCCGCCAACTGTAAATGATAATAATGCGGAAATCCCTAAAGGCAACCTTGAGACCAAGCAAACACGAAGGACTTGCCAATGGAAAAGAACAATAATTTAGAAGTTCCTAAAGGCAATCCTACGTCCATAAAGATACCACCGGAAGAAAGCTGCACAAAAGTCGATAAAAGCAAGGTCCAACAAAAGCAGCATAGCGTAAGGAAACTCAAGGCCAAACCTGATGCTGTTACAATTGAGACCAAGGGAGATCCCTTGTACGCAGAGATGCTGCGCAAAGTAAAAGCGGATCCCACAATGGAAGCGATTGGAAAAGCGGTATTAAGGATCAGAAGGATAGAGAAAGTGCTCTCTTCTTTCAACTCAAGGAGACGGGCATAAAAGCAGCCGAGTTTAAAGTCGCTATAAGCCAAGCACTAGGGTCGTAAGCGAATGTAAAGTATCTGACCCACAGTGATACTGTCGAACTGGATGTCGATGAAGTAACCACCAAGGAGGATATAAGCGCAGCAATTAAGATGCCATTTTGACTGGAAGGAGTATCGTCAGAAGACGAACTAGATTTGCGAAAGGCGTTTGGTGGCACCCAATCGGCGGTAATAAGTCTCATCACAGAAGATGCAAAAAGGCTGGTAGATGACGGGCGAATACAAATTGGCTGGGTCACATGCTGAATCCGTGGAAAGGTATTGCTAAAAAGTGTTTCAAATGCCTGGAATTTGGTCTCTTAGCAAATCAATGCAAGAACAAAGATGACCGCTCTAAATTATGCAGAAGATCCGAAGAACATATTGCAACAAGAATGCAACAAGCACCCCTTTTGCATGTTTTGAAAGAAAAATTGCCCGGAAGACGCAAAACACGTAGCCGACAGCAGTAGATGCCGGATTTTCGGGGAAGCTATAACCAGAAGACGCCCATGAAGATCATACAGCTAAATCTCATTCTTAGTGAGACAGCTTGGGATATTTTGAGACAGACGGCTAAAGATGGGGAGCGGACATAATTCTGGTCAACCAACCGTATAAAACCCTTCACAGCAACGTGTGTATCTGCGACTAAAAAAATCTTGCGGCAATATGGACATGCGGCAAACAGGCATTCCAAGAAACCTACACTCATGAATATGGTTCTGTCCACGGAAAAATCAATGGCATACGCTTTTATAGCTGTTACGCCCAACCAAGCTAGACAATGGGTAAATTTGAGGAAATGCTAGATAATCTCGTGGGGAATGCAGCGATCTATTGTAGAAGAAGGCCAGATTTTCAAGAAAACTCTTTTAGACGGGCAAGACGCCACTTAAGGACAGCGATCAAAGAAAGTAAAGCGACATGCTTCAGGCGCCTCTGTAACGAAGCTCATCTAAGTCCTTGGGGTACTGCATACAGGATGATTATCGCCAAAGCAAAGGTCTATAGGGCTCCGCAACTTTTCCCAAAAAGACTACCTCTTACGCATTATATCGAGGAGGCGAGGAAGAACAGAATGAGCGCTATTGATTCAGCCTGATATACTCTGACATCACCATCGCCACTACGACCAGCATCAGGTCCTGGTCTCCTGCAATAAATCTCTCGTTCTGCATCATTCTGGTTCAAAGGGCTGACATGCCAGTAAATGTTTATAGGATGTGCAATAGATCCAAAGGCGAATGAGGTCTTAAAAGCTTATTTGTTGGAGTCAACCTGCGTAACCAAGACAATCCCAGACATTTTTAAATTCCTCGATGAAGGGAGAATTGATTACCTTTCGGATTGTCTCGAATAAAACTGCAAGTATTATCGCAAACAGGGGCCTTATTTTTCGAAAGCCTGCATAATACCGTCTGTAACTCTTCCATACTTAATGGAAGCCAAAAAGAGCCTATGATTTCCATTAAGGGCAGAAAGTTGGTGTAATGAGGCTTTCGACCTCAAGATAAAGGCCTGGCAAGTGACCTAAAATGGCAAAAAAGGCTTCGAGGACTCGGTGTAATGATGCAAATATCTAGTCGGGTAGCTATGTTTTCTACAGCCTATGGAGGCTATAACTTTGAAAGCCTCGAGTCCGCTAATTTCCCATTCCTTTTTCCGCCCCAATAAGCCTAGTTTGGTTGAAAAATTTCGCAATTCTATAGAAAGAATTGCCAAACGAAATATTGAATTGTTCCTTGAAATATTAAATCTGCCAGATTCGTAGAGCCAGGTCAGTGGTCCAAAAGAGCATATTAGAGTATATTTGGATTTATTTGGCTTCATTTTCTACAAGGCTTCTGTGATGTGTTTCCGCCTTCCCAAACTGTATCAGCTAGAGATTCAGTGTGATCCAATCTACCTCACACATGATGATAGAGATCCTGATTCTGCGGCAGAGAAAGTCTGCCGGGCCCTGAATTAAAATGTCCTCGACTCAACAACCTCTGCTCTGGTAAGCCGACCTACGTGCAAGCTTCAGTAACACATTGAGCTACTTTTTGTGAATTAAATGAAGCTTTTACCATTCAGCATTGTATCGAACCCTATGAGCTTCTAAAATCCCATCACGCGTACAACTCGACATCGTTTCTTCTTTGTTGGAACATTACTAGACCTTTAATGGTTTACTGAAGATTCTCTAAACTATTTGAGAAACCATTAGAAGGGATCTTGATATCTAAAGACGTTGCCATCTGAGGGGGATTTTGGTAATACCAACTATGATTCATACAATCAACTGGTGCATAGGAACAATCTTTGAAATCGTAGGAATCATATCGAAGTGGAACTATAGGACAAGTAATGCCCGTATGGTGCTTTCCTCCCACCACCTTTATGGTCCGTGATCATAGATAAACTACTCACTAAGCTCTGCATTCAAGGGTACAAAGTTGCTGGATATGCTCATGATCTACATAGTAATCGTCACTGGTATACATGAACGTCTGATGCCCTGAAGTTTACAAATCACTTTCAACTACGCCTTTAAGGGTTGTGTCAGTGAGGTAAATCTTATTAACGAAATACGACAGCCTATACGCAGTTAACCGAGCTAAGTCTTCCTAATGCCACAACTAAGCTGAAACCCTCTTATCAAAAATCAAAGCAAATATTTATATGATATCATGATTATTCAGATATAACGTCTTCCACGGCTTCTGAGTCTCAGAATAACAGAAGCCGTGCAATCCTGCTACATGGTAGCTCAGGCTTTAATCGGACTTAGACTGGGAAACTGCCGACTTTTTTGTGAATGACAAGGGTCTGATTAGACATCCTTGTAGCTCAAAAATTAAGTTTGGTCTTGGCATCCGGTAAAAATAAAAAAGAGTGGAAAGCTATAGGGTTTGCTCAAATATATTCCAGGCCTCAACAACCTCAACAACCTTACATAAAAGATGCCACCACTGTTCCACTCTTACTTCCTTACTTAAGGAGGCGCTATAGTCTGGGGTGGACCTGAGCCGCAACGAACAAGCTGGGTCCAGTTTCGTAAGCTAAGTAAGTTGAGGAGCTGAGTCGCAGTGTTCGTTTACAGCGTTGTCTCTCGTTGGTGGATTCGAAAACTTTTGGGACCGGAGCATTGTTGTCCATCCAGTCTACATAACTCAGATACCTCAGGTCGTTCGCTGATCTCCGCAGAGAATATACGTGTTTCGGCTTTTGCTAAATTAAAGTAAAGAAAAATAGCGATATACAAATTATTTCCAAATTAATTAATTGACTCGGTAGCCAAGAGGTTAGCGGCATCGTCGGTTTCAGTCGTTCATAGACCTCGATAGAGGACGGATGTGTTTCGGCTTCTTTTCAAGTGAAATACTCGTAGTAATAAAAACAAAAAAAAACAATTAGAAACATTTTGGCCAAGTGCTTCGGTGGCGCAGAGGTAGTGGTGTCCGACAGTCGTTCACGGAATTTCGTAGAGTGCGGGTGTGTTTCAGCTTTTCTTAAAGTAAAACAGTAAAACAAAAATAGTGTAAAAATTCAAATTAGACATTTGCCAAATCCGATTTAGGCTCCAAGTTAGCACAGTGGTAGAGTGACCGGACGACATACCACAGGTCGTGGGTTCGAATCCCAGTGCACACCAAACATTTTTTTTTTTCTTTTCATTTTTATTTAAAATAAATTAGTTCGTATCAACTAAGTGTTGTTTACTACATCACGTGATGAATTGTGGGGAGCGGTCCGCTATGCCAATAGCGGGACCAGCCGAAAAATCGGGCGATACTTCGAGTGGTTCATCAAGCCAACCAGCCATGTTAGCTGAACCAAAGATGAAGAGAAGGAGGAAGCTAAGGCCGACTCCTAACTTGTTACAACGTCCCTCTCTTTCAAAATCCATCGAAAAGCTGCCTGGTGGATTAAGGGAGGAGACGACAATAACTACTACAAGTGCAGCAATAAAAAATAATTCGGAAAATGACGAATACGATCACGATCGTAACATGGGAAGCGACAACAGCTTCGCAGCTCTGGTTGTCTCAGAGTCGGACGACGAAGACGACGAAGTTGAAGCCCTAAATAGCAGCATCAGGCAGATGCAGGAACAGGTGCTTGCGATTAAGGCAAAGCAAACAGCCAGAAGAGAAAAGGAGCAGCAATTAAGCTCCCAACAAGAACAACAACAACAGCAAAAGGTTGCAAGCCAGCAACAGTTGCAACACCAAAAAAAACCGCAGCCAAAACAGAAGGCCCAAACACAACAACAACAAAAGCATATTCAGCCGCCACAACAAAAACAGCAGCAACAGCAACAACAGCAGACCAGACAACAACAACAGCAAGAGCAAAAACCCACCAAGCAAAAAGTGCCACCAATCAACACATTCAAATTAGAGTTAAAGGACACCATCGAACTGTGTAAGTCGGCCATAGGCAACAATTTTTTTATTAAAAGATTATCGCTAGATAGGCATGCGATCCACTGTAACACAGTGGAGCGCTATTATAAAATAAAAAATTTACTGAGGGATTCGACGACGGAATTCTTCTCCTACACCCCGAAGGGGGACAAGCGGCAAACAATGCTGCTGAGGGGATTGGAACCGTCAACTGATCCGGAGGAGCTCCTTGCACTGCTGAAAGAGAAGAAGTGCGAAGGGCTCCAATTCGTGGGGGTCAAGCCGTTCACCACAGCCAGAGCCAAAAGGGAGAAGCGGCAACTGCCCATTTTCCTGGTCCAGCTAAGTCCCGACAGCAAACTGGATGGTCTAAGGAGTATCAATGTCCTAGACTACCAGGTTGTACACTGGGAGAAATTAAAGAGGAGCGAAAACATTTTACAATGTGTTCGCTGCCAAAGGTTCGGGCACGCCGCGTCGAACTGCGAAATGCAGCCTCGATGCGTGAAGTGTGGAAAGAACCACAAGTCAGAGGAATGCGTTCTGGGTAGGGACGGAACGTCAGAAAAGAGCCAACTCTCGTGTGCTTTATGTAGGAACACGGGACACACCGCAAATTATCGGGGTTGTCCCAAATTCCAGTACATGAAAAGAATAAATCTGGCCCGGCAGCAGAAAGTGGAAGTTAAACGTCCACCCGTGCATTTACAAACTCCAGCCGTTACTCCCCATGTTACCTACGCCCAAATGGCGGCAGGTAGGGGAAATACGGTACAGCAAGCGAAGGTTGCTTCTCAGGCCCCAGCGCCTAGAGCACCGGAACCAGTACCTGACATGCTAGCTATCTTGCTCTCTATCCAGGGACAGATGGCTCAGCTGCAACGTCATTTAACTGAACAGACCGCGCGGGTGGATCAAGTATACGCGCTGCTGCCTGGCCTAACGCACCTTTTGTCATAATGGGTACGCACGTGGCGGAGCAGACCCTGAAGGTCCTTGCAGTGAATGTGAATTCACTGATTAGGTTCGAACGACGAGCCGCACTATTCAAGTTGCTTAAAGACCAAGCCCCTGATGTGCTTTTGGTTAGCGAAACTAAGCTTACCAAAAGACACAAAATGAGGCACAGAAAATACAAAATAGTACGGAGAAACCGACCCAACTCCATTCAAGGAGGTGGCGTTGCGATTTTCGTAAGAAAAGGTATACGTTTTAAAAGAGTATACAGTCGTGTAGTACGTAGGTTCCAAGTGCTGGAAGCATGCATCGTGTATATTCCCCTCCGTAGTGGAAAGCGGCTGTACATGGTGTCTGTCTATGCACCTAAGGCTACTCAATCCACCTTATTCATCTCAGAGCTCGAGACACTTTTTCGATTCCTGAGGCTGGAATTGGAAGACAACTATTTTATTATCGGCGGAGATTTCAACGCCAAACACAGTGATTGGGGAAACAATATACCAAATACTAGAGGGAACCTACTATTCAATTGGTGGGGTCAACACAGCATAACGTATCGACTCGGGCTTAAGGCGACGGATAGTCCGTCGTTTCCCAGACGCGGGTCCTATTTGGATCTTCTGCTGTTCGACTCACGAATACAACTGACATGCACTAACCAACAAACTACAAACTGTCTACGCACTTTTGTGTATGACAGTGACCATTGCGGTCTCAGCACCGAAATAACTGTTCCCAACGAGATTGCGGAATTGGATGAGTTTGTGCAAAGGCATTCCTACAATTATAGTAGGGTGCGTTGGACACACTTCACCAGAACACTGACGAGAGCACTCTCCTCGAATTCGCTCTACCCACCGTCCAACAGAAATCTGTCAAACGAGGAGATTGACAGGTATCTTAGACTAATGGACGACACAATCAAACGAACAATGGACAAAACGATACCTCGGTATCAACACACTGACGACGAAGACTTATTCCGCAACGCAACTATTGACGCACTGCACCGACAAAAAAGTAGACTGCTGTCAAGACTAAAAACCTTGTACAGACAGTTTACTGACAGACATAACCCGGAGATCATGACATTGAAGTCGTCGATTAAAAACCTCCAAATATTAATAAAAGAAAATTACAGAAATTCTGTAAGTTTGTATTGGAACAATAAAATTCGGGCTGTAAACACCAGCAACCCGAATATGTTCCCGCAAATAAATAAAATATTTCGGAGAAATAATCAGAACGACCTTCCATGTCTTAGAATCACCCGAACGACGAACAACGAACAAATACTTGTAGCAGCAGGCATTGATCCAAGTGAGGCCGTTGATGATGACAACTTCTTTGTGATCGAGGATCCGCAGGAGCAGGTAGAGGCTATAGGAGCGACTTTCCAGGAAGTATACAAGGCGAATGTTATCATTGGCCCAAACCACGACCTGGAGAATCGAGTCCTTGTGCACAATTTCTACCTTCGAAATGAAATAGAGAATTGGCGATTCGAGAACTCGGGCTTCACCCAGTTTAGTGACGAGAATAGGTCAAATAACGTCATCGCAAACGATAGGGTACTACCCCCTTTCATTTCGAAGGAGGAGCTCCAAACGATCTTCGAATCGCTTAGAAGTAAGAAATCAGTGGGAACCGATGAAATACCGAACATCGTGCTTCGACATCTCCCACTAGAAGCGGTGAACATTTATACCACCCTGTTTAATAATGCATTGAATAATGCACATTATCCAGCGCATTGGAAAACTGCGGTGGTACATCCCATACCTAAAAGGGATAAAGATACTTCCAATCCGGCGAATCTCCGCTCGATCAGTCTTCTTCCAAACATCAGTAAGGTTTTCGAGAAGGTGATCAATAGAGTCCTGACTAAGTGGGTTGAGGACAAACATATAGTTCCGGATAATCAATTCGGTTTCAAGGCGGGGCATGACATCATTCATGCTGTGTCGAAACTGGTTTCTGATATCCAATGGAACAAAGGCAAGAAACAGTGCACTGGTGCCTGCCTGATTGACTTGGAGAAGGCCTTCGATACCGTATGGTTAGAAGGACTCTTTTTCAAGCTGGACAGGTTGGGCATTAGTAAACCACTGCTGTATATTCTTCTTGATATGCTCTCCAGTAGACAGTTCATCGTGAAGAATGGCGATGTGACTTCTGCTGGAACATTTAACATTAAAAACGGTCTGCAACAGGGTGCGGTAAATTCGCCGATCCTGTTCAACATTTACACAAGTGATCTGATAGGTTCACTTCACCATGCCATAGCGTACGCAGACGACTTAATCGCGTACAGATCGGGTCCAAAGATTGAGGTCATTAACATACTTTTGCAACGTGACTTCGATAAAATTAAACAATATTGCGATGACTGGAAGTTGAAAATCAACTTCCAGAAATCGGAAACCATTCTGTTTAGGACGCCTTTGTCTGGGGCCTCTAGGGATACCAGAAAGAATTGGCGAAAGTTCTCTATCGTCGGACAACATGGACAGCCACTTGCTTGTCGAAATGTAGTCAGATACCTTGGGATCTGGCTAGATCAATATCTGTATTTTAACAAACATATAGATGTTGCTCTGGCCAGAGCCAGAGGTGCTTTTGCCCTTACAAAGAAACTGTTTTATAACAGCCAACTCGATGCGAGGGTGAAGGTAATCTGTTACATGGCCCTTATCAGGCCCATGCTTGTATTTGGATGTCCCGTGTGGTTCAACGTGAGAGCAAGTTTATTGGAAAAGATTCGGGTGTTTGAGAGGGCTTGTCTTAGGACTTGTCTTCGCTTATACAGAACACCAGAGTCCGAGTACATAAAATTCTATCCTAATGAGGTCTTATACAATAGGGCGAACCTGATAAGAGTGGACAATTTCGTCATTAAGTTGACTCGAAGGCACATTGCAAGAGCAATGACCTCATCGAACAACCTGATCTCAGGGGCTTATTACCCCAATTATATGTATCACGAGAGAGTTCGCTTTGACGGCTTTATTCCTCCAGAAGCGTTCCTCTATCTAGATAGCAAAGGTCTAATCCAGGACAGATTGGCGGTGCCGCTAATCTTCCACGTCGCTCGAACAGCTGCGGACAGGCGACTCAACTACGACGGAGACGTCGCACATGGCAGTGCGGAGCGTCTCCGGTTCAGTAGGGCGGTAGGGAGTCGCGACATGAGGGATGTTGCTCGGCAGCACCAACAATTTTGGTGGCTGGTTGAAGGAGGGGAGGGTTCGTCGTCGAATTCCTCAAGTAATATGTAGCTTCCTGTGAAGCAAAGTGGGCCAGCCTAATTTTGTTTTTAGCCATGGCCGGCTTACATAGTTTTAAGTAGGTTTAAGTTAGATTTTAAGAAAAAAAAAATATAAAAACAAAAAAACATAAATAAAAAATAAAAAATGACAAAAAAAAAATAATAATTTATATATATATATGTACATATATGTATATATTAAGTATATATGTAGTATGTGTGTATATATATATATATATATATATATATGTATGTGCGTATTAGATGTAAGTAGATTAAGATTTATTTTTAAGTAGTCTATAAGTTTTTAGTTTTAGGTTTTTATAATTAATTAATGTGTCCATTTACTAAGTTTTTCTTAAAATCTATTTTCTTAGTTTTAGTTGTAACATATAAATATAAAATTAAATATAATGTAATATACGTCGAAAGACTTAGTTTAAGTGTTAGGTTTAATTTAGAGTGCCCGCATGGGGCCATTAAGTTAGTATAAGATTACTTGTAAGTTATTTAAGCTAATTTTTAAGCGTTTTTTGTTTAGCATCTAAGATTTAATTAAGTATATAAATAAAAATGCATTCAAACTGAACTGAACTGGCATCGTCGGTTAGTGAGTTGTGGGACGCTGGTTCGATCCCGGGCCAAACTTGGAACTTTTCTTGTTTTTTTTTTTTTTTTTTTTTTTGTTTTTCTCAAATTGTGCAAAAACAATATTATCAAAACAAAACCAACGAAGTCACGTGATGGATGGTGGAGAGCGTTCCGCTCGTACCATAACGGGAGTTGCAAAAGGCAACAATACTGTTGTCGGTACCGTGGCAAAAGCCATCCAAAGGAGGAGGAGGTTAAAAACCACTCCTAATTTAACCAAAATTAAAGTCAGTGCTGCTTTAACAGCAGAAACACCAAAAACAACACAACAAAACAAAACCCAAACAGATGATGCATTGATGTGCTTTGCTGATAAGGTCCGTTATGAGGGGGGCAACAACAACTTTGCCTCTCTAGCGGCATCTGAATCGGAAGATGAGGATGAAATGATAGAAGAAATTAATAGCAGCATACAAAAGCTGACAGTTAAAGTGCTTGCTATTAAACAAAAACAAACTGCACGCAGGCAGAGGGAGCAAATAGAAGCAGAGAGCTCCCTACAGCAAAAGCAACAAGAGCAGAAACAACTGCAGCAACAACAAAACCAGCAGCAGCAGAAACAACAACTGCAGCAAACAAGGCAGCAGCAGCAGAAACAACAGCTGCAGCAGAAACCACAGCAGCAGCAGAAACAACAGCAGCTGAAAAAACAGCAGCAGCAACAACAACACCATCAGCAACAACAACAGCAGCAGCAGCAACAACAACAGCAGCAGCAGCAGAGGAAGAAGGAGAAGGAGAAGGTGCCTCCTATCAACACCTATAAACTAGAGGTAGATGCTACCAAGGACCTGTGTAAGTTGGTCATTGGCAATAATTTTAATATTAAGAGATTGGGCAACGATCGCCATGCCATCCACTGTAATACAGTGGAGGGCTACGCGAAAGTGAAAGAGCTCCTAAAGGAAACGACGACGGAGCACTACTCATTCACACCGAAGTGTGAAAAGCGGCAATCGATGCTGCTGAAGGGGTTGGAACCGTCTTCTGATCCTGAGGAGATCCTGGCACTGCTTAAAGAGAAGGAGTGCGAAGGACTCAAGTTTGTGGGGGTAAAGCCATTTACCACAGCTAGAGCCAGGCGGGAGAAACGGAGTCTGCCGTTCTTCCTGGTGCAGCTCAGTCCCGAAAGCCGTTTGGATAGTCTAAGGAGTATCAATGTCCTAGACTACCAGGTGGTTCACTGGGAAAAATTAAAAAGGAGCGAAGGTGTTATACAATGCGTTCGCTGCCAGAGGTTCGGGCACGCCGCGTCGAACTGCCAAATGCAGCCTCGATGCGTGAAGTGCGCAAAGAACCACAGCTCCGAGGAGTGTGCTCTGGGTAGGGACGGAGTATCCGATAGGGCGCAGCTCTCGTGCGTGTTATGTGGGAACGTGGGACACACCGCAAACTATCGGGGTTGTCCTAAGTTCGCTGACATTAAAAAAGCAAAACTGGCTCGGCAGCAGAAGGTGGAGGTCAAACGTTCACCTGTAAGGTTTCAAACACCAGCCGTCACGTCCCAAATTTCCTACGCCCAAATGGCGGCAGGTAGGGGTGCTACGGTACAGCAAGCGACTGTTGCTTCTCCGGCGCCAATGCCGAGAACAACGGAAGCTGCACCTAACATGCTGGCCATCTTGCTCGCAATCCAAGGGCAGATGGCTCAGCTGCAAAAACAGGTGCAAGAACAGGCCAAGCGGGTGGACCAGATCTACGCGCTGCTGCCGGGCCTAACGCAACACATGTCGTAATGGGTACGCGCATGGTGGAGCAAACTTTGAAGGTCCTTGCGGTGAATGTTAATTCACTGATTAGGATCGAACGAAGAGCCGCGATGTTTAAATTGCTACAAGACCAAACTCCTGATGTGCTTTTCGCTAGCGAAACAAAGCTAACCGATAAGCACAAACTGGAGTACAATAATTATATTGTTAGAAGAAGAAACCGGCCCGGATCCAAACGTGGAGGCGGTGTTGCGATCTTCATTAAACAAGATATAAAATTTCACAGAGTGTACAAGGGAGTGTTGCGTAGGTTCCGGGTGTTGGAGGCAGTCGTCATTTACATCCCGCTCCGCAGTGGGAAGCGGCTGTACTTGGCCTCTGTTTATGCACCTGAGACTTCACAATCCACTTTATTTATTACAGAGCTCGACACGCTTTTTCGACTTCTGAGGCTGGAATCGGGGGAGAATTATTTTATAATCGGCGGGGACTTCAACGCTAAACACAGAGATTGGGGAAATAATTTACCAAATACTAGAGGGAACTTACTACTCGATTGGTGGGGTCAGCACGATGTCATGTACAGACTCGGTCTTAAAGCGACGGATAACCCGTCGTTTCCAAGAGGCGGATCCTATTTGGATCTACTGCTGTACGACGAACGTATACGACTGACAGGTACGAATTTACAAACGCTAAACTGTCTGCGCACGTTCGTGTATGACAGTGACCATTGCGGTTTTAGCACCAAAATTACAGTTTCCAACGAAATTGCGGAATTGGAGGAGTTTGTCCAAAGATATTCTTACAACTACAGTAAGACTCGATGGACACGCTTCTCCGCAACCTTGACAAGAGCACTCGCCTCAAACACGCTCCATCGTCCACCGTCCAATAGGAATTTGTCAAACGAGGAGATCGACAATTACCTAAAACAAATGGACGAGACAATTAAACAAACTATGGACGTTACAATACCGCGCTATCGACGTACGACTAACGAAGACTTGTTCCGCAATCCTACTATTGACGCTCTGCACCGACAGAAAAGTAGACTTCTGACAAGACTCAAAAACTTGTACAGACAGTTAACTGACAGACAAGACCCGGAGATTAGGACACTGAAGTCGTCGATTAAAAACCTTCAAATGTTAATAAAAGAGAATTACAGAATTTCTGTAAGTTCGTATTGGAACAACAGGGTTCGGGCTGTAAACACCAGCAACCCGAATATGTTCCCTCAAATAAACAAACTATTTCGGAGAAAAAATCAAAGCGACCTTCAGTGTCTTAAAATAGCGCGGACAACAGACAACAGACAACGAACGGTTACTGACAATAGCAGGTATTGATCCAAATGAGGCCGCTGATGATGACGACTTCTTTGTGATCGAGGATCCACAGGAAAAGGTTGAAGCCATAGGGGCGACTTTCCAGGAAATATACAAGGCCACTGATACCATTGGACCTAATTATGACCTGGACAATCGCGTCTTGGTGCACGACTTCTTCATTCGAAATGAACTAGAGAACTGGCGATCCGAGGGCTCTGGTTTCACCCGGTTCAGCGAAGAAAATATGGCAAATAATGTCATCACCAGAGAGGGTGACCTACCCCCGTTCATTTCGAAGGAAGAGCTCCATGAGATCTTCGACACAATCAGGGCTAAGAAATCAGTGGGGACCGATGGTATTCCGAACATCGCGCTTCGACATCTTCCTCTAGAAGCGGTGGACATTTACACCACCCTGTTTAATAAT
Organism: Volucella zonaria; assembly: GCA_963966105.1. Lineage (NCBI taxonomy): Eukaryota > Metazoa > Arthropoda > Insecta > Diptera > Syrphidae > Volucella > Volucella zonaria. Next base: position 10,038,061 of record OZ014530.1, read on the forward strand.
GCAATGAATAATGCACATTATCCAGCGCATTGGAAAACGGCGGTGGTACAACCTATCCCCAAAAAGGGAAAGGATATATCCAATCCGGCGAATCTCCGGTCGATAAGTCTCCTTCCGAATATCAGTAAGGTATTTGAAAAAGTAATCAATAGGGCTCTGTCTAGGTGGGTTGAGGACAAACATATAGTTCCGGATAATCAATTCGGTTTTAAGGCGGGACATGATATCTCACATGCCGCGTCTAAACTGGTGTCCGATATCCAATGGAATAAAGGCAAAAACCAATGCACTGGTGCCTGCCTTGTTGACTTGGAGAAGGCCTTCGACACTGTATGGTTAGAGGGTCTTTTCTATAAGCTGACTAGGCTGGGGATCAGTAAACCACTCTTGTACATTCTTTTTAATATGCTAACCAACAGACAGTTCATCGTGAAAAATGGCGATGTGACTTCTGTTGGAATATTTCAAATTAAAAATGGTCTTCAGCAAGGCGCGGTCAATTCGCCGATCCTATTCAACATTTATACAAGCGACTTGATAGGTTCACTTCCCCATACTATTGCGTACGCAGACGATTTGATAGCGTACAGAACAGGTCCAAAAATCGAGGTCATTAATACTCTCTTGCAGTGTGACTTCGATAAGATAAGACGATTTTGCGATGACTGGAAGTTGAAAATCAACTTTCAGAAGTCGGAAACCATTCTCTTTAGGACGCCGTTGTCTGGAGCCTCTAGGGATACCAGGAAAAATTATCGTAAGTTCTCGATCATTGGACAACACGGACAGCCTCTTGTCTGTCGGAATGTAGTCAGATACCTTGGGATCTGGCTAGATCGGTTTCTGTATTTTGATAAAAATGTAGATGCTGCTCTGGCCAGAGCTAAAGGCGCTTTTGCCCTTACAAAGAGACTGTTTTATAGCAGCCAACTCGATGCGAGGGTAAAGGTAATCTGCTACATGGCCCTTATCAGGCCCATGCTGGTATTCGGGTGCCCCGTGTGGTTCAATGTACGAGCAAGCTTAATGGAAAAGATTCGGGTGTTTGAGAGGGCTTGCCTTAGGGCTTGCCTTCGCTTGTACAGAACACCAGAGTCGGAGTACAAAAAATTTTATCGTAATGAGGTCCTTTACAACAGAGCGAACCTAATACGAGTGGACAACTTCGTAATTAAGCTGACTCGAAGACACATCGCAAGAGCAATGGCCTCGACGAATAACCTGATATCTGGGGCTTACTACCCCAACTACCTTTACCACGAGAGTGTGCGCTCTGACGGCTTCGTTCCACCGGAAGCATTCCTCTACCTAGATCAGATAGGGTTGATCCAGGATAGATCGGCGGTCCCGTTAATCTTCCATGTCGCTCGGAAAGCTGGGGACAGGCGACTCAACTACGGCAGAGACGTCGCACACGGCAGTGTGGATCGTCTCAGGTTCAGTAGGGCGGTGGGGAATCGCGATAAGAGGGATGTCGTTCGGCAGCACCAGCATTTCTGGTGGTTGAATGATGGAGAAGATGTTTCGTCGTCGTCGTTTCCGTCAATTACTGACCAGCCTCACTAATGGGGCAGAGCTGACCTACTTATTTACACTGTGAATACCGATGGCCAGCTTGCATAGGTTTAGGTTAGTATTTAAGAAATATATACATATATTGGTATATACATAGGTATATACTAGTATATGTATGTCATTGTGAATAGTGTCTATGTGTATATATGTGTGTATTGTGTAGGTAGGTTAGGTAGACTAAGGTTTATTTTAAGCTAGATGTTAAGTTTTTATAAAAAATATGTCCATATGCTAAGTTTTTTGTCAAATTCTTTTCTTAGCCTTAAGCATAGAAAATAAGTATATATAAGTATAAAATGTAAACAAAGTCTAAAGACATAGATATAAGAATTTAGAGTAGCTTAGAGTGCCTGTGTGGGGCCAGTAAGTTAGTATAAGTTTATTAAGTAATTGTAAGCTAGCATCTTCCGACTCAATACTCGCGAAAGCACCACTGATATCACGCTGCTTTGTTCCGATTATGTCAATATCCTCGACGTACGCGAGTAATTTGACGGACTTTTGAAACATTGTGCCTTTTGTGTTGGCGCGTAAGTCTTGCACTATTCTACCAAGAATGATGTTAAATCGCATAACAGGGTATCGCATTGTCCAAATACTTTCTTGGACATCAAAGGTCTCGGTGAGTTCTATACCGACATTGATGGAGCAACGTGCATTCTCCTTCGTCACAGTGCACGAACGGTCGAGTTTGACAGGGATGCCAAAACTAGATATTGCTCTAAATAGTCCGTCCCTATAGATGCATTCATACGCGCCCTGAAATCGATGAATAGGTGATATGGATCGATTTGGAGCTCACTGGAGTTTTTCCAAGATCTACCTTAGTGTGAACATTTGGTCGATGGTCGACTTCCCTGCCACACTGATATGAACAAATCAGGCCTTCACAAAAGATAGGATCGTTATAGGAAATTCAAAAAAGCCTGATTCCTCTGTGGTTCTAGCAGAATCTCCTTTCCTGAGGATCGGACAAACAATGCTGTGGTTCCATTCATCGGGCATACTTTCTTCCGACCATATTTTACAGATGAGTAGGTATATCCTCCTTAATAATCTGCCTTCGGCTCGGCAGTCGTGCCGTCTGCTCCAGCAGTTTTGTTGGTCATAAATTTAGATTTGGCTACCTTCACTTCATCCGGGTCGGGTGGACGGAATTGTTACTTTACATCGTCCAGGTTGGAAGGTTCATTCTTCTTTCTTTCTTCTTCTTTCCAAAACCTCTGCATCAACTGCGAGTTTACTACTAAATTCCTTGTTCGACTCTACGTGGCATGTTTCTTTGACTTTTGGTTAAACTTCCGAATGTCATTCCTGGGCCTTAATTTCTTCGATCGCGCATTTCTCACGATCCTTCTTTTTCCTGATGAGAAACCGGTGTTAGTCTTTTATTTTCTGCCCATAGAGCTCCCGAGTAGCTCTAGTCTTTCTGTGCAGCGCCACTTTATATGCCTCTTGCTTAGTTTCATGTCCTTGTAGGCACTTGTCGTTAAATCAGGGGTTTCGTTGTGATCGCCAAGTGAAGCCCACCATATCAGAGGCGGCATCTCTGACGGCTTTTGGCAATGCTGCCACTGGTCTTCGATACCTGATGCTGGTGTCATAGGACCTCTAAAGAGATAAAGGTAGACACAACCGGAAGGGGATTTGGCGATCTCTTGCCATTGTTGCCGTCCGATGGCGAACTTCTTCACTGTATTAGATTGCCTTTGCGGTGTTCGGTATATCCGGAACCAAGGTACCAAAAAGGTAAAGGTCCGAGTCGATGTTGGCCTCTCGCAACGTTCAGACATCCATAATACTGGAGCAGTGCCTTGATTTGATTGTAATGTGGTCAATCCGGTTGACAGTTGAAGGATCTGGAGTTCTCCAAGTCTCCTTGTGAATATCGAGGGAACCGCATGCTAGCTACGACAATGTTTCGCCCCACTGGAAAATCGATTAGCCTGAATCCGTTAACGTAGGTGGTGTGGTACAGGTTATTCTTTCCGACACTACCACCAAGGATACCCTTTCTTTCTAAATTTGCATTGCCTTCGGAGATTTTAATGTCATTGATGGGGCCCCGACCTTAGGTATTGTCCAAGAGCTCGTAGAAGTTGTCTTTGGTGTCGTCATCTATCTCCTCTGTAGGAGCATGCGTTCATATAAACCTAATTTAGCCTTAATAAGAACTGTTACGGGGCGCCCGTTGACATGCCGGAAACAAAAGACTTCTAGCCTAAATCTCTCGCTAACAATGAAAGCGCATCCAAATAGATGCTGCTTTTGCCGTCGATAACAATGGCCGTAGTACAATAGGTGTCGCGGTTTTTTATCCTCCTTTTATCCGCCTAATCCCATTGCATTTCTTGGATGTGGATGTCGGTAATACCTGCTTTGCAGCAGTCCATGCTCTCCGCTAGTTTATTCGGCCGGACGTAGCCTATTAAGGGATCTAACATTGCACATTCAGATAGGATGTTCGTTGTCCTTGTTTCATTTGCAGGAGTTGTCAAGAGTAGATCCGTCCGTATCCGAGGTTTGTTGTTGATTCGTAATATAGTTTTTTTTTAGATTCCCGGTCAGTTACCCTGGCGGCACAACCCACAACTTTATAGGTCAGTTCCATTATAGATACAACCAGGACGAGGGGACAATTAGACCGAAGCCAGTAACCGCTGCCTTTGGTACATTAATGATTCATCCGCGATCATCTTTTTTCCAAGACCCTGACTTCGTTCCAGAAATCCTTACAGACCTGAACTCCAAATATGTCGGAGTAGCCCGGACAAGGTTTTATTTGCTTTTCCCCGGGATTTTACTTCACCGTTTGATCTCCAAAATAAGATCTAGCATTTGGAAACTAAGCCAAACTAAGGACGACTTGACTTGTGACAAAAACAGAGGTCGAACTACTTTCAAATCCCATACTTTGAATGATAGATACCAGGTTTGTGCATAGACCCTCTTCTGCACTTAGGTGGCCTAATGGCTATGAACTGGATTGTGAAAACAGATGTAAAGGACAAAGTATCTGCATCCGAGAAAACAGTCAAGTTGCGACATAAGCCTTCGTCAGTCATCAGTCAATTCCAAGCTAGTTTCAGATTGCAAGGCTTTTCTTCTGCCCACAGTCGGGAGGGTTGAAATCAATCAGCCTGGTTTGAGTCCCAGGTTACAAGATGCTAAGATCGCGGAAAATGTGCCTGAGGGACAGTAAATAAGTAGGAGATCCTACGTGTTCAAATTCAAATTGAGGCTTCAGAAGATCTGTACCCGTGTAATCAGTTTAGACTTCTGCTAGATGTTTCATAACTGGTATCTATCGCACCGTAGTGATTTGAATTAATAGCAAAAGTCCGAAACCAGAACAAGAAAGACAATGTGATATGCCGTTAAATAGGTGATGAGCCATTTGCGGCAGTGAATGCATGTTTGCATGCAGGCTTACAACTGGAGAAGCACTTGGATAAGAAATCCCACTTCAAAGACATTGCCTGAATGACATAACATCCGAATATTGAATAAATACGAGTACATACATTCATCATAATCGACTTTGTAGATTGCTCATGTACCCGTATGTTACAAACCACAATCTTTTTATGGTCAAAGGTCAATTGCAACATTGCCCGTAGGTCATCAGAAATGGTGTATCTATGCGTAATGCCCAACCAGCAAAATGAGTCACATAGTATAATGAAGACTTTTCGATGTGAGGTTTATCATGGAGCTAAAGAGCTCCCAAAATCCTCTGAATTCTCCAAATTAGCTCGAAACCCTTTAGCTGGTTTATGTCTAAAATTCACTCTAGATCTCCCATTAACCCATGCAATTAGGGGCAGAATTATAATGGCCTCGATTTAAGCCGACAAGTAAGCAGGTAAGCCAATTTCACTAATCACATAACGAGCTGAAGTTCTCCAAATTGAAAATCACTTTTTCGATAGTACGCCGTAGACTGTATCTACTCATAGACAGCCATTGCTGATGCAAAATCCAATCAATTTATTATATTTTCCATTGATTCACTTTGATGCGACTGCAGATGATTCCTCCTGCAAGATAGGATGTCTCGTGAAAGCTAATGTAACCACCACAAGGATTTATTAGCTTGCCCGCAAATAATCAACCGCACTATCAGTGCATAATAAATATCCGTCCATCCTCCCTAAGTCGCAATTGATGAACCAGAACTCACTTTGCATACTCGATCGTTAAGTGTACGCGCCGACCTGTGCTACCTGTCGAGGCAAGACAAATGCCCTATGCTCCCTGGTTCCCAGTATTCAGTGTGCAGCGGCCAGTTTGGCAGAGTCCAGCGTCTAGTAGTGGCCATTGACAAAATTAATGTCCACTGCGTAGCGTTGTAGTCATGGTGGATTCTAAATTGTATTCTATTCGTGAATCTGTCCATTTGGCTATTTAAGGATTTGCACTTAGGCCCTAACCTCTCTTGAGCCCTCAATCCAATGGTCAACCTTGTAAAATTGTGTATCTCGCCCATACGTATTGTATAACCTGCAGTCAAAATACACATTCCCTGTACACCAGAGTGCCATGGATGCCAGGGTAGATCTAATGCAGCCTTACTCGTCCTATTCATTGGCAAACATTGTGGTATTTTATTTTGTGGTTTTCGGTTAACTCTAACATCCAAGGCCCGAACGCATTTATGTTGCATTTGCCCTCACTCCAATGAGCTGGCATTTGTTCAGGAACCTACTGACATTGAACACCCATAAAGATTGTGGGTACACTGCTTACGTCCTGGTGTTAAACCAACAATATAGGAAAATAGGAAAATCCTTTTTAAATGCGGATGAAGCTCAAGCCATTCGTATTATTCGTATGCGAGTACTATGCACGTTATGCACATGACTATAGAGGGTGTTGCTCGATTCGTTCAGGACAAAAACTAGAACGAGAACTAGGATGAGGATGAGAATAAAACAAAAAGTTTCTCCTAGGTAAGCACTCGACTCTCGACATTTCATTTGAGCCAGAGTCTGTGAATGGATTACCTTTGCTCCGGGTTCCGCCGATATCGTACATGCCGAAAAGGGTCGTCTTGTCGCAGTTTGCCGAAGTGAAAATGTCATCTGTGAATAATGCACTTGATGTTTGTTTGGCTTAACAGTAAGGACATGTAACTGCGTACGACTATCTGACAGTTGAAGTTGCTGCTGGTGTGAGTCAATGCTAACTCATCGTTAAGGCGGATAGGAGTTCTGTTGCTGAACACAACGATTATATGGCTCGTCAGAACCACTCATCACCGTCATCAGGACATACCACCGGAAATGTATGTATGCTTTTACTTGGATTGCATGTTTGATTTTAATTTAGATTGTTTCTGGCATGTTTCGACAGAAGTATGGGACGACAATTTTATGATTGATTCCATATCTTTCCATTGAAGTGCTGTATCTATCGGCTTGAGGGGACTTTTACAAATTGCAGAGACAACTGTCGGTTGCAGTAGAATGGAAGTGCAGTGATAGAGGTGGTGGCTGATAGTTTGTTTGATAGAAATGTCAGCAAACAATTTTGTTTTACCAAGCAGAGTGCTTGGACAAATTCGAGCAGATTTATTTCTGGCAAGGAAGTCATTTCTTCTACCGAGACTCGTACAATTGTCTACGGAATTCGCTACTAGCCTGTAAGTAGTGAAAGTGTTATAAATACCCGTAGTCTGGAGATCCCAACTGACGTAGTACCACAATCTCCGTCCGATTTATAGAATAACTCAAGAGATGCTGCCTTCTGTCATTAAAGCGAAATTTAAACATCCAGCCATTATCCATGAGTTGCACTTGCATCGTCGAAACCGATAAACTTTCCACTCTCGCTATGTGTGTCAATGAAAACTTACGTTGGAATGACCACGTGAGGTTGGAATGTCGTCAAAAATACAGCGAAATGTCAAAGTTTCCTCCAGCGATGTAAGAAATATTTCACTCCCTCTGATCTGGCCTCAATATGTATATAAGGCGTTTATCCGCCCGAAATTGGAGTACAATGCCCACATCTGGTCGGGTGCGCCCAAAACATCTCTGCAGCTGCTAGATAGCATCCAAAACCGACGTTGCCTTATTTTCTTTCGTACTGACCAGGCTTAGCTTTTTTTTTTTTATAATCGGCGCGCGCTCAAGGGGTGTTTGTACCCTTAAAATGTTCGTACACAGCGCGGGCGAAGGAAATTTAGGGAGGAAGAAAAGACACGTACCGATGTACATTGTTTTTAAATGTTTGTAGATTATAACGACCAGGAAACACAGAGGTCGGCAGGGCATTCCATAAGCGAGTTGTACGGATTAAGTAAGAATCACGATATTTTAGAGTACGTCCGAAAATGGGCTTGAGGGTAAACTTATGAGCATTCATAGCGAGACGGGTGTTACGGTTGAAAGTTTGAATGGGCGGAATGCTACTGGCGATTTCAATGGAGCACTGGTGGTGGAAATAGCGATAAAAAAAGGTGAGACATGAGACATTATGTCGGTGTTCGAGGGTGTCCATTGTTTGAGTGATATTAGTATCACCAATGAATTTTTTCGCACGGTTTTGAATCCTATCTAGCAGGTGCAGGGATGTTTTATGGAAAGTTTATCGGTTTCGACGATGCAAGTGCCATTCATTGAGTTTTGGAAGCATTAAATTCCACTCGGTTGATAGTTCCCCAATTGGTTATGCTGTTAATATCGGAATTTAATGAGCTTAGCATACGCTGCCGTTCCCGTTCAACAGCCGAAGAGCAGGGGCGTGAGTCCGGGAACGAATATGAGAAGCAGAGAGTGCTGTCATCAGCAAAAGAATAAATTGGATTAGAAGTAGTAGACAAGAGATCGTTGATGAAAATTCAAAAGAGTGTCGGAGATAGAACGGAGCCCTGGGGCACACCAGCATTTATTTTGTGAATATCAGACTTGAAACCGTCCAAGGCAACTTGAGTTGAACGTTCCGAAAGATAATTTCTAATCCATTGAAGAAGAGAGTCATCGATCCCAAAAGCACGCATTTTCGACAAAAGACCCTGATGCCAAAGTCTGTCAAATGACTTAGAAGCATCAAGTGCAACTATTTTGCTTTCGCCAGATTGTTGTACGCTTTGGTTCCACTTTTCGGTGAGACATGCCATCAGATCACAAGTGGACCTATTGCTACGAAAACCGTGCTCCCGGTCATTAAGAAGTTTCCGTGTTCCGAGATATTTCATGAGCTGACGGCTTATCAGCGTTTCTGTCCTTGGAAAGAAGGAACTTAAATGCAATGGGTCTGTAGGAGGATAGAGAAGAAAATTCGCCTTTTTTAGGGACGGGCTGGACAAATGCTGTTTTCCATCTGTTCGGAAAGAGTCCTAAAGAGTAGGACTGATGAAAAAGCTTACGCAGTAGTTTTGCCAGCGTGGAAGAACACCTCTTCAGAAGAAGGGGAGGTATACCATCTGGACCAGCGGATTTATGCATGTTGAGATCTTTGAGTACTCTTGCTACTACACGAGTGCGAAAGTGGATTCGTCCCATTGTAGATACGACGCACTCAAGTGTAGGCAAGCACAGTCTGGGAGTGTTGAGCTAGCCGCAAAGTGTGAAGCAAGCAGATTGGCCTTGTCCAAAGAGCTGACAGTTGGAATGTCATTGTAAATGAGCGTTGGGATGGAGGATGAGGCAGAATTTCTTATGATTTTGACAAATGACCAAAAGCTTTTACTACATTTGGGACATTTGGGTATTTTTTGCCTCAGTTTTTGGTCGTATTGGAATTTTACACGCTTGGGAAAGACGTTGCAGTCATTCCTGGCTCGTTTATACTTTTTTCGGTTTTCCTCTGTCGGGTTGGTCTTGATGGACCGAAATAACATTTCTCTAACCCTGACAGCCTCTTTACAGCTCGAGTCGTACCATGCCTTTTCTTTTGGTTTGATACTCTTCATCCGATGAGGGATAAAGCTTCTCATTCCAAAGAGAATAGTTTCTGTGATCATGTCAGCAGCGGCATCCATGTCATTATCGAGGAAATATAACGACCAGTTAAAATTCCTAAAGAAGCTGTTAAGACCGCTTCAGTTGGCTTTTCGTATTACCATAAGGCTCTTTTAGAAATCTTTTCTCTAACTGTGTGGTCGGTGTACGAGAAATTAGCTGATATGACACAATGGTCCGACGAGCCGGAGGGAAGAGCACATCAACGGTAGACTTATCAGGGTGAGAAGTTAAAAAAAAGTCCAGGGTGTTGGCGGTATGACTATCAACGTCTGGTATGCGTGTGGGCTCCTTTACAAGATGGGTTAAATTATTTTCCGCAGCAAAGATCTCAACACACCGTCCTTCGGTTGTTGTCTGTCCATAATGTCGAAGCCAACCAGAATTGTGTATATTGAAATGGCCCGTAATCACGATTTCAGTATGAGGATACAGTGATACAATTCTTTGAATGGAATCAGACAGCGCATCAAACTCGTGGAAGGTCGAGTTGCTGTCGAGTTTGGGGCTTCTGTAAATAAGGCAGTACTGGATAATTTGCTTACGGAGATGGAATTTTAGCCACATGAAATTGAATTCCGGATTGGAACAGGGACTACGAGGGCGGGTCAATAAGTCCGTGACTTTTGGATTAAAACAGATTTTTTGATAAAAAAATAATCTTATTTTTCAACGTAGTCTCCCTTGAGCTCTATACACTTTGTCCAACGCTTCTCCAATTTTTTTATCCCTTCCAAAAAAAATGATTTGTCGAGGTCCTCAAAATGACGAGATGACTTCATCATTGGAGTCAAATCTTTTTCCACCAAGCCATTTCTTCAGGTTTGGGAACAAGAAGTAGTCGCTCGGAGCCAAATCTGGAGAATAGGGTGGATGAGGGAGCAATTCATAGCCCAATTCATGGATTTTTGCCATGGCAACTGCACATGTGTGCACCCTTGCATTGTCTTGGTGGAAAAGAACTTTTTTCTTGGCCAAATGAGGTCGTTTTTTTTTTCAAATCGTCATTGAATCGGTCCAATAAGTTGGCATAATATTCCCCATTGATTGTTCTTCCCTTTTGAAGGTAGTCAATGTGGATTATCCCGCGTGCATCCCAAAAAACAGTCGCCATAACTTTATTGGCTGACAAATCCACCTTGGCCTTCTTTGGCGCCGATTCACCCTTAGAAACCCACTGTTTTGACTGTTGTTTGTTCTCTGGTGTGTTGTGATGGATCCATGTTTCGTCCACGGTTACAAAACGGCGCAAAAACTCCTCCATATTGCGATTAAACAACGCCAAACCTTCCTGTGAAGTTGTTACACGATTGCGTTTGTGGTCGACTGTGAGCAAACGCGGCACCCATCTTGCGGAAAGCTTTCTCATGCCCAAGTGATCATTCAAAATTGAAACCACTGAGCCATGCGAGATCCCTACGGCTTCCACAATCTCTCGCACTTTCAATCTTCGGTCGGCCAACACCATATCGTGAATTTTTTCGATTGTTTCGGGTGTAGAGACCTCAACTGGGCGTCCAGGACGTTCGGCATCTTCAGTGCTTGTACGGCCACAACGAAATTCGGTAAACCACTTTTTTACCATTGAAATCGATGGTGCAGAGTCCCCATAGTATTTATCAAGCTTAGCCTTGGTCTCGGTAATGGTTTTTTTTCGCAAGAAATAATGTTTAATAAGCGCACGAAATTCACTTTTTTCCATTTTCTCCTCAAATTAGTGAGTAGTCTGATAAAAATAGCTGTCAAACACAAACTAACTGACGCAGCAAGTCTAAATTTTGACAGGAGTCAACTGACAGATGCCTGTTGACAGGAGCAGTGTTGCTATTTCAGTAAAGAGGTCAGAAATTCAAAAATGCACGGAATTATTGACCCGCCCTCGTACATTGTGGTGGAATTTGGTAAGCTACATCACTGCGCACATAAATGGCGAGACCGCGATGGGGAAAGAATAATGGCACTAGTTCGTAGCCAGGTAGCTTCAGTTCAGGGTGGTCTGAGAGGTGTGGGCGGGGATCTACCTGTGTTTCGCTAAGTGCCAAAACAGCTGGTCGGTACTTACAGACGTGGACGTACGCATAAAAGTGATTACTTTTTAGCCCGCGTATATTGGCTACGACCACCCTGAATTCCCTAGACATAATCACAAACAAACACAGTAAACACAAACACCGACGATACTAAGCAGGGCTGCGAAGTGAAAATTCCGACGATGGTTTACTGAATCAAATTGCTGTAGGTGTTATGCCCTTACAACAATATGAAACAGTGCACCAACAAAATCTTCCCACACAACCCGCTATCTATCAGTTGTTACATACACTCAGTCACTGCCCGTACCGTATGATAAATACAGTAACGGCAGTGACCGAGTGCAAGCAACAGTCCTACGACCAGGAGCGGGAGAGGTGTAGGATTCCCACACTGATATTTTTTTTCACACGCGCGCGGTGGTTTGGGTTTTTTTTTTTTTTTTTTACAGCACGGAGAAATACGAGTGCAAGATGACGTGTGCACTCATCGGTGGTCGGCACAATACTGATGGTTTAAGTACTTAATGGGCATTTCCCAGATCGAAACCCGGATTCAACTTGTACTGCAACCACCAAAAGCTGCACAAATCTAGTGGTGGTTCGACCCGCATACAATGTCAGCGTTAGATCGGCGCTACATTAGCAAAGATCTTGCTTTTGTCGGATGGAAATCTGTTCATGCGATCAAATTTTCTCACAGAAACCGCCCTGTTGGTGACCTTTCTTTCATTCGAAGGAATCGGATGTTGCAAAGGTTGTCGCCTGGCAGATGGAAATTAGATGGCCGTGAGAACCTCGAAACTCCAAAGGACTGCGATCTGGCTGACGGACGTTCTGAATTCGGATGGCTGGCAATGGCAACAGCTGTGGGAGTAGTAGTGCAAACTCCCTTCAAAAGACACGATTTTTGCCATGTTCCCGCCACAAAAGCTCAGCTGAAGCACGTCATCTATTGCATCGGAGAAGGACGACTCTACCCTCATTGTGGATTCAGTAAAAGCCTCCGTCGAGACTACAGGTTCTTATCTGCACTTTGAAGGTGTATAGTTCCATTTTTTTTTTAAATGAGTATAATAGACTTTCCTCATCTATCTATGTATGTATCTATGAGGTTTAGTCACAGCCAGAATACGTTTATAAGGAGACGACATTAAGTAATCGACTTAACCTTGTTCTTCTGAAAAGTACTGTGCCAGACTAAAGGTCGATCAAGCTGGAAGTCAGATGCAAAAGTTCATCATTGCTGGAACGGAATCCAAGAAAAACAAACCGTTCTCGCTTTAAAAATAAGCTTTCAGAGCCTGTACGCTGTACCCTTACAAAATGCTTTGAATTGATGTACCCCGTTGGAAAGAACTTCTGCAGATCCTGAGAACACAGATTTGTGACGAACATGGAAGGAAACCAGAAAACTTTTTAATAGAAGACTTCTACTTTAAAGACATTCTGGGCCAGAGCTGTGGTGGTCCTATGGTCCAGATGGTCCTATTCTATTCAACCTACTTCAGCCACAATACAACCTTACTTAACTATAATCGGGGTGGTGACCACTCGTTGCCACTTGCACTGAGTGGTCGCCATCCCAACTGCGATTTCGGACGCCTAGCATTCGTCAACATTGTGCACAAGCATCACCGAGATTTAATCGATACCATAAAGCATCAATCGCTTCTTAGAGGCACCGCCTCATGTTAACGGACGCGGTCTTTCGACTAGATCTCCCTCACTATCCTTAATCTAACTTACAACAAGGAGGAGTAAGTAATCTTAGAAACGAACCGACCTAGGAGAGCGAGCTAACCCTCTCTACTTCTTGAAGCCACCAGAATTCGGTACACTGTTTCTCGGTATCGCCCCGATCCCTGTCGGCAATCGCGGGACTAAAACGGAGGAGCTCCTGAGCATTGGCAACATGATGAGTCGCGTGTCCCTTGCACGGCGGTGGCGGTGGTATGTTACCGGGATACCATCCCTGCTTTGCACTAACCCTTTAGCAACAATATGGAGAAATGCCTCTGGTGGGATAAAGCCCAATAGAAGTGAGCTCTCATGGTACATTTCATTGGTGTAGTAAGCCCCAAAGATCAGGCTATTATCGTTGGTCATTGCCCCTGCAACGTGTCTTCGAATCAACTTAATTGTCAATCCTATTCAGATTAGCCCCATCGTAAAGGACTTTGTTTTTGTACTCTGATTCTGGTGTTCTCTACAGGTCCGATGATACTACCTTTCAAACACCCGAATCCTTTCCACCTGTTACGGCGCTACATTGAACCATATAGGACCATATAGCATGTGATCTTCACCCTAGAGATACGTAGACTTTGACAGCAGTGAGCTAAGGACTGCTTGGCCCCAGCAAGACAAGCATTTATACTCGTATGTTTGTCAAAATACAAATACCCAAGGAATCTCACTACGCTTCTCACTGCTAATAGCACTCCGTGCTGTCCAATGATGACCAAATTTCGCCAGTTATATCTGGTATCCCCTTGAAGAACATATTCAATGGAGTTCTAAACAGGATTGTTTCCGACTTTTGAAAATGATGTTTAAATTCCAAACGTCGCAATACGCCTTAATATGATCGAAAATACGCTGCAGAAGAGTATTGATAACTTTGATTTTTAGACCTGATCTGTACGCCACTAAGTCTCCTGCATATGCTATGGCATGATTGAGAGAACCTACTAGATCACTTGTGTAAATGTTAAACACTATCGGAGAAATCACAGCCTCCTGTTGTAAGCCGTTTTTAATGTCAAAGATCTTGCTTGAAATGACGTTGTTACATTTAACAACGAACTTCTTTCCCATAAGCAAGGGTTTCGGCATGCCCATCCTGGTCAACTTATAGAAAAGCTCCTCTAACCATACGGTGTCGAAGGCCTTCTCAAAGTCAACGGGGCAGGCACCCGTACACTGTTTTTTGCCTTTATTCCATTGTACGTCGGCGACCAGCTTTGACGCAGCATGAATAGTGTCATGCCTCGCCCTAAAACCAAACTGATTTTCCGGAATTATATTATTCTCCTCGACATACCTTAACAGCGCTCTGCTAACCACTTTCTCGAATACCTTGCAAATTGACCGAACATTAGCAGAGTTAGTTCTAACTTTATCCCTTTTCGGGATTGGATGTACCACTGCTGTTTTCCGATGCGTCGGATAATATGCGTTATTCAGCGCATTATTCAGCGCCTTATTCAGCGCATTATTCAGTGCATTATTCAGCGCATTGTTAAATATATCCACTGCTTCGAAGGGCAGGTGTCTTAATACGACGGTTGGAATACCGTCTACTCCCGACTGCTTTTTGTTTTTCACAAACTCAAAGATGCACAGGAGCTCATTTCGCACGGACAAATGCGAGGAAGCTCGTTCATCGGCGATGATGACGTTTGTCGCGTTTTCTTCACTGAATATGGGGAAACCGTGATTCTCGGATCGCCAATTTTGAAGTTCGTTGCGCAGATAATAGTGACTTACGTAGGCCCTGTTGTCAATGTCGTGATTACAGTGAACTGGATTGTTCACCGTATACACGGCTTCGAAAAAAGCTGCCAGCAAATCCACTTTCTCCTGTGGGTCTTCGACCACGAAAAGACCGTGGCCTGAGTCGGCACTCTCTGGACTTGTGCCAACGCTCAGTAGTGTCTGTCTGTTTTCTGTTGTTTGTGGAATTCGGGCACACTGAATGTCATTGTGATATTTATCTGCGGGAACATATTCGGACTACTGGATTTTATAGCCCGAATCCTTTGGTTCCAGTGCAGACTTACAGATTAACTGTAATTTTCTTTAATTAACTGTTTTAGGCTTTTGATCAGTGGCTTTAGTGTTCTTATTTCCGAGTCATTTCTGTCAGCTGCTTAAGCCTCGAGAGCAGTCTACTTTTGTGTGCGTACAATGCGTTGGTTGTTGCAGTTCCGTAGATTTTGACCTGGCTTTCGTCGGAGTATTCTATTCGAGGGATAGTCTACTCCATAGTTCGTTTGACAACGTCTTGCAACGTCAGTAAATTACGGTTGATTTCTTCTTCCACGTAAATTACCCGTTAAGATTCTGGAGGAGCACGGCCACCGTACTCTACGGTAGTCATATGAGTACACTTGATCATACTGCTCCAGCTGCGTTTGCTCGTTTGGGATCCGTATTGTGGCGGCAAGTCCGTAGTGATTACTATCGTACTCGAACGCTGGCAAACAGTTCCTTGTGTTCCGATTCATGTTAGTCAGTTCGAGTCTACTGTCTAGTAATGCCAAGTCCAGGAAGGAACCGGCTGATGGGAAGGATAGGGTAATCGTCGCGCATAGTTCAAGTCTATACTCAATCATATGTTGATCCCACCAGTAGCATGTCTAGCGTTGAAATCTCCGGCCAAAAATTTCCTCCGATTGAGGCTGAATGCAACGAAAAAGCATTTCGAGCTCAGTTATAAATTGAATAGGATCAGGCGCTTCAGGTGCATAAAGCACACACATTCGCCTTCGACTATGAAGAGGAATGCATACGATGCAGGCTACCAACACCCGGAGCCTCATTAAATCCCCGCTGTGTATGACCCTATGGCGCATGCCTTTGCGTAGTAAGATACCAATTCCACCCTCTCGTGACGAATGTGGACGGTCTCTTCTATATATATTGTAGCCACTGGTGTTCTGGACAAGGCAACTTTCGACGGCTGGTTTACCTTAGTCAAAAACTCGACTAATTTTTTGAAATAAGGCAATTTTTGTGAAAAGAACATTGGTTGCGGATGAATTCTGCGGTCAATATGTGTTTGGGGAAGTGAGCTTAGATTGCCCGCAAGACCGCATCCTGTGTCCACTGCTGCAATGTAAGTCAACTCATTACTGTCTATGCTTTCCGACTATTTTCTTTAAAGCACATGCATCCCTATACGTGCACAGGCATCCCTGCTAGTGCACTAGAAATAAGCAATCTATCAGCCTTCTCAAAAGTGAAGTTGAACTCTTTGCGAACATAAGACTGACGACTCATCTAGCGCTTAAAAGGCTCTCGTCCGCTTCTCCATCAAACGTGAGGTCGCCTTTCTCAGTGTAAGTGAAATTTTGGCAAAATATGGAACTTGTCACTGAGGATGGTTCTTTAGTCAGTTGTAGACTCAAAGACTCAAGTAAAATCACCATTGCCGCATCAACGGAACCCAAAAGATGATCTTTCTGGCTACATAGATCCCTTTTATAGCTTATCGGACTATGCTCTAGATATATGTACTTATGCATCTCCCCCCTTTTGATATTTATACTGCGGGATGGACTTTAAAAGCTGTCTTCAATGTTATACCAAGTGGTACAGGAGTTTTGACAAGCGTTCGTCCTGAATTTAGTCATATGTTGCAATGACAACGGAACTTCGGTTGCTAAGAATGGATTACGAAATCGACTTTCCACGTGCACAGGAATGGATTGGGCCTGAATCGGCGTTAGCCAGAAAACCGATCTAAAATATGGCACTGGCGACAGACTTCAAAGAGGGCAATAACTTGGCCTGTACTCCTATTTAACTAAACCTTCGTATACTTTTCAAGGCAAACACATGCAGTCCTAAGTGCAATGAAGCAATGAACAATATTCCGAAAAACAAGTGAAAGTGGCAAAACAATTTCTCTTTTAGTGGGATCTAACCTGCCCTTAAAAGCATTCACTGAGCTCTGTCTAGATGATAAGACGCGGGTTGTCAAGTTTGCGTTGAGGCTTCATCCTGCTCAGGGATTGAATTGAAAATTGGGCTCCTTTTGAGAATAACAGTAGGTGGACTGACTGTCTAAACAGGAGCCAGACCAAAAGTATGCTTTCGGACATGTCTTGAAAATGCAACATGACACCGCCACTCAGTAAGAAAATCTTTAGACTGCGTACTGCTGTCTTAACGGATCACTACGTTTTTGCATTGCACCTATGTTAAGTACCCGTATGGTTGGCATATGTAACCCAACCTATGTAAGGCTAAGGTAGTGCCAAAGATCTCACATGGATGTTGGAGGGAGTTACTAATTTCATCTCACGATTTTGAATCCTACTAGCAGTTGTTTGGACCTCCTGATCAGATGTCGGAATTGTGCTTCAATTTTATGTCTTTAAATTTCTTATATGTCCGAGCGCAGCAACAGATTGGCCTTAAGGAGCTGGAATGTCATTGAAAATGAGTGCAAGGATGGGGAATAACCAGTTATTTCTGAAAAAAGGCCGAATATTCTTGGCTTGTTTACAGATCCAGACTATAGCGTTAAAGGATACTCTCCGAATCGACTTAACAAACCGACAAAAGTACATCGAGGGGGGTTATAGACCCATGGCCATTAAATTGTAAACTCAGAAACCGATATCACTACATGCAGCAACGCGATTTTGGTGACACATATTGCGGGAGTCCAGTAGAAAATTTTGCAAGTCAAATTTCAAACTGCTGAAAAGTTATCAGAGTATGGTTATCGATTTGAGAGTCCTTTGACAATATGAGTTAATGGTCGAGAGAGAAGTCCGCGTTCGTAGTCGAGCACTATTTGATCATTGTCCAAAACCTGCAGTGTGTAATGCAATTTCTGTCGGAGGAACAGTAACTGATATAATGTATTGCCGAATGATCAACGAGTCTTTATTGCCACAACTGCTGTTGTTTCCCGTGTAGAAGAAAGGAACGCTATTTTACAAGCAGTTAAGGTAAATTTGTCCCAGTAAATTAATTAGCAAATATGGAGGCATCCCCTGGCTTTATGGCTCGCCAGACTTCGCGCCTGTATGTAACTTTATTTTGTGAGGATACTTCAACGCTAAGGCTTACAATAGCATTGCTCAAACGATTTCGAATTACTTACTACTTAAGGAGGCCCTACAGTTCGAGGTGGACTAGGGGTTCAGCTAAAATGCCTCTGCCGCCACTTATGTTCGCCATTTAAAAAGGGATCATCTTCTATCGCGTTAGCCGTCTACGTTGGAGTCGAAAACTTTCCGGGTCACCATTGCTGTATAACTAGCACTTACAAATCGCTGTTGAAACTTTCCTGCATTCTGCTAAAATTTACCCGAAGAACTTTTCTCAGAGTGCCTGAGAAAATATTCATCCTCTTTCACCAGCGTGCAAACTAATACGCCGTAAAGTAGAACTGGGGATGACCAGGGGTTTTTACATGGAATATTGAGGAGACTTAATCCCCTATAGTTGCCGCAGTTCAGGGGATCTGTCTGCTTTAGGATAGGAAAAACAATGCTGAGGTTCCAGTCATCATCCATTGGCCAAGCATGTTTTCGTCGACGTAGATTTAAGAGCTAGATTTAAACAACGCGGCAGTTAGGGCATCGGGCCTAAAAGCTTGGACAGCTTCGTCGAGTTTTAATGATTCATTCTACCAGACAGTTGGTTGTTGTTTGTCGTCACCTTTTCACTGCCCCAAATGATTTTCCTGCACTTGCTTCTTTATTCGCACAAGCTCGTGAGCCCCTTACGTTTTGTGCTCTGCATTTGCTGCAAGCTTGTCTACATTCCTCATTGCACCATTGTAGGAGCGCGTTGAAACTCAGAACATCAGAGATGGCCTCTTTCTGGGGTTGATGATACCGGTTTCTACATTTGCTGTTGCTGTCATCGAATTTCTCGAGAGATTAGGGAAGACTCGGTGGAATAAGACCAAGCGGTGTTTTATGATTGTAGCCATTCGACATTGAATTTCATTGTAATGGTTCGCTGTGTTTGAGGGGTTCCATATCAATATCTTGGCTATAACAAGATAACGACCCGAATCGATGTTAGTTGCTTGGACTGTTCAAACATCCATTTAGTCGGCCGCAATATAATAAATTTCAGTTGGTCAGGAGCCATCCAGGTCCATTTGTCGATATCAAGGTGCGGGAATCGTATGTTGGCATAGTTACATTATATCGTGCATCAAAATCATGAATTCGGAGATGATGTACGAGTAGTTTCCGACTGTATCAAGATGCCTTCTTTACCTAGCTTGGCATTAAAGTCGCCAAGAAAGATTTGCATGTCACATTTAGGGCGTAGCTCGTAGGTTTTGGGTGAAGGAGCTCGTTGATGATCTTTGGCAGCTTATGCGGCTTATGCTGGCGAACAAAGCGTTTATGAGAATTGTCGTCAGGGGTTCGCTTGCATACCTGGAGCTCAAAACTTTTTACGGTGCTCAAGTCTTCCTTTTACGGTGAATCCACATCAGAAAAAACGCTGTGAGTTGTCTATAGCAGTCTCCATAGCAGATGTTAAAGTTTTTCATCCTCTTTTTGTCCGATTCATCCTATTGCACTTCTTGACGTCTTGGATGGCGGTTATGTTTGATTTATAGCAGTGTAGATTCTCTGCTAGATGTTTGGCTGCACGCGGTCTGTTAGGTGTCCGAACATGCCATATGCTTTATCTGGCTGTCAGGGTTAGAGAATTCTTTTTACGGTCCTACAAGACCAACCCGACAGAGGAAAACCGAAAAAAGTTTAAACGAGCCAGGAATGACTGCAACGTCTTTCTCAAGCGTGTAAAATTCCAATACGACCAAAAACTGAGGCAAAAAATACCAAAATGTCCCAAATGTAGTAAAAGCTTTTGGTCATTTGTCAAAATCATAAGAAATTCTGCTCATCCTCCATCCCAACGCTCATTTACCATGACATTCCAGCTGTCAGCTCTTTGAACAAGGCCAATCTGCTTGCTGCACACTTTGTGGCTAGTTCAACACTCCCAGATTGTGCTTTGTCCCCGGCTACAGTTGAGCGCGTCGAATCTTCAATGGGACGAATTTACTTTCGCGCTCGTGTAGTAGCAAGATCTCAACATATTGGGTCTATAACTGATGGCGTAACTTGTATTATTCCATTGGAACATGCATTGGAAAGCTACTATCATTGTACGTCATTTCAGTATATGTCATTCATTTGAAGCGTAAACAACAATAATTTTTTTTCACTCAAATATGTCGAACTTTGTGCCTGAAAAAGTGTTTTTGCGGGGAGTTCTTCTTCATTACTTTAATATGAAGAAAACTGCTGCCGAAAGTCATCGTATTTTGGTGGAAGTTTATGGTGAACATGCGCTAGCTGAGCGAACGTGCCAAAAGTGGTTTGCACGATTTAAAAGTGATGATTTTGGCTTGGAAGACGATGAACGTCCTGGGCAGCCAAAAAAGTTTGAAGATGAAGAACTGGAAGCATTACTATTTGAAGATTGTTGCCAAACACAAGAAAAGCTGGTAGAATTTTTGGGTGTCACTCAAGCAGCCATTTCAAAACGTTTAAAAGCAGCTGGACATATTCAAAAACAAGGAAATTGGGTTCCACATGAACTCAAGCCGAGAGACGTCGAAAGGCGGTTTTGCATGTCCGAAATGCTGCTGGAACGACACAAAAGGAAGTCATTTTTGCATCGGATTGTTACTGGTGATGAAAAATGGATCCATTACGACAACCCCAAGCATATGTGAAACCCGGCCAACCAGCCAAATCAACGGCAAAGCCGAAAATCCATGGCGCCAAGGTAATGCTCTGTATTTGGTGGGATCAGATGGATGTGCTGTATTATGAGCTGCTAAAAGCGGGTGCAACCATCAATGGACAACGCTACCGAACACAATTAATCCGTTTAGTTTTAGTTTTAAATGCATTTTATTTTTTAAATCATTAATTCTTACATACTAACAAAAAATGCTTAAATGCTAGCTTAAAATTACTTAACAATCTTATACTAACTTACTGGCCCCACACAGGCACTCTAAGCTACTCTAAATTCTTATATCTATGTCTTTCGACTTTATTTACATTTTATTGAAATTCGTATTTATTTTGTATACTTAAAGCTAAGAAAAATTTGTTAACAAAAACTTAGCATATGGAGTTATTTTTTTATAAAAACTTAATATCTAACTTAAAAAAAAACTTAAACCTAACCTACATACACACCACATACACATAGATATTATACACAATTATATACATATATTAGTATATACAAAAGTATATACTAATATATGTATATATTTCTTAAATACTAACCTAAACCTATGTAAGCTGGCCATCGCTATTCACCGAGCAAATAGATTGGTCAGCTCTGCCTCATTAGTGAAGCTGGTCCGTAATTGACGGAAACGACGACGAAGCATCTTCTCCATCATTCAACCACCAGAAATGCTGGTGCTGCTGAACGACATCCCTCTTATCGCGATTCCCCACCGCCCTACTGAACCTGAGACGATCCACACTGCCGTGTGCGACGTCTCTGTCGTAGTTGAGTCGCCTGTCCCCAGCTTTCCGAGCGACATGGAAGATTAACGGGACCGCTGATCTATCCTGGATCAACCCTATCTGATCTAGGTAGAGGAATGCCTCCGGTGGAACGAAGCCGTCAGAGCGCACACTCTCGTGGTAAAGGTAGTTGGGGTAGTAAGCCACAGATATCAGGTTATTCGTCGAGGCCATTGCTCTTGCGATGTGTCTTCGAGTCAGCTTAATTACGAAGTTGTCCACCCGTATTAGGTTCGCCCTGTTGTAAAGGACCTCATTACGATAAAATTTTTTGTACTCCGACTCTGGTGTTCTGTACAAGCGAAGGCAAGCCCTCTCAAACACCCGAATCTTTTCCATTAAGCTTGCTCGCACATTGAACCACACGGGACACCCAAATACTAGCATGGGCCTTATAAGGGCCATGTAGCAGATTACCTTTACCCCCGCATCGAGTTGGCTGCTATAAAACAGTCTCTTTGTAAGGGCAAAAGCACCTTTAGCTCTGGCCAGAGCAGCATCTACATTTTTATCAAAATACAGAAACTGATCTAGCCAGATCCCAAGGTATCTAACTACTTTTCGACAGGCAAGAGGATGTCCGTGTTGTCCAATGATCGAGAACTTACGTCAATTTTTTCTGGTATCCCTAGAGGCTCCAGACAACGGCGTCCTAAAGAGAATAGTTTCCGACTTCTGAAAATTGATTTTCAACTTCCAGTCATCGCAAAATCGTCTTATCTTATCGAAGTCACGCTGCAAGAGAGTATTAATGACCTCGATTTTTGTACCTGTTCTGTACGCTATCAAATCGTCTGCGTACGCAATAGTATGGGGAAGTGAACCTATCAAGTCGCTTGTATAAATGTTGAATAGGATCGGCGAATTGACCGCGCCTTGCTGAAGACCATTTTTAATTTGAAATATTCCAACAGAAGTCACATCACCATTTTTCACGATGAACTGTCTGTTGGTTAGCATATTATAAAGAATGTACAAGAGTGGTTTACTGATCCCCAGCCTAGTCAGCTTATAGAAAAGACCCTCTAACCATACGGTGTCGAAGGCCTTCTCCAAGTCAACAAGGCAGGCACCAGTGCATTGGTTTTTGCCTTTATTCCATTGGATATCGGACACCAGTTTAGACGCGGCATGTGAGATATCATGTCCCGCCTTAAAACCGAATTGATTATCCGGAACTATATGTTTGTCCTCAACCCACCTAGACAGAGCTCTATTGATTACTCTTTCAAACACCTTACTGATATTCGGAAGGAGACTTATCGAACGGAGATTCGCCGGATTGGATATATCTTTTCCCTTTTTGGGGATAGGTTGAACCACCGCCGTTTTCCAATGCGCTGGATAATGTGCATTATTCATTGCATTATTAAACAGGGTGGTGTAAATGTCCACCGCTTCTAGAGGAAGATGTCGAAGCACGATGTTCGGAATACCATCGGTCCCCACTGATTTCTTAGCCCTGATTGTGTCGAAGATCTCATGGAGCTCTTCCTTCGAAATGAACGGGGGTAGGTCACCCTCTCTGGTAATGACATTATTTGCCATATTTGCTTCGCTGAACCGGGTGAAACCAGAGCCCTCGGATCGCCAGTTCTCTACTTCATTTCGAATGTGGAGGTCGTGCACCAAGACGCGACTGTCCAGGTCATAATTAGGGCCAATGGTATCTGTGGCCTTGTATATTTCCTGGAAAGTCGCCCCTATGGTCTCAACCTTCTCCTGTGGATCCTCGATCACAAAGAAGTCGTCATCATCAGCGGCCTCATTTGGATCAATACCTGCTATTGTCAGTAACCGTTCGTTGTCTGTTGTCCGCGCTATTTTAAGACACTGAAGGTCGTTTTGATGTTTTCTCCGAAATAGTTTGTTTATTTGCGGGAACATATTCGGGTTGCTGGTGTTTACAGCCCGAACCCTGTTGTTCCAATATGAACTTACAGAAATTCTGTAATTCTCTTTTATTAACGTTTGAATATTTTTAATCGACGCCTTCAGTGTCCTAATCTCCGGGTCTTGTCTGTCAGTAAACTGTCTGTACAAGTTTTTGAGTCTTGTCAGAAGTCTACTTTTCTGTCGGTGCAGTGCGTCAATAGTAGGATTGCGGAACAGGTCTTCGTTAGTCGTATGTCGATAGCGCGGTATTGTAGCGTCCATAGTTTGTTTAATTGTCTCGTCCATTTGTTTTAGATACTTGTCGATCTCCTCGTTTGACAAATTCCTATTGGACGGTGGGTGGAGCGTATTCAAGGAGAGTGCTCTTGTCATGGTTGCGGAGAAGCGTGTCCATCGAGTCTTACTGTAGTTGTAAGAATATCTTTGGACAAACTCCTCCAATTCCGCAATTTCGTTGGGAACTGTAATTTCGGTGCTAAAACCGCAATGGTCACTGTCATACACGAATGTGCGCAGACAGTTTAGCGTTTGTAAATTCGTACCTGTCAGTCGTATACGTTCGTCGTAAAGCAGTAGATCCAAATAAGACCCCCCTCTGGGAAACGACGGGTTATCCGTCGCTTTGAGACCGAGTCTGTATATGACATCGTGCTGACCCCACCAATCGAGTAGTAGGTTCCCTCTAGTATTTGGCAAATTATTTCCCCAATCTCTGTGTTTAGCGTTGAAATCCCCGCCGATTACAAAATAATTCTCCCCCGATTCCAGTCTCAGAAGTCGAAAAAGCGTGTCAAGCTCTGTAATAAATAAAGTGGATTGTGAAGTCTCAGGTGCATAAACAGAGGCCAAATACAGCCGCTTTCCACTGCGGAGCGGGATGTAAATGACGACTGCCTCCAACACCCGGAACCTACGCAACACTCCCTTGTACACTCTGTGAAATTTTATACCTTGTTTAATGAAGATCGCGACTCCGCCTCCACGATTGGATCGGGGCCGGTTTCTTCTTCTAACAATATAATTATTGTACTCCAGTTTGTGCTTATCGGTTAGCTTGGTTTCGCTAGCGAAAAGCACATCAGGAGTTTGGTCTTGTAGCAATTTAAACATCGCGGCTCTTCGTTCGATCCTAATCAGTGAATTAACATTTACCGCAAGGACCTTCAAAGTTTGCTCCACCATGTGCGTACCCATTACGACATGTGTTGCGTTAGGCCCAGCAGCAGCGCGTAGATCTGGCCCACCTGCTTGGCCTGTTCTTGCACCTGCTTTTGCATCTGAGCCATCTGCCCTTGGATTGCGAGCAAGATGGCCAGCATGTTAGGTGCAGCTTCCGTTGTTCTCGGTATTGGCGCCGGAGAAGCAACAGTCGCTTGCTGTACCGTAGCACCCCTACCTGCCGGTGTATCACGACTTCTTCTGAAAAAGTATTCTTCCTCGCTGGCAAAACCACTTCGAACGCTTTTTCATCAATTCCACTCTTTAGGACTCTTTCCGAGCAGGTGGAAAACAGGATTTGTCCAGCCGTCCCTAAATAAGCCGAATCTTCTTCCCTCTGCTCCTACGTCCCTTCTTTCCAAGGTCATGCAAACGCTGATAAACCGTCAGCTCATGAAATATCTCGAAACACGAAAACTTCTCAATGCCCGGCAATATGGTTTTCGTAGCAACAGGTCCACTGGTGATTTGATGGCATGTCTCACCGAAAAGTGGAACCAAAGCGTACATCAATCTGACGAAAGCAAGATAGTTGCACTTGATACTTCTAAGTCATTTGACAGACTTTGGCATCAGGGTCTTTTGTCGAAAATGCGTGCTTTTGGGATCGATGACTCTCTTCTGCAGTAAATTAGAAATTGCCTTTCGGAACGTTCAATTTAAGTTGTCTTGGACGGTTTCAAGTCTGATATTCACAAAATAAATGCCGGGGTGCCCCAGGGCTCCGTTCTGTTTCCGACACTCTTTTTAATTTTCATTAGTGTTCTCTTTTCTGCTACTTCTAATCCAATATATTCCTTTGCTGATGACAGTACACTCTGCTTTTTATATTCGTTCCCGGACTCACGCCCCTGCTCTTCGGCTGTTGAACGGGAACGGCAGCGTATGCTAAGCTCATTAAATTCCGATATTAACAGCATAACCAACTGGGGAACTATCAATCGAGTGGAATTTAATGCTTCTAAGACTCAAATCTGTCTGCTGTCACTAAAACGAAATACAAATACCCAGCCATTATGCATGAATGGCACTTACATCGTTAAAACCGATACTGTTTCCATTCTCGATATGTGTGTCAGTGACAACTTACGTTGGAATGACCACATATTCGATGTCGTCAAAAATGCCGCGACATGTCTAGGTTTCTTCAAACGATGTAAGAAATACTTTTCTCCTTCTGATCTGGCCACAATATATAAGGCATACAGCCACCCAAAATTCTAGTACAATGCCCACATCTGGTCGGGTGCTCCTAAAACATCTCTGCAACTGCTAGATAGGATTCGAAACCGTGCGATAAAACTCATGGGTGATACTAATATCAGTCAGTCAATAGACACCCTTGAACACCGACGTAATGTCTCATGTCTCACCTTTTTTTATCGCTATTTCCACCACCAGTGCTCCATTGAAATCGCCAGTAGCATTCCGCCCATTCAAACTTTCAACCGTAACACCCGTCTCGCTATGAATGCTCATAAGTTTACCCTCATGCCCATTTCCGGACGTACTCTAAAATATCGTGATTCTTTCCTTAGCCGTACAACTCGCTTATGGAATGCCCTGCCGACCTCTGTGTTTTCTGGTCGTTATAATCTACAAACATTTGAAACCAATGTACATCGGTTCCTGGCTTTTCTTCCTCCTAAATTTCCTTCGCCCGAGCTCGCGCTGATTATAAAAAAAAAAAGAAAAATGTGCAGTTCCAAAGGTCGTTGTCTTTTAGTCATTTGCCAGGGTCGTCAATAATAAATCTGACATTGTCTGACACCATTTGATGGGTTGTCACTTTTTTCTTTATCTGCTCTGTATAGAGTTGTGAGCCCTATGATGGCGTAGGGCAGAATTACGCCGCATTTGCAATTTAAGCAGCCTGCACACCGAAGGATTTACTCAAACTGTTAATGGAAGGTAAGGCAAGCACTGCCCAATCCGAATTATACGAAAATCTCCGCTGTGAAGTTGGAATCTTTGCTTTGCTCTCGCATATTGGAGGATGTAAGGGTCCGGTCATCGTTTGGACGATATTGTTCATAAAATCTAAAATTCGCATTGTTCATATAAAATTAATTAGATACGTAGGTAGCAATTGTATTTGGATTTGAGATGAAAAATTCTCCACCTTACGCCGTTGAATAATCGGCTTTGTCTGCTGAATCGACCTCTGAAATAGAAAACGACGTTAAGACAATGATTTCGTCTGGTATTGTGTCTCCTTTAGTCTCGCCGCCCAAAAGCAAATATCATCTCTTGCGGACACTGCGGACTAAGCATTTCATTTGACGTTGAATTGTTCTTAAACCTAAATGGATGGTTCCGACGTGCCTCTAAAATGATAGACTCAAGGTCTGCAAAGCCGTCATAGAAGCTTAGAAATTATTAAAAAGAGAGAAAAAGAAACAAAAATAATCTGGAAAAATTGCGCAATTTCAAATTGTTTCTTCGTCATCCGTCAAACTCAACCTTACATTCCAAAAATTGAGACGCACGTGCAAAAACCACAGAGTCGTTACTCATGGTAGATAAATTTCAATTCCACTGCGTAAGCAAAAGTTGACAATGTTTCGTTAGTGAGATGAATATATGCTCGTACATCTCGTGGCGAACATAAAAAATAACATCCTCATTAACTGTGTAAAGGATTACACCATTAAGGACATTTACACACACTCAAATGCTCCCTCTCCCGTAAAGGTAATGACTTACATTTATATTCAATGTAATGTTGAATATAGGTTCCGCATACCAAAGGTGACATCTAATAAAATATTAATTCGTCCGTCGCATAAAAACAAATTTACTTAACCTCAAACACAAGCCCCAAAAACATCAGTCCTACGCCCCCTTAGCAGTGCTGTTTGTAAATATTTACATAAGTAAATATAGGGCCACTTCCGACAACATGTTCTGCAGCAGGATTAGTGTTTTTGTAAATACCCGGTCGCCCTTGGTTCGAAAATATCCTCTAATTTTGTTCAAATTAAAAATTTAATTCACTTGTGTTGTAATTAGCATCGCTTTACTGTTGTTTATTGTAATGAAACCACGCAGCGCGGAGGTGTAGCACGTGCTTTGTGAAAACCAAATTTGGAAAACATCCGACAAACAATCGATAGATTCCAAGGATTTCCGACTAAGGACAATATCCGCTTATAAAAATAATCATGACAAGCTTAGCGATACGGGTATGATGATTAATTTTTGATTCAAATGCGGGCCTCAGCAAATGTCAGAGTTTCCACGAACGCCGATATGTAGTTTACCGTCAACACAAAAATAACATAGTGTCCGGTAATGGTTAATCCTACTCAATTTGGGAGTATCCCCCTCCATGGTGTTGATACTTGGATTGACCGCTAATGATTGAGGTGAAACGCCAAGGCGCAACACTGAATGTTCATCTGCGTAAAACAATTTCGATACAAAAATAAATTTAATGAGCTCACCGAAATCAAGGGCAACAAGCCTCGAAAAATGTGCGTTCTCCTTTTTGCGTTTTATATTTTATTTCGTTTTGTTTTGTTGTTTCCTTCAAAAATCGCCTTCGAGGAGATTAACTATATTTCAAGGTAACTGCAACTTGGAATACATTTTATACGCATTTGTATCTTTATTCTCACATCGATTATGAGATTCCCACTGTGGGGAGTCTTCAGATCAGTCGGGGAAATACTCAGATACACAGATGATCAGCTTGCTTTAATCATGTCATGCATCTCCAGCCAAGGTTCAAAGTGGCAAGTCAGTGATAAGCTGTATTCGTCGTTACAAAATCTTGCGTCTACCAGCAGAAACTTATGCATTCCAAATGACAAATGCCTAACAGGTGTCTCCAGTTGGAGAAAGCGAGACTCCTCTAAAGGCAATTGGAAGGGTGAATTCACTGAGTCACAATGGAATCGCAGGAAATGACATCACTCAAAAACTTACTGCACAAGATTTGCGCCAGCTTAGATGCGATCATTCTCTGCAGCGGCATCCCTTGGGGTTAGAATCGAAGACTCTTTGAGCTTGAGCAGAAACGTCCCTCCGCTCAACATAAGCCCAGCTATTTCAGACGTTGGATCGATAGTCGCCTGACTAGACCGATGTCACTGTAGAGCGAATCTGCCCAATGCTCCCCCATCCGGTTTTAACAAGTTCCATGCCTTTGCAGGACCGGACAGGTGCAGGTCATATGAATGTAATATCAAGAGTAATTCTGCGTCTGATTTTTGGCTGATGTCGTTGCTGCTTATAGCTGCGGAACCACAGGAGACAAAGTCCTTAACTACCACAAAGTTATAACTGCCAATGGGACGTCATAGGCAAGCCTTCGGTGGTTTTTCTGATAGCAGCATGTACTTTATTTTGTCTTCGTTCACCAGCAGATTCATTTTGTCGGCTTCTCCCTCGATACTCACGAAAGCCTCATTGACGGCTCGCTGTTATTCGCATATGCAAGTAATTGTGCGGACTTGAAAAAGATCGTACCATGACAGTGTGTCGACTTGTCTAAAACTCTTACTGGCATTGAAAATCTCTGTTAATTTATTACCGAACTTGATGGAGCAGCGAGAATTCTCTATAGTTATGCGTAACCTCATGAGTTTGGCAGGAATGTCAAAACTATCATATGAACTTCAACTGTCAAGGCAGTTCCAACGTAGCTTCGCGTCTTTTCTGAACCTCGCTTAGAAAGTTCATCAGCGATTTTATGTCGTGTGATTCCACCTGACCTGGGACCCAAACAAGACACAGTGAATTCAGCTAACCGAATGCGTTTAGTAAAGTCTTGCATTCTCGAACTACTCGTGGCTTGGAAGTCGTGAGAGGGATGGCAAGGTGTCAAGCGCAGCTTTATTACTATTTCACCTCCTCCACGATTGATCGCAATATAGTTCTTTGCCATCAGGATTGACTCAAAATCTGGCTGAAAGCATTCATTCCTGGGCACAGGGAAAGTAGATTTTGTACTTTTTCGACAACAGGGATTGTGAGGCCTTTGCATAAGACGACTTGCCTATAAGACCAGCATCGAAAGACACTCGGTGCATAAGGACGTCAAAATAGCCGTGTAGATCCAAAGAATAGCCCCAAGTCTTGCCAACAGTGCTATAGATTCTTTCGATATTTAGACCAAAGAAGTTTGCTATCCAAGATGGCACCAAAATACTTAGCTTTGTGGAAGAAAGGGTTGGCAATGCCTTTGAGCACTTGATGAGTTAGACAAGTCAGCTTCCTCCTTGCAAAGAAGAGGACGACCTCAATTTTGAAAGGATTGATTAAAAGCCTATTTTTAGTTCACCAATCGTCCTGTAAGTACTAAATGAGTCAGACCAGGCTACCTGCGCTTTATTTACTTTTAT
The DNA here is from genome assembly GCA_963966105.1 of Volucella zonaria. NCBI lineage: Eukaryota > Metazoa > Arthropoda > Insecta > Diptera > Syrphidae > Volucella > Volucella zonaria. The sequence continues at coordinate 10,068,366 of OZ014530.1, forward strand.
TTAAGTCCTGTTTCCCCTAAGCACCATCGCATACGCCTCCTGGCAATGAACTCCAGCTCTCTCTCTAATTCTTCTCCAATTGTCATGAATCCTCCTCAACTGTTCTGCGCCATGTATTACTTGGCCGACCCGTTCTTCTACAGTCTTGAGATAACGGATTCTATACCATCGCGTAGTTTGAAATGGTGATAACCTATTCGAAGTGTATGATCAATTGTATGCCACTTCCGCCGTTATACTGTGCCTATTGGTTCCTGATTCGTTCTCTGTTAAAGATGTTCGTTAAGGATACGGTAAGGCCAGAAAACCCTTAAGATAATCCGTAGACACCCTTGTAGTTTCTTTGTGATAGCAGCGGTCATTTTCCAAATGCAACATACCACAGCACGGATTCAATATTTGAAGGAAACAGTCATAGCTTGGTGTTTAAGCTCATTGCGTTGCTTCTTCATATCATGGACATCATTCGAAACGCGAACTTTGCTTTGCCCATTCGGTTGACAATAGAAACTCTCTACTCTACTCTCTACCGGTTGTCCAGCAATGCTAACTTGAGTTAATGAGTTAATACCGAGGTTGATGATTTCGGTTTTAGCAGTGTTAATCTTTAAGTCCACGACATTTGCCACTCTCCACTCTTGTTGTCATTTGATGCAGATCTATAATCCTGTGAGAGAGTAAACAAATATCGTCAGCGTAGCTCAGACGTTTGAGTTGGCATGTAAGATTCCAACGAATTCCTCAGTTTCCAGTAGGCAAAGCTGCGAACAGCATATCACTAAAAATCACTAAAAAAGTATCGGCGATAGAATGCAACCTTGTCGGACCCCACTTTGAATTTCAAATTCCTCTGGCCACTTTCCGCTATGCAGAACATGCCATTAGTTTGTCGGGTATACCTCTCCTGCGCAAGGCCTGCTAGATAAATTGTCTGTTGACACTGTCGAACTCCTTCCCAAAATCAATGAAAAACAGGCAAAGTTGTGACCGGCGTTCAACGCATTGTTCAACAATGATTCGCAGGGTATTGATTAGGGTGCGCCGTATTTGATCCAAAAAATTTTGTCCTTTCTAATGAAAAAAAAATTCTCTGAAAATTTTATACAAATCGGATAGTATTTAGGGGTCGCTATCGCCAACCGAACTTTGCAGGGTGCTCCAGTAAATAATGGATTAATGGATATAATTATAAAAAATTACAATTAAAATTTGGTTTATAAATTAGATTTTATTTATTGAAAAAACATAAATACAAGTAATAAATTAGTGGATAAATATAAATTAAGATTATTACTTGACTTTAGCAATGCTGATTTCTTCGTGTCAGGATACTTTTTTCTATAGTCTTTAACTGTCAATAATAGATACTGCTTCTGTTCTTCGTTATTAGTGTGCAGGTTGTTGTACTCACCCATAAGATTTACTCCTCGCTCAGCTATGTCATTGACTACCCTCATGTTGCGAACTTCATGTTTCACTTCATTGTATACCTTGTCCTTGGGCCACTCATCCACATCCTTAGTCAAGAACTCTGACGAAAATCCTGTGATATTGACGAATCGGCGGATATTTCAACTCCTCCAAACCTTTTGATTCGATGTCAACAGTTACTCGCTTTAAGAAGTTCTCTACTCCCTCAATTTCGAGGGCGCAAACTATCTTCTTTTTTGTTTCATTGGACACTCTATCATCAAAAAATCCAAAAGCCGCAAGTTCTTCCGACAAGTACCAGAGGTGTCCAAGGAACTTTGAAGAGTAATTCTTGAAATAACATCGTTTACTTTTTTATAGTTGTCAAGGTTTTGGATCAGCCCAAGATCATTTCGTGAAGCTGACATAGAATCGTGGGCAGTCATGCAGACCCTGACATACAGTCTAACAACAAAGAGGCAAATGTTAAGAATTCCATGTTCTTCTTTCTTTGTTAGCTTGAACTGACTACGGAACATCCATATATTAAGGGAGTAGATAGCTTTGGGCACCCATCTAGCACGGTCTGGACCACACCAGAGCTTTAAATGGTATCTACTCCTTTCAGAGGAACTCCTCCTAAGAATATTACTGTCTGTTCCAGAAGTTCTTTGCAGTCATCTCGAGGTTGGAACTCTTGCAGCTGAGATTTTGAAAAGGCAATCAATTCTTCCGAGACTTTGATAACTGCGGCTGTGGCAACTTTATTGGACAAGACTGTTTCGTAGTTTTTTCGATCGATGTTGGACCAGGATTTCTTGAAACATTTAAAAATAAGATCGTCTGGACCCGTTGATGGCACTAGTGCTGTCATAACTACTGCTTCCAACATGATCTCGTATATGTGGTGGCGGCATGCCAACCACAGCACGTGTTTGTCCATTTATTGTTGCAAAACAATACACGCCCCACGTCAACGGCCTCACCATACTGAAAGCATCGGTTTCCGCTGCATGCATCGTGTATATTCCCCTCCGTAGTTGAAAGCGGCTATACATGGTGTCTGTCTATGCACCTAAGGCTACTCAATCCACCTTATTCATTTCAGAGCTCGAGACACTTTTTCGATTCCTGAGGCTGGAATTAGAAGACAATTATTTTAAGTATTATCGGCGGAGATTTCAACGCCAAACATAGAGATTGGGGAAAGAATACACCAAATACTAGAGGGGACCTACTACTCAATTGGTGGGGTCAGCACAGTGTGATGTATCGACTCGGGCTTAAGGCGACGGATAGTCCGTCGTTTCCCAGACACGGGTCCTATTTGGATCTTCTACTGTTCGACTCACGAATACAACTGACATGCACTAACCAACAAACTACAAACTGTCTACGCACTTTCATTGCGGAATTGGATGAGTTTGTGCAAAGGCATTGCTACAATTATAGTAGGGTGCGCTGAACACACTTCACCACAACGCTGACTAGAGCACTCTCCTCGAATTCGCTCTATCCACCGTCCAATATAAATCTGTCAAACGAGGAGATTGACGGGTATCTAAAACTAACGGGCGAGACAATTAAACGAACTATGGACAAAACGATACCTCGGTATCAACACACTGACGACGAAGACTTATTCCGCAACGCAACTATTGACGCACTGCACCGACAAAAAAGTAGGCTGCTGTCAAGACTAAAAACCTTGTACAGACAGTTTACTGACAGACATAACCCTGAGATCTTGACACTGAAGTCGTCGATTAAAAACCTCCAGACATTAATAAAGGAAAATTACAGAAACTCTGTAAGTTTGTATTGGAACAACAAAATTCGGGCTGTAAACACCAGCAACCCGAATATGTTCCCGCAAATAAATAAAATATTTCGGAGGAATAATCAGAACGACCTTCCATGTCTTAGAATCGCCCGAACGACGAACAACGAACAAATACTTGTAGCAGCAGGCATTGATCCAGATGAGGCCGTTGATGATGACAACTACTTTGTGATCGAGGATCCGCAGGAGAAGGTAGAGGCTATAGGATTGACTTTCCAGGAAGTGTACAAGGCGAATGACATCATTGGCCCGAACCACGACCTGAAGAGTCGAGTCCTTGTGCACAATTTCTACCCTCGAAATGAAATAGAGAATTGGCGATTCGAGAGCTCGGGTTTCACCCAGTTCAGTGACGAGAATATGGCAAATAATGTCATCACCAACGAAAGGGTATTACCGCCGTTCATTTCGAAGGAAGAGCTCCAATCGATCTTCGAATCGCTTAGAAGTAAGAAATCAGTGGGAACCGATAAAGTACCGAATATTCTGCTTCGACATCTCCCACTAGAAGCGGTGGACATTTATACCACCCAGTTTAATAATGCAATGAATAATGCACATTATCCAGCGCATTGGAAAACTGCGGTGGTACATCCCATACCCAAAAGGGATAAAGATACTTCCAATCCGGCGAATCTCCGCTCGATCAGTCTTCTTCCAAACATCAGTAAGGTTTTCGAGAAGGTAATCAATAGAGTCCTGACTAAGTGGGTTGAGGACAAGGCGGGCATGACATCATTCATGCTGTGTCGAAACTGGTTTCTGATATCCAATGCCTGATTGACTTGGAGAAGGCCTTCGATACCGTATGGTTAGAAGGACTCTTTTTCAAGCTGGACAGGTTGGGCATTAGTAAAGCACTGCTGTATATTCTTTTTGATATGCTCTCCAGTAGACAGTTCATGGTGAAGAATGGTGATGTGACTTCCGCTGGAACATTTAACATTAAAAACTGTCTGCAACAAGGTGCGGTAAATTCGCCGATCCTATTCAACATTTACACAAGTGATCTGATAGGTTCACTTCACCATGCCATAGCGTACGCAGACGACTTAATTGCGTACAGATCAGGTCCAAAGATTGAGGTCATTAATACACTTTTGCAACGTGACTTCGACAAAATTAAGCGATAATGCGATGACTGGAAGTTGAAAATCAACTTTCAGAAGTCGGAAACCATTCTGTATAGGACGCCTTTGTCTGGGGCCTCTAGGGATACCAGAAAGAATTGGCGAAAGTTCTCTATCGTCGGACAACATGGACAGCCACTTGCTTGTCGAAATGTAGTCAGATACCTTGGGATCTGGCTAGATCAATATCTGTTTTTTAACAAACATATAGATGTTGCTCTGGCCAGGGCCAGAGGTGCTTTACAAGGAGACTGTTTTATAACAGCCAACTCGATGCGAGGGTGAAGGTGATCTGCTACATGGCCCTTATCAGGCCTATGCTTGTATTTGGATGTCCTGTGTGGTTCAACGTGAGAGCAAGTTTGTTGGAAAAGATTCGGGTGTTTGAGAGGGCTTGCCTTAGGGCTTGTCTTCGGTTATACAGAACACCAGAATCTGAATACATAAAATTCTACCGAATGATTTCTTGTACAATAGGGCGAACCTAATAAGAGGGGAGAATTTCGTCATTAAGTTGACTCGAAGGCACTTTGCAAGAGCAATGACCTCATCGAACAAACTGATCTCCGGGGCTTACTACCCTAATTATATGTATCACGAGAGAGTTCGCTTTGACGGCTTTATTCCTCCAGAAGCGTTCCTCTACTTAGATAGTAAAGGTCTGATCCAGGACAGATTGGCGGTGCCGCTAATCTTCCACGTCGCTCGAACAGCTGCGGACAGGTGACTCAACTACGTCGGAGACGTCGCAAATGGCAGTGCGGAGCGTCTCCGGTTCAGTAGGGCGGTAGGGAGTCGTGAAAGGAGAGATGTTGCTCGGCAGCACCAACAATTTTGGTGGCTGGTTGAAGGAGGGGAGGGTTCGTCGTCGAATTCCTCAAGTAATATGTAGCTTCCTGTGAAGCAAAGTGGGCCAGCCTAATTTTGTTTTTAGAAATGGCCGGCTTACGTAGTTTTAAGTAGGTTTAAGTTAGATTTTACGAAAAGAAAATATATAAAAACAAAAAAAAATAAGTAAAAATAAAAAATTACAAAAAAAAATTATTTACGTATATATATGTACATATATGTACTTATTAAGTATATATGTATTATGTATATATATATATATGTATGTACGCATTAGATGTAAGTAGGTTAAGTAGATTAAGTTATATTTTTAAGTAGTCTGTAAGTTTTTAGTTTTAGGTTTTTATAATTCAATTAATATGTCCAGATACTAAGTTTTTGCGTTAGATTTATTTTCTTAGTTTTAGTTTTAACATGTAAATATAAAATTAAATATAATGTAATGTACGTCGAAAGACTTAATTTAAGTGTTAGGTTTAACTTAGAGTGCCCGCATGGGGCCATTAAGTTAGTATAAGATTACTTGTAAGTTATTTAAGCTAATTTTTAAGCGTTTTTTTATTTACTCGTAGCATATAAGAGTAAATTAAGAAATCAAATAAAAATGCATATAAATTGAAAAATTGATTGCATCGGTTCCCGCTAGATCACCGAAATTAAGCGGTGTTGGGCGCGGTAAGTACGTAGTTGGGTGACTACATGGGAACTCAGTACTCCGCGTGCTGCTGACAAAACGCGCCACATGGGCATAGTACCCCGGCGTTAAATCCCGGACCCTACAAATTAATTTGTATTGTTCCCTTGATAATAATAATAATAATACACGCCCCATTTCTTTTTCCCGTATTCACTGATGTAGTATCAAATCCTAGACACTTTACTTTATCGCAGATTCCCCATTTTGCTGCTGCCACATAGATTGCTGTTGCTGCAGCCTCACCTGTGCCAGAACTTATCTTCGGGACTCAAAAGTTGATCTATTCCTTTTCCACTTACTAAAATAGGAAGGCGATCAACAATGTCACTTCCAACTATATCCTCCAGAAGTTTACCGTCCTAGTGAACTGTATTCATTGCGTTCATTGTATTCTGCGTTATTATATCCGAGAAGCTTAAGCACAGTGCTGCAATCCGATCACTTATACTAGCAACGTCAAGACTATCCGCCAAGTTTTGTACCAAAATTTTCTTGCGACCTCTCTTTGAAGGTGGCACTCCGGATGACGACTGAACTGGTTGACCAATTACCCGACGATATTGAGGATCTACTTCCACCTCTGAATCAGATGATGAAGCATAAATTACCCTCTCTTGGCAAGACTTTATTTCTTTCTCTTCGAGTTGCCTCCTTTTTCTTTAATTTTTCTTTTTTTTTTTGCCAAGCACAATTCTTTTTTCGCCAGAATTGTATCAATATTAGCCATATTCCCGCGACGCCCCTTTTCGCGTTGTGCAACTAGAAACATCTTGTCCTCTTTAATTTTGATAATTTCTAACGCGTAAGCATGGGCAATATTGAATAGATTACCTAGTTCTTCCGTCCAGTCATCCTCTTTTTTTTGGAGTCCGTCTGAGCGCTTCGCCTTGTTGTCTTTATTTTCTCCCAATCTCTGAAAATGAGTACGGAGGGACTCAAGAATTTTACTGTATGTTGGCTATAGCGATGACCACCTGCCAGCTCTTCGATGATTCTGTAAACGTTTCTGCCCGCAACTTCATCTGTTACTGCGGTCAGGGCGGTTATATATGTTAGTTACGTTTTTCTCGTCATACACTAGGTTGCACTGCTTTCATTTTCCTTCGATACAGGGAGTCTGGCTCGTCCCTCCCTATTGCTGAGGTATCTACAGAGTGGCAGTGATAGTTTTTCCAATTATTATGTTTCAGCAGCTGTTGAAGTTACCAATGACATCCAGCTGTCAAAACATTCAGTAAGCATTGCCATTACTTCATTCATCGTTTTGGGCTTGCCGAACTTGCCGGCTCAGTTGTAAATACGCAACGTCAGTTTCGTCATGAGGTCGGTCGTCATCATGGCTTCAGTGTGCAGGCAATTCGTCGTATCGTGGAAGATTTTGAGCGTGAGTACACTCTTTTGGATCTTAAGCCACCAACCAGATAGAGATTGGTGCAAAATGAAGAAAATATGATATAGCCGCCATAGCGGCCAGTATCAAAGAAGTCCCAGAAATGTCGATTCGGCGCCGATCAGCTCAATTGGACATTGCAAGAAAATCTACCCGGCTTATTTTGTGGTTGGATAGGGGCCTACATCCGTATAAGATTGTGCTAATGCAAAAATTGAAGCCGAACGACCATGGGCAACGCCGTGAGTTTGCTAATTGTGCGCTGAAAATGATGACCCGAGCTCCGGATTTTGGCCAAAAACTCATCTTCTCGGACGAGGCCCATTTTTGGCTCAGCGGCTATGTCAACAAGCAACGATTGCCGTTAAAGGAGCGAACACAATCCACAAGTGTTCAGCCAAATATCGATGCAGCCACAAGGATTGACTGTTTGGTGCGATTAATGGCATGGCGGCAGCATCAGACCTTATTTCTTTCGAAATGAGGAAGGAGACACAATTACCGTCAATGGTCTCAGGTAAAACAGCGATGTTAACCAACTTTCTGTGGTCAGAGTTCGACAACATCAATATATCTGAGCTGTGCTTCCAACAAGATGGCGCTACTTGCCATACAAGCGACGCAACGCTCCAAGTTGTGAGGGAGAAATTTGTCTACTGGGTCATCTCACGGCGAGCGTCCATCATTTTTGCACGCGATTATGTTCTCTGGGGCTACGACAAGTCTACGCGAACTAGTCAACTACTTTGGACGAGCTCGAGGCCAACATTCGATGCTATTGCCGAAATAACGCAGCACGTACTGGACCCAGTTATCAAAAATTGGACCGATCGCTTGAAGCACTGCCAGCAAAGTCCAGGCGGCCATTTAAATGATGTGCTATTCCACATATAATGGCATGAATGCCCTGTTTCCACGTGCTATGTCTTCCTGCCATCTACCAACATTACGTTCTGCTCCAGAAGTGCAAACATTTTTCGCAGCAATCCAATGTTCTTGGATGGTTGTCAGCAGTAAGCTGCCTGATTTCTTCCACTCCGAAAAGTGATCCCTTAATTGTTGGCATACTGAGGGGATTTTTATCCTGTCGTTGTTATATCTAGGCATTCTGGTGGACAGCTCCTACCATAAAGTGAGGATCTCTTAACAACTCAATGTCGGCCTCCTCGCCTGATTCGGACGTCTAAAAGACTGATCAGTGGTCAATTTGGTTGGACAATAATTGCATGTCAGTTGACCATCATACACATTTTTAGTAGGTCCCCATCACGATGACTATATCTTCGTTCGGCGTTGCTTTGAATACGGCATTTTGCTGATTGTATAAGTTGTTCTTTCATCCTCTGTCGAGGGATTCGTTGGGGCGAAACACTGTATGATAGTGACGCGCCTTACTCTTGTCCGGAATCTGGCCTATAATATACGATCACCGTGTGCGCGCCAGGAAATTAAGCCTCTGCGCGCTGTTGGTCCTAGCAGCAGACCCACTCTTGATTCACGGGGACTGCCGGAGGGCTTACCTGAGTAGAGTAACTCATAGTTACACGTTGGGGATTGTTACTCTCCCGTGTCGGACCATCTTACTTCACTCACTCTTGCTCCCTGGGTCGAGGAGCGTCATCACATTGCATGAACTAATCTTAGTCCCGGTACCATAGCCAAAAGTCGTCATCATTCGATCATTCTTTATACCAGGCGTAATGTCGGTTTCCGTAGCGGGCATTTTTCGGTAACGCAGAGTGCTGACCCACGTTACCTTATAGTTCACGTATAAAAGGATTCCTAGATGTAGTTGCCCGGGGACGACCTCCTAGTAGTCGCAAACACTACATCAAGAACTCGATTATTGCCCTACTGTCTCAAATCCCAGTTTGGAGCTGTAAATAGTTTTCCGAACAATCGTAGAAAAAGCAGAAAGTAGAAAGCATGTTCAATGTCGATAAAAATTTCCATCGCCTATTTTTTCTTATCGAGTGTGCCGCTAGAAGCAACAGCGAATTTGACGTCCTTCTCTGTCAACGTATTGTTGGCTCTGCTTTTGACTGCTTTTGACTTAGTTAGGTAGTAAAAGGTTTACTTAGTGAATTCAGTTTTGCTGATCTCTCGCTTTTGAGCGCTGTGACCAGCTTGTTGCCATTTATAGAGTACCTAGTTCAACCTTCTCGGGAAATCTTTACAATAGGCACCCTTAGAAATCCGAATTTGCTTCCGGTATTCCCTTTGCTTCGATCCTATCTTATCTTACCTTAAGCGACTTGTTTAGAATTTCTCTAGTTTCTTAACGTAGTCGCTGCATGACTGCGTTCCACCAATGAAGGGGCGATCTTCACTACTGTTTCCTAGCTGGACGTGTCAGTGCAAAGCAGCTGCTGAGTTCAGGTTCGGAATAGGATTCCTCATCCTCAACAAGGTCGAGACTCTCATCCGATTCTGAATACGATGTACCTTGACATTGAGACCTCCGATAGTGTTATCCAGCCGGTAAATTTCTTAGCGCACCTGTTAGATAGCATTAGATAGATGGAGGCCTGAGTGAACTCTAGGAGGTCTACAGCAATATCGGGAAAGTCCCCTTCATTGCGGTTGTGATGGCTACGGCACGTAGACTGAATTGGTGCTAATACTACCGGAGAGTCAACACATTAGAGCAAAACCTCACTTTAGGTAGAAGCCACAAAAGGAGGTTAATCTCGCCTACATTTGAGTGCACAACTGAAGACAATTGGCCAAAAACGGCTCGTACTGGACAGGTTAACTTTTTTATGATTAGCCCCAAGTTCTGGGTATTGTAAGGCCTGAAGTATCTTCCTTAAGAGTAGCTGTGCAGACTATATGTTTATCAATTCGGTTTACACTGCTTTTTATAATTTAAAGCACTCTCTGCCCTCAAATAGGACCTGCGGGTGCTATATTCCAAAGGTAAGCCAATTAAACCAAAAAAAGGTCACAAAAATACACTGAACCCTCAAAAAGAAAAACCGCATTCACTGCGTTGGTGAAATGGACATTATCTGTAAAATTTATTTGCTTCTTGCCCCAACCTGGTGTACACATAATTACTCGCAATTAACCGTGTTTTTAAGCGCGCGCGGTCAATAGCATCGGCTTAATCATTTCGACCTTAAATCCCTGTGTGCATTAATTGCGTGAGAAAAAAAGGCACGACTACAACCACATACAATGTATTGTACGTACATTATTTTTGTTAAATATCTGAGCATTCATCAGACCGCTGGAATTCACTAAAAATATTCGTACCGATGACGGAAACCAGCATACGAGTACATCCTTCAAAAAGGTTTGCATGCAAAATTTGCCAGAAATAAATGCGCACTCGTCCCGATGACGGAGCTTTATTCGAATTTTATATTCGCATTAAAATCTCAAGAGGGTTTGCGAGTATTTTATGTAAATAGATTGTGAAATGTTTGTCCAAGAGCTGTTAACAATGAAAAGGCGTATTGCTGTGATTTTGTTTTTGGAAAAATAAAACAACCGAGCGTGGTATTTTAATGAACGAGTTCGGTGGGGTTTAGGGCTTCATCACAGTCAAAGGGTAAAACTATTAATTCCACAGGTGACCTAGAACGGGATACGTATATGTATCTGAAGAGATATCATGAATGCTTCGAGACTCCTGAGGTTGTGTTGTCAGTTTCGAGAAGAAGTTAAAGTTTTTTTTCAAAAATCGGTTTTCGTCGTTTTTTAATGAATCTTACCCTCCTCACTTTGACAGGGTATAATGGTATTAAAAGTTTTTAGGGTCGAAATTATCTCGGCTTGTCGGAAAGTCAAAAGTTGACACTTTCAGTGAACTACGACTGTCAGGTGTTGCTGCCTTCAAAGCCCTATCTCACTAACGTGTCTTAATCTAAAATCTGAATTTCGAAACTCTAGGCATTTCAAGGCTTTCATGTTCCCATTTGAATTGTTGTCAGTTTCGAGACACGAGAACTCATTTAATAATCGCAAGTCTATTAATTCCGGAATCAAATGTGTTCGTACAAATTAATTGGCGAGTTGGATGAGTTCATTGTGATCTGAAATATGTGTCAGGCTAATTAATTGGGTCATTCTTGTTCAATTTATATTGTTTTCGAAGTATCCCGAATGACGCTCCTGGGACTGAAATAAGGTGTCATTTCCTTGGCGAAAAATTATGATTTCTCAACACGCACTGGATTCGAATGGATGCAGATTTAATAGGACATGGTGGGGATGAATCCAATAACCTTAATAGGCAAACATTTAAAACACATTAGTTAGCGAATTCGGGGGTAATGGGTAATATGGGCGAATTAATGTGCGTGACGTGGGTAACAATATCCGTAGAGTTGCTTAAATACAACAAGCTATTTAAAGTTTTAATTTAGGGTTGAATTATTCGGAATTTCGAGTCGATACGGAATAGTTTCGTCAGAGATAAAGTGAACAACACAGCAAGGACTTTGATGTAGGAAAACCTGGGAGTTCAAGACTATGTGGTTGGCCGTCGATAAACTCGAGATCTTGCTTTCACACTCTCTGCCAGCAGGTGCAGAAAATCCAGTCCGAAATTAGAAAACCAACAAATAATAGGTAAAGTGAGTCACATTTGTTAGAAACCCCTCCTTGTTACTTATGGCTCAGAAGATATTTTATTGGTCTACAATGAGATGCTCTTCCGATATTTGTAAGACTTTCAGTGATCAGATTTGGCCACTCAGATGAATGCCCACCAGGCTGTGATGTAAAGGATTAAGTGAGATCTGGTCACCGAAAACTAAGAAGTAATAATCCCATCCTTTCTTTCCCATGTATCCACAATTAACCTCCCATTGTGCCGAAGATCAAATCGGCTGAGGGCCCATATTACAGATAGTTTAGACACGTACTGTGAGTATATAATAGTTACTGAGCGCATTTTTAGATTAACCAGACTATGCCGGGCACCATGTAGATGGATCAAAACAATGAAATCCCTGAGGTGGGACCTGTTGAAATATCATTCAAACTTTCTTCTAATAAAAACATTCAAGCAAGCAAGATATAGCTTTCGTGACTCTTTAATTTAATTAATAATCCACTTTCATTCAAAATAAAAAAAACATGCAAATGATCTCGTAGTAGGCAGTATTTGTTGGTGATTCTGGCTCTCGAAAATGCAAACTCTGCTCATATTGACAATACAATTTGAAAGTGTAACTATCAAAAAAAATAAAAATTTGTAAATTCATTAACAAACATTATTCAAAATTAATTCCCATTTCTTTGGTACAAAAATTGTGCTTCGCACTTGGAACACCTTTTGTTAAGCTGTCAGCCATCAACAGTTCAGTCCTCACCTTTGAAATTTTGATTGTTTTATTTTCAACCAAGTCTCGGATAAAGTGATGCCTTATGTTGATGTGTTTCGTTTTGGCACTGAAGTTTCCGTTGTCGCATAAGTCTTTCGCTCCTTTGTTGTAGCAGAAAATTCCGATTGGTTTAACCGATTTCTTCTTTCAGCTGTTTTAACCATAATGTTTCTTGGCAAGCGGCTGACAACGCGATGTACTCGGCTTCGGCTGTGCTAAGTGCTACGATTGCCTGTTTTTTTACTTTTCCATGATACAGCACCACCTTGCCATAATGTTACGTAACCATTGCATGATTTGTAGTCACAAAAACTTGAGCCCCAATCTGAATCGGAGTAACAGCACCACTCGTCATATTTGCTGTTCCTTGCATAAGTTAACGCGCCACTCGCCGAATCAGATGATCACGCAAAAACCCCATGATAATGTTCCCACGGGAAACTGCAAACATAACAACATAACACCTTGCACATGCAGCCACATGCCGGAGATGACACCTGAGTGAACAAACACAATTTTGCTGATTTAGCGTCTGGATACAGAAACGCGAAGTTACCTTTATGATTATAGAAATTGTTAGTCAGTCGTTGACATACTCGTATCTCCGTGGAGAACATACGTGTTGCGGCTTGGATAACAGTGATAACAATAACAAAGAGACATTTGCGGAAATTACTATACGCTCAAATTAGCAGAGTGTCAGTGTGCTCGGCCGGCATACCATAGGTCGTGGGTTCGAATCCCCGTGGACTCTACACATTTTTTTTTTTTTTTTTTTTTTCATTTAAAATAAATTCAAAAACAAGTGGTACTAAGTGTTGTCCATCACGTGATGGATTGTGGAGAGCGGTCCGCTATGTTAACAGCTTGATCTGCTGAAGTATCAGGCGAGGCTTCGAGTAGTTCGAGCCAAACACCAAAAATAAAGAGAAGGAGGAAGCTTAGTCCACCTTCTAACTTGGAAAAACGTCCCACCCTATCAACGGCCACTGTAAAGCTGCTTGGCGGGGTGAGGGAAGGGAACATCTTCGCTTCATTGGCAGCAAGTGAATCCGATGATGAAGAGGAAGAGATGGAGGCGATTAGTAGTAGCATCAAAATGCTACAACAAAGAGTGCTGGCCATAAAAGAAAAGCAAATGGTCAGAAGGAAGAGGGAAGAGCAGGAGCAATCCCAACAACATCAGCATGCTCAAAAGCAGGCACAACAACAACACCAAACAAATAAAATAGCACAAGTGCTACAACAACAAAAGGTTAATAAATACCAGCAACAACAACAAGAGCAGTCACAAAAGCGGCAACAGCAAAAACAGCAGCAGCAGCAGCAACAACAACAACAGCAGCAGCAACAACAACAAGAACAGCAGCAGCATCAGCAGAAGAAGAAGGAGAAGGTGCCTCCTATCAACACCTATAAATTGGAGGTAAGTGCTACCAAGGACCTGTGTAGGCTGGTCATTGGCAATAATTTTAACATTAAGAGATTGGGGAACGATCGTCATGCCATCCACTGTAATACAGTGGAGGGCTACGCGAAAGTCAAATAGATCCTAAAGGAAACGACGACGGAGCATTACTCATTCACACCGAAGTGTGAAAAGCGGCAATCGATGCTGCTGAAGGGGTTGGAACCGTCTTCTGATCCTGAGGAGATCCTGGCACTGCTCAGAGAGAAGGAGTGCGAAGGACTCAAGTTCGTGGGGGTAAAGCCATTTACCACAGCTAGAGCCAGGCGGGAGAAACGGAGTCTGCCGTTCTTCCTGGTGCAGCTCAGTCCCGAAAGCCGTCTGGATAGTCTAAGGAGTATCAATGTCCTAGACTACCAGGTGGTTCATTGGGAAAAATTAAAAAGGAGCGAAGGCGTTATACAATGCCTGCCAAATGCAGACTCGATGCGTGAAGTGCGCAAAGAACCACAGTTCCGAGGAGTGTGCTCTGGGTAGGGACGGAGTTTCCGATAGGGCGCAGCTCTCGTGCGTGTTATGTGGGAACGTGGGACACACCGCAAACTATCGGGGTTGTCCTAAGTTCGCTGACATTAAAAAAGCAAAACTGGCTCGGCAGCAGAAGGTGGAGGTCAAACGTTCACCTGTCAGGTTTCAAACACCAGCCGTCACGTCCCAAATTTCCTACGCCCAAATGGCGGCAGGTAGGGGGGCTACGGTACAGCAAGCGACTGTTGCTTCTCCAGCGCCAATGCCGAGAACAACGGAAGCTGCACCTAACATCCTGGCCATCTTGCTCGCAATCCAAGGGCAGATGGCTCAGCTGCAAAAGCAGGTGCAAGAACAGGCCAAGCGGGTGGACCAGATCTACGCGCTGCTGCCGGGCCTAACGCAACACATGTCGTAATGGGTACGCACATGGTGGAGCAATCTTTGAAGGTCCTTGCGGTGAATGTTAATTCACTGATTAGGATCGAACGAAGGGCCGCGATGTTTAAATTGCTACAAGACCAAACTCCTGACGTGCTTTTCGCTAGCGAAACCAAGCTAACCGATAAGCACAAACTGGAGTACAATAATTATATTGTCAGAAGAAGAAACCGGCCCGGATCCAAACGCGGAGGCGGTGTTGCGATCTTCATTAAACAAGGTATAAAATTTCACAGAGTGTACAAGGGAGTGTTGCGTAGGTTCCGGGTGTTGGAGGCAGTCATCATTTACATCCCGCTCCGCAGTGGAAAGCGGCTGTACTTGGCCTCTGTTTATGCACCTGAGACTTCACAATCCACTTTATTTATTACAGAGCTTGACACGCTTTTTCGACTTCTGAGGCTGGAATCGGGGGAGAATTATTTTGTAATCGGCGGGGATTTCAACGCTAAACACAGAGATTGGGGAAATAATTTGCCAAATACTAGAGGGAACCTACTATTCGACTGGTGGGGTCAGCACGATGTCATGTACAGACTCGGTCTTAAAGCGACGGATAACCCGTCGTTTCCTAGAGGCGGGTCTTATTTGGATCTACTGCTGTACGACGAACGTATACGACTGACAGGTACGAATTTACAAACGCTAAACTGTCTGCGCACATTCGAGTATGACAGTGACCATTGCGGTTTTAGCACCGAAATTACAGTTCCCAACGAAATTGCGGAATTGGAGGAGTTTGTCCAAAGATATTCCTACAACTACAGTAAGACTCGATGGACACGCTTCTCCACAACCTTGACAAGAGCACTCGCTTCGAACACGCTCCATCCACCGGCCAATAGGAATTTGTCAAACGAGGAGATCGACAATTACCTAAAACAAATGGACGAGACAATTAAACAAACTATGGACGCTACAATACCACGATATCGACATACGACTAACGAAGACCTGTTCCGCAATCCTACTATTGACGCACTGCACCGACAGAAAAGTAGACTTCTGACAAGACTCAAAAACTTGTACAGACAGTTTACTGACAGACAAGACCCGGAGATTAGGACACTGAAGGCGTCGATTAAAAATATTCAAACGTTAATAAAAGAGAATTACAGAATTTCTGTAAGTTCGTATTGGAACAACAGGGTTCGGGCTGTAAACACCAGCAACCCGAATATGTTCCCGCAAATAAATAAAATATTTCACAGAAAAAATCAAAACGACCTTCAGTGTCTTAAAATAGCCCGGACAACAGACAACGAACGGTTACTGACAATAGCAGGTATTGATCCAAATGAGGCCGCTGATGATGACGACTTCTTTGTGATCGAGGATCCACAGGAGAAGGTTGAGATCATAGGGGCGACTTTAAAGGAAATATACAAGGCCACTGATACCATTGGACCTAATTATGACCTGGACAGTAGCGTCTTGGTGCACGACTTCTACATTCGAAATGAAGTAGAGAACTGGCGATCCGAGGGCTCTGGTTTCACCCGGTTCAGTGACGAGAATATGGCAAATAATGTCATTACCAGAGAGGGTGACCTACCCCCGTTCATTTCGAAGGAAGAGCTCCATGAGATCTTCGACACAATCAGGGCTAAGAAATCAGTGGGGACCGATGGTATTCCGAACATCGTGCTTCGACATCTTCCTCTGGAAGCGGTGGACATTTACACTACCCGGTTTAATAATGCAATGAATAATGCGCATTATCCAACGCATTGGAAAACGGCGGTGGTGCAACCTATCCCCAAAAAGGGAAAGGATATATCCAATCCGGCGAATCTCCGGTCGATAAGTCTCCTTCCGAATATCAGTAAGGTGTTTGAAAAAGTAATCAATAGAGCTCTGTCTAGGTGGGTTAAGGACAAACATATAGTTTCGGATAATCAATTCGGTTTTAAGGCGGGACATGATATCTCACATGCCGCGTCTAAACTGGTGTCCGATATCCAATGGAATAAAGGCAAAAACCAATGTACTGGTGCCTGCCTTGTTGACTTGGAGAAGGCCTTCTACACCGTATGGTTAGAGGGTCTTTTCTATAAACTGACAAGGCTGGGGATCAGTAAACCACTCTTGTACATTCTTTTTAATATGCTAACCAACAGACAGTTCATCGTGAAAAATGGCGATGTGACTTCTGTTGGAATATTTCAAATTAAAAATGGTCTGCAGCAAGGCGCGGTCAATTCGCCGATCCTATTCAACATTTATACAAGCGACTTGATAGGTTCACTTTCCCATATTATTGCGTACGCAGACGATTTGATAGCGTACAGAACAGGTCCAAAAATCGAGGTCATTAATACTCTCTTGCAGCGTGACTTCGATAAGATAAGGCGATTTTGCGATGACTGGAAGTTGAAAATCAACTTTCAGAAGTCGGAAACCATTCTCTTTAGGACGCCGTTGTCTAGAGCTTCTAGGGATACCAGAAAAAATTGGCGAAAGTTCTCGATCATTGGACAACACGGACAGCCGCTTGCCTGTCGAAATGTAGTCAGATACCTTGGGATCTGGCTAGATCAGTTTCTGTATTTTCATAAAAATGTAGATGCTGCTCTGGCCAGAGCTAAAGGTGCTGTTGCCCTTACAAAGAGACTGTTTTATAGCAGCCAACTCGATGCGAGGGTAAAGGTAATCTGCTACATGGCCCTTATCAGGCCCATGCTAGTATTCGGGTGCCCCGTGTGGTTCAATGTACGAGCAAGCTTAATGGAAAAGATTCGGGTGTTTGAGAGGGCTTGCCTTAGGGCTTGCCTTCGCTTGTACAGAACACCAGAGTCGGAGTACAAAAAATTTTATCGTAATGAGGTCCTTTACAACAGGGCGAACCTAATACGAGTGGACAACTTCGTAATTAAGCTGACTCGAAGACACATTGGAAGAGCAATGACCTCGATGAATAACCTGATATCTGGGGCTTATTACCCCAATTACCTTTACCACGAGAGTGTGCGCTATGATGGCTTCGTTCCACCGGAAGCATTCCTCTACCTAGATCAAATAGGGTTGATCCAGGATAGATCAGCGGTCCCGTTAATCTACCACGTCGCTCGGACAGCTGGGGACAGGCGACTCAACTACAACAGAGACGTCGCACACGGCAGTGTGGATCGTCTCAGGTTCAGTAGGGCGGTGGGGAATCGCGATAAGAGGGATGTCGTTCGGCAGCACCAGCATTTCTGGTGGTTGAATGATGGAGAACAGGTTTCGTCGCCGTTTCCGTCAATTACGGACCAGCCTCACTAATGAGGCAGAGTTGACCAATCTATTTGCTCTGTGAATAGCGATGGCCAGCTTGCATAGGCTTAGGTTAGCAATTAAGAAATACATATATATATTAGTATATACACAGGTATATACTAGTATATGTATGTCATTGTGTATAATGTTTATGTGTATGTATGTGTGTATTGTGTATGTAGGTTAGGTAGCCTAAGGTTTATTTTAAGCTAGATGTTAAGTTTTTATAAAAAATATGTCCATATGCTAAGTTTTTTGTTAAATTCTTTTCTTAGCCTTAAGCATAGAAAATAAGTATATATAAGTATAAAATGTAAACAAAGTCGAAAGACATAGATATAAGAATTTAGAGTAGCTTAGAGTGCCTGTGTGGGGCTAGTAAGTTAGTATAAGATTGTTAAGTAATTTTAAGCTAGCATTTAAGCATTTTTTGTTAGTATGTAAGAGTTAATGATTAAGATAATAAAATGCATTTAAAACTAAAACTAAACTAGAAATTGTTAGTTTAGTTCTAAGTTTGCCGTGAAGGCATAAAGTTGTGAAAAATAATTTTTTTTTGTTTTTAATAAACATTAATTTTTAATTGTTTAACTCATATACCAAAATACTATTTAACGTACCCTTCAAGTAACGTAGAATACGTTTTACTGCTCTCCAATGTGCGGGTCCTGGTTGTTGGTTGAATTGGCTCACTACAGCAATACCAAATGAAATGTCCGGCCTTGTGCACTGTTGAAGGTACAATATACTTCCCACTGCTTCTTGATATGGAATGTTTTCCATTTTGCGAAATTCTTCAGCATTTGTGGATGACATCTCATTCCTCAACCGTTGGTTTGGATCTTTTGGCAATTTAACTGGATCTGAAAAGAACATGTTAAACCTATGCAGCATTGCCTCTGTGTATCCACGCTGATTCAGTTTGATGACACCATTTCGATGATCGTAATCGATGTTCATGCCTAACGCATTTGATACGTTGCACAAATCTTTCATTTTGAAATTCTTTGCAAGGGTTGATTTTAACTGGTCTTTCCATGCATTGGTGTTGGGTAAAATCAACAAGTCATCGACATACACAGCAACAATCACCATTAAATCTTTCAATCGTCGCACATAAATGCACGCATCACTTTTACAGCGTAAATATCCTGTTTTTATAAGCACCTAGTTCAACTTGATATTCCAGTTTGGTCTATTCTTAAAGAGTATTTCACAGCCATTGCCATGAGCAAACAAATCGACGAATAGCGAACAACAGGTGAAAATGTCTACAAATAGTCGATGCCTTCTCGTTGACTGCAACCTCTGGCCACCAAGTGTGCCTTATGGCGAATAACCCAATACATCGGTTTTAAGTTTAAAAACCCACTTATTTGTGATACATTTTTGCCCGTCCGGCAATTTAACAAGCTGCCACGTTTGATTGGTTAACAACTATTGAAATTCCTCATCCATTGCTGCCCTTCATTTCCCATGATCACAAGCTTCCATTGCTTGCTTCACCGTCAGTGGTTCGTTGTTGATTGGTGTTTCCTCATATATGACAAAAGCAAATGCACCCGCTTGGAAAGGCTCTGGTTGTCTTGTTTCTTTTGCTGATAGACGACCTTGTTCAACTTCACTGATTTCATGATCGCCAGGTATGTAAAGGCTATCATCGTCAACAGTACCTTTAAAGTCATCGGAGATATCATGTACAGTAGTATTACCATCAACAACGACATTGTTTGGGCCATGTCATTTTCTTCATCAGCATTGTTCGGGCCATGATGCTGAACTCCATTCTTGGCAGTACTATTTGGCGGATTTTGCTTGACGATTGCCTTATCCAAGATCTCATCGTCGGTCGCTTCATCACCATCCGATTCACTAGCAGAATTGTTCGTATCGACTGCCTTAGAATTTTTCTCAATTACCGTCACATCTCGACTGACAATTATTTCGTTGTTCCTCCGATCCATGAGCCTGTACCCTTTTTGATCTTCACAATAGCCAACGAACATTAGCTCTCTCGATCCAAAAACTTTGAAGTGACTTACATCAGGTTTTTTCCCACTCCCAATTTCAATCGGTGCTTTATTCTCCAATACGTGAGCGGTTGTGTGACTTTTGATGTAAGCAGCAGTATTCATCACTTCGGTCCAATACTTCTTTGGCTCAGACAAACCGTTTTGTTGAGGGGTGTATGGTATTGACGTTTGATGCTGAATACCATGTCGCTCAAAATAATCACTGAATTTATTCGTACAAAACTCCGTCCCATTATCGCTTCGAAATATTTTAATTCGTTTTTCAGTCTGGTTTTTGACGAATCTCTTAAACGCACAAAATTGATCAAACACTTCGTTTTTGTGTTTAAGCATGTATACAAATGTACGACGGCTAAAATCATCAACAAGCACTAAACAGTACTTACTGCCGCCAATGGACGTCGTTTCCATTTTTCCAGCCAAATCAGCGTGAATCACTTCTAACAACTGCGTTGCTCTCGAACCGCTATATCCGAACGGCTTCCTAGATTGTTTGCTCTTACAACATGCAACACATGCATTGATGTTTTTAGCATCGACAAACGAAATTCCAGCTACGGAATTTCCATTCTTCATTTTCTTCAAATCGCTGTGATTTAAATGAGCCAATCGTCTATGCCATAATTCAAGCGACTCATTCAATCTAATTGCTGCAAGCGCCGTGCCATACGTATCATCTAATCGGTACAAGCCATCTATCAGAGACGCTGTAGCCAAAACGACCCCTTCTGGATCAGTTATCTCACAACCTGTGGAGGAGAAAGTGACAATTTTTCGCTTCTTTGTCAATTCACTCACCGAGAGTAGATTTGTCAACAGTTTCGGTACACACAGTACACAGATATTGCTCCTATCATCATCAACTTTTGCACAAAAATCGACTGATCCAACACATTCAACCTCCATCTGCTCGTTGTTCGCCGCTCGAATAGACTCGTGCTTCCTATTTTTCGTTTTCATCAGCCAATGTCTGTTCTTCGTCATATGTCTTGTACATCCAGAATCGATATACTAGTCGTTGTCATCGAACTTCCCACTCTTTTAATGTTTTTCGCGACGACGATCCTACCCGCCCACATGATGATTCCCCCTGTCGAGGCGTCCTACTGGCGATCCACAACAGCCTTAACTCTTCTCCCATTACCATCTCTTCATCCTCTAAAGTCGACTTTGTCGCTATAAAAATATCACTCCCCTTCAAGTCCCTTTACGTTTTATGTTGCTACATCCTGCCAGCTCAACCTACCGAATCTTACCAACTTGTTGTCGATGCGATCGACTATTTAATTGACCTGTCTGACTCTACTGACGATATCTTTGTTTTCGGCGACTTTAATCTTCCTCAGCTACAGTGGATTCCATCAGACGATCAATCGTTCTTCATCGCTTCAAATGCCAACTCAGCTAACGAATGTCTCTTCTTAGATCGCTTAACAGACTCAAGTCTATGCCAAGTCAGTGGTGTATCCAACTATATGGGCAGGCAATTGGACCTTATTTTCACAACAGATTCAATTAACTCCTCATAACTCATAACTCTTCTTTCCAGTCCACTCCTCCAACAACTCTCTCATCCTACGACTTTCACAAAGCAAACTTTCACAAAATCAGTGACTATCTTAGCAGATCCCCCTTTAACTTTCACAACCTAAGCGTAAATGATGCCTTATCCATTTTTTATAAAGAAATATTTAATTCTTTAAGCCTTTACGTTCCGTTTTCCCGCCTTAAAACATCATCTACTAGTCCTCCCTGGTATAATCGCAAGCTTCGTTCCTTACGAAACAAGAGAAACAAGTTATGGGCTGTTTTCCTGCGTACCAGATCCTTGTCCGACTATTCCAACTATCTTGGTGCTTATCTTCATTTCACCGAACTTTACGATTCCCTTTACCAGCGTTACCTTAACAATGCGCAAGTCAACCTTATAAATGACCCTAAGTCCTTTTACCAATTTGTTAACTACAAAAGAAAGTCCGATGGTTACCCTCCTTCCCTCTCTTTTAACAACAAGTCATCAACCGATCCACTCACCATTGCCAACCTATTTGCCAGCTTCTTTAAACAATCCTTCACCAACGACTCCTTTGTACCAGATCCATCCTATTTTCGTTACCTACTGAACTTCTCCAACGGCCCACTTCTCTCTCACATCTTGGACCCCTCCTATATCGAATATAAATTACACCAACTCAATGACGAATTTACACCCGGTCCAGATGGCCTCCCTGCCATATTTCTTAAAAAATGTTCTTCGTCTCTTTCCCTTGCCCTTTCTGATCTCTTTCGTCTATCCCTTTCACAAGGAGAATTTCCTCAGGTTTGGAAAACCTCCTTTATAACCCCGATCCACAAAAAGGGATCAAAGAACGAAATAACAAACTATCGTCCAATCGCTAAACTCTCCCATATACCCAAACTCCTCGAAAGCATTTTGTATGAAGCTCTAAGTTTCCAATGCAAATCACTTATTTCCCCTAGACAACACGGCTTCCTAAAGGGTAGGTCAACCACCACAAATCTCGTTGAATTCGTATCCTTTGCCATCTCTGTCCTAGAGAACAGCAACGAAGTCGATGTAGTTGCAACCGATTTTAGCTAGGCCTTCGATAAAATCTCTCATCGATTAATACTCTTCAAATTATCTGCCCTCGGCTTTGAACCCATACACTGTTAAAATGGATATCCTCTTACCTTGAAAACCGTTTTTACAGTGTTCGTTTTAGGTCAGCCCACTCCGCTCCATTTTTGGCCACCTCTGGAGTTCCTCAAGGTAGCCATCTCGGTCCCCTTCTCTTTATATTAACCATAAATGATCTCGATAGGATCATTAAATACTCGTCCGTCTCCCTTTACGCGGACGATACCAAATTTTTCAAAACCATTTCCTCTCCCCATGACTCCTTCCTTCTTCAACAAGACCTTGATAGTTTTTCGATCTGGTGCCTCAAAAATTGTTTGGAACTTAATATCACCAAATGCCAATCCATCACCTTTTCACATAAGCGGCTCAAATCTCCTCCCCGACTCTACCTTCTCCACAACCAACCTGTCTCCTCCGTTGAATCTCTTCGCGACCTCGGCATTTTGTGTGATAGGGAGCTCAACTTCCGTTTGCATATGGATGGGATAATCCTTAAAGCCAACTCTGCACTTGGTTTTGTAAAACGATGGTCCAAAGAATTCACCAACCCATACGTGACCAGGTCCCTCTATATTACCTTTGTTCGTCCCCTCCTAGAGTACGCCAGTCAAGTATGGTCCCCATATCATCGCGTTCATATCTCGAGAATCGAAAGCATCCAGCGCCGTTTTCTTCGATTCGCTCTTCGAGGTTTGCCCTGGGATGATTCTTTTACTCTGCCCCCTTATCAAAACTGTCTCAACCTTATTAACCTGAACACCCTTGAGGAACGCAGAGATGCAGCCGACTTTCTCTTCATTCATCGACTTCTTTCAGGTCAGGTTGAATGCACGTCCCTTCACAATTCTATTTTCCTCAACACTAACCCTCGTAATCTACGTACCCCTCGTCTCTTCTATCTCCCAACCCACCACACCACCTATGGCGCGAACGAACCAATCTCCCGCATGCTACGAAAAATTAATTCAAACCCTAGCGTCTTTGACTTCCACCGCACCACTTCCTACCTCAAATCGGTTCTCCTTCACCAGAATAACCAACCTTAGTTTTAAGTTTTAGTAAGTTATAGCTTGTATTAAGCCGAATAAAACCAAAATTAAATTAAAAACACTGCACTAAATGCTACATGACCTTTTCCTTTGTCCTTAGCCTTTTTATCGGTTTTATTGTCTTTATTGTTACCCGAATTCTTGGATTTCTCAGGGCACTGTGTAGATTTATGACCCTTTTGTCGGCAAGTATAACAAATTAGCGTTCTTTTTCGTTGTGAACGTCTACGGTTTTTAGCAAAAAACGCTTTATCATGACTTGCCCATGTGTCTATCTCCTGCAACAATTTTGTTTTAACCAGACCACTTGTCAATTTCGGTACTGAATTTTCTATCGCAACTTTCATAGGATAACATTCATCAGTCAAACCACACAACAAAAACAATGCGAGCCATTCATCGCCTACCACGAGTCCGATCTCAAACAATTTGTGTGCTGCTTCAATTTCCATGTTTTCGCAATCGTCCAACCGTGTGAGCACCATTTTTTCAACTAAATTTATTTTACGTACGGCTCCTTGATCTTCAAACGTTGATCTTAGATTTTCCCAGATATCTTTAATTTAATTTAATTTAATTTTGGTGGGGGCTGAGGCCCCCATTTATTGGCTTAATACAAGCTTAATCTAACTTAAAAACTAACAGAAAGACTTAAGAGCTAGTGACCAAGGAAGTGATGGAGGAGATCTTGTTTGAGACGAGGAGTGCTCAGGTGGAAATGAAAAAGGGAGAGGTTCGAGTTGACCTTTCGGAGCATTCGGGAGATAGGTTCGTTGGAGCCATAAGAGGTGCGGTGGACCGGTAGATAGAAGAGACGAGGGCAACGTAGATTGCGGGGGTTGGTATTGAAGGAAATGGAGTTCAAAATGGATGCACAGTCGATGGAACCTAAGAGAAGACGATGAATGAAAAGAACGTCAGAAATATTCCTACGTTCTTCTAACGAATTCATATTTAGAAGTTTGAGGCGGTCTTGATAGGGAGGTAAGATTAAAGGGTCGTTCCATGGCAGGCCACGGAGGGCAAATCGGAGGAATCGACGTTGAATACCCTCGATTCGGGAAACATGAACCCGGTGATAGGGGGACCAAGCTTGACTGGCATACTCAAGCAGGGGGCGAACAAAGGTAACATAGCAAGATCTGATTACATACGGGTTTCTAAAATTCCTTGGACCACCGTTTAATAAAGCCAAGTGATGAGTTGGCTTTGAGGATCATCTTATCAATATGCGAACGGAAATTAAGCTCACAGTCGCATAATATGCTAAGGTCTTGGAAAGACTGAACCAGGGGAATTGGTTGACCATGGAGAAAATAAAGTCGGGGAGGAGACGGGTTGCATTTACGTGAGAAGGTTATAGATTGACATTTGGCTATTTTAAGTTCTAGGCAGTTTTTGAGGCACCAGATTGAAAACCGATCAAGGTCTTCTTGAAGAAGGGCAGAGTCCTGGGGAGAGGAAATAGATTTAAAAAATTTTGTGTAGTCAGCGTAAAGGGAGAGGGAGGAGTGCTTAATGACACTCTCAACATCGTTGATAGTAAGAATGAAGAGAAGAGGGCCAAGATGACTGAATTGTGGAACTCCAGATGAGGCCAGGAATGGAACAGAAAGGGCGGATTTAAACCGGACATTATAATATCGGTTTACCAGGTAAGAAGAAATCCATTTCAATAAGAGACGCTCAAAGCCGAGAGCAAACAATTTGAAGAGGATCAATTGATGAGATATCTTATCAAACGCTTTAGTGAAACCAGTTGCGATAACATCGATTTCTTTGCCATTTTCTAAGGCTGCGATGGCAAATGACACGGCTTCATCTAGGGTTGTCGTAGTTGATCTGACTTTTAGAAAACCATGTTGTCGAGGCGAAATAAAAGGCTTGCATTTCAAGCTTAAGGCTTCGTATAAAATGCTTTCAAAGAGTTTGGGTATATGAGGGAGTTTAGCAATGGAACGATAGTTGGTAACTTCATGCTTAGATCCCTTTTTGTGTATCGGGATTATAAAAGAGGTCTTCCAAATCTGGGGAAATTCTGTGTAAGGGATAGAAAGAGGTAAAGACAGGTTGGAAGTGCATTTTTTAAGAAACACGGCAGAGAGTCCATTTGGGCCAGGCACAAATTTATCTTTAAGATTTAGTAACTTTTCTTCAATAACTGCAGGATCGAAATTTTGTGTGAGAAAGGGACCAATGGAGAAATTTGGTAGATCGTTGAAGTAAGAGGGATCTGGTACGAAGGAGTTGTTGGCAAATGATTGCTTGAAAATGTAGCAAAAAAGTTGGCGGGCGATGGTAGGAGGATCACATGAAGTTTTGGTTTCGAAAGCGAGGGAGGAAGGATAACCATCAGTCTTAGTTTTGCAATTGACAAATTGAAAAAAGGACTTCGGGTCATTTATGAGATTGGTTTGCGTACTATTCAGGTAGCGCTGATAGAGAGAGTCATAGAGTTCAATGAAATGAAGGTATGTACCTAGATAATTTGAATAGTCGGAAGAAGAGTGGGTGCGAAGGAATACCGCCCATAACTTGTTTTTTTTTGTTTCGTAGAGAGCGAAGTCTACGATTATACCAAGGAGGGGATGTAGAAGAAGTTTTATGGCGGGAGTAAGGCTCATAAAGGGAGATGGATTTGAATATTTCTCTGTAAAAAATGGAGCGGGCATCAACTAGAGATAGATTGGTAAACCCAAAAGAAGCACTGCTTAGATAGGTATTAATTTTACGGAAATTAGCTTTGTGAAAATTGTAAGAAAATAGAACTGCGGGGGGAGGCGACTGAAGGGGAGAGTTGTGGAAAAATGAGAGAAGAAGTGGAGGATGCAAGTTATCAATAGCTGAAAGAGATAGGGGACAACACGATACTGAGGAGTTGATGGGATCAGTTGTGAAGATAAGGTCTAATTGCCTTTCCATATAGTTGGAAACGCCACTGACTTGGCATAGACTAGAGTCTGTTAGCCGATCTAAGAATAGGCAGATTAAAATCCCCGAAGTTAATGATATCATCAAGCGATTCTGATAAGTCGATCAAATTGTCAATTGCTGCAATAGCAAGTTGGTAGGATTCGATAGGTTGCGCCGGAAGGATGTAGCAACATATAACATACGAGCATCTACGAGTAAGCGTTATTTTGACTGACACAAAGTCGACCTTTGGAGAAGATGAAATTGCAACGAGAGAGGGAATAACTCCTGGTTTTTTATGTTGGGGATAAGATTAGTTTCAGTCAGAGCGTAGATATCAAATGGGGGAGAATCAGATTGGCGCAAAATGGCGTGGGTTTTAGAACGCAGTTCTCTTACGTTCTGGTAATAGAAGGTGAGAGGTAGGGTTTGTTGTTGCATGACTTTTTAGGGCCGAAAAAATTTATCGTGGTCAAGTCGACTGCGGTGGAGGTGTGAGACTCTTTTAGAGTGTACATATTGGCGAAGAGCGCCAAGATCGTCTGCAACTTTTTGGGGGGGAGTATTGAAAATCTCGTGATACTTTATATAAAGTTTCCTGAGACTGGTAACGTCTGTAGGGAGGCCTTCCTGTTGGATAGAAACTATGACGCTTGTTTTTGTTTTACCCTCGTAGCACACCGAGTCGGATTTATCGTGCAGATAGGCGAGATATAGACGTATATTCTCATATATCTTTTTATCTCTAAGCCTAGAGAGCGCATAGCGACATTCGGTGGTATCGCTAGTTTGCTGCGTTAATTTAACAGTGGGTGGCGAAAGGGGGTCAATAGAAGAGGGAGTGGTTAATGAGTTCGGTGTCGCAACGGCTGGTTTTTCTGAAATAGGGTTTAAAATGTGAGAACTGATGAAATTGGGATACTTAGCTCCAGTTCTGAGGTCGAAATTAGGGAAAGGCGTGTGTGTTAGGGGTTGAATGGTGGGAGTTTGAGTGGCAGGAGTTTGAATTGTAGGGGTTAAGTCGAAAGAGACACGTTAACGTTGGGGCTTGACTTGAGGTGGAATAGGGAGAGTTGGAGTTTGGGTGGGCGGCTTAAAATTAGGAAAAATTGTTGTTTTAAAACTCCAATTGGAGCTGGGTTTGTTGTGGGAAGAGGAGGTGGGTTTTGGCAAATTGGATTTATTTACTAACTTATTTCTTGGTTTAGGTATAACGGACTGCTTGGCTTTATCCTGCTTCTTGGGCGTATTTTCCAACCATTTGGAGACACGCATCTTTCCAAGATTGAAATTGTTGCTGGCAGGATTATGGAATAACCATTCGTACTTGGTTGGAAGATTGAGCTTGAAGATGCGCTTGCTTCTGTGGTGAGACGTAGAAAGCAAATTGCAGATTTATTTTCGAAGAAATTTGAGATCCAATCAGCATCAGCGTTTGGGGGGGCGCCTTTGATAAGAAGCGTAGTGACCAATTGATTCTTCGAAGCAAGCTTATCAAGTCTACGTTGCCATTCGGAAGGTGTCGAAGTTGAATTAAAATGACTGATAAGCTTCCGTGGGGCAGCGATTGGAGGAGCTGACATAGAAATATTTTCTGCTGTTAAGTTGGAAGAAACTTCGCAGGAATCAGTGGGTTGAACCGTCCGCAGATGACTTATGTGTGGGGGTGAGCGTGAATCCACTTCAGGTTCCATTAATTCAGCCATGAGTGATGTATTGTAGGGAACATTCTGGTAAGGCTGCGGCAAGTTTTGTGTATCAACGATTTTGCTGTTTATTGTTGCGATGTGATGTTCAATATCGCATACGAGGGATCGAGTCGCGGTAAGTTCGTCGCCGACATCGTTCACTTTATCGAAGATAACTTTGAGCATGGGATCACAGTGTTTGGGAGAGAGTTGTTTGTGTGACGAGGACTGAAAATGAATGTCTATGTCGTCACGCAGGGAGTTTATCATCTCGCAGGTTTTTTGGTTGGAGATAACCTGAGCAGAACACATAGCTTTAATGTCAATCAACACTTTATCGTGGTGACGTAAGGGAGTTTCTTCATTCCTGGATCTCCCGGAGTCTAACTCGATAAGACCAGCAATTTGTTTGTCCATGTGCTTTACTTTTGATTTTATTACATCGGCTGAGTTCTGCACTGAGTTACGTAACTCTTCAACACTTTTAACACTGTTTTCTATTACTGAAATTTTATCCGTAATCTTTTTGGCGAGTGCGTCCTGGTAGGAGTCATTTGAATCACTTAGCCATTTTATTGCCAAAAGTACGTGTGAAAGTGAGATACTCTTACACTCATCACAGAAGAAAAGTAGGTTATCGGAAAATTCTTTAATAAACACCGTGTTTATTTTATTTAACCCGACACAAACGGCATGAAAGGCGTTCCCACAAATGCCCTTGCAAGCTACCCAGTCAGCATTGCTGTCATCGATTACACAATTGGCAATTCCGCAAGACATATTCAAATTGGTTGTGTAGGTCAGTGAGGGTATAGATATAGGTCGAGTTATTTTTTTTTATTTATTTATTTTTTTTGTAGATAGGGGCTTTTATTTGCACTGAAATCTGCCAGTAGACAAAAAAAAAATAATGAATTCGAGCACTGGGGGTTATTAACCGGAAAATGCAATTTAACGAGATTTATAACTGAAAATTGAACAGGGGAATAGGGAGAACAAGAAAAACACGTCTAACTGGTTTGAGTCGCAATGAACAACAGTTCCTTGGCATTTTTAGCTGTTTTGATGTGTACATAAATCGTTTTGTCAACACTCAAAACTAAAGCTGCCTTCGCTATCTGTCTCTTCTCCAGTCAAACACTTTGAGAGATCCTCCAGCTCCAAATAATTTTGAATAGAAAATTTCCAACTTGAAAAGTTTTCGCGACCTTTTAGTTTCTCAATTGATGACAAAATTGATTGGAATGCTTTCAGCACTACTCTGAATGACGACGCTTTTTGTTATATTATTTTATTTGATGCGCTTTATGTTGGCGACAATTTTGGTGTTTTGACTATATATATGTACGTACGTAAGACGGAAAACTAGGGTTAGACTAACCTCACAAATTAAACGTGTGAAAATCCGCTTTGAAACTATTGATTTGAATTAATTAAGGTGATTGGGCCCATAACCCGACACTCATCGTTATCGGGGACAGCACAGTCATTGACAAGATTTGTAGAGTTAAGAAGCACTGCTCACTGTCAGATGAGCACAGGGAAAATAATTTCACTACCCGCGCTGCATTACAGGATTGGCATGGACCAAAACCACAAAGCAATCAAGAGAGATTATGTCCTGAGCTTTCTTGGCAAGAAGGCAGAAATTGTTGGACTTCGGCAAAAGGGGATTCGTTTCTCTTAGTCAACGTGGAAATGCAGACGACAAAACCCAGAATGTATTTATACCTGCTATGAGACTTCACATGGATGACCAAACTTCAGACCTGTATTCCTAAAAATATGGATGACAGTATCTCAGTTTCCGTGAGTCAACGGCCTTCCGGCGCTCAAAGCAGCGGTTCTCACCAGATTGCCGATATCAGTCAACGTTGGGTGCGTTAAGTTCTTAGGTGGAATGCTGCTTTGGAACTTGAAACAAATCCTGCATGATGTTGGCATTCGAAACACATGAAGTTTCCCGAAGTGTCATATCTTTATCACAAACGATAAACGGTGCCCTCCTCGAATCTGCTGCAACATTATCGTGCAGTGATTACGTTAAAAAAGAAGATCATCACGTGGCTGACCTCTCAGATTCACTCCGCAGCGAAGTCCACTAAATCATTACTCGCTTGCCCAAATAACACGACCAAAACATGTCCCCTTCTGAAAACCTGAATGACAATACTATTGAGGCATCTCTATTATCTTGCCATTGAGCTTAAGGTGGTACGGGTTAACCTCCGCCAGTGCAGACTTCCTGTTTCATCGCCATTATCCAGTAGACATAGCTTCTCCTGAACAGTGTGTCCGAAAAACTAATCCCTGTGCTAGGGGCACCTAATGCCAGCACGGAACTTAATCTCCCCTTCATCTTTTAATACTATTCAGATGACTTTGCGATAGTACTGCAGATCTCCACGGATAGAAATAAGGCACGGCATGTATCTAAACACCTGCCCTATAATGACCATGGATCTGCACAACCCAGATACTTTAAAAACCTGATTGGTGAGAATGACTGTAATCAAGGAAGAAATCGCGATCGGCTGCGATTCCAGTCATTCCAGGTTCATCAGGTTCTCGATTCATGTGACCTAATTGTGGCCTAGAACAAATATAATATTCAGTGGATTTAGCAGCCTTGCATTCTTGAATAAGTGAGAGGGTTTAGCAAGGCCTAAAGCGTGGTTCAGCTATCGCTACAAATACAGATATTTCTTATACTCCTAAGGACCTGCAAGTTTTCCTAACGAGGAGTGAAATCTAACGTTGTCGTCTACGGAAAAGAATAAAAATATGGAGCATGTATTGGACTGTACTGGAGCATGTTAATGATCCTCCCTCCCTACCGAGACGACGTACTTGCTACTCACAATAGCCTTAACAATTTGGCAAAGGATTTGTGACGCTGATTTGCCTGCTTGATTTCTCTAAGGCTTTTGAAAGAGTGAATCACGCCATTCTTTGTTAGTAGCTGCACCATTACTATGGTTTTAGTGAAGGAGCTGTAAAGCTCTGGTGGACGGGCACAATGGTCAGTTTCTCAAGGGGTTCCTCAGGGATCAATATTGGGCTCAATTTTGTTCTGTACGAGTATGTACATAAATGACCTAGCATCGATCTGTAAGCACGCACTTATTCATTTCTACGCTGACGATGTTCAACTTTACCTATCTCATCCGGTTGAAAAAATGGGTGAACTAGTGTCATTACTAAATGAGGATCTCGCTTCTATTGTTGAATGGGCAACTAAAAATCGACTAGCTTTGAGCCCAAAAAAATGCCAAGTAATTCCGATATCAAACAAGTCTTTTCAA
Source organism: Volucella zonaria (assembly GCA_963966105.1). Lineage (NCBI taxonomy): Eukaryota > Metazoa > Arthropoda > Insecta > Diptera > Syrphidae > Volucella > Volucella zonaria. The sequence continues at coordinate 10,100,288 of OZ014530.1, forward strand.
ATAAGTCTAGTTCCTGATGTTTGCTTAGCCGGTAGAAAGATTAGGTTAGCTGAGGCGGCCACAAGTCTAGGTATCACCATAAACCGAAAGCTTTCTGGCTATAACCATGTTAATATCGTTGTTGGTCGCGTGAACGGATGCTTGCATAAAGAGACTAGTGCTCACTTTCATGATGCCCATTATCTCATAAGCCACAGCTGTCTACAGTGACCTTGACTCACTATCTTTTCGTAAGCTCCAGGTTGCTTATAATGGTGCTGTTCGGTATGTCTTTGCAATGCAACGATACGATAGAATCTCGGAATTCTCGGGCCGGTTTCTTGGCTGTACATTGAGAAGGTTCCTTGATTTCAGAAATTGCGTATTTTTGCATCAAATTATAAGTAAAGGGTTTTCCAATAGGGACTTGACAACTTTGAATTTAATTTATGAACGCACTCTTTCACTAATCATCAAACTGTCACTGTCAATTTATTCAGTAAACTCAACATTTTCATCATGGTAAAGTACACTAACGAGCAACGTCTGCAAATTATAAAAATTCGGAGTCGGTGACTGCAAGTTTAAGAGCGTTAACTCCTATTTTTGGTCGTAATTCTCGCCCTAGTAGACAGGCAATAACAAATTTTGTGCAAAAATTTAAGTCTACTGGTCGAAGTGTTGAAAATATCGCTGCCATTCAGACGTACGTAGCAAACGATCCAAATCAGTCAATCCCACGGCGTTCTCAAGAATTGGGCATCGCTCAGACCACATTATGGCGTATTTTGTGTAAGAATCTTGGTTTACACACATACAAGATCAAGCTGACTTAAGAATTGAAGCCGATGGACCATTTGAAGCGACGTACGTTCTCCGGTTCTGGAGAAGATGCGCCAAGATGATGAATTTCATCGTAAAATCATCTTCAGTGACGAAGCTCATTTTCGGCTCAATGGGTTCGTCAATAAGCAAAATATGCTTTATTGGTCGGGTGAAAACCCACATGTGCTTGATGAATCACCACTTCATCCACAAAAAATAACTGTTTGGTGCGGTTTGCATGCCGGCGGCGTTATTGGGCATTTTTTTCCGTCGACGATAACGAGCGTCACGTTACTATGAATGGTCAGCGTTATCGCGCCATGATCACCGATTATTTTTGGCCCGAATTGGAAGATATGGACTTGGAAGATATGTGGTTTCAACAGGATGGTGCCACAAGCCACACAGCATACGCTACAATCGATTTATTGAAGAGTAAGTATGGTGAGCGTGTTATCTCAAGACAGGGGCCAGTCGATTGGCCGCCTCGTTCGTGCGATTTAACGCCGCTTGACTATTTTCTGTGGGGCTACGTTAAGTCATTGATATATGCCAACACGTCGACGACGTTGGAAGAGCTCAGAGCCAACATTGAACGCGAAATAGCGGCCGTTTCGGCCGAAATGTGTGGCCGAGTTTTTGAAAATTGGGGCCAACGAATCGACCGCTGTAAACGTGCCCGCGGTGGCCATATGAAAGAAGTCGAGTTCCATTCATAACTGTTTTGATTGTACTTCAAGCCAATAATAAAGTTTTTGAAATATCTGAAATGGTTTGCCTTTTATTTAAAAAGAAAATTGTCAAGTCGTTATTGGAAAACCCGATACAAAACAACCCCCTTATCTTCACTCCAAACTGGAATCTACCCGTTCCAGAAGAACTTTCAACATTAGCACTCAGCGCTACAAATACCTCAATTCATCGTGTTTATTTTTCATTTATGCTATTAGACTGTGGAATAACTTATCGTCTCATTTAAAGTGCTTGTCAAATACTGTTAGCTTCAGAACTGCCTTGTATGTGTACTTTTCTTCCTAACATATCTCTTTGCTATCAACTCTGCCTCAGTCTTTCTTCAATTTCTCAATTCCTTTCCTTCCTTTTTAGTATTCTACTTTATTATTGTCACTATACCTAATCGCTATTAAAACTTATCATCTTTAAGTTTGTTTGTTATATTTTTTCTCTTTCCGGTTTAAAATGAACATTTTCTTACTAAATATTATTACTTAGTTCTATAAGAGACAATGTCAAATTGGTTATTGTAAAAAGTTGAATTGAAACTCTGCTCTCATCGCGCTATTCCTTCTTCTATCAAATTTGACTTTGTTTCAATTAAAATAACATTCCCCAATAGGTCCCTGTATGTTATGTGCTGCTACACTCTCCCGGCTTAACCCATCGAATCCCAGATCCTTGCTCTTAAAACGATTGAGCAATTCATTTACCTCAGTCAATCATCGGCGATATCCTTATCTTTGGAGATTTTAATCTGCCTCTGTTGAAATTCTTTTTTACCTCATTAAACGCTAGTTCATCCAAGGAATGTTTATTCGTTGATTGTATAATAGACCCAAGCCTATGCCAAATAAATGGCGTCCTTAACTCCATCGGCAGGCAACTAGATCTTATTTTCGATTCCATTAATTCCACAGTAACGTTTTGTCCCTTAACACTCTCAACTATCGATAACTTTCACCCCAGCCTTCTTCTCTCATTTTTCCATTAGCCTCCACCCCAGTCCCCTTCTTCTTCTACTCACCCTTCTTACAACTTCCATAAAGCTAATTTTCGCAAAATTATTATCTGCCTCAGCGAATCTTCTTTTAATTTCACCAATCTAAACTGATGTTGTCTCCATTTTTTTTGCACCGAAATATTTAACTCTATTTCTCCTTATGTCCCTTTTTCTCGACTTCGCTGTTTACGAAACAAAAAAACAAATGATGGCCGGTTTTCCTTCGCACCAATTCTTATTCTGACTACTTTAACTATTTTGGAACCTATCTCCAATACACCCAGCTGTATAACTGCCTCTACCAACGCTTTCTCGACACAGCGCAGACCAACCTTATCAACTTTATATCAATCCGTCAACTACAAAAGACAACCAGACGGTTATCCCCCCTCTCTCTCGTTCGATAATACACCAACGGCCGACCCACATACTATTGCCAAATATTTTGCAAACTTTTTTAAACAGTCATTCGCAGACAACTTCTTCGTACCTGACCCCACATATTTCAAGTGCCTACACATTTTCTCCATTGGCTTCTCTCTCTCCCTGTCAATCTATCGAAGAAAAGTTACAAAATCTCAATGATGAATTTTCACCCGGGCCAGACGGGCTACCAGCAATATTTCTCAAAAAGTGTGTCACCAATCTTTCACACCCACTTTCTTCCATATTTCATCTATCCATCACACAAAAGGAATTCCCCCATGTTTGGAAGACCTCTTTCATAACCCCGGTCCACAAAAAGGGATTCATGAATGAAGTAACTAACTACCGTCCCAATGCTCTCACCTACCAAAGATGCTCGAGACTATTTTATATGAAGTGCTAAGCTATCACACGGTCAATATGAATTTTTTTTAAGGTAGATGAACTACTACAACCTTAGTTGAATTCGTAGCCTTTGTGCTTTCAGCTCTAGAAAATGGCAACAAAACCAATGTTATTGCTACAGATTTTGCTAAGGCCTTCTATCTGATAAATTGATCGGTTTTGACCCCATATACAATAACTAAAATGGATATCTTCTTATCTGGAGAGCCGTCATTATAGCGTTCAATTTAGCCTTCCCAACCCCGTTTTTAGCTATTTCTGGTATCCCACAGGGCAGCCATCTTGGTCCCATTCCTTTCATCGTAACAATGAACGATTTTGATAGGATTATTAACTACTGCCCCATACGCCTACGACATTAAGTTCTCCAAAACTATTTCTTCACCACAGGGCTTTATTCTCCTTCAAGAAGACCTCGATAGATTTTCCACTTAGTGTCTAAAAAAATTGCTAAGAGCTTAATGCCTCCAGATGTCAATCTATGACTTTGTCACGTAAGTCCAATCAATCTTCTCCTCGACTTTATATTCTGCACGTCCAACCTAAACCCCAGGTCTAATCCCTTCGCTATTTTCGAATATTATACGATGGAGAGTTAAACTTCCGTTCCCATATCCTTAAAGCCAACTCATCACTTGGTTTTATCAAACGATGATCTAAAGAATTTTGCAACCCTTATGTGACAAGGTTACTTTACATGGCGTTCTCGAACATACCAGCTAAGTGTGGTCCCATATACCCCGAATCGACAACAGTCACCGTAATTTCCTTCGGGGAAGCGAGGGGCATTCAACCTCGCATAACCCACTGACTATACATCTCGGTCATAAGACCGATACTCACCTACGAGGTTGTTGTCTGATGGACGGCCTTAGACTATGAAGTCAATTGCAGCAAACTTAGCAGAGTACAAAGAACAGCATGTCTATGCATAAGCGGAGCCCTACGTTCCATTCCCTCCGGGGCATTAGACACTCTGTTTCACTTGACACCCCTCTATATCTTCAATAGGAAAAGTAGCTGCGACTGTAGCTATTCGCCTTATAGCGACTACACAGTAGACAAGTAATTTATTTGGCTACGCTAATATTCTAATATACTAGGAATCCTAACAGAGAACATCGATTACACTATACCCGAACTTTGGTTTGACAAAGACTTTCGTGTAGCTTCCCCTCTAGATCCTTCGGAAAGGAAGATGCTTTCATGGAGGACAAGTCAATCCACTTTTAGACAGATAGATCTAAAACCGATAGCGGGATTGGTGGCGGTGTTTTCTCAGATAAGCTAAATCTAAGACTTTCTTTCGTCTTCCAAATCACTGTAGCGTGTTTCAGGCGGAAATTTTGGCGATTAAAGGAGCTCTGTCCTGGCTGAAGAAAAACGAGATATCTGCAAAGGATATCCGAATAGTCTGGCCGCTCTTGAATGCCGATCATTTCTTACAGAGGTGGCAGAGCAGTTCAACCTACACATTGCAGTGAATTTCACAGTGCAAATTAATATTAAATCTGGATGCTAACAAAAGAGCAGACCTTAGGTGGACTGTTGAACCAACATGTCTAGCAACCAAACAGATCTGCCCAAAGCTGGATCTGAATCGCTATAAGAGTCTGATCCCTCTAAATAGAAAACATCTCAGCACCATCATAGGTGTCACCACTGTACACCGCTTTATAGGCAATTATGCAATAAGGCTTGACGCCTTTAAAAACGATTTCTGCAGAAGCAGCATCGGCTAGGAGGAGGAGCAGACGATCCCCCAAACAACTCTGTACATGTCCAGCTCTCCCAGAGAAGAAAGCTCCTAAGAAAGCTCCTAAGTGAAGCTTTCTTCTACATAGACTAAAATGATCTAAAGAATATAGACGTTGCCAGTCTCCTACGCTTCATCATTAGCTCAAACTGCTTCCATGAGTAAGAGGATCACAGATCCACTTGGCATCACAATGGACCAAATGGGTTAGTCTTTCCAACATACACGTTTACCTACCAACCTACCTACCTTATTTTGATTTGCTCTTCGAGGACTATAGGATGACCCTTTTATTTTACCTCACTATCGGTGCCGCGTCAAACTTCTTAACATGAATACCCTCGAAAAACGCAGAGACGTAGCAGAGATTCTCTTCATTCATCGACTGCTCTCTGGTTCTGTAGATTGCGTCTCCCTTAACAATTCTATTTCCTTCAACACTAACCCTTTCAATTTACGAAGTCCTCCAACCCTGTCTTATGGTTCCAACGAACCAATCTGCTGCATACTCCGTAAGGTTAACTTATACCTCATCGTTTTTGATTTTAAACCTGAGCACTTCTCGTCTCAAACTTCATTTCCACCATCATTCCCTTCGCTCCTAACCCTTAATTTTTGTTAGTTTTTTTGTTAGATTAAGCCAAATAAATGAGATCGTCAACCCCGACTAAAATTAAAATTGCAATTGTCGAGAGTGCCTTCAATTCCGCCCACCAAATCTTGAAGTTCAGAATTTTTCGTGTTGGTAGGCATGTTGAATCAGGGCATGCTTTCGCAAAACAATTTCGCGCATTTAATAGGTGTTACTTTGGGACATTCTAGTATTTTCTGCCTCAAGTTTTGGTCGTATTGGAATTTTACACGCTCAAGAAACCCGTACAGTCACTCCTGGCTCGTTTGAACTTTTTTTGGTTGTCCTCTGTCGGGTTGGTCATGTAGGACCGAAAAAACATTTTTCTAACCCTGACAGACTCTTTACAGCTCGAGTCGTACCCTGCCCTTTCTTTTGGTTTGATACTCTTCATCCGATGAGGAATAAAGCATCTCATTCCAAAGGCAATAGTTCCTGTGATCATATCAGCAGTGGCATCCGCGTCGTTATCGAGGAAGCATAACGTCCAGTTAAAATTCTTAAAGAAGCTGTTAAGACCGCTACATTTGACTTTTCGTATTGCCATATGCTTCTTTTAGGAATCTGTTCTCTAACTGTGTGGTCGGTGTACGAGAAATTAGCTGATATGACACAATGGTCCGACGAGCCTGGAAGGAAGAGCACATCAACGGTATACTTATCAGGGTGAGAAGTTAAAAACAAGTCCAGGGTGTTGGCGGTATGGCTATCAACGTCTGGTATTCGCGTGGGCTAATTTAGAAGCTGCGTTAAGTTGTTTTCCGCAGCGAAGTTCTCAACACACCGTCCGTCGGGTTTTGTCTGTCCAGAATGTCGAAGCCACCCGGAATTGTGTATATTGAAATCGCTCGTAGTAGAGATGTCAGTATGAGGATACAGAGATACAATTCTTTGAGTGGATTCAGGCAGCGCATCGAACTCAGTAGTGAATAATTTGCTTACGGAGATGGAATTTTAACGACATGAAATTGAATTCCGAAATGGAACAGGGGCTACATTGTGGTGGAGTTTGGTAAGCTACATCACTACGCAGGTAAATGGCGAGACCGCGATGACGAAAGTATAGTGGCACTAGTTCGTTGTCAGGTAGCTTCAGATCAGGGGGGGGCTGAGAGGTGCGGGCGGGGCGGGAATTTAGCTGTGTTTCACTCAGTGCCAAAACTGTTGATCTGTACATACAGATGTGGACGTAAGCAGGAAAGTGATTACTTTTAGCCCGCGTATATTGGCAATATCCACTCTAAATTCCCGAGCGATTAGTCATTATAAAGAAGGGCAAACACAAAAAACGCAAACACCGACGTTACTAAGCGAGGATGCAACGTGAGAATTCTGACATTGGTTTGCCGAATCAAATTGTTGTAGGTGTTATGCCTTTGCAACAATAGGAACCAGCACACCAATAAAATTCATAACCACAACCCAGTATGACCAGGGGCAGGAAGGTTGGGATGCCCGCACTGTGGAAGATGATTTCGCTGCACTCGCGCCTTCCATGTACATGTGCGAATACATTTGTGATAAAATATTCTCAAAATTAAAATCTGCATAATCTATTACGTGCGTCTCAAAAAGTACAAAAATATCAAATTCTTCAACTGTGTCAGATACTTTGGATGTTTGCTGATTGACAGTTCCTTATGACATTGACATATCGCTGTTTTGTTTTTGCAAGTCGTGCAATAAGTTTGTTAAAGATGCGGGTATCTTTCCGTACGTTTGCTGTAATATATCCGGACCTTTCGAATTGCCACATCCCAATCCGTCTAATAGGTCCCAGTAGAACATTTTTTCATTCTACGTAAAGTTTGTCATCCTTTAAAGAAATTTTTGCAGACGGTCGGAGGTCGGGAATAACTTTCACGACAGCAAGTAGCGTGTTCCTTCTTTGGCGAACCTTGTGCGGATACTAACTTTTGTTCCATTTAATTTGTTTGCGTTGCGGATCGCGTTTGAAACACTTTGGCGAGATTTCATTTTGATGATTATTGCTCGAACCGGGTCCACGGATTATGTACGCGCCTTCGGTGTCAGTGTTTATTTCGTTCTTTTCTGACAGCCAATTACAAACGGACTTTGCACTTTTGACCGGGTCTTTGTTGTCCCCCATGGGCAAGTGAACAACTAAGTTGCTTTCTGCGCCTTTATGCATCAGTCTGTCCATTTGAGCCTCCAGCAGTCTGTTACAATTCTGCACTTGAACTACTTTTGCCGAAATCTCTTCATTCTTCGATTCCATATTCATCAGTGTCGCACAGCAACTGGTAGTCCGACTTGGATGCGAGATCCTTAGCAAGCTCAGCATTCCAGTATTTGAGCGGATTTTATATTTTCAAAATAATATCGCCCAAATGCCTTTTATTCCTCGCAACACACTCTTGCAATCGGACCCTTAAATTTGTGAATAGGCGAGAGCAAATTGTTGCTTCAATTGCAGCAACTTCATGGCGGATATTTTCTTGTTGGCCCTGAATTTTTGAGGGATTGTTGCTGTAAACCCTCGACTTAAGGTATCTCCATGAAAAAACGTAATACGGGCTAAGGCCCGGTGACAGAGGTGCCCAGAATATTTTTCCGTACATGCTGATGAATTTATCGCAAAAAATGACCCTCAACTTCTCTATTCAAAACCCTCGTTGTGTGTGAAGTGGTCCCGTCGTGCTGAAATTGTATTCTGTTTTTGAACCCGGGAAACAGCTGCAGTTGCGGCACTAAAAACTCGTCGATCATTTGGCAATACACGTCAGCAGTAACTCGCTGGTTAAAAAAATAAGGCCGAGCAATCTCTCGGGCAGAAATTGTACACCACACTGACGGTTTTGGGCAATACAGACGTTTTTGATTGCGTTCCCTAGGGTGGTCTGGGCACCAGTATCTCATATTCTGTTTATTATGATATCGATATGAAAATGTGCTTCGTCAGTAAACAATATGTTTCCAAGCTTTCGCGCTGTTCGAAAACGTTCCAACATCGTTCAAACTAAAGTTTTTCGTAAAGAATGATCATTTTCGTTGAGAAACTGCATGACTTGCAATTTGTATGGGTGAAGCTTTAGGTTCTTTGTCAAAATGACGTGCATTGTTGATTTCTTCCAGTATAGGCCGCAATCTTCTTTATCGATTTACGCGGATTTCGCATAATTTCGCGTCGAACTTAAGCCAATTGGTCGGGCCACGCTGCTTACATTGATGTTCCCTGAGGATTTTGGTTAACAGCTGTCCCTTCTTGTCAAAACTTTTGAACCCACAACCAGATAAGTTGCGTGCTTGACCCAACGCCTACTCGTAGAATATTGAAGGGTGTACAAAATCGCGACGCGCACGAACCCGTAAATCGCAGCACTTTAAATGTTGCTCAACCGCGAACGCACTCAGGACCTGTGATTCGTTGTGACTGGCCAATCCGCAAATCACCCGCGTCGAACGAAATGCACACTTTCACGCACTCAAAATGTTGAAGAGGATGCTGTTCAATATGGTGCAACGTTCAGTAAGGACAAACTTGCAGTTTTTTTCTAATATAAACGGTTTTATGGGAATGTATAAAATTTGATACATTGGCCCAGTAAAGGTCAAGACAGTTTTCCTTACATTCCACCATGTTCTGACTATGAACAGTTTTCTACACCATCAGTCTTGTTTTATGTTCGGCCGGAGCATTATTTGATTTCGCAGTCCTTAAAGCCTATCCGATTAGATTCTCTTGCATTCATCCCTTACGGTGAGGTTGAGCATCCGATTCTGAATTCTATGCACCGATGGAATGACATGACACACCATTGCTACCAACCAAGTCAGATAACAATTTGAAGTCCTGGAGCTGGTCCCTCAAATTGCATTTTTTTACTTACTTAATTAAGGTGGCGCTATAGTCTAGGGTGGACGCGGGACTCAACCAACAAGCGTCTGCAGTCAGGTCGAGCCTTAGCTATTTCCTTCCAGTTTCGCATGCCAAGTTGGTTGCGGCCCATTTCCACTTGTGTGCGCCACTTGATTCGCGGTCTTCCTTGTTGTTTATCCCCAATTGTTGGATCTTCACTCTTCTGGCTAAAGCGACGTCGATATAAAGACCGCAAAGTTTGTCATTGTATCTCATCCTCCACTCACCATCTATGCAGACGGGACAGAATATTCCTACCAAAGCAGCCAAGAGCACCCTCATCCATTTTTGATAAAGTCCATGCATCTGCCCCATAGGACAGGACTGGGATTATTAAGGCCTTTTTAGGGTCACATCTTTTGTTCGAGAGAGTACTTTGCATGTCTTTTTAGCCCAAAGAAGCAGCGAGTGGCAAGAGTTACCTTTCTTTTGATCTCGTTGTTGTTGTCTGAATTAATAGCGGTGCCTAGGTAGACAAAGTCCTTAACCATCTCAAAGTCATATCTGTCGAGGGTGACGTTTTCTCCGAGACATCAATATTGGGTGTCCTTTCTTGTTGACAGCATATGCTTCGTCTTGCCTCATTGTTCGTTAAACTCATTTTCGACGCTTCCGCCTCCATACTCGCGAATACGTCCCGCTGCTTTCTTCCGATTATGTCAACATCATCGGCATATGGGAGTAATTGGACGGACTTTTGAAAGATTATGCCTCTCGGGTTGTCGCGTGAGTTTTGCACTATTCTTTCTTATAAAAGAAATCGCATGACAGGGCATCGCCTTGTCTAAATCCTTTTTTTGACATCAAAGGTCTCGGTGAGCTCGGTGAGCTTGACAAGACCGCCGAAACTAGTATTTTTCTCTATAGCTCGTCTCTATAGATGCTGTCATACGCGACCTTAAAATCGATAAATAGGTGATGGGTATCGTTATGGAGCTTATGGTTTTTTTCCATGATCTAACTTAGTGTGAATATTTTGTCAATCCTGGCCTAAAGCAACACTGATATGGCACAATCAGAATGTCGACGAACGGCTTTATACCGCGATTAGAAGCTTGTAAGCGGTGTTAAGAAGTGAGTGCCTGTGTAGTTGGTACTACTCAGAGGGTCTTCTTTCTTGAGGATGGGACCTACAATGCTGAGGTTCAATTCATCGGGTATACTTTAATCGAATCTGATTTGACAGATGAGTCGGTGTATGCTGCTTATCAAGTCATTGCCTACCGCTTTGAACAGCTCGAAAGTTAGGCTATTAGCTCAAGCAGCTTTGTTGGATTTAAGCTTAGATATGGCCATCTTCACTTGATCCGGATTGGGTGGACGGTATTGTTGGGCTACATCATCTCGGTTGAAAAGTTAATTCTGCCTGACAGCGGTGTCTGGTTCGTCATCGTCGTTATACAGTCTACAGAAATGCTTTTTCCAAGTCCTCAGCATTGACTGCGACTCTAATGTTCGTCTCTACAGGCTTCTTCAGGGGTTTGTGTACGTGGCATGTTTTTTTACCTTTTGGTAAAACTTCTGAGTCTCATTCCTGGAGTAGCATCTCTTAATTTCTTCCACCAGGTGCTTCTCAAGCTCCTTTTTTTTCTTCCTGAGAAGCGGGTGTTCGTATCTCGCCTTCTGTTTGTAGAGGTCTTGAGTAGCTATAGCACTCGTCGTCAAACTAGCGATTTCATTGTGGTGCCCGAGTGAAACTCAGCACATCGGTGGCAGCATCTCTGATTTTCTTTGGCAATGTTGCCACTGGTCTTCGATACTTGATGTTGGCGGCATGGAACCTCTTAAGAAATTAAGGGAGGAGGATTTGGCGATTTCTTGCATTTGTAATCGTCCGACGTCTAACTTCCTCAGAGTATTAACTTGCCTTAGCGATGTTCGGGACATCCACAGCGGTACCTTGGCTGCAACAAGGTAGTGGTCCATGTCGAAGGTGGCTCCTCGGAACGTTCGGACATCCATAATACTGGTGGAGTGCCTTGCGCCGATCGCAATGTGGTAAATTTGATTGACGGTTGATTAACCAAGTCCACTTGCGAATATCGAGATGTGGGAACCACGTGCTAGCTACGACAATGTTTCGCAATGTCGATTAGCCTGATTTCGTTAACTGAGGTAGTATGGTGCAGGCTATACCTTCCGGAAGTACTGCCAAAGATGCCCCCTCTTCTTAGCTGAGCATTAAAATCGCCGAAGACAATTCTTATGTCATAGCTAGAAGACTGCTCGTAGAAGCCACCTTTATTCTCGTCGTCCTTCTCGTCTGTGGGGGTATGCACGGACATACATAAGTCTAATGATGACAAATTTAGCCTTAATGAAGATTGTTACGAGGCGTTTGTTAACATGCCGGAAACTCAAGACTTTTTGCCTAAATCTGCTTCTAATAACAAAACATTCTCTTTTTGTCCGGCCCATCCCATCGCACATTGGATAACGGTGGTATCTACTAACCTAACTTAAGGAACCTAAGATTCCACATACAGATCCGAAATTCGATGTTCTTGTTTCGGCGCCCCCGAATGACGTTGTCGAATATAAAGCGGGGGCAGAGCATATAACTGGTCTAATCGTAAACATCTTCAGATGACGATGATGCTACGATTTGACCAGTTACAAGTTGTCGGTCATAGGTCTTGTTGGCGGCAGGGCCACCGGTAGTCCCTACCAGGACTTAAATCACGGTACCATGGGAGGCAGGAGCCCCCCGGCTGACTTGCTGAGTTAGGCCCCCTTGTGGGAGCGTCATGGTGGCTGTGGTTTAAACCAAAATCGCGGGAAAGGGTCTTCCTTTGGTTGACCCATTGTAGAGTTGCAAATAAGTACTGGATGCTGTGACCCTAAGAGCAGTAAGAGGTTTTAGGTCGGCCTCGACTCCTACCAAGGGTTCCGAATTGGTATCAAAGGATTGACGGAGAGCGATGGCAAGGCGTATTCTTGCTCCCATGGATGTATGGGCATACCGTAAACATAAACCTACATGACAGGTGGTTTACGTTAAAAACCAGAGACTATGTCCTTGTTTCGTCGCCAGTCCTGGGCTGGACTGTAAGGTGCCTAACTGGAAGTGACCGCAAGGTGGCGAAGCTCGACCGGAAGCTATATTCTGGTACCATGGCAGGTCAGAGGCCCCTGGAACTTCTGTTCCAGCCTGATTTAGGAGTAGGCCCCCTTGTAGGAGTATCGTGGTGATTGATGGTTTTACCCAAAATCCCGAGGAGAGTAGACCGAATGGAATTTGGACATCTCATGGCTTTATATATGCTGTGCTTATTATGACCTGCACTCAACCATTTGGTTGTTATGGAACTGATTGGTCTGTGGAGTTGCATTGCAACCGGGTGCCATGACCCACAGAATAGCGGAGGTATTAGATAGGCCTCGACCCTTCACCACAGGGGAAGTTCGTCACTTACACACGACTTCGGATCTGGTACTTGTCTTGATATTTCCTGCTAAGGCGCACTGTGGGCTTGAGCCTTCACGGCAGGTACCTACGTTAAACACTAGCAGCATCTGTTTTTGTTTCGTTTGCAATGATTGTCAACAGTAGATCCGTCCGTACCCAAGGCTTGTTGTTGCTTCGTAACTGAGTTTTCTTTTTCCATGGCCGGGCAGTTACTCCTGCGCAGCGCCACAACTCCTAACTTGCAGGGCCAGTTCCATTATAGATACCCCTAGGTCTAGGAGTCGGTTAGACCAAAGCCAGTAACTTATCCGGAGATGTGAGCGTTGCCGTTGTTCCATTAAGGGTTCATGCACCACCATCTCTTTTCCAAGACCCTGACTTAGTATCGGAAATCCTTATCAGCTTTAGCTTTAAATATGTCGAAGTAGCCCGGATAAGATTTTTTTTGCTTTTCTCCGGAATTTTACTTCACCTTTGGTTCCATGCAGGGAATCCATCCGTTTATAGTGCTGATATTTTTGTGTGCTTGTCAGCACCCCAAGAGTACCGAAACTGCCGAAATTTAGATGGTGAGAGTGAATTCGACACAAAATCACAAGTTCTTGGTCTTTCGGATCAGACATATAGTGAAATGAATTTAGATTCAAACGGCAAGCCTTCTACAGTGACAGATTGGAATGCTAAAGGTTAATCTGAGTAAAGATGAGTATAATAGGAAGGTTCAGGCGAAGACTTCTCCTAGATAAGATGTTCGTTTGATCTACCTCTGGGTCCGTTTTAATGCGTTAACATGTGCTTCAGCAGGATTCTCCATATATCTGCTGACATTTCCCACAGCAAAATTTATATCTGGACATATCCCTACAGCCAGATACATAAGACTGCCAACTGATTCACGGTATAGAAAAACTGCTTTCTTGCTAGCATCAAAATCACTAAAAATTCTGTGAATTGTCCGATGGAGTTACGACTGGATTGCATTTTTCCCTCCCAAAACGGTCGCTGCGCCGGCTCGCTGGTTGATATGAATTAAACCGTCCAGCTGCTGATCAATTTCAAGTCCCAGAAAACATTTGGCATCAAAAACTTTAATCTCGAACTCCTTCCGCAAATGCTCAAACACACAAAGAATAGCTCCTTCGTTTTCTGCTGCTATAATTCCATCGGCACCATGATGAACAAAAACGCATGGATCCGAAACACTTGTTGTGAAATCAAATTTGGATATGAAAACGGTAAACCTCTTGTTCCAGCAACGTGAAACCTGCCTCAAACCGTAAAGACTTTCATTTAATTTGCACTATTACCATCGAACACAATCGGGTGTCTCATGAACACATCGCCAGTTAAATCTCCATTCAGGAATGCGGTCTTCACATCAAACTGCTTTAACAGCATACGCTTCGAAGCCGCCAGTGCAAGTATAGTACGTATTGATGGAAGCTTTACCACAGGACTAAAAGTTTTTTGGTGGTCTACTCCATGTTGTTGCGTAAAGCCTCGCACAACCAAACGTGCTTTGAAACGCCTAATACTGCCACCCAACGATTGTCAATTACCTTGTGATCCTTCGGTGGTTCGACTAAGGTCCATGTATGATTTTTCAAAAGTGATTCGATCTCTTCGTCCATCGAGTTTTCCCACTGCTTGTGTTCCTGTGTCTTTATATGACTTAAGTTCTTCATAAAACGCCATTAAAGCTGCTGCGTGATTAGCTGATTAATCGAAAAGTAAACGTCGACGTGGAGGTAATACAACTCGATTTCGTAGACGATTTTTCATGATGTTCTTGTACAAACAGCACCATCATATATTTGATCCACCGGAGTTCCACGCGCATCAAATTCAGGTTCATCTGCCTCAGAACCATCTGACCCCAAAAAATCCTCAGCGTCTACCTCAACAGTATCTTGCTCAGCGTTACCAGTATCGAAAACAGCTAACGCTTCTCCCATAAGAAAAACTACATCACATGCCACTTTTACTATATATTATTTGTTTCAGGATTCCAGACTCTGTACGCCTTGGAGTTGTCACCATAACCAACAAACACACACTTGACTGCTTTTCGATCTAGTTTATACCGCTTTACCTTTGGAATATGTATGAAGACTTTAGATCCGGAAATTCGAAGATGTTTAGCTTTCTATTGCTTGTTGAACCATAGCTCTTACGGTGACTTATCTGCAACTGTACTGGTTCCAGAACGGCTTAAAGTATGAACTGCCGTATTCATAGCTCCAGCCCAGAATTTCTTTTCCATTTTCTTTGCATGAAGCATGGTTCTTGCTGATTCAACGATCGTTCGCATTTCTCTTTCACTGTACGTTGATGGTGAATACCCATGTTATTGAAGAACAACTTCAACTCATCGTTGACAAACTCAGTTCCCTTATTGGATCTCAAAACACAAATATTGTATTGTGAAAATGAGAGAAGTCATCTTTCAACAACGAAAAATATTGCGATCCACCAAGCAAGTCTTCTTCCACAGATGCGTGCTTCGCATGTAAACTCCACGTTGATGAATTCGATTCCCTACCCTTGTAGAAAACCTCTCACATATGACACATGTTGATGTCCTAGACGTTCATGCCAAACGCGTAGTGAATCCTTTTTTGTAGCCCCATTTGCACAAACTTCGCCGTCTTGTGATGTCTCAACCACTTTGAAAAACAACAGCTCACAGCATTTACTATCCGGCCGGAATGAATACCCTCGATCCATAGCATTTCCTGATGAAAATAAATTCAAATGAATTTCTGGGACGTATAACACATCTGTAATATGCTTCCGAATCCATTTACTGCTGTTGTACGCAAGAATTTGAATGTCCCCTTTTCTTTGAGCTACGATCTTCATACCGTTTCCAACAGCAACGTTCATCGATGCCTTCTTGAAATTTTGGAACCACTCACGTCGATGGCTCATGTGGTCACTTGCCCTTGAATCTAAGACCCACATATCCTCATCAGGAAGATTAAAAGAGACGCTACTAATAAAAGCACCAGTCGATTTTGTTGTGGTTTCGTTGTGATTACGTGGACAGTGACGTTTCCAGTGTCCCTTTTCACTACAAGGAAAACACGCTCCTTTGGGTTTGCCAGGTTTCTTGTTGCTACTATCCTTGACTCGATTCGACGAATTGCCTTTCTCCGAAATATGTCGCTTAATGACTAACGCTTCCACGCTCTCCACTTCACTTTGCGCTTTTAATCGCAGTTCTTCTGCCATAAGTCTCGCGCGCAAATTAGCCATTGTCTGTTCAGCCGAACTGGTTGATTCCCCAGCACTGTGGAAATGGTTATACTCAGCCGAAAGTGACATAATCGTCCACATCTGCTGGACGATTTCCATGAGCATCGACAAGAAAGTATTGGGTCTACAAGTAAGTTTCCAGCGTTTGTCAGAGATGGCGCCACCAGTGGATCCCGGGCAGAAATGTCAGACCCCATGTGTTTTATTTGTAGGTTTTGTGTCTGTCAACAACTTTGCAGCGTTATATTTGAGCAGTTCTATCGGTGTCGTACATTTTATCGAGCAAAATCATGGCAAGTTTCCAGCCAAATAAACGTCATTTGCGGGAAGCGCTGCTTTTATTCTTTAATATGAAGAAAAGTGCGGCCGAGGCTTATCGTTTGCTTTCGGAAAATGTATTGGTGAATCAACGTGCCGCGAGTGGTTCAAACGGTTCAAAAGTGGTGATTTTGGAGTTGAAGACAAAGATCGCCCCGGAAAGCCGAAAAGTTTTGAAGACGAGGAATTGGACGCTTTACTGGATGAGGATCCATGTCAGATTCAAGAAGAACTTGCTGCATCATTGGGCGTCACGCAACAAGCCGTTTCCCTGCGCCTAAATGCACTGGGATTCATTCAAAAGGTTGGCAACTGGGTGCCGTACGAATTGAAGCCAAGAGACGTCGAACGGCGATTTTGCATGTCCGAAATGTTACTGCAGCGGTATAAAAATAAATCATTTTTGCATCGTATTGTCACTTGCCCGCCCAATCGACGCCGAAACGAAATATTCACGTGAATAAGGTCATGCTCTGCATATGGTGGGATCAAAAGGGTGTCGTATACTACGAACTGCTTGCGAGTGGTGAAACCATCAAAGGACCATTATATCGAACCGAACTAATTCGTTTGAAGCGGGCATTAAAAGAAAAACGGCCAGAATATGTGACCAGGCATGAGTCCGTCATTTTTCATCACGACAACGCCCGGCCACATGTTGCGGTTTCGGTGAAAAACTATTTCGAAAATAGTGGATGGGAAACTCTGCCTCACCAAGCCTTACAGTCCAGACTTGGCACCATCTGACTATCACTTGTTTCGTTCGATGCAGAACACTCTTACGGGAATACGCTTCAGTTCAGTAGAGGAAATCAAAAATTGGCTCGATACGTTCTTGGGCTCGAAAGACGAGAAATTTTTTTGGTCCGGAATTCATAAATTGCCAGAAAGATGGGGGAAAGTTGTAGCTTCCGATGGACGATTCTTTGAATAAAGCATTGTAACTATGTTTTCATAATAAAACTTCAAATTTTGGAAAAAAAAACGCTGGAAACTTACTTGTAGACCCAATAGCAATGTCGTCACACGGATCCTTTGATTAGCTGTAATACTTCTGTTGCAAAAAAAAAAATATTTGACTTTGAAGCTTGCTCATACGTGCTCTAGAGAGTTGTCCACATTTTACGTGCTGTATCGCAGTTCATTATCTGCAACAGCGGCTGCTTGTGACACGCACCGGAGATAGCACGTCGTGCCTTTGCATCGGCCATCTTGTTCGCAATAAGTTCTGTTGCATAGTTTGTAGCACCAACCATCGGAGCATTTACAGACCCATCCACAAAGTTTTACAATTCACCTGCTTCCAAATATTGTTTCATTAAGAATTTCCATGTAAGCCAATTACAGCCTTTTGTGGTATGGTCTGTTCCCATAACCTGTTGTTATTATTAAAAAAATGTAAACTAGATTTGATAAAAAATGCTTGGCATTTTATTGAATCAATGAAACTTAAGTAAAACATATTCGAAGTGAAGCAAAACGTTGTTTCAAAAATGACATCTAACAATAAAGCTACACGAGCGCCATCGCGTAGTGGAACCTTTAACTAAACATAAGGCGCGTACGCATTAGCTTATAAATACAATATGTAGCGCCGGCTTTATACGGCGGATATCGTGTGCGCTGATTTTCTTTTGTTAATAGGTTTGATCGATTCATCTAATTACCAGCCACTGGAAACAGAGCCCTTGCTGGTGACAACACCGGACTTAACCCGGCATTGTGTGCAAGAATGTCCATTGACACTTGGAGTGGCAGGCACTTTCTTCCTTTTGACCCTGTTAGAGAGAGAAGAAAAGGTTATATACACCCGCAGCTCTCACGGCTCTCACAACACTTGTCATTGTGCCTTTGCCTGTTGTTTTGCTTATGCAACTGCTACTTAGACGGTAGTCCTTCGGAGTGTAGCTTTCTGGAGCGTGAATTTTTCGATTTTCCCGAGAAAACTATCAAAAACAGGACACTGGTCAACACGCCGTCTATTTTGACGGAGTTCAAGAATAACTAGTTGAACCTTGATTGCAGCTTGTTCATCATTCTGGTCAAATCTGCTCATAGGAAAAGTCATCGGAATCGAATTATGTAGGCAGCCTTGGACCATTGGATCAGCGATTAAAGCGTTGGTGGATTTATTTAGTATGTTGCGAGTAGCCATTTAAGATCTAGTACCCGTATGCACGTATTTGGCGCCTCGTTTGTACTCATTGGGATGTATGAGCCTACAGAAGCGTCAACTCAGAATCGAAAAAAAAGCCGATGTGCCTGAGTAAATCCGAATACTCACTACATTGGCTTACTCGTACATAGTTTGATTGCATAAAGTCACATCCTGCTAAAAGACTCCAGCTCAGCTAAAGCAAAATGCAAATAAAACCAATGATCCTTCAAAACGACATCTCGCAAGACCCCAATGCAAATGACTCAAATGAAGGCAAAGTGAAAAAAGTCCTAAAACTCTTACATAAAATAAAGAAAACTTTTCAAAACCCAACATTCGTTAGACGCATTCTCGACTTCACCAATACGTTTTCTCTCCATCCATTATGACAGGGGATATCAATTTCTCCCTCTGCACTTGTAAGTAAGAAACAACAATAAATTTAAAAGTTACCAACTCATTTTGAAGGACCACTTTAAAAAGTAAGTTTTCACTTTTGGCATTTTGACGAATAGGCAAAATAACTCTGTGACAAAACCAACTATCACCAGTGCCACCTTGTTGGTTGGAGAAGAAATTGTAAAGTGGAAAAGTTACGAATAACCGCAATCAGCATTTGTGCCCTGCTCGCCCGTAGCAACTCCTGTTGAACTTCCCCTAAATACACAAAAAAAAAAAAAAACTTTGCTTCCTTTTTTATTTTGTTGGTCTTCATTTTCTAGTTCTCTAACGTGTGTACGTTTGGCGCAGTAGAAAATTGTCAACTCGAGTACTGGTCCTGGTCCTCTGCAGTGGCAAAAAAGGGTATCCCATTCATTTTTTTTACATTCATATATACGTTGGAGAACATTTAAATATACATACGAGTATGTATGTCATTTGAAATATCCTGATATCAGGAACTACGAGTACGAGTATGTACCCAATGGGTCAGTAGGCATTTGGCAGGAGTACTCGTAAACCTTTCGAAAAATGTCAAAAATCGATTTGTGGACTAATTTGTGTAGGAAGAGGTCTTCTAGGCAGCCCTCTAGGCAGCATAGAAATATTTAGATTCATAGAATAAAGACAAGCTTTTGCGTCGACCTCTATCTCTAAGATGTCCTTAGTATAAAATATGAAACCTAACGATCAAATCCCAGCGCCCGAAGCAGCAGTTTTCTACCTAAAGCCAACACTAGTATCTGATGACTTTGGAGAATGAGCCAACTACAAATTCTACAAAATTATGATTAAGTACACATGGGTTGAAGGTGAAGCCTCTAATTTCAAAACACTAAAGAGAAATAAAACAAAAACTCAAAAAGGTTCACCATCCTGAAGGATTCATATGGCTTTTGTGGAGGCCTCTCTATGATGAGGGTATTATGGAAGTAAGTACTGTACAGTGTACAGTGTACACCGTAGCTACCATATCGGTATCTGTGTACCTAGAGTCGTTTCTCATTTTACGTATGCGAAGATGTTTTATGTCATGGAATGCTGGTGGTCCTGGAAAGGTCCTGTATTCATAACATAGCGTCATTTTTCATTCGGAAATTTGTTTTCATTTTTTTTTTTTTTTTGCTCTCATTGCAATTTTCACAGTGCTTGAATGTTGTTGAGGTAAACCTCTGGTTGAAGATCTTTTTTATTTTTACACAGGACTCTGGATATAAATGAAATTTTACAAGAAAGGACTAAAAAAACGCATCGCAGGAGCCGATTTGTGTTTTTTTTTTTCGTTTTCAATTTCTACTAATGGAAATATACCGTGAAGCACTTACTCGGGTTTTCCATGTGACAAGAGTATACTTTCGGTTTGTTTTGTGTTTCTCTTTCTTTTTATTAATGAAATCGGAGGTTAAAGTTGATCGGGGCTAATGGATTTCCAAAGGAACACCGAGTGCAGTAGAAGAAAAAACCGAGGTAAAAGTCTCAAACCCAGAAAACATAGAAATTCAATTTGGATTTGATTGGGGTAGGCACTTACGATACGATTACGCGTAGCTTGCAGGTAGGTTTGTGCCTTAATTTATTATCGCATGTCGTTATACGCTACCATGTGATTTTATTTTATTTTCTTTTTTTTATTTTTTCGTAATTCGTATATCCGTATACAAGATGAGACAAAGAGAAATGTCATGATTTATTAATTTTCTGTAGACAGTTGCTCGCACGATATACATACGTGCAAATGTGTCCTTTACGTATGTACATACGTACAAATGTGTCCTGTACGTATGTGCATATGAACATTCTCCTCTTCTTATCCGAGCGTTTTCGTCTGAGAACGTTGAAAACATCTGAAAAATGAAATGCGGTCATGCCATCCAGGATCTATTAATTGGTGACCAAAGAGACATCAGGAAGAATCGCTGAGAAATCTGTTGCCAGTCATAAAGAAATATTGGAGACATTAAACGCGATACTAAATGCACTAAAGCAATGGCACCTAGGGGTCGAAACTTATCAAATTAGCCCTTAGACTTATTAAGCATTCATTCTCCCTGGCACCGTGTGTTGTATAAACAATTTATCAGACCCACTACTCTGCTTACTAAGCCTTAACATAAAATGAAACTACCCGAAATCTGTATGCGTGATCGATTTCCTGAGCCTTGGGACTACCACCGGTGGGGCAAAAAAAAAACTCGAATTTATGCACATTTACCAGAAATAACCTTCTCTTGCTCAGCGACGGAGTGATCCCGGGGAGAACAGAAGTATTTATTTCAGAAGTCGACAACTTTCTGTATACGTCCACCTCTGTAAGTACAGACCAGCTGTTTTGGCACTTAGTGAATTACAGGTAGGTCCCCGCCCACACCTCTCAGATCGCTCTGATCTGAAGCTACCTGGCTACGAACTAGTGTCTCTATTCTTTCCTCATCGCGGTCTCGCCATTTATGTGCGTAGTGATGTAGCTTTCCAAATTCTACCACAAAGTTCCCTGTTCCAATCCGGAATTCAATTTCCTGTGGTTAAAATTCCATCTCCGCAAGAAAATTATCGACTATTGCTTTATTTACAGAAGCCCCAAACCAGCCCCAGACAGTAATTAGATCATTAACGAGTTCGATGCGCTGTCGGACACTATTCAAAGAATTGTGTCTCTATATCCTCATGCTGAAATCGTTATTACAGGCGATTTCAATATACAAAATTCTGGTTGGCTTCGACATTCTGGACAGATATTCCCTGGTTTTTAACGTAAACACCTGTAGTGTAAATTTCAGATTACGGGATGCCCGTACATCTATGGGATCAAGGATACGCCTTGCCATCGCTCTGCTGCCTTCCTGAGATACCAAAGCAGAACTTGTGTTAGAGGCACAAGTTCCACCCTTGCTTTGAGTCGAGGCCGACCTAAAACCTCTTACTGTTCTTAGGGTCACAGCATCCAGTACTTATTTGCAACTCTACAATGGGTCAACCAAATGAGCCCACGCGAATACCAGACGTTAGAAATTCATACCGCCAACACCCTGGTGTGCTCTCCCCTCTTGGCTCATCAGACTATTGTGTCATATCAGCTAATTTCCCGTATGTTGAACACACTGTTAAAGAAAAAGTTCTTAAGAGAACCGTATGGCAAAACGAGAAACCCAATTGGAGCGGACTTAACAACTTCTTTACTTTAACTGGTCGTTATGTTTCCTCGATAACGACGTGGATGCCGCTGCTGATATGATCACTGACACTGTTCTCCTTGGAGGGCCCCCGCCCAATTATCAAGGCCTCGCCCATCAATGACGTTGTCTAATGAAAAGCGGGGGCAGAGCATATTACTGGTCTTATCGTAAACATCTTCAGATGACGCCACCGAAGTTCGCTACGATTTGACCAGTTACAAGTTGCCGGTCATGGGTCTTGTTGGCGGCTGGACCACCGGTAGTCCATACGGTACCATGGGAGTCAGGAGCCCCCCGGATTTCGGTCCGGGCCTGACTTGTTAGAGGTAGGCCCCCTTGTGGGAGCGTCATGGTGGCTGTGGTTTAAACCTAAATCGCGGGAAGGGTTTTCCTATGGTTTAACCCATTGTAGAGTTGCAAATAAGTACTGGGTGCTGTGACCCTAAGAACAGTAAGAGGTTTTAGGTCGGCCTCGACTCATACCAAGGGTGCAACTTGTGCCTCCAACACAGTTCCGAATTTATATCAAAGGATTGACGGAGAGCAATGGCAAGGCGTATCTTTGCTCCCTATGGATGTATGGGCATCTCGTAAACATAAGGTCTACATGACAGGTGGTTTACGTTAAAAAATTATGGAGCGTTCTGTTCTCCTTGGAATGAGATCCTTTATCCCTCATCGGATGAAGAGTATCATAGCAAAAGAAAAGGCATGGTACGACTCGAGCTGTAAAGAGGCTGTCAGGGTATTTTTTCGGTCCTTCCAGACCAATCCAACAGAGGAAAACCGAAAAAAGTTTAAACGAGCCAGGAATGACTGCAACGTCTTTCTCAAGCGTGTGAAATTTCTATGCGACCAGAAGTTGAGGCGAAAAAACTACAGTGTTCCAAAGGTAGTAAAAGCTTTTGGTCGTTTGTCAAAAACATCAGAAATTCTGCCTCATCCTCATGTCATTTACAATGACATTCTGTTGTTGTCAGCTCTTTGGACAAGCTCAATCTGCTTGCTGCACACTTTGCGGCCAGCTCAACACTTCCAGATTGTTCTTTGCCACCGGTGACATTTGAGTGCGTTGAATTTTCAATGGAATGAACTCGTGTTGTAGCAAGAGTACTCAAAGATCTTAACATCCACAAGTCTGCACGTCCAGATGGTATATCTCCTCTCCTTCTGAAGAGGTGTTCTTCCTCGCTGGCAAAACCACGGCATAAACAGAATTTGTCCAGCTCGTCCATAAAAAATGCGATCTTCTTCTCTCTCCTCCTACAGACTCATTGTAATTACGTCCCTTCTTTCCAAGCTCATGAAATATCTCTAAACACGAAAACTTCTCAATGACGGCAGTACGGTTTTCGTAGAGACAACTCCACTGGTGATTTGATGGCATATCTTACCGAAAAGTGGAACCAAAGCGCACATCAATCTGGCGAAAGCAAGATAGTTGCACTTGATATTTTTAAGGCATCTGACGAAGTTTGACATCAGGCTCTTTTGTCGAAAATGTGTGCATTTGGGTTCGATGACTCTCTTCTTCAATGGATTGGAAGCTACCTTTCGGAACGTTCAATTCAAGTTGTCTTGGATGGTTCCAAGTCTGATGTTCATAAATGCTGGTCTCCTACAGGCCTCCGTTCTGTCTACGATACTCTTTTAAGTTTTCATTAATGGCAACTTGTCTGCTACTTCTAATCCAATATATTCCTTTACTGATGACAGTACTCTCTGCTTTTCGTACTCCCGGACTCATGTCCCTGCTCTTCGGCTGTAGAACGGGAACGCCAGCATATGATAAGCTTCCAAAACACAATGCTGTATGCCATCGTTAAAGCGAAATTAAAATACCCAGTCATCATCCATGAATGGCACTTGCATCTACTAAAACGAAAAACTTTCCATTCTCGCTAAGTGTCAGTGAGATCTTTCGTTGGAATGCCCACATATTCGATGTGGTCAAAAATCCCGCGAAATATCTAGGTTTCCTCAAGCGATGTAAGGAATACTTCACCCCCTCTGATTAGGCCTCAATATAAGAGTATAAGGCATTTATCTGCCCGAAATTGGGGTACGATCCCACATCTGATAGGGAGCACCCAAAACATCTCTACACCTGTTAGATAGGATTCAAAACCATGTGACCCATATCACCCAGACAATGGGCACCCTCGAACATCAACCTAATTTCTCGTGTTCCACTCTAGCGCTCCATTGAAATCGCCAGTCGCATTTCGCCCATTCAAACTTTCATCCGTAACACCCGTCTCGCTATGAATGCTCATCAGTATATCCTCAAGCCCATTTTCGGACGTACTCTAAAATATCGTGATTCATTCCCAAGCCGAACAACTCGCTTATGGAATGTCCTGCCGATCTCTGTGTTTCCAGGTCGTTATAACTTGCAAACACTTAAGACCAATGTACATCGCTACCTCTCTTTTCTTCTGCCCTAAATTTCCTAAACATTTTAAGGGCACACAAATCCATTGAGCGCGCACTCATTTAAAAAAAAAAAACTGACGAAGTGTCGGAAACTGGGGACGCTACTTTAACTTTCAAATGAAAACATCATCTTGACAACAGAGCTTCTAGGTAAAATCGAAACTTATTAAAATTAGTGGCAGACTAATGGCAATATAATTGACACTTGAACACGAAACGAGGCAAGTAGGTATTGAGCAACCAGAAAAAGAATTATTTAGCAGAAGTGCAATGTCGAAGCACTGGTGATGGAGTATTTCTATGATTGCGGCACAAGGAGGGAAGAGCTTTCAAAAGACTCAATCGCTGATATACAGTGCATTAACCGAGCGCCTACAGCCGCTCCGGATTACAAATTCTCCGAAACCTGCATTTTCCTTTCACGAGTCTAGACTATGTTGTTGCTAAGCCAAACTCAATGCTAATAGAAATTAATTTAACGACATACAAAGAAAGGTTAGATTAACCGCCTGTGCGTATACGAGGGTTGTCTGAAAAGTTTCCGTAAAGATAGCGGCACTCGTCAATAAAATCTAGTGAAATCTACAGAAGTTTCAGTCATTTTGGACTAGCAGGTTTTAGTTGACAGTCGTTTGAGTGAGTCGATGTGAGTGTTTTTTGTGACTTGGACTCTGTGTATGGGGACTGTGCACCATCATTTACCACAGTGAAATTTTGGGCAGCTGAATTTAAACGTGGTCGTAAGAGCTTGGGAGATGATGAACGTTCGGGACGTCCAAACGTCCAAAAACTGCAACCACTGACGATAATATTGCTAAAGTTCACCAAATGGTGTTAGACGACCGCCGAATTAAAGTGAGAGAGATGTAGAGGTTCTGAAAACGTCCAAAGAACGTGTTTGTTACATATTCAATCAAGATTTAGGCATGAGAGAGCTGTCCGTGCGTTGGGTGCCGTGTTTGCTTACATTAGATCAACGTGTTCGAATAAACATTTCCAACGCTCTGTTGGCGCAGTTTAGGCGAAATAAATCCGAGTTTTGGCGTCGATTAATTACCGCAGATGAGACTTGGATACACCATTATACGCCCGAAACAAAAATTCAGTCAAAACAGTGGAGTGCAAAGGGCGAGCCGTCTCCAAAAAAAGCAAAAACAGTTTTTTCGGCTGAGAAAGTGATGGCGACTGTTTTTTGGGATAGTGAAGGAGTTATCTTAATCGATTATCTTCAAAAAGGAAAAACCATTACAGGAGCATACTACGCATCATTACTTGCCAAGCTGAAGGCCGAAATTGCGGAAAAACGGCCACATTTGCAGAAAAAGAAAATCCTGTTTCATCAAGACAACGCGCCGTCTCACACCTCAGCGGTTGCCATGGCGAAAATCCATGAATCACGGTTTGAACTGCTTGACCATCCGCCTTATTCACCAGATCTAGCCCCCCAAGCGACTTCTTTTTGTTCCCTCATCTAAAAACTGCGCTCGGAGGACAGAGATTTTCGTCAAATGAGGAGGCAATCACCTTCGTGGACAATTATTTAGCAGAGAAAAACGCCAAGTACTATTTGGACGGGTTAGAGAGATGGAAGCATCGCTGGGAGAAGTGTGTAGAGTTACAAGGAGACTATGAAGAAAAATAAAAAAAAAATTGAGAAAAAATGTCTTGTATCATTGTTCGGAAACCTTTCAGACAACATTCGTTGGAAGAATGAGAAAACGACTGTAACTGACAACGTTGACAATATATACATTGTACAAGGTGGCGCAAAAGCTATCACCCGATGTTCTTTGGCTGTAATTTTTTTTATAAATGAAAAACTTTAGTCCTCCTTCTGGATTATGTATATCTGATGTCTTAAATTTTTTTTTCATTTAGCCAAGAAAATGATATCGGTCGTCGCCAGAATTGATCACCTTTCGGGCCCGATTTGTGGCATTTTCCATCACTCTTGCCAGAACTTCCGGCGATAAGTTTTCGCAGCTTCTCAGGCTTCAAGAGTCTGAGGCTTGTTGACATAGGCTCGTAACTTCAAAAAATATCACAAAAAGAAGTCTGGAACGGTTAAATCAGGGGATCTTGCTAGCTAGTGCAAATCGCCAAAATCGCCGTCCCGGAAATGCAGCTCTCCCATTCTGTTGGAACCAGATGTTCTCCAGGAAGAATTTAATTCTAAAACGGGTATGTCTACACCTATGATGCCAAAGCATGTGTTAAGTTTTTTGGAAAATGGGACGGAAAGGGAAGGAAAGAAGTTTGGGTTCAGTGGCTATTTCGCCAGCCATGGAGGCATCCAACATTTAATGGGGGGATTAAATTACCATATTAGTGTAAATTGGACTTGATGTTGCAGTTAGGCAACCATTCATCTCACAACTTTTAGTTGGCTGCAAAAAGTCTTTCAGGCACGGCCGGTATTGAACCCCGAACCCGTTCGATTGGGAAGCCAATGTACTACCACTTGATCCACAGCCACCCGGGACTGACCAGACCTGACAGCATCTCGTGTTGTCCCATACTCTTCTAGGCGAGCGGCTAAACGTGTTTGTGCTCGTCCAGTTTGGGTCAGACGCCCGGGAAATCTGTGATGATATTCACTCCGTGGTAGCGCAACCGACGAATTATTCCGCAAAAAATTGTGACAATTATTCCGCGTTCTTTAAGAGTACAACGATTCATGTCTCGTTGACGAGTATTTTGTATCAGTTTACTTCAGAAATGTCAAAGTAGAATTGATATTTGCCGCCATTTGCAAAAATTATAGCATCTTCTTTTGCGTCACCTAGTATATTGACGGCGTTGCCATAGTTACAACAATCACTCATACACTTAATTATCAGCGAAACTTAGTCGCTTGTTAGGCAGTCTCTCAGAACGAACTTGGCGATGTTTCAGGAACTACGGTTGCTGTGGTGACAGTATTGTTTGATTTGCTGCAGTCGGCATGATGTGGTTTACTGGTGTTCCAAGGAATGTTAAATGTAGGGAAATGGCTATGGTTGGTGAAGTAAGATCAATGTTTGGTGGATTCAAAAAGACATCACAATTTTCCAAACCCGGTGATGAGAGCGATGAGATGCGATGAGCGATGAAAACTAGCATCCATGCTACTTACCTGTGGTGTCTGCTCAGGATCTTTGTTGCTAAGCAAGCGTTTAGTGTTGTTCGGTGTGCAATTTCGTATTTGCTTTCGTTGCCGACAGCAGATACCTTTGCGTTTTTCTACTCAGTACATCCTTCTTCTCAGAGATTACTTTATGATGTCTTCCATCCACTTGCTCTTCTGAAGGTGCTTTGCGAATACCGGCTGTCATGGACAGAACTTTGATGCTCTTGCTAGCTTCACTTTGGCATTTCTGGAATCACAAGGGATAGCAAGTTTCAATGAAGACGTCCATGTTCCGGAGAACAGCGGAAAGTGAGGCTAAAGCACATGAGCTTAGTCTTACGGTTTGCTATTAACTTGTGTTGCGCAAACCAGAGCCTTAACAAATGCACATCGTGGTTAATTTCAGCAACTAGGTTAAAGAGATTATTAGAGCTATACGTAAACACAAAACATCCACAAAAGCCTTTAGCTTACCGAAAAATAGAAGACTGTAGATTGAGTTTACATACATCAAGAACAGTAAGGGACCAACGACAGATCCTTGTGGAACGCCGATGTTGGTGGTCTTGGGATCACTAAGAATATCCTCAATTTTTACTTTTTGCATTCTGTTCTTAAGATAAGGTGTAAATCAATCCATGATAAACCCTCGAAATCCTACACGGCACAATTTACCTAAGATAATTTTGTGATATACCATGTCGAAGGGCTTGGTTATGTCTACAAAAAGTCCGGCGCAGTATTTTTTCTCGTCAAGTCCCATGTAGATATATTAACAAAAGTCCAGAAGTACAGCTTCGCTATAATGGTACGCTCTAAAACCAAATTTTTTCTTTTCCATTGCCCTTTTTGAAGATTGGAATTACATTGGCTCGTTGTAACAATTCAGGAAAGGTTCCCGTGAAAATGCTTACATTGAAGAGATGAGCCAAAATATCTACCACGTTTAAAGCGATTCTTTTTAAGACGGGATTAGAAATTCCATCGTCGCCGCAAGAATTTGAATTTTTGAGAGAGTTTATTGTTTTTAGTGGTTCAAAACCAGAAATGAGTGTGAAGACGAAACTTTTTCTGGAAACTGTGCGGTCTAGGAATTGTGCCGCTGAACAAGAACTGTAAGATATTGGATAGTCACAAGGGGACAACGTCTGTTCTACTGAGGTAAAGTATTTATTTAATTCGTTTGCAAGAACTACAGGATCTGTTACGCTAACGTTAACATCTTTAACTGTAATGGATACATTATGGTTTTTAGTTTTTCGATAAATTATGCAGTTTACAACTTCTCATTCTTTTTTAAAGTTCCCTTGTAAGTTTCTTAATTTGTTTTCAAAGTATTTGCTGCGACATATATTAATTTAATTTTTATTTTTTTGACACAAATGGGTGTCAAAGCGAGATTTAGTGGGTGTTTTGCAAGTTTTACTACGCAACTTATGTTTCATTTTAATTAGTTTAAGAACGGAATTATTCATCCATGATTTAATTTTAACTACAGATTTACTGTGCTATTAATGTGATTTTTTAAAGTTTCTAAAAATAATTCATAGGCCAAAGAAGCATTTTCTTCGGCCTAAGTATTTCTCATCTCAGTTTTCTCTCAACAGTCTTTCATTTAGTAAGCTAAAGTTAATTTTTATTATTTTCTTAGAAGTAGTGGTAGAAATATTTCTGATTTTTAAGCTACTGAAAATTAAACCGGTCATGCAGTAATCAGTAATCTGAAGATCGATGTTTTTTTAAAGTTATTGAGCGGAAATTTTGACTTTGAATCCACTACGATCAGCCACGAAAAATTCTGAAACGGCCCCGAGTAGTTGACGTAGAAACGCTCCCAGACACCTTGAGTAACTAAATAACTTGTGTTTTCCTTTGGAGAACTGCTAGCCCTTAACAACTGGCATGTGATGCACTTATTTAGCACTTCTGAGAGAGCTTCATCGGTGTTTGGCCACAAACAGTAAGGGCGTTCCAATTGCTTTGTTCTTGTTATCTCCAATGTTCTTCATGAAGAAGCCTTAACACTGTAAATTTGCTGGTACCACAACTCTTGCCTACGCCTCCCACGGCTTTTTGACCGTCGGTGAGATTGAGAATGGTCATCTTCTCGTCATCTACGTTTGCAATTACTTCGCTCATTATGCACAAAACATGCGGAACATGGCTTTTTAGCAGGGAAAAGTTTCAACTTACTTGGATTGGTCCTTTGATGGTGGCTATTATAAGCAGGGCGGTAGCTACTGTTGGGAAAGTGGTACTTCCAGTCACAATTTCAGATGAGGCTTTGGTGGACTCATAAGCTGTCACGATTTCTTCCAACTCCTCCAAAGTGGAATTTTTTTTTGGCTCGCGCCGATTCTCACTATGCCATGGAAAGTGTAGAAAGTGACCATGTTGCGTATCATGAAATCTGCGTACGACTCGTTGCACTCCTCCTTTAGATACACAAATACGCAATCCAACGTCAGCCCAAGTAGACCAGCTATCCAATCAGCATATGTCTGGGTCATCCTTTGCAACTCGATGTCAAAACTTTTAATTTGGTTCGAAAATGCGTTGTCAACTTTTCTGTTAAGCTTCCGGCGAATGTCATTAACGTGTCTACCGTTGAAAGAAAATATGCTTTTTGGAAAGTGTCATCTGTCACAATATTTGCCGAAAAAAATGCTGGTTCAATTGGGAAAGATAACGCACCCAGCTTTCATTTTCGACGTCAAAGGAGGAACTGTTGAAGGTTTTACCGACTCCTAAGTGACTTTCATCAACCGCTCCACAAGGTCTGCATTTGACTTGAACATTTTCTCCATCCATGTCTGCTGTCAGGCAATCATCTCCTGTAGTGCTACATCCATGTTT
Source organism: Volucella zonaria (assembly GCA_963966105.1). Lineage (NCBI taxonomy): Eukaryota > Metazoa > Arthropoda > Insecta > Diptera > Syrphidae > Volucella > Volucella zonaria. Next base: position 10,131,086 of record OZ014530.1, read on the forward strand.
CCAACTACTTCGTCGCCAATTGTTGCGTTGCAAATAAAACTCGATCTTTTACTTTAAGAATTTATTTAGCGAAAAAAATTATATAACGAGATACAAAGATCGGTTAGATTAACCCCTTGCGTATAAATTACAAGGAAGATGAATGAGAAATTGATAGTTGTCAGCAATATGATAATTCACAGTATTGCCATAATTAAATTGTATGTGGAAGGCGTTGCCATACTTACAACATCAACATATATGTACATAGGTCTTTAGTTTGACCTTTCTTTGAGTATTGCTATGGTGCCCAATCTATGTTAATTGGATAACACGACTAGAAAGAATGCAAAAATCATTAACAACATATTTTATAAGACATATGAAATGGAACCTCGCTGTAGTGCCCTTTCATCCAACTAGGTGGACAGACAAAGTGTTCATTGTCTTTTCATATCATAGTATGTCCTGATATACTTCCAAAACTTAAATTGTATGCACCTAAAAGAATTCATTGAACAAGACATTTTTTATTGTACCCTAGACATATGCAAAATTGTACATGGTTTTTGCGAACCATATACTAGGTTAGGTTAGCTTAAACAGGGGTATGATGGATATACCATCATACAGACAACAGGCACCAAAACGGGCCCATCGCGATCCCTATAGAACCAGTTGAATTTGTCTTCAAATGGCAAGCACCTAACCAATCTCCCTGGTGAAACACCCAATTTCCCCTGCAAAAGCCAAGAAGGCCTTTCAAGTTCGTGCCGTCTATTTCCTCTACATTTTCGAAAAAGAATTTCCCTAAAAATTTTTTTCGACTACGACATATTACCTCGCATTCACACAGTATGTGTGTCAACAGCTTGAAGATCACCGAAGAATTTGGAAATGTCCGTACCTGACAATTTGAGTCTCCTTGCGTGTTTCCGCAGGAGACAGTGTCCTGTCAGGATTTCTATTACTGTCCTAAGCTCATCCCTGTTTAATTTTATTAACTTCCTAGGTCCCGTCCAAACGCACCCAGAGAGCCATGGATACCCTATGTCCTTCACGACTTGACCACATTAGGCTGGCAGTCTTTGTGATTGTTTCCTCGATAGTGCCCTTCACTATGCAAAGGGGTACTTTGATGTTGGCAATCTCACTACTGTCGAGTAGCCCTGCTTTTCTTGCAATCTCATCCGCTTTTTCATTTCCTTTAATACCGCAGTGTCCTGGCACCCAGCACAGTCTTACCCGGTTCTGACTGCGTAGTGCCTTGAGCACTGTGCAGCAATTCCTGACTGTAGTTGACGTTGGTTGATTCCATTGCCTTGATTGCGGCCTCGCTATCGATGTAGATAGCGATATCTCTTTCGGATACCGATCTCATCTGCATTAGCTCAGCCGCCCTGAGGACAGCTAAAACCTCTCATTGGATTACACTGCTTGCATCCGGGTAGTTCTGAGTCTTCCGAGAATATACCAGAACAGAGGAAGTTTTTGAGCCATCTGTGAAAATTGAAATTTCATTAGACCTGATTGTTGCTAGAACCGTGCCATGTCCGCAACTACTGCTCTTGAAGTAACTCAGATTAGTGAGTCGTACCGCACTGTTGCCATCCAGTTGTCTGATCTCTAAATCAAGCGGTGTTAGGTGCAGAAAGGTGTCCAATGCTGGCGTAAGGGTGGTATGGAGCGCACCTGTAATGACCATGGAAGTCATTCATTCAACCGCAGCTAACTTTCCGTAAATCATTTTCTTGTTTGTTGCTTTCCACCATACTAGTGCGCCGTATGTAAGTATGGGTTTTACCACAGCAGTATACAGCCAGTATACCATAGCAGGTTTTAAGCCTCAAACTTTTCCCACCGTTCTTTTGCAGATAAAAAGAGCATCAAATACCTTTTTGATTCTTCCCGCTACGTTATGATCCCAATGCAGATTTTTGTACAGAATTGCATCCAGATACTTCGAGCTGTCCACAAGGGACAGCTACACTCCGTTGAGTTTTGAGAGTTTGAATTGCGGCATCTTGTACTTTCTGGTAAAAAGAACCAGTTCCGTTTTGGTAGGATTGGCGTTGAGACCACAGCTTTTTGCCCAAGTGCTGATCGTCTTCAGGGCAACCTCTATAATGTCGCTTAAAATATTTAAGTATTTTCCCTACACTATTATGACCACATCATCTGCTTATGCTGTGGCACTTGTATCCATTGTACTAAGCTTTTTGAAGATGTGATTGATAACCAGGGGTTGAGGGGTTGAACCAATGACTAAATGTATAAGAATTTTCAACTTCGTTTGTACTGAGATAGATTTATGAGACAATACTTAGATCGAAACTATTTGTACGTCCTGAAATATAATTGCTATTGTTCAGGACTCTTGCGTAGCAGATTGAAAATACCCTTTGTCCAGCCCGTCGCTAAAAAAAAAACGTCAGCTCCTCCTACGTCAGCTCATGAAATATCTTGACACACGCAACTCCTTAATGACCGGGAATACAGTTTACGTAGCAATAGGGCCACTGGTGATTCGATGGCATATCTCACCGAAAAGCGAACCCGAACCGTACGTCAATCTGTGGAAAGATTGGCATCACGCCTTTCGCGAGTGGACTAACTTTTTACCTTTTGGAACGATTAATTAAAGATATCTTGGACTGGGGCCTGTGTGACGGCTGTTTTGGAAACTATTGAGTGTCCTATATCTTGAATTGATCAAGCAGCGCAACAATCAAGTTCATAGCGAAGTGCTGGCCATACCGCACAGTGAGGGTCTATGGTAAACGCAGGCTAAAATGACAATGGCATCACCGAACCGTAGCATTATACTGGAATACGACCACGGTTTCCTCACCTCAACATACACAACGGGACATAGCGGTCTCCAGATTATCAAACGCTAAGCCAAATTAATAATCCTGAATTGGACGTAAGCCATGCCTCCAGTCTTTCGGACGTCCAAAGTTTCCAGGTCAGCCACCATTGGCGGTGCTGCAACGAGGGGCAAGAGTCGCTCGTGAGCTTTTCGAACAAAAGACACGAGAACAACGTTGGCTTCTCCAGAAGAAGAAAAAAGATATATAGAGGCTTCGAACTCCAGGAATAACGTACGAAAGTCTTACCAACAGGTAAAAAGAATGTGTCAAGGTAAGAAGAGCCGTACATTGTAGTAGAGTCATAGTCGATTCAGAGAATATGGAAGAACTTTTTCTGCAGACTGTATAACGGCAAAGAAACCCAATTTAGACGACGATAGCAAACATTTCTGTCCACCTGACCAGAACGAAGGAAGGGTAGTAATATCTAAGCTAAAATCCAACAAACCAGCTGGGCATGAGGGCTTAGAAACGACTTTGTGGAGAGATCTGTTCAGAAGAGTGTATGCCTGATGGATAGAATCCCAGCACCGTATGACCGATCCACTATAAAAGGGCACCCCCTCAACGATGGAGGTATAAGTCTCCTCAACATCGAATACCAGATTTCATTTGCTTCATTGTGTAAATGCCTGAAACTCTTCGCCAACAACCAAATTGGTCTTTAAAAGTTCAGTTTCAGACCAGAAAAATCCACAATCGACCAAATCTTCACACTCCGGCAGATTCCGGAAAAAAGACTGAAGAAGCCCAAATGGATAAGCCATCTCTTCATCGGTTTTAAGGCCGTACAGCATTTATAGTGAGGAGGTATATAGAGCCATGTCTAATTTTGGTATCGCTGCCAAGCTTGCTCGTCTGGTCGAGGTCGATAAAGACTTAACGGAGACCTTTGATGTCAAAAAAGGTTTTAGGCAAGGTGTCGTGTTGTGATGTGGCTTCATTAACATCATACTTGAAAGAATTGTGAGGAACTCACAACTGAACACTGGAGACACAATACGACGATGATAACGACTTAATTGGAAGAACTCAGCGGACGGTCACTGGTGCGATCGCTAGTATTGAAACCAAAGCTACCAAAATGCACTTAGGGGTAAATGCGGCAAACCCAAGTATACCCTGACAACAAAAGGGGACGCACAACATCGACGAACTGTACAGAAAGTGGCAATCGAAAGCTATAATTTCGAGGTAGTAAGGGACTTTGTCTACCTTGGATCTGCTGTTCATTCTGCCAACAACACCTCATTAGAAATAAAAAAAAAATCTCTCCTGTTAATCGCTGTTTCTTTGAGCTAAGAGTAGTGAGCCCCAATCCCAAAAAACAAAGGAGACTCTCTAAAAGACCTTGATCATCCCAATCCTACTTTATAGCATAGAACCTATCGAAAGTTGATGAAGATATCCTCAGTCGTTTCGAGAGAAAAATCCTTCGCAAAATATTCCATCCCATTTGCGTTGAGAGCTTTGGAGGAGAAGATTGAACGACGAACTATATGAGCTGTACATCGACATCGACCTAGTCAAAAAGTCGATGGCTAGATGTCTGTTGTGTTTTACGTAGGTACCTGCCGTGAGGGCTTAAGCTTACGGTGCGTCTTCGCACAAAATATCAAAACAATGCGTTGACAAGCGCCCTTCGGGTAGTACAAGTACTACCACCAGTACCAACAGAGCAGGGTTCAAATTGGCCTTGTCCAAAAAGCTGAGCGCTGACAGCTGGATGAAGGATGAGGCAGAATTGTTGATGTTTTGAAGGTCGACTAAAAGTTATTACTATCTTTGGGATATTCTGCCGGGTGACCAGATAGCAATGATAGTTTTCCAATTGTTATGTTTCAGCAGCTGTCAAAGTTACCAACGACATTCAGCTGTCAAAATATTCAATAAGGTCTGTCATTTCATCATTCATCGTTTTATACTTACCAAACGAGCTTGCTACCGTAGATTAAAGACTTGACGTAACCCCAGAGAAAATAATCGAGTGGTGTCAATCGCCAATTGATGAACGCTCGCCGTGAGATGACCCAGCCGCCAAATTTCTCCCTCACAATTTCGAGCGGTGCGTCGCTTGTATGGCATGTAGCGCCGGATATATCGCTGTTGTCGTGCTCTAACCACAGAAAGTCGGCTAACACCGCTCTATAGCTGAGCCCATTAACAGTAACGGTGCCTCCTTCCTCATTTCGAAAGAAAAAAGTCCAATGATGCCGCCAGGCCATAAATCGCACCAAACAGTCAACCTTTGTGGATGCATTGATGTCTGACCAAACGCTTGTGGATTGTGTTCGCTCCAATAATGAAAAATTTTGCCGCTGAACTAAAATTGGGCTTCGTCTGAGAAGATAATTTTTTGTCCAAAATCCGGATCTGCGGCCAACATTTCCAGCCCCCAATTGGCGAACTCACGACATTGTCTATACTAGTCCGTCTTTAATTCTTGCGTCAGCACAATCTTATACGGATATAGGCCCAAATCCTACCGCAAAATAAACCGGGTGACTCTCTGGCGATGCCTAATTCAAATAATCGGCGCCGAACCGACATTTTTGGGTCTTCTTCGATGCTGGCTCCACGGCGGCTATATTTTCTTCATTTCGCATCAATCTCTGTCTGGTTGGTGACTTAAGATCCGCGAAAAAATTTAAGCAATCGGAAGATATGTACGACATTGAAGTGAATCCAGGTCGTGGTTATCGCAGTTTTTTCAGCTACCATATTTCAAACTTTGTCGCTTGTAAAGTGTGCAAATCGCAAGTGAAATTTACGGAAAGTGGAAAGCGCGGTTAGGGATTCTAAGTAGTGGCGTCCTTTGAAAAATGTGTATAGGCTGAGATACCTAGTAGTCCATTTCTTGGAAAAGGCTACGAAATACACCGTAGAATTGTAATTTGCATGCGATTACTTGGAATTGGTTTGCACGGAATAAAAAAGTTTTGTGCATTCATGAAATTACCTCGGCCTCTGTTTCTATGCTAAAGTTTTCAAAATAATTTCAACTGCAACGAAACTAGTTTGCAAAAAACAGTAGGAAGCAGCGAAAGATGAGACAACAATTTCTATTGAAACAGGAGAATAAGGAATTATGGTATCAGGCGATGGTTCGTGGAGAGAACGTGGGTTTACGTCCTGTGAAATGAAAATACTGTGATGCTACTCACAGTGAAGAATAAAGAAGATACCCAAGAGTATACGGAATGCGCACAAAATCATAAAGATAAGTGCGATGTGAATTACGACGGATCAGCAGGAAAAATGGAGGTCGATGCAATTGTTGAGAAGTTTCACCGATCCGAAGCTTTGCACCAGGTAAAATACACCCGCCTACGTAATTTTAAAAAGAATACGAAAGGCCTCCGTGGAAGTGGTAAATGGACGGAAAACTAATAGATGAGCTCTCTATTTATTGTGGATTAGCCACTCGTAGAAACTGTGACTCAGATGAAAACATGAAAAACAGTATGTGGGCTACACTCGATCATTAGTTATCTACTGATGCAAAACCGCAGCTGATAAATGTCCGATCGGAGAGGATTCATGGTGGTCATAGGAAAAGGCTAAAGCTACAAATAGTTTGGCTGAGCACAAACATAAGCCACCTCTTCCAATTGAAGTGTATGAAGCTATCAAGCCAGTCTACGAAGAATTGACCAGAGACAATCTTACTTACTTACTCGATGCATCGGCGGTTATACTCAAAATTGTAATCAAAGCTTTAACTCGGGTATTGGCCGCAAAATCCATTTCTAGTGGTAAAACTGTGTGTTGGATATAGCTATGGACATTGCAGTTTGCGTGTACAATGACGACTTTGCTTCAATTTCGCACATAATGCAAGTGACGGATTTAGAAATCGGCCCGAACAGCTACGAAATGTGCTTTGCTGGGCGATTGAAAAAGACCGCATAAAGCTTGCAGAAAGATCGTTGTCTGAAGCTACAATAGAGTGGAGGATAGCATTGAGATCCAATAGAAAAGAAATGGAAAAGCAGGACATTAATCTACAGGGCCAATTATATGGTGCAGGCATCGCATTGCAAAATTTTTCATGACTAAATTTTAAACGCGCTTATTTCAAAACTGCATTTCTCAAGTTGACCGCACCCATAACTTGAACAATTTTCAACCAATTCACTTACATGAAGCAGACGTCGTTGGGCTGAAAATCAACTCGGCAAAAACGAAAATGATCAGCCTAAGACCAAACTCATCAATTCATATACGAATATGTATTGCTGGACAGACGGTTGAGAGAGTAGAGAGTTTCCAATACTTTGGGAGTATTGTAGCAACCGATGGCGGAACCGAACTGGATATAGCAAACCGCATGGGCAAAGCAAAATCTGCCTTTGGGATGATATACACAGTTTGGCGAAGTAATGCAATTAGCTTAAACACCAAATCCGAACTACTATATGGATGTGGTACCTGGAGGGTGACCACCACTATCACGAGGAAGCTGTAAACGTTTGTCAATAGGTGCCTATGCTACATCTTAAGGATATTCTGACCAAGCCGTATCTCTAACGAACAGCTTTATTAGAGAACGAACCATGAACCTATAGGCGTAACCATCGACGACGAAAGTTTAGCCGTTAGTCTTATCGCGAATAAAACAAACACAATACTTAAAAAAAAATAATTTGCGCTCTTTATTTGGTTGCTTTTAGGCGTCTGTATTCTACAGTGTTTGACTTACGACTAATCTCCTACCTACCGGCAGACTCTTTTCCTAGTGTGGCCAATTTACAATCACTAGTTAGTGTTGCCACTTTATATTTCTTACATTCTTATCAGTTTCTCTCCTATGGCTTGCTACAAAAGTGGCAGTGGATTGGTCACACTCTCCGAAAGGTCCAATGGAACCAGGCAGGACGACAGGATGCGCGGTGGTTCTAGGAGTACGTGGCGCAGAACAGTTGAGAAGGAAGCACGGCAACTGGGAAAAAGCTGGGGAGAACTGAGGCACATTTCCAGAAACCGCACCCGATGGCGCGTAGGCATAGTAGAGGCCCTAGGACCCACAAGGGGATACAGGAACAAATGAATGAAATTATGATTTAACCAAAGAGTCATCCTTCAAGATGAGTCATCTCCTGTAAAATTTGCGATGATTTTTTATCACCTGGGCAGTGAATATTCTGTTGTTCTGATGCACTAAAACGGATTAGGCCTAGCGTCTGTGACTTGTCAATCGCTTGAACCATTATGTTGAATCTGGATGTATCTAAATTGAAAATCGAATTGGCAAATTGTGCCTCCACTTGCGCGAACTAAATTTTAGGGTTTTCTTCCCGAAACGGCGAGGCTTTTACTCGACTAACACTCGCTAACACTCGCTCATGACCTTTTATCGTTCACATTATTAGCAGATTTTTGTTCCTTAATTGTTTTAGTTGAATCGATGTTTTTATTTTTTTTTTTTAATTGCAAAGGTTGAACTGAATCCGGTGCACGAGTTGCAGTTCTGGTGCACGAAACTTGGACATTGCTGGAGAACCAACCTTAACAAGACCCCGGAAAACCAAAGCGGATGAGACTGGTGTTCCGGATTGAGAAGTCTGGTAATGACGACAGTCTGAAAGACGCTAAGTGGAAACACTGTGTCGACTACCTGTGGGTGCTAGTCAGACCCAGCTCCTAAAACCGAAACTGCTAGTGAGCTGAATAGCACAAACTGACGTGGCTGCTATATCCCGTCGGTTGTGGTGACGGATGAGGACATTAAACATGCTGTTGCTTCCATTTGTGGCTTCAAATCGCCTGACACCAATGGCCCATACCCAGCTATGTTACAAAAATGTATAGATCAACTGGTGGTAACTCTGAAGAGAATCTTCACTGGGATACATACCGGAACCCTGATGAACAGTAAGAATAGCCTTTACATCGAAAATCGGAAAAAAGGACTACACGCTCGCCAAGAGCTTCAGACTTATAACTTTGACTTACTTCATGGAGAGAATTGTACAGTTCCATGTGCGTAAAACCTCTGTCTCAGATGCAAGCCGCCTACTAATGCGAAAGATCATCCGAGAATGCGCTTCAGAATCTAGTAGCGGAATTGAAGGCACGCTCGATAAGAAGGAATACGCCGGGGGCATTTTCATCGACGTTGAGGGTGCTTCTGACAACACAACTTTTGTCTGCTTTAAAGCGCAGACAGCCCTATATGTGGCCGACGATTGGTCCACTAGAAATGGGCTTTCAGTCAATCCTCTCAAAACTGTGGTTGTTCTCTTTACGAGAAGGAGGAAGCCGACTAGTATGACTCATCAAGTGCTTAAAGGCATCACCGTACAACACGTACTGAAGTTTTGATGACCTTGCGCGCCGACTTTGGTGTTATGCACATATGGTGCAATGACACCAGAGCTACTGCTGCGGAAAAAACATGAAACCGACTTTTCGAGTCGGGAAAGAATGTGGTCAGGTCTGCATGAATGACTCCTAAACCGATATAGGATGCGGCGCTAGCATCTTTCTGTAGGACGACAACGTCAGATTTTACTCCTCGTTAAGAAAACTTGGGTCTGTTTTCCAAATGGAGATAAACGCAGTCCTGGTGGCAACGAAATATATTGTGAAGAACTGGTGGAAGGGTCGAAGCATTTGAACCTGTAGCGACAGTCTAGCTGCGCCTAGAGTCTTGCTGGAGCCTTCTATGACATACAGTCTCGTTCGCGAATACAAGATATCGAAAAGCTAAATTTAATGAGTCTTGCCTGTGTGCCAGTGGGGATCACGGGGAATGAAATCCCTGATGAACTTACCAAGCAAGTCCCAGAGGAGAGTTTTTCAGGACCCGAATACACGTTAGGCCTGCCTGCGCCCTCGGTTAAGACTTCCATTGGCGGTTGGCATACATATGAGCACAACTGCAGATGGCATATGGCATGACTCCCCAGGTAGGTATGAAGGACTTTCAGCAGCTACCCAATGGGCATTGCTGAAAAAGGGTGATAGGGCAAGAAGGGAACTCGGTTTCAGTGGTTAGCGCAGCAATCAAAAAGCTGAAGAACGATTAGGCCGCCAACTCCGATACCAGCACAGCTGGTAGAATGCAATCGCCGAACCATCAACTAGATGAAAGAATGTCCGACCACTGGGCTGTCAGCGCCATATGCCCCATTTTCAAAAATGGTGATTCTATGCCTTGTAAGAACTATCGGGGCATATCTCTCTGCTTAATAGTGTCATAAACAGGATCCTATCCAACGTATTACCTGAACAGCTGAAGCCCTTCTTCAACACACTAATCGAAGCCAGTATGGCAGATCGACCAAATGCTCATACTATTGCAAATCGTGTAAGAGCTTAACGAGTTCGAAGTAAAGAGTCACATCTCATCAAAGCCACCCATCGTCTTTTAGATCTACAAGGCGGTGCCCAAATTTAAGATCCCGGAAAAATTAATCTAGCTGTGTCGCGTGACACTGGGAACAAGCGGTAGAATTTGAAATTTGGAAACAGATCCTCTTAACTATTCCGAACATGTAACGAATTTTGACTAGCAAGTGTAATCTATTGTTGGGACAGATAGTATGTAGAGCTGATGCTAACACAGAAGGCAACATCATCAACAAATCTGTCCAGTTGCTGGGATACACAGACAACATCGGCATCATCGGTTACTCCCAGCGCCATAGAGGCTTTCACTGAAACAAAGAAAATGCGAAATGAGTTGGCCTTGAATTAAATGAACTCCATGTCGTCAACAAACAAGGAATCATCTGTCCACCATACTCAAAACTACTTCCTCGGAAAACGAAATACGTACTCTATAAAACATTGCTCCTGCCAGTTATGCCGGACGACAGGCAGGAAAGCAGAGTGGATCTTGAATACTTTTGAAAGAAAAGTTTTTCAGCGCGTGGAGAAGAGTTTTATCAACATGTGGAAGTAGTCCGTGACAGGACGACTACACTGGCTCGGCCATATCAAGCCAACGGGCAATAATTATGCAGCAGAGAGGATCTTCGCAGCATAGCCCCCAGGTTAGCGACGACAAAGAACATCAAATTTCCGTTTTAAGGATCCAGCTTTTGTCCATAGCGGGGCGCTTGTTCTAGACAATTGAAAACAGCGTACTTGGGATCGATGTGAGTGGAAGGCTGCAGTGTATCAAGCAGAGACCTACCACGGTTAAGTAAGGATGTCACCAAGGAGAAGGCCCTCCTATATCATTGGCAAGACATGTATTTCGCAATGCAAGATCAATGATTTCCTAAGTACAGAAAGTCTTGAGCCCTAAGATCCAAGTTGTTGAGAACCCAAGGCTGTTGAGTTAAAACGAACCCTCGACAGATAGAGGAGCCTTTACGAAGGAGATTTTTATGGTCTTCCTGATGTTAATCAGAAAAGAATTCGGAAGTCTTTGACAAGTTTCCAAGATCACATCAGAATCTGTGACCGACCTTACACTACGGAGCCCAATTTGGTTAGATTTTCTGAGGTCGTAAAGGGCAGACCATGTCTAATTTATGGAAGTATCCTCTTTCCCACTTCCCGAACAATAATGTCACCGCCAGTTCTAATCGAATACCAGCTACAAAACTGTTCTCATGTAAATTTGACGTTTCTGAAGGAAGTATTTTGTCTCCCTAATCCAATGTAACATTTACCCGTCTCTAATTTATTTTTATTTCAACACATATTTCCTCTAGTCCGTGTTAGTCATGGTCTACTGCTTATCTCCTGGTCAAAGCATAGATAAACGCGTTATGTCACAAAAAGAACAAAATACGTAAACAATAAAAATGGAATTAGCATACACATGCGAGACGAAGACCACATCCGTCCTTCAGTTCCAAAAAAAACACACACAACAAAATGTAACACAAAAAAGGATTCTTACATTATCTGGACAACCCATCTAGCATCCCGTATAACGTAATCCTACAATTTTTTTATTATCTCCAAAAGAGGATATGAAAGATTTGTTTACAATGGCTTTGCGCTTTGTTTTCCCTTTGAGATCGGATGGACATCTATTTTGTCCATCCCCTCCTCCGCCAAAAAAAAAAAAAATAAGCAAAACAAACTTCTTTAAACGAATAAAATCTAAAATACAATTTCTAAAATGATTTAGCGTGATACTCGTACATTCCCGATGATAGAAGTCCCTATGTTGAGAGGTGTGAGAGCCGTAGACATATCCTGCATGGTCCTCCAAAGAAAAAGGCCAACAATCCTAGAGGCTGCCCTTCGAATGATGGGGGACCTGATGTGTGGAAATTTAATAAAAGATGATACATCTTCCACATGACGTCATTTTGGGCGAATGAGTTTGACTCTTAACACTCATTTGTTGGACGACTTCTGTATGGAGATGGACACGTTCATTTATCACAGCAGAGCTCTTGCGATAAACACTTAAGTGGGTAAATATTTATACGAAAGGATATTAAGTGTTATTGTGGCAGAATATTGACTGAAACTTCTGTTCTCTCTTCGAATGGAGGACTTCCAAGGGGCTTTGATATTTGACTTTCATTTGATTTATTACTATGTGTTAGATTGTAGTTTAGAGATACTTACGAGTACGAGTCCGAGTATGGTATGTGCGAAGATACATAAATACGCCAGTTTTTCTTAACAAGAAAAACATAAGACAGCCGACTTGTAAACTTTTCCAAATCACTGTTTGAAGGTCTTTACTTTTGTAAATGAAAAAAGGTTATACGTTGGTCTTGAATGTTTGAAGGTTATAATGACTAGAGTGGGGCATCCCATAAGCTAGTCGTACGGCTTGGGAAAGTGTCAGCATATTTTGGGAGGTATTAAAAGTGGGCTTGAAGGTGAACTATTTTAATAGCACTCATAGCGAGACGGGTGTTACGGATTAAGGCTTTAAGGGGTGCAATCATATACTTTCATGTCAAGTACATTTTTTATACCACAATCGATTTCAGCTTAACATCGAAGTACGTGATGCTATTTTTCACAAACGGCAGCATTAAAAAACGGATGGACTTGTTCTCGGCTAAGCTACACCCCTCAATATTAAAACTTTGTTTGATTAACAGGCTTCAAAGACCTGTTAAATAATGAAAAGCCTCGGATTTGCTGTTGACAACTCTGCAAAAAAAACACAAAGCACAACGACGTTCGAATATGTACATGGAGGGTTCAAACCTTGAACAGACCGGGTGCAGTTGAATAAATAGTGGAAGCCCTCGATTGCTATAACGCAGAATGCCATTCAGGAAGAAGAACCAAACAGCATCTATTTGGATGCGGACTTTTAAGCGGCAAACTTAGACAAGGAGTCTTGCATTTTTGGCATATAAAAATAGGCAATATATTTGCCAACATCGGCGTAACTTGCGCTCACGACCGCAGAGGAAAAGACGATGCTACCAGAGAATATTACTACGAGCTCCTCGACAAAACATACGAGAAATGGCCGAAGTATGACGTCAAAATTGGTTTGGGTTATTTAAACGATAAAATAGGATGTTTCTGACAGCGTAATCGAGAAGCAAATCCTACACAACACTTCGTTTGGAATTAGTCTAACTCTTATCGACTTTACTAAGGAGCAGAGCATCACTATAACTAGCACACCCGAGCGGCGGATACAGACCCGAACCACCACCTCGTTGCTGATGAGGTTTTTTTTTCTTAAACCACATCTTGCAACAATTCTACCACTCTCCCCGCGGAACTGCCGCTAGGTATTACTTCGCGGGGCTGGCAAGCAATTCATGCTACTCCGGTGTTTCTATTTGTGCGGCTGGTTCTGCAGCTCTTCTTTCGGCTTCTATTCTCCGTAGCTCCGTCTGCACAGTTTTTACAAATCCGCAGATATTTTGCCAGTGTTCTTCCGACTCCACCATTCTCTTAATTACCTCTGGGGGGTCTGGTAGATTTTCTCTCCATTCTGTTAAGCATCTGCAAAGGAAAATTGCGTGCTTCACGTCCTCCTCCTGATTCCGGCAATCGGGACAAAAAGGGGAGTTGTTGGGCCAAATGTGTATACATAGATACATTCGGTATCCACCACGACCATAGATGAACTGCGTAAGGTGATTGTTCCAGTTTCCTTGGGCTCGGTTCATCCATACATCGATTTTTGGAATCAAGTTATGGGTCCATCTGTCCTTTGTGGCATTATCCCATCGAGATTGCCATAGGGCTATAGAAAGTACCCTTTCTTACTCTTTCATTCTCCTTATTGCCTTGGCAACAGTTGGCATTGAGGTATTCCTGCGGTAAATTCTCCTCATCTCGACCGCTAGGATGTCGATGGAAATCATTCCAGCGATGACAAATGCGGCTTCGTCCGAGATCGTCCTATAGCCGCTTACAGTCCTTAGTGCAACGAGTCGGTATACCGCTCACAGCTTCCGGCCTGTTTCTTTCCTTCTCAGCGTACCTGCCCAGACTGGTGCCGCGTATAGAATAATCGAGCTGACCTCTTTAGCTAGGAGGATCCTTTTTGTGTATTCTGGAGAGTGCCACTTAGGGCTGACGCTTTTTTCCTCACGTAGTCCACACGTTGTTTGAACCGTAGTTGGTTGTCTAACATCACTCCTAAGTACTTTACCGCTTCCTTCGATCGGATGTTCTGGCTACCGACTTGAATATTGATATATTCTACGGTTTTCCAGCTCGTAATAAGAACGGCTTCTGTTTTTTGCTCCGCCAGTTCGAGACCCGCAGATTCGAGCCACTGCTTTATTTGAACAATGGCTGCGTTTGTGGTTGACTCGACTTCATGGGTGTGTTTTGCGACGACCATGATAGCTAATCGTCTGCGAATCAGATAATACTGACTCATACAGGCTGCCCACCTTAGTCGCAACACTCCGTTGTACATTAGGTTCCACAGAAGTGGACCTAACACTGATCCTTGCGGTACCCCAGCGGAGATGGTGTAATATTTAACCCCTTCATCCGTATCATACCGTAACTTCCTGTTCGTGAAATAGTTGGCGTTGATTACCTTTAGCAGGTAGTAGGGTGTTTCCATCCTTGCAAGTGATCGCCTTATTTGGGACTAGTCGGCAGTGTTGAACGCGTTTTTGACGTCTAGTGTCACCACCGCACAGTACTTTTTCGAGCCCCACCTACAAGAATGCCCTTCTATGGCTGCAGACGCAATGTCGACTACTGTTTGGATAGCATCGACCGTGGAACGTGACTTTCGAAATCCAGACTGGTGGTTTGAGAGGGCTCCCTTCTCCTCTGCTGCAGTCAGCAGTCTGTCGTATATTATACGCTCAAGGATCTTTCCCATTGTATCTAAAAGGTATATTGGGCGATGGTTCTCCTGGTGGTTTATTTCCTTTGGGTAGTAGCATTAAGTGTTGCAACTTCTACGGTTCTGAGAACACTCCCTCCTCCAGATACTTTTGCAATGTTGCGATGAAAAGATCTGGTTCTATTCCGGCAGCAGCCGGAGCTCTCTGCAGTTCTTCCAGTGTAACGGCTGGGATATGTCCTCCGTCTGTTTCCCGGATGATTGTGACCATGTTGTGTAACCTTTTGGTGCTCCGCTATGGTTATCAGCATTTTTGGACAAGTTATTTGTGGAAACCTACAGGGTTTCAGTTTGGTCATAACCATTCTGTAATCCGTGCCCCATGGGTTGATATCCGCTTCGTCGCATATACGTTTGAAGCATCCTGATTTGTTCTCAAAGGCGATCACTTTGTAAACTCCCGTTTTGGCTGTTTAAAGCTTTCTAGGTGTTGTTGGAAGTCATCTCTCTCTAGACCTTTGGACTTACTTTGCTGCTGAGGTACGCCCATAGAAATCTAAAATAATACAGTAACGAAGAAAAGTGCTGCAAAGCAGTGGCATCAATGCAACTGATGTGTTGGCCTTCAGTTGACAACAACTACGAAACCCAAAAAATAAGCAGACAAGCACACGTTGGCACTGTTTAGAAGAACAAGAGCGGTCTGTGTGCTCTAGGAGCCAAATAATGGCCTCGGATGAAAATGTATTCACTGTTGGTGACCCCTGCAATTGTTTGAAGGACAACGACCTTCGGATGTGGTCGTGGAATACTCGGATACTTAACAAGCCAAGCTATTCTTAACACCGTCAACCAAAAAGTGCGATGGGAGATTGAGAACGCGCGTTGAACCATTAAGGTCGGTAATGACTCAACCGAGACCTTTGAATTCAGAAAAGGTTTTAAGCAAGGTGACGCGCTGTCATATGACTTCGTTAACACCATTCTTGAAAGAATTATGTGGGCTTCACAAGCCAGCAATGAATATATGCGAGGAGTTAATTTCTTAACTCCTAAAGTTTTGGTAAATAAGCAAGTCCTTAACTATGCTTTTTAATAGCAATAAAGTGCTTTTCTTGCTGTTTCAACATTCCATTCTGGAAGGGCCGCTTCAGTACCAGCAATTCTCCGGTCTCCATCGCTGTTTCGTAGAGCCTTCATTCCGACTTTGTAATCTCTCTGCATATTGATGACTTGTTTGTGAAGCTATCGGGTACTGACACGGCTCTTTATCTTCCTTTATCTGGGAGTCAGCTTAAGCCCGTTTCTTTTCTCACAGGATTTTATTCTCTTTGTATCATTTGACTCGCTACTCTTGTTTCGTTACTCCTTGATGCTGTGCAGTTGTCAACAGTTACTGAAACGAGTTAGACGTGTTTTTCTTGTTCTCCCTATTCACCTGTTTAATTTTCAGTTCTAAATTTCGTCAAATTGCATTTTTCGATTCTCGTGCTCGAATTCATTAAAACGCACTCGCCAAAAAGACTACGGATAAAATTTCGGTCATTGGAAGCAGTGTTAAAAGTGTAGAAGAGTTACGTAGCTCAGTGCATAACTCAGCCGATCTAATGAAATCCAAAGTAAAGCACATGGATGAAGAAATTGCTGGTCTAATCGAGTTAGACTCCCTTACGTCACCTGGAAAAAGTGTTGAGTGACATCAAAGCTATCTGTTCAGATAGTAGGTTATCTCCAACCAAAAAATCTGCGAGTTGATAAGCTCCCTGCGTGACGACATAGACATCCATTTCCAGTCCTCGTCACACAAACAACTCTCTCCTAAAGAATGTGATCCCTTGCTCGAATTTATCTTCGATAAAGTGAACGACCTCGGTGACGAACTTACTGCGACTCAATCCCTCGTATGCGATATTGAGCATCAAATCGCTCATGGCTGAATTAATGGAACCTGAGGTGGATTCACGTTCACCCCCACATATGAGTCATCTGCGGACAGTTCAACCCATTGATTCCTGCGAAGTTTCTTCCAGCTTCACAACAGAGAACACATCTATGTCAGCTCCTCCGATCACTGCCCCACGGAAGCTTATCAAACATTTTAATTCAACTTGGACACCTTCCGAATGGCAACGTAGACTTGATAAGCTTGCTTCGAAGAATGAATTGATCACTATGCTTCTTATCAAAGGCGCTCCCCCAAACGCTGATGTTGATTGGATCTCAAATTTCTTCGAAAATAAATCTGCGATTTGCAAGCTCAATCTTCCAGCCAAATACGAATGGTTATTCCATAATCCTGCCAGCAACAATTTCAATCTTGGAAAGATGCGTGTCTGCAAATGGTTGGAAAATACGTCCAAGAGTCAGGATAAAGTCAAACTGTCCGTCATACCTAAACCAATAAATAAGTTAGCAAGTAAATCGAATTTGCCAAGATCAACCTCCTCTTCCCACAACAAGCCCAGCTCCAATTGGAGTTTTAAAACTAAAATTTTTCCTAACTTTAAGCCTCCCACCCACACTCCAACTCCCTCTATTCCACCCCAAATCAAGCCCCAACGTCAATGTGTCTCTTTCGACTTAACCCCTACAGCTCAAACTCCCAGCACTCAATCCCTAACACACACGCTTTTCCCTAATTTCGACCTCAGAATTGGAGCTAAGAATCCTAATTTCATCAGTTCTCATATTTTAAACCCCATTTCAGAAACCAAACTCATTAACCACTCCCTCTTCTATTGACCCCCTTTCGCCACCCACTGTTAAATTAACGCAGCAAACTATCGATATCACCAAATGTCGCTATGCGCTCTTTAGGCTTAGAGATAAAAAGATATACGAAAATATACGTCTATATCTCGCCTATCTGCACGATAATTTCGACTCGGTGTGCTAAGAGTATAAAACAAAAACAAGCGTCATAGTTTCTATCCAGCACGAAGAGGTCGGTAGGAAACTTTCTATAAAGTATCACGAGATTTTGCCGCTCTTCGCCACTATGTATACTCTAAAAGAGTCTCACACCACCAACGCAGTCGACTTGACCACGATAAATTTTTTCGGCCCTAAAAAGTCATGCAACAACAAACCCTACCTCTCACCTTCTATTACCAGAACGTAAGAGAACTGCGTTCTAAAACCCACGCCATTTTGCGCCAATCTGATTCTCCCCCATTTGATATCTACGCTCTGACTGAAACTAATCTTATCCCCAACATAAAAAAACAGGAGTTATTCCCTCTCTCGTTGCAATTTCATCTTCTCCAAAGGTCGACTTTGTGTCCGTCAAAATAACGCTTACTCGTAGATGCTCGTATGTTATATGTTGCTACATCCTTCCGGCGCAATCTATCGAATCCTACCAACTTGCTATTGCAGCAATTGACAATTTGATCGACTTATCAGATTCGCTTGATGATATTATTATCTTCGGCGATTTTAAACTGCCTCATCTGAAATGGCCTCCACCTGAAGATCTATCTTCTTTCATCGCTTCCAATCCCATTTCTACTAAGGAATGCCTCTTTTTAGATCGGCTAACAGACTCTAGTCTATGTTAAGTCAGTGGCGTTTCCAACTATTAGACCTTATCTTCACAACTGATCCCATCAACTCCTCGGTATCGTGTTGTCCCCTATCTCTTTCAACTATTGCTAAGTTTCATCCTCCACTTCTTCTCTCATTTTTCCACAACTCTCCCCTTCAGTCGCCTCCCCCCGCAGTTCTATTTTCTTACAATTTTCACAAAGCTAATTTCTGCAAAATTAATACCTATCTAAGCAGTGCTTCTTTTGAGTTTACCAATCTATCTCTGTTCGTTGATCTCTCCATTTTTTACAGAGAAATATTTAAATCCATCTCCCCTTATGTGCCATATTTCCGCCATAAAACTTCTTCTACATCCACTCCTTGGTATAATCATAGACTCCGCTCTCTACGAAACAAAAGAAACAAGTAGTGGGCGGTACTCCTTCGCACCCACTCTTCTTCCGACTATTAAAATTATCTTCATTTCGTTGAACTCTACAATCAACTCTACCTTATAAACGACCCCAAGTCCTTTTTCCAACTCGTCAATTGCAAAAGTAAGACTGATGGCTACCCTTCCTCCCCCGCTTTCGAAATCAAATCTTCAAGTGATCCTCCTACCGTTGCCAACTTTTTTGCTACATTTATTTGGCAATTCTACCAAATTTCTCCGTTGGTCCGTTTCTCACTCAAAATTTCGATCCTGCAGTTATTGAAGAAAAGTTACAAAATCTTAAGGATGAATTTGTACCTGGCCCAGACGGACTCCATACCGTGTTTCTTAAAAATTACTCTTCCAGCCTGTCTCTACCCCTTTCTATCGCTTACACAGGGAGAATTTCCACAGATGTGGAAGACATCTTTTAGAATCTCGATACACAAAAAGGGATTTAAGTTACCAATAATCGTCCCATGGCTAAACTCTCTCGTATACCCAAACTCTTTGAAAGCATTTTATACGAAGCCTTAAGCTTGAAATGCAAGCCTTTTATTTCACCCCGACAACATGGTTTTCTAAAAGGTAGATCAACTACCACAAATCTAGTTGAATTCGTGTCTTTTGCTTTCGCAGCCGTAGAAAATGGCAAAGAAATCGATGTTATCGCAACAGATTTCACTAAAGCATTTGATAAGATATCTCATAAATTGATCCTTTTCAAATTGTCTGCCCTCGGCTTTGAGCCTCTCTTATTGAAATGGATTTCTTCTTACCTGGTAAACCATAGTGTTCGGTTTAGATCCACCCTTCCTGTTTCATTCCTGGCCTCATCTGGAGTTCCACAAGGCAGTCATCTTGGCCCTATTCTCTTCATTATTACTATCAACGATGTTGAGAGGGTCATTAAACACTCCTCCCTCTCCCTTTACGCTGACTACACAAAATTTTTTAAAACTATTTCTTCTCCCCAAGACTCTGCCCTTCTTCAAGAAGACCTTGATCGGTTTTCAATCTGGTGCCTCAAAAACTACCTAGAACTTAGGCAAATGTCAATCTATAACCTTCTCACGCAAATGCAACCCGTCTCCTCTCCGACTTTATTTTCTCTATGCCCAACCAATTCCCCTGGTTCAGTCTTTTCAAAACCTCGGTATATTATTCGAGTGTGAGCTTAATTTCCGTTCGCATATCGATAAGATGATCCTCAAAGCCAACTCATCACTTGGCTTTATTAGGCGGTGGTCCAAGGAATTTTCCAACTCGTATGTAGCCAGATCTCTCTATGTTACCTTTGTTCGTTCCCTGCTTGAGTATGCCAGTCAAGCTTGGTCCCCCTTTCATCGGGTTTGATTCCTCCGATTTGCTCTCCCTGGTCTACCGTGGAACGACCCCTTAATCTTACTTCCCTATTAGGACCGCCTCACACTTCTAAATATGAATTCGTTAGAAGAACGTAGGAATACTGCTGACATTCTTTTCATTCATCGACTTCTCTCAGGTTCCATCGACTGTACATTCATTTTGAACTCCATTTCCTTCAATACCAACCCCCGCAATCTACGTTCAACGTACAAGGTGAACTCAAACCTCTCCCTTTTTGATTTTCACCTGAGCACTCCTGGTCTTAAACAAGATCTCCTTCATCACTTCCTTGGTCCCTAGCTCTTAAGTCCTTCTGTCAGTTTTTAAGTTAGATTAGGCTTGAATTAAGCCAATAAATGGGGGCTAAAACTGTAAGTAGTAGGAGTCTAAAGTAAATGCACAGTGAAGAGTGAAAGGTACTCCCTGTAGACTCTCCCTATTTCGGGAGTGCTAAGGCGTCCAACTTTGGCATCAGAAAGGTAATGTGAAGTTCTAACTGCTCGTACGATCATGATGCTTCATAAGCGTTGTCTTTGAAATTTCGAACGTCGTAGGATAGTCAGCAGGATCCTTAAACTTGCGAAATTGGTGCCAGTTATCATCACAATACAACCTTCCACGAAATCGATCATTCGAAACTGCTTTCTGTTGCTTACTTGCTGACTTTCTTAATCAAATTTCCAAGTATGACTCCGTGGGTTCCGTCTAAAAGGTAAAAAAATTGTTTGAGAGCGCTATGGCTGATATTTTGCAGCTTAGCCAAGATGCGGATTATAGTAGACTTCTTTAGCCGATCGATGACCGGGATGTGCGTAGCCCTATTTTAGTTGTGATAAATCTTGCGGGTTAGTTCTCTCAATTTATTGGCTCCTGTTCAGCGTTTCTTACTACACACATTCCAATGCACCATCTCATCGGAACTTCATGTTCTTTAACTAGCTATCTGACAGTGACGTCCCTGCTCTAACCTCCAACAATGCTACTCAAATCCAGGCAAATTCAATTAAATACGTCCCGCCATAATCACACAAATCGTGTTGCACATGGCGGTAGATTTTCCGTTTCCACTTTCTCATGCCATTACACGAACGTCAACGATAATTCTGTCATCTCATTATCAAGCCTTCGTCATCCAGCAGAGGCGCCTCAACACCATAACTGCCCGCAGCAAAATCTGATTAAAATTTATAGCTCACCAAGAGTACTGGAAATGCTTCTGAAGTACATCTGGCATCCATCAAGCGTGTCTTCTGTGAAAATGCTTCGCGTGAATAGCATCAGCACATCAACTCTTACAACGCCCTGACTGGCAAAGTGAAAACTGTGCACAAAGACGCCTTAAGGGCCACACCAGTGACAACTTGCTTTTCAATATCCTCGCCAACGACACATCACCCACACACTTTGATAAATTACCAACTCTTCAACTCAAACCGAAAAGGGCCTTTTATAAATGTCCGAGGCTTGGTCTCCATTCACCCATTCTATACGATACCACTAGCTGGGCATGGTTTTAACCCTGTGGAACCCCTTTGTATCTATAGATTAACCATCGCATGGACTCGTCTTCCTTCCGCACACCCTCCACCCCCCATAAACTGACCATTGGCCATTGCAAAATGACTGGCAAGGTTTCTCCAACTCACTAGAGGCTGAAAATCCGACAGCGTAGTATATCACTGGTTGCTATATGTTGCTACGAGTACGAGTATATAGATACAAGCATAGTCCTTTGTAGGTATGGATTTATGTAGTAACGCCATACGATGGTAGCCCCCCCTTGTTTTAAGCAAGCTCGCATTTATTTTCCAAATGTACTGCTGGTGGTAGACATATCCACCATCGTGCCCACACCCAGGATAATGGGTCCCCTCCAATTTGCCCACTTGGGCGATTTATTGCCCGTATTCATTTCTATTTCACTGCGGATATTGTTGTACTAGAACTAAGCCTAAAATCGTCTTAGTTTGTTGGTTCCCTCCGTAGACACATAAATCTAGAATTACTTCTCCTGTTACTCGTACATGGTGAGCTGCCTTCTACTTTCAAGTTACCCCATTGTATACAGCTCCACAGCTCGGCTCGTACCCATCCCCCATGGTTCTCTCATTAGGGAGCGAGCTGGCATTGGAGTGGTGTTACCCATCCGATTGATGTAGCGATAGAGCCGAATAAAGTGGCAAAACCTAAGCTAATTTACTGCAGTAATTATCTGACTACCGGTTACCAGATAAGAAGACGGGATTCAGATCGAAGGAGCCGATTGTAAGACTGTTGTTCTACTCTGCTATCGGAAATGCGTGTCAATTCACAAAACAACTTATGGTACAATCCCTTGGGGAGATTCCGAGTGAATTCACTTGGATGTACGAGTATTCGTATGCCGAGCGATTTTGATTTTGGAAAATGCGTTTTTGGATTTTGAAATTTTGGCCGTTGTTCGATAAATCAGTGTTCTGAAGTGATGTTTGGATTAAGGATATCGGGAGATGTTATCGATCAAATTTAGGCCCATACATGGTTTTTTATTCATAAAAGCTTCTTAGAATGCATTTTGAGTCTTTCGGGGTTGGGTACTTGAACTTTTGACAGTCCAAGACCGTAGCTAAATATTCTTACCATGATGGCCAAACACTTTCAATTCAATTATTCTTACATCGCTTGGGGAAAGCTAGACGTTTCGCAGCAACGTAGGTTGTCATTGACGTACATACCGAGAATGGAAAACCTTTCGGATCCAGTGTCATTCACGGAAAATGGCAGGGTGTTCATATTTCGCTTCGGTTGCAGCAGATAGCAATGTTTTGGAGGCACTAAATTTTTTTTTTTTTTTAGTACAATCTTCGTTTTACAGAGATTTGGTTTTGCATTACCTTACATCTAGAATATTTATATAATTTCTAAACAATATATCACAGAAATAGGAAAGCCACTAAAAACCTTCTTGACAAATTAGAAGCCTTATTTCGTTGGAGGGAAGAGAGAAGTGGTGTTAACACTTGATTTCAAAGTCCTATGTACTAGTGCAAAAAGAAAATAATTATTAAATAAATAAATAAATAAATAAATAAATAAGTAAATTAATGAATAAATAACAATGAAAGCAAAAATATATAACAATAAAGTTAGAATTGCACATTATGTAACTAGGATTGAAATCAAGTCATTGTCTGAAGCCAGACAAGATACGAGTAAGATGTATTGACTATGAAGTTTCTAAATTCTAGTTGAAACCATTTTGATGCCAGCTATGTTATGTAATTCTTCTGTGGAGAAAAACCAGGGCAAATTTAGGATCATTTTTAATAATTTATTTTGTGTTGTCTGGAGTCTACGAAGATGACTTTTTGCGCATGTGCCCCAGACAGGCGATCCATAGAACATGATCGCTTGGAAAATAGCCTTGAAAATCAATGTCTTATTATCATTGTCCAGCTTTGAATTCCTGCAGATGAATGGATAGAGAATCTTGATCGTAACATTAATCTTTTTTATAACTTCTTGTATGTGTAGCTTGAAAGTTAATTGTTTATCTAAGTAAATTCCAAGGAGGAGTACTTTCCACTAGATTTCCACTCAATTGGAACACCGTTGAGTTGAAGGCGGTTGCTTGGAAGTAAGCAAGCTTTTCTTTTTTGTGTAAAAAAGATAGCTTGGGTCTTAGAAGCATTAATATTAATGTTCCAATTATGGTAATATGTTAGAACAGTATTTAAAGCAGATTGAAGATTAGTTTCAATGTTGGAACTAATTGCATCCGACGAATAGATACAAATATTATCAGCAAATAAAGCAATATTGCAGTTAATCAAAGTGGGGAAATCAGAGGTATATAGATTAAATAGGACTGGCCCAAGCACTGATCCTTGTGGGACACCTGCAGTAATCAGTTTATTGTCTGCGAGGGTTTGATTTAAGGACACTGTTGGCGAACTTGCGACAACAGCACTAATTTTTATGAACGTAAATAAAAAAGCCTTGTTCAAATTAGTTTATTCTTTTTTATTTGGAAACGTTATAAAATCCTATTTAGATAAGAAAAAATATATGTAATTCAAATATAGTACAATAGTTTAGATGACTTACTTTAGTGTTAAGATTACGTCAGCTTTAAAGAAATTTAACCAAAGAATTATTTGAAAGGAAGAAGTGCGTTCCTAAGGTGACCTTTTTGGGATTCGTGGCTTTTAGGTTTTTCGTTTGACACATTGACTTGACATTAGCATCAGCAGCAGAGGTACCAACGTTAGAACTATAGGTTCCAGGGTTGTTAACACTCTCCCCCGGTATATCCGCTAACGGATTTACCCTTACAAACAGGGGGATTTTGCCACTAGCGGCTCTACTGTTGCAGAATCTCCTATGTCCAAAACTGCCAATTTTACGGCAGGTCTTTCCAGAATTCCCGCCTGTGTTAAAACAGCAGCTCTTCGCACTTGGCCATCCTTAGATATACGAGTTTCGATTACACGTCCTTTGGGCCAGCAATTTCGAGGACTGTTGGGGTCCACAACAAGTACGATGTCTCCCACTTCGATCGGCTTAACCGGCGCGAACCACTTAGTGCGGCGGGTGATTGTAGGAAGATATTCTTTGACCCACCTTTTCCAAAACGATTCAGCATACAGTTGAGAAATCAACCAATTCTTTTTAAGTGTTGCCTTGTCATCATTGAGTATTGCAATCGGTTTTGATCCACTGGAAGAACCTAGAAGGAAGTGATTAGGGGTTAACGCTTCTTTATTTTCATCATCAAGAGGGACATATGTTAAAGGACGAGAGTTGACGGTGCTCTCTACTTCCATTAGCATGCTGCGCAACAATTCATCCGACGGGTAGCGATTTGGCATTATCTTATAGAGGGCGGTTTTGATCGAGCGTACCAGCCGTTCCCAGCAACCCCCCATATGCGGCGATGCAGGAGGTATAAAACTCCATTTCATATTAGCTGTGGTGAAAATTTCCATAAGCCTCTGCTTATCAACATTTTGATATGCCTCTTTCAATTCCCGTTCCGCACCCTTAAAATTGGTACCGTTATCGCTATAAAATTCGATTGGACTACCCCTTCTGGCAATGAAATTTCGAATAGCAAGTATGCAAGAGTCCGTCGACAATGTGTGTGCAATCTCGATATGTACAGCTCGCGTTGTTAGACAAGTAAGCAGAACCCCCCACCTCTTTTCCCTTCTTCTTAAATTGGATATGTAAATAGGGCCAAAATAGTCAATACCCACATATGAAAATGGCCTGGTAAAAGACGCCAGTCTAGCAACTGGTAGTTGACCCATGAGCGGAGGCTGTGGCCGTGCTGTCCGAATTTTGCAAAGTTGACATGACCTTCTGACTGTACGAAGAACGACTCTTAATCTTGGGATTCTGTATCTCTGGCGGATTTCATTGATCACTGTCTCATGGTTTTGATGATGGTATCGACGATGATAGTCTTGAACGAGCAAGTTTGTTATCGCATGGTCCTTAGGGAGAATTACTGGTCGTTTCAATACTACGTTGGCTTCTTGACAATGATCTAATCGTCCATTAGCTCGCAAAACGCCATTCTCGTCTAAGTGGGGACAAAGGGATACTAATGGACTTGACCGGTGAATGCATTGTTTTGCTGATATTGATGCGGTCTCTTTTGGAAATCTCTCTCGTTGGGCTTCTCTAAACAATATCATTTCTGCTGCCTCCAACTCAGCTTGGCTAAATTTACCATACTTTCGGTCGGTTTTCTTACGCCTTGACTGTAGATTGTGCAGAAAACGGAGAACATAAGAGGTACTGCGGACTAGCCTGTTCCAGTTAGAAAACCTTTCTGGTTGGAGCACACGGATATGATGCACACAATGAACTGCGATAAATTGTGACCTTATTTCCTCAGATGTTGCTGTTTCCGGCTGTTTTGTTGATGGCCAACTTTCCGGAGGCAAAGTCAGAAAGGATGGGCCCCTGAACCATCGGTTTGAGGCGCTAAAGTCTGGATTTTTCTTCCATTTCGTGGCCTCGTCCGCCACGTTTAGTTCGCTGGGGATCCAGTGCCAGTCAGCCAGGTTTGTGGTGTCTAGGATTTCACTTACTCTGAAGGCAACGAATTGGCGATATCGTCTGTGATCTGAACGCAGCCAACTGAAAACGGTCTTGGAATCCGTCCAGAAGACTTGCTTTTGGAATTTTATAGAGTGAGAGTCTACAATGCTTTTTGCGAGACGAGCACCAAGTACAGCTGCTTGCAACTCCAATCTGGGAACGGAAAGACTCCTTAGGGGGGCTACTCTCGTCTTTGCCCCTACTAATGCACATTCGACTAATTCCCCATCCCTCGATCTTATGTATGCAGCTGCCGCAAATCCATTCTCACTCGCATCGACGAACACATGAAGGTGTCTCTCTGGCTGGCGTATTAATCTGTTGGTAATATAGCACCGCGGGATTTGTAAATTTACCACTGCCGGAAGAAAACGAATCCAGTTGAGCCATTTGTCGTACTGTGGATCTTGGATTTTCTCATCCCACGCAACTCCTGAACGCCAGATTTCTTGAAGTAGAACCTTTATATACATAAGAAAGTTCGCCAGAAGTCCTAAAGGGTCAAATATGGTCATCAGAATCCTGAGTACTTCCCGTTTCGTTGGGCGGTCATTACCAGAAAGAACTGCAGCGCTTTTTATACTGGGTGATAATTTATACGTAAAGGAATCTGATGTAGTGCACCACCACATACCCAGGACTTTTTCTGTCCCCAACTCACTTTTCGAGCTAAATTTTATCTCCTCCCTTGGATTTGATTGCAAATCGCTAAGTACAGTCTGAGAGTTCGATATCCAGTTTCGTATGTAGAAGCCACCCTGCAGATGGATGTATCGAATTTGGTTCGCCAGCTCAATCGCCTCCTCTTCAGAATCAACACTATCCATGAGATCGTCAACATAATGATTTTCCCGAATTGACTTAACCGCTCTAGGATATTCTTGTTGGAATTCATCAGCATTTCGATTTTTAACATATTGAGCGCAGCAGGGCGAACAGGTTGCGCCGAAACTCATCACTTTCAAAACGTAGAAGTCAATTTCTTTTTGATTACGCCCGACCCATAGAAACCGCTGATAGTGTTGGTCCTCTTCTCGTATCTGTATTTGGTGAAACATCTCCATAATGTCACCACAGATCGCAATATGTTTTTCTCTAAATCTGTAAATAACTGATGTGAGGGAAACCAGTTGATCTGGACCTTTGAGGAGTACCGAGTTAAGCGAAACCCCTTGAACTTTGGCAGCAGCATCCCAAACGATTCTTAGTTTGCCAGGCTTGTTTGGATTTATTACTGGAAACACTGGCACATACCAGGCTTGACGATTCTCTTTGATTTCCTTCGGCGAAAGCTTTCTGGCATACCCTTTGGAAATATATTCCTCTAATTTTTCGTGAAGGGCGTCAGCAGTTTGGGGATTCCGATTCATTTGCTTCTGAAGACCTATAAGACGCCTTTTCGCCATGGGTAGACTGTCTGGGAGACTAATGTTTTCGTACTTCCAAAGCAATCCTGTTTCGAATCGACCATTTTTTCGGCAGGTCAGACCTTGCAGCAACTCTTGGGCTCGCTTTTCTTCCGCTGAGAGTAAATTATGTTCAGATTTTGACGCTCCAAACTGCTCACTGCTTATAAATTCCTTAACAAGGCGTTGAAGCTCGATGTCATCACCATTATTACATCCGCATGTGTGAAAATTAGCCTGAGTATTTATACAACCATTGTCTGGCGGCGAGTGAGAACAATGCCCATGAATAGTCCATCCTAAACGTGTCTTGGTTGCCACTGGTTCTTCTGCTTTCCCTTCTCTATAATTTATCGGTAGCCCAAGTCTCCAGTTATTAAGTCCGATCAACAAACGAGGTGCTGCGTCCTCATATGACTCAATTGGCAAACCTCTTAAGTGCCTAAACTCTTCTTGTAGCTTTTTAGCGTCTACAGATTGTCGGGGGAGTTGAAGACTCTTAACCGTGTGTATATTAGCCAGGGGGTATTTTTTATTATTTTTGCCAGTTCCAGATATTCGGATGCTCATTACCTTGGAATCACTTTCGTATCGGTGTGTGCTAGCAGTCCATCTCAGACACAGGGGCTCCGGTGTTCCTTCAACATTCAGATCTTTTGCTAGTTGTTCTTCCAATAGCGTTAGGGAAGATCCATCACTTAAAAAGGCAAACTCAAGTAATTGAATGCCGTTCCCATATAAAACGACTGGCACTACTCGAAACAACATCGATTGAAATTCTCGCGAATGAGCATTATGTGACGCTGTCATTGAAACACCTTTTAACGGTTGGCGATCAATATCCCTCTGGTCATTGTGTAATAATCTGTGATGTTTAAAACTGCAATTGTTTTTTCCACAAACTACGTCAGATTTGCATTTATTGCTCATATGCCTTGTTAAACATTTTCTGCACAGCTTATGTTCCCTGACAGCTGCCCATTTTAATGAGTGGCTTAGCTGTTCGAACTTTCTGCAATTGGCAACAGAGAAACAGGTTCCAGCACAGATAGGACATCTCCTCTCTTTCATATCAGTACATGACGTATCTCCATGACTGCAAACCTCAGCATGAGCATTGAGAAAACTTCTATCTTTGTCACTTCGAATGGGCTGTTTAGTTTCTGGTCTGTGTTCATTAGGAACTATTACATAGTTGGCAGCTTCAGCAATCTGATAAAGCCAAGTGCTAAAGTGCGAAATTGTGCAAACTGGCAAAGTTTGTCTAAAAATTGCCCAATTTAAGCGAATAGAAGGTGGCAACTTGGCGACCAGCTCTTGAAGCAAAGTTGGGTTATTTAAATGTGTTGCCATTCCAGACGCATCCATCGTTGCACACATGTTCTGGACAACAACGGCGAAGCCAACTATGGTTTCCAATTTTTCGGCCTTGGGTGGGGGAGTGGTGTGGATTCTCTGAAGAATAGAGTGAATTATTAGCTCTGGTCTTCCAAACAGCATCTTAAGTGTTGATATAATGCGCGGGACACACTCGGGTTGGATGAGCATGCAACGCACGGCCTCTAAAGCCTTTCCTTTTAAAGCCCTTTGAAGTCGAACCAAATTTTCTTCCTCAGAGAATCCACATAACTCTGTGGACCTGTTAAAATTAGAAATAAATAGCGGCCAATCTTCAGGGCTCCCACCAAAACTGTGTAAATCTTTCGAGATCGAGTGCCGCGCTGCCAGGTTACTTCTTGTCAGGGTGTGACCATGATCGTGTGAAGACGAACTCCTCCGAGAGATGCTAAGTGGAGGAATTTCGTCAGGGTCACATAATTGAATATTTGGCGGACATTGCGGTTGCTGTGGTGGAATTTGCATTTCTATCACTGAAGGCAAGCATTGGGTTTGAGACGGCTGGGGCTTAGTGACAGATCGTTGGCGGGGTGATAGTCGATTTATTTGCGATGACTTAGCTGAAGGCACAGTAATGGGTGCAGTGAGGGGCTCTGGTATTTCACTTGGATTTGCGGGCAACTGTGATTGATGTTGTTGCCTTTGTTGTTGTGCGACGACGGCTCCCATCCAGGAGGAACTAGCAATCGGTTGGTGGACGTAGGGAACTGATAACTCAGGAGCTACTATTTTGGAATTACCTGCAAACTTAACTGGATTCCTGATACTTACAGTTGAGTTACGAGCGTTCTGCAACCATTCCTGCACTTGCTTTGGTGAATTAAGTGAATGGGCCTCGTCATCGCTTTCGGAGGAATCTTCTGCCTGACTCAATAAACAATACTTCTTGTCAAGGTATTCCTGATCACGCTTCTCCTTCAAGGATCGTTCTTCTTCCAGTCTCTGCAGTTGAAGTTGGAGATGTTTTGCTGATGAAGATCTTGAAGTTTTCGAAGGCTTGGATGACGTTGTAGATCGTGGCCCCGCATGTTCCACAACAGGCGCCGGAATTGGTGGAGCACATTTTTGGCATGTCCAATCTTGGTATGCCACAAAACTGTCGACTTGTGCGCATTGATAATGGAACCATAGGTCGCACTTGTCACATTGGACCATGTTGTCATGAGCATCTGGCTCGGTACACATTTGGCAATTATGTTGCTCTGATGGTGACATCTGGTCTTTTGATGTTGGCATAGTGATCTTCTTTAAAGATTTTATAAAATGTTGGCGAACTTGCGACAACAGCACTAATTTTTATGAACGTAAATAAAAAAGCCTTGTTCAAATTAGTTTATTCTTTTTTATTTGGAAACGTTATAAAATCCTATTTAGATAAGAAAAAATATATGTAATTCAAATATAGTACAATAGTTTAGATGACTTACTTTAGTGTTAAGATTACGTCAGCTTTAAAGAAATTTAACCAAAGAATTATTTGAAAGGAAGAAGTGCGTTCCTAAGGTGACCTTTTTGGGATTCGTGGCTTTTAGGTTTTTCGTTTGACACATTGACTTGACATTAGCATCAGCAGCAGAGGTACCAACGTTAGAACTATAGGTTCCAGGGTTGTTAACAGACACGATAAAACTTCGGAAAGATAGAAATGATTCAATAATTTTTATAAGGTATAACGGAAAATTGAAACTCAGAAGCTTGTGTACCAAACCATCATGCCAAACCGTATCGAACGCTTTTTCTACGTACTTAAGCCTCTAGCAAGATTACTTTTGATATATTTTGTTATACGATCCACTTGGTGAGTAGTGCTATGCAAAGCTCTAAATCCAAATTGCTCTTTAAGTAATATTTCGTTATCGTCAACGAAAGATATACTCGTAATTCTTTTTTTGATAATCTTCTCCAGGCACTTACTAAGGGAGCTCAGCAGACTTATTGGCCTGTAACTAGAGGGCAAGTTTGCACTTTTGCCAGGTTTCAAAATCGAAATTATCTTGGCAGTTTTTCAGTTTTTCGGCAAGTATCCAGCCTAAGGCAGCCATTGAAAGTATTTACCAAATATTTAAGAGAAGAATCTGGAAGATTTTTAAGAAACACGTTTTTGATCGCATCGAGGCCGGATGACTTTCTGGTTTTTAAATTTCGTATAGTATCAATTAGTTCACTTAAGGATATTAGATTGACATTTCTTATCAGTGGGTGTGACCTAATGAAGTTGACTGATTGCTCAACGGAGGAAGTTATGTGCGTGTCTGGGATAACATGAATAGAATTTAAATGATTATTTGCAAAATTATCTGCTAAGGCGTTAGCTTTTTCCAAGCAAGAATGTAACACAGAGTTCCCAACCTTAAGTGGAGGTATGTATGTGTGTTTCTTTTTAATTACTTTAACAATGTTCCAGAATGGTTTGCTACCTTTCTCTAACCCTTGGAGTCTATAGCTCCATGATTGGTTTCTTGCGATTTGCGATTGCATATTTTAGTAAAGAATTAATTTTTTTATATTCGGTGAGATATAAGTCGTTCCTCGTACGTTTCCATCTGGATCTATAAGTATTTCTTAACTTTATTATGTCAAGAATGAAATGCGGAAGAATAAATGATTTATGTCTAGTAACCATTTTTTTTTGGAACTGACTGATCAATGCTTTCAATAATGGCAGTCGTAAAAGTGTTTATATTTTGATCAACTAAACTGATTGACTAGTATTTTGGTCAGATGTGTTTTCCAATTTTGCGCGCATTAGCCTTCTGAATAACTTCCAGTTAGCATTTTTGATATCAAAAAAATTAGCTTGTGCAAGGAACTGGAGAAAGAATTACACTACATTGCACGGGTAGATGGTCGGAACTAAGTTCATTAAGAGTTTTAGGCTCGGTAAAAAGATCAGGAATGTTTGTTAAAAATAAATCTAAAGTTGAGGGATTCCTGTTTTTACTCGATGGAATGTAAGAAGGATTTGGTGGGTAGAGTATTTCAAATGGATGTCTTGAGTTTAAATTTGCAAGGATGCTACCCCACGCATTAGCCCTAAGACAACCCCATCGCCTATGTCTGCAGTTAAAATCACCACCGATTAAAAATAAATCATTAGTATTAATAAGCCTTAGTAAATCATTGTGAAGATCCGCACGCTTTTGCAGAGATGTTGACCAGCCCGGAAAATAAGAACTAAAAATTTTCAATGAAAGCCCGTTAACAAAGGGAACTTCGACACCAATTGTTTCAACTAATTTCGTACTTGGGATAGGTAGTAAATTATGTCGTATCGAACGTCTCGTACCTAAGTTCATTTCTTTGATGAATATAAATACTTAATCGCAAGTTGAGTGATGGTATTAAATTGCTCTGCCTTTGTTGTACAATTTCCCAGCAAGGTGATCATTTCTGCAGCCATTTTACTTGGGTTTTGAACACAGATCTAATGCTTTTTTATAGCTCTCCTAGTCGTATTGATCCGATTTCAAGAAAAACTAAATAGAACACATCAACAAACCGTTCATATTGTTTTTTAATTATTTTGATATTTTGACACTTTAAGCCGAGTTTTACAAGTTCATTTTTAAGTTCTTCGGTGGCTAATTTAATTTAATTTTGGTGGGGGCGAAAGCCCCCATTTATTCCGCTTAATACAAGCTATAACTTAAAATTAAACTTAAACTAAAACTTATAACTAAGGTTGGTTATTGTGGTGAAGGAGAACCGATTTGAGGTAGGAAGTGGTGCGGTGGAAGTCAAAGACGCTAGGGTTTGAATTAATTTTTCGTAGCATGCGGGAGATTGGTTCGTTCGCGCCATAGGTGGTGTGGTGGGTTGGGAGATAGAAGAGACGAGGGGTACGTAGATTACGAGGGTTAGAGTTGAGGAAAATAGAATTGTGAAGGGACGTGCATTCAACCTGACCTGAAAGAAGTCGATGAATGAAGAGAAAGTCGGCTGCATCTCTGCGTTCCTCAAGGGTGTTTAGGTTAATAAGGTTGAGACGGTTTTGATAAGAGGGCAGAGTAAAAGAATCATCCCAGGGCAAACCTCGAAGAGCGAATCGAAGAAAACGGCGCTGGATGCTTTCGATTCTCGAGATATGAACGCGATGATATGGGGACCATACTTGACTGGCGTACTCTAGGAGGGGACGAACAAAGGTAATATAGAGGGACCTGGTCACGTATGGGTTGGTGAATTCTTTGGACCATCGTTTTACAAAACCTAGTGCAGAGTTGGCTTTAAGGATTATCCCATCCATATGCAAACGGAAGTTGAGCTCCCTATCACACAAAATGCCGAGGTCGCGAAGAGATTCAACGGAGGAGATAGGTTGGTTGTGGAGAAGGTAGAGTCGGGGAGGAGATTTGAGCCGCTTATGTGAAAAGGTGATGGATTGGCATTTGGTGATATTAAGTTCCAAACAATTTTTGAGGCACCAGATCGAAAAACTATCAAGGTCTTGTTGAAGAAGAAAGGAGTCATGGGGAGAGGAAATGGTTTTGAAAAATTTGGTATCGTCGGCGTAAAGGGAGACGGACGAGTATTTGATGATCCTATCGAGATCATTTATGGTTAATATAAAGAGAAGGGGACCGAGATGGCTACCTTGAGGAACTCCAGAGGTGGCCAAAAATGGAGCGGAGTGGGCTGACCTAAAACGAACACTGTAAAAACGGTTTTCGAGGTAAGAGGATATCCATTTTAACAGTATGGGTTCAAAGCCGAGGGCAGACAATTTGAAGAGTATTAATCGATGAGAGATTTTATCGAAGGCTTTGCTAAAATTGGTTGCAACTACATCGACTTCGTTGCCGTTCTCTAGGGCAGAGATGGCAAAGGATACGAATTCAACGAGATTTGTGGTGGTTGACCTACCCGTTAGGAAGCCGTGTTGTCTAGGAGAAATAAGTGATTTGCATTGGAAGCTTAGAGCTTCATACAAAATACTTTCGAGGAGTTTGGGTATATGGGAGAGTTTAGCGATTGGACGATAGTTTGTTATTTCGTTCTTTGATCCCTTTTTGTGGATTGGGGTTATAAAGGAGGTTTTCCAAACCTGAGGAAATTCTCCTTGTGAAAGGGATAGACGAAAGAGATCAGAAAGGGCAAGGGAAAGAGACGAAGAACATTTTTTAAGAAATATGGCAGGGAGGCCATCTGGACCGGGTGTAAATTCGTCAATGAGTTGGTGTAATTTATATACGATATAGGAGGGGTCCAAGATGTGAGAGAGAAGTGGGCCGTTGGAGAAGTTCAGTAGGTAACGAAAATAGGATGGATCTGGTACAAAGGAGTCGTTGGTAAAGGATTGTTTAAAGAAGCTGGCAAATAGGTTGGCAATGGTGAGTGGATCGGTTGATGACTTGTTGTTGAAAGAGAGGGAAGGAGGGTAACCATCGGACTTTCTTTTGTAGTTAACAAATTGGTAAAAGGACTTAGGGTCATTTATAAGGTTGACTTGCGCATTGTTAAGGTAACGCTGGTAAAGGGAATCGTAAAGTTCGGTGAAATGAAGATAAGCACCAAGATAGTTGGAATAGTCGGACAAGGATCTGGTACGCAGGAAAACAGCCCATAACTTGTTTCTCTTGTTTCGTAAGGAACGAAGCTTGCGATTATACCAGGGAGGACTAGTAGATGATGTTTTAAGGCGGGAAAACGGAACGTAAAGGCTGAAAGAATTAAATATTTCTTTATAAAAAATGGATAAGGCATCATTTACGCTTAGGTTGTGAAAGTTAAAGGGGGATCTGCTAAGATAGTCACTGATTTTGTGAAAGTTTGCTTTGTGAAAGTCGTAGGATGAGAGAGTTGTGGGAGGAGTGGACTGGAAAGAAGAGTTATGAGAAAATGAAAGTAGAAGGGGGGGGGGGGGGTGGTAGTTGTCGATTGTAGAGAGAGATAGGGGACAAAGTGAGACTGAGCAGTTAATTGAATCTGTTGTGAAAATAAGGTCCAATTGCCTGCCCATATAGTTGGATACACCACTGACTTGGCATAGACTTGAGTCTGTTAAGCGATCTAAGAAGAGACATTCCTTAGCTGAGTTGGCATTTGAAGCGATGAAGAACGATTGATCGTCTGATGGAATCCACTGTAGCTGAGGAAGATTAAAGTCGCCGAAAACAAAGATATCGTCAGTAGAGTCAGACAGGTCAATTAAATAGTCGATCGCATCGACAACAAATTGGTAAGATTCGGTAGGTTGAGCTGGCAGGATGTAGCAACATAAAACGTAAAGGGACTTGAAGGGGAGTGATATTTTTATAGCGACAAAGTCGACTTTAGAGGATGAAGAGATGGTAATGGGGGAAGAGTTAAGGCTGTTGTGGATCGCCAGTAGGACGCCTCGACAGGGGGAATCATCATGTGGGCGGGTAGGATCGTCGTCGCGAAAAACATTAAAAGTAGGGGGGAACAATTCCTGGTTCTTTATGTCGGGAATCAAATTGGTTTCGGTCAAGGCGTAAATATCAAAGGGAAGAGAATGCGAT
This sequence comes from Volucella zonaria, assembly GCA_963966105.1. Lineage (NCBI taxonomy): Eukaryota > Metazoa > Arthropoda > Insecta > Diptera > Syrphidae > Volucella > Volucella zonaria. The sequence goes on from OZ014530.1 coordinate 10,166,854, forward strand.
TGACGTAGGACAGCATTGGTTTTAGAGCGAAGACCTCTTACATTCTGGTAGTAAAATGTAAGAGGGATGTTGTGGGGTGGAGATGTATGGCGGGATGGTTTAAGTGCTGACAAGGAAGGCACGTTATGGACGAAAAAATTTATCGTGGTCAGCTCGGCTTCGCTGTAGGTGTGAGACTCGTTTAGAGTGAACGTAGTGGCCGAAAGCAGCAAGGTCGTCTGCTACTTTCTGAGGGGACATGCTAAAAATCTCGTGGTACCTGACATAAAGGTTCCTGAGACTGATAGGGTCGGTAGGGAGGCCTTCCTGCTGGATGGATACCATGACGCTGGTTTTGGTCTTCCCTTCGTAGCAGACCGAGTCCGATTTGTCGTGTAGATAGGCGAGAAAGAGACGAATGTTTTCATATATCTTTCTCTCTCTAAGCCTAGAGAGTGCATAGCGACTTTCTGTAGTTCCATTGGTTTGCTGGGTTAGTTTAACTGTGGGGGGAAAAAGAGGATCAAGAATAGGGGCAGTGGAGGAGGGAGATGGAGATTCGTGGTTGGATATGGAGTTAGGCGCCGGATGAGATGTTGGGTTTAGGGTATGGGAGTTAATAAAATTAGGGTACTTAGCCCCAGTTTGTAGGTCGAAGTTAGGAAATGAGTTGTTTGCTGGGATCGGTGGCGTAGAAGATTGAGAAGGGATAATATGGGTGGTTGGGGTTAAGTTGAAAGAGACGCGTTGGCGCGGGGGCTTGGGTGGAACATTGGAAATTAGCGGATTAGAGGATTGGTGTGTAAGGGCTTTGTGTCGGATAAGTGAGGAGGGGGGACTAAAATCGGGGAACAAATTCGTTTTGAAGCTCCAGTTGGGATCGGGATTAGAGCTTCGTTTTTTATTAGCGTGCTTTTTAGTTGGAAGGGGGTTTGGGAGCGGTCTTTTTTTAAGCTTATCGTTACGTTTATTTTTAAAATTTTGGTTGTCATCGACACGTGGGTTTTCTCGTTCCTCAGAGCATTTGGTGATACTTATCTTCCCAGGTTTAGTGGCCTTACCAGGGGAAGTGGGGAATAACCATGAATATTTGGTTGGGATGCTGATTTTGAAGCTGCAGGAACTATTGGAGTCAGCAGGGGAAATCATCTCGCACTCGCTAATGGTGATGGCATAATTTCGGTGAAAGAAATTCCGCACCCAACTAACATCAGCGTGTTGAGGAGCCCTTTCAACGTAGAATGCTGTATGGTTTCCCTCTTTCAACTTTTCGAGTCGGCTTTTCCATTCGGAGGGGGTCCATGAAGTTCCGAATTGTTTGAGCAGTTTTCGTGGGGCGGGGGCGGGCGGGATAGGCAGCGCGGTTTCGGTTTCCGTTGTTAGGGCGGCGGGAGGAGTATTTGAAAATGACTCCGTGTCTACTAATTCATTATGAATTGAGACATTGTACGGGGAACTAGCTTGAAGTTGAATTTGATCGGGGATTCCATCGATTTTGTGGGAAGCCAATCTCACTTCTTTACCGATTTCGGCAACGGTCAAACGAGTTGCTATGAGTTCCTCGCTGACGTCTATTATTTTTAGGGTTAAGTCATCGAGCGTAGTCTGATGGATGTGGGGTGGGATGTATTGTTTTGGAGGATGATTGAAAAAGCAAGTCGAGATCAGTACGGAGAAGATTGATAGAGTCGTTTATGTGTGTGAGTACGTTGGATTTAAGGAGGTTGGCAAAATTTGTTTTGAGGAATGCTTTTAATCCATCCAAGTGATATTTGATCACTTCGCTCTCGTTGTCGTGATGAGATTGATTTTTGGACAGATTGTGGATCGCTGTCAGTTGCTTTTCTATCATTCTTCCTGTGGACTTGTAAGCTTCCACGTTACTGTCAATGCAGTTTACTGAGTCTTCAATCTTCTCTATTCTGTCGAGAATAGTTCTGCTAATATGATTGTTTTCGGTTAGCATCGCATTGATAGACTCGTTATTGCATTTAATTGCCAGCATAACGTGAGCCAAGGTGATCTCTTTGCACTCGTCGCAGTAAAAATTGAAGAGACTGCAATACTCCTTGAGGTAGGTAATGGATCTCCGGGTAAGTCCGATGCATATGGCATGGAATGATTTTCCGCAGAGACCATTGCAGGCTACCCATTCCGCGTTGGGGTCAACAATTGAGCACAAAACACTAGCACAGCACTTTTCCATTGTTTATTTTTATTTGGGCTACGAAAACTTATTGACGCAATTAATTTTTGTTAGGGTTATTTATTTATTATTTTTTTTAGTTTTGTTTTGTTTTTTTTTTTTTTTTTTTTGGGGGGTACAAAACTGGCACAGGTGAAACTAGGTCGACGAACAGAGACGGGAAATATAGTGAAATTTACTGATTCGGCAGTTTACGGGGCTTCAAGCCCATACAAAATTACTTTAAATGACCTTGACGTTGGTAGGTCATGGGTGAAAAATTGCAAATTCCTCGATTTGAGTATTGAGCACAATTTTTGATGGGAGTCAACACTTTCACAATTTATTTTCATTCCAATGCTCATTTTCTTGACTGAATAATTCACTATTTTATTTTCTCGAAGTACTCGTAGAGCATGGATTTCACTGATGTTTTTTTGCAAAACACACACCGAGGGAATTTTAGTTTTTTTGTCTGACTTGGAAGGAATTACGACTTCATCACAATCAATGTCTTCGTTATTCGAATCAGGAAAGCATTGCAAGGGCTCAAAGTAATTTGTTCTAGAATTCATGTTTCTAGAACTCATTTTGCGTAATTTTATGTTGGAAGACTTTTCGTCTTCAACATTTGGTGAACGGTCGCGTTTGGGAATTTTAGTGAGTCTAATTACGAACGAATGGTTAATAAACTCACTTGGTCAAAGCTGCGAACAGAACTGGAGGCACTAAATTGATTGAACTGAATATGAAAAGCAGAGAGTACTTTGATAAGCAATGGAATATGTCGGATTAGAAGTACCAGACAAAAGATCATTCATGAAGATTTAGAAGAGTGTCAGAGACTAAACGGAGCCCTGTGGCACACCAGCTTTAATTTTGTGAACATCAAACTTGAAACCGTCAAACTTACTTGCTTAATTAAGTTACAGTTCGGGGTGAACTTGTACCTCAACTAACAAGCTTCTTAAGTTAGTACGGTCTTTAATTAACTGCCTCCAGTTGCGCACTCAAAGGTAGATGAGGTTCCCTTCCCCTTGTGCGCGCCATCTAATGTGAGGCCGTCCTCAACTGTGTTATCACTCCGGGTTGGATTCGAAGACTCTGCGGGCCAGAGCCCGCCATCCTAGCCATTTGATAGATATATCCGGGGAGTTTGAAAACATTTTCTGCCTACTAGTCGCAGAGAAGGAAAGGGTTGCGGGATCACTTGAAACTCTTTAAGTGGTCCTAAATAAGCAGTTGGGAGCTGGAGGCCCGATAGCTAATGTGCCAGCTGCAACTTCGGTGACTTCGGCGATTTCCCCCATTAGCCCTAAGGCTCCTAGTTTTGGGGAAGTGGCATCATCTGTGATGAAGCCCGCCGTTCCGCCGAAACCATCAAACCCCTCTCTGGTTAAACCCCTGGTTAAGCCAGCTAAGCCTGTTGCTCCCACCTGGTCGGTAGTTGTTAAGGGCAAAAAGGCGGCCGTTTCCTCTGAGGACGTTGTAGCGAGGATAATGAAGGGGATTGCGCCAACCCTGGGAGTTAGGGTAAATGCGGTCAGACCGCTTAAAAATGGGGGCGTAGTAATACGCACTCCCTCGGCTGCCGATTGTTAGCAGCAGTTAATTTAACGACATGGACCTTGACGTGGCAGTGCCCGAGAAACCGGGTAATATGATTGTTGTACACGGAGTACACACCTGCATATCCCTAGAGGAATTCATGACGGAGCTACATCGTCTGAACTTCCCAGAGGCTGCCGAACAAAGTAGGCTGAAGGTAATCTCCAAACCATGGAAGGTTGCTGAAGGGGCTGCAACACATGTAGTATTGCAAAGCCCAGCTGCGTCCATAAACGCCTTACGTAGCACGGGCAGATGCTACATCAAGTGGTTTTCGTTCCCGATAAGGGAGTACAAAGTAAGAGTGGGATGCTTCCGCTGCTTTGCTCTGGGGCATGGAGTTGCTGACTGGAGGAAATTTGCCGTCGATGCGGACAAGAAGGCCGTAAGGCCGTCAGCTGCAAGGCAGCGATGCAGTGCAGAAACTGTGCTGCAAGAAGACCTCCGGCTGATCACCTTATGGGGTCAACCGACTGCCCCATGCATGTAGCTGAGCTGACAAGGATGGCAGCGAGAAACTAGGATGATTTAGGAGTTCAGATGGTTAGGCAAGGCTGCATCATTGCCCTGGTTCAGGAGCGCTACACATCTGATGGATGTGTTAGGGGTTTACCTGCAGGAATGCGGGTCTTCCCTGATACCAGAGGAAATGTTGCGATTATTATAAGGGATGTCAATTTAGTTTGTGTGCCTGTTTCCTCCAGCGAACGAGGTATTTGCGTAAGCGTAGAAGGCGCTTTTGTCAGGATTTTTCTTGCCAGCGTCTACTGCAAATACAGTGAGGCAATTGACCCATGTATTGAGTATATGGATGGTTTGTTTTCGCTTGCCGGTAGTGAACCCCTCATTATCGGTGTTGACGCCAATGCAACCTCACCTCTTTGGTTCAGTAAGGAATCCGGACCCCTAACGGGTAACTGGAGCCAGAATCGGGAGAAACGTTCTTGGTGAATGGGTCATTACGCGCATTGCCCATGTTATCAACGAGCCGAGTGAGGTGTATACCTTTGATGCGGTCAACGGTGGCATGAGTGACATTGACGTTACTTTTGCCAACGAGGCAGCTTTTAGGGCGTTTAGCTTTAGGTGGCGTGTTAGTGTAGGAGTGAGTGATCACAACTGGATTCAGTTTGAGATCGCTCACGCAATAGACGAAAATAATAGAGTTTCCGACAGGAGATGGTGTGTGCGAGGCGCTGATTGGACACCGCAAGTGTACGGTAGCTTAAGCATTGACCGGCAAATCGTGCACATCAATGAGCGCGTATGGCGGGTTAACGATGAACTCTTTGGGAGAAGCCGTAGGGCGAATCAAAAAAGGGTAAGTTGGTGGAACCGCTGTCTGACAGAGAAGCGGCAAGGGCTCGCTGAGTGCAAGCGTCTAATTGTCAGCACAAAGGAGTCTCACTGGAGAAACTCTAACAATAGAGATGATACCTGGGGAAAACTCTATAAGATTTGCCGTAGTACTAAAAAGACTGCTGACATTGAATTCATTCGTGTGGATAATACGGTTTTATCCACATGGAAAGATTGCCTTACTGCATTGTTTGGTCAGTTCTTCCCGAGAGAGGAGCGCTTTGAGGACTCTGCATATGAAGAGCCTCCGGTCCCTCCGGAGTTAAGGTGTTAAGAAGTCGAGTATGGTGTTTCACTTCTTCGCTCTAGGAGATCTCCTGGAGCTGATGGAATGACCGCAGAGATGGTGAGAACCATCTGCAAGGCCGTCCCAGAATACCTGCTTTGTCTTTATAGCAAATGTATTGCTTGCAGCTACTTCCCCAAGGATTGGAAGGTGGCAAGGGTGGTTGTGCTCCTGAAGTCCACTGATAAGAATAGGTCTGACCCTAAATCTTATCGGGGCCTGCGTTTCAAATTTTCAGCCGTGTGCCGTTCTTTTAGCTCATTCATTGCCAAGGTATATATCTCAATCTGGCCGTGTTCAATGAATTGAGCGTTTATGACTAGGACAGATCTATTTTGCCTAGATTCTGTATCAATTTTGAGGCTAATTGATTTATTTTTCATTTTTAGGACCATTTTGTTCTTTATTTTTTTAGCTCTTTCGTTAACAAAAATCATAACGTTGCTGGTTGTAATTGGCTGAATCTTAAGACCGTCGAAAATATGAGCTGTCAAGGTTTTAAACGCATCGCTAACAAAAAATGTAAAAATAAGCGATTCCTTCGTGACTAAATTGACACAGGCATCAACCACATCTTTTTTGCACATTTGTGTTGATATTTTAATCATTTTTTCGTTTTCGCATTGTGCTTTGGATTCTAATTCTGACGCCTTGTTAAGTTCAATATTGAGCTCATAGTGCTGCGATACTGTATGCCTTCTTATGTTTGTCACAACAGATCCCTTGAAAATTTGTCCACAAGCTCTACAAACACTGTCCATATCACTATTAAGAGTGAACAATTCTCTGAAGGAAACATTTCGTTTCCTTCTAGTTTTACTGTAGGCAAATATTTTCAAATGATAGTAATTTTTTAATTGAATTAAAGAATATCTGAGCACTTACGTAGACAAAGGAACAACCTATCTTTTGAATTTGCTCTTACGTCTCTACAGATATTTTATTCCTTCTATCTGAAATTTAAAACAATTATTTCCACTAATAATATTACGTTTATTGTATAGAATGCCAAAACTCACGATTTATAAAATTGACCTACTAGTCTGTTCATTTCGCGACACTGCGTTTTGTTTTCCTGGCCTTCGTCATGTCTTCTTGTGGATTAACCAACTGCTTCATTAAGGACAATAATGCTGACTGTAAGGGGATCTGCGGCAAAATATTCCATACTATTTGTGTCGGCCTAAATAAAAGAAACACGGTCTTCCTTAATGAGTTCTCCGAAAATCGACTGTTCTTTTGTGATGAGTGTATCAGTATTTTTCTCTCACATGTGCTCCTTGCAATCAAGTGCATCAGTGATTCCAATGAATCCAATCATAACTCACTCGTCAGACTGATAACGGACAAACTATCAATCTTTGAACAAAGTGTGAGATGTCCGGAAGACTTTGGTCATAACATTAAAAAAACAAATTGTGCGTTTAATTGAACTAGAAAGTGCAAGATCCAGAAACGAAGGAACATGCAGACGCCACCTCGATACAGTCTTATGTGAATTTATATCAATCGGTTCCGCAATGACGGATTCTAACAAAAACAACATGTAATTGCATCAACTCTCTCCGGGAAGACATCGATATTCATCTCCAAAAATCTTCAAAAATCAAAATGACATCAAATTGTATAAGATTATCGGTTGAATCAATCCTATTCGCCTTCTACAACATATTTTTGTCTCTTGTGTTTTTTCAGGCCTAGGATACCAGCAACCAGCGAGGCATATGGCCAAATTAGCAGACCAAGTCGATGTAGAGTGACATAGCCCGTCAATGCAAACGGAACCAAAAATTACTCGAAGAATCTTGCATTCAAAGCGACCGAAGAAATCTTCATCTGCCTTCGGTAGCATCCATACGTCTGCACGACAAATCTTTCTGGGCAACCCCTTTCAACTCAATCTCCTTCTTGAGCCGAAGGAAACGTGATTGGCAAGTGTAATCCATCACTCGTTTCCTGATGAGCTGTCATTGTCAGTGTTAAAAGTGGAGCCGAGGAAGACAGAATCCCTTACTCACTCATAGCGGTTCATTGTCCGACTTGTCGAAATATGTCGACGCCATAGGTGATGGCTCGCTGCCATTCTGTCGATGTGCCGCATACCTGATTCATCTACTACTGCCTTCAATTTAACAGATTTAGTGAAAATACGAGGCATCAGTGGACGATCAGTCAATTAGCCATTAGTTAAGGTACATGAACCCGCGAGCCATCAATCTCCGTTCGACGCCCACATTCACATCCAACTCTCTTGACATTACCTAAACTCTAAATACCGAAACTCGCGTTCTAAATGCGTATTCTTGTCATACCATTAATTTTGGTGGCCTTGTCTGTTTTTCTGGTGGCATGTGCAATATGCACAGGATTAAGGATTTAGTAAATCGTTATTTGTGAATCCTGTGCGGCTATTGTAATCACAGGCCATTGGCCAAATTCGCATCCATCTCCAATCTTAAGAACCTCATGTCAAAGGAATTATCCTTTTATGCCGATGCATGAGTAATTTTCTCCAAAGCTCGATACATTATCACAAGGAGCCTGCAAAGCACCCGATTTTATAGTACGAGTATGTTACATGCGTTAAGGAAAAACATTCATTTGTACGTACTGTACGTGAATTTGCTCCTTGTGTTGGCACCTGGACCTAGTCCGAATTGTTTGCATTTAGTGCTAAATGTGTACTACACAATGTGCCAAGTATTTCTCAATGAAAGGAGATATGTACTTCCATTGAATAGACCCAACATATGGTAGGATGTATGTTTCCCTTGCGATGAAAATCAAACACTACTCATAGAGGACGTTCGGGGTATAGGTACGTAGAGAGTGCACTTGTTTCTAGATGACCACTTGACGCATGGGTTGGCCAAGATTTCTGAAAAGTGGTTTCCACTTAAAATACTTTCCACTCCAAGTATGTGCTCGGAAGACTAATAGCTGAAAGGAGACGCTTTTCACCACTCGATGGCAGTGGCTAGTACTCGTATTTGTGGAATGGACTTTCAAATGAATGTATGTACTCACATCTGTACATATCCTTTCAGTCCTTCATTCCTTGATGCGTCAGCGGCTTACTGTTTATCTTTTTTTTGATTTTTTGTCACAATTAAGTGTATTTTTTCTCAAGGTAGATACTCGTATTTGTGATTCGTGTTAAGTGTGAGAGTTAAGCGGACGCGAAATAATCGGTTTCCTTTTTCAAGGATTTTTACTTGCTACAAGAGGCAGATTCTTGTATAAGTAGCAAAGGAGATTACGCCTAGGTGACCTGGCTAACTAAATTTAACGACTTTGGACGTGAAGGTGTATAGTCAGAATAGCGCTTATTGCAGAGAGCAACTTTAATTTATTGGGAGTCTAGCTCCATAAAGATTTTCTGAGCTAAGAGAAGGACTTTTGAAGCAGAGAAAGTGGTGGATACTTTTTAGGCAAACAGCAGTTGTCGTATCCCTGTAGTAGGTTACAGCTGCTGGAATATCCAGATGTTTGTCCACAAGTCTTAAGTTTCAGCTATAAGCTGGATGTGCGATCACGACGTTGATCAAGAGATTGCTTCTACGTGCCCCTCGACAAGACCAATAAGTTCAAGGTCTAGTCTCCAAAGCACAACGTTAAGATCGTCCGTAGTAAGCTGAATGCCAAATTATTAAACGGAAGCATCTTTGACGGCATTGTTGAATGGCATACCCTACATGACATCGCATACCCTACATGACATGGGCTACCGTTTCCCATACCTTCCTACGAGTATACTCAATGGGACGCGGTCTCGTCTGATTAAAAAGCCATCGACTAAATTGCTCACATTGCGATCGATGTGGGACACAGCTATAGTATTCTGAATGTCCGAACGTTTCCAGAATCCAATATTAGTTCGGCCTGGCTGTGGATATCCCCAACGGCAGACCACCTGCGCTGTGGGAAAATTTGTCATCGAACGGCAACAACTGAAAGAGGCTCTAGCAGCTCTGATTATGTCTCCGAAATCCTTCCGAGAAGTCTTTGTTGCCAGCATTAAGACCAGCAGTCGAGGGGCGACATTGTTAGCAAGCCATTAGAGGCGTCAGATCTGGGTTTCACCCAACCTTCACAACGAAGTCCCTGGTTTAATAAAGAATCCCGACAAGTGCGTACAATAAAACAAGAAACGTAAAAACGCGCTATCTAGAAGGACATGAACTGGTCTTGAACTGTAGGAACTAAGCACTGGATTGCTAATAGGAGCGGTGCTTCTTCAGAAATGACTTTCGGAAAGATTTTGGTAAGGACATTCGAGTAAATATTGGACAGGAGCATGCAGAGATGAGGATGGGAACGACGACCAGGCAAGATCAGCCATTCAGGGTGGACGATGATCAACAACAATTTGACCACTCCACCAAGAAGCAGGCCTCCTCAGAGCAATGTCTAAACTAGGGATCAATAAAGCTGCAGTAGAAGAAGGATTACTTATCGAATTATTCAGAGCAGCGTGGTTTGAGGTGCCAAAAAGGATCTAAGCAAATTTAGTATATCCAACTGGAGACGATAGGCAGCGCGTTGAAGAGAGCTATTGGCTGAGGACTAGTCCACTCGGGATCGGATGTGCACAAGCTAAAATATGTTAAGGGTTTGGTGATCAGGGAAATGAGACAATTAGATCGGGCTTTCAAACCATAGAACAGTCGGTTGATAGCGTAAAGGGATGATGGGATGATCAAATGATGGCACAACAGCATAACAACACTTCAAAATCTGGTATGCAGACTTGAAGGCGCACTTGACAAGAGTGCTTTCTGCAACCAAACTTTTAACAGCATGTGTAACTCGACCTGTCCAGCCAATGTTGAATCATGATGAATCACTGGTTTTGTAAACAAGAGCAATTCTGGCGTGAAGGAAGGTGATTGTGAATATTCAATGTTTGCAGTATAGATGGCCCTCAGTGCTATGGTACATATTGGTCGACATAATACAGAAAGCTCTCAATAGTTCTGACGTTTATGCCCAAGCATACGCAGAAGATATAACCACGCTGTTTGTTGGATCGTGTCTAGAGACTGTCTGCTCTAGAGCGCAGGCCATCCGTGACGTGATCGACGATTAATGCACTAGAAATAGACTACCTATCGGTTAACCCTCTGAAAACTGGGGTTGTTCACTTTACGAGAAGGAACAAGCTGACCTAGTGCCTAACATGTAACAAACTTCTGTGGACCAAACATGTCACGTCTAAAACCTCCAAGACGCTGTCAGCCTTCTGATAGTGTAAGGTAGCTTTCGGCAAGACAAAGGGCTTGTCATCAAGGAGGGTCCCCTGCGACTATGATAATGGTAATTATGCCCTATGGCTCGGTTGTCTGGTGGAACATGTTTTCACTAAAATACGAGTACTTCAATGCTGCTTCTACCACACTCCAATGAACGATTTGTCAAGGCTGAATGCGGGTTTTCCTTAGCAAGATAATTTTTTTTTGTAATACGGAATCGGAACCCTGTGCTCTGGAATGGTTCGGTCAGGATCTGAACAAGTGGAGAAATGTAGTCGGGCTTTAACGGATGGCTCCAAAACTGATTTGCAATATGGCGCTGGGGTCTTTCTGGGGGACGACGAGGATAGATTTTACTCGGAAGATATACACAATGCTGATGGCAAAGAACTAAATTATAAAGAATCGTTGAATGGGTCTCGGAATTTGCATCTGTAGCGACAGCACTTAGAGCCTTGCTTAGCCATAATTTCCAAGTTTATTCGAGAATGCAGGGCTTCACTGAGCACAGTCGCCGGAAGGCTGAGTTCATTGAGTCTTGTATGGGCCCCAGGTCATAATGGGATCCCGTGAAATGGAATCGCCAATGAACTTGCTAGGCAATGCTCAGTGTTCAGTTTTTTCAGGACCCGAGCCTGCGTTAGTACCGTCTGCATTTTCGGTTCACCGTTTCAATTATAATTGAGTTTCATATATGCATAACTCTACTGGCATGAGTCTTCAGGTTACCAGTAGACTAATCGGATGCTTCTTATGGTGTCCAGAGGTTAGTGACTTTGCTGCTGCGCTGCAGTAAGAAAGACCACAGATTGCTTACTGTCGTCGTGACGTAGCATAGCAGTTTCCTGAGCAACTAAAGGTATGATGAATGAATGATGAAACTGCGGAGCACTATCTCTAAAGTGTCCGGTCTATGCTCGCATCAGGCTACAGGTGCTCGGTGCTGATGTGGTGGAAGCTGGTGCTACAAGCACTTTATCACTGATGCGCCTGCTCATCTTTCTACGAAAGACTGACCAATTTTAGGAAAAGGAACATACAGGGTGTACAATGAACTAGTTCTTTGTCTACACCCTGAATGACTCGAACTGCACTCAACTTCAGACTGCTATAATTTCCAAACCGTTTATGACAGTGAACTCAAATTTTGACACATGACATGACATGACAGATAATTTTATTGTTTACAAGCCTCATAAACGATTTGCGTCTCAGTTGTGTTGAAAAATTTTTATCCGCGATGGAATTCAAATGTGATAGTGTGATTGTTTTATATTTGGCTGGAAAACCATAAGTAGCTATCGTTAGAGCCTTCCAGCACCTCTAGGTGAATAAATCATTTGTGTCTCGAACCATAGCTCGTTACCGTGATACTGGCAGCGTTGCAAAACGCCATGGAGGTGGTCATAAAAAAACAGCAACATCGGCAGAAATGGTTGGGGAAGTGAAGGCTCGAATTGACCGAAATCCGCCGCGAAGTGGAAGAAAAATGGCTCGTGAGCTCAACATATCATTGGAACGGATGCAACACATACTGAAAAATGAGCTTGGGCTCAAGCCATTGAAGTTCCAAAAATCACACGATCTTACACCGCACGAAAGTGGTGGGTTGCCGAATTTGGTTTTTTCCGATGAGTCGCCATTTATTGTCGAGCAATATGTCAACAAATAAAATGACCGAGTTTACTTGCCAGAGAGGTGCTTCGAAAATTTACACCTTCGGACGGCCACCAGAAAGCAGGCAGCACCGATGGTTATGGTGTGGGCCGCCATAACTGCCGATGGTCGCTCTCCGCTCGTATTTTTGAACCGTTGCTGTGGCCAGTATTGAAGCCTTGGGCAAACAATCATTTCGGTCGGAGACCGTGGACATTTCAACAAGACTCGGCACCGTCTCACAAAGCCAAGATTGGTTAAAAAACAATGTTCCACACTTCATTTCTTCGACACTGTTTGCGAAGGAAATAAAACGCGATCGTTTGCATCAAATTAAAAGAAAAGGAGAACTTTATTATTATTATTAAAAAAAAAATACCGATTACAATATTAAACACCGCCGAGTGCAGGTGGTTCGTGTGCAGAAGGCCGAAGAAAAACTACTACTAAAATGACAATTCCATAAGAAAAGAAAATGAAGAAGAATAGAACAATAAAAGAAATGAGAAAGTTAAAGAGAGTAAATTGGCTGGAAGAGCTTGTTAGTTTTCTTAAATACTTCATGTAATTGCAGTGCTACCATTCGACTGCAACAGACACAATGGATTGCAAATTCTCCGGATGCAAATCCGTTGGATTTGTCTGTCTGGGGTATTTTGAAGGCGAAGGTTGGCACTAAAAAATACCAAAGTTTGGACAACCTTAAATAAGCACTTCGCCAGGAATGGGCCAAAATACCGCAGAGCCGCTTGCTTGCAGCGTGCGATGTTTCCTTCGGCCGTCTCAAGGCCATTATTCGTTCCAAAGGTGGACATATTGAAAACTACTGATAAAATTTTAAAATTGATGTATTTTCCAACACTTTTTGCTTTGACACAATAAAATTTATCAAAAAATAAAAAAATTAGAGCATTTTAAAAAGTTGGAGTTTGAGTCATTCACCTTGTAAAAGCTCTGTTCCAACAGAAAGAAAGTCATTAACCTGAAATGCAACTCGTCACTAAGGATGATTTCTCGGTGAAAACCCGGACCTCCTTCCATCTTCAATTGAAGTCAATTAGGTGACGTTCGACATGCACGATGGTCATTTGATTATGGGTCCTAGGCTAATGTGGAAGTATACCGACGAATGGCAACATATTCTTTAAAAATACGTACAAGAAGTTTCGAGCGGTGCCCACATCCGTGCTTAGTATACATTTCAGAATTCGCAGTACAAAGACCTTCAGTAGAAGTAATAGGGTATACTGTGAGCAACGGCTGCCGGTACCCCAATGCAAAAACCTTCCTCAAAAGCCTGTGTGGAAAAAAGACTGTGAAACCGCCCTTATTGAAGACCCATGTAAACGTGACAGCGCATCTTAGAGAGGTATGACAACGTTGTTCTGATATATACTTGGCATCCGAGGACTCTGTGTTAGAGTATTTCAGCCCCCTTAACGTAATATAACTGTGTCACATCGTCTGGTAATACTGTTCAATGCAATTTCGATGCTTCCTCTAACAATGATGTAGCTGAACGCGAGACACATAACGCAGAAAAAAGATGTATCATCCATTGCATTTGCGACCGAAATAAGTTCTGCGGTTTCCATTGCATAGCCAGTTTGTTGTGAGCCGTCGTATTTGTTGTTATTACTTTCGTCCTTCTGAGTCTACACAGCAAATTGGTGCTGTAGATGAATTGAACACGCTGTTTAATTATTGCGATGTCGTTATTCTTTTGGACAATGTTAATCTACCGACGCTAAAGTGAGGTCAAACTGATGAAATATATTTTACCGCTGTTATGGTGAAGTGTCCTCCTCGCGGCAGGAACCTTGACACGAGTGTCATCTTCAATTACGCCGCTGCGGAGGCTTAAGTCGCAAAGACTCAAGCGACTACGACCGGCTGAGGAGCCGCGAACTGTGGTGTGTGAACATATAGTAAACCGTACCGAAGGATACACGGTTGGGGATCAAACCACCCTCGAAGGACCTCTCTCAGCCGCCTTGCCGCGGGCCTATTATACTTAGCTTTACCCAGATATGGCGGCGCTGCCTGTTCTCTGCAACGACCTTGCACACCCTGATGATCCTTCAATAATCGCGAGGCCATTTGCTCAGTTCAGTACTTCCCACACATGAGCAGTTATCTACAACCGTCATTAATTACGAGAGCGGGTCAATAAGTCCGACTTTTGGATTAAAACACAGATTTTTTGATAAAAAAATAATTTTATTTTTCAACGTAGTCTCCCTTGAGCTCTATACACTTTGTCCAACGCTTCTCCAATTTTTTTTATCCCTTCCAAAAAAAAATGATTTGTCGAGGTCCTCAAAATAGGCCTTTGTTTGCGAGATGACTTCATCATTGGAGTCAAATCTTTTTCCACCAAGCCATTTCTTCAGGTTTGGGAACAAGAAGTAGTCGCTCGGAGCCAAATCTGGAGAATAGGGTGGATGAGGGAGCAATTCATAGCCCAATTCATGGATTTTTGCCATGGCAACTGCACATGTGTGCACCCTTGCATTGTCTTGGTGGGAAAGAACTTTTTTCTTGGCCAAATGAGGTCGTTTTTTTTTTCAAATCGTCATTGAATCGGTCCAATAAGTTGGCATAATATTCCCCATTGATTGTTCTTCCCTTTTGAAGGTAGTCAATGTGGATTATCCCGCGTGCATCCCAAAAAACAGTCGCCATAACTTTATTGGCTGACAAACCCACCTTGGCCTTCTTTGGCGCCGATTCACCCTTAGAAACCCACTGTTTTGACTGTTGTTTGTTCTCTGGTGTGGTGTGATGGATCCATGTTTCGTCTACGGTTACAAAACGGCGCAAAAACTCCTCCATATTGCGATTAAACAACGCCAAACCTTCCTGTGAAGTTGTTACACGATTGCGTTTGTGGTCGACTGTGAACAAACGCGGCACCCATCTTGCGGAAAGCTTTCTCATGCCCAAGTGATCATTCAAAATTGAAACCACTGAGCCATGCGAGATCCCTACGGCTTCCACAATCTCTCGCACTTTCAATCTTCGGTCGGCCAACACCATATCGTGAATTTTTTCGATTGTTTCGGGTGTAGAGACCTCCACTGGGCGTCCAGGACGTTCGGCATCTTCAGTGCTTGTACGGCCACAACGAAATTCAGTAAACCACTTTTTTACCATTGAAATCGATGGTGCAGAGTCCCCATAGTATTTATCAAGCTTAGCCTTGGTCTCGGTAATGGTTTTTTTTCGCAAGAAATAATGCTTAATAAGCACACGAAATTCACTTTTTTCCATTTTCTCCTCAAATTAGTGAGTAGTCTGATAAAAATAGCTGTCAAACATAAACTAACTGACGCAGCAAGTTTAAATTTTGACAGGAGTCAACTGACAGATGCCTGTTGACAGGAGCAGTGTTGCTGTTTCAGTAAAGAGGTCAGAAATTCAAAAATGCACGGAATTATTGACCCGCATTAATTTCGATGAATGAAGAACTTAAGTATGATTGCTCTTCTGGTCCTTGTTTATTGGTACAACCTCTCGTAACTCTTTTTCATTTCTCCATTTCGCAGGGTATTGTCTCTAATTACAGTAAAAACGCACACGCAATCCTTCTACTTAAGAAAGTGCGAAAAGGCCAGGTCCCTTATTATAGGCTAAAAGCGAGTATGCCCTCCATTTAATGGCTCTACAAGCCTTGGAGACATAAACTATCTGGTTAAACGATAACAAACACTCAAAACTTCAAACAGCTTTACCTCAGACTTAGGCTAGATTCAGTTAGGCTAAACAGGGGTATGATGGATATCCCATCACACAGACACCAGGTACCAAAATGGGCCCATCGCGATCCCTCTGGAACCAGTTGAATTTTTCTTCAAATGGCAAAAAGCTATACAATCTCCAAGAAGGCCTTTCAAGTTTGTGCCGTCTATTTCCTCTACGTTTCCGAAAAATTTTCTTCGACTACGCGATATTGCCTCGCATTCACACAGTATGTGTGTTACATCCTCAACAGCTTGCAGCATCTGCAAATATCCGTATCTGACAATTTGAGTCTCCCTTCATGTTTCCGCAGGAGACAGTGCCCTATCAGGATTTCTATTACTGTCCTGAGCTAATCCCTGTTTAATTTTATCAACTTCCTAGATCTTTTGCAGTCAAAAAGCGACCAGAGAGACTTGGATACCCTGTGTCCTTCAAGACTTGACCACCTTAGGTTGGCAATCTCTGTGATTTTTTCTTCGATAGTGCCCCTGACTATGCAAAGGAGTGGTTTGATGTTGGCACTGTTGTCGAGTAGCCCTCCTTTTTTTCGCAAGCTTGGCCGCTTGTTCATTTCCTTTAATACCGCAGTATCCTGGTACACAGCACAGTCTTACCTGATTCTGACTGCGTAGTGCCTTGAGCACTGTGAGACAGCCCTTGACTGTATCAGAGTTGACGTTGGCTGATTCCATTGCTATGACTTCGTCATGGCTATCAATGTAGATAGCGATGTCTCTTTCGTATGCCGATCTCATCTGCATTAGTTCAGCTGCCCTGAGGAGAGCCAGAACCTTTGATTGGAAGACACCGTTTGCGTACAGTAGTCTTATAGACACTCTTAGTTTTGGGTGGTTTGAGAAGATAGCAGAACCTGTTCCCTCCCTTGTTCTTGAGCCATCTGTGGAGATTGCAATTTCATTTAACCTGATTATTGCATTTTATTCCCAGTCCTCCCTCTCCGGATATGTTATATCATGTCGAAGTCGACCAAGGCAGTAGCTCCGCTAGGATCGTGGCATGTCCGAAACCACAGTCCTCCTTCTCCGGATATGTTATATCATGTCGAAGTCGACCAAGGCAGTAGCTCCGCTAGGATCGCGGCATGTCCGAAACCACAGTCCTCCTTCTCCGGATATGTTATATCATGTCGAAGTCGACCAAGGCAGTAGCTCCGCTAGGATCGTGGCATGTCCGAAACCACTGCTTTTGAAGTAACCCAAATTAGTAAGTCGTATCGCGCTGTTGCCAGCAAGTTTTCTGATCTGTAAATCAAGCGGTGTTAGGTGCAGAAAGGTGTCCAATGCTTCCGTAAGGGTGGTACGGAGTGCACCTGTAATCGCTATGAAAACCGTTCTTAGAACCGCCACTAATTTTCCGTAAACCGTTTTCTTGTTTGTTACTTTCCACCATACTAGCGTCCGTATGTAAGTATAAGTCTTACCACAACCGTGTACACCCAGTACACCATAGCAGGTTAGTCCTACCATTCCTTTGCAGATAAAAAGACCATTATATCCCTTTTTGATTCTTTCCGCTACATTAAGATTCCAATTCAGTTTTTTGACAAGAATCACACCTAGATACTTCGCACTGCCTGAAAGGG
Organism: Volucella zonaria; assembly: GCA_963966105.1. NCBI lineage: Eukaryota > Metazoa > Arthropoda > Insecta > Diptera > Syrphidae > Volucella > Volucella zonaria. Next base: position 10,184,526 of record OZ014530.1, read on the forward strand.
AAGTTTGAATTGCGGTATCTTGTACGTTCTGGTAAAAAGAACCAATTCCGTTTTGGAAGGGTTGGCGTTGAGGCCACAGCTTTTTACCTCTGTGCTGATCGTCTTCAGGGCAACCTCCATAATGTCGCTTAAAATACTTAAGTATTTTCATCTGCGTATGCCGTGGCACTTATACCCATTTTACTAAACTTTTTGAGGATGTCATTAATAAACAGCACTCATAGGGATGGTGATGTGACTCCCTCTGAGGGGTTCCCCTGATTACGGACATTCTAACCAAGCTTTGCCCAATGGAACGATTTATTTTCCTGCTTGTAAACATGTTGCAAACCCAGTTTGTAATCGCCTGTTCAATTTTAGTGTCTACTAGAGCACTTTTAATGGCGGTGTACTCCCCGTTATTGAAGGTTCCTTCAATATTGAGGAAGGCCGCCATCGCAAACCGAAGTGTAGGCTCTTCTCTATTGTCCCCACCACCTCGTGCAGGGTAGTTTCTACAGATTTTCCTTTCATATATGCATGCTGTGCCTCAGTCAAAAAGCTATTACAGCATCTATACGTACTGTGAATCTCCAATAATCGCTCTACGGTCTTAAGCATAGATGATGACAGACTTATTGGTCTGAAATCTTTTCCTGTTATATGCCCCTATTTGCCAGCTTTAGGTATAAGAACCACCTTAACTTCCCTCCAAGCTATTGGTAAGTAACCTATTTTTAGACTGTATCTGAGAATTTCCATAATTTTTTAGATTGCTACCTCTGTAGCGTAATCGGTAGAATACCTGGACCGGTATATTTGTACGAGTTAAAGGACTGAACTGCCCACCGTAATTTTCTCCTATTAATAAGGACAGCTATATCCTCTTCGGAAAAAGAGATAGATCAATGTTCTCAGTGTGTGGAATGTGGGTTTCCACCAGTGTTGGTAGAATCTCCTGGCTACTTTCAACCCAGGTTCCGTACCTTTTCCTGAGGTAGCTAGGAACGCTCGCTTCCTTTGAAAGCATTTTGCGTAACCTCGAAACCTCGTCCGTTACCGCGATAGATTCGCAGTACTTCTGCCATGAAGCCCTTTTTGACGTTCTAACAAGGTCCTTGAATTGTTTCTTACATTCGTAGTACTCATTCCATGTACTGTCGCTTCTGAAAAGATTCGCAATATTATAGAGTTTCCTGTCCTCTGTCCTTCCACCATTTTGGTTGAGCCCTTTTATGTGCTCTGTTAGCCGGTCAAGCTTTCCCGAATGCCAATGTTAGTTCCTTCTTAATATTTTCCACCGCCCTATCTAAGTTAACAATATTATCGCAGGTGATTGATTGGCTGTCAAGGTGTACATTTACCACTTCTGTATATTTGACCCAATCAGTCCTAATAGGATTTCTTTGAAAATTCCATATCCTGTTTTGAAAGTTCACCTTGAAGCATATCCATCGGTGATCCGACATTGACGCTTCGTCGACTACTCTTCATTGTATCAGTAGTTTTCAATATGTCCACCTTTGGAGCGAATAATGGCCTTGAGACGGCCGAAGAAAGCATCGCACTCTACACGCAAGTGGGTCTGTGGTATTTAGGCCCATTCCCGGCGAAGTGCTTGTTTGAGGTGGTCCAAACTTTGGTATTTTTTAGTGCCAACCTTCGCCTTCAAAATACTCCAGACAGAGAAATCCAACGGATTTGCATCCGGGGAATTTGCAATCCATTGTGTCGAAGAAATGAAGTGTGGAACATTGTTTTTTAACCAATCTTGGTTGACGCGTGCTTTGTGAGACGGTGCCGAGTCTTGTTGAAATGTCCATGGTCTCCGACTGAAATGATTGTTTGCCCAAGGCTTCAAATTGCATTGTTGTCATTCATTAAGTTCAGACGTGCTTAATTTCGCTCCGCTTATTTATTTTCATTTAATTTGTTCCTGCCTAATTTGCAATAATTCGCAAAAGCTATTTCTCGGTCATCGCCGTTGTTGTTTATTGTGTAAAAGTGCTTAATAACCCAATTCTCATTCACCGCCCTTTGTGTACATTTTCAACTATTTTGCTGACTCGATCTGTTTGCCTAATAATATTAAAGTTAACCCAATTTTCATTCACCGCCTTTTGCGTAAATTTTCAACTGACCTACCCTAACTTCATCGTCATCATGTCCGAATTATGTGGAAGTGCAAATTGCTCTTTAACAAGTGATCCAAATGCTGTTATGGTGATCTGCAGTGGTCTTTGCTGCAAGTCGTTCCACGCCCTATGCATTGGGTTGAGTAAGAGATCCGTCGCGTATTTAAGGGACTTTAAAAACAACTTTTTGTTCAATTGTGATGAGTGCAAGGACATCACTCCGTCCCACATCTTGCTTGCTATTAAGTGTCTCAGTGATTCGGTCAACAATTTTGCGGCGGAAAACAACCATGCATTGAAATCGATTCAAAATCAATTCACCAAATATGATGACATTTTAAAAACAGTTGAAGACTTATCAATTTCCCTCGAACAATCTGCAAGCTATAATAAGAGTCAATTTAGAAACTTATCTATGCAGTTGGCTCAAAATAGTGATTTAATTAAACGAAACGATAAACACGAAATTAGTGAAGATTTAAAAAATTGTATATCCCACAGTGTTAAATCCATAATTAAATCGTACATCCCCACAATAACAGACTCTTTAAGTTCTCTACGGTCTTCCCTCGATTTTCATCTCCAAAGTACGTCCCGAAGTAGCGTTCCCTCTCCGCCAAATAATGATCAGTTGCTCATAAATATCATGTGCCAAATGAGTGATTTGAGCAACGAGATAACCGAATCACGCGCGCTTTTAAACGAAATTACTGATCACATCCGGATAGCTTCCAGTAAAATCGACGATATACCGGTGCAATCCCAAGCTCTACCGACTGCACCATACAACACCTCGATTCTGACTGAGATGCTTGAATCTGCAATAATGGAACCACCAATAACTCCTGGGTCATCATCTCCTCCACCACAACCCGTTCCGGAAATTCATCCAAATACACCAACTCCTGAACCCACAATTTCACGACTTGGCACCTTATGGACACTTTCGGACTGGAACAATAGAATCAAAAAGTTGAACAATTCCAACAAAGCCGAATCGGTTGCGTTTTTAATAAGAAGTACACATCTCGATCGAGCCAGGCTAACTAGTCTCTTCAAATCTAAATTTAAAATTGATGTCATCAACTGCCGTAAGATCTCCACCAACACCCTCAAGGTAAACATCCCATTAAAATATGAATGGATGTTCATCAACCCTGCTTCCGACGTCATCAATCTGGGTGGAATAACCATGGAAAGAGTAAAACTAAATAGAGGAAACAACAAACATCGCAAGGATACTACCTTTAATTCAAATCCCACTAAACCTAGAAAACAGCAGTCTAACCCTTTACCAAAGCCCAACTCTCACAAAAAAAATCCAAAGCCTAACAAACAAGCTCCTGATCCAAACTGGAGTTTTAAAGTTGGGACATTCCCTTTATTCACTCCTTCTTCACTTCATACTGCTAATCGCGTGTACATAAAACGTTCTTCCACACCGTCTAACCCAATTCCCAAACGCGTATCTTTTAATCTTGATCCTCCTCTCAATCATTTAAAAAACCCAACAACTTCTCCTCATCCCACTCAAACTAAAACGACATACCCTAACTTTATTCGCTCCCATATTTTAAATCCCTCCCCATCTTCTAAGCTAGAGTCCCACTCTAATACCACACCACCTTCTTTTTTAGACCCCATACTTCCTCCAAAGACAAAGTTAACCAAGCACCTTATCGATTCAGGGGAAGATGGCCGGTATGTTCTCTCTCGATTACGAGACCGCAGACTATACAATAATGTTCGTTTATATCTCGCATATCTACATGATAAGCCAGATTCTGTCTGTATAGACGGTATAACGAAAACCAATGCAATGGCTTCCATTCTGCAAGAAGGCCTTCCCACTAATCACAATGATCTGCGGCAACTTTTTATACGTTTTCATGAGCAATTAGATATGACTCCTGATGATGTGGCTAATAATCTCTCTTCTTTTGCATCTCACGTAAGTTCCAAACGCATACTACACCTCCAGCGAACACGGTCTAGTTTCAAAAACTACCATCGCTCCTAACCCACCACTCAATTCTTTGCCGAAGCCTCCCAAATATCTGTCCCTGTATTATAAAAACGTAAGAGGATTACGAACTAAGATTTCTGTTATACGAGTATATCTTAATTCGCAGATTCTGCCTTACGACATTTTTGCACTCACAGAAACCAATCTCACCCCTAATATTAATAATAATGAATTATTTTCCCAAGACTTTGATTTATACCGTGACGACGGTCTAGATAAAGAGGAAAATTTATATGGCCGTGGGGTACTACTAGCTATACACTCTCGTCTCGAGTCTAAACCTTTTAAAAAATCGTCCACTGCATTCTTTGAATTTGTTTGCTCTAGAATTCCTATTTGCAAGCGCAACCTATACACTTGCGGTCATAAGAACCGCACCACCTAATGATTTCTCAAAAAATGCCTAATTACATCAGATCGTAAGGGTTTTTCCCATAGCGGAGTTCAGCCTCGTATTCAGTGCAAAAAAAATTACTTTGAATTGAGTTGTGACGGTGACAAGTAAAAAAAAAGTGAAATGTCTGGGAAATATCATCAACTGACTCGGGACGAAAAAGTTCAAATATTGACTTTAGTCGAAGAAGGGCTTGGCTATCGTGAGGTTGCGGTTAGAATAGGATGCTGTCATTCAACTATCGTACGACTGATGAAGAAAAAAGAAAATTTCGATCCACTGGAAAGGAAAAAAGCTTGGGACGAAAACGTAAAACAACCCAGAAGGCGGACAATGTATTACAACGAATTAGCATGAAACATCGCTTTAACAGTGCTGTCCGTATAACAGCAGAGCTGAGTGAATTTCATCAAGTTGATCTAAGCGCCGAAACCATACGCCGACGGCTACGGGAGATAGGTTTATATGGAAGACGACCAGCGAAAAAAACTTCTTCTAACCACAAAAATGAAAAAAGCTCGCTTGACGTGGGCAAAAAAGTACGAAGATTGGACGCAGGACGATTGGCGATGTGTGATATGGTCCGATGAAAGTAAATTTAATTTGTTGTGTGCCGACAATTTGCCATACGTACGACGGTCAGCAGGTGAAAGGTTCAAGGACGAGTGCATAGTCAAAACAGTGAAGTTTCCTCAATGCCAGATGGTTTGGGGATGTTTTTCTTTTTACATTTTGGGCCCTTTGCACTTTCAGTTTCAGTTTCAGTTTTTATGCATTTCAAAAAAACGCTTAAAATTAGCTTAATTAACTTAAAATTATCTTATTCTAACTTACTGGCTCCATGCGAGCACTCTAAGTTAAACCTAGCACTTAAACTATGTCTTTCGACGTATCTTACAGTCTATATTTAATTTTATATTAACATTATAACTAAAACTAAGAAAATAAATTTTGAGCAAAAACTTAGTATATGGACAGTTTTTTTTACTATTAATATAAAAACTTAAAACTAAAAACTAAAAACTTACAGATTACCTAAAAATAAGTCTTAATCTACTTAACCTACTTATATCTAATACATTACATATACATACATGATATATATATACCTAATATATAGATATATGTATATATATATATGTTTTTTTTTATAATTTTTTATTTTTATTAATTTTTTCTTTGTTTTGTTTTTATATATTTCTTTTTTTCTTAAATCTAACTTCCTCATACTTAAAACTACGTAAGCCGGCCATGGCTAAAAAAAATTAGGCGACCCACTTTGCTTCACATGAAGCTAACAAGTATTGGAGGAATTCGACGACGAAGCATCCTCTCCTTCATAAAGCCACCAAAATTGTTGGTGCTGCTGAGCAACATCCCTCATGTCGCGACTCCCTACCGCCCTACTGAATCGGAGACGCTCCGCACTGCCGTGTGCGACGTCTCTGTCGTAGTTGAGTCGCCTGTCCGCAGCTGTTCGAGCGACGTGGAAGATTAGCGGCACCGCCAATCTGTCCTGGATCAGACCTTTACTATCCAGGTAGAGGAACGCTTCTGGAGGAACATAGCCGTCAAAGCGAACTCTCTCGTGATACATATAATTAGGGTAGTAAGCCCCGGAGATCAGGTTGTTCGATGAGGTCATTGCTCTTGCAATGTGCCTTCGAGTCAACTTAATGACGAAATTGTCCACTCTTATTAGGTTCGCCCTATTGTATAAGACCTCATTACGATAGAATTTTATGTACTCAGACTCTGGTGTTCTGTATAAGCGAAGACAAGTCCTAAGACAAGCCCTCTCAAACACCCGAATCTTTTCCAATAAACTTGCTCTCACGTTGAACCACACGGGACATCCAAATACAAGCATAGGCCGGATAAGGGCCATGTAGCAGATCACCTTCACCCTCGCATCGAGTTGGCTGTTGTAAAACAGTCTCCTTGTAAGGGCAAAAGCACCTTTGGCTCTGGCCAGAGCAACATCTATATGTTTGTTAAAATACAGATATTGATCTAGCCAGATCCCAAGGTATCTGACTACATTTCGACAAGCAAGTGGCTGTCTATGTTGTCCGACGATAGAGAACTTTCGCCAATTCTTTCTGGTATCCCTAGAGGCCCCAGACAAAGGCGTCCTAAACAGAATGGTTTCCGACTTCTGAAAGTTAATTTTCAACTTCCAGTCGTCGCAATATCGCTTAATTTTGTCGAAGTCACGTTGCAAAAGTATATTAATGACCTCAATCTTTGGGCCTGATCTGTACGCGATTAAGTCGTCTGCGTACGCTATGGCATGGTGAAGTGAACCTATCAGATCACTTGTGTAAATGTTGAATAGGATCGGCGAATTTACTGCACCTTGTTGCAGACCGTTTTTAATGTTAAATGTTCCAGAAGAAGAAACATCGCCATTCTTCACGATGAAATGCCCAACCTGTCCAGCTTGAAAAAGAGTCACTCTAACCATACTGTTTCGAAGGCCCTCTCCAAGTCAATCAGGCGGGCACCAGTGCACTGTTTCTTGCCTTTGTTCCATTGGATATCAGAAATCAGAATGATATCATGCCCCGCCTTGAAGCCGAATTGATTATACGGAACTATATGTTTGTCCTCAACCCACTTAGTCAGGACTCTATTGATTACCTTCTCGAAAACCTTACTGATGTTTGGAAGAAGACTGATCGAGCGGAGATTCGCCGGATTGGAAGTATCTTTATTCCTTTTGGGAATGGGATGTATCACCGCTGTTTTCCAATGCGCTGGATAATGTGCATTATTCATTGCATTATTAAACATTATTAAAGTGGTATAAATGTCCACCGCTTTTAGTGGGAGATGTCGAAGCACAATGTTCGGTATTTCATCGGTTCCCACTGATTTCTTACTTCTAAGCGATTCGAAGATCGTTTGCAGCTCTTCCTTCGAAATGAAAGGGGGTAGTACCCTGTCGTTGGTGATGACATTATTTGCCATATTCTCGTCACTGAACTGGGTGACACTCGAGCTCTCGAATCGCCAATTCTCTATTTCATTTCGAAGGTAGAAATTGTGCACAAAGACTCGATTCTCCAGGTCGTGGTTCGGGCCAATAATGTCATTCGCCTTGTACACTTCCTGGAAAGTCACTCCTATAGCCTCTACCTTCTCCTGCCGATCCTCGATCACAAAGAAGTTGTCATCATCAACTGCCTCATTTGGATCGATACCTGCTGCTACAAGTATTTGTTCGTTGTCCGTCGTTCGGGCGATTTTAAGACATGGAAGGTCGTTTTGATTATTTCTCCGAAATACCTTATTTATTTGCGGGAACATACTCGGGTTGCTGGTGTTTACAGCCCGAATTTTATTGTTCCAATACAAACTTACAGAGTTTCTGTAATTTTCCTTTATTAATGTTTGGAGGTTTTTAATCGACGACTTCAATGTCATGATCTCCGGGTTATGTCTGTCAGTAAACTGTCTGTACAAGGTTTTTAGTCTTGACAGCAGTCTACTTTTTTGTCGGTGCAGTGCGTCAATAGTTGCGTTGCGGAATAAGTCTTCGTCGTCAGTGTGTTGATACCGAGGTATCGTTTTGTCCATTGTTCGTTTGATTGTCTCGTCCATTAGTCTTAGATGTCTGTCAATCTCCTCGTTTGACAGATTTCTGTTGGACGGTGGGTAGAGCGAATTCGAGGAGAGTGCTCTCGTCAGTGTTCTGGTGAAGTGTGTCCAACGCACCCTACTATAATTGTAGGAATACCTTTGAACAAACTCTTCCAATTCCGCAGATTCGTTGGGAACAGTTATTTCGGTGCTGTCATACACGAAAGTTTGTAGACAGTTTGTAGTTTGTTGGTTAGTGCACGTCAGTTGTATTCGTGAGTCGAACAGCAGGAGATCCAAATAGGACCCGTGTCTGGGAAACGACGGACTATCCGTGAGTCGATACATCACACTGTGCCGACCCCACCAATTGAATAGTAGGTTCCCTCTAGTATTTGGTATATTGTTTCCCCAATCACTGTGTTTGGCGTTGAAATCTCCGCCGATAATAAAATAGTTGTCTTCTAATTCCAGCCTCAGGAATCGAAAAAGTGTCTCGAGCTCTGAGATGAATAAGGTGGATTGAGTAGCCTTAGGTGCATAGACAGACACCATGTACAACCGCTTTCCACTACGGAGAGGGATGTACATGACACATGCTACCAGCACCTGAAACCTACGTACCACACGACTGTATACTCTTTTGAAACGCAGTCCCTTACTTACAAAGATCGCAATACCTCCTCCTTGAATGGAATTGGGTCGGTTCCTTCGTAATATTTCATACCTTCTGTGCCTCATCTTGTGTCTTTTGGTAAGCTTAGTCTCGCTAACCAAAAGCACATCAGGGGCTTGGTCTTTAAGCAACTTAAACAGTGTGGCTCTTCGTTCGAACCTAATCAGTGAACGTACGTACCCATTACAACTGGAGGTGCGTTAGGCCCGGCAACAGCGCATTTATTTGATCTACCCGCTTACCCTGTTCCTGTATTTGAAGCTGAAGCTGAGCCATCTGCCCCTGAATATAGAGCAAGATAGCCAGCATGTCAGGTACAGGTTCTGGTGCTCTTGGCGCTGGGGCCTGAGAAGCAACCTTTGCCTGTTGTACCGTATTTCCCCTACCTGCCGCCATTTGGGCGTAGGTAACTTGCTTGCTTGAAGGAGTAACGGCTGGTGTTTGTGTTTGCACAGGTGGACGTTTAACTTCCACCTTCTGCTGCCGAGCCAGATTTACTCTTTTTATGTATTGGAATTTGGGACAACCCCGATAGTTTGCGGTATGCCCCGTGTTCCTACATAAGGCACAAGAGAGTTGGCTTTTTTCCGACGCTCCGTCCTTACCTAGAGCGCATTCCTCTGACTTGTGGTCCTTTCCACACTTCACGCATCGAGGCTGCATTTCGCAGTTGTAAAATGTTTTCGCTCCTCTTTAATTTTTCCCAGTGTACAACCTGGTAGTCTAGGACTTTGATGCTCCTTAGACCATCCAGTTTGCTGTTGGGACTTAGCTGAACCAGGAAGAACGGTAGTTTCCGCTTCTCCCTTTTAGCTCTAGCCGTGACAAATGGCTTAACCCCTACGAATTTCTAACCCCCTCAGCAGCATTGTCTGCAGCTTCTTCCCCTTCCGGGTGTAGGAGAAGAACTCTGTCGTCGAATCCTTCAATAAACTTTTGATTTTGTGGTAGCGCTTAGTCTACACTTAGTCTTTTAACAAAAAAATTACAGCCTATGGCCGACTTACAGAGTTCGATAGTGTCCTTTAACTCCATTTTAAAGGTGTTAATTGGTGGCACTTTTTGTTTGGTGGCTTTCTGCTCTTGCTGTTGTTGTTGTCTCTGCTGCTGTTGCTTTTGCTTATGTTGTTGTTGATGCTGTTGTTGTTGTTGTTGTTGTTGCTGTTGATGTTGCTGCTGTTGTTGTTGCAGCATATTCTTTTGTACTTTTTGTTGTTTATGTTTTTGCATTGGTTGTTTCTGTTGTTGTTGTTGTTCTTGTTGTTGTTGTTGTTGTTGTTGTTGTTGTTGTTGTTGTTGTTGTTGTTGTTGTTGTTGTTGTTGTTGTGGGAGCTCCACATTTATGTTTGGTTGTCCCTGAGGTCTCTGGAGTAGTTGCTGCTTCTCCATCTCCCTCCTTGCCACTTGTTTTGCTTTTATAGCTAGCACTTTTTGTTGTAGCTGCTTGATGCTACTGTACAGTGCCTCGACCTCCTCTTCTTCGTCATCTGACTCAGATGCAGCGAGGGATGCAAAGCTGTTGTCTGCTGCGCTTGCTGCTATCCTCGCAGCCCTCCCCCGCGCTCTTCCATGCAGCATTTCCAGCGAAGCTGAATGCGCGCGCGTAATGATATTCGGAGTCGGCTCCAACTTCCTCCTCCTCTTTGTGCCAGCGTTTGTTATTGTTGTTGTTGTTGTTGTCTTTAAGTGGACTGGCTTAACGGTTTGATCATCAGACGACATCATGCCATCTGCTGACCCCGCTACTGGGATAGCGGACCGCTTAGTTCCACTCATCGAACTTTGCTTTATCACTTTCTTATTAACACTAATTGTCTTTTTTTTTTGTGATATTAAAAAAAAAAATCAAAAAAAAAAAAAACTTTATCAGAGGCTGGGAGGCGAACCCACAACCCCGAGATTTGTTGACCGAGTCTCTACCATTTTGGCCAGCGAACACTTCTAAGACTTATTACTTAAAAGTAAAGTAATTCACTTTTAACACTTGTAAAGCCCCACACGAAATACCTCTCCTCTCTGCGGAGGTCAATGAACGACTGGCCCTTTGCACTTTGTTAATGGAACTATGAACGCTCAAAAGTATGAAGAAGTAGTAAGGGAGTTTTTGGTACCAGCAATTGAACAGCATCATTCGTATACTGACAAGTGCATTTTTCAAGATGATTCTGCACCTTGTCACCGCGCCAAATCCGTAAGTAAAGTGTTATAAATCAACTCCTAGATGTCTACTTTATAAATAATAAACAGACAAGTAACTAGAGTCTTTCAATAATTTTCAGCTCAAGACAACGTTTGATGACCTCGGAATTACCAGACTAGACTGGCTAGCTAATTCGCCCGATTTAAACCCAATCGAACACTTGTGGCATGTAATGAAACGTAAGGTGGCTGAACATAAATCAGAGAGTAAAAAAAAGCTAAATGAAGTTCTGGAACATGTATGGAATACTGAAATTTCAAGAGATATTACTGAACTTCTGGTAAACTCGATGCCTTCTAGAATAAAAGCGTTTATAACCGCCAAAGGAGGAGCAACTCGGTATTGATAATTTTTTGGTAAAAGCGGCATATGTAAACATCTTATATACACATACATAAAAAATGTATCGTTTGATTTTGTTAACCAATGACTGTATTAAAATATTTAAAAAAAATAAGAAAATTACCTGGTTTTTCTTTCTTTGTTAATACGAGTATCTTTTTTCAAACACTCAATAAACAGATGGAAATTAGATCGAAATACTTATAAACTACTGCGGAGTATTCAACAAAAATTTCATTTCATTATAAAAATTATTATAGTAGTTATTAACAATTTTTCAATCATATTGATATGGTGCGGTTTTTATGACCGCAAGTGTATATTTGCTGCTGCTATATTCGCCCCTCTCAACCAATTCAAGGTTACCAGCTAGCTGTTGATGCAATCGACAGCATTTTCAATGTTGCTGATCCCAACGACGTAGTCATTTTTTTAGGTGATTTCAATCTACCTAAGCTGCTATGGGCTCAGACTGACCAGTCCTACTTTACTGCAACAAATCCCACCTCTGATAAGGAAAATCTTTCCATCGACTGCCTTACTGGCTCTGGTCTGTATCAACTAAGTGGTGTCACCAATAACATTGGCAGACAACTCGACCTAGTCTTCGCAACTGATATAGATCACGGCGTCGTTTTAGAAAGTAAACATCTTCTTTCTAAGTTGGATAGTTATCACCCAACTCTTACTTTGACGTATGACAATGGTCTTAGTCCCGTTTCCTTTAAGTATTCTTACAGTCTTAATTTTCATAGGGCTAACTACGCCAAACTAAACAACCTCCTCAGTATGGCAAATTTTAACTTTCTTCACGACAGTCCCAGCCTTACGGTTAACGACGCTCTCACATCCTTTTCTACTGAAATTTTAAAATGTCTCTCGCAATCTGCACCTTTTTTACCCAAAAACAATCCTTCATCGTCACCACGCTCGTATAATAAAGAGCTGCAATCACTTTGTAACAAGAGAAATAAGCTCTGGTATACTTACTTAAAATCGACACCGATTTCTTCTACTACTAGTTTGCCCAAATAAATTTCCCTGTAATTTGTCAAATTCGCTATGAAAACTATTTCAACCGAATGGACAGCACACTCATTTCGGATACCAAACGATTCTTTCAGTTCATCAAAACTAAAAGTAAATCGGATAACTATCCATCACCTCTGAATTTTCTAGATAAGTCCTCGGGCGATCCCCAAATTATAGCAAATCTCTTCGCAACTTTTTTTAGCCAAGCGTTCGCCACCCATTTCCAAGAGCCAGACCACCCTCATTTTTCCTACTTAAATAGCTGCCCACAAACAACTTCGGAATCTGTGTCTATAACTTTAGAGCGAGTTAAAGATTAAATACCATAATAAACCTCAAAGATGATTATCCTGCTGAGCCCGATGATCCTTCCTCTATACTTTTAAAGAAATGTGAAATGCACCTAGCCCAACCTCTTATAACTCTCTTTCAGCTTTCTATCACCCAAGGATTATTTCCCTCGACCTGGAAAAGGTCATTTATTATTCCCCTACATAAAAAAGGCCGAAAAGATGATATTTCCAACTATCGACCAATTGCTAAGCTGTCCTGCATACCTAAGCTTTTCGAGAGCATTATTTCTGACATAATGCTTTTCCATTGTAAACCTATTGTTTGCCAAAATCAGCACGGATTTCTCAAAGGTAGATCTACGACCACCAATTTAACAGAATTCGTATCAAGCACTTTATGTTCACTGGAATCTGGAAATGAAGTTGATGTGATTGCCACCGATTTCAGCAAAGCCTTTGATAGGATTTCCCATGATATAATCCTTCTGAAATTAAAAGCTCTTGGTTTCCAAACAAACTTTATAAGATGGGTTCAATCATATTTAATTGAAAGACATTACTATGTTCTATTTAGGTCCATGGTTTCTGACCCAATTAAAGCTTCTTCTGGTGTCCCTCAAGGCAGCTACCTTGGCCCCTTACTATTTATTCTGGCCATTAATGATGTTGATTGCATCATTGAAAATTCATACATATCTGTTTACGCAGACGATATGAAAATCTTTAGACATAACATATATCTTCTTCCTCAGACCGCCTACCACTGCAGGAAGATCTTGACAGATTCTGTACTTAGTTATAACGTATAGCGGGACCGTAAGCGGCTCCCTACTTCACCTCGCTGCTATCTAATCTTTAATCTGCCTGTTCCCTTAGTGAATGAGTTGCGTGATTTAGGTGTTATCTGTGATAAGGAACTCAATTTCCGTTCTCACATTGATAATATAATAAAGAAAGCCAACTCTGCCCTTGGCTTCATCAAGCGCTGGTCTAAGGAGTTTTCCAATCCTTATGTTACCAAATCTCTTTACATAACCTTTGTTAGGCCTCTTATTGAATATGCAAGCCAAATTTGGTCACCCTACTACAGAACACATATCCTCTGGATAGAAGCTGTTCAACGCAGGTTTTTACGATTCCCTTTACGTGGTCTTCCCTGGGATGATAGCCAACACTTACCACCCTATACTGACCGGCTGAAACTTATAAATTTACAACCCCTTTCTATGTGTCGAAAAGTTGCCGACATTCTCTTTATTCATCAAATTTTAGTTGGTAATATCGATTGCCCTTCTTTACTTCGACTTATTTCTTTTAACACCAACCCACGCAATCTTAGGTCTGTGCCACTTTTCCGGATCAATCTTCACCGAACGAATTACGAACACTTGGAGCCAATGTCTAGAATGCTTCGTGAAGTTAACGATATTCTGCCTCTCTTCGACTACCATCTCACCAAACTCTCTCTTAAAAACACTCTTATTTCCACCTATACCTCACATCCTAACTTTTTTTAACCGCTCCCACCCTTTAGTTTTTATCTTTAGTTTTAAGTGAAAATTGTTAGTTCTAAGAATAAGCTTGCAATAAGCAATAATAAATCTGTCCGGGGTTGACCCGGGCCGCAAATCCAAAAAATCAAATCAATACTGCCTCTTAGAGAGTTTCACGGTATACGATCGCATTAATTTTGACGCCACGGTCCAAAAATACGAGCGGAGAGCGACCATCGGCGATTATGGCGGCTCAAACCATCACCATCGATGCTGCCTGCTTTCTTGTGACCGTCCGAAGGTGTAAATTTTCGAAGGACCTCTCGGTCATTTTGTCTGTTGACATATTTCTCGATAACAAATGGCGACTCATCGGAAAAAACCAAATTCGGCAACTCACCACTTTCGTGCAAGCGTAGCAACTCCTTCGCTTTTTCGACTCTAACTTTTTTCTGTTACGGTGTAAGATCGTGTGCTTTTTGGAACTTCAATGGCTTAAGCCCAAACTCATTTTTCAGTATGTGTTGCATCCGTTCCAATGATATGTTGAGCTCACTAGCCATTTTTCTTCCACTTCGACGCGGATTTCGCTCAATTCGAGCTTTCAATCTCCGAACCATTTCTGCCGATGTTGCTGTTTTTTTTATGAACACCTCCATAGAGTTTTGCAACGCTGCCAGTATCACGATAACGAGTTATGCTTCGAGACACAAATGATTTATTCACGTTGAGCTGCTGGAGGGCTCTAACCATAGCTACTTGTAGTTTTCCAGCCAAATATAAAGCAATCACACTATCACGTTTGAATTCCATCGCGGATAAAAATTGTTCAACACAACTGAGACACAGATCGTTTAAAAGGCTTGTAAATAATAAAATTATCTATCATGTCGTGTCATGTGTGAAAATTTGAGCTCACTGTCGTGAACGGTTTGGAAATTATAGCAGTCTGAAGTTGGTTGCCGTTCGAGTCATATAGTGTATATTTGTAGCAGGGGGGCTATCTCTCACCTCCTGCCTATTTTTCACCACAAAAGTGGGTGAATTCCCTTTGTTACAAATATTGAGGTTTTGGAAGATAAAAGAAAGTCGTACAAACACTTACCTCTTGGGTTTTTGATATCACCGCTTCCCCATTGCATATGATGGGGGTTTGCATCACAGCGCAGTACTAGCATCCAATTTGTCCGCTTTGCCAAGTCTTTTAGCTTCTCTGAGGCCACTACCTCGGAGTCATAGGGGAAGTAGGGCAAACAGAGTGGTTTGCCACACTCCCTTTCACAGGTTACCGCCGTCAGATCTTTCACAGGTTACCTCAGGCTTACTATGAGTATATTTAAAATTAACCTGTTCCCATAGTGACAGAAATACGCTACTTAGATTTTATCTGTGACAACGAACTGGACTTCGACTTTCGTACGACTGTCAAGCCTGGTCGCACTATTACAGCACCCCTTTATTGGGTGTTGGGTCTGTACAGCAAAGTTTTATCCGTTTCACGTTACGGGGTCACCCTTGGCTCCTCCGACAACACTCTGTGAAGTTGGTAAATACTCCTTGTTCAACGGCTTTTAACAGATAGCTTTAGTAATTGAGCGTTAACCTGCGCAATCTAGGATCTGTTTCCCTCTTCTATAGTAATTCTCATCGAATGAGTTATAGATATCAGGAAACCATGTCCAGAACCTGCCTTGGACTATCACCTAATCGAGCTCTTCTTCAAGATGCTGATTTGTTTAAACCGTCGCATTATTGCGCTGGAGGTCTATTGGTATGAGACCACGTATTATCTACTTCGCCGCTGACAGTGTTGTCTTTAGTGACCCTACGATCCAGGGGAGATGATAGGGGCTATGATACGTTACGATGGACCTCTCAACAACTGTGTACAGCTAGTGTATCACAGCTGCTTTAAAGCCCCACCCGGCTGCTTATGACTTATTTGGTGCGATCCGCAATGTTCTCCATCCAACTTGGTTTCAAATGTAGGATTACTCCAATGTAGCAATGTACTGTACTCGATAAAGTTATCACAGTGAGTTGAAAGTAGGAATTTTCCATTCATTTACGGAGAACAAATATTAATGCTTGTAAGGAGCACTAGACCTTTAGCTGAACACTCTGTTTCGACGGCAAAGAGACAAAAACAACATCTAAAACCAAAAGATGTCATTATGTCAATGAAGAACTATAAAGGTCTTCCTTGTCTAAAACGTTCTCTAAAAGCGAAAGCTTATCTATGAACTATGACTGAGTCTCATGACAAAGCCACCTTATACGAGGAACAAACCAATTAACCCTCAAGCACCACTTCTCGCTCATTTTCCCTAATCCCATTTGCAATAAGGACAAACTCCTTACAACGGATTTTAAACAAAGCAGAACATTTTTCCATTGCGGTTAAATATTTGTACAATTTTTTTTGTATAGTCCTCGCATCCGTAGATCTCCAAGTTTCAACATCTGCTCAATGCAGCAATAAATCGCTGAAAACGTTTTATGAATTGTAGTCTGCCCTGTAGAAGTGTCCTGATGCAAAAACGACAATAATTACATTAGCGTTTCAGACTACGCCAATGGGCAATTTAAAGTTTTTCAGATGTTTATGTACTTCGGTGCGCTCCTTTGTGTAATATCCTTGTCCGATGAGAAAATACACTCGTCCTCGTTTACGTATGTACGAATATATGGAGAAAAACCGAGGTCAAATAATAGAAAAACGGAACACAAAAACTAACAAAAATACAAAAAAACAAAAATACAAAAAAACTTTTAACATTTCCACCTCTGCATTATATGGTTGTGTAAATTCTGTGCTCTGTGTAGTAGCCTTGAGCATACAAAGGACACCATGAACTTACGACTAGGAGCTCACTCGTAACCGTAACTGCAGTCGTTTTGGTCCATACGAGCAGCAAGTACTTTTGTAAATAAACTTTAAAATGTTGGCTTACGGGCTTATTTTGTGTTTTATACTCTCGTACTCGTATCTACTTGTACAGGAAAAAATCTAATGTAGCACTTTTGGATTTTTTCCTTTCCCCAAAACAACGTTATTCCTTTAAATGCACTCTCACAGAGGGGGCAAACTAAAGGGATCTGGGAAAATACAGCCAAATACTCGTAGAAGCATAGAGGTGCAGCTATTTTGTTAGGCCAAAACCTAACAGTTTGTAAATATGTGAGCCATTTGGAGCTTCAGGTTGTTATGCAAATAGAATGCTAACTCAGAGGTTAGCTGCATCAGTACGATTAAATTCGACAAAAATTTGACAGGCTAAGGTATTTTTTGCAAAACTAGTTACAAAAAAAACAAAAAACGATGGCCTACCATTCGTATTTACATGAAAGCAGAGTTAGTTTGGTAGCCTCTGCCCAGCTGTTAGTTTGCTTCTTTGAGTATATTGTTGCGCTGTTTAATTAGAGTTCATGGCTTTGTACAACCTGTGGAGCACAAACACAAATTAAGGCGCGTGCTATTATAAATCTTTTTGAGAACTCCGATGCCATACCTCAAGTCAGTTGGGAATGCTCTTTTTTTCTGTCGAAACGAAACACACTCACAAAGAACAAGTTCATTGTACTCCTTGTGTATTCCTTTTACAGAAATATCCCCGCGCAGTACCTGCAGATAGGCACTTGTTCAGATAATGTGCGGCGGTGTCGTCACCAATTTCATAGCAAGCGGCCCAGGATGTTGTGCCACTTATTCATAAATCACTCTCAGGTGTTTAGCAAAAGCGGGTGCCCCATCACAACCCCAGTGAAGTAATTCGCAGTCTTTCTTACGGAGTGACAACAGTCGCTGAGCTCTTAGATACGTCGGGAATGATTCGCTAAGTATCATGGTGTCTGCAGTAATGCACTTATAAAATCCATCTATCAATAGAAGCACTAACTGAGGACACAAGCTTTTCGGGTTCTGAAAAACTATCTTCTGAGCCTGCCTAGTAAGTTCACCGGCGATTACTTTTCCCGTGATCTCTGGGCCCACACAAGATTCAATGAACTTTGTACTCTCGAATTAACTTTTAAATCATTGCTAAGCAAAGCTTTAAGTGCTACAGATACAAATTCCAAGACCTCTTCACCGCTTCTTCACAAATTATTTACTTGCCATCAGGATTGCATAAATCTCTGCTTATAAAACAGAGGCAAGTCTTCCTAACGATGACTGAAATGGAACGTTGTCGCCTGCCAGAAAGACTGTAGCTCCACGTTCTAAATCGGTTTTGGAGGCATTCGTCGAGACCCGACTACATTTCTGCCCTTGCTCAGATCCTGGCCAAAATCATTTCTGGGTACAGAGAAATTGCATTGCCTTGCTTAGCATCGTCGATGTTTGTGTCTTTTGTGTTTGTTAATTTGTAATGACTCGGGAGCGGACATAGCTCTACGCGGGCTAAAAAGGTATCATTTTTCTGCGTTCGTCGATGTCTGTAACTTCAGACTAGCTATTTTGGCACTTAGTGAAATGCAGGCAGATTCCAACTCACACCCCTCAGATCACTCTGATCTGGCTACGAACTAGTGCCATCATTGCTCTCTCATCACGGTCTCGCCATTTACGTGCGTAGTGATGTAGCTTACCAAATTCCACCACAATGTAGTCCCTGTTCCAATCCGGAATTCAATTTCCTGTCGTTAAAATTCCATCTACGGCAAATTATCCACTATTGCTTTACTTAAAGAAGCCCCAAACTGGACAGCAATTCGACCTTTAACGAGCTTGATGCGCTGTCTGACTCCATTCAGAGTATTGCGTCCTTGTCTCATCATACTGAAATTGTTATTACGGGCGATTTCAATATACACAATTCTGGTTGGCTTCGACATTCTGGACAGATAACACCCGAAGGACGGTGTGTCGCTGCGGAAAACAACTTAACGCAGCTCGTAAATGAGCCAACGAGAATACCAGACGTTGAGAGTCATACCGCCAACATCCTGGACTGGTTATTAACTTCTCACCCTGATAAGCACACCGTTGATGTGCTCTCCCCTCTAGGCTCGTCGGACCATTGCGTCATATCAGCTAATTTCCCGTACACCCACCACACAGTTAGAGAAAAGATTCCTAAAAGAACCATATGGCAATACGAGAAATCCAATTGGAGCAGACTTAACAACTTCTTTAGGAACTTTAACTGGTCGTTATGTTTCCTCGATAACGACGTGGATGCCGCTGCTGACATGATCACAGAAACTATTCTTTTTTAAATGAGATGCTTTATTCCTCATCGAATGAAGAGTATTAAACCAAAAGAAAAGGCGTAAAGAGGCTGTCAGGGTTACAGAAATGTTTTTTCGTCCTCTAACACCAACTCGAGAGAGGAAAACCGAAAAAAGTTCAAACGACCCAGGGATGACGGCAAAGTCTTTATCAAACGCGTGAAATGTCCCAAAGGTAGTAAATGTTTTTGGTGGTTCGTCAAAAGCAGAGCTCGAAAATAACTCTCAACCTTTATTTTCATTAGGTTTCTCTCTGAGAGATATTGCATTGGGCATTGAGATTTAGGTCTTGCTCAGAGATGCATACTCACCTTTTCGCTCCTCGCTTGAGATTTATTTTTTAATTTCAAATATATCTGTCCTCTATTGACTTTTTTTATATAAATTAGATGGAACTGATCAACCTAAAGCATTTTTCGTCGAAAATAAATCAAAAGTATTCAATATATAGAATTCAATCGTTGTCTTTATATTTCGCGTATATAATAAGTATTATAGGTATAAGAGAACTTTTTATCATAGAATCTCATATGGTGAAAGTGTATGGAATAATTTTAATATTTGGCTGAAGGCCTTAGCTGCTCAAGCTGTATTTTCTGTTATTGTCAATGTTATTGAATTCGTTGTCAATAAACTTATAATAATAATAATAATAATAATAATAATTTTAATATTTTTGAAATTAAGTTTTACTAAAAGTAGACTCTCAAGTGTTTTAGAAATTAAGCTATACCTTTTCTCGCTTAAAATAAAATGTAAAGAAGAAAAAGCTCTTTCGACAGTTACTTGCGTTGCCGGAACGCCAAACACAACCAATGCCACTTCAAAAATATAAGGAGACTTTAGCTTTAATTTGTCGAAAAATTAAAGGAAATTTGTATCTAACGGCAAACGTGTGTACTCTAATTGAAAATTTTCAATATCTGCGTATATTTTTGATAAGATCTCACTACTCTTATTAATGTCACTGCTTCGATTTGCCTCTCGTTCTTGTTCTTCAATGCTATCTAAATATAAGCTTAAAAGTGAGTCTTCTGTCGCTGTCTCGTTAGCTTGACTAGTTGAAGTAGTTGGAATATCATAGCTGAATATTGCTTTCGTTTCTTGAAGAACTGATTAAAAACTCTACATAGAAAATATTATGAGATTTAAATTAAGTTTTTAAGATCTTTGAGGACGAAGCCAATAGAAAGGGTAAAACAAACACGAACGTAGATGGAAGAAACGATTTTTAAATTCATATTGTGTTTTATACCTGTTTCGTGTTTAATATATTGGGTCTACAAGTAAGTTTCCAGCGTTTTTTTCCAAAATTTGAAGTTTTATTATGGAAACATATTACAATGCTTTATTCAAAGTATCGTCCATCGGAAGCTACAACTTTCCCCTATCTTTCTGGCAATTTATGAATTCCGGACCAAAAAAATTTCTCGTCTTTCGAGCCCAAGAACGTATCGAGCCAATTTTTGATTTCCTCTACTGAGCTGAAGCGTATTCCCGTAAGAGCGTTATGCATCGAACGAAACAAGTGGTAGTCATGTGGTGCCAAGTCTGGACTGTAAGGCGGGTGAGGCAGAATTTCCCATCCACTATTTTCCAAATAGTTTTTCACCGAAACCGCAACATGTGGCAGAGCGTTGTCGTGATGAAAAATGACGGACTCATGCCTGGTCACATATTCTGGCCGTTTTTCTTTTAATGCCCGCTTCAAACGAATTAGTTCGGTTCGATATAATGGTCCTTTGATGGTTTCACCACTCGGAAGCAGTTCGTAATATACGACACCCTTTTGATCCCACCATATGCAGAGCATGACCTTATTCACGTGAATATTTCGTTTCGGCGTCGATTGGGCGGGCTCGACGGGTTTTGTATACGATTTTCTGCGTTTAGGATTATCATAATAAATCCATTTAACATCACCAGTGACAATACGATGCAAAAATGATTTATTTTTATACCGCTGCAGTAACATTTCGGACATGCAAAATCGCCGTTCGACGTCTCTTGGCTTCAATTCGTACGGCACCCAGTTTCCAACCTTTTGAATGAATCCCAGTGCTTTTAGGCGCAGGGAAACGTCTTGTTGCGTGACGCCCAATGATGCAGCAAGTTCTTATTGAATCTGACATGGATCCTCATCCAGTAAAGCGTCCAATTCCTCGTCTTCAAAACTTTTCGGCTTTCCGAGGCGATCTTTGTCTTCAACTCCAAAATCAGCACTTTTGAACCGTTTGAACTCGCGGCACGTAGATTCACCAATACATTCCGCCCCATAAGTTTCCGAAAGCAAACGATAGGCCTCAGCCGCACTTTTCTTCATATTAAAGAATAAAAGCCGCGCTTCCCGCAAATGACGTTTATTTGGCTGGAAACTTGCCATGATTTTGCTCGATAAAATGTACGACACCGATAGAACTGCTCAAATATAACGCTGCAAAGTTGTTGACAGACACAAAACCTACAAATAAAACACATGGGGTCTGACATTTCTGCCCGGGATCCACTGGTGGTGCCATCTCTGACAAACGCTGGAAACTTACTTGTAGACCCAATATTCTTCGCAATTTTCTTTAAATGAATTTTTGCCGATGATTTTTGACTATTAGTCAAAACCAAGTTTAACCTAGGATCTAAAAAGATTCCACTCAACATTGAGGCGTTCTCCAGAAGCAAACCTTCACGTTCATTTAGAGAATCTAGTAATTTTCTTTTCAGGTCGCATGAGCTGTTCTCGTAGTTCAATTTAAGTTCCATCCAAATTTTAAAAAAATCACTTAGTACAAGCTGCTCTTGTTGCATTTTAAGAGTAGCGATCCATACAGGCTTTAAAGAATCAATATACCCTCCAACAAATTCCCAATCTATTGTTGCTTCAACCATGAGTTGCTCGTGTTCCTCAAGAAATGATTTTATTTCAAGTAACTTTTTAAGCATTAGATAGGTGGAATTCTATCTGGTGGAAACGTCAAGTGGAGGCATACATTTATCGGATTGATTTAATATACGTCTATATAGGAGATAGAGCATAAGACATTGAAAATTGGTTTTAAATCGGAATCTTCATTAAGGATTTCTACTGCCTTCAGCATGTTTCCCCCGTTCTCTGAAGTAATACTTAAAAACAAACACACAGAAAAGTTGCAATCTATCTATATATGCTAGAAACATGAATGTGCAAATTTCCAGCTTTTGAGTTTGATAAATCGTTCTTTACTCCAAGCTGTCCCGGAACCGTGAACGTGCGGAGAGCGTGGAAAAAGCAATATTAAACCTACGGAGTTTTTGATTTCCAAAAATTATCAATTTAGCACATTCATTCTTATGGCATATGGTGGACTGTATGATACCCTATCTCTTAACCCAGCCCTATTAAAGTGTCCGAGGCCATATTTACTGTATGGGTGAATTATAGATAACGTTAATGCCGAAATATTATTTCAGCTCACTTTTTTTTATAATTTTTATTAAAAATTTCGAAAAACAATTTAGAAAAGTCTGAACACCAAATTTCAACTTTCTAGCTCAAAATTGAAGGCCCAAAAAGTGAGAACAGACGGACATGACTCAATCGAATCGGTTAATTGTACTGATCATTTATTGTATATATATACATATATACCTTATATGGTGTATCTCTATTATTTTCCTATGTTACAACAAACTATGTATCAAACTTTATATACCCTATAGGATAAGTTTATACCTTATATACCTTTATACCTAATAGTAAAAAAATAAAACACTAATGTATAGAATAAAAAATCGAAGTAAAATTACTTCTCGAAACCTTTAGCTAGTTATGTATTGAAGAACTTATCTGTAAATTTGACAAAGCTGAATTTCAAAATCCGCCAGAATTTCTAGAATTTTTTCTTTGAGGAATTGCCCCGTATGACGCTCAAATAACTGCACCATTCCTAACGTTTTTATGGCAATATTCATTGAATTCGCCTTAAGTTCAATAAACTGCAAATTTACACCAAGAATTGATCTATCCATTCGAGTGGCATTATCAATTTTCAAAGACAGAAGTCTACCTTTTGCACTCCTTCGAATTTCATTTTTTTAAAAACTGAACTTCCAATTCAACAAACTCCATGATATTATGTGAAGATATTGGCGAAATACCCAAACCTGCATATATTGGGTTAACTATTTCTCTAAATCCTTCACTGTCTAAATGTGTAAAAGGTCATCCATCATTGGTAACTATTTTAATAATTGCATTAATAAAATCTTCCTTGTTCACTTCCAAACATATTTTCACTTTCTTTTTAGGCAATTCGTCGGCATTTTCTATGCTGTTTTTAATAACAGTATTTTCCAAAATGTCATTGTGTTTCACGTCTAAATGCCTTCTTAAATTAGTTAAATGACGCCCACGCAACTCCAAATCACAAGCAATGCACTTTGATTTTACTGTACTCGCATTATATTAAAAAAAAGTTTCTAATTGTATTATCTGATTTTCTGCCCATAGTCATTTCAACTTGCCCTCATTTCCACTGAACTTTATTAGACGAATGTTTGTTACACAATAAATGACTAATCAAACCACTAATCTGCATTTCCGTATACACGGTTTGCTAACTAAGCGACAACAGTAAATGCAATTTATTTTTTTCTCTCAGTAATATATCTCATTGATTGACCAGAACCTAAAAAAAAAAAAGTAAGGGTTTCTCTCCGACCAAGACCGAAAAAAGTATGGTAAAACAAATCGGTTATTAAGCGATCTTATTTTATAATCTCAACGGCAGAGAGTAATTTAAGAATCTTTTATAAGGTTGAGAGTAATTTTCGAGCTCTGGTCAAAAGCATTAGAAATTCTGCCTCATCCTCCATCCCAACAATGATATTCCCGCTGTCAGCTTTTTAGACAAGGCGAATATGCTTGCTGTACACTTTGCGTCTAGCTCAGCACTCCCAGACTGTGCTTTGTCTTCGCCTACACTTGAGTGCATCAAATCTTCAATGAGATGAATCCACTTTCGCACTCGTGTAGTAGCAAGATCTTGCATACATAAATCCTCTGGTCCGGACGTTATATCTCCTCTTCTACTGAAGAGTTGTTCTTCTACGCTAGCAGAAATACTGCATAAGCTTTTTCATCAATCCTATGCTTTAGGACTCTTTCCGAGCAGATGGATAACAGCATTTGTCCAGCCCGTCCCTAAAAAAGGCGAATCTTCTTCTCTCTCCTCCTACAGACCCATTGCACTTACGTCCCTTCGTTTCAAGGTCATGGAAACGCTTACAAACCATCAGGACATGATATAGAGTGTCTCAATGACAGGCAGTACGGTTTTCGTAGCAACAGGTGCATTGGTGATTTGATGGCATGTCTCACCAGAAAGTGCAACTAAACTCTACACCAATCTGGCGAAAGCAAGATAGTTGCACTTGATATATCTAAGGCATTTGAGCGAGTTTGGCATCACGCTCTTTTGCCGAAAATGCGTGCTTTTGGAATCGACGACTTCTTCAATGGATTAGAAATTACCTTTCGGAACGTTCAATTCAAGTTGTCTTGGACGGTTTCAAGCCTGATACCCATAAAATAAATGCTGGTGTGCCCCAGGGCTCCGTTCTGTCTCCGACATTCTTTTTAATTTTCATCAACGATCTCTTGTCTGCTACTTCTAGTTCAATATAATCCTTTGCTGAGGAAAGTATTCTCTGATTTTCATATTCGTTTCCGGACTCACTTCCCTGCTCTTCGTGTGTAGAACGGCAACGACAGCGTATGTTAAGCTCATTAAGTTATGCTATAAACAGTAGAACGGAGTAGAATTTAATGCTTCCAAAACACAATGGTGTCTACTTTCATTAAAGCGAAATACCCAGCCATTATCCATGGATGGCACTTGCATCGTCGAAACCGAAAAACTTTCCATTCTCGGTATGTGTGGCAGTGACAACTTACGTCGGAATGACCACATCTTCGATGTCGTCAAAAATGCGGCGAAATGCCTAGGTTTCCTCAAGCGATGTAAGAAATATGTTACCCTCTCTGATCTGGCCACAATATATAGGGCTTTCATCCGCCCAAAATCTGAGTACAATGCCCACATCTGTTCGGGTGCTCGCAAAACATCTCTACATCTGCTAGATAGGATTCAAAACCGTGCGATAAAACTCATAGGTGATGCTAATATCACCCAGTCAATGGACACCCTCGAACACCGACGAAATGTTTCGTGTCTCACTTCGTTTTATAGCTATTTCTACCACCAGTGCTCCAAGCCAGTAGCATCCCGCCCATTCAAACTTTCAACCGCAACACCCGTCTCGTTATGAATGCTCATCAGTATACCCTCAAGCCCACTTTCGCAAGTGCTCTAAAATATCGTGATTCGTTCCTAAGCCGTACAACTCGCTTATGGAATGCCCTGCGGATCTCTGTATTTCCTGGTTGTTATAGCTTACAAACATTTAAAAACCATTACATCGGTACCTGTCCTTTCTTCCTCCCTAAATTTTAATAGCCCGCGCTGTGTACAAACATTTTACACAAACCCCTTTAGCGGGCGCTCATTATATAAAAGTTTACTTTTACTTTTGAGGAGCTTTCTACAATACCAGCAGAAATTGAAGCCATCTTAAATGCATGGCCAATGACACTGTTAACATCCGATCCGAGTAATGAATCGGCGCTGACTTCGGAACATTTCAAAATCGGTGGTCCCCTCACTTTGGTTACTGGACCTGATTACACAAGCGCATCTTTGCCGGTGTCAACAACTTCATTCCATTCGTCAGAATGTTTCGAAGCGGTGGTCTCCTGAATATGTAGCACAACTTCAACAACTCTACAAATGGAATTCCACTTCTATCGACGTAAGACCTGGCATCATGGTTTTTGGTGTCCGATGATAATCTGCCTCCTCAAAAATTTGTTCTTGGACGCATAACTGAAAGCATTCCTGGCAGTGATAGCCATGTTCGAGTCGTCAATATTGAAACGAAGAGGGGCAGTATATCCCGAGCAGCATACAAGGAGGAACCATTACCAGTTGAAGGCAGTTCTTAAGAATCTACGATCCTTCAGAGGTGGCGGCATGTCCAATCTTATCTTTCAAATTCAATTTTACTTAAGCGTATGTAAATGTAGTTCTTTCAACTGGACGAAAGTAGTCTAGGACAGTCCACAAATGAAATTGAACATGGATCCCTTTCGTTAAAGTTGAATCGCCGAGATCAGAGTTAAAATATTGTGAAACACATTAAAGTTTGGTTCGAATTTGTTCGAATTTTTATTGATTGCTCACGGTCTAACAGGAATTAGACGGAAGATTCTCTTCAGGGAACAACTCTGGTCCAACGAACTAATGAATTCCTCTGCTAGTAGTAGAGGAAAGTAGAACACCTACTAGCCTAACTACAGTTCTGACTAAAGAGTACAAAAGATCTTTTAGGTCCAAGTGCCCAATTTCGCAAAAGGAAGTTGGTGTCGTAGGCTAATGAACGTGGTTTGTTGCGTCAGTATGAAATCTAGTGGTGTTAAGTGTCAAAGGCAGGTACTACCTATGGATTGTTGGTACAGCGATGAGATGTTGGGCACTAAACAAGCTAATCTTTGAAGCTAAAACCGATTTTAATGCGAGGATGCAGTCTCTGAGCTCACAGGACTACTTATCATTGTGAAAATCCCCAAGACCGCAGATGTTTTACAACACGCATGGTCCCAATATGAATGTTTTATATCACTTCCCCATGTGGTGGTAAGATTTCCAACATTACGTTCTCCTAATGACACCAAAGGTCCACTTATTCCCAAGATTGGTTGCCACCAATTAATCATACCCTGTGACTTTCACTCCAGTCCGCCTGGATTTGCATACTTCAACATTCGTTCCTCGAATTCGGAAATTGTGTAATTACGCTTTAAGACTGTTTGCCTATGTTCTAGCAATAATGGTACTCGGCGCTAAGGAAATGAATAATGCAAAGAGGGTGACACGCAAAGACGTTGCCTGTTACACACTTCCATATAGAGGGTAAGCACACTCATAGCCAGGATCAAATCATCATACACGTGCCTCATATATTACCATTACAGTGTCAAGTTGCCCACGCGAATTTCATCTCTTGTTTCACTTATTTATGCGATAAGTCAGATAAGTCAAGACATCAAAATTCCACCTCCACCGACTCCCTACCTGTAGTATGTACTCGTACCTAATGTTCCAGATAATATCGTACATAGACACGAGTATGTCTCCATTTTTTTTTTTGCACCACGTCAATTATTTTTGCGTTAACCCAACTTCACAGGTAGGTGGTACGTGGCACCTTAACTGCTTCGGATTCCACCTAAAACTATGTCTCCAACTAATCACAAAACATACAAACACCCATTTATCACATCAATGAAAGTTTCCAGGAGATGAAGAGAAGAAAAAAAAGAAGCCAACTTCCGTCACCAGAACATTAATCATAAAATGGATAACACGGAGCGAAAAAAAAAAAAACCACCCCCTTGAATCCAATAAATTTTTAATTTCAAAGGCAACTTTTACTTACCCTCTTTAGACCTATTTCAAAGTACCATCACAAGTACGAGTAGTCTTTCAGACAAAATTTCAAGCATTGGTACTACACTTCAAAGTTTTCTAATTACATTACTCGTACATACCAAGTGAGCGGGGTGTAGGTGTAAATAAAATTTGAAAAAAAAAAAAAGAAAAATTAAGAAAATTTCAAAACCCTACAGACAATGACACAAGAAACTTTTTCGGCACACGAAACGAAGACAAATGACCCAAATTGTTATGTCAAGAAATAATGAAGCAGCCGCTTACGGATAGAAGGTGTTGCCGGCTACAATGCTGCCTATTTTGTCAACCCCTTATCGGCCTACTACGGTGGTGGCGCTCTGAAAAGAAACTGAGTAATCCATTTAGGAAACTCAGCATTTACCTCTGTATTCTCTGCTTTGAAAGGAATCAGGATTCGACAGAAAAAAAGAAAAAAAAAACTGCAGATACTCGTACGAGTGCTCGTATTTTGAAAAATTTTCGGCAATTCAAGGCGAACGAAAGTCTGATGTGATAAATTTATCTAGTCTTGTTGAATGAAGCTAATACGAGGAAGAAGGCAATTCTAGTTGGGATATGGATGATTTGAAGGACACAATATCGAACCGCAACCGGAAGTGGAGCGTTAAGGAAACTTCGTTTTTGGTAACAAGTCTGAGTTGAGGATACTCGCATTTGTCAATCAGAGTCGACTTCAGGGATGGCTGATAGGGGACAGGCTTTGTGGGAAACGGATTTTGAAGCTGCTAGGAAAAATCGACATTCTTAGGAGTAGTTTATTCTAACGAGAACGGGATACATACCTATTACCTACCGAGCTAGAAATGGTGTTATGTGTTTCTTTAACCCTCCGTTGGGCGAGAAAGTCCCTAGGGGTTTTTGGATTTTTTCAATGTCCACAAATCTTTTTATGCATGTGCTGGGAACTTGATGCCAACTGCATTTTATAAAAATGCCATGCTGCAGCGAGTAAAGCTTATTCCTAAGCCATTCGTGCACTCCATTCTGATTTTCTTCGATTTGAAGGCATTTAGCACTGTGATGCATAGGGACCTGTATGTATTATAGAGAAGATATTATGGAAAATATCGGTTTACGAATCATGTTTACTCAAAGCCAAGGCTTTGGTTAGCTAGTATGAGACTCCGCTCCAGCGGAATTTTGTTCTTCGAAAGTTTTACTGAATTTATTGGTAAATACACAATGTGGCGCAAAAGTTGTCACCCTATGTCCTATGGCTGTCATTTTTTTTTATGAACGAGAAACTTTGGTTCTGCTTCTGGATTATGTTTATGTGATGTCTTAGTTTTTTTTTTCCATTAAGTCAAAGGAATGATATCGGCGAAGTGGCCGCCGCCAGAATTGATGACCACTCGAACTCGATTTGTGGCATTTTCCATCACTCTTGCTAGAACTTCCGGCTATAGGTCTTCGCATTCTTGAAGGATATTGTCTTTGTTGGCTTCAAGAGTCTGATGTTCGTTAACAAATACTGGTGACCCCACAAAAAGAAGTATGGAACGGCTAAATCAGGGGCTCTGGCCGGCCAGTGCAAATCACCGAAACGGGAGATTAGGCGACCCGGAAATGCAGCCCTCCGAATTTCGGTTGTGACTCTTGCACCCCCCCTTGCGAACAGGGTAAATAGTTCGTGTAAGGCCTACGAAGGCATAATTTGGCTGCTCGTTGGGGAAAACGAGCGGCTAAAAGGTTGCCTGGATGCATAAAAGCACACTCCAGAGGTAGTGCGTCCGCAGACCTCAGCTGCCAAAGAGAAGGCGTTTAGCTTCGCTCAAGTGGCAGCAGGAGCGATTAAAGCCTCTGCCACTACGGCAAAGGCTCCTGCTCCTGCCACCTCAGCAAAGGTTCCTGCTACTGCCGCCCCAGAAAAGATTCCAAATACATCGGGAAAGGTCCCTGCACCTGTTCCGACGCCAGCTCTTACGTGGTCCGTGGTCGTGCGGAGTAAGAAGTCCGGTGCGTCGGCAAAAGAGGTGGAGGCTGAAGTCCTCAAAAAGGTCGCCCCATCCTTGGGAGTCAGGGTGGATAGCGTAAGGACGCTTGAAAACGGGAGCGTCGTTATCCGCACTCCAACCGCGTTGGAGAGGGGCAAAATTGCGGGCAACCCCAATTTCAGGGAGGCAGGGCTAGAGGTTTCAATCCCTCAAAAACCTGGCCCAAGGGTGGTGATAAAGGGCGTGACTACGTCCATCACCCCGGTGGAGTTCATGAACCAGCTTCATGAACTAAATTTCAAAGAGAAGTATACCCTCGAGAATTTTAAAAACGAGGTGAAAATGGTAACCCGACCATGGAGTACCAAAGAAGGAGGCAGCGTTAACGTTGTGCTGGAGAGTCTTGGCTCATCGGAAGCGCTTAAAGCACTCCTCGATAGTGGGCGCTGCTACATTGGGTGGTACTCCTTTCCTGTAAAGGAGTACAAAACCATTGTTGGCTGCTTCTGATGCCTCGGTCTTGACCATGGCATTGCCGATTGTAAGACCCAGGAGGTATGTCGCCGTTGCGGCGAAGAAGGACACCACTCGAAAAGGTGCTCAAAACCGGCCAAATGCCGGAACTGCTCGATTAAGGGACGAGCAGCCAACCATCGGATGGTGTCGGCTGAATGTCCGCTTTATGCGGCTGCTCTTGCCCGGTTGAATGCCAGAAATTAATATGGTATTCAGCTTCGTGCAATTGAACTGCCAGAGCGCTTTCTCCATTATGGTAGACCTGGGAGCTCGAATGTGCGAGAGGGACTGCAGCGTTGCTCTGGTTCAGGAGCCCTATGCTTCGAGGGGAGTAATTAGGGGTCTACCCGCTTCCATGCGGGTCTTCCCTGACACCAGATGCAGAGCTGCAGTGATTGTAAGGGACGCAAACCTTACATGCATCCTTCAAGATGCAGATGAACGTGGCGTATGTGTTGGAGTAGAAGGCGTTTTTGGCAAAATATACTTTGCCAGCGTCTACTGCAAGTACGGTGAAGAAATCGAGCCATACATCCAATATATGGAGGAAGTGCGTTTGCTAGTCGGGAGCAACCCCCTCATCCTCGGCGTTGACGCTAATACGATTTCCCTTTTGTGGCATAGTAAGATGTCCAGTAACTCGTCTGGATATCCAAGCTATCCACGGGGTGAAGCGCTTAGTGAATGGGCTATATCATCTGATATGCACCCTCTCAATCGACCGAGTGAGTTGTACACTTTCGATACGCATGGTCGAAAGAGCGACATTGACGTCACATTCACGAACGAATTCGCACTTAGGGCGTTCTCTTTTCTATGGAAAATCTCCAGAGGCATAAGTGACCACAGCTGGATACAAGTTGAGGTCGCCTATGAAGATACTGTTAGGACGCCTAGGTTAGAAAGGAGATGGTGCACTCGGAATGCTGACTGGAATGTGTACGGTTCCCATATACTTGCAGAGGTATCCTCGATACCCCTTCCTGTGTATGCAAGCCTGAACATTGATCAGCAAATCGAGTACATCAATGAGTGTGTGTGGCGTGTCAACGACGATCTCTTTGAGAGGAGCCGTAAGGTTAATCTCAAAAGAGTGAAGTGGTGGACACGCAGTCTGAATGCAGATGCATTGAGGCGAATCACTTTCCGTTGGGTTGGAAGGAGGCAAAGGTGGTCGTTCTACTGAAGTCTCCTGATAGGATTAGGTCAGACCCTGGATCCTATCGGGGCATCAGCCTGCTTCCGGTACTTGGAAAAGTACTGGAAAGGGTTATGGTGGAAGGACTTTTGGAGAATATGACCGAACCAATGTCTCCTTTCCAATTCGGATTCAGAAAAGGCATGTCTATTGAGGACGCTTGGGCATATGTCAAAGACTGTGTCCAGGAAAGTAGGGAAAACTATGTCTTAGGCATCTTTATAGACTTTAAAGGTGCTTTTGACAACTTAAGCTGGGGAAGTGTGTTCCGTAGATTGCAGGATGTGGGATGCCGGGAAATTGAGCTTTGGAAAAGCTACTTTTCTGCCAGAAGCGCATGTGCAATGAATGCAGGTGTAAATGAAAGTGTGCGTGTGAGTGTGGAGCGTGGATATCCTCAGGGCTCTATCTTTGGTCCATTCATTTGGAACCTCATGATAGACCCACTGCTAGGGCAGATATGTGAGACCTGCAAGTGCTGCGCATATGCGGACGACCTGTTACTCATTCTTGAGGGACACTCCAGGAGAGTGTTAGAAGAAATGGGAAACAGTGTAATCCAAATCATCGCAGCCTGGAACGACAGTGTGGGCGTCGCCGTATCAGAGGAAAAGTCGGTTATGATGGTCCTCAAGGGAAAATCATTTCAACGACGACCTCCCACAATCCGTTTGAATGGTAATAGCCTTAGTTATGTGACGCAAGTCAAGTATCTGGGCATAACTATGAGCGAGAACTTGAACTTCTTACCACATTTGGAAAGAATCAAGGACAAACTCACAAACGTTGTGGGACAGGTAAGGCGCATTATGCGGTCTGACTGGGGGCTTAGTAGGCGTGCTGTGCGCACCATATATGGTGGCCTTTTTGTTGCTTGTGCAACATTCGGGGCATCAGTGTGGAGTGACATAGTCACGACTAAGTGGGGTCTCAGGAAGATCCTCTCTTGCCACAGAGTGGTCTTACTTGGCTGCTTACCCGTTTGCCGCACTGTCTCTACAGAGGCACTACAGGTATTGTTGGGAGTACCACCTCTTGACTTGGAAGCTATCCGTCGTGGATTAGCCTTCAAAGTGAGGAGAGGTATACCGTTAAGAGAGCGTGATTGGGTGTCTGACAATGGAGTCAACCAGATGTCCTTCCGGGAGCGTAAGCGCTTGCTAGACGAATGCGTCATATCTAGATGGCAATCTAGATGGGACGATAGCGTAAACGGCAGAGTCACTTACCGCTTCCTGAAGAATGTCCTATTCATGCGAGTGCGGCCTGAGCTGAGTTTTAACCTCAACTTGGGCTTTTTTCTTACTGGTCATGGTTCCTTTAATGCATTCTTGCATAAGAGGGGTCTAAGCCAGGTGGAAGGCTGCTCGTGTGGAGCTCCTTTTGAGGACTGGGTGCACGTTTTGTGTGAATGTTCGCGGTATGAAGACGTGAGAAACCTCGAAGCTATGGGCGTAGGTTTTAAAGACGGTGTTTGTGACGTTAGCAGTGTTCTCACTGACAACGCACAAATAGCAAGGATTCAGGACTATGCGAACATAGTATTTGCTAGGCGTCGGAATAGGTAGCTTAACCCTGGAGCTCAGTGAGCAGGGCCAAAAGGCGGCCGGTCCTGGGCAGTAAGGTGCCCAACTGGAAGTGACCGCAAGGTTGCGGAGCTCGACCGGAAGCTATATTCTGGTACCACGGGAGGTCAGGAACCCCCGGAACTATGGTTCCGGCCTGACCTAGGAGTTGGCCCCCTTGTGGAAGTATCGTGGTGGCTGTAGGTTTATACCCAAAATCGCGGGGAGAGTAGGCCAAGTGGTGTTTGGACATCATGTCGCTGAGTATATGTTGTAGCGTGCTATGACTTGTGCTCAGCTATTTGATAGCCGTGGCGCTAATTGGTCTGCTCGATGTGGAGTTGCATTGCAACCGGGTGCCATGACCCACAGAATGGCAGAGGTTTTAGATAGGCCTCAACCCTATACCAAGGGAGAAGATCGTGCCTTACACACGACATCTAGTAGGTACTGGTGCTAGTATTTATACTATCCGAAGGGCGTTGATTGACGCATTATTTCAATCCTGTTATGAGCGTAAGCGCTCCGTGGGATAAGGCCTTCACGGCAGGTGTCCACGTAAAGCACAAGAGACGTTCTGTGACTCTTGCAGTATGCGCCGATGATCCAATTGAGGAAGAAGAAAGTCGTTGAGCATGGCACTATAGCGCTCCCCGACCACAGTAGTCGTTTGGCCTGCGGCATTACGTATGCGGCTGCATACGAGCGGATGTAATGACTCCTCTTGTGTTATACGCGGATTGTCGGTTTCCCAGAAGCGATAATTTTGCTTATTCA
The DNA here is from genome assembly GCA_963966105.1 of Volucella zonaria. NCBI lineage: Eukaryota > Metazoa > Arthropoda > Insecta > Diptera > Syrphidae > Volucella > Volucella zonaria. The sequence goes on from OZ014530.1 coordinate 10,218,467, forward strand.
CATATCAACAGAGAATTAAATGGGCCTCGTCACTCATGATGATTTTCGATGAAAAGTTGTGTCCCTCGTGGTCGAGTTCAGTTTTTCAGTTTTTATGCATTTTTATTTATATTACTTAATTTACTCTTAAATGTTGTACAAAAAAACGCTTAAAAATTAGCTCAATTAACTTAAAATTATGTTATTCTAACTTACTGGTCCCATGCGGGCACTCTAAGTTAAACCTAACACTTAAACTATGTCTTTCGACGTATCTTTATTTTTACATTCATTGAAACATTATATATACATACATGATACATGTATACCTAATATATAAATATATATATATATATATGTGTGTTTTTTTTTTTAATTTTTTATTTTTATTAATTTTTTTTTGCTTTTATACATTTTTTTTTCTTAAATCTAACTTACTCCTACTTACCTACCACTCTACTGAACCGGAGACGCTCCGCACTACCGTGCGCGAAGTCTCTGTCGTAGTTGAGTCGCCTGTCCGCAGCTGTTTGAGCGACGTGGAAGATTTGCGGCACAGCCAATCTGTCTTGGATCAGACCTTTGCTATCAAGGTAGAGGAACGCTTCTGGAGGAATATAGCCGTCAAAGCGAACTCTCTCATGATACATATAATTAGGGTAGTAAGCCCCAGAGATCAGGTTGTTCGACGATGTCGTTGCTCTTGCAATGTGCCTTCGAGTCAACTTAATAACAAAATTGTCCACTCTTATTAGGTTCGCCCTATTGTACAAGACCTCATTACGATAGAATTTTATGTACTCAGACTCTGGTGTTCTGTATAAGCGAAGACAAGTCCTAAGACAAGCCCTCTCAAACACCCGAATCTTTTCCAATAAACTTGCTCTCACGTTGAACCACACAGGACATCCAAATACAATCCATGTAGCAGATCACCTTCACCCTCGCATCGAGTTGGCTGTTGTAAAACAGTCTCCTTGTAAGGGCAAAAGCACCTCTGGCTCTGGCCAGAGCAACATCTTATATGTTTGTTAAAATACAGATATTGATCTAGCCAGATCCCAAGGTATCTGACTACATTTCGACAAGCAAGTGGCTGTCTATGTTGTCCGACGATAGAGAACTTTCGCCAATTCTTTCTGGTGTCCCTAAAGGCCCCAGACAAAGGCGTCCTAATCACAATGGCTTCCGACTTCTGAAACTTGATCTTCAACTTCCAGTCGTCCCAATATCGTTTAATTTTATCGAAGTCGTGTTACAAAAGTACGAGGGCGGGTCAATAAGTCCGTGACTTTTGGATTAAAACAGATTTTTTTGATAAAAAATAATTTTATTTTTCAACGTAGTCTCAGTTGAGCTCTATACACTTTGTCCAACGCTTCTCCAATTTTTTTATCCCTTCCAAAAAAAATGATTTGTCGAGGTCCTCAAAATGACGAGATGACTTCATCATTGGAGTCAAATCTTTTTCCACCAAGCCATTTCTTCAGGTTTGGGAACAAGAAGTAGTCGCTCGGAGCCAAATCTGGAGAATAGGGTGGATGAGGGAGCAATTCATAGCCCAATTCATGGATTTTTGCCATGGCAACTGCACATGTGTGCACCCTTGCATTGTCTTGGTGGAAAAGAACTTTTTTCTTGGCCAAATGAGGTCGTTTTTTTTTTTAAATCGTCATTGAATCGGTCCAATAAGTTGGCATAATATTCCCCATTGATTGTTCTTCCCTTTTGAAGGTAGTCAATGTGGATTATCCCGCGTGCATCCCAAAAAACAGTCGCCATAACTTTATTGGCTGACAAACCCACCTTGGCCTTCTTTGGCGCCGATTCACCCTTAGAAACCCACTGTTTTGACTGTTGTTTGTTGTGATGGATCCATATTTCGTCCACGGTTACAAAACGGCGCAAAAACTCCTCCATATTGCGATTAAACAACGCCAAACCTTCCTGTGAAGTTGTTACACGATTGCGTTTGTGGTCGACTGTGAGCAAACGCGGCACCCATCTTGCGGAAAGCTTTCTCATGCCCAAGTGATCGTTCAAAATTGAAACCACTGAGCCATGCGATGCGAGATCCCTACGGCTTCCACAATCTCTCGCACTTTCAATCTTCGGTCGGCCAACACCATATCGTGAATTTTTTCGATTGTTTCGGGTGTAGAGACCTCAACTGGGCGTCCAGGACGTTCGGCATCTTCAGTGCTTGTACGGCCACAACGAAATTCAGTAAACCACTTTTTTACCATTGAAATCGATGGTGCAGAGTCTCCATAGTATTTATCAAGCTTAGCCTTGGTCTCGGTAATGGTTTTTTTTCGCAAGAAATAATGCTTAATAAGCACACGAAATTCACTTTTTTCCATTTTCTCCTCAAATTAGTGAGTAGTCTGATAAAAATAGCTGTCACACACAAACTAACTGACGCAGCAAGTTTAAATTTTGACAGGAGTCAACTGACAGATGCCTGTTGACAGGAGCAGTGTTGCTGTTTCAGTAAAGAGGTCAGAAATTGAAAAATGCACGGACTTATTGACCCGCCCTCGTATATTAATGACCTCAATCTTTGGACCTGTTCTGTACGCGATTAAGTCGTCTGCGTACGCTATTTCATGGTAAAGTGAACCTATCAGATCACTTGTGTAAATGTTGAAAAGGATCGGCGAATTTACCGCACCCTGTTGCAGACCGTTTTTAATGTTAAATATTCCAGCAGAAGTCACATCGCCATTCTTCACGATGAACTGTCTACTGGAGAGCATATCAAAAAGAATATACAGCAGTGGTTTACTAATGCCCAACCTATCCAGCTTGAAAAAGAGTCCCTCTAACCATACGGTATCAAAGGCTTTTTCCAAGTCAATCAGGCAGGCACCAGTGCTCTCTTTTTTGCCTTTGTTCCATTGGATATCAGAAACCAGTTTAGACGCAGCATGAATGATACCATGCCCCGCCTTGAAATCGAATTGATTATCCGGAACTATATGTTTGTCCTCAACCCACTTAGTCAGGACTCTATTGATCACCTTCTCGAAAACCTTCCTGATGTTTGGAAGAAGACTGATCGACCGGAGATTCGTCGGATTGGAAGTATCTTTATTCCTTTTGGGAATGGGATGTACCACCACCGTTTTCCAATGCGCTGGATAATGTGCATTATTCATTGCATTACCATCACTTTGAGGCCGAGTCGATACATCACACCGTGCTGACCCCACCAATTGAGTAGTAGGTTCCCTCTAGTATTTGGTGTATTCTTTCCCCAATCTCTATGTTTGGCGTTGAAATCTCCGCCGATAATACTTAAAATAATTGTCATCTAATTCCAGCCTCAGGAATCGAAAAAGTGTCTCGAGCTCTGAGATGAATAAGGTGGATTGAGTAGCCTTAGATGCATAGACAGACATCATGTACAACCGCTTTCCACTACGGAGAGGGATGTACATGATGCATGCTTCCAGCACCTGAAACCTACGTACCACACGACTGTATACTCTTTTGAAACGCAGTCTCTTTCTTACAAAGATCGCAACACCTCCTCCTTGAATGGAATTGGGTCGGTTTCTTCGTAATATTTCTTCTGTGCCTCATCTTGTGTCGTTTGGTAAGCTTAGTCTCGCTAACCAAAAGCACTTCAGGAGCTTGGTCTTTAAGCAACTTAAACAGTGTGGCTCTTCGTTCGAACCTAATCAGTGAATTAACATTCACTGCAAGGACCTTCAGGGTTTGCTCCGCCATGTACGTACCCATTACGACTGGAGGTGCGTTAGGCCCGGCAGCATCGCGTATATTTGATCTACCCGCGTAGCCTGTTCCTGTATTTGACGCTGTAGCTGAGCCATCTGCCCCTGAATAGAGAGCAAGATAGCTAGCATATCAGTTGCAGGTTCCGGTGCTCTAGGCGCTGGGGCCTGAGAAGCAACCTTCGCTTGTTGCGCCGTATTTCCCCTACCTGCCGCCATTTGGGCGTAGGTAACGGTTGGTGTTTGTGCCTGCACGAGTGGACGTTTAACTTCCACTTTCTGCTGCCGAGCCAGATTTACTCTTTTGATGTGTTCCTACATAAAGCACAAGAGAGTTGGCTTTTTCCCGACGCTCCGTCCTTACCTAGAGCGCATTCCTCTGACTTGTGGTTCTTTCCACACTTCCCGCATCGAGGCTTAATTTCGCAGTTCGACGCAGCGAACACATTGTAAAATGTTTTCGCTCCTCTTTAATTTTTCCCAGTGTACAACCTGGTAGTCTAGGACTTTTATGCTCCTTAGACCAACCAGTTTGCTATTGGGACTTAGCTGGACCAGGAAGAACGGTAGTTTCCGCTTCTCCCTTTTGGCTCTAGCCGTGACGAATGGCTTAACCCCCACGAATTTGAGCCCTTCGCACTCCTTCTCTTTCAGCAGTGCAAGGAGCTCCTCCGGATCAGTCGACGGACACATATGGGAAATGACCTTTGAGTGCTTTTTGCCTCGTTTGCTGCTGTGATGCTGCCCTTGTTACTCTTGTTGGCGCTCCTTCCCTCGCTCCTCCAGGCAGCTTCTCTGTGGATGATGACAGGGAAGGGCGCTTCATTAAGTCCGGAGTAGGCTCCAGCTTCCTCCTCCTTTTCATCTTTGGCTCTGGTTGGCTTGAAGCACTTGAAGCATCGCCTGATTTTTCAGTTTTTCAGCTGGTCCCGCTATTGGCTTAGCGGACCGCTCTCCGGAACGCATCGCGTGATGTTATTTGCTCACTTTTATTTTTTAAATTAAAAAAAAAAACGAGAAAAAAAAACAGAAAAGCTTTTCGTTCCACTTAGAGTGGACACCCACGACCTGGGGTTTGTCAACCGTCACTGCACCAAGTGGAGCCTAATAAGAATTCGTCAAATGTGCCTCTTATTGATTTATTACTCACTCGCAAGCCGAACACGTCTAAACTGCACCGCGGTCTATGAACGACTCGGGGCATGCATGTCTCATCGGGATGTGATTCATCCAACAGTACACTGTTGCACAAAGTACTGGTGTCTGTGACGGAGTCGCTAAATAGAGACAAGTTCTCTCTAAGATCCTCCAAGTGCGAGACGATGTTTGATGACTGCGCGCAGTTGAAAAATGTCATGTCGACAGCGACAGGGTGTTCTAAAACATCTCTACCTGATGATGCAATTATAGAGGCATCGTTCTCTGTTGTTGTTTGAATGGAATTATCAATTTTGATTCCCTCTAGTGAGCGGGATAAATCTATCGCCTGTGGTCTACCCGTCTAACCAAAGGAAGGCTGTCTTTTAGTGACTAAGGACCCTCTTAGCCATGCGTCCATCGGCGATTAGGAATTGTTTAAATTTACTCCCTCTGCCCCACTGGGACGCCCCTCCTCTTTTACCCGGGCTTGGGACCGTCAGGAAACTTGACTTGCATACAAGTATCCAGGTAAGTATTGGTGACAACTGACAAATCCCTGTCAACAAAAGTTATGTTCGTTCTATACAACACGTAAAAATATCATCCACCGGTCTCTTTGGAGAGGTCAAATCGTTTTGTTTGCATTCGAGTTCCAACAGGACGTTGCGGTTGCTCATTTCTGGGAGAAGAAGTTTGACTTAAATTCACATCGTTGTGGTCCAATAATGGTGTTGTTCCATTATTGGGCCGTCTTCATCTGATGGATCTACTACAGATTTTGATGTACTTGAATCCTGAAAGTCGATTACTAGATTCTGATTTTCATTGACATTACACCTCGGTTTTAATTGATTCGCATGTCGTTGCCATGCTTTGAAGCCGACCTGTACAGCGTGCGTGATAGTTCCTCTTTAATACGATCCCTGGTACCCAGGGGTTAGTTTCTTTCGTAAATAGTGTCGTCTACCTGAAACTCCTTTAATCTTGCACTGCGCTTTCGGTTAAATTGGTGTTCCATATGGAGATCGCTTTGTGTGCGATGAGTGGTATAGTCCAGATGTATTTTAATTTTGCGTCTTAGCATGGCTTCCGCTGGTGTGATGTTGGGTAATTTAGCATTTCATGTTGAGCGATACAGACTACCTGCTGTTGGTAATGTGCACCACCCCATCTGGTCACAGGAAAGCACACCCAAATGGAATTTCAACATCGTTTGTCCAATCCACAAGAAAGATGTAAGGAATACGTCTCTTAAACGATCTGCGGTCTAAAACCATTCATGAACAATCTGGTTGGTCCATATCAGTGCGGTTTCTAGCCAGGAAAGTTATCGGTCAAGTGCTTACAGTACGGCAGATCTTGGAAAACGCCCGTGAATTTCAGATCGACTCGCTCACCATCTACTTGTCGTCTTCACAGCTGCATATGACTGTGTGCATAAGCACGAGCTCTATCACGGCATGTCTTGTTTTGTAATCCCTGCTAAAGTCGCCAGGTTGTGCAAGATGACTAGGCGGAATTCTTGCTGCTCCACCAAAGTCGGTGATGAATTAACCAAGATCTTCAATGTCAAGAAAGGTTTCCGGGCGACGTGCTATCATGCGGCTTTTTTGACATGACTATAGAAGGAATTGTGCAAAACTAATTGGCCAACAAAAGAGACACTATTGAGGGAATACAGCGAGCCATCAATGAAACTACAGCGGTATTGACCTGATCAGAAGGGCTAAAACTCCTCATCTCAGATGGCTAGGAACTGTTCAGCGAAGGAACAACACCGCTTTTTCGAAAGAAACAATTTCTTTCAACTGGCGCTATTAAGGAAAAAGGACTCCAGCCAGCTTAGTGGGCCCAAGTGGAGGTAATAAGCCCAAACTCCTGCTAATTGAAAAGAATACCGCCTTCGGCCAATAACAAATATTCGTGTCTCGAAGTAATTCATGAGCTGACGATTGATCAGCATTTCAATGAGGAAGGACGTTAGAGCAAAGGAGGAGAGCGAAGAGCATTGGTCTTTTCGATGGTTGGACAACTGATGATTTCTATCTTCCCGGAAAGTCTTCTCAGAGGTAGAAGAACACTTTCTCAGAAGAAGGGGATGTATGGCATCTAGATCAAGTCATTTGTGTTTGTTGAGATCATTAAGCTAAAACACATTGCAGCCGCCACAAGAGGCTACAGAACATGAGCCAATACTACTCTCAGGACTACACCCATTAAATATTCTACAAGCTCAGGTATAGATCGCACTTGAAGACGAAACAGGAATGTGATTATATGTGAACGAGGGGATGCGGCATAGGACTATAATACGAGTATTTCCAGCGAACGCTCAACAATTTTTACAACATTTGGGGCATTACATTGCAGTATTTTTCGCCACAACGTCGTCGTTTGGAAATTCCAGTTTAACCTTCTAAGGGGCATCTGTAAGGAACATAGAGAATTTTTAGACACATTTTGGACTCCCTACAAACGTCTGGTTAGTGGTGCGGGCTTAAGCTCTGTCTTGTTCATTTCATGTCCCTCGAGGAACTTTTTTCTTCTCAACCTACAAGGAGAAGCCGAAATGGCTCTCAGATCTATCTTTTATATCACCACAAATCAAGCAAAGAAGAATATATTAAAAATGTCCATCAACGCCTGTTTTAAGGGCAAATAGACGAAAGTCTACGAATAAAGTTTTCCATAGGCTAAACACTTCCTTCCGTCCTTGGAACGCCATAGCACTTAAATTTAAATTTCTACAAACTTCTGCATTATGTGGTGAGTTTACGCTAGTCCCAAATGATCCAACAGCCTTTCCAACTAAACTTTCCTATATTCTCAAAGTTCCAATACACACATACGTATGTAGTCCTTCACCAAGGACACATCAATTTGCATACTTTTAACACAGCCACAGGCCACAAATGATTTTCCTTCCATTGTTGGCAGCAAATCAAAAACGAAAAGAAAGAAAGAAAAATTACTCAAGACATCTCATTATATTTGGAAAAGGACTTCTTGCATTATATATTCCTTGGAAAATTATATGGCAAATTCTTCCGCACACCCCCGCCCATGTCAAACTCCCAGAAAATGAGAATTTGAAAAAGGAATGCGTACACTCTCGCTGTCTAAGGTCATCGAGAAAATCTGTTTCCAAATGACGCATGATTTTTTCGTGATTGATGGGATTTCCGACTGCCGGCGAAGAGGATATCCTTATTATCCAAAGTGTTAACTTATTTTTGAACGCATTCATTCCTATTTCCTTCGTGCGTCGGCTCTGTATTTGCCAGGAAAATTTGATGGTGTAGGCGGTCTTCCTAGTATTTGGCTACATGCTGCTTTCGTAATGGTTCCTTTTGTTCTTCAAATAAAGCATCGTTGGTCGTTCTATACATTGTCGTAGAGGTTGGTGGGAAGAAATGAAGAAAAGCAGAAAAGTAGCTCATCAAAGAAGTTATCGTCTTCCTGGAAAACAGGGAACCTGAGAAACAGCATGGAGTTGAATTTGACTGTGCGCATAAATACGTAGATACGTAATTTCGGCGGCCTCTGAACAAAAACACACAAAAACAAAAAAACAAAAAAACAAAAAAAATGATTCCCTCCGATAAGATACTCGTAGGAACCCCCACGTACTCGTACAATTTGGTATGGTTTTTGCGTTAGATCCTTCTAGATTTTGTAGCGATTTTTTTTTTTTTTTGATTCCTTTAATCGTTCCGAGAAGTAGGTATATGTAGCATAGATAATTACGCCCACGATGTTCGTATGTTGGCTTGAACCTAATTGATTTAAGCCATTTAACAGCTTTAAGTAGTTTTGGGGCATTAGACTTGTGATGCAGGATTAGTTATCTTGGTCCTTTGAACGATTATGCTCCTCATAGCTAACTCCTACTCGTGTATATGATTGTAGATAGTTGGCGACCGATAACGATTGCTAATGGGCTACATTGCGTAAACACATTTTCTAACCCGCATACAACAATAACAAGGACTATAAGGGATAAGGACGATGATGTTCGAAAATTAAATGAGGGAACCAGCTATGCACGTTTGTTACGGCAGTTACGTGCCCTGAATCGAATCCAAAGTACGACTATCTCACAATGGAGCAACAAATTAGGGCGTAATCGAAACGTTTATGGTTAATTGCTTTGGATACATTATTTGTCGGAAGGAGATGCAGATATATTTACATTACAGATACAGATACAGATACAGATACAGATCCATATACAGAAAGAGATACAGATAAGGTGGCCAATTGAAAGAATATTGGCAAATTTAAATGCACACTTTGCAGTTAAAGTTGAACATTGCCGTCAGACTCAGAAGTGAATGTTCAATTGAAGTTGGAACAAAGTAATCGTAGGCAGGACTGTAAAGTTAATTAAGGCAGAGTCCTAGTTGGTATTTGAAATTTATTTTTTGTACGCATACAGTGTTGGGAGATTCTTCAAATGAATTTCAATTGGGGAAGTGGGAGCATGCCTATAATTGGTTGTTAGAGGAGATCAAGCTCATAAAAATCGTTATGTCCTTGTACATACTCGTACTGTTGTCATCTGTCTAGGCCATCTCAAGAAGTACGGAGATCTTCTGTGCAAGATGTCTAATATAGTTGAAAACACCTTTGAACAAGATTTTAGGCGTTGCTCACGAGGACTGCCTTTAACGAACGATGGTATTTGTTTTTTTAGACAATTAGCTGTCATGTCCTTTAGCGACACAGCTGCAAGGCACCTTGAGGACCTGTTCAGTCAAGTTCTTTACAGGTAACAGGTAACTAAACCGCCCGCCGGGTATGTCATTTTCGAATGGTTTTAGCTGGTTCTGAGTTTCATTGCAGAACTTTGACGATTTTATGACACAGCGATTCCTGGCCAGACAGCGACTTCAACTTTTGGGCAAGCATGAGAGATAGTCCGCTGCGATTAGTTTTGGTAATGGAATGGGGTAGAGACTTCAGTGCGACGTGAGTTGCCCAAAGCTGCCTGTTGTAGGGTACACATCTGAAGTCTTTTGCTCTTAGCTTTCTGGAGAAGAATCCAATTGTCCCCTAAGTGTCGGCCTTAAACTGTTTCAGTTGTGCACTTACGCAGAATTATCAGATGAAGAAACTGGTAGTAGTAGATGAAAAGAATACTATTCTGTCACTGAAAATTATGTTTTGATGGCATAGGCAAAGGCCTATTAGACTCAGTTGTCCAACCGCCCTCCATTCAATACTGAGAGTTGCCTGAATTTTGGCAGCATTGCTGTAAAGAGACGTGAAATCGACGGAGCCGGAGAGGAGTCGGTGAAAGAAAAGAATGTCTGCAGCGTCCCTTCGTTCCTCAAGGGTATTCAGGTTAATGAGTTTGACACGGTCCCGATAGGGAGGTAAGATTAGAGGATCGTTCCAAGGTAAAGCTCGAAGAGCAAATCGAAGAAAACGACGCTGGATCTTCTCAATTCGGGTTACATGAACTCGTTGAAACGGACACCAGCCTTGGCTAGCGTACTCGAGAAGGGGACGAACGTGAGTGATGTATAGTGATCTGTTCACGTACGAGTTGCAGAATTCTTTGGACCATCTTTGAACGGAGTCAAGTGATGAGTTTGCTTTAGTAATTATCCCATAAATATGCGAGCGGAAATTAAGCTCCCTGTCGCATGACATGCTAAAGTCGTGGATGGTATGAACAAGAAATATAGGTTGACCGTGGAGAACGTAAATTCGGGGAGTAGACTTGTTGCACTTGCGTGAGAACGTAATCGATTGACATTTGGTGACATTGAGTTCTAAGCAGTTCTTGATGCACCAGGTGGAAAAACTATTTAGATCTATTTACAGGACGCTGGAGTCGTGTTGTGAGGAAATGGGTTTAAAAAATTTGATATCGTCAGCATAGAGAGAAAGTGGTGGTGAATGACCTTTTCAAGATCGTTAATGGTTTGGATGAAGAGAAGTGAACCTAGGTAAATACCTTAAGGAACACCTGAAGTGGCCAAGAAAGGGGCCGATAGGACAGACCTGAAATAAAAACGATTATCCAGGTAAGCAGATATCCATTTAAGCAAAATGGATTCAAAGCCCAAAACGGACACTTTGAACAGGATTAATTCATGAGATATCTTGTCAAAAGCCTTACTTAAATCAGTTGTTATACCGTCAACTTCTTTACCACTTTCTAAGGCTGAGAGAACAGAGGACACGAGTTCGACGAGGTTAGTGGTAGTTGATCTATCTTTCAGAAAGCCGTATTGATTAAGGGAAATCACAGATTTGCACTGGAAGCTTAAGGCTTCGTACAAAATGCTTTCAAGAAGTTCTTTAATCCCTTTTTGTGTATCGGTGTTAGGAAAGAAAACTTCAAAATATCTCTGGAAATTCACCTTGACAGAGCGATAACCGGATGAGATTTGCAAGGGTTCGGAAAAGTATTGAGGAACACTTTTTAAGAAATATGGATGGAAGACCATCTGGGCCGGGGATGTATTCATCATTAAGTTGTTGTACTTTGTTTTCTATTCCTGTATGGTCAAAACTTTGAGAAATAGAAAGGCCAATGGGGAAGTTAATTAGCTATTTGAAATAAGAGGAATCCGGTACGAAGGAACTATGGGCAAAAGATTGCTTAAAAAATGTTGCAAAAAAGTTGGCTGTGGTATGCGGATCGGTTGATAATATGTTTTCGTATGAGAGGGATGGAGGAAAACCGTCAAATTTTTTTTTGTAGTTAACGAATTGGTAGAAAGACTTAGGATCGTTTATAAGTCTTGATTGCGCACTACTCGTATCAAGGTATCGCTGGTAGAGAACCTTATAAAGCTGGGCGAATTGGAGGTATGACCCGAGATAGTTTGAATTGTCAGCAAAAGAGTTGGATCGGAGGAAAACTGCCCATAATTTGTTTGTCTTGTTACGTACCGCGAGCATCGAACTTTCCGAGTTGTAGAGGCTGAGTAGAGTCAATGAATCTCGAGAAATTCTCCAGACGAATCCTGAAACCAAAGGATGCTCTCCCCCCCCCCTCCCCCTTCTTCCCTTCCCTTCCAACCACTCCTTCGGTGTCATACGAGCCGTCCCGAAGATCAACCTGGCTTAGGGCCCAGCTTCTCCAAACATAGTTCAGTAGCAAACGGAGTATCCGGATACCTGGCGACCTCGGGATTAGCTAGCCTTTTCTGTATATGGCGGATCTGTGTACAGATGGACACTCCTTTATCCGCTACTTGTGGGACCACATTATGCAAAACCTAAGCAAAACAAGCAAAATAAAACCCGAGTCCGGTACTCCTTCAATACCGGGCGATAGAACGGTGACTGCACCGACTACCGGTAAGGCTCCTGCGTTGTCGAGAGGAGGTAAAACTGTGGCGGGCGATGGTGCACCATCCTCTAAAGGCAAGTGCAACGAGCCTAAAAAAAATCTTCAGGGAGTGCTAGGACTGTGGCAAGCCATGGTCCTATAACTTTCTCCAACCCTAGCAGCAGCAAATTTTGTGACAGGCCACGGACTTGTTGCTGCTACCAAAACTCCTCTCCCCAAGGAGGAATCTGGATCTCAGATGCAAGTTCCATCTAAATCGCTCTACGTAAGACGCCGAAGTGCTTCACGCATCATCAAAACCTTCAGATCCATTCCGAAGGTTGAGAGAAATGCGGACATAAAGAGAAAGATTGAGTGGGCTAACAACATCCTAAAAGACGAATTACCCACTGCTTCCACTGCTTCCAAAATACCTAAAGGCTCCTCCAAGCGCCAAATATCGTTAGAGAAAACCGTGCCGGTTTCCAAGAGGCCCAAAACCCACAGCACCAAAACCCCTGGGCCATCCAACAGCACATCTCTGAGGTCTTTCAGTGGAGTCCTAAAGGACGCAACAATAATCGCGGTTATCGATAGGAAGGATACCGATGGTTCTATAACACCTGAACGGTGGCAGCTGGCCAAGCTGAAGCTTTCGAGCAACTTCTTGGCCATCATGCGGGAAAACCCCGGACCACCTCCCATCACAAGCGACGCTGGCTGGCACCAAGGCCACGTCAAGCTCATCGCATGTGCCAATCGAGGAGCTCTCGATCTCTTCACTATGGCCATAGGTGGTTTAGAAGAGACTTGGCCAGGTGCGAAACTCGAGGTGGTATCTAAGGAGGACAGACCTCCAACTCGTACCTGGATCACAGCCGAACCCTCCTCCCCAGAAAGCACTCATTAAATCATCAGGCTCAGTAACCCGACTCTTCCGACACATGACTAGAAAGTCGCGAAACTAGAGGAACTAAGGGATTCTTATAGATGCGCGCTGATCGTGATCAATAAGCAATAAGGAGCCCCTTAACCCTCTAGCGCAGACAAAAGGCATGATTCGGTTCGGATTCGAGTCTATACACCTAAGGGTCTACAAAAAGGATGAGCTGGATGCTGATAAGCAACCTCCTCCTCCTTTAACGGGAACAGCACCAAACACAACATCAGATCCCGTAGCGTCGATATCCTTTCCAGAAATGGATAGCGACGACTCCAATCTATCCGAGGTGACAATCCAGCCGTCGGTCTCCTCTTCTGACACTCCGTCGGAAATGCAAAACGAGATTCTATACGACCAGAGGAGAATGATGAGCTCTTGGGCACATCCTCATAATCGGAGGATCTCAACAGCACCGTGGTGGAGGCTACTCTGGAAGACAGAAGACATTATCCTAATCCAGGAACCATGGATTGTAGAAGGCGTGTGACACCAGGGAATTCACCCTGGCTCTCAATCAGGCTATGGCCGCTTCCTGCCCTCTTATTCAACCTAGAGGCAAGAAAAAGCCACATTGGTGGACATCAGCACTGGGACTGCTCAGAAACACTTGCAGAAAACTTTTCAACTTAGCAAAAAGCACAAGAAAAGTTACTGACGGGGACTCATTCAAAGAATCCCTCAAATTATACAAAGAAGAACTGAGGAAGGCAAACCGACAATCCGGGAGGTCTTTCTGTGACAAAATCACGGAAACCTCCGAGGCATCGCGGCTAAGAAAAATATTCTCTACAAATCCTATGATGCCTAGCTGTTTGAAAAAAACCGGTGGTTCTTGGACAACCTCAAGTGATGAATCACTCAACCTGCTACTGGACACCCACTTTCCAGGTAGCACTCAATTCGCCGCCAGTAACAACTCAAATAGGCCTACTGCAACCGGGACCAAAATTCATGATCTGATCACAAGAGACAAACTGCGCTGGGCGCTGCATAGCCTCAAACCATACAAGTCTGCTGGTCTGGACGGTATAATACCTGCCGAACTGCAGAGGTCCTCAGATATTATTCTGCCTGCGCCAGAAAATATTATGAGGAGCTGCGCAGAACTTATCCACATTCCACTGTCGTAGAGAGAAGTCTATGTAGTTTTCATTCCCAAAGCCGGAAAATGTTCTCATGTTGTCCCAAAGAATCCTAGGCCTATAAGTCTATCATCTTTCCATCTGAAAGCTCTAGAACGACTGATTGATATCCATATACGAGCTAAAATTGATGCAAGAAAGTCGGTGGAAACGGTTCTGCATGCACTGACTAGTCACATTGAACGATCCCTACAATATAGAGAGTATACAATAGTTGCTTTCCTGGACATAGAGGGTGCCTTTAACAACGTCCACACATCCGCAATCACGACTACGCTGTCAACACTGCAGGTAGATGACTCACTTGGGGAATTGATCAGTTTTACGCTAAATAGCAGGATAATCAACAGCAAACTGGGTGGGTCTTCTGCTAAAAAATGTGTCAACAGAGGTACGCCGCAAGGTCCTTTCTCCCCTTCTCTGGAACTTAGTGGTTAATGAACTGCTGATATACCTGGAAGTGGGTGGTAGGATGACGTTGCTATAGCCGTCTTAGGTGAGCATCTTAATACCATTAATGAACTCAACAGATTAACCCGTTGGGCAGATCGCTGTGGGTTGGCAGTACACCCCCATGAAACTGATTTTGTCCTCTTTTCTATGAAATGCAAAATTCCAACTATAGACCCTCTTTCAATAAACGGTACCAGTTCAGTGTTTTCCGATACAGCAAAATATCTGGGTCTCATTTTTGATAGAAATGCAATTTCCTCAATAAAAAACCGGGTTTTCTATATCCGTAACGAATTTAAACAAGGCGACGCGTTTTCACGTGATTTTCGCACATCAGAGGCACTATCATTTAAAAGTTTGTTAAGTAACTTACATACGCAGTCGACATTGACATAATGAGAAGGACATAGCGAGCTGTCAATCTAACTATTGAAGAAGACCTTAAAGGTCAACGAAGAAAATACAAAATATATGCTGTCAACAAAGAGAGACACACAACATCGGCGTCTAAGATGAAACTTTAAGATATGCAGCAATAATTTTGAGGTAGTAAGAGACCTTTGCGCCACCTTCTGTACCCATCATCTTGCTCCCGGGCATTTAGGAAGAAAAGTTCTTCGGGTGATTTTTGGTACCGGTGGGGCACCTAACTTCGTGTGCACAACTAGAGGTAGCCGACAAAAAACCTCGCCAACTGCAGAGTTGAGGCCCTGGTCCATATATACTGTACTGTGGAAGTATCTAAAATGGAGACTGTGTATATATCACGGTTTCTAGGTTTCTACCTCAACAAATGAGCTCTTGTTTTACTCGTTTCTTGCGTTTCATTTTCCGTGATGCGACTTTATTCAGGGTTCAGACAGAATCTTCATTCTGTCTTTACTACCGACGTCAGGTGATTGAAACCAAATGAAAAAAGTTAATCGGATATCAACAATCCAGTGGAGCTACTCTGCATGATTAAGGCCGAACAATTCTCATTTGTGTGGTCTGTGTTAGTTGATATCGAATAGAAGGTTTTTACTTAGATAATTGCCAAGTTAATGACAACCACTTTATAGACAGAAACAGTGGCATAAGCCTAACCACAAATCACATAAAAGCGAAGAGAATAAAAATCCCCGGATTAAGGATTAGCCCGATTGAATACTTAGCATACTACGAGTGCTTCGGTACTTCAATAAGTTTTACCATCAACCACGTAACCGGCTCAATCTTGGAAACCTTTTATATTGATTTTTCTCATCTTGTTTGCTCCTTTTTTCCGATTCTGTACCTCATGCAAACAATGGAAAATAAAAAGCAGAATCTTTCTCTTTTATTTGGTCGTTGTGTTTTTCAGTTTTTGTTTTGGTTTTGGTTTCTTTGTTGCCTTGTTTTTGGTGCTTTCTCTCTTCCAATTCATGAAGCATTTTCCGTATCGGCTGATCCGTTTCCTTCACTCCAAGAGCTTAATTGAAAGGATTTTAGCCAGAAAATCCAACTTCAATAATGGAATTAGACGTCGATACCAGTGTCTGGCATCTGGAGGGATGAACTGTCAATTAAGCGCGAATTGTTTGCTATTTTATGGAGCACCGTAATCCTAGTGGAAGGAATGGAATCAACAATTTCAAATAATATCGAAAAGTTAAAAAACAAAAAACCTACGAGTACGAGTATATACGAGTTTAAATAAGAATATCCGTGTAAAGTGGAAGGGAGAAGAGAATTGCGTCCAAATAACGAACATAACTGAGGGAAGGCATTCTGGGAAAGCATCCACCAGCAGAGGTTTACCGCAAATGTCCTCCACCACCCACCCACCCATATGAACGTGCGGTTTATTCTCCTGACATTAAATTTTCACACTTTTTTAAATTTATTTTTTTTCTTTCGCCTTTTTTTGGTGCCGAGGAGGGGGGGGGGGGGGGGGGGGTGAGATATTTAATTAAAATGATGGTTCGTTGGTATTCAATCGTATTCCTGGGGATGTGGGTTCTGTGGCTTTTCGAATTTCATTCTCCATCTGCATATGCAATTGTGCGGTTGCTATAGATACTCCTATCTATAGATGGGATAACAAATGCGAACAGATACAAACACGAGGGGGAGAGAGGAAACGTCTTTTATTGTGCTGTGGTATGTAAAATATGCGTGCACTCGGCTTATCACCGCGAGGTCACATATGTAAATAGACCTAGATGCACAAATGTCCTGCATCTTCCCATGCTTTCCCCAGTTTTTCCCAAAGTGTGATGTTGGGCGCCATTATGTGTCCTAGTCGGCGCTATTGTGTATCAGCCTTCTTTAGTCCTCCGCCTAAATGTTGGTAGGATTCCGATTCATTTTCTTAAACAACTCCGCGATGAAGATGGAGTCACCAACCACTGTGGAAGGTCGTTGGTGGCAGCTGACGTGAGGGGTGCGGGCATCTCCCTAAGGCACTTTCTCCTGATTTTGGGCGGCAGCGGATGAACTCTAAGGATGGAGTCGACGGTAGCGTCAACAGTTCCAGTTAGTGCGATCTCTATATGAGCTGCTTGGATACCGAGTCTATAGGGATCTCCAACACTACTCCTAAGTCAGAATGTTGGAAAAGAGTTGGTGGCGGATGAGCCCTTAATAAGGACCAACGGCAACACTCACATCACCGAAGCAGGCTAGTGGGTCCTAGGGGTCCCAAAAAGGGCCTGGCTCTCAAAGTTGGGGGTTGTGCGTAGGGTTATCTGCCCGAAAGTAATTGTTACAAAGCGACCAATAGTCTCGGATAAGGACGGATTCACTGTTGACGACCCAGTAAAACGAACAAAGAACAACGACTTTCGGGTCTGCACGTGGAATGTTCGGACCTTGAACAGGCCGCGTCCAGCCGAACAATTAGCGGAGGCCCTACACTGCTATAAAGCAGATATCTTCGCTATCCAGGAAATGCGGTGGGATGTTGACAGTTGGAAAACTTCTTATAAGCGGCAGACTTAGGCAAGAAGTCTCGAGCTTTCAAAACGTTAGTGAACGCTTTGTAACAATCCGTATCGCTAACATCAGCCTCATATACGCTCATGCCCCAACAGTGGAAGTAGACAATGCTACCAAAGAAAGTTTCTACGAGCTCCTCGACTGTCAACCAGATTGATCATGTTGCGATCGACATAAGGCACTCTTCGGATATTTTAGAGGTTACAACAACAGGGAAATACTATGAGGAGATTTGACGTTGAACGGTTGCAATCGCAACAAGCCGCCAGAACCTTTGCCGATCGGGTATCCCTCAAACTCTCGAGAAGCCCTTTGCACTGCCACGAAAGCCCTGGTTTGATGAAGGGTGCCGGCAAGCACATGCAGCAAAACAACGTGCCTACAAACCTCCGCTGCACAAAAGGACGATAGCGGCTCATGAGCTCTACGAGCAAACGAGGAGGAAAAACATCGGCTTCTCCGTAGTAAAAAGAAAGAGCATGAGAAGCGCGCGGTCGAGGAAATAGGAATGTGCTACGCCAGGAATAATGTTCGGAAGTTTTACCAAAAGGTAAGAAGAACGTGTCAGGGTAATAAGACCCGATCGGAAGCCTGTAGAGATGACCAAGGAAACCTCGTAGTAGGGTAACAGTCGGTGCCGAGTGAATGGAAAAACTATTTCTGCAAACTGCTAAACGGCACAAATGATACAAATTCCGAAGTCAGGCAGAGCGAACCATTCAATATTGACGATACAAATCAAATGAAGTGAGGATAGCAATATCTAAACAGAAGTAGAACAAGGCTACCAGGTCGGACGGATAGATGACTTTGTAGAGAGCACCTCAGCATCGTTTGCCCGGCTCGCAAGAAAGGAGGCCCTCTAAACTGCGCCAACTATAGAGGTACCAGTCTCCTAAACATCGCCTGAAACTACTTGTCAACGATCGATTGGACTCTATTAGTGCTAGATAGGACGTATTAGGCCTGGTAATTCCGCAATTGACTAAATACTCACACTACTGCAGGAGAGAACCCAAGAAGTATAGATCGATACTCACCACCTATTTATTGATTTTAAAGCCGCATATGACAGCATCTACAGAGGCGAGCTGTACAGAGCCATGTCAAGTTTTGGCATCCCTGTCAAACTCGTCCTCTTGTGCAGATGGAGGAAGCTCACTGCTGCATCAAAGTCGGTGACGACCTAACACAGACCTCTGATGTCATAAAAGGATTTAGGTAAGGCGACGCGCTGTTTTGTGACCTCTTTAACATCAAGCTCGAAAAAAATGTGCAAAACTCACAAGCCAACACACGAGGTACGATTTTTCAAAAGTCTGTTCAATTGCTTGCATTCGCCGACGATATTGATATTATGGGTGTAGCGGTAAACGAGAGTAAAACTAAAAGGGACACCCAACATCGACAAATCGGCCAGAGTATTACAATCGACAGCTTTAACTTTGCGTTAGTAAGAGACTTTGCCTACCTCGGTCCTGCTATCACATCTTTTCAGAAATCAAACGAAGAATAACGCTTGGCAATCGCTGTTTCTTATGGCTAAGAAGGCAACTGTGTAGTAAGGCCCTCTCCCGAACAACCAAAGAAACTCCGTATAAGACGCTTGTAATCCCAGTCCTACGGATGAAGGTATCCTTGGTCGTTGTGAGAGAAAAATTCTTCGTAAATTATTTGTTCCCGTATGCGTTGACGGGTTCTGGAGGAGACGATTCAACGATGAATTGTACGAGCTGTACAGCGACGTCGACCTGGATAAAAAAATACGCATTAGGCATTTGAGATAGCTGGGAGATGTAGATAGAATGAACACCAACGTTCCAGCCGGCAGAATGTTCGACCCTAATCCGGAGGGACAACGCAATAGAGGAAGTCCTCGCCTTACATGGGGCGCGAATGTGGAAGGAAACCTCAACCACCTTGGGGTGCGCAACTAGAGGCAATTAGCTAAAGATCTCACTAATTGGAGAGGCTTATTGTTTCAGGCCCAGGTCCACCCTGGACTGTAGCGCCGGTGGGTTCGACCATAATTGAGTTCGACGGCCAGAGCCCACAGGTCGCTCTATTAGACTAACTGACTGTCTTAATTTATTTTTCGCTGGAAGATGGAAGATGCTTCCTATACTACTCACCAGCCTTGTAAGGGTTAGAGCCTTTAGTTCGAAACGTAGACGACTGTCAATAGCGACTCTGAGCAAGTTGAGATAAAGTTGCATTCCATTCAAATCAAACCGATGTCGTTTCATGCGTTTTCCTACTCACTTTTCCACACAGGTTTAGTTCTATGATCGTCGAGTTGCAAATCGGTGCAAGTTGACCAGCGGTGTGTAGTTTCAATCGTTGCATTGCTGTTGAGTTGAACTTCTTTTAGCGTCGTTGTTACAACCACCAGGGCAACGTCATCAGCAAATCCCATAACTAACGGATTATTTTCAATGAACATAATATTCGGATACGGTAGAGGGCCTAAAGCCGAGCCTTGTGGCACACCGGTGATAACTCACCATCAGAGTCATAGAGAGAAGGATTCTATTCGAGAAATAGCCTGTTATCATTTAGTGGAGATAGTCCGGAATTTCAATAAATAAAAACAGTCCACTATCCGTTCCTAGTGCGCCCAGTTACGCGTTCTATACGCCCAGGGGTATAATGGAGCTTTTTTCACCAGCGCTTGCCCTGTATAGTATCTCGAGCTCTATTACGTCCACTATAGACCGTGACTTATGAAAACCGTATTGGAGTTCCGATAGACCTCTGCAACCGTTTAAATTACTGGCAAGAGTCTATTGTAAATGACCTGCTCAAAGATTTGTCCAACCGTGTTGAGCAATCAAATAGGACGATAGGGCAAAGGTTCGTTTAGCAGTTTACGCTTCTATGGCTCAGAAAAAAACGACCCTGCAGTTCTGGCTTCAATTAGACTTAGAAAAAAAGGTCTTTTGCATGGTATTGATGCATGGAGTCATGGACCATTTAAATGCTGTCCGGTAATTGCGCATTACTGAACCTGTGTCGACGGTAAACAGTATCTTTATGGTACGAGTAGAATCTAATGCTGATGGGTTAAACGTGGTTCTTGTTCCGATGTTGGGTACAACAACATCCCAACAAGAACTCTGAGATTTGTGTATGAACTTTGAATTCGGCCGGGACTATGAGAGGACTCTTGTTAATAGCATCGGCGGCAAGTCCATATTAGATCATTTTGATGTTTTGGAAATCTATGCACACGTGTACTCGTAAATACCGCTTATCTTAGCCCGTGTAAAATAATCCTCAGGTTGTCTCAAGCATTTCTGAAAGGAAGCGTTTCGGCAGGCCCAAAGTGATGACTTATGTGTTGCGTCGGGGAGTGAATTGCTACGTCAATTTTGAAATCATTTTTTCTAGAAGGTTTTGTCGTTTCCAACCAATTTTTATATTCTGGACATATGCCGCTACCAGTCATATCTTCAGATTCGACACTTTTGACCCTGCAAAGCAAAAACCTTGCTTTGGCTTTGCAGCCTTTCAATTTGTGGCTGATTTCCCCGCATGTTATGCACAAATCCATTCAGTCCTTAGGGTTAGATTTTATAAAGTATCCGAACTCAAAGCATCTAAAGCAGCGTTTTAACAAAAAAAAGTTTCTCGTATTCGACAATAAACCCAGCGGATTCTCATTTTTCTGATTTTCAACAATTTGCTCGGGATTTCCGCGGGAAGGCTTTGGGCACATTTTTGCGTCTCACCGTAAGATTTTCTCACGTTTTTAACATGGCAGTTTTGAATTCAAAATTCACTTGATCCTTTGAGGCAACGCAGATCTCCTTCTTAGACGTCACTTCGTCTATATCTTAGCATTCTCTTATGGACCTAACGCAGCCGTTATCTCCTTGATATTCTCTTTGTAGGCCGCTGAATGTATGATGGCAGCGAGATGGCTGCTACGAAGGAGAGACATCGAACTGAGCACCAAAGC
Organism: Volucella zonaria; assembly: GCA_963966105.1. Classification (NCBI taxonomy): domain Eukaryota; kingdom Metazoa; phylum Arthropoda; class Insecta; order Diptera; family Syrphidae; genus Volucella; species Volucella zonaria. The sequence continues at coordinate 10,240,074 of OZ014530.1, forward strand.
AGTCCTGACTCAAAGTTAAACTGTTAAGAATATGAAGGTGTGACTACGTGATTATACTTCAGATGGTACTCGCCATAACAATAATCTGCTTGCAGTATGGATTCTGCAGGCACCAACCAACATACTTAACAAAGCCCTGCGATTTTAGGCGCCAACCCAAGAGTTGATAGGTCTTTCGACTACGATGACTATTCCTTCTGCAGCGATGGAAAGTATACCGGAGATGTGCAACTTGTAATAGTTGAGCTCCACCAAGGTCCGGTTGAAATTAGTGCGGCAACCTCTGCTGGTTGAAAGGAGACTGAATCCGCGGGAAAATCCATATAAACGAAAGACGCGGACCGTCAACCGCTACCTTCTCTCAGACGCTTCAAATAGGGATGGCTGGCAATGATAACAGCCTGAATGATGCTGAGTGCAAACACTATGAACACTGATATCAGCTTTGGGAGAACCAGAGTATGTTGGCATTCAAGCAGAGGGCTATGATTTACAAAACGGAACTCACAGAGTGAAGTGTTTTATGCAACAAAGGCTCGAATAGTTAGGCAAAGCCTAAGCACCTAGGCTTATGGGATTTTCAGGCTACTGAAACAGACGGCCGTCATCTTCTGATTTCCGGAAAAACTCAGAGAAACGAAGATGTGTTGATGCGTCTTCATACCCACAACCCTGTATTCGACACTTAAAAGTGAGAAGTCTATCCTTGCAAGGAGAGCAAGAATCGAGAAAATATGGACGACCTTGTCTCGCTTCGAGCGATAGATAGATATTGCTTCTATAGAGACTATTAAGTATGACTATTTTCAAAGGAGTACTGATAGCAGTACTAGTCTATATATTTACTCAGATTAGCCTCCAAAATTCCAAGTCTACTAGTGCATACCTATAGGGAACCATTGCTGTACAATGACTGCTGGAAAGTTCTATTGAAAGATTAAATATTCGATCCTAGGTACAGCGAGTCCAAAATCTTATGCCAGCTTTCGACCTTGTAGATGAAGAGAAATCCGAGGAGAACTAATCGGACACGCTTTAAAGAGGAGCTCAAGACAAGTTCCACCTAAACTCAGAATGAAAAAAAAGATTGAGGAAGCTGTTCAGAACCACAACGGTGCCCTCACCAAATGACAGATTTGACATATTCCGACAGAAAAAAACTCCTGCAAATCGCCCTGTACATAGTAGAGCGCAATTTGACAGCGGCTACTTAAAGAAATCCGAAGATTTCTTAGCTAGTCCCATAGGATGGAATTGAAGATTTTGACGTCATACCTTCGGCATTGACCGTAGGTTATGTTGAGGAAATCGTGGAAAAATTATTTATTAAAGTCTCCTTTTTTGTTTGTGACAGATTCTTGTTGGCATATTGAGCCTTGAAGAATGAGACTTCTTGCCTTAGTATGCCTGTTCCCTGTAGTAGTCATCCTCATGTCCGTCTATCACATCGCACTTCATGGATAGCGCTGATTCAGTTTGAAACTAATCTAAATGGGTTTCTCCATAAAGATCTATGGATAGGGGTCATTGCCTACTTGAGTTCAAAGCCATTGATTAACGCATTTTATTCCCGCCTTTTATGCCACACTGTAGGCTTAATTTGACGTGGCAGTTTCCTGCGTAAAGCAAGCGACTTAATCTGTACATCCGTCCTTATCCAAAGTTAAGTTTCAGGACTATCCCGACTAGTCCTGAAAATCAACTCCACACGTTAATTCGGCGAAGGAAAGGCCCATTTTTAAGAACTTTTTTACATAATCCTATCTAGCAGATGCAGAGATGTTTTAAGAGCACCTGGCCAGATGTAGGCATTCTACTCCAATTTTGGGCCGATTAATAATTTATATATGTATTGAGGGGGTAAAATACGTGAGGAAACCTAGAAATTTCGAAGCATTTTTGACGACGCCTTATATGTGATCATTCCAACATAAGTTGCCATTGACCCACATACCGTGAATGGAAAGTTTATTGGTTTCGACAGTGCAAGTGCCATTCATGGATAATGGCTGGGTATCTGAATTTCTCTTTAACGACAGCAGACAGCATTGAGTTTTGGAAGCATTAAATTCCACTCGGTTGATAGTTCCCCATTTGGTTATGCTGTTAATATTTAATGAGCTTAGCATACGCTGCCGTTCCGTCATCAGCAAAGGAATATATTGGATTGGAAGTAGCAGACAAGAGATCGTTGATGAAAATTAAAAAGAGTGTCGGAGACAGAACGGAGCCTTGGGGCATACCAGCTTTCAAGGAAACCTGAATTGAACGTTCCGAAAGGTAATTTCTAATCCATTGAAGAAGAGAGTCGTCGATCCGAAAAGTACGCATTTTCGCCAAAAGAGCCTGATTCCAAACTCCGTCAAATGCCTTAGAAATATCAGGTGCAACTATCTTGCTTTCGCCAAACTGATGTACGCTTTGGCTCCACTTTTCAGTGAGACATGCCATCAAATCACCAGTGGACCTGTTGCTAGGGACGGGCTGGACAAATGCTGTTTTCTATCTGCTCGGAAAGAGTCCTAGAAAGTAGGATTGATGAAAAAGCTTACGCAGTGGTTTTGCCAGCGAGGAAGAACACCTCTTCAGAATGACAGGAGATATACCATCTGGACCAGCGGTTTTATGTATGTTGGGACCTTTAAGTACACTTGCTACTACATGAGTGCGAAAATGGATTCATCCCATTGACGATTCGAAGCACTCAAATGTAGGCTGGGACAAAGCACAATCTGAAGTGTTGAGCAAGCCGCAAAGTGTGCAGCAAACATATTGGTGGCCTTGTCCAAAGAGCTGACAGCTGTCATGTGATTGTAAATGAGCATTGGGATGGAGGATTAGGCAGGATTTCTGATGTTTTTGACGAATGGCCAAAAATTGTTACTGCCTTTGGAAAATTGCAGTATTTTTTGCCTCAGTTTTTGGTCGTATTGGAATTTCACACGCTCAAGAAAGACGTTGCAGTCATTCCTGGCTTGTTTCGGTTTTCCTCTGTTGGGTTGGTCTTATAGGACCGCAAAAATATTTCTCTAGCTCCGACAGCTCGAGTCGTATCACGCCTTTTCTTTTGGTTTGATATTCTTCGTTCGATGAGGGATAAAGTTTCTAATTCCAAAGAGAATAGGTTCTGTGATCATGTCAGCAGCGGCATCCACGTCGTTATCGGGGAAACATAACGACCAGTTAAAATTCCTAAAGAAGCTGTTAAGACCGCTACAGTTGACTTTTCCTATTACCATAAGGCTCTTTTAGGAATCTTTTCTCTAGCTGTGTGGTCGGTGTACGAGAAATTAGCTGATATGACACAATGGTCCGACGAGCCGGAGGGAAGAGCACATCAATGGTATACTTATCAGGGTGAGAAGTTAAAAAGAAGTCCAGGGTGTTGGAGGTATGGCTATCAACGTCTGGTATTCGTGTGGGCTCATTTACAAGCTGCGTTAAGTTGCTTTCCGCAGCGACGATCTCAATACCTAATTGTGGGTACTGAAATCGCTCATAATAGCGATGTCAGTGTGAGGTTACAGGGATACAATTCTTTGAATTGTACTCAAACTCGTTAGAGGTCGAATTGCTATCCAGTTTGGGGCTACTGTAAATAAAGCAGTAATGGATAATTTTCTTACGGAGATGGAATTTTAACTACAGGAAATTTAATTTTGGATTGGAACACCACTACATTGTGGTGGAGTGTGGTAATCACTATCCTCGTATATGGGGAGACCGTGGGGAGAGAAGAATAATTGCACTAGTTCCTAGGTAGGTGGCTTCAGATATTGGCAATATCCTTCATCGTGATAGCCGTCTCTACTTTTCTTCTGTAGGCAATTATTCCAATCAGTACATTATTTTTTTAACACAAGTGTAATAGTTCAGTTTATACCAAACAATCTTTCCTCATCTGTTACCATCCGATCGTGTGACCTATTCGAAACAGTGATATTCCAATGAATTCACCATATAAAACACGAGTTCTAACAATATAGGCTGGCTCTTGTTGTTTTGATTTCTGCTAATAAATCTCACTCATTATTGTCTTTTTTTCCGCCAGTAAGTTCCCCCCACACTTGGTACTGTAAAAATCAAACGAAACAGAGTATGAAATTGTATCTTTCTTCATAGACACGCTTCCAACATTGATACTTCTTTTGTTGGTTGGGATTGTGGTGTTCTTACCATTGCGACTCTTTGCGAAAGGTTAGTTTTTTTTAGTAAAAAATGGTTCCTCCCAGAACCCATGGAACCGACCTCCGAAGAGGGTAAATCCACCTGTTTACCTGGCGTACCACCTGAGGTAGTTATATTGATAGTTGTTTTCATTGCATATTTCATTATTCAAAATTTGGACTTTAGTCGCCTCTTGTGACAGGCATGCCTACCTCAGGTAAATTCTATCCCTCAAACCAAAGGGGCAAGACTACACAAATAAACCTGTCTAAACAAGAGTCATTTATATAAATTTGAGTTATTTTTAGAGTCTCCTAGGTTGAAGCCGAGAGCCACTTTGAAGAAGGAGCAGGAAGCAGAAAAGCGAAATGTCAAATCACCTCTGGATTGGAGCTCCGTGTGTTAGACTTTAAAGGAACTATGTACGTATATTGGAAAGCAATTTTAATATCAAATCAATAGCAGTTTGATTAGTATCGCAATTCCTGGAACTCAAAGATGAGAAACTGGCTTTGTAATTACTTATTCAACACCAAGGTGGCAAGTACTTGTTTCTAATTTGAATTGATGAAGTTTCACCATTCCCAAATGCCATCCATTGTAGATTGTGACAACAAAATTAAAAACGAGGAAAAGAGATTTAAAATAACTCTGAAGGCATGCCAAATTTAATAACGACAAACATGTAGTTTCAGAGATAAATTGCTTCAGAGAACAAACAAATACCACAAGCCGGTAAAATAAACTTAGGGAGGTTGCCTTTCTTGAATTTGCTCAGCAGAAGGTCGTCGGCTTCCTTTTTATTCAAATGTGTAGATACACGTGTTTGTAGATACATGCGAGTATGTACAAGCAGCCCCATATGTGTGTATGAGCATCCCTTTAAGAATGCCAGAGGGTCTACTATAATTTTTGGTGAGAAAACTCCTTTGTTTCCTCATAATGAAGTGTATGTTCATTAAAACAGGAATTTTTCATCGAAGTTTACCCAGTGCTACAGTATTTAGGAGAACCGAATCTAATCAAAAGTTTTGGAGATGTAGATCCTCTAATGTTTGGCATACGACGGTTCTGAAATCAACGGTTTTGTAACCGCTTTGAAGCCATATCGTGGTTAAAATCAATCGAAGGACCTTTTATTTAATTGTTGCTCTTCAATATACAGTAGCACTCACTTACGAATTGTATCTGCTATCACCACACATGTCATGCACATGAGGAAATGAGTCTAAAATAGCTCATTGTTTTGAATAGAGTGCATTCTAAACTACGATATTCACCTTCACAAATCTTGTCATTCAAGAGAATCTGGGGATAGACAAATCTTATTTCAGATACCATGCTCGTTCATTTGTATTCATGAAACCAGGAGACAAGAACCATCATTTTCAGGAGAAAGTATCTGATTAAATTTGTGATGAAACTTTAGTGAGAATTACTGTCCGCACATTTAATTCTTTACGAGAAGAAGTCAGCGGTAGTATTTGAAGTTTCCGAGTAATTTAATTCAATTTAACTTAATAGGCCCGGGTCAACCGCGGCGGATTTTATTGAGTTTAAGGACTGAAACGAATAAAATTTGAAAACTTCAAAATAAAAAGAAAAATAAAATATTTTCATAATTCATGTAAATTTTTTTTATTTGCTTTAAAACTCTGTTTTTATTAAATTTATTCACAATTACAAAAAATAAAAAAAATTATTTGGGTTCCCGTTCTTTCCTCAAGTTCTTTCGAATGTCCTTCATAAGGTTGGTGACAGTTACATCCGTGATCTTTTTGGACGCTCTTTTCCATTTAGCACTAAAATCTTTTACGTCCTTTGCACACTGCTGACTTTTAATCAATTTAGCTTTGACCAAAGCCCAATACCTTTTAATGGGACGGAACGGTGGAACATTGTCATGTCTTTTGGGACAAATTCGACATTTTTAGCAACAAGAAAGCTCAACGTCGCATGAGCATAGTGAGATGAAGCTAAATCTGGCCAAAATAATGTTGAACCCTCGTGTTTATTTAAGAAAGGAATCATCCGTTTCTTTAGGCACTCGTTAATGTACACTTCTCCGTTAATTGTTCCCGTTGTAATAAACGATGAGCTTCTGTGTCCACATTGGCAAATGGCCTGCTAAACGAGATATTTTGACCCGATTTTTTCCATCCCAATCGATGTTGTTGATTGCGGAAGAAACTCGGAGAGAGAAGTTGCGGCAGCAAGAAAACAACAAAAACTGCAACAACAGAATAAGGAAGCTATGAGAGAAATGCCAATGCAGCAAAAACAGAAGCAAAAGCAGCAGCAGCAACACCAACAACAACAACTAGAACAACGACTGCAACAGAAAGCGCAACCGCAAAAACGATAAAAACAACAACAGCAGCAAGTACCACAGAAAATGCAACAACAACAGCAGCAACTGCAGCAGCAGCAGCAGCAGCAGCAGCAGCAACAACAACAGAAGCAGCAGCAACAGCAACAACAACAGCATCAGGAACAAAATCAACAACAAAAACAGCAGTCTGAAAGGGGAAAGGGGAGGGAAAGAGTGCCTCCCATAAATGTAAGTAATTTAGAAATAAATGATAGTATTAGGTTATGTAAGTTAGTAACTAAGAATTTTCATGTTAAGAGATTAAGTGCGAATAAGCACATTATTATGTGTAGTAATATGGAGGAATACCGGAAAGTACGAACCGCCCTAGGAAAAGCAGATACTGAATACTATACATATACCCCTAAGGGTGAAAAACTTCAAACGGTGCTGTTAAAAGGGATCGATCCAGAAATAAAAACGGAGGAGCTCGAAGAGGAGCTTAAAAGGTCAGAGAGCGACGACATTAAGTTCGTGGGGGTCAAGCAGCTTACCACGGCCGCGGCAAGGGATGGTAACCGTAAATTACCATTCCTCTTAGTGCAATTAACGCCCAACAGCAAATTCGATAGTCTGCGAAAAATCAAATTCCTGTACTATCACGCTGTAAGTTGGGAAAAATTAAAGAGGGCAGGTCGTGTACTGCAATGTATGCGCTGCCAGAGGTTCGGGCACGCCGCAGCTAATTGCAATATGCAATTTAGATGCGTTAAGTGCGATAAGGACCACAAATATGGAGAATGTCCTTTAGGTAACGATAGAGTAGTAGATAGGGGTCCACTCTTTTGCGTACTCTGCAGGAACTCGGGGCATCCTGCCATTTTCAGGGGTTGTCCTAGGTTTCAAGAGCTGAAAAAGAAAGTCCAGGCTCGAAAACAGTTCATCGAAGAAGAGAAGCGTCAAAAGAGTCGTGCTTTCTCTAATTTTGTGGCACCCAATGTATCCTTTGCCCAAATGGTATCTGGAGCGGGTAAGGCCACAATAACAGCAAAAAATACGCCAAAGGTAGCTGAAAGAGCACCGGAAGCGGATCTGGATTTGAAAGCGATTCTTCTGTCCCTACACGGAAAAATTGATTATTTCCAGAAACAATTACATGAACAAGCGGCTCGAATCGACCCTGTTTGACAAGTCTGGCACGCCGATATAATGTCTGCTACGTTGAATGAGGTTAATCTGAAGATCCTTGCGTTAAACGTTAACTCACTAATCAGGATCGAGAGAAGGGCCAACCTACAAAATCTGTTGTTAAGTGAATGCCCAGTTGTGCTTTTGGTTAGCGAAACTAAGCTCAACCAGAATCACAAAATTGGCTACAGTGGCTATGATATATATAGAAGAGACCGTCCACATTCCTCACGAGGGGGTGGGGTTGGTATCTTATTACGCAAAGGCATGCGCCATAGAGTCATATATAGCGGGGATTTAATGAAGTTCCGGGTGTTGGAAGCCTGCATCGTATGCATTCCTCTTCATAGTCGAAGGCGAGTGTATGTGGTGTCGCTTTATGCACCTGAAGTACCTAATCCCATTCAATTTATAACTGAGCTTGAAATACTTTTTCGTTGCCTTCAGCTTCAATCGGAGGAAAATTATTATTTTTTGGCCGGAGATCTTAACGCTAGACATGCGGCATGGGGAAATAATCCACCAAACACCAGGGGCAACCAGTTATACTACTGGTGGGGTCAAAACATGATTGAGTACAGACTTGAACTGTACGCGACGATTACCCCATCCTTCCCATCAGCCGGTTCCTTCCTCGACTTGGCATTACTAGACAGTAGACTCGAACTGACTAACACGGATCGGAACACAAGGAACTGTTTGCAAGCGTTCGAGTACGATAGTGATCACTACGGACTTATCGCCACAATGTGGATCCCAAACGAGCAAACGCAGCTGGAGCAGTATGATCAAGCGCACTCATACGACGAGCGAGCGTAGAGTACGGTGGCCGTGCTCCTCCAGAATCTTGAGTGGAATTGATCCCCCGACTAACAGAAACTTGACAAACGAAGAAATCAACCGTAATTTGCTGACGTTGCAAGACGTTGTCAAACGAACTATGGAGCAGACTATCCCTCGGATAGAATACTCCGACGAAAGCCAGGTTGAAAAGTACAGAACTATAACAATCAACGCATTGTACGCTCATAAAAGTAGACTACTTTCGAGGCTTAAGCAGCTGTACAAACAGTTCACTGACAGAAACGACCCGGAAATAAGAACACTAAAGTCACTGATCAAAAGTTTAAAACAGTTAATTAAAGAAAATTACAGTTAATCTGTAAGTCTGCACTGGAACCAAAGGATTCGAGCTATAAAATCCAGTAGTCCGAATATGTTCCCGCAGATAAATAAATTGTTCAGGAGGAAAGATCACAATGACATTCAGTGTGCCCGAATTCCACAAACAACAGAAAACAGACAGACACTACTGAGCGTTGGCATAAGTCCAGAGAGTGCCGACTCAGGCGACGGTCATTTCGTGGTCGAAGACCCACAGGTGAAAGTGAATTTGCTGGGAGCTTTTTTCGAGGCCGTGTATACGGTGAACAATCCTGTTCGCTGTAATCACGACATTGACAACAGGGCCTACATAGGTCACTATTATCTGCGCAACGAACTTCAAAATTGGCGATCCGAGAATCACGGTTTCACCGTATTCAATGAATAAAACGCGGCAAACGTCATCGTCGCCGATGAACGAGCTTCCTCTCATTTGTTCGTGCGAAAAGATGAACTCCTGTGCATCTTTGAATCTTTGAAAAACAAAAAGTCGTCGGGAGTGGACGGTATTCCAAACGTCGTATTAAGACACCTGCCCTTGGAAGCAGTGGATATATTTACTACGCTGTTTAACAATGCGCTGAATAATGCATATTATCCGACACATTGGAAAACAGCAGTGGTACATCCAATCCCGAAAAGGGACAAAGTTAGAACTAACCCTGCTAATCTTCGGTCAATTAGTTTGCTTCCGAATATTAGCAAGGTATTTGAGAAGGTGGTTAATAGAGCGCTGTTAAGGTGGGTTGAGGAAAATAATATAATTCCGGAAAATCAGTTTGGTTTTAAGGCGAGGCATGACACTATTCATGCTGCGTCAAAGCTGGTCTCCGACATACAATGGAATAAAGCCAAGAACCAGTGTACGGGTGCTTGCCTCGTTGACTTTGAGAAGACCTTCGACACCGTATGGTTAGAGGGGCTTTTCTATAAGCTGACCAGGATGGGCATGTCGAAACCCCTGCTATATATGATTTACGACATGCTTATGGGAAAGAAGTTCGTTGTTAAATGTAACAACGTCATTTCTAGCAAGACCTTTGACATTAAAAACGGCTTACAACAGGGGGCTGTGATTTCTCCGATACTGTTTAACATTTACACAAGTGATCTAGTAGGTTCCCTCAATCATTCCATAGCGTACGCAGACGATTTAGTGGCGTACAGATCAGGTCCAAAAATCGAAGTCATTAACACCCTTTTGCAACGTGACTTCGATTATATTAAGGCGTATTGCGACGATTGGAAGTTGAAAATCAATTTTCAAAAGTCGGAAACAATCTTGTTTAGAACTCCATTGCGATGGGCTTCTAGGGATACCAGATATAACTGGCGAAATTTGGCCATCATTGGACAGCACGGACTGCCATTGGCGGTGAGAAGCGTAGTGAGATACCTTGGTATCTGGCTCGATAAGTATTTGTATTTTGACAAACATATAGATGCTTGTCTTGCTGGGGCCAAGAAGGCATTAGCCCTGACAAGAAGGCTATTTCACAGCAGCCAACTTGTCTCCAGGGTGAAGCTCATATGCTATGTGGCCCTAATCAGGCCAGTCATCGCGTATGGTTGCCCTGTGTGGTTCAATGTAGCGCCGTATCAGATGGAAAGGATTCGGGTGTTTGAAAGGCAGTGTCTTAGGACCTGTCTCGGCTTGTACAGAACACCAGAATCTGAGTACAAAAAATATTATCCCAACAAAGTCCTTTACGATGGGGCTAATCTGAATAGGATTGACAATTTCCTGATTAAGGTGATCCGAAGACACGTTGCACGAGCAATGACCAACGATAATAGCCTGATCTTTGGGGCTTATTACCCCAATGAAATGTACCACGAGAGCACGCTTCTATCGGGCTTTATCCCGCCAGAGGCATTTCTCCATATTGATGCTAAAGGGTTAATGCAAAGCAGGGATGGTATGCCGGTAATATATCACCGCCACCGCGGTGCGAGGGACAAGCGGCTCATCTACGACGGGTATGTCGACAATGCTCAGGAGCTCCTCCGTTTTAGTCCCGCGATAGCGGACAGGGATCGGATCGATGCCGAGAAACAGTACACCGAATTCTGGTGGCTTCTAGAAGGGGAGAGGGTGGGCTCGCTTTCCTAGGTCGGTATGTTACTAAGGCAACACACTCCTGTTAGTTGTAAGTTAGAATAAGGATAGTTAGGGGGATTTCGTGGAGAGACCGCGTTCGTCAGCATAAGGCGGCGCCGCTGAGAAGTAACCGATGCTTTATGGCATTGGTTGAATCTCGGGGATGCTTGTGCACGATGTTGACGACTGTCAGGCGCCCGAAATCGCAATTGGTATGGTGACCACTCGGTGCGAGAGGCTACGAGTGCTCACCACCCCGATTATAGTTAAGGTAGGTTAAGTAGAATAGGGACATAGTTTTAAGTTTTATAAAAAAATTTAAAGATACTGTATCTAAGTTTTTCGAAAACCTTTTCTTAGAAATTTCATATATTGTAATACTGATAGATACTCGTAAGATTAATTGTAAGATAGTTTTAAGGCCGAAAGGTAAACTATGAATAAGATTGTAAAGTTTAGAGCGCTCGGTAAGAGCCAGTAAGCTAGAATAAGTAACTATCATTGTCAAATTAGATTTAAGCATTTTTGTCTAGAATGTAAGTAATAATGAAAGAATCAATAAAAATGAATTTAAAAGTTAAAAAAAAGAAACTCGGCTTCAAACGAGTTGTAAAACTGCGCACCTGGAAGAGTAGTAAAGTCGGCTTTGACATAAGTTTCGTCATCCAAAACCAAGCACACTTTCTTGTTGCCGATCAACTCGTATAGCTTTCGCGCTCATGTTTTTATGACTTTTTTTTGCTTTTCAGTAACTTTTGGTATTTTTTGTTTTTTTCGTGTTTTTAGACCGTTATGTATTTTAGATCTTTGTACCATTGTTTGGTTGGTATTACATTTCCGAGCAACATCTCTGGATGACATAGTCCGGTTTTTTACGATGGTACCCACTATTTTCCTGTCCAAATTTGTATCATGTGCTCCACTTTTAGCTCCACTTTTCAGTTTTAGTTTAACTGTCAACGTCTCCAAATATCGTTTAATAACAGAATCCACTGTACTGCGTGCAATTGTTTAAATTTTTTGCGATGAAATGGTTTGGACGCGAAGTATTTTCGAGCCATTTGTCGATGATCTTTTTACGGCGTTCCTCTTGGCTCATATTTTATAAATATTTTAAGCCGCACCGAACTAAAATCAATTACAAACTGAAACTAGAGAATATACAGGCTAATTTGGGTACAAAATGGGATTGCAGTTTTTACGCATTGGAAGTATAGCCCGTATTAAAATTTACAGATTTTATTCGTTTCAGTCCTTAGTACATGCTGCTCTTATAACCAGATTGGATAAGATTGCTGTGGGAGGTGATGGAATGAATCCCAGATAACTGCGGCCACAGATGGGACTACTGTGGTGTCCTCCATTTAAAAGTCATCTCTGATGCCGCAATTTGTGAGAAAGGCGGCTAAGTCTTTAGGTGAGCTGGCAGCTATGTTCGCCGCTTCGAAGTAACGTTGTCGTGTTTTGATTAAACCATTGCGGTCACATAGTATGTGCTCTGCTGTTTCCACGTCCTCGTTACACTATCTACAAGTATTGTCTTGTGCTATGCCTATGGCCATCAGGTGTTTTTTTCACACTGCAGTGCCCTCTGAGAAAACCTGTGATCAGTCGAATCTGACTTCTACTTAATTGGAGTAGTTGTTTCGTTTTTTTGTAGCAAGTGCCATGAAGTTTCTTTTCCTCTAGCCAGGTTTTCAGACTTCCTTTTTGATAGCCCACAGAATGGTCTTGGTATCATGCATTGAGATGCGGATGCTTTTCTGGCTTGTTCATCTGCTTTCTCAATGCCTTAATATCCACTATGTCCTGGCACCCAATTCAGATGGACTTTGTTTGTGGTGGCCAGTAGTTGTAGAAGTTGACGGAAGTCCCAGACCAGTTTTGATTTTATTTCAAAGGCGTTAATTGCTCTGCTGTCGAAGATTTCAGCCTGAAATACGGAGCTGTTTGTATCCATACTGGCATGTAAGCATGTTTTAATGCGAGGACCGTATACTCCGGCTCAACTCCTTCATTTGTTTTGGATCCGTCTGCATCACATACATGTGAGACCCTGGCAAATGTTGGTCTTTCTATTCCCAGTAAAGACGGTCTGGAAATATAACCTTAAAATTGAGGATTGCAGTATGAACTAGTTTGAAATTAGATTCATCTTCTGTGATGAGCAGGTAGGCATTTACCATTGCTTCTTGCGTGAGTTCTAGATGAGGAGGTGGGATGCTTAAGATAACTTGAGTTGCACAGAATCAGGTTAGTCTCTGCATTTTGTTGAGTTTAGCCTGTGTTGACATCTGCGTTGCTTAATGCCACCGAGCGGCGGCTATATACGTGATGAAAGGTCTCGTTATTGCCGTGTACCAGATGGAGTGAAAACTGACCTCCTTGGGAATTAAAATTTTTTTTTTTTGTATTGTATTTTGTATATAGTCCTCTTTTAGTTTGATACACTTATTCCAGCGATTTTCCAACTTCTTGATCCCGTCCGAAAAGTAATTTTCCGGAAGGTCTGCAAAATACTCCTCCGCGGCATCGATGATTTCCTCGCGTCAGCTGAATTTTTTATTGATGAGCCATCTTTTGAGGTTTGGGAAGAGATAATAGTCTGAGGGATCCAAATCCAGATTCCGCATCAGTAAGTCCAAACACTTTTTCGAAGTGTTCTCGTGTTCGTGTTTTTGGCCAGGAGTGAGCATGCGCGACACCCAGCGGCAGGATAACTTTTTCATATGCAGAATATTGACCAAAATATGGCGTGTGAGCTCAGTACTAATCTTTGTGGTATCTGCTAGCTGGCGCACCTCCACTTTCCGGTCAGCCAACATCATTTCATGTATTTTTATGACATTATCCTCTGTAACCGCATCGGAGGGCCTGCCGGTGCGGACTTGATCGGTAGTGGAGTTGCGGCCACCACGAAACTCTCGAAACCAATATTTGACGGTGTAATCTAACGGAGCATTAGCCCCATAATATTTATCCAACTTTTCTTTTGTTTCCTTCGCCGTTTTGCCTCTCAAAAAATAATGTTTTATGAGAGAACGAAAATCGTTTTTGTCCATACTCAACATGATGCCAAACAATCAGCTGTCAAAACAAAACTAAAGACAGAATCGCACTGAAATTTGGCATGTCTGCCTAAATATGAACAGACTTCAAGGTACCATAACCTTTTTTGCAGTAGCAGCTCATTCTGGTGGTCACTTTTCACTCAATCTAGTACATCCACATTGTCATTTTGGGATTCAGTACCCAATTTTTGGCGACTAGGCTTTTGCTGGTTCATGGTGAGGTCCTGACTTTGTCAATAGTCTTAAAAAGATGAGTGTTCCATGTAAGTTTCTCATCCAGTGTGATTCTCCAGTGAATCTGACTTTGATGCTTTTCGTGGGATTGATTTTGTGGCTAATTTTGATGTACCATTCAGCAACTAGGTACAGAGCGCTCTGGAGGCGATCCGAAATTGTGTCTTCGAATTTGCCTCTGATTAGGATAGCAATGTCGTCTGCATATCCTTGGACATAGAAGCCAGTTCATTAACTACGATGGACCATAGTAGTACTCCTCCCGGGGCGCATCATTTCGTTGCTATCAGACTGAGTTTATTGCAGCCTAAGGACTGAAACGAATAAAATTTGGAAACATCAAAATAAAAAGAAAAATAAAATATTTTCATAATTCATGTAAATTTTTTTTATTTGCTTTAAAACTCTGTTTTTATTAAATTTATTCACAATTACAAAAAATAAAAAAAATTATTTGGGTTCCCGTTCTTTCCTCAACTTCTTTCGAATGTCCTTCATAAGGTTGGTGACAGTTACATTCGTGATCTTTTTGGACGCTCTTTTCCATTTAGCACTAAAATATTTAACGTCCTTTGCACACTGCTGACTTTTAATCAATTTAGCTTTGACCAAAGCCCAATACCTTTCAATGGGACGGAACGGTGGAACATTGGGTGGATTCATGTCTTTTGGGACAAAGTCGACATTTTTAACAACAAGAAAGCTCAACGTCGCATGAGCATAGTGAGCTGAAGCTAAATCTGGCCAAAATAATTTTGAACCCTCGTGTTTGTTTAAGAAAGGAATCAACCGTTTTTTTAGGCACTCGTTAATGTACACTTCATTAACGGTCCCGTTGTAATAAACGATGAGTTTCTGTGTCCACATTGTCAAATGGCAGGTCCGCTGGTCCAGATGGTATATCTTCCCTTCTTCTGAAGAGGTGTTCTTCCTCGCTTGCAAAACCACTGCGTAAGCTTTTTCATCCATCCTACTTTTTAGGACTTTTCCGAGCAGATGGAAAACAGCATTTGCCCAGCCCGTCCCTAGCAACAGGTCCACTGGTGATTTGATGGCATGTCTCACCGAAAAGTGGAGCCAAAGCGTACATCAATCTGGCGAAAGCAAGATAGTTGCACTTGATATTTCTAAGGCATTTGACAAAGTTTGGTATCAGGCTCTTTTGTCGAAAATGCGTGCTTTTGGGATCGACGACTCTTTTCTTCAATGGATTGGAAGCTACTTTTCGGAACGTTCAATTCAAGTTGTCTTGGACGGTTCCAAGTCTGATATTCTGAAATCGCCAGTAGCATTCCGCCCATTCCCCCCATTCAAACTTTTAACCGCAATGCCCTGCGGATCTCTATGTTTCCGGGTCGTTATAGCTTACAAACAATTTAAACCAATGTACATCGGTACCTGGCTTTTCTTCTTCCCTAAATTTCCTTCGACCGCGCTGTGTGCGAACATTTTAAGGGCACAAAAACCCCTTGAGTGCGCTCTGATTATAAAAAGAAATAAAAACAGCGACATGTGGTTTCAACGGGGCGGTGCTTCGTGCCACACAGCTCACGCCACATTGGAAATTCTGTACGAGCGATTCGAGGGCCGGCGAGATCGTGTGATTTGACCCCATTAGACTTTTTCTTGTAGGGTTTTCTGCAGTCGCAGGTCTATGTGAATAAGCCACAAAATACAGCGGCCCTCAAAGCCAACATAACCCTTGCCATCGGTAAAATTCAGCCTGATTTATGCGCCAGAGTCATGGAAAATTGAACATTGAACGGATGCGCGCCAGCCGGAGAAGCCGCGGCGGATATTTGAAAGATGTTATATTCCATTCATAATGGCATCGATAGGCCTTTCAAACGAATAAATATCTTACACACACTTTGTTTTGTTTAAATTTAAGGATAAGAAGCGCGTAATGAAAGACCCTTTACGTGTATTAATAACTTCTCCACTATGGCCGTCTTCGGCTCCTTGATTATCCGTTTAACTTATTGCTACATTGGATGTTTTTTGAAAAAGAATAAAGATTCTCTCCAGAATCTTGCCAAAATATCAAAATTTGTTCATTACTAGCAGACCGAGGTCGCGTTGCTTCGCAAAGTTCTAACAAAACTTTTGTTGCCTGAAATATTAAAAAAATATTTAATTATACTTATCGCATCTAAAATAGATTCAGACACATCGAAATTATTGTAAGACATTGTCGAAAGTTTTTTTTATTTATTCGAACGCTTCGGGATAGACAATGTTAAGAGTTTTATTGTTTGTAGGAGGAAGCAAACACTGATTTTTCCTTGAGCCCACTCTTGATAAAGCAACATAAAACTGGCCATGGGAAAAAAACATTGCCCCTAAGATCCACCCCAAATAAATTTAAATTACTGCCCCTGAGGCTTATTCATCGTCATCCAGAAACATGGTTTAATGGGGAATTGCAACAGTCTAAATTGAAAACGGAGATCCATTGGTGCCATTGGAATTCCAGGAATAAAGGCATCCTTCCCTGATGCGGCTCCAGCAAGAATTAGAGCTCTAATAATGTTTTTGTTTAACTTCCTGACTTGATGTCGTGTACCATTGCAAAGGATTGACTTAGACTTCTTATAAGCATTATTGAAGTTTTGATTTTCACATTTAATTGGTACGAAGGAAGACCTGCTGAGTTTAGAGAATTGAGAAATTCTTGAGGGTAGTTGACACTGTCATTGCCATTTACTACATTGTCAACTGGCTTGTGTTGCTGTGAAATTGGTTTTAGACTCAGGAGCACGTGGTTGTTTATTTCATCCACAGAACTATTTTTTTGGTGACACTATGGCAGAAACAAGAAAATGGTTCTTCAGACCTCCATAAACATAATTAATGAGTTCTTCCGTGCTATGAACGATTTTTCCGAAACGCTTGTCTGATTGAGTTGTATTCTCCGCACCCGAAAGCGTATATTTTCCATCATCAATCCTTAGCAGAAGAGATGCGAACCCAGCATTGTCAATATTTTTCGTTAGCTGTACTCTTTTATTGGTTTGCAGTTGAAGATTTTGTACATGCAGCCAAATGTAGAGTGACTAGATAACAATCCTAGTTTCAGCAGCTGTCAAACCAATGACATCTAGCCGTCAAAATATTCAGTAAGGTTTGCCATTTCACCATACATCGTTTTAGGCTTACTGAACGTTACAAACGTCGAAATTCCGGCTCAGTTGTAAATACGCAACGTGAATTTCGTCGTCAGATGTATCCTCATCATGGCTTCAGTGTGCAGGCAATTCGTCGTACTGTGGAAAATTTAAACGTGAATACACTCTTTTGGATCTTAAGCCACCAACCAGGCCGGTATCGAAGAAGGATTGGTCATCGTCAGAGTGTCAACTCGGCAAATTTTGCGTTTGGATTTGGACCTACATCCGTATAAGATTGTGCTGACGATCATAGACCGGCGATCCGGATTTTGGCCAAAAAACCATCTTCGCGAATGAGGTGAACTTTTGGCTCAGCGGCTATGTTAATAAGCAAAATTGCCGTTATTGAAGCTAACACAATCCACAAGTGTTCGGCCAAGCATTAATGGATCCACAAAGATTGACTGTTTGGTGCGGTTTATGGCATGGCGCCGTCTTCGGACCTTGTTTCTTTCGAAATTAGGAAACAGACACCGTTACTGTCAATGAACTCAGGTATAGAGCGATGTTAACCGACTTTCTGTTGGCAGAGCATGGCAAAATCGATATGTCCGAGCTGTGGTTCCAACAAGACGGCGCTACATGCCATACCAGCGACATGAAGTGGGAATTGGATGACTGGGTCATCTCACTGCGAGCTTTCGTCAATTGGCCGCCGCGATCATCCGATTTGACACCACTCGAATATTTTCTCTGGGGCTACGTCAAGTTTTTAGTTAATCAACCACTTTGGACGAGCTCGAGGCCAACATTCAATATGCTATTACCGAAATAACGCCGCACATATTGGACCCAGTCATCAAAAATTGGACCAACCGCTTGAAGCGCTGCCAGCGAATCCGAGGCGGCCTTTTGAATCAAGTTCTACCACACCGTTGTTGTTTTATTTAAATTTTTTTTCCTATCCTGCTTGTGTCCCGAGAAAGAACATGACGAACTAAATATTTGATACAACAGAATGTATTGGCTCATAGGAAGGTAATCATGACTCCCAATATACAACAAACAGCTTCTCTATAAGCAAGTTCTAAGGCCTATATGGACATATGGTCTCCAACTTTGGGGGTGTACAAGTAAGACAAACGTGCAAAGCATTCAATGCTTCCATGAAGTACTACGCTATTTTGTTAATGCGTCATGGTACGTAAAGCTGATCTTCATGGGGATCTAAAAATTTAAATCATAGAGGACAAGCTCAGGAAGATGGCAATAAGACATGAAGGTAGGCTTTGCAACCATGCCAATTTAGAAGTAGTCGAACTGCTTGATAACAACAATTTAGTTAGAAGATTACGAAGAGTAAAACCATTCGAACCATTCGTGCGGTTTTTTTTTTCAAAATTTGAACATTTATTTAAGAAGAACATGTACAATAGTATTATTCAAAGTATTGTCCATCTGAAGCTATGACTTTTTCCCATCTTTCTGGCAATTTGTGGATCCCATCCCAAAGGAACTGCGCCAACTTGCCAGGAAAGAATGAATCAAGCCAATTTTTGATATTCTGCTCTGATGTGAACCGTATTTCAGTGAGGGCATTCTGCATCGACCGGAACTAATGGTAGTCAAAAGGGGCAAGGTCTGGGCTATAAGGCGGGTGGGGTAAGACTTCCCATCCACTGTTTTCCAAATAGTTCTTAACCGGAATAGCAACGTGGGGCCGAGCGTTGTCATGATGGAAAATTATTGCCTCGTGTCTGGTCGCATATTCCGGGCGTTTTTCGGCCACTGCTCTCTTCAATCGGATTAATTGTGTTCGGTAGCGTTGTCCATTGATGATTTCATCCGGTTTTAGCAGTTCATAATACAGCACACCCATCTGATCCCACCAAATACAGAGCATTACCTTGGCGCCATGGATATTCGGCTTGGCCGGGTTTCACATATGATTTTTTGCGCTTGGGGTTGTCGTAATGGATCCAGTTTTCCTCACCAGTAACAATCCGATGCAAAAATGACTTCCTTTTTTGGCGTTCCAGCAGCATTTCGGACATGCAAAACCGCCTTTCGACGTCTCACGGCTTGAGTTCATGTGGAACCCTATTTCTTTGTTTTTGAATATATCCAGCTGCTTTTAAATGGTTTAAAATGGCTGCTTGAGTGACACCCAAAGATTCTGCTAGCTCTTCTTGTGTTTGGCAACAATCTTCATAGAGTAATGCTTCCAGTTCTTCATCTTCAAACTTTTTTGGCTGCCCAGGACGTTCATCGTCTTCCAAGCCAAAATCACCACTTT
The DNA here is from genome assembly GCA_963966105.1 of Volucella zonaria. Lineage (NCBI taxonomy): Eukaryota > Metazoa > Arthropoda > Insecta > Diptera > Syrphidae > Volucella > Volucella zonaria. The sequence goes on from OZ014530.1 coordinate 10,259,716, forward strand.
TAAATCATGCAAACCACTTTTGGCACGTTCGCTCAGCTAGCGCATGTTCACCATAAACTTCCACCAAAATACGATGACTTTCGGTAGCAGTTTTCTTCATGAAGAAGAACTCCCCGCAAAAAAACTTTTTCAGGCACAAAGTTCGACATATTTGAGTGAAAAAAAATTATTGTTGTTTACGCTTCAAATGAATGACATATACTGAAATGACGTACAATGACAGTAGCTTTCCAACGCATGTTCCAATGGAATAATACAAGTTACGCCATCTCTTAGCAAACCGCACGAATTAAGTTATAAACCCTAGTAATAAAGACAACAAATATATATTACAACATACTCGTAATCACATGAACAAAGTGACAACAAATTAAAAAACAAAAGGTAAGAGACCAAAGTTAGTATTACAAACCAATTGCTGATTAGTTTAACGACTAGCTACGATTATTGAAAGAATGGTAACACCATGCTTTCCCCGGATGTTTTTAGTGGGTAGGTCAAGACCCACACTATTGCAAAACTCCCATGCGATGTCTTTCAACGATTTTCATTGAGCTACACATAAAAAAAAAAAAAAAATTGTGTAGTCTTGCCGTGGACGTATAAGTAAGTGTCATAATGTTCCATCAAACCGTTTTAAGTTCCCAGTCAAAACCAGTACTCGCTGCAGGATACTAAACAGATCACTATGTAGTTTGCTTGTATGCGAACACCAGGTGCAAGGACAGAGCATTCAGTTCTACCCTTGAAGCAACGAGGCCAGATTGAAAGGCCGTCCCGTCCTGCATTTTTATGTAATCAAAATGGTAGCTATTATATTATATTGCTTTTACCCGCGACTTCACCCACCCGGAACTCTGTTTTAATGTACCTTTTTTTCGGAAATATATTTATGAAGTTATAGATGGTTATTGCCCGTGACTTTCTTCGCTTGGAATTTATGACGCCGTGGAAATGTGAATATCTAATTGCTTTTTAGAAGATTTCCTTACAAAGGATATTTTTTTGTTTTTTTATCGGGCGGAACTAATATTATCAGGCTCGTTAGTGTGAGCTTACGCCTGACGGCCCAACCGTGGGAAAAACAATTCTCTCTTGAATCTACTCTAGAGTATTTTAAAGTTTGACCTTTGGACTTATTTATCGTAATAGCGAAATATATTTTGAGGGAATATTGGAGTCTCTTAAAGACATGAACATACTTGAGCAAACCCGGATAAGATAATGACCTGCAGTCTAGTGCCACTGCTGAATTTCGGTGGTTTTAAATTCCGAAGGTGTGCTCATCCGCAGAGTAAACTAATTTAAAAACTCTACCGGATATTTAGCGCCTTCATCTGAGTTACAAATAGTGGTCTATCGACTTGTAAACCGTCAAAGGACTTTAGCAACATGTCATTAATGAACGCAAAGTCAAAATGGCCCTTTCACAAAACCGTTCTATAGCATTTGAGCAATGCCTAGAGAGGTGTGATCTATCAGTTGCTGAAATGGTCCGGGACAACAATTACTTCATCTGTTGATGGATAATCACCGTTTCCTATTTCCATTAAAATATCTAAAAATTGTGCAGCTAGCTGATACATGGCCTTTCAGATAAACTCTCATATTTTTTGTAAGTTTGAGGACTTCTATTGAGGACCACAAAGCAGATCTTTTCGGACAGACTTTAATTTCATCAGATCGGGTTCCTCTAGGTAGCACAGGTAAAGTTTGGCAAAAAACTTCTGCCAACAGCACTATCACCAGCCACAGCCAGGTTTTTGTTACGGCGAATGTCCTGTAGAGTCCTATTTATAGCCTCGACGCCTCATTCCAGAAAATTATTTAAGTAATTTTTTAATGCTTCGCCAAGATTGCTTTGCTTTGATATATTGTATATAGGGGTCTCTACACATGTTAGTGTGGACTGAGTATTTCATGAAGCAGCAAACGGCGACGATTGTTATCCGTATTATTCGGATGCACCGTATATACGCTACCTTCGATATTTTCTTCTTTCAAACTTGGTATTTTTGTGTCTACCGTGTACGCAGCTACATCTGAACACATTGTGATAATTACTTGAATTGTGAACAGCGTCATCTATATTTGAATAGCATAAGATTTTCATACTCAACCATTGGAGAATGGAAACGTTTATGGAACGCTGGATAATACAGAACGTTCTCGAAAGATGTCAGGGGAGCATAAATATCAGCGTCCCGCAGCAGAGCGATGTGCTGTTCGGTTGATAGGATCTTTCCTGAGGAAGTTGTGGAGTCGATTATCTGTCTTCCCTTAAGGTCAACTACCAGGCCAAGAAATCAGCACCAAATATTGATCTTCTAACAGGCCCTAGAAAAAGTTCAACTCTACAGCGAAGATTGAAGTCGCTGGTTAACTGTAACCGATTTGGAACTCACCTCAATATACACAAGAGAATATAGCGGACACCAGATCAGCAAACTGTCAACCAGATTGATCACGTTGCAATCGAAGTAAGGCACTCCTCAAGTATTTTAGACGTCCGAACATTCCGAGCGGCCAATGTAGATTCGGACTACTACCTAGTTGCAGCCAAGGTACGTCTACAGACATCTTATAAATGCAACAACAACGGGAAAATGCTATGAGGGGACTCAACGTAGAACGGTTGCAATTGCAACAAGCCGCCAGAACCTTTGCCAATCGCGTATCCGTCAACCTCTCGAGAAGTCCTTTGCAGCAAGCATCAAATGTTGAAGACCAGTGGCATAGATGCCGAGAAACCATCAGAAATGTCCCAACTGACGTGCTGGGTTTCAGCCGCCCACCACCACGAAACCCATGGGTTGATGAAGAGTGCCGGTAAACACATGCAGCAAAACAACATGCCTACAAAGCGATGCTGCCCAAAAGGACAAGACCGGCTCGTGAGCTCTACGAGCAAAAGAGGAGGGAAGAACATCGGCTTCATCGGAGAAAAAAAAAAGAAAAAAAGAGAGGTGGTACTGCAGGAATAATGTTCGGAAATTTTGCCAAAAGGTAAAAAAAACGTGCCAGGGTAATAAGACCCGAACGGAGAACCTGTAGAGATCCACTCCATTTAGTGGAGAAAAACTATTTCCGCAGACTGCTAAACGGCAAAAGCGATCAACATTCCGCTGTCCGGCAGAGCGGATCATTCAATATTGACGGTGCAAGTCAAGAAATCCGTCCACCCGACCTATTACCAAGATTTGGTCGGATGAATGTATCCCTGATGAATGGAACCTCAGCATCGTTTTCCCGGTTCACAAGAAACGAGACTGTCTAAACTCCGCCAACTATAGTCTCCTAAACATCGCATATAAGATCCTGTCTGCCGTATTATGCTAGCGCCTGAAACTAATTGTCAACGATCTGATTGGACCCTATCAGCGAGGTTTTAGGACCGGTAGATTCACAATTGGCCAAGTATTCATACTACGGCAGATCCTGGAGAAAACCCAAGAAGTTCAGATCGATACTCACCACTTTTTTATCCATTTTAAAGCCGCTTATAACAGCATCTACAGAGACGAGCTATATATAGCCATGTCTAGTTTTGGCATCTCTGCCAAATTCAGCCGCTTGTGCAGGAGGACGATGGAGAAAGCTCGCTGCTGCGAGACCTTTGGTGTCTTCAACACACGAGGGACGAGGGACGATCTTTCAAAAGTCTGTTCAATTGCTTGCATACGCCGACGCTATTGATACACAGCGAGCTGTCACCGGTGCGTTTGCTTGTGTAGGAACAGAAGCGGCAAAAATGGGTCTGGCGGTAAACGAGGGCAACACAAAGTATATGCTATCAACGAGAAGGGACGCCCTACGTCGATAAATTGGCCATAATCTTTCAATCGACAGCTACAACTTTGAGGTAGTAAGGGACTTTGTCTACCTCGGTTCTGCTATCACAACTGAAAACGACATCTTTTCAGAAATCAAACGAAGAATTAAGCTTTCCAATCGCTGTATTTTTGAACTGCAAAGGCAACTATGTAGTAAGGCCCTCTACCGAACAACCAAGGAAACTCTATATAAGACCCTTTTAATCCCAGTCCTGCTCTATGGTTCCGAAGGATGGACCCTTTCAAAAGCGGATGAAGATATCCTTGGTCGTTATGAGGGAAAAATACTTCGTAAGATATTTGGTCCCGTATGAGTTGACGGGTTCTGGAGGAGACGATTCAACGATGAACTCTACGAGCTGTACAGCGACATCGACCTGGGTAAAAAACTGATCATTAGGGTTTGAGATAGCGGGGACATGTAGAGCGAATGAACACCAACACTCCAGCCCGCAGAATCTTCGACTCTAATCCAGAGGGACAACGCAGTAGAGGAAGGCCTCGCAATAGGTGGTGCGCGAGTGTGACCTCAACCAAAGACTGCGCTAATTAGAGAGGCTTATTGGCTGAAGCCGAGGTCCACCAAACTAAGCTAAGCTTTAGAACCCGCCGCCCATAGAACTAAGGCTGGGCAAGACAACGAGTAGGAAAACTCACGAAACAATAACGGCTTGATTCGAAAGGCAAGAAATTTTTTCTCAACTTCCTTAGTTGCATCAGAATTGTTGTTGACAGTCGTCTGAGGTTTAAGCATCGCCTAGAGCAGTTATTCCAGAAATTACTGTAAACTGTAAGTAAGACTGATGCTTAACACCGGAGACCCAAAACAGAATAAAAGATTCCTTCTTGCTTGCAGCTGCGAATTCTATTCCCATCTACACATCTTGAATGCTGTCAAGTGCCGTAAAAGGTAGGTCTTAACGCACTGAAAGTCCGCAGTGCGTTTTGAACTGCTACATGTCGACATACTTGCTAAAGAAATGCCAAGACTCAAAAGCGAGCGAATTCAAATTGGCCTGGTAAACGATAAAAAAGCGAACCACAGTATCGCGACCTGGCAACAACCAATGGAACTTATCCCTAAACGGAACATGGACAAGACTGTTTAAAACAGTATCTGACATGTTGTGTATCTCCCCTAAAAACGCGAAACACGTGTTTTCTCACTGTTCCCGATACGAAACCGAGAAGATAGCTCTAAGACATCAATTTGGAGAGCAGCTCACGACCGATAATGTTGTTGCGTTTATGCTTCAAAACGAGGAAAGTTGGATTATTGCCAGTAATATAGCGGTGTACATACTCAGCGACCTTAGACAATTAAGACGTCAACATGAAGCGAACAGGCAAAATAATCGAATCATATAGAGCAAGCTAAGTCTCAAAGCGAACCCCACAGGGATTAGAAATCGGTCTGTTAAAGTGGTGGCGGTTTTCGACTGTAAAAATCCGGCACCAGCTCGTGTCCCTCATACGGGGTTTGGTCTGCATAGACAAACAAGCAGCGATCCCGTCGAGAGTGGCTAAGCAGCACAAGATCACACTCTGTTAAGTTCCGGGGCACTAAGCATCCCAGGGAGCTGCATCACTCACAAACTAGCCAGACTCGCATCCCTGTGAACAAATACTAGACAGTTTGACACTATCAAGTCAACAATGTCCTACGACAAACAAACGCTTTCAGACGCTCTCTAAATCCTGTCAAAGGTGGACTCATCGAGACAATTGTAAGACACTTTGACGCTAGACTTCTTAGGTCCATACTGGACCTGAGCAATCTCAGGAGAGGTATCTCCAAACTCACTCATTCTATTAGAGGAAATCTGCAGTGGTTGACTATTTTTCAGGAGCTGCAGGGAAGTAAAATAGAAGCGGAATCTTTTGCCCACTTGAATTACACTTCCGAGATCTAAATAATTTCTACTCTATGAAGATTACCGATCTTGACGAATTCTTCAAGGAATTTCTTTGGTTCCAGGAGTAGCTAGAACATCTCCTTCAGACGCCCTCTCAGTGCTACCGCAATGGACTTCGAACTGATCTAAGTGCATCTAAACGAGGATGCCTCTAACGTACCCTACTTCAACCCTCGTAAATTTAAATTTCAAAAGTTTAGTTCCCTTTCGGAGCAGTTTGCTTGGTTACACGAGGACTTTATAACACTACACTATTAAAATTCATTACACTTACTGCCGTCAATATTGGAACTGAAACTCTGCTTCCATGGATTTCCACATCAACCTGGTATTCACCAAAAACTGTTATGATAGGTTGATATCCATCCAATATGGCCTTTTAATTACGATTACTGCTCTCCATAATCAATTAATACGACGTGCACATGCTGAGTAGAGTGCACAAAGGTCAGCATTCGTAAGTACATTTCCAATAAATTAACTCCTCAAGCATTTTCGGAAAACATTTTCGAATATTCCATTCGTAATTCAGCTGAATACGAAATGAAATGAAGTTGTGTTGCGAATAGACGAACCACCATCGCCACCATAGCCGCAAGTCCATGCCAACATGAATACGTAAATCGGAGAGCCACTATCCATAGATGGACCTCTAACCCAATGATCTAACTTTTGCTCAAAATAAATACGAAAATTCTGAGAACGCTGTGTTTGGTTTCTTTGTTCCAGGTTTTGTAGTAACATTTACTCGTAAACACCGTCTGTGTTGTGATTCGAAATGCATCCTTGAATCCCGCGCATTTATCTGAGTACACGAAACAACTATCAACAGCGCTGGGAACTAGTTTTGACTTTCTGCGGATGTTCGGATATCCGTACATTCGGATACATCCTGGCAGCAAGAGATGACTTGGTTTTATTGTTTTGTTTGAGGGAACTACTCGTAACAAAGTGAAAACTTTTTCAATTTCCAACACAAAGGAGTAAGTTGGAATTTCTTTCGCCGCTGTGTTTAGTTACACTTTTGAGTTTTATTCAAATGTCGAAACCAAAAGTTGCTATTAGGAGTTAAGACGGATTAAAAAGGGATCTGGCAAATTTGGGAGAAAATAAAAAAAAAATGCATACTCTGCCGCCAACAAGGACAGTCGGTGTGAGATGAGGACAAAACCCACTTTCCCATTCAACATCTGAATCGAACTTCACTCCATGCTCGTATCTTTCGGTTTGAAATGTCTGTAAGCCCATTGAAAACATATTGTGGGGTAATGAGTCTGTAATTGTCGGGGAAATTAATGACCCATTGTCTTCTCTGACACTATGTGTTGCTGTTGCGTCACAATGCGAATACAAGCAGCGGCTACAAGACCCCTCCAATCTACCATTTGTCTGTTACGACGGATACACATTTCCTCTATTCGAAACGATTGCTCAAGCAGACTGCACTTGACTTTGATTTATGTTGTTTCGATTACAAGAGCAATCATATCCTGAGCACTCTCATACTCAATTTGCAAAACAACGATATTCACATTTCAAGCCCTGCATCCCTCTACCCCCCGCCCAACCCACCACCTACCAACACAGCACACTTGTGCAATATGATTTATCTAGATTCGCACTTGATTTGTGTTTGAATTTGTTGAAATCTTATTTACAGTTGTTGGAATAAGAATACAAAACACGAATACTGGAACAAAGAACTATTGTATCTCCGGATTCTTACTTCCTGACATCACGAGCAGCGGTAAATATACGTGCTTGTGAGGGTAGAAATACACTCAGAGGAGCACCTAAAGTACTCGTATTAAATTTGCATAGCCCAGCTCTGAGGAAAGGATGCGAGTATCTGGAAAAATGCTTTTGGATAACAAACTTCGAGTATCTCATATTTTTGGAATGACAAGGAAATTAGAGTATCTTTTGTGAGAATTCGTCGTGCTGCGTCAATCTGGCTGACACCGTTGTTGATACCAGAAATATCGGCGGATTTCTTACAGATTTTAATGGAGCAGTAGGTGTTGTCCAACGTTATCTTGAACCAAATTACGAACTTGACAGTTGGAGTTCTGCTTTTTTTTATTGTTGATGCTGAAACTGCTGAGTGTTCGACCTGAACTGAGATAAAAGCGCAACAATCCAAACCAATAAAGTGTCAACCAAATTGATCGACGCAAGGCACTCCCATAGTGTTTTTGATGTCCGAAAGTTCCGACAATTATCTTGTTGTAGTTATGACGAGGATGCGCGGTATCCGGGATAGCTCAAGGACAGCGAACCATTCTGAGGAAATTTAATGTCGAACAGATGCAACCGAAAGAAACCACCCGGGGTCTTTTCAGATCGGGATCCTTTAACCTCTCGAGAAGTACGATCCCACCGGCGTCAAACGTAGAAAACCAGTCTAGGCAGAGAGGCCGCCTCTGATGTACAGGGTTTCAACCCGCCCAAACAAAGAAAACCCTCATTCGATGATGAATCATTCGTTCCTGTATCCCCTTGTGGGTCCTAGGGCCTCTACTATGCCAACGCGCCATCGAGTGCGGTTTCTGGAAATGTACCTCAGCTCTCCCCAACTTTTTCCCAGTTGCCGTGCTTCTTTTTCAACTGTTCTGCGCCACGTACTCCTAGGACCGCCGCGAATCCTGCCGTCCTGAGTAAGCGGGTTCCATTTCATCGCTTGGTCACCCTTTCGGAGAGTGTGACCAATCGTCGTCGTATGGTTGTGCCTATAGGTTCATGGTCCTTTCTCTGATAAAGCTGTTCGTTAGAGATTGTCCAGAATATCCTTAAGATGTAGCGTAGGCACCTATTGACAAACGTTTGCAGCTTGCTCGTGATAGTGGGTGCCTACATGGCAATTAATCAGGAAACTACTGACTGTTCAAAGCATGGATTGGACCAGTAGCGCAACAATCAAGTTCGTAATGTTGTGCTTGCTTTACCTCCTCGAGGTGGTCCCCGGGCAACTACGTGTATAAATCCTTATACAGGTAGGTAAAAATTGCAAGTGCGAGATTTTCTAGGGTCTGACGCCTAGACTAGATAACCTGGGCCAGAAATCAGCGTTAAAGAAACCAGCCCGCTACGGAAACCGACTTAATGCCTCGAATAAGGACTGACAACAAGTTGACGACCTTTGGCTATCGTACCCGGACTAAGATTGGTTTCTGGAATGTGAAGACGCTCTTTGACTCTCAGAGTGAAGGAACTCAGAACGCCAGATTCCTTCAGTTAGAGCATGAGTTTATGCGATATGTGGGTGAGTACCAATCCCCACAACACTGTATTACTCTACTCCGGAAGACCAACCGGAAGCCCCGTGGATATGGAGTTGGACTGCTGTTAACACCTACAGCACGCTGAGGCCTAATCTCTTGGCAGCCGCACGGATTTTAACGACCAGATTCCGGACGAGAGTACGTCGCGTCACCATTTACAGTGTTACGCCCCCACGCATGGTTCGTCTGAGGAAGAAAAGGAGACTTTCTACAACCAGTTGGGAGCAATTTATAATGCAACACCCAACGGCGACATTGTCATTGTAAACAACGTAAACAACAACAACAAGGTAAACAACGACAATGAAGGGCTCAAACATGTTATGGGACCGCACGGATTAGGCAACCGCAATGACAACGGCGAAAGATTTTTAGACTTTTGCAACGCAAATCGTCTTGTTATAGATGGTACCATGTTTGAGCACAAGGCCTGCCATAAAATCAGTTGGGTGTCAACTGACAGGCAAGCAACCTCCAACCAAATCGACCATTTTGCCAACAGTCGCCATTTTAGAAGTAGTCTTCTAGACGTTCGAAACCGACGAGGAGCGGACATGGGGTTGGTACGAGATCACCATCTTATTTTTTATTTTTTTTTTATAATCAGCGCGTGCTCAAGGGGTTTTTGTACCCTTAAAATGTTCGTACACAGCGCGGGCGAAGGAAATTTAGGGAGGAAGAAAAGCCAGGTACCGATGTACATTGTTTTTAAATGTTTGAAGGTTATAATGACTAGGAAATAAAGAGTTAGGCAGGGCATTCCATAAGCGAATTGCACGTCTTAGGAACGAATCACGATATTTTAGAGCACTTGCGAAAGTGGGCTTGAGGGTATACTGATGAGCATTCATGGCGTTCCGGTTGAAAGTTTGAATGGGTGGAATGCTACTGGCGATTTCAATTGAGCACTGGTGGTGGAAATAGCGATAAAATAAAGTGAGACAGGAGACATTACGTCGGTGTTCGAGGGTGTCAATCCATTGAATGATATTAGTATCGCCAATCAGTCTTATCGCACGGTTTTGAATCCTATCTAGCAGGTGTAGAGATATTTTGGGCGCACTCGACCAGACGTGGGCATTGTTCTCTAATTGTGGACGGAGCACATTGAGGCCTGATGAGAGGGGGTAAAGTATTTCTTACATCGCTTGAGGAAACCTAGACATTTCGCAGCATTTTTGACGATATCGAATATGTGGTCATTCTAACGTAAGTTTTGACTGACACACATACCGAGAATCGAAAGTTTATCAGTTTCGACGATGCAAGTGCCATTCATGGATAATGGCTGGGTATTTGAGTTTCGGTTTAATGACAGCAGACAGCATTGTGTTTTGGAAGCATTAAATTCCACTCGGTTGATAGTGCCCCAAATGGTTATGCTGTTAATATCAGAATTTAATGAGCTCAGCATACGCTGCCGTTCCCGTTCAACAGCCGAAGAGCAGGGACGTGAGTCCGGGAACGAATATGGAAAGCAGAGAGTACTGTCATCAGCAAACTGATATATAGGATTAAAAGCAGCAGACAAGAGGTCATTAATGAAAATTAAAAAGAGTGTCGGGGACAGAACGGAGCCCTGGGGCACACCAGCATTTGTTTTGTGAATATCAAACTTGAAACCATCCAAGACAAGTTAAATTGAACGTTCCAAAACGTGATTTCTAATCCGTTGAAAGAAGAGAGTCATCGATCCCAAGAGCACGCGTCTTCGACAAAAGAGCTTGATGCCAAACTCTGTCAAATGCCTTAAAAATATCAAGTGCAACGATCTTGACTTCGCTAGATTGATGTACGCTTTGGTTCCACTTTTCGGTGAGACATGCCATCAAATCACCAGTGGACCTGTTGCTACGAAAATCGTACTGCCTGTCATTGAGATACTCTATATCGTGTGCTGATGGTTTGTAAGCGTTTCTATGACCTTGAAACGAAGGGACGTAAGTGCAGTGGGTCTCTAGGAGGAGAGAGAGGAATATTTGCCTTTTTTAGGGGCGGACTGCACAAATGCTGTTTCCATCTACTCGGAAAGAGTCCTAAACCGTAAGATTGATGAAAAAACTTACGCAGTGGTTTTGCCAGCGTAGAAGAAGACCTCTTCAGAAGAAGGGGAGATATACCATCTGGACCAGCTTATTTATGCATGTTGAGATCTTTGAGTACTCTTGCTACTACACGAGTGCGAAAGTGGATTCGTCCCATTGTAGATTCGACGCACTCAAGTGTAGGCGGGAACAAAGCACAATCTGGGAGTGTTGAGCTAGCCGCAAAGTGTGCAGCAAGCAGATTGGCCTTGTCCAAAGCGCTGACAGCTGGAATGTCATTGTAAATGAGCGTTGGGATGGAGGATGAGGCAGAATTTCTAATATTTTTGACGAATGACTAACAATTTTTACTGCCTTTGGGACATTGCAGTATTTTTTGCCTCAAGTTTTGGTCGCATTGGAATTTCACACGGTTGAGAAAGGCGTTGCAGTCATTTCTGGCTCGTTTAACCTTTCTTCGGTTTTCCTCTATCGGGTTGGTCTTGTAGGACCGAAAAAATAATTCTCTAGCCAAGGCAGCCTCTTTACAGCTCGAGTTGTGCCATGCCTTTTCTTTTGGTTTGATACTCTTCATCTAATGAGGGATAAAGCATCTCATTCCAAAGAGAATGGTGTCTGTGCATCCATGTCCTTATCGAGAATCATAACGACCGGTTAAAATTCCTAAAGAAGCTGTTAAATCTGCTCCAGTTGGCTTTCTCGTATTGCCATACGGTTCTTTTAGGAATCTTTTCTCTAACTATGTGGTGGGTGTACGAGAATTTAGCTGATATGACACAATGGTCCGACGAGTATAGAGGGGAGAGCACATCAACGCAGTACTTATCAGGGTGAGAAGTTAGAAACAAGTCCAGGGTGTTGGCGGTATGACTGTCAACGTCTGGTATTCGTGTGGGCTCATTTACAAGCTGGGTCAAGTTGTTCTCCGCAGCGAAGGTCTTTCGGGTGTTGTCCGTCCAGGATGTCGAAGCCACCCAGAATTGTGTATATTGAAATCTGTCTAATTTCAGTATGAGGATACAGAGATACAATTCTTTGAATGGAGTCAGACAGAGCATCAAACTCATTAAAAGTCGAATTGCCGATGGAATTTTAACCACAGGAAATTGAATTCCGGATTGGAACAGGGACTACATTGTGGTGGAGTGTGGTAAGCTACATCACTATCCTCGTAAATGGGGAGACCGTGGGGAGAGAAGAATAATGGCACTAGTTCATAGCCAGGTAGCTTCAGATCAGTGTGGTCTGAGAGGTGTGGGCGGGGATTTACCTGTGTTTCACTAAGTGCCAAAACAGCTGGTCTGTACTTACAAACGTGGACGTACGCAGAAAAGTGATTACTTTTTAGCCCGCGTATATTAGCTACGTTCACCCTGATTTCCCTAATCATAATTACAAACCAACACAGAAAACACAGACACCGACGATACTGAGCAAGACTGCGAAGTGAAAATAGTGACGTTGGTTTACCGTTTATGATGTTAAAGAAGTCACATGCCATCGCGTCAGCTTTTCTAAAACCTTTCTTGACATCAAAGTCTCGTTTTAGTCGTTACCGGCCTTACGGAGCAGCGGTCATTCTCAATCGTCATTCTGCACTAACGAGATTGACAGAGATGCCAAAACTAGACTCTCCAGTAATGCTATCATATGCGACCTTAAAATCGATGAAAGGATGGTGAGTATGGATGTGGACTCCTTGCGAAGACTGTGAAGATCTGATTGATTGTGGACTTTTCTTATCTGAAACCGCACTGATGGGGGCTAATCAGGTTATTGACTAAGGGTTTCACACAATATGGCAAATAAGATCTTGTATGCGATGTTGAGGAGGTCTCCTGTTTTGTGAATCGGACAAAACGTGCTGAGATACCATTCATCAGGCATACACTCTTCTGATCAGATCGGAGAAATCAGCTGGCGAATGCTCTTCGGCCGGTAAGCCCTCAGGTCCAGCTGATTTATTGGATTTTAGCTTGGATTGCTATTCTTAGTTCGTTTTTGACAAGTGGACGGAAGTTTTGGCTTTCATCGTCTATGTTGAATAGTCTACTCTGGTTGCCGGCAGAAAGTTGTTCCATATTCTCAGCACCGACTGTGTCTCTAGTACAAGGTGGGGCATAATGTATGATGCTATTTTCCTAGACTATATCTTTGGAATAGAGTTTTTTTCATCATGTCTTGAAAATGATATTGTTGAAGTGGCCGCCGCCATTGCTTATTACCATTTGGGCTCTTTTTATGGTATTCCCCATTGTGTTCTTCAAAACTTCGGGCGATAGGTTCTCCACTTCTTAACGGATGTTCTTCTTGAGGCCAGGTAGAGCTAATGGCCTTTTCACACAAACCCGTGACTCTAAATAAACTCAGAAAACGAAGTTTAGGGTGGTCAAATCGGTTGGTCTTGCTGGTCAAACCGCGATATCAGACGACCGGGATATGCCTGCTTTAGAATATGTGTTGTGACTCGTCTAGTATGTGGCGTTGCTCAGTCCTGTTAGAATCACATGTCCTCCAGTCCTAATTCAACCAATTGAGATCCAATGACCCCTCCAGCGTAAACAGCGCGCGGATGTGCTGGCTCTACATGCATTACTTACAGATTTCCCGTGCCCCAAAACCGCAAATTTTGTTTGTTCATGTATTCACACAGGTCGAAATGGACCTCGTCATTCATGATTGTTTCTGAAGCAAAATCGTCGACTTCATTGTTGACATTCATAAGGGTGTGAACATAGGTTAGACGGGATTCACCACCGAATGGACTATCTGCACTTTGTAAAGAAACATCTTCAAGTCTTACACCAAAATACGCATCAGAGACGTGTGTGGTATTGCCAATTGCGTCACACGTTATGTGGTCGATGTCAACGGAGCCTCTACGACATCTTCAGGTACTGCAACGATGTTCTCGGTATGACAAGTACGTGGCCTTGTGCTTGGTTCCGTATTATTGCAGTCTCTTAAAGTCGCTAAACGCCGCATTAAACATCCAGTGAGACCCGGGCAGCCAGGAAAACGCGCACGAAATGCACGTTGCGTTGCGCCAAAATCACTGACATCTTGACGATTATTCCGCATTCTTCAGGAGCATAGCGTTCCATTGCTTATTCATATAAATCCTAATTCTGTTTTGTTTCTCTCCGATAAGGTCATACACTATGGTCCACCTAGTACAATCCTTCCCTCTTCATCTCTACAGGCTTCGGTACTGGTTTTCTTCCCTTGACACGTCCTTTTTACCTGTAGTTTCCTGCACAATTTCCGTACGTTATTCCTGGAGTACAACCTCTCAATACTTTCGAAGCTCGTGAAGCTCTAGTCCTTCATTGCAGCGGCGCTTTGTACGCTTCTGTTTAGCTGCATGTGCTTGTCGGCATTCTTCATCAAACCAGGGATTTCTTTTGTAGTGGTCGGGTGAAACCCAACACACCAGTTGACACATTGGCAACGTTGCCACGGTACATAATGTTGGCGGAATAGGAGGGTTGCACTATTCGGGATAGGGGTTCTTGACGTTACCTTCTCACAGTAGTTCTTCTTTGTTGTGGCGCTTGGAAAATCCGCATTCGCACCTTAGATGCAACACTACTATATGTAATCCGCTAAAATATTTGGATTCTGGCCTGGAAAGACCACTATTGACCATATTTTTGCATTACTGCAGATCTTGGAAAAGCCTCCCGAACTCCAAATCGGCACCCACCATCTATTTCCCGATTTTATGGTCGCTTATGACAGTGTATATCGGTGTCTGTAATTGGCATACTTCTTAACTTGCCTGGCACCGAAGAATGACGATTCAGAAAGCGAACTGCTCCGTAAGATTCGGCAAAGATTTTGAAAAGACCTTTGGTGTTAAAAAAATGCTTCCGACCACTTGAGAGTATTATTCGAGGCCGATTTCGAAATCTTTCAAAAGCCTGTACAGCTGCTTGCCTATGAAGTGCAAATGACATACGTAAATGCTATCGGTAAAATACGGCGAGCTGTTTTCGAATTTAAGAAAAAGCTGGCAGTAAACGAGGCAAGTATAGGTCCAAGGTACCCAAGGGCTTTGTCTAGGCTCGGATGTGAATATAAATAACGACACGACTATAGAGATGATTCGAAAAGTAACTCTTGCCAATCGCTATTGTTTAAGCTCACAAGGCGAAGCCACTCTTTGATAATAAAAATTAGTCGTTCCAGTGCTCTTCTGCGACGCAGAGCCACTGGATTTATTAAGAAAACGATGAGAAGAAATGACGAAGCATTTCGAGAGAAAAACGTTCTGAGTGATCTACGGACTTGTTTGTCTCTGGAGGAAATTTAAGCAAGAACTGTGCCGTACAGGACGACAGAGTCAGAATTTATCAGCTTAGCCGGCTTGATTTGCGGCCCGGGTCAACAAGCAAGCTTATTCTTAAAACTAACAATGTTCATTTAAAACTAAAGATAAAAACTAAAGGGTGGGAGCGGTTAAAAAAAGTTAGGATGTGAGGCATAGGTGGAAATAAGAGTGTTCTTAAGAGAGAGTTTGGTGAGATGGTAGTCCAAGAGAGGCAGAATATCGTTAACTTCACGAAGCATTCTAGACATTGGCTCCAAGTGTCCGTAATTCGTTCTGTGAAGATTGATCCGGAAAAGTGGCACAGACCTAAGATTGCGTGGGTTGGTGTTAAAAGAAATAAGTCGAAGTAAAGAAGGACAATCGATATTACCAACTAAAATTTGATGAATAAAGAGAATGTCGGCAACTTTTCGACGTATAGAAAGGGGTTGTAAATTTATAAGTTTCAGCCGGTCGGTATAAGGTGGTAAGTGTTGGCTATCATCCCAGGGAAGACCACGTAAAGGGAATCGTAAAAACCTGCGTTGAACAGCTTCTATCCGGAAGATGTGTGTTCTGTAGTAGGGTGACCAAACTTGGCTTGCATATTCAAGAAGAGGTCTAACAAAGGTTATGTAAAGAGATTTGGTAACATAAGGATTGGAAAACTCCTTAGACCAGCGCTTGATGAAGCCAAGTGCAGAGTTGGCTTTTTTTATTATATTATCAATGTGAGAACGCAAATTGAGTTCCTTTTCACAGATAACACCTAAATCACGCAACTCATTCACTAAGGGAACAGGCAGATTAAAGATTAGATAGCAGCGAGGTGAAGTAGGGGACCGCTTACGGTCCCGCTATACGTTATAGCCTGACACGTATTGACGTTAAGCTCAAGAAAATTCTTCTGACACCAAGTACAAAATCTGTCAAGATCTTCCTGCAGTGGTAGGCGGTCTGAGGAAGAAGATATATGTTATATCTAAAGATTTTCATATCGTCTGCGTAAACAGATATGTATGAATTTTCAATGATGCAATCAACATCATTAATGGCCAGAATAAATAGTAAGGGGCCAAGGTGGCTGCCTTGAGGGACACCAGAAGAGGCTTTAATTGGGTCAGAAACCATGGACCTAAATAAAACATAGTAATGTCTTTCATTTAGATATGATTGAATCCATGTTATAAAGTTTATTTGGAAACCAAGAGCTTTTAATTTCAGAAGGATTATATCATGTGAAATCCTATCAAAGGCTTTGCTGAAATCGGTGGCAATCACATCAACTTCATTTCCAGATTCCAGTGCACATAAAGTGCTTGATACGAATTCTGTTAAATTGGTGGTCGTAGATCTACCTTTGAGGAATCCGTGCTGGTTTTGGGAAACAATAGGTTTAAAATGGAAAAGCATTATCTCAGAAATAATGCTCTCGAAAAGCTTAGGTATGCAGGACAGCTTAGCAATTGGTCGATAGTTGGAAATATCATCTTTTCGGACTTTTTTATGTAGGGGAATAATAAATGACCTTTTCCAGGTCGAGGGAAATAGTCCCTGGGTGATAGAAAGCTGAAAGGGCTAGGTGCATTTCACATTTCTTTAAAAGTATAGGGGAAGGATCATCGGGCTCAGCAGGATAATCATTTTTGAGGTTTATTATTTTATCTTTAACCTGCTCTAAAGTTATAGACACGGATTCCAAAGATGTTTGTGGACAGCAATTTAAGTAGGAAAAGTAAGAGTGGTCTGGCTCTTGGGAATGGGTGGCGAACGCTTGGCTAAAAAAAATTGCGAAGGGTCGGAAATGAGTTTGCGGTCCATTTGATTTAAATAGTTGTCATATAGAGTTTGACAAGGTACAGAGAAATTTATTTGGGCAGACTGGTAGTAAAAGAAATCAATGTCGGAACGCGATATTAAGTAAGTACGCCGGAGCTTATTTCTGTTATCGCAGTTCTTTATTATACCAGGGTGGTGATGATGAGGGATTCTTTTTGGGTAAAAAAGGCGTAGATTGGGAGAGATATTTGAAAATTTCGGTATAAAAGGCAAAATTGGCAATACTGAGGAGGTTTTTCAGTTTGGCGTAGATTGCCCTATGAAAATTAAAACTGTAAGAATGCTCATAAAAAACGCGATTAAGGCCATTGACATACGCCAACGTATGAGAAAGGAGAGGATGGTAACTATCCAACTTAGAAAGAAGATGTCTGCTTTCTAAAACGATGCAGTTATCTGTATCAGTGGCGAAGACTAGGTCGAGTTGTCTGCCAATGTTATTGGTGACACCACTTAATTGATACAGACCAGAGTCAGTAAGGCAGTCGATGAAAAGATTTCCTTTATCAGAGGTGGGATTTGTTGCAGTAAAGTAGGGCTGGTCAGTCTGAGCCCATAGCAGCTTAGGTAGATTGAAACCACCTAATAAAATAACTACGTCGTTGGAATCAGCAGCATTAAAAATGCTGTCGATTGCATCAACAGCTAGCTGGTAACCTTGAATTGGTTGAGAGGGGCGAATATAGCAGCAGCAAATATACACTTGCGGTCATAAAAACCGCACCATATCAAAATGATTGAAAAATTGTTAATAACTACGATAATAATTTTTATAATGAAATGAAATTTTTGTTGAATACTCCGCAGTAGTTTATAAGTATTTCTATCTAATTTCCATCTGTTTATTGAGTGTTTGAAAAAAGATATTAAAAAAGAAAGAAAAACCAGGTAATTTTCCCATTTTTTTAAAATATTTTAATACAGTCATTGGTTAACAAAATCAAACGATACATTTTTTATGTGTGTGTATATAAGATGTTTAGATATGCCAGTTTCACCAAAAAATTATCAATACCGAGTTGCTCCTCCTTTGGCGGTTATAAACGCTTTTATTCTAGAAGGCATCGAGTTTACCAGAAGTTCAGTAATATCCCTTGAAATTTCAGTATTCCATACATGTTCCAGAACTTCATTTAGCTTTTTTTTACTCTCTGATTTATGTTTAGCCACCTTACGTTTCATTACATGCCACAAGTGTTCGATTGGGTTTAAATCGGGCGAATTAGCTAGACAGTCTAGTCTGGTAGTTCCGGGGTCATCAAACGTTGTCTTGAGCTGAAAATTATTGAAAGACTCTAGTTACTTGTCTGTTTATTATTTATAAAGTAGACATCTAGGAGTTGATTTATAACACTTTACTTGCGGATTTGGCGCGGTGGCAAGGTGCAGAATCATCTTGAAAAATGCACTTGTCAGTATACGAATGATGCTGTTCAATTGCTGGTACCAAAAACTCCCTTACTACTTCTTCATACTTTTGAGCGTTCATAGTTCCATTAACAAAGTGCAAAGGGCCCAAAATGTAAAAAGAAAAACATCCCCAAACCATCTGGCTTTGAGGAAACCTCACTGTTTTGACTATGCACTCGTCCTTGAACCTTTCACCTGCTGACCGTCGTACGTATGGCAAATTGTCGGCACACAACAAATTAAATTTACTTTCATCGGACCATATCACACATCGCCAATCGTCCTGCGTCCAATCTTCGTACTTTTTTGCCCACGTCAAGCGAGCTTTTTTCATTTTTGTGGTTAGAAGTTTTTTTCGCTGGTCGTCTTCCATATAAACCTATCTCCCGTAGCCGTCGGCGTATGGTTTCGGCGCTTAAATCAACTTGATGAAATTCACTCAGCTCTGCTGTTATACGGACAGCACTTTTAAAGCGATGTTTCATGCTAATTCGTTGTAATACATTGTCCGCCTTCTGGGTTGTTTTACGTTTTCGTCCCGAGCCTTTTTTCCTTTCCAGTGGATCGAAATTTTCTTTTTTCTTCATCAGTCGTACGATAGTTGAATGATAGCATCCTATTTTAACCGCAATCTCACGATAGCCAAGCCCTTCTTCGACTCAAGTCAATATTTGAACTTTTTCGTACCGAGTCAGTTGATGATATTTACCAGACATCACTCAATTCAAAGTGATTTTTTTTTGCACTGAATACGAGGCCGAACACCGCTATGGGAAAAACCCTTACGATCTGATGTAATTAGGCATTTTTTGAGAAATCATGAGGTGGTGCGGTTTTTATGACCGCAAGTGTATAGGTTGCGCTTGCAAATAGGAATTCTAGCGCAAACAAATTCAAAGAATGCAGTGGACGATTTTTTAAAGGGTTTAGACTCAAGACGAGAGTGTATAGCTAGAAGTACCCCACGGCCATATAAATTTTCCTCTTTATCTAGCCCATCGTCACGGTGTAGATCGAAGCCTTGTGAAAATAATTCATTATTCTTAATTAGGGGTGAGATTGGTTTCTGTGAGGGCAATATAGCAGAAAGTTTAGTTCGTAATCCTCTTACGTTTTGATAATACAGGGACAGATATTTGGGAGGCTTCGGCAAAGAATTGTGTGGTGGGTTAGGAGCGATGGTAGTTTTTGAAACTAGACTAGCTTGATGATTTAAAGTGTATAGACATCAGCACTCCAGCTCTAACAGTCTTCGAAGAATATACTTCCGGTGCCGCACACCATTGCGAACAGACCTTAACATGCGACATTGAAAGATGCATCAACAATGCTCGCTGGAGAGGCATGTTGCTTTCATCCCTGATCTATCCATGACCGTGGCCACCTAAGTCGTAGTTGCAGCAATTGCAATTGCCAGAGGGTTCCTGCTCAGAGCCTAATTACGCACATAGTCATCAAAACACTATACAAATTTATTGTCCCTCTGTACACTTATCTATCATACTCGTATCCCGAGAATTTTTTTTTTTTAAATTGAAAGCAAATCTACACTCGCAATTGGTAACTATTGAGTGCTTCCGGATTTTATGTATTTTATTTATTTTGAACCCTACGAAACGACTCAAGTGGCAATAGTCGTAACTCCGTGAAGCGATAATAAAACCTTAATTTCCGTAACTACTCCCAGGCAATAATTTCGTTCGTTTTCCTTTTGCTCGTACTCATGTTTACCCTCCGAAACTGAGTCCTTTTGGATTTGTATTTTTAAATTTGTTTGGGTTCTCCCTTTTTTTCATTTTTATTTTGTCATTTGGATCCCCGTTATATTCAGTCAGGTGCATGAAATGTATATGACTGCTGCAGAAAACATCATTTGTAGAGAGTACCATTAGCGATACCAGGACCTGGTGTACCAACTACCAGACAGTGTCATCATAATTTCAAACTGATTCTGAATCCTATATGGAAGGTATTCGTATACCAAACAAAGGCATCTGAGAGGGAGTATCCATGCAATGCTGAGGATTCCACCGGTTATCTTTCGAATCAGCAATATAAATAACATTGCCAGGCAATGCAATGCAACAGCAACAGCAACAGCAACAGCAAGAGCAAGAGCAATAGCAGCATCCAGAGATTTATGCCCGGGTAAGCTTAATACTTCACTACATCCACGTACCATGCCCCACAATGTTTCATTTGAATAAGTCACATGCTGCGATATTATTTTAAAGTCCTACAGTCCTGTGCCTGTGTTTACATAGGAACAGAACAAAAAAAAAAACGAAGAAAAAATTAATGGCAGACTCTTAGGAACTGCCTCAGTCAGTAAAACCTCTGAAAAGTTGTTGATTATTACTTTTTTTTTTTCGAAAGGGACTTCTTTTTACGAAAGAGCTGTACTTTCACTTCCATTGAGGTACGACTATGTAAGTCTAGTGGGCAATTGAGGTTGCTGTATGGGGTCTTGTGTTTAATTTTTAATGTTGCCTTTTGAAGGCGGAGAGGACAAGTAGATGGTCTATTATAAAATGCCTTCCTTAATATTAAATAGACTTTATTACTTCGGGGATGATGAGAGTAGGATAGGGTAGGTATTAAGTACCCACTCGTGAGCCTAAATTACAACAGTTGGTGGAAGTAGTTTTCGGTTTATGAGCGCGTTGCTGTCGTTGACAGAAATTACTGCGAAACTAATGAGTCGTACCTACATTCCTACTGCGTCGCAAGGATACATATGAGAAAGCTTGTGATAGTATGTAGTCTATTACAACCGCTTAACCAAGATTAAAGTGTGAAATTTCAATGGCAACTATCAGATACACATCCAACCGTAGAAATGACACTTTCGCTTGTCAGTGTTTTAACTATTTTACTCGATAAGACATCTTTCTATCAGAAAAGAGCAGCCTTTTAGTTCTCTCAGGCTTTTTTTCTTTTTTTTTTTAAAGGGGTCTGATCCGCCAATTATGGGGGCACTGCGAACCTCAAGATCTTTTGGAAACCAAGAGAGACTTAACTCTTTTGGTGTAAATTTTGAGGATCTCCCCAGGGATGAACATTTCTTTGAGGAAGTGTCGTCTTCTTAAGGCACTTAGAGCCATGCATTCATATAAAATGTGTCCCACAGTTTCGTTGTCTTCCATGGAAAGACGACATTCAGTTTGCTGAATGAGACCTATTTTGTGCAGATCGTATCGAAAGTGGCAGTATCCGGTTAGAGATCCTACCAGTCTCCTGACATCATTCCTTTTAAGCTATAAGGGTTCTTTTGATTTTTTGTGAAAGGGTTTGATGATTCTTTTAGTCTGTCAGAGCCCTAGGGATTTCGTTCTCCCAGATCTTTATTTCTGACTTATTTTATGAATTCGGACATTACAAAACGGCTCAGGGCCCTGAAAGAATCAAGCGAATCGTTTCTAACCAGTTCGTCGGCTATTTCATTTCTGATTTTACCTTTACGACCAGGGGCCTACCAAAGCCTTACTTTGTTCTTATGAGAGAGATCTTGTAGTGTATTCAAGCAATGCATGACTGATTTGGAGTCTATGAGAATAGAGCCTAAAGCTTTATTGGCTGCCTCACTGCCCGTCAGTATATGGATAGGGACACCGTTCATTCACTTATCGAGTATGAGATCGGCGCATACTTGAAAGTCCCACTTGAAATAGGCTGGAGCACCCACCCCGTGGTCTAACTTTGATCCATTCGTATGCCACTTGATAGCTTTAAGGCTTCAGTTCCATGCTTCCCGGCTTGGGATCACTACATTGAACTTTCTGGCGAACCTGGCGTTCTACGAACTGCAATTTTTTCTAAAAGGAGATGAAGTGGCGTTAAACCACCGATGACTTCTATAGCTGCTGTGGAGCATGTGTGCATTAAGCCGGTGATACCGAAGTATGCAAAGCTTTGTAGCCACTGCTGCTTATGTATGCAGATTTCCCTTTTGTGCGTTCCACCATACTACTGCTGGTGATGGGTCGTATCATCATTGTATATATCCAATGGGTGACCTTTAGGGTTAACTTCCAGGTCTTACCATACGTACGACGGTCAGTAATGATCAGATGTCTCTTGTGTTTTACATAGGTACCTACCGTGAAGACTTAAGATATCAAAACAATGCGTTGATAAACGCCCTTCGGGTAGTACAAGTACTACCACCAGTACCAGATTCAAAGTCGTGTGTAAGGCACGAACTTCCCCTTTGGTGAGGGGTCGAGGCCTATCTAACACCTCCGCCATTCAGTGGGTCATGACACCCGGTTGCAATGCAACTCCACATCGAGCAAACTAGATGGTTCCATAGCAATCCCATGGTTGAGCACAGGTCGTAGCACTACAACATATACTAAGCCATGAGATGTCCAAGCTCCATTCGGTCTACTCCCCCCGCGATTTTGGGTACAAACCTACAGCCACCACTATACTCCCAAAAGGGGACCAACTCCTAGATCAGGCCGGAACCATAGTTCCGGGGCTCCGGACCTCCTGTGGTACCAAAATATAGCTTCTGGTCGAGCTTCGCAACCTTGCGGTCACTTGCAGTTGGGCACTTCACTGCCCGGGACTGGCGGCTTCTCAATACATTTAAAAATTCCTATGTGCTACCCGCTAGCTACCTACAGCGTTTTCTATAAAATACCTCTTTTGCAAAACTACAGGTTCTTTCGAACCGTACGGTATCAGTGATAATTCCACCGACATCGTAGGTCTCACCATTGAAGGTGATGCCCATAGCCTGCAAGTTCCTTATATCAGCGAAATTGGGACACTCACATAGGACATGAAGCCGGTCCTCATAGGTGGCTCCACATGTGCAGCTCGCAACCCCGCTAAGCCCTCTCTTATGCAAGAATGCATTAAGAGAGCCATGCCCGGTCAACAAAAAGCCCAGGCTGAGGGTAAAATTCCGTTCAGGAAATACTCTCATGGTTAGCACATCTCTTAGGAAGCCATAAATAACCCTTCCATTTTCGCTAGCATCCCATCTAGTTTGCCATCTAGATAGAACACATGCGTGTAGAAAGGTTTTACGCTGCTTCAGGGATAGGCCATCCACTTTTTCCGGGGAAACCCAATCTCGCTCATTTAGAGGGAGACCTTTTCTGATCTTGAAAGCAATACCACAACGTATCGCTTCCAGATCCCGAGGTGGCACACTGGTAAACACCCAAGGAAGATGACTCTTTGGCAAGACAAGATCCGCTTACGATCAGAGTCATAACCCTGTCGTACCATACCGATGCTCCATATATTGCACAAGCAACAAAAAGGCCATCGTATATGACACGGACAGAGCGCCTGTTGAGTCCCCAGTCGGATCGCAAAATGCGCCTTACCTGGCCTACAGCACTCAGCATGGGTTGTCTGATTCGAACCAGGTGAGGCATGAAGTTCATACGCTCACCCAAAGTTATGCCCAGATATGTGACCTCAATCACACATCTAATGCTAACGCCGATCAAATATATCGCAGGAGTCCGACTTCTTGTATTCAATTTGCCTTTGAGCTTCATTGAAACAGTCTTATCCTGCGACACACTTACTTCAACGCTTTCTCTCCATTTCTTTCTTCTAATACCTCGATCCAGGCCCTGGACTGGCTTCGAGGAGGAGGAGCAGGTCATCTGCGTAGGCGCAGCGCCCACAGAGCTCATTTAGTCGCCACAAGAGTGGGTCCATCATCAGGTTCCAAATGAAAGGACCACAGATGGACCCCTGGGGCAACCTCTCTCCACACTAATTGAGACGCTGTCGTGCGTATTTACCACACTCGCTTTTCTGTCAGAGAAATAGCTTCCCCAAAGCCCAATTTGCCGACAGCCCAATTTGTGCAACCTGGTTACTATTCTCTGCCAGTTTAGGTTAACAAAGGCACCTTTGAAATCAATAAAGATGCCTATAACCACATTGGCGCTCCTTCTCAGGACTCTGGCTTTTAGGAAAGACCAGGCATCCTCGACACACTTGCCTTTTGTAAAGCCGAATTGGTAGGGGGACATTGATTCCGTCATGCTCTCCGAAACCCTTTCCACCATAACCTTTTCCAGTACTTTTCCTTGTACCGGAAGCAGGCTGATGCGCCGATAAGATTTAGGGTCTGACCTATTCTTATCAGTGGACTTCATGAGCCCAACCACCCTTGCCTACTTCCAATCCTTGGGGAAGTAGCTGCAAGCAATACATTTGCTAAAAGACAGAGAAGGTATTCTGGGAAGTGAACACCATACTCGACTTCTTCAGTCCTTAACTCAGGAGGGACCGGAGGTTCTTCATATGAAGGCTTCTCAAAGCGTTCCTCTCTCGGGAAGAACTGACCAAGCAATGCGGTGAGGCAATCTTTCCATGTGGATGAAACCGTATTATCCAGACGAATGCCTTCAATGTCAGCAGTCTCAGTAATGATCAGTGGTGAGAGAACACCTGCTTGTTGGACAACCTTTGACGACTGAGATAGAGATTTTAGTCTCACCGGAAGATGTTCAGATTCTTCGGCTAGTGGGATACTCAGTACCCTTTTTGGACATGGCTTTTGAAATGAATTCATCTGATATTATCAAAGGCACCTTCAATATCTTGCAAGGCACATATTGCAATCTCCTTTTGTCGGTAGGCCTCTTTAATCTATGTTACCAGATTTAATAGAGCGCCTTTCGTGGATCTTCCTTTCCCGTATGTATATTGGTGAGTGTCCAGAGGTGAATTTCTGTTGAGAAGGTCTCTGATATGTAAATCGATAGGTCTTTCCATGGTTTTCAGAAAAAATTATGTAAGGCTTATGATCGATGAGATTCGGGTAGTTCACTAGGCTTATCTGGTTCGGGGATAAAAACTAAGTTTACTTCCCTCCAGGCTTGTGGAATGTATTCCCAGTTAAAGCTATACCTAAACACCATCTCAGAGTGAGAAGAATCTGAAGTAGACCTCCCTGAATCAGTGCTGCGAAGACTCCGTCTGATCCAGGTGCTTTATACGGCTTATGCCCCATTCAAGAGAGGCTCTTAATTCCGATGTTGTAGGACAAGCTATTTAAAGCTAGAGTCAGAAAAATGAACCTTAAGTAGCATTGCTGTGAAAGTACCATCTTCTTTGTGTAACAGACCTAAGCTCATTGAAGAATCCTTTGAGAGAAATTGTTGGAGACGAGAGATTTTTTTTAGTTTTTCCAGTTTCTCGCTATTCTTTCTCTAGGAAGCTGTCTTGGACTTTCTCAATTCTTTATTGAGGTTGTTTAAAGCGGACTTGTACAGGTCCCAATTACCGGGGTGTTTGGATTTGTTAAAAAAAATTCTCACCATTTTACGCATCTATTCAAGTTGAGGGTTCCACCATGGTACATACCGTTTAACTATATTGCGTTTCAACTTGCAACTGCACTTAGATTATGAGATAATGGCTTCATTTAGTTGATCCACCGGATTTACTTCCCAATTTTCTTAAAAAGTCCTTCAATTCGTCAGTTTCTTCATGTATCTATTATAGTTTGACCCTGCCCGATGTTACCCCACATGGAAGCAGATTTTTGTGAAATATACAATTTGAAAGTAACGCACCCTTAAAGGCATGATTCGGTTCGGTTTAGAGTCAATTCACCTGGGGGTCTATAAAAACGATGAGCTGGATGCTGATAAGCATCCTGAAACTTCAAACTCAACCTTTTTGAGTGGCGATATCCTTTCCAGAAATGGATAGCGACTATTCCAATTTATCCGAAAAGACAATTAAGCCGTCGGTCTCTTCTTCTGACACTGTCGGAAATGAAAACCGATGACGAATTAAAAAGATATCCCATGCGATCAGAGGAAGAAGATGAGCTCTTGGGCACACATTCCGTATCGGAGGATTTGAACAACGCCGTGGTGGAAGCTACTCTGGTAAATTGTAACAACGATACGGTTTCTCCAGATTAATCTTCATCACTCAAAAAAGGATTCGGCTACACTTGTTCTGCGCCTTTTTAAAAAGGCAGAAGTTATCATCCTAATCTAGGAACCACGGGCCGTAGAACGCGTGGTTCATGGACTTGGGACACGTTCTGCTCTATATGAGAGACAAAGGTAAGATTACAACTTGTATATTAGTGAAACGTAGCCTTAATGCACTTTTACTTCCTAATCCCAACGACCCCAACTTAACCGTTGCCAGACTAGAGACTGCCAAAGGCTCCTACTAGCTGGCATCGGCATAACTTGGCCACGATCATGTGGGCCCTCTACCTGGTGATAACCTAGAAAGGGTAGTACTGGAGGCTGGTAGGCAAAATTTAGCCTCATCATCGGATGCGACGCTAACGCTCATCACACGGTATGCGGCAGTATCGACATCAACGATAGGGGTGAGTCACTTTTTGACTATATCATAAGTACTAACCTCTTTATTTGCAACATTGGCAATGAGCCCACTTTTATAACTAGAAGCCGACAGGAAGTGCTGGTCTGAACACTCTTTTTCAGACCACAGATATATCCAATTTAGCCTGAATGATGCTCCTCGTAGTCAACCAGCATTCTGGAACTACCGGAAAACTGATTGGTCAAAATACAAAGGAATACTGTCAGAAACGCTATCCTCTGAACTATCAAGTCCCCCTCGTGCCACCAACGAGCTTGACATGAAAGTCAGGGAATTTATCCTGGATCTCAATCAGGCTATGGCTGCTTCCTGCCCTCTTGTTCAACCTAAGGCAAGAAAAAGCCACATTGGTGGACATCAGCACTGGGACTGCTCAGAAACACTTGCAGAAAACGTTTTAACGTAGCAAACAGCACAAGAAAAGTGACTGACTGGGACTCATACAAAAAATCCTTCAAATTATACAAAAAAGGAGTGAGGAAGGCAAAGCGACAATCCTGGAGGTCCTTCTGTGACAAAATCACGGAAACCTCTGAGGCATCACGGCTAAGAAAAATCCTCTCTTCAAATCCTATGATGCATAGCTGTTTGAAAAAAACCGATGGCTCTTGGACAACCTCAAGTGATGAATCACTCAAACTGCTACTGGACACCCATATTTCAGGTAGTTCTCAATTTTTCGCCAGTAGCAACCCAAACAGGCCTACTGCAACCGGGACCAAAATATGTGGTCTGTTCACAAGAGACAAACTGCTCAAATCATACAAGACTGCTGGTCCGGACGGTATAATACATGCCGAGCTGCAGAGATCCTCAGATATTATTCTGCCTGCGCCAGAAAATATTATGAGGAGCTGCGCAGAACTTATCCACATTCCACTGTCGTAGAGAGAAGTCTATGTAGTTTTCATTCCCAAAGCCGGAAAATGTTCTCATGTTGTCCCAAAGAATCTCAGACCTATAAGTATATCATCTTTCCTTCTGAAAGCTCTAGAACGACTGATTGATATCCATATACGAGCTAAAATTGATCCAAGACTTCTGTCAACGGCTCAACATGCCTATTGTAAGGGAAAGTCGGTGGAAACGGCTCTGCATTCACTGACTAGTCACATCGAACGATCCTTACAATATAGAGAACACATCCTGGACATAGAGGGTGCTTTTAACAACGTCAACACATCTGCAATCACTGATAGACGACTCACTTGGGGAGCTGATCAGTCTAATGCTAAACAGCAGGATAATCAACTTCAAACTGGGTAAGACTTCTGTTAAAATATGTGTCAGCAGAGATACGCCGCAAGCGCGTACTTGGAGGTTAATGGACCTCTGATATACTTGGATTCGGGTGGTAGCAGGGTGATTGCCTATGCGGATGACGTTGCTATAGCCGTCTCAAGTAAGCATCTTAATACCATTAAAGAACTCCTTCAACTAAATCTCAGAAGATTAACCCGTTCGGCAGACCGCTGTGGATTGGCAGTAAACCCCCATAAAACTTGTTCTCTTTTCCAGGAAACACAAAATTCCAATCATATACCCTCCCTCAATAAACAGTACCAGTTTAGCCTTTTCCGATACAGCAAAATATCTGGGTCTCAGTCTCAGGAAACTAAATTGGAAAAGGAACATTCAAGAAGTAGTCAAGAAAGCTACAGCAGCTTTATTCTCTTGCAAATAAGCCATTGAGAACAAATTGGACGTTCAACCTCGCATAACCCACTGGCTATACATCTCGGTCATAAGACCGATACTCACTTACGGGATTGTCGTCTGATGGACGGCCTTAGACAAGGCAGTCAACTGCAGTTAATTAAGCAGAGTTCAAAGAACAGCATGTCTATGCATAAGCGGAGCCTCACGGTCTACTCCCTCTGCGGCTAAAGAGATTCTATTTCAAGAAGAAGTCGCAAGAAGCTGCGACCGCATTCTTAATATACTAAGAATTCTCACAGAGAACATCGATTACACTATACCCGAACCTGGGTTTAACAAAGACTTTCTTGTAAGCTTCCCCTTTAGACCCTTCTGGGAGGAAGATGCTTTCATGGAGGACAAGTCAATCTACGAGTATTTATACACAAATGGACCCAAAATTGATAGCGGGGTTGGAGGCCGTGTTTTCTGAGATAAGCTAAATCTAAGCTTCTCGTTCCGTCTTCTAAATCACTTTAGCACGTTCCAGGCGTAAATTTTGGCAATTAAAGAAGCTCTGTTTTGGCTGAAGAAAAACGTGATATCTGCAAATGATATCCGCACCTTTTCGGATATTCAGGCCGCTATTAAATATTGGATTTAGTCTCATTAAACACTAAAACCGCCGTTGAATGCCGATCATCTTTTACAGAGGTGGCATAGCAGTTCAACCTTCACCTTTGTTGGGTGCCGGGCCATGGAGGCATTTTAGGGAATTGTAGGGCCAATGACCTCGCCAAAATTGGAACCACTCTACCTATTCTACCGGAAGAAGGGTAGCATCTGTATGTTAATCGCTACGTGCAAATTAATATTAAAGCTGGATGCTAACAAAAGAACAGACCTTAGGTGGACTGTTGGATCAACATGTCTAGCGACCAAATACATCTGGCCAAAGCTGGATCTGAATCGCTCTAAGAGTTTGATCCTTCTAAATAGGAAACATCTCTGAACCGTCATAGGTGTCATCACTGGGCACTACTTTATAAACAAAAATGCAAGAAGGCTTGACGCCTTTACAAATGATTTTTGTAGAAGCTGAATGGACGAGGAGGCGGAAGAGGCAATCCACTACCTACTCTGTATATGTCCTGCTCTCTCCCAGCGAAGAAAACTTCACTTAGAACCTTTCTTCTACAATGACTTAAGCTTAAGTTGGTTCCATGGGTTAAGAGGATCACAGATCCACGTGACATCACAACGGGTGGGTTGGTCTTTCCAACAGCCGCTTTTATCTACCTACCCACCTACCTAACTCACCCCTTATGTTGTTGTCACTGCTACTCCACATCTTATTAAGGGCGCTGGCCTCACATCCTATCGCCACGGTGGCGAAATTCGATCAGATCCTGTACAAGAACAGGAGGAAACGCATCTAAATATATCGCTGGGGTAATATGCTGAGACACACACGAATTCTCGCAATGCATTCCGCTGAGGTAGTTTGATGAGCGCTGCCACTAGTTCTCTGGTTTCAAACCCTGGAATGAGAAGAACTGATCAGTATAGGTCTAAAATCTCCTACGGCAAATTCTATTTTTCGCTCAGTATTCTTGAGACCAAGTATCTTACCCAAGATCTTTGAATTAGTTCTGGACGCTTTCTCTCTTGCGCATCCTTGGCTAAAGGTGTACGAGGCATGTTTAACATGGTTCAGACTTCCCTGCACAACCTTGAGTATAGCCATCATCGTTTCACGGTTCCGTATGCAACTCGCCTCTTCGCCGTATGGCAACCTTGCCAAGGGAGTAGCTCTTTGGCCTCACTCTGGCAGAACCAGCTGCATTTTCTGCGGCTTTTCTCCTCAGTAGAAGTACAGGAACTCTAGTTTTGGGTCACTTACTCTATCACCCTCAGCTGCAACCATATGAACGGTAATATAGTCTCTTTGACAGACTAGTGGTGTTAGTTGTGGTGGAGGCAGCTGGAGTTTTATCTGAAATCTTTATAATGGGCTTCAGCTTACAGAAATGGTACACAATATGGCCCTTTAGGTCATTTATCCATTTCAATGCAAAAACCATGAGGACGAGATCTTTCTCTTCCATTCGGTATACCTACGTACTGGAGTCTCCTAATTTATGATCGAGCTAGATGAAGATGCTTTTTGATTGAGGCCTAGGCCCACACCGGACTGCAGCGCAATCTGAAATAAATTACAAATGGAAGATATTAATATTAACAGACATGTTCAAACAATATTTAAATAATGACCCAGACAAGGCTATTAGTAGTGTAGCTACAACGTGTCAGAAATCAGTTCCAATTAAAAGGGAGCCGTAACTCAACGTACTTCCAGGACAACTGAAAAAAAAATCACAACAAATTGAGGACGCACCATAAAAACAAAGACGAAAACACTATTTAACTATACCACAGGAGCCTGCTTACTCTCATTTTTCATCCTTTCAAAGAGAACGAAGCCAAAAAAGTAAATACGTTCTACTTCCTTGCATTTGCGAAATATTTCCCTCGCATAACTCACATTTTCAACGAGAAAAACTAAATTTAATTGGAGCGAATAATCGGCAGCCGGATAATCCTCGCTCAAAAAACCGACAGGAAAAAATTATAAAAAATAGAAAATTTTAAATCTAAAAAAAAAAAGGACCAACTCACACCCAACTCTGTAGGTTTTTCGAACGAGAAATATGCATAAACGACTGGGCTATGTCATTCGGTTCACCACGGAGAGTGTGACTGACAACATGGCTCTATGAACGAAACCGAATCGTTTTCGGTTTGTGGTTTTATCTTTTAATTTGTCCCTTTTTTTATTATCCCCCTCCCCGTGGCAATAGCTGCGGAATCCAGTGATTTCACAGAAGCACCGACAACCTCCACCCAATAGACAGACAAATAGACAGAGTGTGAAGAAAAAACAATCTACGAACGAGTGGCTTGGCTAATTGGAATGCGGCACTCAAATTTGCCATCCTTTCGCAAGGGATGTGCTAAAATCCCGAAGACAAACAACTTAACCAACTTATGTTGTCCACACAAATCATACATACACTCGACCAACCCAGAAACCAAATTACAAATTCATATCTTAATAGCAGCAGAGCCTGTGACTTTATGAAGCAATAAAACATCCCTACGTACGAATGCCGTATTTCTGGCCTCTTGAAAGGCCCATTTTCAACGTATTATTTACTCGGTAGTTTATGTCCTCAACCACCTCACAATACCAGAAAGGGAAATGAGGAAAAAATCGCCCTTTAAATATTAAGGACGCCTCTCCCAGGAATATAAAAGGATTTTCGGTTTTTTTTGGTTTTTTGGCATTTTTTTCGAAATTACTATTCACTCGACATTCTGCACAATTGGGTTTGCATATGAAATTTTGTGTGTGGGCGGATTTTTTTTTTTTTTTCTTTTTCATTTTTGAAAATTAATTCAAAAGGACGAAAGTGATACTCATGTTGAAGGGTCAATTTTGCCATGCATACGGCGGCGGACGTGGGAGTACTAGTTTTTCTGTTTTTTTTTTTTTTGCTTGCGAGCAACATGGGGGAGGTACGAGTATCATTATTTTTGGGTAATTGGAGTTTTGAGGAAAGTTTTTTTGGTCCAATAACTAATTGGGGCAACATTGAATTACATCCTTTATTTATGCTTAAATGGGTTTGTTGAATAAATTAATTGCTGCAAGATGACAAGTACTTCTAGAGAGTTTCAAACTTCCATCAATTGCTTTTTTTTTTTGTTGGAACAGTGCACTCAGAGAAAGAACTGGTCCACTGGTAGGTTCCTTCTACTGAAATTTGTCAACCTTTGAGCGAACTCTGTAATAAACTGCCTGCTGTAAAAGCACTCACCACATCAGTGACGAGTACCTGCAGCCTAATGCGGTCGCAAGCCGGACACTGACAGAACTTGTGCTCCACGGTTTCATCATCACTCTCCCAGCACCGGTTTTTACGCCTTTTTCACAGAAATGGAGAGACCCCTCACCAAACCATTACGGAAGCGGGATGATGTCCACGTTGCACCCTTTTTTCGCTTCCTTAGATGAAGTGGCATAAATTTTGTCATTTTGTTTGTTGAAAACTTCTTCCACAGTAAAAATTTTCTCATCCGTAAACAGAATGTTTGCATGGCCATTGTCCGCGTGCCACTGCAAAAATCGCTTGCATCTTTCCGGCCTAATTTTGGAAAATGACCCGTGGACCGACGATAGACTTTCATATGCAGATCATCCCGAATCAGCCTAGGCATGGATTTGGTTGATATTTCCAATTCCTTGGGAAAGATCTTCTGCTTCCTAAGGGGGTTTCTCCGAATTCGTTCACGCACTGCCTTTACTTACCACCTTTTGGCCTGTCCTTTACTCCAGATAATTCGCCGAAGCGAGCAATAGCCCGATAAACGAATATTCACGATATTCCGAGTGGTTTTTGCAACTCAAAAATTTAGCCAGCACTTTTTCCGCAATTATGCAACGCTATTACCGCGACTCGATTCTCTTTAACGCCCCACTTCACGTTAATAGTTTGCATGTGTTCTGAAAAAAAAGTTAACGACTTTATTCCCGCAAGAAGTTTTGAACGCTGGAAATTGGAAATAAATCCTTTAACCTAAAGACCTCGACTGTTCTGCGCCATGTACTCGTATGTCCTGGGCGCCCTGCTGTTTGGTCTGTTTGGGTAAGCAGATTTCATTGCAGGGCATAGTTTGCAATGGAACTGTCTTCGCGTCATAGGGTGTATCCAATTCATTGCCAAAACCCTCAAGATGATTCCAGACATCTATATACGGAGGTTTACAGCTTGTGTGTGGTAGTAGTATCCACCTTCCAAGTACTGTATCCATAAAGCAGTACTGATTCTACGTTGGAGCGGAATACTCTCAGCTTCGTTCTTAAGCTGAAAACATTCGGTGCCACCGCGATTAGCCGAGACCACACTTAAGTATTCCTATTGAGAGCGTAAGAGTCCTCTATGAACTAACGGCGATCCACCTGCGTGACGAGAAAGCCAAGGAGGTAGTCGGAAAGAACAATTTTTCACAAACCTCTCCCTGGCTGAAACAAAAGGATTTCGTAAAAAAGCAACAAACCGGCGAACACCATGAGGCCATACGAACCGAACAGGATCCGCCAACTCTAAATAATGCGGAAGTCCCAAAGTACCTGCCAATGGAAAACAACAATAATTTAGAAGTTTCTAAAAGCAACTCTACTTCCAAAAAATACCATCGAAGTAAGCTGGACAAAAGTCGTTAAAAGCAAAGTCCAAAAAAAAACAGCATAGCGTAAGGAACCTCAAGGCCAAACCTGATGCTATTACAATTGAGATCAAAGGAAATCTCTCGTACGCAGAGATAGTGCGCAAAGTAAAGGCGGATCCCACATTGGAAGGCGTTGGAAAAGTGATATCAAAGATCAGAAGGACGCAGAAAAGTGCTGTCTTCTTTCAGCTCAGTTTAAAGCTGCTATAAGCCAAACACTAGGGTCGCAAGCGAATGTAAAGGCTCTAACCCACCGTGACACTGTCGAACTAAAAGATGTCGATGAAGTAACCACCAAGAAGGATATAAGCGCAGCAATTAAGTTGCAATTTGGACTTGGAGGAGTATCGCCAGAAGACGTACTACCTTTTCGAAAGGCGTTTGGTGGCACCTAATCGGCGGTAATAAGTCTCACGACAGAAGATGCAAAAAGGCTACTAGATGCCGGACGAATAAAAGTTGGCTGGGTCATCTGAAGAATGCCTGGAATTTGGTCACATAGCAAATCAATGCGAGAACAAGGAAGACCGCCCTAAATTATGCAGAAGATGCGGATCTGAAGGACATATTGCAAAGGAGTGCAACAAGCAGCAGTAGACCACGGATTTTCAAGGAAGCTACGACCAGAAGACACCCATGAAGATCATACAGCTAAATCTCAATCATTGTGAGGCAGCTCAGGATATTTTTAGACAAACGGCTAAAGATGAGAGAGCGGACATAATCCTTGACAGCAACGTATGGATCTGCGACTAAACAAAGCTGGCAGCAATATGAACATGCGGCAAACAGGAATTTCAAGAAACCTGCACTCATGAATATGGTTTCGTCCACGCGAAAGTCAATGGCATACACTTTTACAGCTGTTACGCCCGACCAAGCTGCACAATGGCAGACTTTAAGCAAATGCTATATAATCCAGCTGAAGACGCGCGTGGACGATATTCAGTTGTTATAGGAGGAGATTTCAATGCATGGGCAACCGAATGGGGCAACCCTAAAGGATATTCTTTACTGGAAGCACTGTCGTCCTTGGGAGTGAGTATCACAAACGTTGGCATGTCAAACACCTAACGTAAGGCAGGGATATTACTTCCCTCAGCAATTCCCTCCTACCAGAAACAAAATGGAAAGCCAGCGAGGTATATACGCACAGTTACCACCAGGCGATATTGATAGAAATAGAGGAGAGAATACAAACGAAACAACCCAAACTTGCTAATGGAACGACACACTCTTTTATAAGGCTACGTTTGAAGAATTAGTTAGTAGTTGTAATCTGATCGAAAACAGAACAGCAGATAATTTTGCGAGTCACCTCACACGTATTGTTACTACAGCATGCGATGCATCAATGTCCAAAAGAATCGCCAGCGACAAAAGAGCTCCGTGCTTTTGGTGGAATGATGAAATTAAGGTATCTAAGGCAACGTGTCTATATTCTCGTCGGATAATGCAGCGGCCTAGAAAAACGCCAGATTTTCAAAAGAACCTTAACTCTTTTGGACTGGAAAGACGCCACTTAAAAACTGCGATCAAAGAAAGTAAAGCGAAATGCTTCAGGCACCTTTATAACAAAGCTGATCTAAATCCTTGGAGTACTGCATATAGGATCGTAAAGGTCAAAGTAAAGGGCTATATGGCTCCATAAATAACATGCCCCACTCTACATGCATTTATTGTACAGCACTTTTTTCCACAATGGCCACATCTTACGCATTATATCGAGGAAGCGAACAGAGAAATCCCGCAGATATCAGCGGACGAACTGACCAAGGCATGCAGAGAAATAGACGATAATAAGGCGCCGGGATCCGACGAAACTCCAAATAAGACCGTAAAAGTAACTGTCCAGAACGGACCAGACATGTTCATAACAACATACCAGAGATGTCTAAAGGAAGGAATTTTTCCTGGCCGTGGAAAAAAGCAGCAGTTGTTACTCCTGCCAAAGGGGATAGACCAGGTGAACCATCTTCATATCGGCCAATATGTTTTCTAGATACCTTGGCCAAGATTCTGGAACGTATCATTTACGAAAGACTATTGTAGGTAGCTGAGGAAAAAGGAGCTCTATCAAATCGCCAATTCGGTTTTAGGAAACCGCGGTCTATCATAGATGTCATAGAAGCGGTAGTAGATATTGCGACTAAAGCGATAAAAGGGGAAAGATGGTGATGGGGCACAGAGGAATATTGCGCAGTGCTAACACTTGATGTTAAAAATGCCTTTAACCCCATAAGCTGGCGATTCATAAGAAGAGCAGTTTCTAGAATGGATACACCACGATAGTAAGAAGCTACCTCAACAATAGGCAGCTTTAATATCAAACAGAAGATGCGGTATCAAATATTACAGTGCCTCTGCAGAAGTACCACAGGGATCTGTACTAGGGCCATTGTTGTGGAATATTATGTACGATGGAGTACTGCGACTGGTGCTGCTACGACGAGCTGATGACATTGCTATTGTTACGATCGTCAAACACATTCACGAAGTAGAATCTGCTGCAAATGCTACTCGTACTATTGTGCAGAAAAAGCTGGACTTGAACTCGCTGACTACAAAACTGAGGCGATTGTAATGACCAGTCGTAAGACCGTGGAATATGCAATCTTCCGGGTTGGAAGCCAAACAATTCGGTCTAAAGGAGCACTGGGAGTAATGTTAGATAATATGTAGTTCGCAGTTTGCACCATATGTCTTCTATGCCAGCGGCATTATCACGAATTCTACCAAATTTCAGTGGACCTGTTTACACTAGAAGGGTGCTACTTTCAAGAGTGATCAGTTTGTTACTAATTTACGCTGCCCCGGTTTTGGCCACGGCACTAGTCAGACAGGATGCTAAGAAAAAACTATCTCCGACAAACAGACTATGCGCATTAAGGACGATATGTGG
Source organism: Volucella zonaria (assembly GCA_963966105.1). Classification (NCBI taxonomy): domain Eukaryota; kingdom Metazoa; phylum Arthropoda; class Insecta; order Diptera; family Syrphidae; genus Volucella; species Volucella zonaria. The sequence goes on from OZ014530.1 coordinate 10,296,542, forward strand.
CTTTCGAAGGATGTCGGATGAAGCAGCATATGTTATACCTGGAATGCTACCCATCGACTAAGGGCGAATGAGATGTTGAGGATGTGCAACAATCCGCCACGTATAAAGGCATGAAATAAAAAGGATTAAAGAATACGAAAGGATGAACTCAATAACTAGGTGGCAGACTAGATGGCACAACACCACAAAAGGCCGATGGACCTAGAAGTTATTTCAGTCTACAGAAGTGTGAGTAAACCGAATACATGGGAACTGCAACTATTACCTCACGCAATTTCTGTCCCGTCACGGGGGGTGCCTTAAATATCTGTACCGCCTTGGGCACGATAACTCGATAACTCTTCCTTGCGTCCAAATTGTCCAAATGACGGCGAAGATGCGGAGCGTGCAGTACTTTATTGCAGTCGTTCGCAGAAAGAAAAAGAAACGTACCGAGTTCACAGTCCTTCGTCGAACATATGTTGTAATCTGGTGAAAACTGGGAGCGAATTTCTGGGTTTATAACTGGTGTACAGTAAGAACTCCACCGCATCGAACAGGTACACCGTGCTGACACAGCAAGGACTCAGGAGATATCATAGATGCTGACCAGCCACGCGAAGCAATACCTCAAGGGAGTACCGCGAGGAGAGTGGTTGAAGTGTGCAGGGCGTACTATAGTACGTAGGCATACTCCTGACACCCTATGGCGCAGCCATAAAAAAAAAACAAAAACACTTCCTGAGTATAGAACGTTATCAACTTTCTCGACCTCCGGTCCGGCAATATTAAGATGAGCACGGGTATTGGAAGTGATAAGGGCTTTCCCTTTGGCTGTGTTTATTTTGAGCCCCACTTTGTTCCAGATTGTGGGCCATCAAATGAAGGTCCATTATCCGACATGAAAGCAGGCAAAAATCGTCTGCGTCGTACGTTTGACGTACTCCACTTTGGATTTTAAAATCCTCTGCCAGTTTACCATTGTGCAAAACCAGACACTCACACCCTTTAATATTTGCCATGAGTTTTCCTGGGATGCCTCTCCTGCGTAAGGCCCGTCATATAGCATCTCGATTCAGACTGTCGAAAGCCTTCTCGAAATCGATAAACAGTAAATGTATCGTATCCGCAATGCGTTTATGTGGTCGATGCGGGAGCATCCAGCGCGAAAGCTTGTCAATTCGATGTCGAGAGTTGTATCTGAATATTCTCTGATTCGTTCCAGGATTATTCTAGCCATTAAATTGGTTACGGCTGGAAGAACGCATATACGAGTACCTCTCCCGTTTCCACAATCCTTCAAGTTTCCCCTTTATTGATAGTTTGATGATTATCGATCTTTTCCAGTCCTGTGGAAATTCTTCACTATCCCACCTTTGCATATGAGCGGCTGTAGTAGATCAGTACTTGACGCCGCTTGACATACTATAGTTCAGCAGGGATGCCATAAATACCCACCGCCTTGTTTTTCTTGAGGGACCTGATTGCTGCCATTATTTCGGTTTTACTGGGAGGCCCGATGCGAATTCGTAAGACCGTAGCAAAATGTTCTCTCCACCTATTGAGTTGTTCCTCATCCGAAATCGGTAGATTACCATCTAAGCTTTCCTCGGGATGTTGTTTAGAGTTCCAGCCACCAGTGAGCTCCTTGGTGACTTTGTAGACGGCGCTACTGCCTCACCTGCTTGCTGCTCCTTCCGCCCTTGAAGCCAGTGTGTCTATGAAGGGACGCTTGTCACGTCGTACACTACGCTGCACTTCCTTCTTCTTCACACGATATTGGACTTCTAGCTGGGTTCTCTCTATTGCTGAGGCGGCTGTAATCCGAGCTTTAATTGCTGTACGCTCAATGATCCGTCTCCAAGTTTCAGCCAGAAGCCATGTGCGATGACTTTTCTGCCTTTTACCGACATAGGTGGTTGCCCCAGTTTGCAAATAAATTTTTCATTCCAGTGGTCGTCCACGCTATTTTGCGTTGTGCTGCAGATTGCTTCTGCTTCTAAAGCAAGGTGGTCCCTGAACTATTGGCGCACTTGCGGATTCCTGAGCCTGTCGGCATTCAACCTGGTTATTTGGAGCAGGTTTGCGCGGTTGCTGTTGACAGATGCAGTACGAAGGCATATATGAGCTAACTTCAGACAGTGATCGGACGTCTAGGAGACCATTTCTAAAGCGACGGCTGATCGCAGTGTGATTTATCAGGTTGGATGTTCGCTGCCTGTCAGTTGAGACCCAGCTGATCCTGATCCTGGCAGGTGTTATGTCTAAACAGCGTACTTCCAATGACTAGGCGATTGGTATTGCAGAGTCCACAAGCCGTTTTCATTCCGTTCTCCAACACTGTGAACTTTGTTCACGTGTTTAAGCATAGTGTTGTCGCTATCTACCTCGAAGGAAGCTGTCATTATAAATTGTACAGCCTAAGGGTCAAAACAAGACGTCTGTGCTATTGAGGCAAAGTGTTGATTAAATTGGTTTGCAACAAGACGGTTCTTTGACGTATTTTCGTGAAAGCTTATTCCACTGGACAACCGACACATAGGATATAATTGGCCTCGTCATAGCCGTGTAGATAGGAAGAGGACCCTTCTCGGTAAGAAGCTCCATGATGTGCCGAAAGCTGGTTTACATTGTCGGAAAGCCGACAGCGCCTTGGAAACTTTCGACGTTGAGGTCAAGGAAGTTTGATATCCAGGATGATACCCAAATACTTAGCTTCGTTAGAGAAATGGACTGCGATACCTTTAAGTACGACATGAATCAGACCAGTCAGCTTCCTCCCAACCTCAGTTTTGAGAGACCGAAAGCCCATTTCTAAAGGATGCTTCAACAAGAGGCGCAGGATAGGAAATTGGCACCTGAAATTATTTTACACTGAAGAAAACATCCAAATCGTTGAATTTTATTACGAGAGTTCACGGTTGTGTCCGAGACGTGTGTGTGCAACATAATCAACAAATTCCAGGAGACGGGCTCAGTACAAGATGTTTTTTTTTTTTGTTTTTCGAAGGGGGAAGCTACATGTCCGCACACCGTGAAGGTGCCAGTATGAGACCCTCACTCTCTAAACCTTTCCTCCGCAAAGAAACATCGTAACTATTTTCGTCCCACAGAACGCCGTAAAGCAAACTTCGTGGGGCTTGGGAGTAGCCTTTGGCTAGAAATCATGGGTTTGTTGGTCAAGTTCTCGTATTTAGGATGTCTGTTCTACGTGGGTGTGTTACGAATGTCGAAGTGGGTTTCTGTGTCAGTGTGGATAGGACATACACATGGCTGTCTGGGAGTTGTGGCTTTGTGTATGTGGCGCGTATCTGCGAATTTTATTCGTGAATGGATTTGTGTCTATATTTGCGTGTGTTCACGTCCTTGTCGAATTCTTGATTTTCACCACTCTCCTGGTTAGCAATTTCTTCATTGCCTACGTCTGCTGTCTCGTGCTGAATTATATTTTTTGCACATTTTGCTCGATGGCCGTTACTAACTGGCCAAGGTCACTACATTTTTTCCTCTGAGGGAGACGTTTTGCTAATAATCACGCATGCACGTGAAAAGTTGCTACCTGGACTTGTGAAGCGTGGGCAGTGGAAATTTGCGTGATCTACATACTACTCCTGGTTCGGAAGGGATGGACAGATTGGAGAGGGGTCGTGTCCGAATTTGTGTAGATATTTTCTGAACACACCATGACCGGTTATAAACTGTGTTATGTAGAAGTTTAGTTCTCGAGTTCCACCCAGGGTTCTATTGCATGTTGGGGATAAGTTGGTATGCCCATCTTCCTTTGGTAGTATAGCGTCATCGGTTCTGCCTGAGATATCGCATTCCTCCTTATGGATCTCGCCAACTGATCCATTGTGTGGACAAAAACGTATTCTCGTGTCTACGCGTCGCATTTCTTTGGCCATTCTATCAATGGACATCATACCAGCTGCAACGGCCATCGCTTCCTCTGCGACGGTCTGGATGGCGCTTAGTCTATACATTCGCGATATTTTTCTCTGAGATTTTTTTATTGTTATCTCAAGCAGAGTTTCGGCCCGGGAAATCGCTTCGTTTGTTGCCAATTCTACTTCGCGGATATGTTTGGCCACGGTTACGATGGCGATATTATCCGCAAATCTCTTTATCTTCATCTTTTAGGGTTTGACGGTGTCATATATAATATTCCACAACAAGGGGCCTAGGACGGACCATTGTGACACATCTTCTGTAATGTTGAAGTGTTTGGTGCCCTCGTCGGTGCCATAGCTTAGCCTTCTGTTGATGAAGTAGCTGGATACGATTCGGAGGATGTAGTTTGGTACGTCCATTCCAGCAAGAGCATTTATTACGAAGGTCCAGTTTTCTGCTGTGAAAGAATTTCTGATGTCTCATGCGACCACTGTACAGTACTCCATTGCTCCGAATCGCCATCGGCGTTCGTTGATCGTTGTGCTGGTTATATCAGTCAGTTTTTTGATTGCGTCTACTGTGAAGCGGTATTTTCGGAACCCAAACTGGTATTCTGACAGTGCATTGGTCTCATCTACTATTGTCATCGGTCTGTTGTAAATGACCTTTCCTGCAGTGGTTTCTATGGTGTCCAGAAGGCAAATGGGGCGATGAGACAAGGAAACTCCTGTAGGTTTATTTCCTTTGGGGAGGAGCACTTAATACTGTAGTTTCCAGTAATCACGTCCCTTATTTAAAACAGCTGTAAATTACTTATGCAAAGATGTCCCGTCTCGATGTAACAGCTGCTTTAAGGGCTCTGTTTCCACTCGGGCCTGGTCTTTTCCTGTCGCCAATCATTTTTCACGCCAGCAGTAGTTCATCTTCTATAACGAGTACGATGTTTTCATCTGGAATTTCTATGGCTTCGTGGAAGCGGTTCTGTATATATTCTGGAAACAGTGCCTTAATGATATTTTCCAGGGTTGTTGAGCATGTCAGTTGAGGTGCTCTATGTCCTTCGACCTTTGTCATGACGATCCTCTAGGTGGTTCCCCGTAAGTCTGTATCGGCTTCGTTCAGCAGCTCATTGAAGCTCGTGTTTTTCCTGTGCTTTACGCCCCTTTTTACGGTTCTACTCGATTGCTTTAAGATAACCCGATTCTGATTAAAATCCACGCTTCCGCTTGAGCGTTGGGCTTTTCGTCTGGCTCTCAGACAGTTTTTAGGGATTGTATTTCGCCGTGAGCTGAATGGACTGGGCTTTCTTCGTGGCATGGAAACATCACATGAAGAAATTAATAAGCCGTGAAAGGGTCTCAGTTGGTAAGTATTAATAACCACCTCCAACGTATCTCTATCCAAGGCTGTGGCTCTCCACTTTGGAACAGTTATTTTGGTGAGGTCTCTGTGCGAGATGTGATGACCCCGAAATGTAAAGGAAAGTGTCGAAAACGACGCAAACAGCTCCATTCACCACCGTTCTCAAGAGTTTGACTTCTTCACAGCCGGACTGCATCGAATTTTGATAAAAGATTTGGCTTCCCAAGCCTACAAGGTCCAATTACCGCAACAACTAAAGCCGGCCGACTACCAGCAGCGCCGTATATTATCAGAGTGGGTCCTTGAAAATACGCATGCTGACATTGATTTTGCAAGAAACCCGTGTTTTTGGATGATGTCCATTTCCACATTGGCAGCTCGTTAATAAGCAAAATTGTCTGGAGCACCGAAAACCCACCACCGGAAAACTCCGGCTTGTGAACCGGAGGTGCCATCCTTTTTCGAAAATCAGGCCGGAAAAGCCATTACGGTCAATGGAGCGCGCTAGCGAGATAATCGATTTTTTTACGGCTGGAGCTAGAGGATAAAATACGAACGACCTCTACTTTCAACGTGCCATACATGCCATGAAACAATGAAGTTGCTCACGGAGGTTCCTGACCGAATAATTTCGGTGCGTCTTAGCGGCGTTTGACTTCTTTCTCTGAGGCTGTGTTAAAAGCAAGGTTTACGCCAACCATCCGCAAACAATTCCAACTTTAAAAGCGAACATTGAAGCTGCCATCACCAAGATACAGCCCCAAATATGTGAAAGAGTGATGAAAAATTTCGATAAAAGGATGAGGGTCTGCAAGCAGAGCCAAGGCGGTGATTTTGAAGGCATTACATTCCATAAACAATCCCCATATATCTATTTTATAAAGAAAGAGAGGTTTTAGAGATCCTGTACCACCAACAAATCCGTTAGTATACCAAACGTCGATCGAATCTAAGGCATCCTGCACTTTGGAGCAGACAGAAGAGATAAATTGTCTGCGTATGCTTGAATATAGACGTCCGAGCTATGGACCGCCATCACATATTGACCGCGGTTTCGATGAAAATCCCCAGCGGGTATTCCTTCTTATCGAGAATTCTGGCCAGGATATTCCGCTTTGGTTGGCATATAGCATTTTAAGCAAGGGATGCATTCGAAAAGCACTTTTGTGCACATGGAGCTCTCTCTATTCTCTACGTGCTAATACGAAGGAAGTCAGACCAATAGATCTGAAGCTTTTACCGAGAGTCTAGCTATCTCTCCGATTTTCGCTATAAAGGCTACTCTCATTGTTCGTCAGGGTTTCGGTACGTATGCCAGTGTCAGGTTGGCAATGAAAATTCCCCTCAGAATTGCCATCAGCTAGTACATACCTTTTTGTGGTGTAGCTCGATATATGTTCGCGACCAATGCCAGCGACCTGAAGCCAACAGAGAAAGCAACAGGATGGCAGGCGTATTAAGTAGTTCAACTGTCTTACAGCTTCGGTGACAGGATCTGGTTCCTATCAGCTTATCCAAGAAGTGAGTCTCAAGAATCAGGCAGGAAGTCTCTTCTTTATAGCCAGTGTGGGTACATTCAGATCTTCTAAGAGCCTCCGATCTGGCTGATTTGCCCCTTTTGAAGACTGTGATCAACCTGCTGGTTTCACTAAGGGTTTCAATCTTTTCGAAAGAGATTCGCCGATCTGTATAGGTTCCAGGCTTCCGCGAAATAAGCTCTAAGTGACTCGATTAAAAATATTCCAGCACTAGCATCCCGTCTCACTGGAATCACAGTGTTCAATGCCTCCGGCTACTGCCTTTAGTAGTGGCGATAGTACCGAATCAAGGACAATTTCTCGGTCTTCCTGACTGCTGTATGGATATTGTGTAAAAGTTTAACTTCCTTCCTTCTATCCACTACGCGTATTTGATTCCTAATTACTTACTTACTCAACGGGCTCCCGACCCGTGAAGAGTTTCTGCTGAGACACAGCAGCCGAACTAAATCCTCGGTGAGTTCTTTACCGACCTTGATGGAGTAGCTTGCATTCTCCATCGTCATCCTGCATAAATGGAACTAGACATTGCTCTGTATAGCTCGTTTCTATAGACGCTGGCATACGGTGGTGTGTATCAATTTGGAGTTCATAGGTTTTTTCCAGGATCTGCCGTGGTGTGAATATTTGGTCGATGGTGGACTTTCGTAACCTGAAGCCACGCAGATATGGACAAATCAGGTTGTTGGAGAACGGCTTCAGGCGTTCATAGATAGGACCTTGTAGGCAATGTTAAGAAGGCTTATGCCTTCGTAATTGGCGCAGTTCAGAGGGTCTTCTTTCTTGAGGATCGGATAAACAATGCTGAGGTTGCATTTGTCGGGCACACTTTTGTCGGACCTCATTTGGCAGATGAGTTGGTATATGCTCCTTACCAGCCACTTTGAAGAGCTCGGCTTCCAGGCCGTCGGTTCCAGCAGCTTTGTTAGGCTTAAGCTTGGATATTGCTATGTATCTTCACTTCATCTGGATCGGATGGACGGAATTGTCGGTCTACATCCTCCATGTTGAAAGGATTATTCTGGCTGACAGCGGTATTTAGTTCGCCATCGCTGTTATAGAGTCTAAGGAACTGCTCTTTCCAAATCCTCACCATCGGCTGCCGCTCTGCTGATATGTTCCCTTGTTCGTCCCTGTAGGCCTGTTCAGGGTTTGTGTTCGTTACATGATTTTTTTACCTTTTGGTAAAACTTCGGGATCTCATTCCTAAAGTAGCATCTCTTAATTTCCTCGACCCCGCGTTTCTGATGCTCCTTCGATTTTTCTCAAGCCGGTGTTCGTCTCTCCTCTTATGCTCATAGAACTCAGTAGCAAGTCTAGTCATTCTATTCGGGGTTTCTTTGTGGTGACCGATGGAAACCCAAGGCATCAAAGGCGCCATGCCTGACGGATTTCTGGAAATGCTGTTCTCGTTACTTCATGCTGGTGGGATGAGACCGCTTAAGAGGTTAAGGGAGACTCGAAAGGAAAAGGACTTCACGATCTCTTACGATTGTAGCCGTCTGACGTCGAATTTTCTCACATTAGATTAGCTTTGCAATATTCGGTATATCCGCTACAATACCTTGGCTGCAGTAATTTAATGGTGCGATTCCAACGTTCGGACATCCACAATACTGGAGGAATGCGTTGCGTCGGTTGCTATGTGGTCAATCTGGTTGATGGTTGATTGATCAGGAGTTCTCCAGGTCCCCTTATGAATACTTCAATTCGGGAACTGCGTACTAGCTACTACATTGTTTCGCCCACCCCTTAATTCCATTAGTCTGAATCCGTTATCGGAGGTAGCGTCGTACAGGGTACACTTTCCGACAGTACTACCAAAGGTGATCTCTCTTCCTAGCTTTACATTAAAATCGCCGAGTCCAGTCATAGCTAGGGCATGGCCCGTGTACGCGTATAAGGATAATGTTTGTAAAATTAGCCTTAATACGGATTGTTACGAGGCGCTCGTTAAGCTGCCGAAAACTCAAGGTCTCTTGCCTAAGTCTGCTTCTAACAACAAGTCCGCATCCAAAAAAGCGCCGCTTTTGCCGTCGATAACAATCGCCGTAGTAGATGTGGCAATTTTTCATCCTCTTGTTGTCCGGCCCATCCCATCGCATTTCATGTATGGAGGTAATATCTGCTTTGGAGTAGTCCAGGGCCTCCGCTAGTTGTTCGGCTGCACGTGCCCTATTAAGGATCCTAACATCCAACGTGCAAATCCGAAGTTCGTTGTTCTTGCTTCATTCCCAGAGGTTGTCAACAGTAGATTCGTCCTTTGTTGTTGCTTATTGTAGCTTCGTAACTCTTGTTTTTTTCTCCATAGCCTGGCAGTTACCTCGGCTGTTTAACCCCCAACCTCCTCCAGCTCCCTTAGGAAGAGGGGTCGGTTAGACAGAACCCAGTAACCCGTTCGGGGATGTGAGCGCTGCCGTTGGCCCATTAAGAGCTCATCTGCCACCATCTCTTTTCCAAAACCCTGGTTAAGTCTTGGAAATCCCTCACAATCCGAGCCGGTCGGAGAATCCCGGATAAGGTCTTTTTTGCTTTATTCAGGGATGGGTGACCAAATAGCAATTATAGTTTTTCCAATTGTTATGCTTCAGCAGCTGTCAAAGTTACCACTAACATCCAGCTGTCAGTCATCATGCAGGGAGGTCATCGTGGTTTCTATGTGCAAGAAATTCGTCGCACCGTGGAAAAATTTTGCCGTGAATACACTATTTTGGATCTCCAGCCACCAACCAGACAGAGATTGGTGCGAAATGAAGAAAACATAGCCGCCAGTATGGAAGAAGACCCAGAAATGTCGATTCGGCGCCGATCAGCTGAATTGGGCATCGCCAGAGGGTCAACCCGCCTTGCTTTGCGGTTGGATTTGGGCCTACATCCATATAAGATTGTGCTGACTTAAGAATTGAAACCGAACGATCATAGACAACGCCGTGAATTCACTAAATGGGCGCAGGAAATGTTAGCCGAAGATCCAGATTTTGGACAAAAAATCGTCTTCTCGGACGAGGCCCATTTTTGGCCCAGCGGCTATGTCAACAAGCAAAATCGCCATTATTGGAGCAAACAAAATCCACAAGTGTTCGCCAAGCATCAATGCATTCAATAAGATTGACTATTTGGTGCGGTTTATGGCATGGCGGCATCGTCGGACCTTATTTCTTTCGAAATAAGGAAGGTCTCAGGTATAGAGCAACGTTGACTGACTTTCTTTGGGAAGAGCTCGACAACATCGATATATCTGAGCTATGGTTCCAACAAGACGGCGGTACATGCCATACAAGCAACGCAACGCTCGAAGTTGTGAAGGAGAAATTTAGCGACTGGGTCATCTCACTGCGAGCGTTCATCAATTGGCCGCCGCGATCATGCGATTTGACGGCACTCGATTATTTTCTCTAGGGCTACGTCAAGTTCTTTGTCTAAGCTAACAAGCCAACCACTTTGGACGAGCTCGAGGCCAACATTTGACCCGCTATTGCCAGAATATCGCCGCCCGAATTGGACCGCTTGAAGCACTGCAAGTGAAGCGGAGGCGGCCATTTGATTGATGTGCTATCCCAGACATAATGGCATGAGCGTAGCTTCAAAATAAAGCCAGAATCAATTTCATATCTCACATGGTTGTTGTTTTATTCAAATATCTGCTTTGAAGTAGTCCAGGGCCTTCGTCCGTTGTTGTTGCTAGTTGTTGCTTCGTAACTTTGGGTTTTTTTTCCATAGTCAGGCAGTTACCTCGGCAGCACAACCTCCACCCTGAAGCGCCCGTTCCATTACAGATACCTCTAGGACGAGGGGTCAGTTTGACCGAGGACAGTGACCCGTTCGTGGATGTGAGTACTGCCATTGGTCCATTAAGGGCTCATCCGACTCCATCTCTTTTCCAAGACCCTGTTTAAGTCTCGGAAATTGCCTGAGCTGCAAATATGTCAGAGTAGCCCAGATTAGGCCTTGTTTGCTTTATTCCGGGGTCTTACTTCACTGTTGATTCTATCGCGCTTATAAGTTTGGCAAGTCGACTCCCGATGGACAGCATACTTGATGTGTAGAAACATCTATTATACTAGGCATCTCCAAGTTGACACCTCTCAGTGCCTACCCTATTTCTACGGCACCCAACCACCATCTAACAATCTTTAGGCTGAGCTAGTTACATGTCGTCACGGAATCCAGCCCAGAGGCAACAGACGCTCAAGTTTCACCCGAGGTTTGAAATAAAAGCCGAATGAAAAAGTATTGGATCATTCGAAGAGCAAAACATCGAAAATAGAGCGGCCTGTAGAATGGTTCTAAGCTCTGCAAATTCAGAAGTATATAGCGTCATTAAAGGCATCGAGTACAAGTTTAGTGGAATATTTTCTAGAATTTAAAAACCGTCTTAAAAGGATGCGTTCTCTTAGATACAATCCACTAAATCGACGTTATTTGAATTGTTTATTTCAGTCTTAATTACAAGTGGTTTGCCTCCGGATAACCACGAAGCACAACAAAATTCCCAGCACAACTTTTTTTAGTCTCCTTTCTCATTTCCTAAAGGACACAAGGAAAGCAGAACAACAAAACAGACCAAAAAAAATCATTTAATTTGTGAAATAGCTCGATTTTGGCGAAACGTCTACAACGAATTTTTTCTGGCGAATAGCTTAAATGTTTCATGGGTTCATTCGTTTGCTCACAAGAATTCAGGGTGTTATAGGTCAACTCTCCGATGGTAGCCAAGAACGTTCCAATCGAGATATTTCCTTTGTCTTGTTTTTTATCTTTTTTTTTTTTTTTTTGCTTTTAATTTTGGTATAACTGCGCTGTAGGTTATTTTTGGCAGGACCAAGGGAGAAAAAACAAGACAAGACCACCACCAAATGGAAGATGTTTACGTAAGATACGAGTACTGTCGGAGGGTGCTTGACGTACATTTTTTTTAGTTTGATGATTGAAGTTTCCATTTTTGGGTAGAAATTCCCAGCTTCAATCCGATTTACGCACTTAAAGCAGTTAGCAATGCGTTGCTGTTGTTTATTGTTTTCGTAGAATATAATGGCAGACTTATGTCGTTCTAAATTTGTTCAACATCAATTGTCAAGTTTTCTAAAGTCCATCGATAGAGGGTGGCTTTGAGGGTAGGTACGGAAGCGCAGATACGAGTACTTATGATTGCGTGCATAATTGGTATACGTCTACGTAGTAGGGAAATAGCTCTGTACAGCATCATTTGTTTTTGTGTAGTAAGATATACAAAAATAAAGGACCAAACCGACACCTGGAGTAAGCATCTTTTCGCCATGTGAAGTGTCACTTTGTTTTCATTTACGTCCTGCGTCTGCACACACAATATTTATTCACTCCGTTGAACACAAAAACTGTGGGTGGCGTGTGGGCTAGTTGGTTAAGTTGTTTGGCATCGTCAGGACGAGTAGAGGCGACGGTAGTGCTGTGCTTGTTTCGAAGGTGAATGCATATAAATACACATGTCTCTCATAGCAGAGGTATGAGAGTATCTGTGTTTGGCATTAATGAAATATACCAACAGATAGGAGTATACACCTGCATAACCGTGAACTAACAAAAAGCTTAACGTTGTGCGGGGTCCAGGTGGTAATTTTATAGACGGTGCTATCTTTCTATTACCCAGATAACATATTGTTCACGCACTTCCCTTACGCTCGAATGGATTGATGGACGAGGATACTTACTCTGTGAGAAGGCACTTTAATAAAAAGAATTGTTGTCTTTTGTCTTGTTGGGTTTTTATTTTTTCTGTCTTTGGCATGGCTGTGGCTTTTCAAGGAAAACGCAAGGAACAGTGGACATTTTTGCAATACACATTGTGGGCGGAAATAGAGATAAACTAAATATTGTAGATTTTTTTGTTAGGCTTTGTGAGTATATCAAAAAGGAAAAGCTCAACTCACTTTTTAGAGATTCTGTTTTTGTGGAGATTGCAACTTTCGGAGAGTTTGAGACCACTGTGAGGCACCTCACACCTATTCAGTGTTTCTGATGGTAATGACAATGGCATTAGAATCAAACTTAGCATGCACCACGGCCTATACAAGCCATCCTACATTAGTTACTTAGATGGCGTACAACCAGACTTCATCGCGCTGCAGTCCGTGGTGAAACCAAGAACTTGCAAATACTACTGCACTTGAACTTTAACACATGGGCTGAAAAGTCCGTTTCTAAGAGAGGGCATCACTTGAATTAAATCCATACCATTTTCAGCTAGTACCAACCTTCAAAATATACGTGTATAAATTCGACAGCTGTCGGACGATTAGTTCTCGAGATATAGCGTTGTGAGTGAAGCAACTTTTGTTATTGTGAAAAAAAAAATGGATTCAAAGCAATTTCGTGTGGCTTGATAAGTGTTACCCGGACTCTGCACCAGCCGAGCGAACCATTCGCAATTGATTGAAAAATTTAAAAGTGGTCATACAACCACCGAAGATGATGCACGCAGTGGACGTCCAAAAGAGGATGTTTCAGATGAAAACGTCACAAAAGTCCACGAAATGATTACGAATGACCGTAAAGTGAAGTTGATCGAGATAGCTGAGGCTCTGAGGATATCAAAAGAGCGTGTTGGATATATCATACACGAATATTTGGACTCTGTTCAAAGTAGGTGCCGCGTTTGCTCACAGTCGACCAAAAACAACAACGTGTTGATGATTCAGAGGAGTGTTTAAAGCTGTTCAACCGCAATAAAGCCGAATTTTTGCGTCGGTATGTGACAATGGAAGAAACTTGGCTCCATCACTTCACACCAGAGTCAAGTCGGCAGTCAGCTGAGTGGGGAGCAGGCGACGAACCTCGTCCTCGGCTGTCAAGGTTATGGCATCCGTATTTTGGGATGCACATGGAACAATTTTCATCGACTATCTCCAAAAGCGGCAGACTATCAACAGCGACTATTACATGGCGTTGTTGGAGCGTTTGAAGGACGAAATCGCAGAAAAATGGCCGCATTTGAAGAAAAAGAAAGTGCTGTTTCATCAAGACAATGCACCGTGTCACAAGTCGATGAAAACAATGGCAAAATTGAAAGAATTCGGCTAAGAATTGTTTCCCCCATCCACGGTATTCTCCAGATTTGGCCCCCAGCGACTATTTCCTGTTGGCAGACCTCAAAAGAATGCTCGCCGGAAAGAGATTTAAGACCGATAAAGAAGTAATCGCCGAAACAGAGGCCTATTTGAACGATTGAAAAATCGTTTCAATCAGTGTATCGCCCTCGAAGGCAACTATATTGATAAATAAAGTTGAATTTTGCAAAAATTTTGTGTTTTACTATAAAACGACACGGACTTTTCAGCCCATATGTTATGCAAACTACCCACCCAAAAGTAGACGGTGCACCTGGGCAACAAAACAAAGTTTTTCCGGTTATCGCGATCTTTGAGTGCTGTCTCCGATAGACCAGCTGTTTTGGAACATAGTGAAACGTAGGTAAATCCATTCTCACACCTCTCAGATCACTCTGATCTGAAGCTACCTGGCTACGAACTAGTGTGCCATTATTCTTCTCTCACCGCGGTCTTGCCAGTTACGTGCAAACTGATGCAGCTTTCCACACTCCACCACAATCTAATCCCTGTTCCAACTCGGAATTCAATTTCCTGTGGTTAAAATTCCATCTCCCTAAGCAAATTATCCACTACTGCTTTATTTACAGAAGCCCCAAACTGGACAGCAACTCGACCTCTCACGAGTTTGATGCGCTGTCTGACACTATTCAAAGAATTGCATCCCTGCTTTCTCATACTGAAATTGTCATTACGGGCGATTTCAAAATACACAATTCTCGGTGGCTTCGACATTCTGGGCCGACAACACTCGAAGGACGGTGTGTTGAGATCTTCGCTGCGGAAAATAACTTAACGTAGCTTGCAAATGAGCCTACGCGAATACCAGAAGTTGATAGTCATACCGCCCACACCCTGGACTTGTGTTTAACTACTCACTCTGATAAGTACATTTTCCTCCAGGCTCATCGAACCATTGCGCCATATCAGCTAATTTCTCGTACACCGACTACACAATTAGAGAAAAGATTCCTAAAGCAACCGTATGACAATACGAGAAAGCCAATAGAAGCGGATTTAACACACTCTTTAGGAATGTTACCTGGTCGTTATGTTTCCTCGATAACGACATGGATGCCGCTGCTGATATGATCACAGAAAATAATCTGTTTGGAATAAAATCGTGTGTTCCTTCTGAAGAGCTGTTCTTCCTCGCTGGCAAAACCACTACATAAGCTTTTTCATCAATCTTAATCTTTAGGACTCTTCCCGAGCAGATGGAAAACAGCATTTGTCCAGCCCGGCGAATCTTCTTCTCTCTTCTCCAACAAACCCATTTAACTTACGTCCCAAGGTCACGGAACCGCATATAAACCATCAGCACATGGAATATGTCAATGACAGGCAGTACGGTTTTCATGGCAACAAGTCTACTGGTGATTTGATGGCATGTCTCACTGAAAAGTGGAACCAAAGCGTACATCAATCTGGCGAAAGCAAGATCGTTGCACGTGACATTTTTAAGGCATCTGACGGAGTTTGGCATCAGGGTCTTTTGTCGAAAATGCGTGCATTTGAGATCGACGACTCTCTTCTTCAATGGATTGGAAGCTACATTTCGGAACGTTCAATTCATGTTGTCTTGGATGGTTTCAAGCCTGATATTCACAAAATAAATACTGGTGTGCCCCAAGTCTCCGTTCTGTCTCCGACACTCTTTTTAATTTTCACCAACGACCTCTTGTCTGCTACTTCTAATCCAATATATTCCTTTACTGATGACAGTACTCTCTGCTTTTCATCTTCGTTCCCGGACTCACGTCCCTGCTCTTCGGCTGTAGAACGGGAACGGCAGCGTATGTTAAGCTCATTAAATTCTGATATTACCAGAATAACTAATAGGGGAACCACTAACAGAGTAGAATTTAATGCTTCTCAAACACAATTCTGTCTGCTGTAGTCAAAGCGAAATTTAAACACCCAGCCAATATCCATGAATGGCACCTGCATCGTCGAAACCGATAAACCTTCCATCCTCGGTATGTGTGTCAATGACAGCTTACGTTGGAATGACCACATATTCGGTGTCGTCAAAAATGCTGCGAAATGTCTAGATTTCCTCAAGCGATGTAAGAAATACTTGACACCCTCTCAACAGGCCTCAATGTTCTCCGTCCGGAATTAGAGAACAAGGCCCACATCTGTTCGGGTGCGCCCAAAACATCTCTACACCTGCTAGATAAAACCGTGCGATAAAACTCATAAGTGATACTACATAATATCACTCAAACAATGGGCACACTCGAACACCGACGTGTCTCACTTTGTTTTATCGCTATTTCCACCACCAGAGCCACATTGAAATCGCCAGTAGCATTCCGCCCATTCAAACTTTTAACCCTAACACTCATCTTGCTATGAATGCTCATCAGCATACCCTCAAGCCCACTTTTGGACGTACTCTAAAATATCGTGACTCGTTCCTGAGCCGCACAACTCGCTTATGGAATGCCCTGTTTAGGTCTTTATTTCTTAGCCATTATAACCTTCATACATTTAAAACCAGCGGTCATGGGTACCTCTCTTTCCTGATTTTTCTTCGCCCGCGCTGTGTGCAAGCATGTTAAGGGTACTTAAATCCCTTGAGGGCGCGCAAATTCTAAAAAAAAAAACATTCTCAGCTGGTTACGGTCTTATTTTACTCAAGCGTGCTACCTACCGTTGAATCGAACACTCTTTGGATGGTAACATTGCTGTCCATCTGCTCTACATAGCATATATAGGCCGATAACATTATAAGGAGCTGATAGCCGAGATAGACAAAATTTACAAAGCGACATCTGTGTATTGTGGCGGCGTTCTGTCCGACTCGTCTAATATATGGTAGGTTACCCTTCTTGTTGAGATTTGCCTGCATTCAAAACTAAATCCTTTTAAGCTTCTTAAGTTCAAATACTTGCAGGCACACTAGGCACAGCTCTATGTTTTCTGCCACTGTATCAATGTCATTAACGTGTTCTCATGATGCTTTGTGTTGAGTTGAGTTAAATTGGATTGCTTACAAAATTTAGTGAGGAATGAGGGTACCTCGTCATTCTGCAGATTCTAAATAATTAAGTCAGGGTACCCAAACTAGGCATTGCTCCATAAAGTTCGTGCCTGTAGATGACTTCATGTATAGCCTTCAGAACGACAAAGCGATGGTGAGTATCGACGTGGGCTGCTTGGGTTTTTTCGAGGACCTGCTGTAGTATCCACATTGATAACGGCCGCTCAAATCGTTGACAAATGGATTGAGGCGTGTAGTACAAGAACTTTTACGCGATGTTAAGAATATTGACTCTTCTAGAGTATATTCTGTTGTAGAAAGGACAAAAATACTGAAGTTCCATGCTGCAGACATAATCCCTTCCGACCAAATGTTGGAAATAAGTTAGCAAATACTTTGATGCAAGTCATCTGTTGCAGCCTTGTTATAGTGAAGTCCAGATATTGCTATCGTTAATTCACAACGATCTGGTAGATGTTTTTGTCTTTCCTTGACAGCAGAAATCTGTCTTCAGAAGTGATTTCTCCACAAAAGCAACGACTGTGATTCTGTAACTTGGTCTCTTTGCTGATCTCTAAAGGTTTCGGTTCGGGTCTTGTTGGATGAACTTGTTCTTTTTACCTTTTTCTCCATTTTGTCGAAAGTGGTTAATCGGGTGGAACCCTGCACCTCAGTAGCGGAATTTCTTTTTGGGATGTGGCGGCAAATTGTAAAGACATTAGCATTGCAACTTTTCAATGTTAAATCTCTCGCACATATGTATGTATCTAGGCCGTAACAACACAGTGGTTGGAGTCTATATGGCATCTGGTAATTCTTGAACATCTATACATGTGGCGGTTATCAGGTGGCCGCCATGTTCCTTTTCAAACATTGAGGAACGATTTGTATTCAACCTGCAGTAATATTCCTTTCCGCAGCAAAGTCAATTATCCTAAGTCCTTTTTTGTTTTGTACCACTGTGAAAAATGGCCCGGAAATTCCGAAGTCAGTTAACCACTTTTGGATTATGAGAACTGTCGTTAAGCTGCTGAGGAAGGTAGGCGGACAGCACCACCGCCGCCTCGTTTTCAGCTTCCTGCTAGTCACGAAAAATTCAACAAATCCCTAATCAGTTACGGCGATATCAAGGGATTTTTTTCTATATCCACTCGAGGATATGTAGTAGTATCGGCACCTGCTTCAATGAAACCCAACTTAAATGCTGAGAGCAATTCAAATAGCCATAACTTTTAGCTTTAGGAAATGTTCACTCACTTCCTTCAACCGATACGAGGGTGCACTTTAAAAAAATCCCAAGATTGCATTCTACACCTTCTTTATCGACGATTTCAACTAGGATGATTTTAATTTAAGACAGTTTACCCTCATCCAGCTTCTGTTTGTTTTTTTTTTTTTTTCTGAGAAAGCAATTCCACGTCTTGTAACGACTTGACTTCTCGATTGAAACTGCCTTGCTAATCCAAATTGTTTATGTTCGGGCAGTAGCGCAACAATCAAGTTCGTGATGTAATGCTTGCTTTACCGTGATCCCCGTGCAACTTACAAATCCTTACGCATTCAGGCCAAAATAGCAAGTGCGAACGGTCTAGGGTTTCTAAACTAGGTACCGTGGGTTAGCACCATGCGTTACCGAAAAATGCCCGCTAAGGAACCGAGATTACGCCTCGGTTAAGGAATGATCGAGTGATGGCGACTTTTCGCTATTGTGCCCGGACTAAGATTGATTTCTATGAAGACGCTCCTCGGCCGATCTAAAAATGCTAGATTCCTCAAATTGGAACCGAAATTTCCTTCGATATAAATTGGACATATTGGGAGTGAGTGAAGTAGGTGAACCGACGCGGGAGAGTACCCATCCTCAACGTGTAACACTGTTCTAGTCTACTCAGGCAAGCCCACCGGCAGTCTCCGTGAATCCAGAGTGTGTCTGACACTGACACAAAAAGTACTCAGAGGCTTAATTTCCTGACACCTACATAGTGATAGGATCTTAAAGCGCAGATTACGGCCTGGACTACGGTGGGTTACGCCCCAATGAATCCCGCCGACTTTTACGAACAAACGGGGGTATCGTCATCGTGCTGGGGGACTTATATGCGAAGATGGCCAAGGACAATGAAGGGCTCAGACATGTGATCGGGAAGCACGGCTTCGGCGACCGAAATGACAATGGTGAAAGATTTGTTAATTTCTGCAACATCAATCGCCTAGTCATAGGAGGCACCATGCTTGAGTGGAAGACTTGCCACACAGTTAGTTGGCTTTTAACTGGCAGGCAATCATTGTCCAATCAAATCGACATTTGGCGATCAGTGGACATTTCAGGAGTTGTCTTTTAGACGTCCGAAATAGAGGATGAGCAGACATAGAGTTCTGTTCAAAGACTCCGCCATATCAGCAGAATGCATAGGTATACCTAATATCGACCAGCGAAAGATCCCCTCAGTACGCCAACAACTAAGGGATCATTTTTGCTAGTAGTGGAAGCAATCAGAAACATCCAACCACATTGGAACGCTATGAAAAATGTTTTCACTTCTCACCTCTGGAGCGGAAAGTATTGTTGGTAGATGGCAGGCAAGATATAGCACGTGGCCTACCGAGGATACCTGGAAGCTGATTAAAGAAAGTAAGCTCGTATTGTAGATACTCCACTAGTAGGGAGGAAGAACGAGCTAAAGTCCCTGTATCTGTGGCACCAGAAGCAGGGGAAGTAGCACTCAGGTGTGATAGCAAATCCGTTTACAGAGTCACCAAAGCGCTGACAGGTGGTCATCACTGTAGCCAACATCCGGTAAAAGGCTTAGGTGATTCAGTAATCATTTGAGCTGATCCTCAATCTGCTCAATCGATGGTGGAAGAAGCAATGATGTACCCCCAAATCAAACTGAGCTGCCCGAAGCAACAATTTCCCGAATTCTTACTTCCACTCCCAGTAAAGATGAGCTCGCTACCGCGGTCAACGTGCTAAAGGACTACAAGGCGGGAGGACTAGAAGCTATTCCCACAGAGCTTCTGTGAGCCGCTCCAACAACATGAACAGAGCTCGTGCATCCTCTTGTTGATAGAGCTTGGGAGGCAGAAAATTTGGCCGACTAGTGGAAGAAGGGCATGATTGTCAAGGTCCATAGATAAGCTAGTCTTATGGAGTGTGAAAACTGGAGAGGCATTTGCGTTCTTCCCGCAGTTGCTAGGGAATAAAGGAACATCTGGAATATACACTCATTCCGAAGAAGCAGGTTTCCGCGCTGAATCCTCCTGTGTCAACCACATCAACATCTTGCTGATCATTATTGCGGAGTGCATTAAATACCTGTCACCACTTCACCTGCTATTCATTGATTTTGAGAAGGCGTTCGACAGTGTCAACAGGTAGTTTAGCTGGCTTGCCTTGCGCAGGAGACGTATGTATACTCGACAAACTAATGGCTATTATCAAAGCAACCTATGTTGGGTCTAAATATCATAAACTGCATGAAGGAAAGTTGTCAGAGGAATTCGAGTGGGGTTCCACAAGGTTGCATTATATGGCCGATACTTTTTTTATTGGTGATTAACGATGTGCTTCGCGCAGCCTTGTCGACTTGTAATGGATTTTACATCTAGACTACTCTGACGACATTTGCTTACTCTCTCACAGGAGTATGGATCCGCACCAAATGACAGCAATAGTGGAGAGGGAGGCAAATGTCGTGGGTTTGAAGATTAACACAGCCAAAATCAAAATTTTGTTAAAGGTAAAGGTAATCCCAGGTTAAAGAACTTTAGAAAGAAGGTATATTCATATGTTTTGTATATAGTGACAGGAAAAAAATGTTGATCTGCAAATTCCAGTCAATTTTTCCTGCTCCGTCTTTAAATCCAGCCACCAATATTCAAAGGACCTTCAACCGATTTTTCAGAAAAACCAGCAGGAATTGTTATTCAATAACCTTTTCAATGTTAATCTACATAGTATGGTCAAGACAGAAGGATTCAGAGGGACAACATGCTCCCACGTAGTCAGAAGTATCCTCCTGTTATCTAATCCAATTTAAGTTATGTTTTATGAAGCCTATTTGTTTATGAGTGATCGATCGCAGGAGGATAAAAGGAATAAAGAACAAAATGAAACAGGGAGCTCTATGACCTATGCATCTACATCTCATGTATAAGTTGTGCACTACAACAATTCTGCCTCGGACACTTGATGCTAATGAACAACGATGCTGCAGATAAGCTAGAGGGATCTTAAAACTTTCAGGCAATACGGAAGAAAGACCGAACCTTCGATCAAAAATCAAATCTTCGGTGATGCCTGAAAGCTTGAGATTATCAAGTATGGAGTACTAGATTGTCCCAAGTCTTTTTCCTTTCTGTATCAAACATGGCATAATACAATAACCCCATCGCTTTTCGATATTTCGCCGTAGTATGATACTTGCAATGTTAGTCAAATGACCTCTACAACGTATATTACACATCCAAGCTCTTTTGATGAAATTGTTCATTTGCAGATGTTGGCTTTGGATGTTTAAATTGACTGGAGAGTATTGGCGCAAACCTTCTTTTTCACATGGCTACAAAGAAAGAACCCTAACTGTGGCAAATACCTGTGAACAAGGATTTCTCAATTTGTGTGGCAGGTATCACCGTTTTGTTCATTTTTTTGAAAAGAAAAAAATTATTGCTCACATCCATACCTTGAAACTCCGGCCACAAAAATTCCTGGAACATGGTCCGATAGCGAAATCCATTCAGTCACACCCGCTTCATTTTCAATGCTCCCTTAGCCCCAAAGCGGCAATTCAGTGCGTTTATGAAGCCAGTATCGCGCCATTGTCAGTATGTGCTAAGTACGGTAGGATTAGACCCTTCTGCATTGCGACCAGGTACATCTATTGTGCCCCTTTCTTCCATTAGTTGTTTAATATTTCCAAGGATTGGACCATCCCTTTCTATCAGATCGCCTTCAGACGCTCTCCATGGGGATTATGAGTTCATTGCTTTAAAATTTACGCTGGTCTACTTGCCAGACGCGGGCAGTTGGTTATTAAGTGTTCCATAGCTCGTCAGCTCCACAGCAAAATTGACATATGAGTATGAAAGCTATGGACATCTTCCCAAGTAACCTAGTCGGAACCAGATCACAATCCTACGAGTATCAACGAAGCTGCTAGTGAGCTGAACAACACAACATGGTTGTTCGGTTGTGGTCACGGATGAGGCCATTGAACATGCTGTTGTTTTCTTTGATGGCTTCAAGTCGCCTGGCACCGATGGTATCTACCCAGTTATGTTACAAAAAGGTATAGACTAGCTGCTGGCAACGTTGAAGATAATTTTTACTACTAGCCTGACACTGGCATACATTACATACCGAATCCCTGGCGAACAGTGAGAGTGGCCTTTATACCGAACGTCGGGAACGAAGACTACTTGCTCGCTAAGAGCTTCAGACCTATAAGCCTGACTTTCTTCATGCTGAAAAGCATGAAAACCATGAAAATGGTCGAGATCCATGTGCGCAAAGCCGCCTTGCGAATGCGTCCTCTGCCGGAAGATCCTGCGGGAATGCGCTTCAGAATCTGGTAGGCAGAATTGAAGGCGCACTCGACAAGAAGGACTATGCCTTGGGCATTTTCATCGACGTTGAGGAAGCTTTCGACAACACAACTTTTCACGGCATGTGTAACTCGGTCAGACAACATGGCGTAGACGCATCACTAGTTTTGTGGATAAAAGCAATGCTGGCGAATACTATAGGACATTGATTGCGGATGCTGGCGGCTGGCGGCTGGCGGCTGGCGGCTGGCGGCTGGCGGCTGGCGGCTGGCGGGTGTAAACAGGAGTTGTCCGCCAGGCGGCATTCTGTCACCAATGCTATGGTGCATATTGGTCGATTTACTGCTCAACGCGCTCAATAGTTGTAACGTCTATGCACAAGCATACGCGGTTGATGTAGCTGCTCTGTCTGTTGGATCGTGTCTAGCGATTGTCTGCTCTAAAGCGCCGGCAGCCCTAGAGGTGATCGACCACTGGTGCACTAGTAATAGGCTTTCAGTCAATCGTCTCAAAACTGAGGTTGTTCTCTTTACGAGAAGCGGTAATCTACTTGATCTGACCCATCTTGTGCTTAAAGGCATTACCATCGAATTCTCCGAAGAAGATAAGTATTTGGGTGTCGACCTGGATAACAAATTTCTCTGAACTAAACATGTTACGGCGTTGTCGGCCATCTGGCAGTGCAGAGGAGCTGTCTGCAAGACATGGGGCCTGTCACCGAGAAGGGCCTTTGGATCTACACGGCTATGATAAGGCCAATTATATCCTGTACGTCGGTTGTCTGGTGGAATAAGCTCGAAAATAGGTGATTTGCTGCTTTTACCAGACTCCAAAGAACGGTTTGTCTCGGATGCATGGGGGTTTTCCCAGCACTCCTGGCTCTGCTCTAGACGCATTGATGAATCTCTCTCCCCTTGATATTCATATCATGAGCTGCACTCTCAAAGCCATCTTGAGTTTAAAAACGAGTGGCCTTTGGTATAACACGTACTGAAGCTTGGACGACCTAGTGCGCCAACATGCCACCAGAACTCCTGTTGCCGAAAAAATACAAAAACGCGCCTATGACCGGTTTCGCCTGAAACTGAGCCGAGAAAGGAATGCAGTAGGGTCTTCTCGGACGGCTCCAAAACCAATATAAAATGTGACGCTGGTGTCTTTCTGGAGGACGATAATGTTACTCGTAGATTTCACTTCACGTTAGGAAAGCTTGCATCTGTCTTCCAAGAGGAAACTTACGCAATCTTTATGGCAGCGAACTATATTGCGGTGGAGAGGGCCAAGCATTTGCATTTTTTTTTTATAATTTGCGCGTACTCAAGGGATTTAAGTACCCTTAAAATGTTTGCACACGGCGCGGGCGAAGGAAAGTCAGGGAGGATAGAAAGAGAGGTACCGGTGAACGTTGATTTTAAATGTTTGAAGGTTATAATGACTAGGAAATAAAGAGCTAGGCAGTACATTCCATAAGCGATTTGTACGGGCTAAGAACGAATAACGATATTTTAGAGTACGACCAAAAATGGGCTTGAGGGTATACTGAAGAGCATTCATAGCGAGACAAGTGTTACGGTTTGAAGGGGCGGAATGCTACTGGCAATTTCTATTGAGCACTTGTGGTGGAAATAGTGATAAAACAGAGTGAGACACGAAACCTTACGTCAGTGTTCGAGGGTGTCCATTGTTTGAGTGATATTGGTATCAGCTATGAGTTTTATCGCACGGTTTTGGATCCTATCTAGCAGGTGCCGAGATGTTTTGAACGCATACTACCAGATGTAGGCATTGTACTCCAATTTTGGCAGATAAATGCATAATATAGTGAGGCCTGACCAGATGGGGTGAATCGTTTCTTACATTGCTTGAGGAAACCTAGACATTTCGCAGCACTTTTGACGACACCGAATATGTGGTCATTCCTACATAAGTTTTCATTGACACTCATACCGAGAATGGAAAGTTTTTCGGTTTCGACGATGCAAGTGCCATCCAAGGATAATGGCTGGGAGCCTTGCTGGACCCTATTACGACTTCCAAGCTCAAGTTCAAGAATGCAAGAGATCTCAGAACGCAGTCGGAAAGCTAAATTCAGTAAACCTTGTCTGGGTTTCTGGTCACAACGGGATCACGGGAAATGAAATTGCCGATGAACTTGCAGGCGAGTTTTTCAGGACTCGAACCTACATTGGGTGTGCCTGCGTCCTCGGTTAAGGCTTCCATTAACAGTTGGGTCTCATTTGAGCACAACTGCAGATGGCAGTTATGTTACTCCCCGGGACGTAGGTAGACTAAACGAATGCTTCCCGATGTCTGTAGGAGGCCGGCAGCCTTTCTGCTGTCCCTCAGCAGGAAATATGCAGGTTGCTTCTTCGCATCATGACGTAGCATTACACTTTTGCTAAGCACTTCAATGTGCTGGGTATAAGTGACAACAAATCCAGGGATGCTTGCTGCGAAAATGATGACACCTAGGAGCACTATCTCTGTGAATGTCCGGCTAACGCTCGCTCAGGCTGCAGGTACTCGGCGCTGATGTGGTGGCTGCTGGTACTGTAAGGACCTTATCACTAATACGCTTACTCATCTTTCTTCGTAAGACTGGAAGATTCCATTAAAAAGAACTTTACAAAGAGTATAATGGACTAGTTCTTTGTCTGAGCGACAGAAAAAAAAAAAAATCTTATGGACACCAAGTGGACACCATTTAGCACATGTAGTTCCACCTTGGATTGGGTATTCTAAGGAGTTTACTCTCTCCTTGGGACTACCGATTCGCCAGACCAACTACTAGTAGCCAGAACAAGGACGCTTTGATCGTATTTGACACAGCCGGCAGTTACGTTGCCGAGAGGACGAACACGATTATTACGAGTACACTAACTGCTCCATTTCAGATGTGAACATTCAATATCAACCCGATCGCATCCGCATCTCCTACTTCCAAATTGAATTTCCTCCTACTGGCAATGTCACAGATGATAGTCAAATTCAACTGACAAAAGACCACGGAGGATTTGTCCCAGCTATCAATCCATACACAAACGGATTACTAGGGACATGCCACACATCAAGCCGATTACAGTACATGCCATCGTCCAAGTAAGAAATTAGTTTTCGGTTATTACCTATTAGGTCAGTCATAAATATTCATGTCCATGACAAAATATTAAATCCTATTAACTTGGTACCTAATCACTGAACTAATTGCTTTATCCATCCAATTTTTCTCTTCTGTGCAATTAATCGAAATTCGATTCGATGCTGGCCGATAGTTTGTCTTACTCATCGGCAAGTACATATCTAACATTCATTCTGGCGATGCTGGAATGTAAATACTCGTCTACTCGTACATATTTACTCGTATCCCTATCTGTAATCGTACATTCGGATAAGCTCGTTTATCTTTTGTTTCTGTTGACATACGAGTAGACGATTCCAAATTGAGATGTATTCATGTGCTTGTATCTGCTATCTATACGCATCTATCTGAAATGGAAACTTTCACAATAATATCTCATGGACACAACCAAGACGTGACTAATAAATACAAATTCCTTGGACCGAAATTCATTAAAAAAAAAAAACAAAAAACAAAACAAACACCGAAGCCGAAAATAAATAAGAAGGGAAAAAAATCTCACAAAGATTGTTTGTTAGCTGGGCTGGTGGGTTGGTGGACCGGTGGGCTGGTTGTTTGGATAAAAAAAAAGAAAAACCCGTATCCCAACAACACGCACAACCGAACGCAATTTACACGGAAAACATATTCAAGGTTGACCCAAGAATGTGTCTTAATTAATTTCGTTACTCTTAATGAAGGAGCACGTTTAAGTCAAACACTCTTCGTCTTTTCAAAAGAACCAGGCCAAAAGGTGGTGGTGCTTTATTCATAGATAAAGACGAACAGTACGGGGATACGGTACGAATACGAGTACATATTCGTGTATAGATACGACTGCAGGTACGATATTTACAACGCCGAATAAGGACACAAACACATATCCAAGTCCATACATGTTAGTCGCAATTTACGTGTCACAAATTAGTGCAACTTAAACAAAACTTGGACGGAGAAGTTAAATGAATATTGATTTTATCCAAGAATAGTGGCTAAACATGTATGATATGGGGATAACTACAAGTAGATACACATTCCACGAGTATAAGGGAGGCAACGTTGAAGGAAACGACGATCAGGGTACGAATACAAGTAAGAGCACTGTCCAATAGTTCACTTGAAAGATTGACTACTCTCTAATCTATTATTCAATCAGCGTAAATCAATTAAGGTCAACAGGGAAAGCTTTTAGCAAAATGCCAAGTGAAATTTTTCAACCGAAATTTGGAAAATCAACATCAATAGCAATGGTAATTAGTAGTGCCCCACAGCTATAGGCTATGGTCTTGACCGTGCTACCTAATTTGTCCAGGAATACCAGTGACTGGTATTTGTGACTTCACGTAGGTCACATACAGCCTAACTAGAGAGTAGTACAGAAGTAGAAAATCTCACAACTAACTGTTCAAAGTGCTCTAAATAAATCAGTAGTTCACAGTTGCAATATCTCGAATATCTGGAATAACATCACTTTGCTCTTATCTGAATGGAAGTGGGCATTCAACTTACTTACTTCCTCACTTAATGGGCTACCGACCCATGGAGAGTCTCTGCCTGAGACATCTCAGCCTTCCATCCTCTACGATCCCGGGCACGCTGCTTCCAGCGTTATTCAGACCAAGCGCTCTGGCATCCGCAATAGCTTGATCTTTGAAACGTAGGTTCGGTCTTCCTTGTCGTCTCGAACCTGAGGGCTGAGATTCGAAGATTCTCTTAGCTGGACCATTGTTGTCCATTCGCTCGATGTGGCCGAGCCAATGTAGTCGACGTATTTTGGCTTTTTGGGCTACATCCACATCTTGGTATAGCTCATAGAGTTCGCGGTTGTACGAGTATATCTATTCATTATAATTAAAACTAAGAAAACATTTTTTAAGAAAAACTTAGTAACATGACTTATTTATTTTTTTTTAACTTATTATAAAACTTAAAACTAAAACTTACAAACTACCTAAGATCTAATCTACTTAAATCTAATACATAACATACACATACAAATATATATATATACATAATATATATATACTTAATATATAAATATATGCACACATATATACTTCTTTTTTTTTTTGGTTTTATATATTTTTTTCTTACAACCTAATTTAAATCTACCTAAAACTATGTAAGCCGGCCATGGCTAAAAAAAACAAAAATTAGGCTCGACCACTCTGCTTCACATGAAGCTAACTATCACTGGAGGAGTTCGACGACGAAGCATCCTCGCCCTCATTAAGCCACCAAAATTGCTGGTGCTGCTGAGCAACATCCCTCCTGTCGCGACTCCCTACCGCCCTACTGAACCGGAGAAGCTCCGCACTGCCATGTGCGACGTCTCTCACGTAGTTGAGTCGCCTGTCCGCAGCTGTTCGAGCGACGTGGAAGATTACGGCACCGCCAATCTGTCCTGGATCAGACCTTTGCTATCTAGATAGAGGAATGCTTCTGGAGGAATAAAGCCGTCAAAGTGGACTCTCTCGTGATACATATAATTGGGGTAGTAAGCCCCTGAGATCAGGTTGTTCGATGAGGTCATTGCTCTCGCAATGTGCCTTCGAGTCAACTTAATGACGAAATTGTCCACTCTTATCAGGTTCGCCGTATTGTACAAGACCTCATTAGGATAGAATTTTATGTACTCAGACTCTGGTGTTCTGTATAAGCGAAGACAAGTCCTAAGGCAAGCCCTCTCAAACACCCGAATCTTTTCCAATAAACTTGCTCTTACGTTGAACCACACCGGACATCCAAATACAAGCATGGGCCTGATAAGGGCCATGTAGCAGATCACCTTCACCCTCGCATCGAGTTGGCTGTTGTAAAACAGTCTCTTTGTAAGGGCAAAAGCACCTCTGGCTCTGGCCAGAGCAATATCTATATGTTTGTTAAAATACAGATATTGATCTAGCCAGATCCCAAGGTATCTGACTACATTTCGACAAGCAAGTGGCTGTCCATGTTGTCCGACGATAGAGAACTTTCGCCAATTCTTTCTGGTATCCCTAGAGGCCCCAGACAAAGGCGTCCTAAACAGAATGGTTTCCGACTTCTGAAAGTTGATTCTCAACTTCCAGTCATCGCAATATTGTTTAATTTTGTCGAACTCACTGCTAAAGTGTATTAATGACCTCAACCTTTGGACCTGATCTGTACGCAATTAAGTCGTCTGCGTACGCTATGGCATGGTGAAGTGAACCTATCAGATCACTTGTGTAAATGTTGAATAGGATCGGCGAATTTACCGCACCTTGTTGCAGACCGTTTTTAATGTTAAATGTTCCAGAAGAAGCCACATCGCCATTCTTCACGATGAACTGTCTACTGGAGAGTATACTCGTATCAAAGAGAATATACAGCAGTGTTTACTAATGCCCAACCTGTCCAGCTTGAAGAAGAGTCCCTCTAACCAGATGGTGTCGAAGGCCTTTTCCAAGTCAATCAGGCAGGCACCAGTGCACTGTTTCTTGCCTTTGTTCCATTGGATATCAGAGACCAGTTTAGACGCAGCATGAATGGATGTCATTATCCGGAACTATATGTTTGTCCTCAACCCACTTAGTCAGGACTCTATTGATTACCTTCTCGAAAACCTTACTGATGTTTGGAAGAAGACTGATCGAGCGGAGATTCGCCGGA
The DNA here is from genome assembly GCA_963966105.1 of Volucella zonaria. NCBI lineage: Eukaryota > Metazoa > Arthropoda > Insecta > Diptera > Syrphidae > Volucella > Volucella zonaria. Next base: position 10,325,681 of record OZ014530.1, read on the forward strand.
TTGGAAGTATCTTTATTCCTTTTGGGAATGGGATGTATCACCGCTGTTTTCCAATGCGCTGGATAATGTGCATTATTCATTGCATTATTAAACATTATTAAAGTGGTATAAATGTCCACCGCTTTTAGTGGGAGATGTCGAAGCACAATGTTCGGTATTTCATCGGTTCCCACTGATTTCTTACTTCTAAGCGATTCGAAGATCGTTTGCAGCTCTTCCTTCGAAATGAAAGGGGGTAGTACCCTGTCGTTGGTGATGACATTATTTGCCATATTCTCGTCACTGAACTGGGTGACACTCGAGCTCTCGAATCGCCAATTCTCTATTTCATTTCGAAGGTAGAAATTGTGCACAAAGACTCGATTCTCCAGGTCGTGGTTCGGGCCAATAATGTCATTCGCCTTGTACACTTCCTGGAAAGTCACTCCTATAGCCTCTACCTTCTCCTGCCGATCCTCGATCACAAAGAAGTTGTCATCATCAACTGCCTCATTTGGATCGATACCTGCTGCTACAAGTATTTGTTCGTTGTCCGTCGTTCGGGCGATTTTAAGACATGGAAGGTCGTTTTGATTATTTCTCCGAAATACCTTATTTATTTGCGGGAACATACTCGGGTTGCTGGTGTTTACAGCCCGAATTTTATTGTTCCAATACAAACTTACAGAGTTTCTGTAATTTTCCTTTATTAATGTTTGGAGGTTTTTAATCGACGACTTCAATGTCATGATCTCCGGGTTATGTCTGTCAGTAAACTGTCTGTACAAGGTTTTTAGTCTTGACAGCAGCCTACTTTTTTGTCGGTGCAGTGCGTCAATAGTTGCGTTGCGGAATAAGTCTTCGTCGTCAGTGTGTTGATAACGAGGTATCGTTTTGTCCATTGTTCGTTTGATTGTCTCGTCCATTAGTCTTAGATGTCTGTCAATCTCCTCGTTTGATAAATTTCTGTTGGGCGGTGGGTAGAGCGAATTCGAGGAGAGTGCTCTCGTCAGTATTCTTGAGAAGTGTGTACAACGCACTCTACTATAATTGTAGGAATACCTTTGAACAAACTCTTCCAATTCCGCAGTTTCGTTGGGAACAGTTATTTCGGTGCTGTCATACACGAAAGTTTGTAGACAGTTTGTAGTTTGTTGTTTAGTGCACGTCAGTTGTATTCGTGAGTCGAACAGCAGGAGATCCAAATAAGACCCGTGTCTGGGAAACAACGGACTATCCGTCGCTTTGAGGCCGAGTCGATACATCACACTGTGCTGACCCCACCAATTGAGTAGTAGGTTCCCTCTAGTATTTGGTATATTGTTTCCCCAATCACTGTGTTTGGCGTTGAAATCTCCGCCGATAATAAAATAGTTGTCTTCTAATTCCAGCCTCAGGAATCGAAAAAGTGTCTCGCGCTCTGAGATGAATAAGGTAGATTGAGTAGCCTTAGATGCATAGACAGACACCATGTACAACCGCTTTCCACTACGGAGAGGGATGTACATGACACATGCTTCCAGCACCTGAAACCTACGTACCACACGACTGTATACTCTTTTGAAACGCAGTCCCTTACTTACAAAGATCGCAACACCTCCTCCTTGAATGGAATTGGGTCGGTTCCTTCGTAATATTTCATACCTTCTGTGCCTCATCTTGTGTCTTTTGGTAAGCTTAGTCTCGCTAACCAAAAGCACATCAGGGGCTTGGTGTTTAAGCAACTTAAACAGTGTGGCTCTTCGTTCGAACCTAATCAGTGAACGTACGTACCCATTACAACTGGAGGTGCGTTAGGCCCGGCAACAGCGCATATATTTGATCTACCCGCTTACCCTGTTCCTGTATTTGAAGCTGAAGCTGAGCCATCTGCCCCTGAATATAGAGCAAGATAGCCAGCATGTCAGGTACAGGTTCTGGTGCTCTTGGCGCTGGGGCCTGAGAAGCAACCTTTGCCTGTTGTACCGTATTTCCCCTACCTGCCGCCATTTGGGCGTAGGTAACTTGGGGTGTAACGGCTGGTGTTTGTGTTCGCACAGGTGGACGTTTAACTTCCACCTTCTGCTGCCGAGCCAGATTTACTCTTTTTATGTATTGGAATTTGGGACAACCCCGATAGTTTGCGGTATGCCCCGTGTTCCTACATAAGGCACAAGAGAGTTGGCTTTTTTCCGACGCTCCGTCCTTACCTAGGGCGCATTCCTCTGACTTGTGGTCCTTTCCACACTTCACGCATCGAGGCTGCATTTCGCAGTTCGACGCGGAGTGCCCGAACCTTTGGCAGCGAACACATTGTAAAATGTTTTCGCTCCTCTTTAATTTTTCCCAGTGTACAACCTGGTAGTCTAGGACTTTGATGCTCCTTAGACCATCCAGTTTGCTGTTGAGACTTAGCTGAACCAGGAAGAACGGTAGTTTCCGCTTCTCCCTTTTAGCTGTAGCCGTGACAAATGGCTTAACCCCTACGAATTTCTAACCCCCTCAGCAGCATTGTCTGCAGCTTCTTCCCCTTCCGGGTGTAGGAGAAGAACTCTGTCGTCGAATCCTTCAATAAACTTTTGATTTTGTGGTAGCGCTTAGTCTACACTTAGTCTTTTAATAAAAAAATTACAGCCTATGGCCGACTTACAGAGTTCGATAGTGTCCTTTAACTCCAATTTAAAGGTGTTAATTGGTGGCACTTTTTGTTTGGTGGCTTTCTGCTCTTGCTGTTGTTGTTGTCTCTGCTGCTCTTGCTTTTGCTTATGTTGTTGTTGATGTTGTTGTTGTTGTTGTTGTTGCGGCTTATTCTTCTGTACATTTTGTTGTTTATGTTTTTGCTGTGTTTGTACATCTGTTTTTGTTAATTCCTGTGCAGGTTTCTGTGTTTTTTGTTTTGCCAGAGGTTGTTTCTGTTGTTGTGGAAGCTCCACGTTTATGTTTAGTTGTCCCTGAGGTCTCTGGAGTAGTTGCTGCTTCTCCATCTCCCTCCTTGCCGCTTGCTTTGCTTTTATGGCTAGCACTTTTTGTTGTAGCTGCTTACTGCTACTGTGCAGAGCCTCGACCTCCTCCTCTTCGTCATCTGACTCGGATGGAGCGAGGGATGCAAAGCTGTTGTCTGCTGCGCTTGCTGCTATCCTCGCAGCTCTCCCCCGCACTCTGCCATGCAGCATTTCAAGCGAAGCTGAATGCGCACGCGTAATGATATTCGGAGTCGGGTCCAACTTCCTCCTCCTCTTTGTGCCAGTGTCTGTTATTGTTGTTGTTGCTGATTTTGCGTGGACTGGCTTAACGGCTTGATCATCAGACGACATCGTGCCATCTGCTGACCCCGCTATTGGGATAGCGGACCGCTTTGTTCCACTCATCACACGATCGATCTCACTTTTTGTTTATCGAAATTGTCTATTCAATTAAACTTAATAAAAATTAAAAATTCAATGGAAATTTTCCGGGAATCGAACCCACGACCGCTGCTTTGTCGGCCGACACCACTACCGCTGTGCCACCGATGGAATGTTTCTAATAAACTTTTATCGATTTTTTTACTTTGAAAGCCGAAACACGTCTATTCCTCACGGAGGTCTATGAACGACTGAATATCGTCCGCATATCCCAGGAGCTGGACGGACTTGTTGAAGATAGTGCCTTCCGTGTTGACACCTGCCCTGCGTACTATCTGCTCTAGGACGAGATTGAAGAAATCACATGATAGCGCATCACCTTACCGAAATCCGGTGTATGTTTGAAATAGTTCGGAGGAGCTACTTCCAAACTGCACGTTGCAGTGCATGTTTTCCAGTGCCACTCGAAACAACTGGATCAGTTTTGCCGGGATCCCGAATTCGGCCATCGCCATATAAAACTCCATAATGCTATCATATGCGGCCTTGAAGTCGATGAAAAGGTGGTGAGTCTCAACTTGAAATTCGTTGGTCTTTTCTAGGATTTGTTTCAGTGTGAAAATTTGGTCTATAGTCGATCTGCCGGGCCGGAAGCCACACTGGTACGTGCCGATGTACGTTGGATAGGATTTTATATGCGACATTAAGCAGGGATATGCCACGATAGTTCTTGCAAGACATAGGATCGCCTTTTTTGTAGATGGGGCATATGGAGCTGATAGTCCAGTCGTCGGGCTTGCTTTCATCCATCCATACTTGGTTGATGATTTGATGTATGCGCCCTACCAAAACATCGCCACCGTATTTGAAGAGCTCGGCTGGTAAACCATCAGAGCCTGCAGCCTTGTTGTTCTTAAGCTTTTTTTATAGCTAAGCCAACATCTTCTATACTGGGTGGTGGAACTGGTTCTTCATTGACTGGACGTGGGTTCTTTTCTTGCCCTATCACTCTCTCTACATGATGCCCATTTAGCAGCTGCTAGAAATGCTGCTTAAACACATTTACTATTCGCTGTGCTTCAGTGACTAGGTTTCCTTCGGTGTTTCGAAGAGCTTGTGTTCCGATTTTGAAGGTGGGGATTCAACTTAAACCCTAAACCCCATTCCTTACTCTGCATTTATGTATATTTCAGAATGTTGGAGGTTGGCAAGCCATCCTAATTTGCAGTATCCATTTTCGGGGTTAAGCCTGCGATATTTATAATTTTGTGCAGTTTACAAATTGGGTAGCCTTACTTATTTAGACGGCGCTATAGTCAGGGATGGCACAGGGCCTCTGCTGACATGCCTTTTAACTAGCACGGTCCTTTTCCAGCTGCCTCCGGATATAAACACTTTCACCTGATTGCACCTAGATGAGGTCGTCCTCTACTGCGTTGTCTGATTGGACTCTAAAAATTTCCATCCAGGGCGCTGGTGTTAATGCGTTCAAGATGAACTACGCCTGGTTATCCTGACGAGGTCGGTATCGCATATATGTACAGTTCTTCTATTTCCTGCTCTATTTTCTCTTGGGAGTATTTTCATCAGCATCCAAGCTTCTGCACCGGAAAACAGGACTGGGGTGATCAGGTTTCAGTATAAAGACTACTCAATTGTCTTGAAGTCTTGAAGACTTACACGTGTTCCCGTACAAAAGGCAAACAGTGCCTCAATTAATGCTTCCTGACGGTCAGTCGCCAGTGAAGTACTGTAAAGCCATCCTCAATCTCAACAACGAAGAGGACGATTTTGTGTCGAGAATCATCATGAGCGACGAGGCGCATTTCCACTTAAGCGCTGAAAATCCGCGTATGATGCACGAGAAGCCATTACATCCACTCAAAGTCACGGTGTCGTGCGGCGTTCACGCGGGAGGAGTGATTGGGCCATGATAAACGACGTCTTACTGCGGGAACAGGTTGAGCGAGGCTTGGTGAACATGTGGTTTCAACAAGACGGTACAACTGCACATGCAGCACGGGCCACAATGGATATTGTGAAGAAAGCGTTTCCTGGTCGCATAATCCAACGTTTTGGCAATTTGGCATGGCCAGCAAGATCCAATTTAACCATACCATTCTTCTTTCTTTGTGGCTACCTGAAGGCGCGGGCTTATGCCGACAAGACTCAGATAATCGCAGCCCTTACGGAGAATATTCGACAGGAATGCGAACAGTTATCACCGAAAATCTTGCGGAAAGTCATGGAAAATGCGATTAAGCGGGCATAAAGTTGTATCAACATTGGCGGCAGCCACCTGGCTGCTATCACCTTTTTCACTTAACAGAAAAAATTTTAAAGGTCCAAGTAAAGATTTCCATTGCTCGAAATTTCTTTTTTTTATTTAGTAAACAAGTAATTCAAAAACAAAATTAACAAGGAGACGCATTCGCCTGTAGCTGTCGCAGGTTAAGAGATCTCCCTTCTTCTAGTTATGAGTTGATGCATGCTCTGTATCAAATCATCACCTCCTGCTGTAAACAGCTCGGCAATTGATCAATCGGGCCCATCGGCTTCGTTGGACTTATGCTTGGAAATCGCTGCCCTGACTTCATCTTGGTCGGGGGGACAAAAGTTTTGTCCGACAACATTTAGATTGATGGTTCATTCTGTCACACTGTGCAGATTTCTTCTTTAGAGTTTTGGCATGCTCATTTTAATTGTTTTTGAAAAACTTCTAAACTTCATTCTTTTGGTAACACCTCCCCAAGGCTTCGACTTGTGAGGAGCCTATGTTCTTCCCTCCTATCTTGCGCGTACAACTCGGTAGCGTCTTTCGTTCTGTCCTTCAGGGCCATTATATACATTGTTGTTTTTCGAAATTTGTTTTTCTGCATCTGTCGTCAAACCAGGAGTTTCTTTGTTGCACATCAGAGAGAGGCCGCCCTCTGATTGGTCTCTGGCAATGATGCCACTGGCCTTCTGCGATTGATCCTGTCGGTATCGGACCTCGTGGACCCTTGACGATCCATTACTATTGCTGCCTGACGACATTAACTTTCTTCACAATGGCTCACTGTCTTGGATATTTCCATTCATATTTTGGTTACAACAATGCAACCATCTGAGTCGATGTTATCTACTTGAAACTCTGACAAACCAGAGGGTGCTTTTCATCGGACGCAATATAATCCATTCGATGAACGGTTTTCTAATCAGGAGTATCCCAAGTCCCTTTATGAATATCAGGGTGTAAAAACAGATGGCTACTGCTATCATACATTATGTCCCGCTGCAAGATCAATAAACCTGTGTCCGTTTCTGGACGTGATGTCGTGCAAGCTGTATTTTCCGACCGTTTTACCAAAGACACCCTCCTTGCCTGGTGTGATATTAAAATCCACAAGGACGATTTTTACGTCATAGATATTTAGGTTTTGTCAAGCAACTCGTAGAAGTAGACTTTGATAATTCCGTCCTTCTCATCTGCAGAACACTGACGTTAATGAGGCTTATGTTAGAGAATTTAGCTTTTACATAAATCGTCGTCAAGCGTTTCCTTGCGTACTTGAAGCTCAAGACTTGTTCCCTGAGTCTTACATTGGCGGCGAATCCGATAAAACATTCTCCATAGTAGATTTGACAGTTTTCATCCAGTTTTTGTCTGATCCGTTCCATTGAACTTTTTGGATGGCGATTATGTCAGCCTTTTAGCTGGCCGGGATCTCGCTAGTTATTCGGGAGCATATTGCTCGTCTGTTCCCCTTGCAGATACGAAGGTTGTTGTCCTTTAAACGTCTGCAAAGGTCATCAACACTTTATCCGTTATTATCCGAGGCCAGCGCATCCGTGGGTTGGTTACATCCTTTTACCTCTTCCGTATGTTGTGTGCCCAATGACGGCGTAGACCAGTATTCAACTACTGGTCAAGCACGCACTTACCATTTCAGCCTGCATGATCAAGGTTTTACTCATGCTATTAGTGGGGACCACCCCCGGGAAGTAGGGCAAGCACTACGTTGGGTTGTTGTCCCAATTTAGGTTATGGGACTGTCAACAAAACAGATATATTGCATGTCCCTCGAGTCAGGAGGCGCCATGAAATGGATCAATGCTACCAGGTGCGTTCGAAGATAAACGGGATTTTTTGAAATTAAGAACAAAAAAAAAATTGTTGGCAAATCCGAATTATTTCATTCAGAATAGTCCCCTTCCGACTTAAATCGCTTCCGAGGCAAATCGCTTTAGCCTCGCTCTTAAAGCACGTCGAATGAGAGTGTGATGTCGGTACAGGACTTTTGGATAGTTTCTAGGTACATAAAACGCTTTCCTTTCAACGGCAAATACATTTTTCCAAAAAGGTAAAAGTCGCAAAGTGCTAAATCAGACGAATGCAGGGAGTAGTTGACAGATAAAATGCGATTTTTAGGCAACAAATTCATCAGAAGTGTCGATCGATGAGATGACGCACAATCATACAACAAAGGCCACCTTCCTCCTGCGCGATATTCTGGACGAATACGATAAGCACGATGCATCCAACGCTTCAAGACACCAGCACGGAATTGTGCATTAACTGTTAACAGTAACCCGGTGCAACGTACTCTTCGTGGATAGTAATACCAAATCAACATTGTCTTCAATATTGACTACTGCAAAAGATATTTGCAGGACAGGTTTTGGCTCGTCAGGCGCCCGTCGTCTAGGTCTCATCACCAGTCACAATGTCGTAAAGGAATCTTTTTTTCTTTTGACCTCCCTTATGATGCCCTTCGAATGTTGAATTCTGAGCAATTTTTGCTCGATGCTCACTTTTGTACAGATGGCATAAACATACTGTCACTTTAGCCGCAATAGCTCCGCCTTTTTTCGTCCATGTCATGGCACATTAAAGCCAATAGATGGCCTTACTAGAACGTTTTAAAAAGTTCTCTTTACTTTGGAACAGACTTTGCAGGAGCATCTAAGACGGAATTGAACAGAAATTTTAAGTTAAAATTAAATTAGTAAAAATTAAGGCAAAAAATACTGAGCGTAAGGCCCCTGTCTCATCATCACCTCACTTTTCTATGTATGTCCACATCTGTAAATACAGACCAGCTCGTTTGGCATTTAGTGAAAGACCACACCTCTCAGATCACTCTGATCTGAAGCTACCTGGCTACGAACTAGTGCCACTTTTCTCCTCTCTCCGCGGTCGCGCCATTCACGTACTTAGTGGTGCACCACAATGCAGTCCCTGTTCCAATCCGAAATTCAATTTCCTCTGGTTAAAATTCCATCTTCGTGAGCAAATTATCCACTACTGCTTCATTCACAGAAGCCCCAAACTGGACAGCAATTCGGCCTGTAACGAGTTCGATACGCTATCTCACTCTATTCAAAAAATTGTATCCCTGTATCCTCATACTGAAACCGTGATTAACGGTGACTTCAATACAATGCCCGAAGAACGGTGTGTTGAGATCTTTGCTGTGGAAATGAGCCCGTGAATGCCAAACGTTGATAGTCATATCGCCAACACCCTGGACTTGTTTTTAACTTCTCACCCTGATAAGTACACTCCCCTCTAGGCTCGACGGAGCACTGCCTCATATCAGCTAATTTCCCGTACACCACACAGTTAGAGAAAAGATTCCTAAAAAAACCGTATGGCAATACCACAAAGCCTATTGAGGCGGACTTAAGAGCTTCTGTAGGAATTTCAACTGCTCGTTATGTTTCCTCGATAACGATCCCAGACACTATTCTCTTTGGAATGAGATGCTTTATCCCTTATCAGAAGAAACGTATCAAACCAAAAAAAACGGCATGGTACGACTCAAGTTGTAAAGAGGCTGTCAGGGTTAAAGAAATGTCTTTTCGGTCCTTCAAGATCAAAACGACAGAAGAAAATCGATAAAAGTTCAAACGGGTCAGAAATGGTAGCAATGCGTTTCTTAAGCGTGTGAAATTCCAATACGACAAACAACTGAGGCAACAATACTACTATGTCCCAAAGGCACTAACAATGGTCCTTCATCAAAAAGATTAGAAATTTTGCCTCATTCTCCATCCCAACGCTCCTTTACAATGGCATTCCAACTGTCAGCTCTTTGGACAAGACCAATATGCTTGCTTCACACTTTGCGGCCAGCTCAACACTCCGAGATTGTGCTTTGTCTCCGCCTACACTTGAGTGCGTCGAATCTTCAATTGGGAGAATCCACTTTCGCACTCGTGTAGTAGCAAGAGTTCTTAAAGATTTTAACATTCACTAATTCGCTGGTCCAGATCGTACAATACATCTCCCCTCTTTCTGGAGAGGTGTTCTTCCTCGCTGGCAAAATCACTGCGTAAGCTTTTCATCAATCCCACTCTTTAGGACTCTTCCCAAGCAGATGGAAAAAAGCATTTCTCCAGCCCGTCCCTAAAAAAGGCGAATCGTCCTCTCTCTCCTCCTACAAACCCATTGCACTTACGACTCTTCTTTCCAAGAAATGAAAACGCTGATAAGCCGTCAGCTCATGAAATATCTCAAAACACGAAAACTTCTTAATGACTGGCAGTACGGTTCTCATATCAACAGGTCCACTGGCGATCTGATGGCATGTCTCATCGAAAAGTGGAACCAAAGCGTACATCAATCTGGCGAAAGCAAGATAGTTGCACTTGATATTTCCAATGCATTTGACAGAGTTTGGCATCAGGCTCTTTTGTCGAAAATGCGTGCATTTGGGATCGACGACTCTCTCTTTCAAAGGATTAGAAACTGCATTTCGGAACGTTAAATTCAAGTTGTCTTGGATGGTTCCAAGTCTGACATTCACACAATAAATGCTGGTGTGCCCCAGGGCTCCGTTCTGTCCCCGATGCTCTTTTAAATTTTCATCAATAATCTCTTGTCTGCTACTTCTAATCCAATATATTCGTTAGATGACGACAGTACTCTCACGTTTTTGCTCTTCGGCTTTAGAACGGGAACGGCAGCGTATGTTAAGCTCATTAAATTCTGATATTACCAGCATAATTAATTGGGGAACCACCAACAGAGTAGAATTTGATGCTTTCAAAACACAATGGTGTCTGCTGTCGTTAAAGCGAAATTTAAACACCCAGCCGTTATCCATGGATGGCACTTACATCGTCGAAACCGAAAAACTTTCCATTCTCGGTATATGTGTCAGTGGCAAATCTTGTTGCAATGCCCTCATAATCGATGTCGCCAAAAATGGTGCGGAATGTTTAGGTTTCCTCAAGCTATACAAGAAATATATCTCCCCGTTTGACCTAGCCTCAATATATAAGGCATTCATACGCCACAAACCTAGAGTACAATGCCCACAACTGGTAAAAAATCTCTGCACCTGCTAGACAGGATTCAAAACCGTGCGATAAAACTCATAGCTGATACCAATATCACTCAGGCAGTGGACACCCCCGAGCGAAATGTCTCGTGTGTTACTTTGTTTTATCGCTATTTCCACCACCAGTGCTCCACTGAAATCGCCAGTACCATTCCGCCCCTTTCAAGCCTTAAACCGTAGCACCCATCACGCTATGAATGCTCACCAGTATATCCTCAAGCCCACTTTTGGACGTGCTCTGAAATATTGTGATGCACTCCTAAGCCATAAAACTCGCTTATGGTATGCCCTGCCGATCTCTCGATGTCCTAGTCATTATAACTTGAAAACATTTAAGACCAGTGTACATCGGTACCTCTGCTTTCTTCTTCCTTGAGTGTGCCCGAACCCGCGCTGTGTGCAACCATTTTAAGGGCACTAGTAGTCCCTTAAGAACGCGCTAAATATAAAAAAAAAACGTGCTGTCAAAAGTCGCGTTGTCAAAGTGTGCGGGCCTCTGCCCAATTATCAAAGCTTCGCCCATCAATGACGTTGTCTAATAAAAAGCGGGGGCAGAGCATATTACTGGTCTTATCGTAAGCACTTTCTGATGTTTACGCCAACCCAGGGTTGGCGTTGTTAGGCCACCGGTAGTCCCTACCAGAACTTAAATCATGGTACCATGGGAGTCAGGAGCCCCCGGATCAGGGTCCTGGCTTAACGTGTTTGAGGTAGCCCCCCTTTTAGGAGCATCATGGTGGCTGTGCTTTAAACCCAAAGTCGCGGAAAGGGTCTTCCTGTTGGTTGACTCAATGTAGAGTTGCAATAAGTTATAGGTGCTGTGACCCTAAGAACAGTTAGAGGTTTTAGATCGGCCTCAACTCACACCAAAGGTGGAACTTTTGCCTCCAACACAGTTCAGAATTGGTATCAAAGTATTGACGGAAAGCGATGGCAAGGTGTATCTTTGCTCCCACGGATAGGCATCCCGTAAAATTAAGTCTACAAGACAGGCGTTTACGTTAAAAAACCAGAGACTATGTCTATGAAAATGCCCAGTGCATGTTCGTTCTTGTCGAGTGCGCCTTCAATTGTGCCAGGATCTTGAAATCCATTTTCGTAGGGTCTTTCGCGCTGCATTCACAGAGCAGTTTTGCGCCTATGGAGCTCCACAATTTTTTCCATACTCTTCAACCGACTTATAGGTTTGAAGGTCTTGGCGAGCATGGTATCCTATACTACTCAACAGCAGTCCGTGTCTTCATTGGCTACTTGAAATGGTTTGAAATCTACAGTACCGAAAGAACGCTGGGTGTTGAACCCAACATGATCACGGGTTTATGATTAGGTGACGGCCAAGTTCCTAATATTGAGGTCTCGAGATGTTGTGCTCACTATAGCATAATCCCACACTGTAGCAAGGTCAATTAGCCCAAGTCTATTTCCAGTCGTGTTGTCGTGAGGGCTGTACAGTACCAAAGATGGCTTTTTTCCTAATTTGGCGTTAAGGTCACGCAAAACTTTAATGTCATGCTTAGTGCATTGCTCGTAGACTTTGGCGAGGAGATCATAGAAAGATTCTTTGGTAGCATCGTCTACTTCTTCTGTCGGAGCGTGAGCGAATTATTAGAATGCCTTCGATCAGCTTCCCAAACCTCAAGATACTTACGTTAGCCGTGCCGCTTACAAAAAATCCGCATCCAAATAACATAGACACTGTTTCTGATCACTTCAGTAGTTGCCGTAGTATAAACATGAGACTCCGTTTTCGATATTCTTTGGTGAGGTTTATGCCTTCGTCCTTCCTCAATGGCGTTCAATCGTTCAACTGTACGTGATCTGTTCAAAGTCCGAGCGGTCTATTTGCAGATCCGAGAATCGCTGTCCTTTTTTCGTTTATTGTTGTTTTTTTACGTTTGGGAGGGGAGGGCTCTGGGACCCCTTGGGCCAAATGTGTTGCATACCATATTCTAGAACCATTCACTTCCAATGGAGGTATCAGAGCTGACGTTGATCCATTAAGAGATTATCCGTCACCATTTTTTGTCCATCTGAATAGTCCTAAAATATCGGTCAATACCGATGGTTGACCCCATTTTTGATTCAGTCGTGTTCAATCCACTTCCACCCCCCTACATGCCATTTGCTTCTATAAATTGTCAATAGCAAGGTCCTTGCTTACGTCCTTTGCTGCAGATCTGCAAATAATATAAAATTAATACAACACCCCGTTGATATCTACACGATGAATCGGACATGCCAAACAATAAATCACAAAATCTGACAAAAAACCATCAGAAACCTTAAACCATAAACACCCTTTGCAATCGATTAAGAGCGGCATTTACCTGTCGAATTCGTTTATGGTTTACGCCTTTCAAATATTTCAATTCCTGTTATGACTTCAATAAAAAAAAAAGGAAGAGACATTCCGATTCCAACTCACTTTCGACTATCATATGGTAGCCTGGTTAAGTGCCTTCAGTCCGTACGGATACGAGTATCTATGAAGGGCTACGAGTATTTCACTATAAAATACGACATTGTGTAGGTATTCGTATATTAGCACTGCTGGAATGGTTGGTCAGCGCCGGGATTCACATGTGTACAACCATACTGCCGTAGTACGAGTAGAAGGAGGAAACTATTAGTCAGGGAGGGGGGGAAAGATATAAATCAAACGAAGTCGCACATCGACTCGGAGACAGTAGTTACAAATTGATTTTTGCTTACTATCCAGAAGTCGACCAATAAAGTGGATTGCTTTATAGCTATTGCGCTGCTTCATTGACAATATCTTTTTGTTGGTCCCTGTGTGTTTGAAAGCAGATGGCAGTTCATATAAAAGTCAGTTCGTATGAGAATAGATAGAACATGATGCAATATTCCTGTGGGTAGATACATATGTACGAGTACATATATGGGTTCGCATTTTATTAGCGAAATTCAATGATACGAGTATTGCCAATTTAGTTCTTTTTTATTGATTGCTACAGCAGCTAGAGGAAAATATAAATAAAACGTCAGAGATATAGTCCTAATAATTGCAGAAGACCTTACAGTTTGGATTGAAGTTGGACCTCAGTGAGTATTTATCTGCTTGTTGAGTTAAGTGCCTTCAGTTGCGTTACAATGTCGTATATCAATTGAACGCTGGATATTTCTCTTGCTCATCTAGGACTTTTTTTTTTTTCTGCGCGGGAAGGTGGAAACCAGCTTAAACCACCTCCATCTTAACAGACGGATTTGTCTTCCACCTCATACTTAATGGGGGTCAGCATGAAGACATATCTTACTCTATACGATTCGATCATTTTACGTGTTCGCCTTACATTGACACTCCTACTATCTAAAGTAGCTTAGTATGGGCTTTATTACTGACAATACTCCAGTTTTCTTCATTTTGAAGCATGTACCCAACGATGTTATTGGAAGTGAACCATTCTCCAAATATCCCCTCGAGGACAATGGAAATACACGTGTTCAGCGTTTTCGTCATAATTTCACAATATGGACAGTTTTGCATAATTTCATGTCTGCGTTTAAGCCGATACTCTCTGAAACAGCCTTGTCCCACCGGTCTTTAATAGAAGCCGATGTGCACCGTCCTTTTAAGATAAGTTGTTGGGATACTACGGTTCCCTTCATATTTTCCTTTTAGCGGTTTACCTGGCTATTTTGGACTCGCTCGATACTGAGTCTCATCATTTCATCAGCAAATATCTAGACAGGCAGACCTGAACATACGACGGATCGGTTCGAAACCCACAAACGACTCTAAATTCTCTAAGACACTGGACGAATTTAATTTCTCGCAAGTAAAACTTAACCTTTGCGGCACTTACCCATATTTCCATGAGCTCCAGCAAGATGGAGTCTTTTTTTCTGTTCTGCAGCTCCGATATAGTTAACTCATCACTCATCAGCCTCGTAATACGCACTCACTGATGTGCGCGATTTGCCGGTTGATGTTCAAGTTACCGTACATTTGCGGTGTCACCATAAACACCAGAATCAGCGCGTCACACACACCATCTCCTGTCAGAAACTGTGTTACTCTCTTCTATTACGTGAGCGATCTCAAACTGAATGCAGTTGTGATCACTCACCCCTACACTAATCCGCCACCTAAAGCTAAACGCCCTGAAAGCTGCCTCGTTGGCAAAAGTAACATCAATGTCACTCTTGCCACCGTTGACCGCATCAAAGGTATACACCTCACTCGGCTCGTTGATTGCATTGCATGATGGCATTGCACGCAACCACACATTCTCCAAGAACATTCCCCAGGCTGTTAAGGAACAATTACATGCCTTCTGTTTAACTCCAGTCATTATCGTTCCAAGAACTTTCCTTCGCAGGCTTAGCTACAACCACCGCAGCAATGTCATTAGCATAGCCGACAATGAGGCCCCCGCCCAATTACCAAGGCTTCGCCCATCAATGATGTTGTCTAATAAAAAGCGGGGGCAGAGCATATAACTGGTCTTATCGTAAACATCTTCAGATGACGCCACCGCAGGTTGCTTCGATTTGATCAGTTACAAGTTGCCGGTCATAGGTCTTGTTGGTGGCAGGACCACCGGTAGTCCCTACCAGGACTTAAATTGCGGTACCATGGGAGTCAGGAGCCCTCAGATCTTAATCCGGGCCTGGCTTGTTGAGGTAGGCCCCCTTGTCGGAGCGTCATGGTGCTGTGGTTTAAGCCCAAATCGCGAGAAGGGTCTTCCTGTTGGTTTGACCCAAAGTAGAGTTGCTGTGCTGTGCTGTGCTATGGTGCTGTGACCCTAAGAACAGTAAGAGGTTTTAGATTGGCCTCGACCCATACCAGGGGTGGAGCTTGTGCCTCCAACACAGTTCCGAATTGATACTCAGGAAAGCGGCAGGCGATGGTAAGGCGTATCCTTACTCCCATGGATGTATGGATATCCCGTGAAATTAAGTCTGAAGAAGCCAGATTCTTGAGTGCTTCCGGCTGCAGAGTAGAGGAAGACAATGCTTTTTGTGGGCGAGTGTTATTCTCCAGTATCCAACCATCTTATCTCGCTCAGCCCCAAGATGTCCATATTATATAGTGAGAACTCTCACTTAAGTTGAAGTAAACTGGCATTCTGAGGAACATCGTCCCGATCGTCGTCTCGTGAGTCGAGAATGGTCCTAATATTCCAGAGTCCCATCGTTCTCAGTAGTCGATAGCCAAAGTTCGTCATCAAAATATCAGTTGGTGTTCGTGGCTTATTGTGCCATTTTGGAGCAACATCTGTTTCTTAAAGTTGCGGCTCCCTGGGCCAATCGACACCAATCCTGTTTTGCGGCGCAGGAAGCCAAAGAAATCCACAAGTGACGCCGCGAAGAGACGTGGAGTAGGGCTTGCAAATAGAGCTACAAGATGTTCGACTGTAGAGGCATCTATGTCCTTATTTGGGGAACAAACACCTATCGGAAGATGTTGCGCATACGAGGCCTAATGTTGCCACTGTGTCAGACGGCATGTACATGCATGAGTTCTGATAAAATGACAGTCGACTCGGAAGGTCAACAAATTTTCAGTGCGATTATAGCAAAATTCACCTATTGTGGACGGAAGACGGAGTAGATTCTAACGAGGCTAGCTTCGTTAAAGAAACGGATTATGATGTCTTTAAGCATTAGATCAGTCAAGTCAGTCTCGTAAAGAGAACAACCTTAGATTCCATTCACTGGAAGCCTATTTCTGATGCATCAATAGTCAATTACACCGCTTTAAGGCAGACAGTTGATAGAAATGGTTTAATAGACAGTAGAGCTACATCACCTTCATATACTTGAACGTAGGCATAAGCAGAGAGTCGACTAACATACACTGCACCAGTGAAGGCAACACGCTATCCTGTGGCTAACCCCTGTTCAGCAGGTCCAGAACATATTCACGTATTTTCTGCAATCAACAGCCAATTGCACTAGCAATGACAGTGGGCAAGCAAGTGCACTAGGTGTTGGTAGTTGATCTCTCTAAGAATACTTGGCTTCCTCTGTCCACAGGTATCATTACGACCTGCATAACTCTTACCAAGCATCTCAAAGTGCTGGTTTTAAGTTGAGCATGCACCGCATAATCCTATTGAGTAGACCATGAGAGCATGATGATGCCATGCTAGTTAATCCAGAGATAGAATACCCAGCTATCACATCTCTCATCTCCAGGATACCAATTAGGTTAGCCCTAATATGAGCATACAAAAAGTTGTACATTGTTGAGAAGTAGCAACATTTCGTATCACCAACATCGACATCGATGTCACCCTAAAACTCAATGTCTTCCCTAAGACCTCAGACCTCATCATATACACACGTACGAATTTATTTCAAATTCGGGTGATTCCATTGTCTTGGGAGGATGTCAAGTGCGGAAAAGTCCTTCTATAGAACGTCAATTATGCATGCATATCATATTTTCAGTCCTTCAATCAATCAATCAATCAATCAAACGCATGAGATACTTTAAATCTGTCAAATTCAGACGAGCAAAGGAAGGAGCATTTCCATTATACAAATTGCCAAGTACGAGCACTCGTACGAGTTGGAAATCAAACTGCAAGCTCTACGAACCGAACATGCATTGTTTGCATTACATTCTTAGAATTCAAAATGCATGCGATAACCAATTCTCCAGCAGACACCTCAACTTACTAAATTTGATACCAACAACTACAAGATGCTGAACGACGTTGCATACGTCCTCGTCTCCTCGAATATCCTTACCATTTCGATTGGTGTCAATCGATTGTCAGAGATATTGAACGAGAGTACATTCTATTCTTGAAAAATTCACATCCTGAGAGGAACTCTAGATGATAAGTGACCTGAATCCGGAACAAAATATAAATTGTTCCCTTACCACCGGCATCTGTGGGAGCAAGGATGAAAAAATATGCAAATGCCAGGCCACCTTAGTCAACCCCAAAATGGTTCCATAGACTTGGATTCATAGTTTGTGGCATGTTTCATATAAATAATAATGGTAGACCGACCGACCCTCTGGCATATACGAGTACATACCATATGTCCTAAATGGGTTACGTCATTGTCAATAATCACCATTGGAGTGGAAGATGTTCCAAAATTGACAAGCCAATGTATAAAGTGGCAGAAGGTGTTAAAAGCTGATTCTCTTCAGAAATGGGTGGCTAAGGTGGTCAAAACAAAAAAAAAAAAAAAAGAAAGAGAAAAGGAATCTGCCCCTTGACATCGAGATAGGACTCAAGCATACCCATTAGGATCATTTGAACGTGATATACGAGTAGTACTCGTACGCGTTCTGGAAATCAATCACTTAACGGACAGCTTTGTACTTGACCAAATCCCTAGGGACACTGGTAGGAGTTAGTCGGGTTAGGGGCCTTATTCAAACTCCATACATTCGGATACATAGGAATTATTGAAAGACCACGAAAACCACTTCGTCAACCACAAGGGAGATTCCATTTGAATTGACGACGACTATGACGATAACGATGACGAGATGAACAACACCGAAAACAGGACAAAACACTCGGAGAGAGTCTCCATAAGGATAATAGACATTTACACAAAGTACGAGTATACTCATATGTACACATGTACAATACGTACGAGGATAAACAGGACTCTTGGTGTTTGCTTAACTTTTCTCATTGTTTTCTTTGTTATTTTGTGGCAAGGAAATTTCTTCTTCTTGTTTTTTTTTTCCTGAGTTTCTGAGTTTCTGAGGGACGAACCAACACTGGGGCACAGGGGCACAAATACTCGTATCTTACGCAGAAGGAAGTTATTTTAACAATTTGTCAAATCGTAAGTTTGATTATAAAGTTTGACTTAAACTTCCCAACAATGGTTATATTCGATGGTTGTGCCAATGCACTAGGGGATGGGACTGCTGGAGGGTGCGTTTAAGTGTGAAAAGACAAATTCATTTGGGACAACTTACGAATATGTGTGTTCTTTTGGTTCTGTTGGTTCTGTTGGTTCTGTCGTCCTTTGGATGAAAACGTTTTACATCCTGTTTTTATGCGTCTTTGAAGTATTTTAATGGCAGGCCCTAATGGAGTTGCAGATTGCTTTATTCGTATGTTGGACGGGATGTGACAATTGCTACATTGTGTTGAAATTTGAATTGAATGTTTAACTGAAGGATGTTTCCCAACTTATCTACATATACGCAGCCTATAAATAATGAAGAGGCACGATGAGTGAGCACACCCTCTTGAGGGAACTGCCAGATTTTGAAGAAAATTTTAAAGTTTTGACTTGGCTTCAGGGGAAGTGATGGGACTTGGGAGACTTCCACTTGATATTGAAGCATTTTTCATTCAATGGAAAACCTGGTTACAGGTACAACACTTTCGGTTTGTCGTCGGTGTCAACGCCAATACAAGTCGTTTTTTTTTTTTAATTGAGCGGCAAATGACAAATCGAACGCCTCCTAGAAGAAGCTGGCCGTGATCTTTCTCGATTGATGAGTGGTTTTGAATGTTTAAGGGTCTAACACCAGGGTATGAGGCACGATCTGCAAGACCTAGAAACTGTCGTTTTGTGCTAAATGCAGTCTTTGCAACAAAAATTTTGTTGATGCGATCACCGATTACGAAATGAAGAGTGAATAGCATATTCAAATTCCCGATCTCTCTGAAAAGGAGAAAACCGATAAAACCTGTTTTGATATCTGAGAAGGAGCTATCAAAACCGCCAAAAACATATTTTTTTTATAATCGGCGCGCGCGAAAGGGGTTTTGTACCCTTAAAATGTTTCCATACAGCGCGGGCGAAGGAAAACCTGGGATGATGGAAAGAGAGGTACCGGTGAACGTTGGTTTTAAATGTTTGAAGGTTACAATGACTAGGAAATAAGGAGCTAGGCAGTGCATTCCATAAGCGAGTTGTACGGCTTAGGAACGAATCACGATATTTTAGAGTACGTCCGAAACTGGGCTTGAGGGTATACTGATGAGCATTCATAGCGAGACGGGTGTTACGGTTAAAAGTTTGAATGGGCGGAATGCTACTGGCGATTTCTATGGAGCACAGGTGGTGGAAATAGCGATAAAACAGAGGGAGACACGAGACCTTACGTCGATGTTCGAGGGTGTCCATTGTTTGAGTGATATTGGTATCAGCTATGAGTTTTATCGCACGGTTTTGGATCCTATCTAGCAGGTGCAGAGATGTTTTGGGCGCACCTGACCTGATGTGGGCACTGTGCTCCAATTTCGGGCGCATACACGCCTAATATATTGAGGCCTGATCAGAGGGGGTAAAGTATTTCTTACATCACTTGAGGAAACCTAGACATTTCATAGTCTTTTTGACGACACCGAATATGTGGTCATTCCAAAGTAAGTTGTCATTGACACACATACCAAGAATGGAAAGTTTATCAGTTTCGACGATGCAAGTGCCATTCATTGAGTTTTGGAAGCATTAAATTCCACTCGGTTGATAGTTCCCAAGTTGGTTATGCTGTTAATATCGGAATTTAATGAGCTTAACATACGCTGCCGTTCCCGTTCAACAGCCGAAGAGCAGGGACGTGAGTCCGGGAACGAATATGAAAAGCAGAGAGTGCTGTCACAAGCAAAGGAATATATTGGATTAGAGGTATCACACAAGAGATGGTTGATGAAAATTAAAAAGAGTATCGGAGACAGGACGGAGGCCTGGGGCACACCAGCATTTATTTTGTGAAGACAACTTGGATTGTACGTTCCGAAAGGTAGCTTCTAATCCATTGAAGAAGAGAGTCATCGATCCCAAAATCACGCATTTTCGACAAAAGAACCTGATGCCAAACTCTGTCAAATGACTTAGAAATATCAAGTGCAACTATCTTGCATTCGCCAGATTGATGTACGCTTTGGTTCCACTTTTCGGTGAGACATGCCGTCAAATCACTAGTGGACCTGTTGCTACGAAAACCATATTGCCGGTCATTAAAAAGTGTTCGTGTTTCTAGATATTTCATGAGCTGACGGTTTATCAGCGTTTCCATGACTTTGGAGAAAAGGTACGTAAGTGTAATGTGTCTGTAGGACGAGAACGAAGAAGATTCGCCTGTTTTAGGGACTTGCTGGACAAATGCTGTTTTCCATCTGCTCGGGAAGAGTCCTAAACAGTAGGATCGATGGAAAAGCTTACGCAGTGGTTTTGCCAGCGTAGAAGAACACCTCTTCAGAAGGAGGGGAGATATACCATCTGGACCAGAGGATTTGTGAATGTTAAGATCTTTAAGTACTCTTACTACTATACGAGTGCGAAAGTGGATTCGTTCCATTGAAGATTCGACGCACTCAAGTGTAGGCGTGGACAAAGCACAACCCGGGAGTTTTCAGCTGGCCGCAAAGTGTGCAGCAAGTAGATTGGGATTGTCCAAAGAGCTAACAGCTGGAATGTCATTGTAAATGAGCGTTGGGATGGAGGATGAGGCGGAATTTCTAATGTTTTTGACGAATGACCAACAATTTTTACTGCCTTTGGGGCATTGCAGTATTTTTTGCCTCAGCTTTTGGTCGTATTGGAATTTCAGACGCTTAAGAAAGACATTGCAGTCATTCCTGGCTCGTTTCGGTTTTCGTCTGTTGGGTTGGTCTTGAAGAACCGAAAAAAACATTTCTCTAACCCTGAAAGCCTCGTTACAGCTCGAGTCGTACCAAACCTTTTCTTGTAAAGAAAAAGTTTCTCATTTCGAAGAGAATGGTGTTTGTGGCAGCAACGGCATCCACGTCGTTATCGAGGAAACATAACGACCAGTTAAAATCCCTAGAGAAACTGTTGAGACCTCTTCAATTGGCTTTTGTGTATTGCCATAAGTTTATTTTAGGAATCTCTTTTCTAACTGCGTGGTCGGTGTACGAGAAATTAGCTGAGATGACACAATGGTCCGTCAAGCTTAGAGGGAAGAGCGCATCAACGGTGTACTTATCAGGGTGAGAAATTAGAAACAAGTCCAGGGTATTGGCGGTATGACTATCAACGTCTGGTATTCGTGTGGGCTCATTTACTACAAGTTGCGTTAGGTTGTTTTTCGCAGCGAAGATCTCAACACACCGTCCTTCGAGTGTAGTCTGTCCAGAATGCCGAGGCCACCCATAATTGTGTATTTTGAAATCGCCCGTAATAGCGATTTCAGTATGAAGATACAATGATGCAATTCTTTGAATTGTGTCAGACAGCGCATCAAACTCGTAAGAGGTCGAACTGCTGTCCAGTTTGGGGCTTCTGCGAATAAAGCAGTAGTGGATAATTTGCTCACGAAGATGGAGTTTTAACCACAGGAAATTGAACTCCGGATTGGAACAGGGACTATATTGTGGTGGAATTTGGTTATCTACATCACTACGTGCGTAAATGGTGAGACCACGATGAGGAAAGAATAGTGGCATTAGCTCCAGGTAGTTTCAGATCAGAGTGATCTGAGAGGTGTGGGCGGGAATTTACCTGTGTTTCACTAAGTGCCAAAACAGCTGGTCTGTATTTGCAGACGTGGACGTACGCAGAGAAGTGATTACTTTTTAGCCCGCGTATATTGGCAATATCCACTCTGAATTCTCGAGCCATTATAACGAAAGCCAAACACAAAAAACACAAACACCGACGATACTAAGCAAGGCTGCGAAGTGAAAATTCTGACGTTGGTTTACCGAATCAAATTGCTGTAGGTGTTATGCCCTTCCAAGAATACGAAACAGCACACCAACAACAAAATTCATACCCACAGCCCGCCATTCAGCGGTTGTTACATACACTCAGTCACTGCACGCGCTGCATGACAATGTAATCCAGCAACGGCAGTGACCGAGTGCAAGCAACAGTACAATGACCAGGAGCGGGAGAGGTGGGATACCCGCACTGTGTGATATTTTTGTTTCCGTTAATTGAACTGCACTGTTATGGGTTTTTTTTCACACGCGCGCGGTGGTTTGGGTTATTTTTTTACACTGCGCGTTGTTTTTTTTTTGTTTTGTGCAGCACAGGAGAGATCACGAGTGCAGAATGACGTCTGCACTCGTCGGTGGTCGACTCGGTACTGAGAACTCAATACGAGACAGAAGGTAAAGGAGCTGTTCAGAGACTGGATCATGCACTTATTACGTTTTTGACGTGAAACTTTTTATCGCCCGTAATTCCGAACTCCGATGAAACGAATCCTTAGACCCTCTGGCATCCACTAGATGACATTCAAAAGCCTGCGATAATACTTGTAATTGACACTAGTATTATCCAACATGGGCAAGTATTCTTTGAGGCACAAAATTGTATCGCTATTTCCACCAGTAGTGCTCCTACGTAGCCAATAAAGTTATTACGCGTCAAACCCCCCTAACATCCATCTCGTTGTGAACGCCAAAACTCAGATGAAACAAAAAAGCGACAGAAAACAAGAGGCGTAGCGCGCAGACTGGAGCAACTCAGTCAGAGTGAAATAAGGGAGAGGAACGAAAGGACGACAGATTCGGAGTCGGGAGCAAAAAGAAAGAGGGCATCGCGAGTCGTGTGTCACTAGCTCGGACGGAATGAGCCATGAGCGGTAAAGCGGCATCGTTTAGGAATAGCGGCATTAGTAATACAAGGAAAATTACAAGATTGTCAACTGTTAACTGGCAACTCCTCATTCTATAATGTGAAAGACCTCGCAGTGAAAAGATGTTATTCAAGTAAAGTATTTTTTACTTCTAAGGGCTGGACAAATTACATAACGCACGTACGGACCCCGAAGCTCCATCTCAGCTCAGCACCGATGAGCCTTTTATCGTGAAGACCTTATAATCACCGGATATTAACGGCCATATTGCAGAGTATTGTAAGAACGGTAACCATCATTCATCCAAAGAAAAAGACAGCGCCTGGACGCGTAATGGGTGTTCATGGCATTTTTGCAATGCCAATTACCTAGTCATTGAAGGCACTGTTTGAGCACCGAATATGCCACAAGTTCAGCTGGGTTTCATCTGATAAGCAAAAAATCTCGAACCAGATAGACCACATCGCTAGCTGGTGTGGAGCTGACATCGAAACGGAGTGCGACCATCATCTTACGGTAACTAAAGTAAGGCTTCGTACTGCATCCATGACATCCAACCTCAAGGATCCCACAATGGCCCAACAATTCAGAGACCATCTCAGCTTAGGAGCGTAACAATCAACAGACCTGAGCAAACAACTGTGGATGATGATGGAGATCTGTGAAAAATGTTTTCACATCTGAAAACATCGGTAAAACACAGTAAATGGTGGAGGCGGATCGAGGAGCGTATTTCACTCAAAGCTCAAACTCCAGCAGCTAGCTGCAAGCGACACATCTAGATCAGTTTCGCCGGGATCCCGAGTTCGGCCATCGGCGTATAAAGCTCCTGACGATGAATACTACGAGCACCAAATGCGGCTTTGAAGTCGATGAATAGGTGGTGAGTCTCGACCTGAAATTCCTTGGTCTTTTCCAGGATTTATCTTCGTGTGAAAATTTGGTCTATAGTCGATCTGCCGGACCGGAAGCCACACTAGTACGTGTCGATTGCAGAACGGTTTAGTGTGTGTGTACGTTGGATAAGATCTTATATGCGACATTAAGCAGGGATATGTCTTGATGGTTCTTGCAGGGCATACGATCGCCTTTTTTTGTAGATGGGGCTAAAGGAGCTGATAATCCAGTCATCGGGCATGTTTTCTTCCACCCATACTTGGTTGATGGTTTGGTGCAGGTGCCTTACCAAGGCATCGCCACCATATTTGAAGAGCTCCGGTGGTACGGCCTGTGACCTTGTTGTTCTTAAGCTTTTTTATAGCCAAGCCGACTTCTTCTATAGTGGGTGGTGGAACGGGTTCTTCGTTGAGTGGATGTGGGTTCTCTACTTGCCCTATCACTCTCTATACATGATGCCCATTTACCAGCTGGGAGAAATGCTGCTTAATCACATCTACTATCTCCTGTGCTTCTGTGGCTAGGTCCGGATGTTTTTTCGATCGTGGGACTCTTCAATCGCCTTGAGCTGGGAGTCTCTTCTTTCTACGCAGGATCTTCTTCTCATCTCTTCTTCTGGCTCAATACTCTTCCCTCGCTGTCCTTGATTTGCGCCGCTGTTTTTTCTTATGTTTATCTTCTGTCGCCCTTTTCCGGTATACGCATTTATCATCATACCACGGGCTCTTTCTCTGGGGCGGCTGGTACCCTACTGCGGTTCCGGTTACCTCCTTAATGATTTCGTGATACTGTTACCACTGATTGTTGGCATTAGTGGTGGGTGACTGCACTTTGGAGAGTTTCTCACTCAGGAGTTCTCGACTCCGTAGACTTTGGCTACTCCAAGTGTGATCACGCGTCCAACGTCGGATTTCTTCTTCTGGGCAGTTCGCAGCTTCTTCTCGTTGAACAGTCAAGCTCTGAATTTAGCTGCAACAAGAGTCGACGTTTGACCCTAGGAATGTGTGCACGTGGAGGATATTGAATGCGTTTTTCGCATCGATTAGCACATGGTCTTGGTTGGCGGTTTGACAATCTAGAGAGCACCAGGTTGCTGTGTGAATCCTGAGCCTTGGAAACCTATTGCTACTTGTTACCGTATTGCGAGCTGCTGCAAAATCTATTAGTCGGTAGCCGTTGCCTATTGTCGTTTTCTGGATTCTGTACTTACTAACTAGCCCGGCAAAGAAGTTTTCCTTTCTGACTTTAGCATTGAAGTCCCCGAGCACAATTTTGGCATCATACTCCGGACAGGCTCCGTAGGTTCCGTAGGAGGTCATACAACTCCTCCTTGATAGGGTCTTCAGCCTATCTTCGGATTTGGAAGATGTCTTTGATGCGGATCACAGCCAGGCGACCACTGATCAGTTTGAAGTCCATGACTTTTTCCCTAAGCTGATTTCCCACGAGTACATGCAATTTTTGATGGCAGTTGTAATAAATACCTGGATCACGCTAATGTCTGTCTTGTACGCGTGAGGATAGATTCAAGCTTTTGAGTAGCACCTTTGTTGTACACTGTTTGTATATTCCAGGTACACACTCTCAAATCATAATCCTAGTTGCCATTTGAGGAGATTCAGTTTCCGAGGCTGGTTGTATCTCTCTCATAACTAAGTTTTTTTTGGCACGGTCGGGAAGTTACTCCGCCCGCACAACTCCCAACCTGGAGAGCCAATCCCTTGTTCTGAGCGGATATTCCGGTGCCAGTAACCCACTTCAGGTTATGAGCGCTGCAGTTGTCCCATTAAGGGTTCATCCGCAACCAACTCTTTTGCAACCAACTCTTTTGCAACACCCTGGCTCAGTATTGGAGATCCCTATAGACCTCGTATCCGGATATGTCGAAGCAGCTCATATTCGTATAGTGCTTACACTTATTAGTTCGGCCTAACTGGAACTGTACCACCATTGAATCCATCTAGGGAATTCCTCCGCTGCCGCCTGGAACAAGAAGAAGTGCCTAAGTGAGAAGATTCTCCTCACCCCCTCTTTCAACCACTTTCCAAAGGGGCTGATTACTTAATCTTCAGTCGAGGTACTAGGCACCCGCCAGTCACCAATGTGGAGGTGAAAGTAGGAGTTGCTAGTGAGAGGCTAAGTGAGAACACTTGTGTACTCATGGCATCGCATAACTACCCAGTAACTAGCAGGTTACAAGTTAGCTGTTCCGTACGAATATATTGCTGAAAGATTCCGATGGAAGCAAAGGTTCCAAACGGCAGTCGTTGGTACTCAAAAAGGCCACATTCAGTGCTGATGATAGGCAGATAGGCGGCCGATAGAGCAACCTTTGTAAAATGGCATCCTCCTCGCAATTATGGAATATCAATAGCGATCAACCTCCAATTGTCTTACGAACGACGACTATAGGTGCTGCCACTGACGAGTGTTGACCGAGTGGTCGTCGTAAATGTTCGAAAGAACAGGGGGATGTTTAAAATATCTTGTCTAACTATTCGGCTTGAGTGCAAGACATGCTACTATAAAATACTTGCTAAGCCAAGTTCAGGGCTAAAAACAGACTCATATCTCCCACAGATCGATATTGCCTCAGCAGCCTTGTCTGCCGAATTTATCTTCAAACCAATCTGTCCACTGTTGCTTACTAAAGTGACAACTTGCATGTTTTGTTTTGGAACGCACATATTTGACTGGAGCTCTCACTCCTCCGTACGCTTGAATTGACCTGGACCTTTTTTAACAATGCGGGTTTCCAAGACTTTGGTACCTATCGAGACCTGCTAGCGAGCAAGTTGCACCATAGTCCAACTCAAGAACCATTGATTACTGATTTACGTAAAGCGGTGCAAGCATTTTTCGGCCCCTTCGTTCGGCCTTCCAAGTTGTTGACGGGACTTCATCTCCCCTTGAACTGGTTGCTCTCTGAACGAAGTCCTCAACAATGTTTATAGAATAAGTGGTATCGGTGTCATTAGGATGATGACGGCTGTTGCTACAACTTGCGTGTTAATTCTTTGCCTGAGAATGTGACGACCTCCGCTTCTTATCCATTTATCGAGTCCTCCTTCGACCAAGCCCAAATATTTACATTGACTACGATCAAGATTAATTTAACAACCTTGGCAAGGCTTTCGTACAATAAAATGTTCTTGATATATCTTGGAAACCCTTATGGTTCACTGGTAGTTAGCTTCTACCATTGAAGGTGCTGCAGAATCCCAATTTCCGCCTGAGTTGACTCGAAAGCAGATACCAATTTCATCGAGCGTTGGATCTATATTTTGAGTTGCGCCCATTCGAACTGACTCGCGTGGGGTGTAGTAGAAAATCATATCCCTTACCATTAAATCGGCATATGATGTATTACAGCCTTCTTTGCCGCAGACGAATTTGCAATTTTTGGTCAACCCTCGTAAGTCAGCTATCCAATCGCCAAAGGTTTGCCCTGGGGATATTTTCTGCTGCAGAAATTTGCACCTCAACGCAAGTACATGTAGTTCTATTTGGAAATGTCGTTTCAATTTAATTGTTAAAACTGGAACAAGTCTTGAGTTTCAGACATGTAAACGAACGCCGGACGATGTTTCACATAGCTAAATTCGCCAAACTAGTCCTCATAAACGGCACCGACAGAAAAGAAGACCGATTGCAACTACAAACACATCGATTAAGCCTACGATCAATGCCCCAAATATAACGTGAAATAGGCATTGACTTAGGATCAGGCTAACTGAAGAAGCTTGTTAGCTTAGGCCTAGATTCACCCCGAACTGTAGTGGAACCTAAGTAAGTAAGTACTTCGCCCCGTCAATCTTTTAACCGGAATACCACTTTCGCTATGAATGTTTATCAGCCCATCTTTAGACGTGCTCTGAATATCTCGATCCCCCCCTTAGCTGTACACCTCGCTCGGCATTATATTATCAACATAATGCCTTAGTTGATAATGACTCGGCAACTGGTTTCCTAATCATTTGTTAGTCCAACACGGCGTTACTCCTTTTAATGGGCTCAAGTGGCCTGTCACCAATGGCATATTGCCAGTCAGTTATGCTGCAAACCGGAAGACCAGCTACTGGACACTCTGAAGAGAATCTTCTGGCACCAGCATACATACCGATACATTGGCGAACAGTACGAATAGTCTTTTTGCCGAAAATCGGAAAAGATGTCGATGACACTCGCCAAGAACTTCAGACCTATCAGACCAGTCTGCTATGCGAATTTGGTCTAAATTCCAACATGCCTACCAACGCCTAAGGTCCTGCGAGAGTGAGCTCTAAAATCTGGTGCGCAGACATGAAGACGCACGTCTTAGGCAGCCATAAACGTGATCGACGGTTTGTGTACTAGAATTGGGTTTCCAGTCAAACTTTTCAAAACTGCGGGTGGGATAAAAAGAAAGAAGAAGGAAGTTGTCTGGCCTGACTCATCCAACGCTTAAATGCATCACCACCCTTTTTTCCAACGAAGCTACCTTTGTGTCATCATGGATAGCAAACTTATTTAGAGTGAACATATTGCGTCGAAATCTTTCAAAGCTCTGTCAGTGTAAAGAAGTTTCGGCAAGACATAGGGCTTGTCACCGGGGAGGGTCCTTTGGATCTACAGGTCTATGAAATGAAAAGGCCAGTCATAGACTATGCGTCACTTGTCGCTGCTGTTACCAGACTTTAAAGAGTGTAATATCTCGGAGCTGCATAGAGGCTTTCCCTAGCATATCTGGCTCTGTTCTGGACACTTTACTGAATCTTCTCCCCTTGTTATGGGATGCACCATCACCTTCCATTTAAAGGGAGGAAGTCCTATTTGGTACAACACGCACTGTAATTTTGATGACCTTGGGCCGTTCTCATGAATGCAATGACACCAGAGCTCCTGTTGCAGCAAAGATACAAAATTAACTCTTCCTTTACACAGGAATGGGTTAGCTCAGAACTGGAGCTAAAAAAGGAGTGTAGTCTGGTCTTCAGTTGGATGGTTCTAAAACCGATTTAGGTTGCAAGGAAAACTTGCATCTGGCTTCCGAACGGAGGTACGAGTATACGCAATCCTGATGGCAACGAACTCTATTGTGAGGGATCGGTGGAGGTGGCGAAGCATTTGCATCTGTAGTGACAACCAAACTGCGATTTAATCCTAACCAAGCCCTCGCACGAAAACGCAAAACCCTACTGAACGTAGTATGAAGGCTGAACACATAGAGGCTTGTTGCGGTCTTAGGTCACAATGTTATGACGGGAAATGAAATCGCCGCTGAACTTGCCAGGCAAGACTCAAAGTAGAGTTTTTCAGCATCCAAACAGTCTTCGATGACATGACACTCCAAAAAATTCTTTCCGACGTCTCTAAGAGGTCAGCGACTTTACCTCAATAGGAAACTGTAAGCTGTTGTAAACTGGCGTCCTAATGGGCCACTACTGGGCATAAGTGACGCAAAATCCTGCGATGCTTGCAGTGAAAATGATAACGATAACTAGCTTTGGAAGAGTTCACCCTATACAGGTCCTCAGAGCTGTTGTGGTCGATGTTGGTACTGTAGGCACTCTATCGCTGAAGCGCATACACATCGCTCTTCGAAAGACTGAGAAATTCCAGTAAAAGGAGCCTGCAAGTAGTACAGTGGACAATTTCTGAGCGCTCTGCTCCCAGAGAAAAAAAAATACAAAATGATCTAACATCAGCCTGATATGCGTTCAAGCCCCTATACAGAGGAACTGGACTATGCTTTTTTTTAATCTGCGCGCACTCAAGGGATTAAGTATCCTTAAAATTCTTGCACACAGCGCGGATGAAGGAAAATCAGGGAGGATAGAAAAAGAGGTACTGGTGAACGTTGGTTTTAAATGTTTGAAGGTTATAATGTCTAGGAAATAAAGAGCTAGGCAGGGCATTCCATAAGCGAGTTGTACGGCTTAGGAACGAATTGCGATATTTTAGAGTACGTCCGAAAGTGGGCTTGAGGGTATCCTGATGAGCATTCATAGTGAGACGGGTGTTACGGTTAAAAGTTATGGAGCACTGTTGGTGGAAATAGTGATAAAACAGAGTGAGACACGAGACATTACGTCGGCGTTCGAGGGTGTCCATCCAATCAAGAAATTTTTCTACGAGGTCTACGACAAAACGTATTAGCCATAACGCTAAGTATAATGTTGAAACCGTTTAAGGTGGTTTTAACGCCAATGCAGAAGATGAGATATCTTTGGTAGCGCAATCGGAGAGCAAAGACTACACGATACCACCCTTGGAAACGGATTTAATCCAGCTGCAGGACGAAATATTAGTGTACCTAACGAACGGTTTCTTCACCTCTCCGAAACGTATTGTGTGACCATCTAATTGGCACCCATCAGTGCAGTTTTATGCGAGCTAAATCCATAATTGAAATAAAAATTCACACTGACACTACTCGTAGAAGAAAACACCAGAAATCTAGTTTCAATGCCGCTCATGACAGCATCTATAAAGGCGGGCTATAGAGAGTCACGTGTAGTCTTGGCATACCTGCTAAGCTCATCAGATTGTGCAGAATAACGATATCTCACCGACACCTTTGCTGTCAAGAAAGGGCTTAGAGAAGTTAACGTGCCATGAAGTCAACCTGCAGACACAGTCTACCTAGCTAGTAGGCAGTTGGTCCCAAAGTCTGGGCAAAGTGAAAAGTCTGATTGATCGATGGCATTACGGGTACCGCTTTTGCTTCGAAAATTAAGTCAAAATGGAAAGGACTATATCATTCTCTCCAATGTGGTCCTTCACAGTGAAGTTTCTTTTGCTTTTCAATTCTCATTTCCATACGACTCAAAGTCGACTCTATCTGAGGACTTCATTGAGAGTCCAAACAACCTTTGGTCAAAAATATACATAATATGCACTGGGAGACCATTACCTCATATTTACATCCAACCTTCCAAAGCTCCTTAACACCGCATCCAACAGCTTTACGAGTACGGATAAACCGAACTTTTTACAAAAACAAAAAAAAAAAACTTAAAAATATATGAAATCCTCATCCTTTACTTGGCAAAGACCAACCAAAGTTTCCTCCATTACGGTATATTAAGAAACGAATAAATCACGAATTTCCTGGTAGTGAAATATATTAAATTTCCGTTACAAGCTTCCCATATTCTTTCCTACCAAACTTACACTCTAACCCAGATACCTAACAAACTGAAAAAAGGGATTTTCAAAAAATGGAAAAACAACCCATAAACCGGGTTAAATGAGTTTGCCAGTGAACAAAAACGGTAAGCATACTCGTTACCTACGGGTAGCAACAACTATTCGAAAATCTCGCTTTCATTAAGAGGGGGTGCAGGATGACTGGCAAGGGGACAGGATAGGAACCCACTTTACTCGTACCCCAATAGGTACGAGTAGATTCATGATACTCGTGATGTTTTTTTTTTTTTTTATTTTGCTCCTCGTTTTTAACGGCTGAAAAACTTGATCAGGTTACAAGGATGTTGAATAGAATATTCTGCATTCCTCAAATTTGTACATCTACGGGTAGTCGGTTACAAAAGAAGTTCACATTTTCAATGGAATTTGATGCGTAATAATATTGCAAATGAATTACTAGACTACAGTTGGGGTTTGAGGTGGAATTGTTGCGCTGTGCTCCTTCCGCTCGGAATGCTTCGAGTGATTTATGGAAGAAATATTTTTGAGCTGCAGAAAAATTCGAAAAGCACGCGCCAGGATTTCAAAACTTAAATGACTAACGTTTCTTAATCATGTTGACGTTTTTTTTTTTTCTGAAGTTTACCGTGGTATCCTGTGTACTCGTATTTGATCAAATTCTTGCTGAGAAAGGAGTGACAAGTAAAGCGGAATTCTGTTTTGGGATGTAATACTCAAGGACTTTCTTTAATTCCATAATTGTAAATGTAGTTTACAATAACTGAGAGATGATGCAAAAAGAAAGCCTAGTTTACACCAGAATGTCAGAGAAAAGAATTTCTATGTGATGCAAATCATAATCAAAGAGCCAGTTTCTTATAAACTTTTCAAAGCGTCCAGGAACTGATATTGTTCTAATACTTAGAGGCAGTCGATTTAATAGTCGACATGATGAGACTATAAAAAAGTTTCGAAGTGCTTTGAGTGTGGGCTTCGAAGAGTGCTTTGAAAATATTTTTTTTAAGGACTCTGTATGTCCTACAAATGAGATTCTAGAATCAACTGTCAGTCCAAGGTATTTGAATTCGTCTACTTTCTCCATCAAGAAGCAAAGTTGGAAGCTGGTTGGAGGCACAATTGCAGATTTCTAGTCCATACCTTGGGCATTCTGTTGCATGAAACTAAACGTCAGCATTTATGCTTATTGGGGTAGCTAAATTGAAAAATATTATTTTGGTCTTTGAGCTAATTGTCAAATGGTAGTCATTGAACCTGAATTCTTAGTAGGCTAAGATCCCAATTTATGTCGGAAATTAGGTCCAGGACACTATGAGAACCATACGTTCACCCAATAGCATCTGCGAAGGCCGTAAGTCTAGCCGTGTATTAGGAATAAAATGGGCCCTAACACGGAACCTTGAGGGGCACCTATATTAAACAAACAAATCGCGCTTCTCACATCGTCAATCTTCTCTCTTTGAGTTCTGTTTGATAGGTAGGTAGGTAGGTAAAAGTGGCTGTTGGATATACCAACCCACTTAGGCCTATTGGCCCATTGTGATGCCACGTGGATCTATGATCCTCTTACTGATGGAACCAGTTTGAACTTCTGACGAAGCGTAGGAGACTTTTTACGTCTATATTTTTCAGATCGTTTAGGTCGTTGTAGAAGAAAGCTTCTAAGTGAAGTTTTTTTTCTCTGGGAGAGAGCTGGACATGTACAGAGTAGGTGGAGGATTGTCTCCTCCTCCTTCTCGTCCATGCAGCTTTTGCAGAAATCATTTGTAAAGGCGCCGAGTCTTCTTGCGTTCTTGTCTATGAGACAGTGTCCAGTGTCTTATTTAGTAGGATCAAACACTTAGAGCGATACAGATCCAGTTTTGGCCAGATTTGTTTGGTCGCTAGACATGTTAGTCCAACAGTCCACCTAAGGTCTGTTCTTTTATTGGCATCCAGCTTTAATATTAATTAGCACGTAGCGATTGGTATACCTATGCTACTCTTTGCCGGTAGAATAGTTAGAGTAAGTTTGTCAGCCCTACAATTGCCTGTAATGTCTCTCTGTCCCCGCACTCAACATAAATGAAGGTTGAACTGCTCTGCCATCTCCATAAGAGATGATCGGCATTCCAGATCGGTTTTAGAATTTAATGAGACTGAGTCCACGAACTTGAGAATATTAGCGTGTCCAAATAAATTATTTGTAAATTGCGAATAGCTGTGGGATATACGGTCGGCAAGGACTCTAGCGGTTTGTTACGATTGCAGCCGTTCAATTAAATTTAAATTGAAGTTAAATTTTCTCACAACATTTCCTCGTTGTTGTGATGTCCGAGATGTCCGTAGATGTACTCGTACCTTTGCTGCAACGAGGTGGTGGTCCGAGTATGTGCTTGCCGCTGGATTTGGCTGACTATTAGTTATTGTGATGTTTCGCTGCGCAACAAAGTCAATTAGCTTTAGTCCGTTTCCAGACGTGGCGGCATCTAGACTATGCTTGCTGACGACGCTGCCAAAAATTTACTTCCTTCTTATTTTGGCATAATTCGGAGAAGCTCTTCGAAACATTTCCCTTTAGCGCCGTCTTCTTTTTTGTGCGAGCGTGAACGCATATTAGGCTGATGTTGGCGAAAAGAGTTTTGAGGCATATTGTTATAAGGCCTTACAAATTCTTGCCTAAGCCTGGCGTTTACAACAAATCTGGTACCAAAACAGACGCTGTCAGTAGATGTCATAGATTTTCATCCTTCTTTTGCCCGGTCTATACCACTGCAGTTCCAAAACGGCGGCGGTGGCATCTGCTTTGTAGCAGTCAGGGACCTCCGCCAATTTTTCTGCCGAATATTCCATGTGTAAATTCGAACGTCGTTGACCGTTCTATTTGCTTGCAGGGTCGTCAACAGTATATTTTTCCCTTTCCGTGGCTGTTCGAGGTTTTGTAGTAGTAGTATTTTCATGCAGCCTAGTAGTTAGCTCACGTAGGTCATCTACGGGGTGCTCACCATTGATTCGACAACCCGACTTATCTGTTGTATGTCCTCCTTTTTCGAAGCGGTTATTTCTGATAGGACATTGTACTGTTGATATTTTATCTTGCTAGGATTTAGCACTCGGGAGGGTATTACTACTCTCACATTGCCGGAGCGCGTGTTAAGTTTCTTGGAAGATTGGTTATTTCGCTCCATGGGTGGCATCCAACATATAATGATGAGACAAAATTATTAGTGTAAATTGACTGGACGTTGTATTTAAGCAACCATTCATCTCACAAGAATGTCTTTTGGGCACGGAGGGTATTGAAAGCCGAACCGTTCGATGAGAAGTCAATAAACTCATTTTCCTTTTCATTTTAAATGCACTGCCGTGTGCGACGT
Organism: Volucella zonaria; assembly: GCA_963966105.1. Lineage (NCBI taxonomy): Eukaryota > Metazoa > Arthropoda > Insecta > Diptera > Syrphidae > Volucella > Volucella zonaria. The sequence continues at coordinate 10,360,224 of OZ014530.1, forward strand.
CTCTGTCGTAGTTGTGTCGCCTGTCCGCAACTGTTTGAGCAACGTGGAAGATTAGCGGCACTGCTAATGCTGTCCTGGATCAGACCTTTTATGTCGAGGTAGAGGAATGCTTCTGGAGGAACAAAGCCGTCGAAGCGTACTCTCTCATGATACATATGTATAATTGGGGTTGTAAGCCCCGGAGATCAAGTTGTTCGATGAGGTCATTGCTCTTGAGTGCGTTCGAATCAACTTAAAGGAAAAATTGTCCACTTTTATTAGATTCGCCTATTGTACAAGACCCCATTAGAATAGAATTTTATGTACTTCGACTCTGGTGTTATGTATAAGCGAAGGCAAGTCCAAAGATAAGCCCTCTTAAACACTCGAATCTTTTCCAATAAACTTGTTCTCACGTTAAACCACACGGGATATCCAAATTCTCGTACAAGCATAGGCTGGATAAGGGCCATTTACGAGTAGCAGATCACCTTCACCCTCGCATCGAGTTGGCTGCTTTTGGCTCTGGCTAGAGCAACATCAACGTGTTTATTAAAATACAGTGATTTAGAAGACGGAAAGAGAGGCTTAGATTAAGCTTATCTGAGAAAACACTGCCACCAACCCTGATATCGGTTTTAGGTCCATCTCTGTACAAATGGATTGACTTGTCCTTCCTCCCAGAAAGATCTAGAGGGGAAGCTTACAAGAAAGTCTTTGTCCAACCAAAGTTCAGCTATGGTCTAATCGATGTTCTCTGTGAGGATTCCTAATCTGTTAAGAATGTTTGCGTGGCCAAATGAATTATTTGTCCACTGGGTGTAGTCGCTATACGGCGAATAGCTGCAGCCGCAGCTACTTGCTTGCTGAAGATATCGAGGGGTATCAAGTGAAATAGAATATACATTGCCGCGGAGGGAATAGAGCGTAAGGTTCCGCTTATGCATAAACATGCTGTTCTTTTGACTTTGCATTGTTTAAGTCCGTCCACCAGACAACAACCCCGCATAGGCAATCACCCTCCTACAACCCGCTTCCATGTATATCAGCTGTTCATTTACTACTAAGTTCCAGTGAAGGGGAGAGAGGACACCGCCTTGCTGCGTACCTTTAGCAGAAGCCTGACCCAGTTTAGAGTTGATTATCCTGCTGTTTAGTATTAGACTGATCAGCTCCCCAAGTGAGTAGTCTCCCTGCAGAGTTGACAGCGCAGTTGTGATTGCAGTTGTTAAAGGCACCCTCTATATCCAGAAAGCGACCATCGTGTACTCTCTATATTGTAGGGATCGTTCGATGTGACTAGTCAGTGAATGTAGAGCCGTTTCCACTGACTTATCTTTACAGTAGGCATGTTGAGTCGTTAACAAAAATCGTCGTTGTAGAGTTTTCAGAAGGAAAGATGATATACTTATAGGTCTGAGGTCCTTTGGGACAACATGAGAACATTTTTCTGCTTTGGGGATGAACACTACATTGATTTCTCTCCACGACAGTGGAATGTGGGTAAGTTCTACATAGCTCCTCATAATATTTTCTACCTCAGACAGAATAATATCTGAGGACCTCTGTAGCCTGACAGGTATTATACCGTCCGGACCAGCAGTCTTGTATGGTTTGAAGCTATGCAGTGCCCAGAACAGTTTGTCTCTTGTGATCAGACCACGTATTTTGGTTCCGGTTGCAGTAGGCCTGTTTGGGTTGCTACTGGCGGCGAATTGAGAGCTACCTGGAAAGTGGGTGTTCAGCAGCAGGTTAAGTGATTCGTCGCTTGAGGTTGTCCAAGAGCCATCGGTTTTTTGTCAAACAGCTATGCATCATAGGATTTGTAGAGAGGATTTTTCTTAGCCGCAATGCCTCAGAGGTTTCCGTGATTTTGTCACAGAATGACCTCCAGGACTGTCACTTTGCCTTCCTCAGTTCTTTTTCGTATAATTTGAGGGATTCTTTGCATGAGTCCCAGTCAGTCACTTTTCTTGTGCTGTTTGCTACGTTGAAAAGTTTTCTAAGTGGCCTCATTGCTGACGTTCAGCGGTGCGGCTTTTTCTTGCCTCTAGGTTGAATAAGAGCGCAGGAAGCGACCATAGCCTGATTGAGAGCCAGAGTAAATTCCCTGACTTTCATGTCGAGCTCATTGGTGTCACACGGGGACTTGATAGTTCAGAGGATAGCGTTTCTGACGGCATTCCTCTGTATTTTGGCCAAACAGTTTTCCAGTAGTTCGTGAATGATGGTGGTTCCTGATGATGGGAGGAGCATCATTCAGGCTGAATTGTATGTATCTGTGGTCTGACAAAAAGTGTTCAGACGATACCCTCCAGTTCGTTAGCATTTGAGTGGTGCTGTCGGAGACCAGAGTTATATGTAGCACTTCCTGTCGGCTTCTAGCTATAAAAGTAGGCTTATTGCCATTGTTGAAAATAAAGAGGTTAGTACTTATGATATAGTCAAGAAGTGACTCACCCCTATCGTTGATGTCGATACTGCCCCATACGTGTGATGAGCGTTAGCGTCGCATCCGATGATGAGGCTAAATTTTGCCTACCAGCCTCCAGTACTACCCTTTCTAGGTTATCACCAGGGAGAGGGCCCACATGATCGTGGCCAAGGTATTCCGATGCCAGCCAGTAAGAGCCTTTGGCAATCTCTAGTCTGGCAACGGTTAAGTCGGCGTCGCTGAGATTAGGAAATAAAAGTGCGTTAAGGCTACATTTCATTAATACACAAGTTCTGATCTTACCTTTGTCTCTTGTATAGAGCGGAGCGTATACGGGTGTCCTAAGTCCACGAACCTCGCCTTCTACAATCCATGGTTCCTGGATTAGGATAATGTCTTCCGCAAAATGATTGCGGCCGAAGCCTTTTTTGAGTGATGGAGATTAATCTGGAGAAACCGTATCCGTATGTTGAGATCCTCCGATTCTGAAGATGTGCCCAAGAGCTCATCATCTTCCTCTGATCGTATAGAACTTCGTTTTGCATTTCCGACGGGGTGGCAGAAGAGGAGACCGACGGCTTGATTGTCACGTCGGATAGATTGGAGTCGTCGCTATCCATTTCTGGAAAGGATATCGACGCTCCAGGATCTGAGCTTGTGTTTGGTGCTGTCCCCGTCAAAGGAGGAGGAGGTTGCTTATCAGCATCCAGCTCATCCTTTTTGTAGACCCTTAGGTGTATAGACTCGAATAGTTCCTCCAGTTTCGCGACTTTCCAGTCATGAGTGGGAGGGGTCGAGTTACTGAACCTGACGATTTCCAGAATGTTTTCTGGTAAGGAGGGTTCGGCTGGGATCCAGGTACGAGTTCGAGGTCTCGTACTCCTCAGATACGACCTCGAGTTTTGCACCTGGTTAAATCTCTCCTAAACCACCTATGGCCTTAGTGAAGAGATCGAGAGATCTCTGATTGGCACGTGCGATGAGCTTGACGTGGCCTTGGTGCCAGCCAACGTCGCTTATGATGGCAGGTGGTCCGAGGCTTTCCCGCATGATGGGTAAGAAGTTGCTCGAAAGCTTCAGCTTGACCAGCTGCCACCCTTCAGGTGTTATAGAACCGTCGGTATCGTTCTTATCGATTACCGCGATTATTATTACGTCCTTTAGGACTTCACTTAAAGACCTCAGAGATGTGCTTTTGGATGGCACAGGGGTTTTGGCGCTGTGGGTTTTGGGCCTCTTGGGGACCGGCACGGTTTCCTCCAATGATCTCTGGCACTTGGAGGAATCTTTGGGTGTTTCGGGAGCAGTGGACGCAGTGGGTAATCCGTGTTTTAGGATGTTGTTAGCCCTCAACCCCCGGAATGGATTCGAAGGTTTTGATGATGCATGAAGTATTTCGGCGTCTTAGGTAGAGCGCCTTAGATGGAGCTTGCCGATGCGGCTGAGCTCCAGATTCCTCCTTGGGGAGAGGAGTTTTGGCAGCAGCGAAAAGTCCGTGGCCTGCCACGGTTAGGGGTGAAGAAAGTGATAGGACCATGGCTTGCCACAGTCCTACTACTCCCTGAAGATTTATTTTTAGGCTTGTTGCGCTTGCTTTTAGCGGATGGTACACTATGGCCTGCCGCAGTCTTACCTCCTCTCGACAATGCAGGAGCCTTTCCGGTAGTCGGTGCAGTCACCATACTACTGTCCGGTATTAAAAGAGTATCGGCGTCGGGTTTTGTTTTTTTTAGGTTTTCCATGATGTGGTCCCACTAGTAGCGGAGAAAGGGTTGTCCATCTGTACAGAGATCGGATATATACAGATAAGGCTACCTAATCCGGACACTCCGTTCGCGACTGTGCTATTTTTTGAGAAGCTGGGCACTCAGCCAGGTTGATCTTCGGCACGGGTCGAATGACACCCTAATCCAGCCCAGTGGAAAAGGAGTGGTTGGCGGGGAAGGGGGGGGGGAGCATTCTTTGGTTTCAGGACTCGTCTGGAGAATTTCTCGAGATTCATTGATCCTACTCAGCCTCTACAACTCGACAAGTTCTATGCTCGCGGTAGAGGTAGTGCGCTATCTAACTGAGGGGATGATTCTGTTGTAGTTCTGCAAAGTCGAATCTTCTTCGTATTCAGGGATTTGCAGAGTAAAGTAGGGAATCGGTACTATCTAAAGGTACGGATTCATTGGTACCCAATCATCTAAACTTTTTCACTCCTAAGAAGTCATGTCTTTTACCGGATAAACTCCGGCTGCGTCACTGCGGGTTGAGTTTGTATCTGGCCAGGAAACCAAACTTCTTCCATGTTCCTGGATCAAGTATTACCGACAAATAGTGTGATACCGATGAGTAGTACACTAGTCGTAGTACCCTCTTTTAAACTAGTTTTACATTCTTAATTTTCAATAAAAAAAAAATACACACAAACCTTACATTGCATTAGCCAACACTTTGCAGTAGGTGAGTGTGTTTTCACGTTCGACTTCCGGTAGAGAGCATTTCTTTTTTTAAGCATCCTTTATCTGGTTTCCTGGGGGAACAATAAAACTGGGCAATTTTCCAAAATTTCAAAACATGCTTCATTAACCAACATCGCCACAGACAGGAATTCAGCCTCTGGTTTTTGCAGCACCAAGGTATTCATAGTGCAAACCATCCGCACCAAAGTACTCTCGTAGCAGGTACGAGTATCTATCTATCTGTACTCGTATCTCCATAATGCAAAAAATTAGTGCAGTCTATATTTTCGTCGTTTTCACATGAACACATCCTTTTCGCACTGTCACTGTCATCATCATGTGCATGTTTCAGAAACGGCACAGTCGCCTATTTGTCATTTAGGCGTGTGTGGAATAATGTGGAATAATGTATGTACGAGTGCATATGTAAGTACCTGCTCGTATCTAACTCCTCTTGGAAACAAGTGAATATTTCAGGCATCTGTACAATCTTGTTGACAAATGGTAGATATCTGCCGTTTTGTGTCGCGTATAGTTGCAAGGTGTACCGTCATTTATTCTGTTAATTCCACTTCAATTCGAGTCACTAATTTTCCCATCGATCCATATCGTGGTTCTGTACATAGATACTCATGCATACGAGCACCTCCTTGACGAACATTTCCCGACCTACTCTGAAATTATTCAATTTCATTGTGACAACATCCAGTTCTCGTATGTGTAATGTACTTTCAATAGTCTTTTGACAATAAGTTGGATTTATTTCTGCGCACAAATTCCTCGCACATGGATACAGATACAAAGACTGCCAAATATGTAAATTTTCAGTTTGATGACTGTTTAAAATTCGTCAGCAGAAGGTCCTTTATGGTAGGAACGTTCATAAAAATGTCTGAGTATACAATTTTCAATGATTCATTACCATTGTCGAAATATTGTATAACTTTTGGCGGACCCAAGAGGGAATTTGAATCCTTTTAAGCATCAACGCGATCATAAAAGGAATGCGTGCTTTATCCTGGAGTTTAGTTATCAGCCATGCCATAGCCATGCCACCTTGCACCCCATCTTCTTGGAATTTATGGACCATTCAATTCCCTCCAAATATTGTCAATTTTGGTGTGGTGTGGTGGATTTTTGTTTTTTTTTTTTTTTCTTAATGGCATTGCGGAATTTGTTGTCGTTTGTTTGGTTTTATGGCAGACATTGTTGGTTGAGATAGTTAACTCGTATCTGAAGCAACCAAAGACAGCACAAAGAAGTTTCATTTTGAAGATTTAAAGCACATTTCGGTGATCTAAGACCTTATCAATGTGTATGGGTTGTTGGTGTATACCTTAGACTCCAAAATCGTTTGTATCATTACGAGCAGCACTACACGTAAGCAGGGTATTCAAACTGAATAAATTTAATGTAGCAACATTGCTGAGCATAACTGCAAATAATATTCGAGAATAGGGCCTCCAATCTACTACCATCATCAACATTGGATGCCATGTAGTAATGTAGCACCTGAAATGGTAAAGAAAGTCGCATAGAGGACGGTCGGCCTTCTCGTTGTGCACATAAAAGTGAAAAGACAATCAAATAGCGAAATAGTGAAATAAGCAAGTAACCTACGAGTAGATAATATTTGTTATATTACTTTTTTTAATTTTTAATATTAAAACCACAATAAGAAGTTGTAGTAGTAGTGCCGATTAACTATGGATACCGGTCAGCCGGAGGTCCCGCAGGCGGAACCGGTATCGAATCGAATGACTACTAGAGCCTGTGAGATGCAACAACAGCAAGCAACAACAACTAAGGCAGCAGCAGCATTGCAAAAGCCAGATGATGACACGAAAGTCGAAAAGAGGCGCAGGAAAACCAAGGCGTCGTCGAAATCATCCACAAAAAAAAAATAAAAGAAGATGAACGCATTAAAGCGGACGGAAAGGAGTACTCTTACGAGTCTGAAGGGGGTGAGTGGAGAGTGGAATTCCTTTAAAGAGTTGTCAGATACTGATACCTCAGGAGAAGAGGAAGAAGATGAGGAGGCTCAGCTTGACAAGCTTATAAAAGAGCTCCTGGAGAAGAAAGAGAAGTTGCGGCAGCAAAAGCAACAGCAAAAACTACAACAACAGGGTACAGATGCAGCGAAAGAAATGCAAAAAGAGAAGCAGCTAATAAGCCAAAAGCAGCAGCAACAGCAACAACAACAAGAACAACGACTGCAACAGAAAGCGCAACCGCAAAAAAAAAGCAAAAACAACAACAGCAGCAAATACCACAGAAAATTCGACAGCAACCATCGCGCCAGCAACAACAGCAACAGCAGCAACAACAACATCAGCAGCAACAAGAGCAGAAGCAGCAACAACATCAACATCAACAACAAAAACAACAGCCTGAAAACAAGGGGAGAGAAAGAGTGCCTCCGATTAATGTAAGTAATTTAGAAATAAATGATAGTAAAAGGTTATGTAAGCTAGTAACTAAGAATTTTCATGTTAAGAGATTAAGTGCGAATAAGCACATTATTATGTGTAACAATATGGAGGAATACCGCCGTACCGCCCTAGGAAAAGCTATTGAATATTATACATATACCCCTCAGGGTGAAAAACTCCAGACGGTACTGCTAAAAGGGATCGATCCAGCAATAAAAACGGAGGAGCTCGAAGCAGAGCTCAAAGGGTTAGAGAGCGACGACATTAAGTTCGTGGGGGGTCTAGCCGCTTACCACGGCCGCGGCAAGGGGTGGTAACCGTAAATTACCATTCTTCTTAGTGCAATTAACGCCCAACAGCAAATTCGATAGTCTGCGAAAAATCAAATTCCTGTACTATCATGCTGTAGGGCAGGTCGTGTACTGCAATGTATGCGCTGCCAGAGGTTCGGGCACGCCGCAGCTAATTGCAATATGCAATTTAGAGGCGTCAAGTGCGACAAGGATCACAAATATGGAGAATGTCCTTTAGGCAACGATAGAGTAGTGGATAGGGGTCAACTCTTTTGCGTGCTCTGCAGAAACTCGGGGCACCTTGCTAATTTCAGGGGTTGTCCTAGGTTCCAGGAGCTGAAAAAGAAAGTTCAGGCTCGAAAAGAGTTCATCGAAGAAGAGAAGCGTCAAAAGAGTCGCGCTTTCTCTAATTTTGTGGCACCCTATGTATCCTTTGCCCAAATGGTATCTGGAGCGGGTAAAGCCACAATGACAGCAAAATACACGCCAAAGGTAGCTGAAAAAGCGCCGGAAGCGGATCTGGATTTGAAAGCGATCCTTCTGTCCCTGCACGGAAAAATCGAACATTTTCAGAAACAATTACATGAACAAGCGGCTCGAATCGACCCTGTTTGACAAGTCTGGCACGCCGATGTAATGTCTGCTACGTTGAATGAGGTTAATAGTTACAAACTCAAAAGTTCCCACAAACATAATCTAGGTTCACTGACACAGCTGACTCAACGATTCACAAACAGAATCACTCGTGTTGTAATACAACGCTAAATTTAATAAAGCACTAAAGTGCACTATCAGCGTCTGAGTGTGTATCCGGCACACTTATGCCAATTCTTGGAATCGCAGGTGAGCACCTGCAAGTGAACTTGATTAAATTATGCTTTTTGCAAACTAAGCTAAATACCTGAGTAGCTACAGGCTAGATGGTAAGGTATTAAATTTGTAAAAGTTAGCCTTAAGAAAGATTCAATAAAGAGTGGATTGAAAATATAAAATTTGATTTTTATTTTTTTTTATAATAACATTTTATGCCACTCAAAACTGGCGCATTCGGTAGGATGTGTCAAACTTGTGTGTAAGAAAACTAAGAAGTTTTTACGAGTATGTGTTCTTCTAAGGACGTTGAAAAAATTATTATGTCATCAATGTATACCAAACAAATTTTATTGATATAATCTTGAAGGACATGGTTCATCAACCTCTGGAAGGTTGCAGGTGCCGTTTTCAGTCCGAAGGGCATTCGAAGGAATTCGTAATGTCCACTTTCGATACTGAAGGCAGTTTTGTGAATGTCATCCTCATGAATCTCGATTTGGTGGAAGCCCTTAGCGAGATCGAGGGTCGTGAAATACTGGCATCTGCCCAATTTGTCCAATATCTCTTCAATATTTGGTATTGGGTACCTATCATCGACCGTCACTTGGTCTTGCCACTGGCATCTTTCTTCTTAGGAACGATCCATATGGGGGCTGAATAAGGTGAGTTACTATGTCGTATGATTTTATTTTCTAGCATTTCGCGAATTTGGTTATCAACTTCCTGCTTGTGGATATAGGGATATCTGTAGTTTTTGCTGAAGATTGGTATATCGTTCATTGTTCTGATCCTATGTTTAATTGCATTAGTGAACGTTAGATTTCTATCCTCTTGGTAGAAAATCGTTTCGTATTTCTTTACTAGAGTCAAAAGTTTACGTCGTTCTTCTAAATTCAGATGTTCAGTTCTTATTTGATCCGTTGAGGGTTTTGTATAAATATCGGAAGGTTCGATTACGCAAAAGTTTTCGTCTGTAATTGCGTATGTGTCGTCGTCATTAAGATGTATTCTACCTTGAAAATATAATTCATTATCTATCTTTATACTGTAATTTCTTACGTCATAAATTCCTCTTGGTATTATTGTATCTCCAGTGCTAGTTACCTGTTCTCTTACAAAAGCTAGTCCTTTTTCCTGTTTTACGGACACATGTAATTCATCAATTCCTTGGTAAATGAGTTGTAGCGTTTTATTGTTAATGGTTAAGGTATCGTTTTCGTAATTTATGATTGCTTTATATTTCCTAAGGATGTCATTTCCGATGATTCCATCATAGGAGTCGTGAAATTGACATTCTAGAAACTCTACCATATCTTCGGTATTGCCAAATTCTGCAAACAGTGGAGTTCTTACAGTTTTGGAAATAGTCAGTGTATTTTGAAGCGTTTTTACAGTTATGAGGGCTGAAGATGTTCTCCATTTAGGGTTACAAAGTCCAGGAGTTATAATAGAATGCGTTGCCCCGGTATCAATTATGAAGTTAAGAGGATATAATTTTGTTTGAATTACTACGAGTATATGGGGTAGTTTTCCCTTGAGGCAGGTGGACGAAAATTTGTTCCTCCACTGCGTGAATCTAACTGGTGGTGGTTGTGGTTAGTTGACGAATTCGTCGTACTTAGACCATCGTTTGGATTGTTGCTATTTTGTGTAGGAATGTTCATAATCGCATTTATATCCATTGGCTCCGGCACAGGGAAGCTTTGAACTTGATTGGAGCTAGCTGGTGTAAAATTCTGATTTCTGTTGGTTGGATTGATTTAATTTAGAGTTTCTAGGATTTTCATGTTGTCTGTTATATCAACTATTGTTTCTATTAGAGTTGTTAGTATGACCGTCATTTTTGGAGTGATCCCTATTGTTAAAATTATTTTTCCTATTCTGCACATTTTGGTTGGAATGGGAGGACACAGTGTTATGGGGTTTACTAGAATGTAGATTGTTTGGGGATGTCCTAAAGTAAGCGTATTCCGATTCGTGTAAAACATTAATTGCTGCTTCTAGACTATCTGGATTTCTGCAATAGATCAGAGACCGCATTGGTTCTGGAAGTTTATTTCGGAAAATGAATAGTGCAGACTTTTTGTTCTGTTGGATGTTGGCCTCGATACCTTCATCATTAACCTGTAACATTTGCTTTTGTTTCACGTTTAATCTTCTTAAAATAGCTTTAACATGATTATAGAGATCAACTGCATTTGTTTTAAATTGCACGGATCGCAATTCGTCAAACAATACCTCCGGTGTTTGCCGATCACCAAAGTTGTTGAAAAGAATTTGTTTCATGTCTATGCAACTAGTAATGTGGTTATTTATCTCTATAATCTCTCGAGCTTTTCCTTTCAATTTGGATTTTAGAATATCCGAAAAGATGATTTGCGCTAGGGTATCATATCGCGTTATGAGAGGATGTATTTTATCGACCAAATCGACGAAGTTTTGGAGTTCTTTGAAGTCACCGTGGAATTCTGGTAACTTCGAAAGGTACTTTATAGGGTCAATATTCAAGGTTAGCATATTTGTGGGTGCTGGGTTTTCTTTATTGAAAAAATTATTAACTACCTCTGATAGTTGCCTAGATTGTTTTTGCACAATTTTAACTTGTTCCTCTAGAGACATAAAGATTAATGAATGCTTAATATTAACTTTTAAACACTTTCTTATGTATATGTATCAAATAGATTTCATAAAATTCTTAAAGCACATACAGTTTTTAGGAATTAGTTATATGTATTAAAAAAAAAAAAAAAATCGCATAAATGTACAATAATAAACTGCTAACCTTCGATTTTCTGCTTTTCCTGGGATGTCTTCTTCTCAGCTTCTTAGTTTTTCTTTTGAGGTCTTCGTTCGTGAAGTACTCGTATTTTGATTATTTAGTCTTGCTCTTTAGCGTTATGATAAGTAATTTAAATTCACACCACTTTTTTTTTTCAAATAGATATTTTTCTTTTGATCTATTGTTCACACTTTTTTTCTTTGTTATTTTATTTTTCCACGCGATAATACACTTACTCGCGATTCTAAAATTAAGTTTTGGTTTTTGTTTTTGTTTAACGCGACGATTTACTCGTTAGCGATTTGGACGTAACGGATGGTCAATTTAAATGTTAAAACATTCACTTGTACGAGGAGCGATCAACATATTCTCGATATCGGGGTGAAGCTGTGGTTGCATATATAAATTGACTTATTTATCAAGTAACACTATTATTTTAGTGCATTCATGTAAAATTTCATATAAATGTGATTATTAATTCGCGTTTTATCTCTAGTTAAACAGAATCACAATGGCAACTGAGACGATGATGGTGAAAATTGAGCATCGCGCTGTAATTAAATTTCTCACTAAGCAAGGAAAAAGTCAAAAAATTATTCATGAAGAGATGGTGGCTGTTTACCAGGGTTCCGCACTTTCATTATCAACTGTGCAAAAGTGGTCAAGTGAGTTCAAGAGAGGCAGAGAGAGCATTGAAGACGACCTCCGCTCCGCCGCCCCGGCTACTGCTTGACCGGGAGAAAGCATCAAAGATGTCGAAAAACTTGTTCTTGAGGATGCCCGAATAAAGGTGAAAATGATGGCAGAGATCACCAAGCTTTCAATTGGTACCATTCACACCATTCTTCATGACCATCTTAACCTTTCAAAGGTCAGTGCAAGGTGGGTGCCACGAATGCTCACAGCGCCTCAGAAGAAAGTGAGAATCGCATACTGTAGAGAGCTTTTGGAGATGTGTAGTGAGAACGCGGACGGTGTTATGGATCGAATTGTTACTGGGGACGAAACATGGGTCCACCACTATGACCCTGAAAGCAAACAAGAGTCCATGCAGTGGCATAAAAAAGGAAAAGACCCACCGAAGAAGTTCAAAGTCACTCCGTCTGCCGGGAAGCTCATGTCCACAGTTTTTTGGGACTCAAAGGGAATCTTGCTCATTGAGTACAAAAAAAAAGGTGAAACCATCAACGCCACATCCTACGCTTCCACTTTGCATAATTTGCGAGAGGAAATTAAAAAGAAAGACGGGGTAAACTCGCAGCGGGTGTGTTGCTTCTTCATGACAACGCTCCTGTTCACACGGCGCGAGTTTCCAAGGCTGCTGCGCGAGATTGTGGTTTCGAAGAAATCCAACACCCACCCTATAGTCCAGACCTTGCCCCTAGTGATTATTTCCTGTTTCCGGATTTGAAAAAATGTCTTCGTGGAAAAAGATTTTCGGATGATGAAGAACTCAAGTCGGCAATAAATGGGTATTTTGCAGAGAAAGAGGAAATTTATTTTTTTGAGGGTTTAAAAAAGCTTATCTCAAGATGTAACAAATGCATTGATGTTAGGGGAGATCATATTGAAAAATAAAAACAATTTAAATTGAATTCGCATTTTCCTTCATATCGATACCTAGAATATATTGAACGCCCCTCGTAACTTTCCTAACTAAAATTTTCAAACGTTTGAAAAATGTTAATTTAAAGGTACAAATGGACAAATCTGAATTCCTCAAAAAGGAAACAGAATTTCTTGGTCACATCGTGACACCTAATGGCATTAAAGCCAACCCCAAAAAGATTGAATTTGTAAAGAAATATCCCAATCCCACAACATGTAAAAAGATAAAACAATTTTTAGGACTAACTGGCTATTATCTCGAAAGTTCATTAAGGACTATTCAAGAATAGCAAAACCTATGACAAAGTATTTAAAGAAAGACACACAAATTAATATTTCCGATCCAGAATACTTAGTAGCTTTTGAAACCCTTAAGACCCTATTAATAAACGATCCCATCTTAGCATACCCAAACTTCAATAAAACATTTACCCTAACTACGGACGCGAGCCAGTACGCTTTAGGAGCCGTATTATCTCAGGAAAATCACCCGATATCTTTTGCTAGCCATACTCTGAACGAACATGAGATAAATTACAGCACAATAGAAAAAGAATTACTAGCGATCGTATGGGCAACAAAATATTATCGCCCTTATTTATTTGGTAGAAAATTTATTATCGAGACCGACCACAAGCCACTCACTTGGCTGTTCTCTTTGAAAGAACCCAACTCTAAACTTATTAGATGGAGGTTAAAACTATCTGAATTCGATTATGAAATAAAGTATAAAAAAGCAGATGCGCTTTCTAGGATTCCAAACATTGAAGTAAATCTAATTGAAAATGACAATATTTCAACAAGCAAATCGTGTTTAAATATCTTTAAAAATCAAGTTATTATCACAAAGTCTCATTCAGGATCTTTAAAAATAAAAAAAACTAAAGTATTTAATAGATTACGAACAACGTATGTACTATACGAAAAACTTCGACGAACAAACCACGTTAACATTACTCAAAAATCATTTCCATCCCAACGCTTTAAATGCAATTCTAATTGAAGATGAAGATTTCTTCAATATTATTCAAAACACTTATAGGAAATATTTCTCAAATAACAGAAACTTTAAATTATTACGATTCGTTAAGTTACTAAAGGATATTACTGACGAAACAAGATTAGCAGAAATTATAGAGAAAGAACATTAGGAAAATAATCATAGGGGTATAACAGAAATTTTAATTTTCCAAGAACTAACTCTCCTTTATTTCCATCGGAAGCTTAAAATAAGAATTACTCAGTTCAAATCCTTGTAAACCATTACTTAAAATAACAGAAACGCCGGTAAAACCTCTCGAAATTGTTCATATTGATGTCTTTTACATCTTACAAAATACACTTTTCTTAACTATCATAGACAAGTTTTCCAAGCACGCTTATGCAATCAGAATTTCAAGCAGAACATGGACAGAATTTAAGAGAGCTACAGTGACTCCAAAATCTATTCGCTCACCCGCCGATGTGAAGGAACAAATTGTTGTAGAAAAAAAACTAAAAGGGTCCCAAAACTCATATATCCATATATTTATTCTCCATAAAATACTGAGCAAAAAAACAAAAAACACAAACATGATATCACATTATTTAACAAAATAAACTAAAAAGTATTCATAAACCCATAATTTCAGACTCCAAAAAGTATTCGCTCACGTTCACAATGTCAACTCACGTTTGTCAATTAGTATTTTGTTGGTCCACCCTTGTTTTTTATTACGAGTATGTGTGTTAATCTATTTGGAATAGAATTGACTAGATTTTGAGTAACGGCAGGTGTTATTATTTCCCATTCTGTCGTTAAAGCGGCTTTTAAATCAGCTTTATTTCGAACCTCATGTTTTTTTATATTTTGTTCCAAAATATTCCATATATTTTCAATCGGATTGATATCTGGCGATTGGGGTACTGTTTCAATCCATCTTGGAGTATTATGAAGCAGCCACATTTTAGTGTTCCAGGCTGTGTGTTTGGGATCATAATCCTGGCTAAAAATATAATCGGTATTAAGACCCATTTTGTTTGTACTAGATTGGAGGTGTGTCTTGAGGATGTTAATATATTGCTTATGGTCCATTATACGAGTACAATCATTAAAGTGCAAGTTACCAACACTTTTGGCACTCATACAATCCCAAACTAGCACAGAGCCCCCGCCATGCTTAAAGGTCGGTTTAAGGTGCTTTTCTTCCATTTCGCGATTTTTTTCTCCATATCATACACCGACCATCTGAACCACAAATATTATGTTTACTTTCATCTGTAAATATAAACTTATTCCAAAATTCTTTTGATTCATTTGTGTACTGTTTTGCAAATAAAAGTCTCTTTTTCTTGTTGGTGTTGCTAATGTAGGGTTTCTTCCTTGCAACTCTACCATGATACCCAGCATCATACAGCACATTTCGAATGGTGTTAACGCACAATTGAACTCCAAATTCATTTTGAATTTCAGTGTGAATTTCGGGGCACTTATTTTTGGGTTCTGCTTTACCTTTTTAATAATAGCACGCTTTTCTCTGTCCGCTAAGATACATGGGCAACCAGATCGCGGAGCACTGGACAAGTTGTTCACACCGGAGAACCTATCTATAATGCTTTTCACCGTTGAATATGACCGTTTAACAGCTTTTCCGATAGATCTGATCGATTCGCCGGATTCACGCATACCTACTATTGGGTCTACAAGTAAGTTTCCAGCGTTTTTTTTCCCAAAATTTGAAGTATTATTATGAAAACATAGTTACAATGCTTTATTCAAAGTATCGTCCATCGGAAGCTACAACTTTCCCCCATCTTTCTGGCAATTTATGAATTCCGGACCAAAAAAATTTATCGTCTTTCGAGCCCAAGAACGTATCGAGCCAAATTTTGATTTCCTCTACTGAGCTGAAGCGTATTCCCGTAAGAGCGTTCTGCATCGAACGAAACAAGTGGTAGTCAGATGGTGCCAAGTCTGGACTGTAAGGAGGGTGAGGCAGAATTTCCCATCCACTATTTTCCAAATAGTTTTTCACCGAAACCGCAACATGTGGCCGAGCGTTGTCGTGATGAAAAATGACGGACTCATGCCTGGTCTCATATTCTGGCCGTTTTTCTTTTAATGCCCGCTTCAAACGAATTAGTTGGGTTCGATATAATGGTCCTTTGATGGTTTCACCACTCGGATGCAGTTCGTGGTATATGACACCCTTTTGATCCCACCATATGCAGAGCATGACCTTATTCACGTGAATATTTCGTTTCGGCGTCGATTGGGCGGGCTCGCCAGGCTTTGTATACGATTTTCTGCGTTTAGGATTATCATAATAAATCCATTTCTCATCACCAGTGACAATGCAAAAATAGCGATGCAAAAATGATTTATTTTTATACCGCTGCAGTAATATTTCGGACATGCAAAATCGCCGTTCGACGTCTCTTGGCTTCAATTCGTACGGCACCCAGTTTCCAACCTTTTGAATGAATCCCAGTGCTTTTAGGCGCAGGGAAACGGCTTGTTGCGTGACGCCCAATGATGCAACAAGTTCTTCTTGAATCTGACATGGATCCTCATCCAGTAAAGCGTCCAATTCCTCGTCTTCAAAACTTTTCGGCTTTCCGGGGCGATCTTTGTCTTCAACTCCAAAATCACCGCTTTTGAACCGTTTGGACCACTCGCGGCACGTCGATTCACCAATACATTCCGCCCCATAAGTTTCCGAAAGCAAACGATAGGCCTCAGCCGCACTTTTCTTCATATTAAAGAATAAAAGCAACGCTTCCCGCAAATGACGTTTATTTGGCTGGAAACTTGCCATGATTTTGCTCGATAAAATGTACGACACCGATAGAACTGCTCAAATATAACGCTGCAAAGTTGTTGACAGATACAGAACCTACAAATAAAACACATGGGGTCTGACATTTCTGCCCGGGATCCACTGGTGGCGCCACCTCTGACAAACGCTGGAAACTTACTTGTAGACCCAATATATTTTCTCGAACTTCCACTGTTGTTTCTTTCGCTTTTTGATCCATTTTTAATCAAAATCGATACCGGCGCAAATATTGAAACTAAATGAGCTGATCGTTTTAGTTCACTGCAACCACGAAAGAATTGAAAGCATTTCTTGCTATTTTTTTCTGTAAAAAATCCCGCTATTTCTAGATAAAGAACAATGACTATCAGCTGAGCGAATACTTTTTGGAGTCTCAAATTGTGGGTTTATGAATACTTTTTAGTTTATTTTGTTAAATAATGTGATATCATGTTTGTGTTTTTTGTTTTTTTGCTCAGTATTTTATGGAGAATAAATATATGGATATATGAGTTTTGGGACCCTTTTAGTTTTTTTTCTACAACAATTTGTTCCTTCACATCGGCGGGTGAGCGAATAGATTTTGGAGTCACTGTATTTCATTTTATTTTAGTCAATTTGGAAGAGTAAAGAAAATCATAGTGCTTTAAAGCACTACCTTTAAAACAATTTCTATCAGAAGCCAACGTTGAAATACGTTATACTTTAAACAATAACCATACATCAAACGCCGATATTGAAAGATTACACAATACTATCAACGAGCATATAAGATTACTGAAACATAACGATGCAAATAATGAAGGAACTGTGGAAGAAAAACTTTCGAGAATAATAAGATTTTATAATAATACAATACATTCAACTACCAACCGAAAACCTATTGACTTCGTGACACGTAAAATTCATGACCATGAATACCAAGAAATCCATGAACTCATTCTAGAAAAAAAAAAAAACAGAAAACAATTGACAGGATTAATAAAAACCGTAAAGACTATACTTTGTCAGAGGGACAAAACTTTATTAAAGAAACAAGAGGAGGTAAGAACCACTCAAAGTTTAGAAAACTAGAAACACAAAAGATCGACGAAAATCATTTGATAGATGTAAGCAACGGACATAAATATTACAAAGCTCATGTTAAAGAGACTAAGAAGTTTCAGGATATTAATACTCTCACAGTTAAGTCAAAAGGAAAAATACTAAAAACAAAATGATAAAACTAGAAATTCTTTTTTTTTTTCAGAAATCGACAACAAATAAAATGATACGAGTACTATACATTATTCCAATACTACTGACAATGACAAGGATACCACTTACAAAGACCCAGGAAATTCTTCTTCACGATTTTAACAACAATAGCGGATATGTGACGCTTAAACTAGACAGAATAAAAATTATCAAAAGTTATACAAAAGTCCTACATACGAGGGCGGGTCAATAATTTTGTGCATTTTTGAATTTCTGACCTCTTTACTGAAACAGCAACACTGCTCCTGTCAACAGGCATCTGTCAGTTGACTCCTGTCAAAATTTAAACTTGCTGCGTCAGTTAGTTTGTGTTTGACAGCTATTTTTATCAGACTACTCACTAATTTGAGGAGAAAATGGGAAAAAGTGAATTTCGTGTGCTTATTAAGCATTATTTCTTGCGAAAAAAAACCATTACCGAGACCAAGGCTAAGCTTGATAAATACTATGGGGACTCTGCACCATCGATTTCAATGGTAAAAAAGTGGTTTACTGAATTTCGTTGTGGCCGTACAAGCACTGAAGATGCCGAACGTCCTGGACGCCCAGTTGAGGTCTCTACACCCGAAACAATCGAAAAAATTCACGATATGGTGTTGGCCGACCGAAGATTGAAAGTGCGAGAGATTGTGGAAGCCGTAGGGATCTCGCATGGCTCAGTGATTTCAATTTTGAATGATCACTTGGGCATGAGAAAGCTTTCCGCAAGATGGGTGCCGCGTTTGCTCACAGTCGACCACAAACGCAATCGTGTAACAATTTCACAGGAAGGTTTGGCGTTGTTTAATCGCAATATGGAGGAGTTTTTGCGCCGTTTTGTAACCGTGGACGAAACATGGATCCATCACAACACACCAGAGAACAAACAACAATCAAAACAGTGGGTTTCTAAGGGTGAATCGGCGCCAAAGAAGGCTAAGGTGGGTTTGTCAGCCAATAAAGTTATGGCGACTGTTTTTTGGGATGCACGCGGGATAATCCACATTGACTACCTTCAAAAGGGAAGAACAATCAATGGGGAATATTATGCCAACTTATTGGACCGATTCAATGACGATTTGAAAAAAAAACGACCTCATTTGGCCAAGAAAAAAGTTCTTTTCCACCAAGACAATGCAAGGGTGCACACATGTGCAGTTGCCATGGCAAAAATCCATGAATTGGGCTATGAATTGCTCCCTCATCCACCCTATTCTCCAGATTTGGCTCCGAGCGACTACTTCTTGTTCCCAAACCTGAAGAAATGGCTTGGTGGAAAAAGATTTGACTCCAATGATGAAGTCATCTCGCAAACAAAGGCCTATTTTGAGGACCTCGACAAATCATTTTTTTTGGAAGGGATAAAAAAATTGGAGAAGCGTTGGACAAAGTGTATAGAGCTCAAGGGAGACTACGTTGAAAAATAAAATTATTTTTTTATCAAAAAATCTGTGTTTTAATCCAAAAGTTATTAGGACTTATTGACCCGCCCTCGTATTACAACGCATGTTAGGAAACAACAAAAAGTCATAGAAAAATATTTAAATAGCCAAAATTTAGTAGGAAGAGTAGCAACTTTAGAAGAAGAAGTTAAGATCATGCAGTACATGTACCAAATTAATCAGGATATAATATTACTCAGGAACCACGTAGATGATGTAGAACAAATACTTTTTTCAAGCAAACTTGGAATACTGACAAGAAACATCTTAGGTAAACAAGAATTAGCTATGATCGACGACTTAATGAGTTTTAAAGAAATCAAAATTACAGTCACAATTTACAAAGACCAAATTATTAGAATTCTGTTTATACCACACTTCTCTGATCATGTATACACACAAACTTTAATAGAACCCATTACCGATAGAAATAATAAATCACTTCTTATAGAAGCTAAAGAAATTTTAACCGATCAAGAAAATAATATTTACGAATACCCAGTTAAAGACAATCTTAAACGGAATCTTATTAGAGTAACAGATAACTGCATTCAAAATACTATGCATTCTAAAGTAGCATTTTGTGCAAAAATTATATCGAACGTTAGAGAAACACTAGAAAAAAAATGTTAAAGAAACTATAATCGAACATAATTGCGACAAAAGTTATCTCAGAATTAAAGGAAATTACATAATAAAATTCAAAGATTGTAAAATAACGATTAATAATAAAACTTATGAAAATTTTGAAAAAAAAGTATATGATACGTAACACTATATTACCGAATTTCATTACAAAAGTTAACGAAACCAATGTAATCCCCAATATTAAATTAAAAGAATTACGAGTATATGTAGAGCATGTTTATAACAGAGAACTAATAAATAAGATTTCAGTCTTAACCTTAAGTATTGTATCCATTATATTAACTATTCTAGCATATATAAAAAGAATATAATTATTTCGTCGGAGCCTCAATCTAACGGGGGGAGAGTTACAATCTCAAATGTTCCCACAAACATAATCTAGGTTCACTGACACAGCTGACTCAACGATTCACAAACAGAATCACTCGTGTTGTAATACGAGTACAACGCTAAATTTAATAAAGCACTAAAGTGCACTATCAGCATCTGAGTGTGTATCCGGCACACTTATGCCAATTCTTGGAATCGCAGGTGAGCACCTCCAAGTGAACTTGATTAAATTATGCTTTTTGCAAACTAAGCTAAATACCTGAGTAGCTACAGGCTAGATGGTAAGGTATTAAATTTGTAAAAGTTAGCCTCAAGAAAGATTCAATAAAGAGTGGATTGAAAATATAAAATTTGATTTTTATTTTTTTTATAATAACATTTTATACCACTCAAAACTGTTAATCTGAAGTTCGTTGCGTCAAATGTTAACTCAGTAATCAGGATCGAGAGAAGGGCCGACCTACAAAATTTGTTGTTAAGTGAATGCCCAGATGTGCTTTTGGTTAGCGAAACTAAGCTCAACCAGAATCACAAAATTGGCTACAGTGGCTACAATATATATAGAAGGGGGTGGAGTTGGTATCTTATTACGCAAAGGCATGCGCCATAGGGTCATGTATAGCGGGGATTTAATGAGGTACCGGATGTTACAAGCCTGCATCGTATGCATTCCTCTTCATAATCGAAGGCGAGTGTATGTGGTGTCGCTTTATGCATCTGAAGTACCTAATCCCATTCAATTTATAACTGAGCTCGAAATACTTTTTCGTTGCCTTCAGCTTCAATCGGAGGAAAATTATTATTTTTTGGCCGGAGATCTTAACGCTAGACATGCGGCATGGGGAAATAATCCGCCAAACACCAGGGGCAACCAGTTATACTACTGGCGGGGTCAACATATGATTGAGTACAGACTTGAACTGTACGCGACGGTTACCCCATCCTTCCCATCAGCCGGTTCCTTCCTCGATTTGGCATTACTAGACAGTAGACTCGAACTGACTAACACGGATCGGAACACAAGGAACTGTTTACAAGCGTTCTAGTACGATAGTGATCACTACGGACTTATCGCCACAATGTGGATCCCAAACGAGCAAACGCAGCTGGAGCAGTAGATCAAGTGCACTCATACGACGAGCGAGCGTAGAGTACGGTGGTCGTGCTCCTCCAGAATCTTGAGTGGAATTGATCCCCCGACTAACAGAAACTTGACAAACGAAGAAATCAACCGTAATTTGCTGACGTTGCAAGACGTTGTCAAACGAACTATGGAGCAGACTATCCCTCGGATAGAATACTCCGACGAAAGCCAGGTCGAAATGTACTGAACTTCAAAAATCAACGCATTGTACGCACACAAAAGTAGACTGCTCTCGAGACTTAAGAAGCTGTACAGACAGTTCACTGACAGAAACGACCCGGAAATAAGAACACTAAAGTCACTGATCAAAAGTTTAAAACAGTTAATTAAAGAAAATTACAGTTAATCTGTAAGTCTGCACTGGAACCAAAGGATTCGGGCTATAAAATCCAGTAGTCCGAATATGTTCCCGCAGATAAATAAATTGTTCAGGAGGAAAGATCACAATGACATTCAGTGTGCCCGAATTCCACAAACAACAGAAAACAGACAGACACTACTGACCGTCGGCATAAGTCCAGAGAGTGCCGACTCAGGCCACGGTCTTTTCGTGGTCGAAGACCCACAGGAGAAAGTGGATTTGCTGGGAGCTTTTTTCGAAGCCGTGTATACGGTGAACAATCCAGTTCACTGTAATCACGACATTGACAACAGGGCCTACGTAGGTCACTATTATCTGCGCAACGAACTTCAAAATTGGCGATCCGAGAATCACGGTTTCACCGTATTCAATGAAGAAAACGCGGCAAACGTCATCATCGCTGATGAACGAGCTTCCTCGCATTTGTTCGTGCGAAAAGATGAACTCCTGTGCATCTTTGAGTCTCTGAAAAACAAAAAGTCGTCAGGAGTAGACACCTGCCCTTGGAAGCAGTGGATACATTTACTACGCTGTTTAACAATGCGTTGAATAATGCATATTATCTGACGCATTGGAAAACAGCTATGGTACACCCAATTCCAAAAAGGGATAAAGTTTGAACTAACTCTGCTAATGTTCGGTCAATTAGCAAGGTATTCGAGAAAGTGGTTAGTAGAGCGTTGTTAAGGTGGGTTGAGGAAAATAATATAATTCCGGAAAAGCAGTTTGGTTTTAGGGCGAGGCATGACACTATTCATGCTGCGTCAAAGCTGGTCTCCGACATACAATGGAATAAAGCCAAGAACCAGGGTACGGGTGCCTGCCTCGTTGACTTTGAGAAGGCCTTCGACACCGTATGGCTAGAGGGGCTTTTCTATAAGTTGACCAGGATGGGCATGCCGAAACCCCTGCTTATGGAAAAGAAGTTCGTTGTTAAATTTAACAATGTTATTTCGAGCAAGACCTTTGACATTAAAAACGGCTTACAATAGGGGGCTGTGATTTCTCCGATACTGTTTAACATTTACACAAGTGATCTAGTAGGTTCCCTCAATCATTCCATAGCGTACGCAGACGATTTAGTGGCGTAAAGATCAGGTCCAAAAATCGAAGTCATTAACACCCTTTTGCAACGTGGCTTTGATCATATTAAGGCGTATTGCGACGATTGGAAGTTGAAAATCAATTTTCAAAAGTCGGAAATAATCTTGTTTAGAACTCCATTGAGATGGGCTTCTAGGGATACCAGATATAACTGGCAAAATTTGGCCATCATTCGACAGCACGGGCTGCCATTAGCGGTGAGTAGCGTAGTGAGATACCTTGGTATCTGGCTCGATAAGTATTTGTGTTTTGACAAACATATAGATGCTTGTCTTGCTGGGGCCAAGAAGGCTTTAGCCCGGACAAGAAGGCTATTTCACAGCAGTCAACTTGTCTCTAGGGTGAAGGCCATATGCTACGTGGCCCTAAGCAGGCCAGTCATCGCGTATGGTTGTCCCGTGTGGTTCAATGTAGCGCCGTATCAGATGGAAAGAATTCGGGCGTTTGAAAGGCAGTGTCCTAGAACCTGTCTCGGCTTGTACAGAACACCAGAATCAGAGTACAAAAAATATTATCCCAACAAAATCCTTTACAATAGAGCTAATCTGAAGAGGAATGACACCGAACGGCAAACTTTGAAAGAGATTGTTAAGTTTAGAGCGTTCAGTAAGAGCCAGTAAGCTAGAATAAGTAACTAAAATTGTTAAATTAGATTTAATCGTTTTTGTCTAGAATGTAAGTAATAATGAAAGAAATAATAAAAATGAATTTAAAAGTAAAAGTAAAGTAATGGCAAAGAAAAGATGTCCTGGCTTACAAAGGTACTGCCTTTGGAGCTGGCAACAACGAACTTGTACCATCCCCAGTTTCTTTCGTAGCCTAAAAATGCAACAACCAGATTTGGTTAGCCCAACAATTGTATGTGAACTTAGATGCTAAGTGTTTTCTGATTCATCATCACAGAATGTTGGTAAATCACGACATTTTACAAATTTACACCAACAGCCATCGAACACCTACGAGTACTTGTCATCCTCACTAGTGGACGTGTTGTCATTCAAACCGGAATTAGTCAAAATGTACAAAAAACATGATCCAATCTACAGGAAAAGGAAGAACAACCCACGTAATCAAACCTACCAGGACGACTTCAAACAATACGATAACATCTTTGTGTGTCTTGGAACAGTGCACTTAGACAAGGATTAGTCCCCTGTACACCTTGTATGTTCCTTTCACTGAAATTGTTCAGTCTTCCACAGAAAGATTAGTAAGTGCGTACAGAACCAGCATACATGCAGACGGATGCAAGGACACTCACAGGAGTAGTGCTCCACGATTTTATCATAACCTGTCACTGATGTCACTTCGGCGACTTCATTTCCCTAGATCCAATCATGTCCTGGGATCCAAAAGAAACCGTGAATTCTGCCTTCCGCTTACGTTAAGTAAAGTTTTGAGTTCTCGAAATACTCGTAACTTGGAAATCGGAAGAGGGTTTAAAAAGGCTTAAAGCGCATCTTGGCTGTCAGTACAGATGCAAATGTTTCGCTCCCTCCACCGATTCTTCACAATATGTATAGTCCGTTGGCAGCGGGATTGCGTTGTCCTTCACCAGGAAGACATTCTAAACCGACTAAGGAGCCATGCATTAAGACCACATTCATTTCCTGGATAAGACTCTGACCGAAACCTTCAATGGGCACAGAGAAAGCCGATTTTATTTTTTTCCACAGCAGATAGTCGGAGCTCAAGGTCAACGAAGGTCCAGTGTTGGGTGCTGGGTGTTGTAACAAACATCACTTATGCTTAAACCGAATATAGCTTTGAGAGTGCAGCCCATGATATGAATATAAAGGGGAGGGAGATTTATCAGCGTTACAAGCTGTTACCACAACAAGTCCTGCTCTTTCCCTTTTCTTTTGGCCTTCACCCATCCACATTTCCTTCCGTTGGTTCTTCAAAATTCTAGAAGGGTGGCGGATAGCCATGGGCCCATCAGCCACTGGCGAACCCACCTAGTAACTTAAAGGATCAACAACCACAGGTAGGGCGGACGGTCCATTACTAAGCAGACAGAGGATCTGGCAAGAGGAAACTGCGGGACCAGCTTCCAACAAAGTCATTTCAAGAGACTTTAATGAAGTTGTCGGCTCTTGACTCTTGTGTTGTGTTGTCTCACTTATTGTGTAGTCTCTTTAGCATTAGAAGGCATCTCCGCTTCACCCCTAACTACATTTAATGTCCATTGTCTCCTTGGAGAAGTAACGTGTGACCAGCTCGCAATGATAGTTCTTCCGATTGTTATGTTTCAGCAGTTGTCAAAGTTACCAATAACAACCATCATGCATCGATTTACGCTTGCCGAAATTCCGGCTCAGTTGTAAATACGCAACGTGAATTTCCTCGTGAGGTTGTTCGTCATCATGGCTTCAGTGTGTAGGCAATTCGTCACACCGTGAAAAAGTTTGAGCGTGAGTACACTCTTTTGGATCACAAGCCACCAACCAGACAGAGAGTGGTGCGAAATGAAGAAAGCATAGCCGCCATTGTGGCTAGTATCAAAGAAGACCCAGAAATGTCGTTTCGACGCCGATCAGGTAAATTGCGCATCGTCAGAGAGTCAATCCGGCTTATTTTGCCATTGGATTTGGACCTACACCCGTATAAGATTGTGCTTAAAATGCCGTGAGTTCACTAATTGGGCGCTGGAAATCTTGGCCGGAGATCCGGACTTTGGCCAAAAAATCATCTTCTCGGACGAGGCCCATTTTTGGCTCAGCGGCTATGTCAACAAGCAAAATTGCCATTATTGGAGCGAACACAATCCACAAATGTTCGGCCACGCATTAATGCATCGACAAAGATTGACTCCTTGGTGCGGTTTATGGCATGGCGGCATCATCGGACCCTATTTCTTTCAAAATGAGGACGGAGACATCGTTACCGTCAATGGTCTCAGGTATAGATCTGTGCTCGACAACAACGATATACCCAAGCCATGGTTCCAATAACACGGCGCTACTTTGGGCTGGTCCGTGCCGTTTCTAAGAGAGGGCACCACTTGAATTAAATCCATACCATTTTCAGTTAGTACCAACCTTCAAAAGATACGTGTATAAATTTGTCGGACGATTAGTTCTCGAGATATAGCGTTGTGAGTGAAGCAACTTTTGTTATTGTGAGAAAAAAAATGGATTCAAAGCAATTTCGTGTGTTGATTTATCATTGCTGGAAAAAATGCAGCCGATGCAAAGAAATGGCTTGATAAGTGTTACTCGGACTCTGCACCTTGCGAACGAACCATTCGCAAGTGGATTGAAAAATTTAAAAGTGGTCATACAAGCGCCGAAGATGATGCACGCAGTGGACGTCCAAAAGAGGATGTTTCAGATGAAAACATCAAAAAAGTCCACAAAATGATTACGAATGACCGTAAAGTGAAGTTGATCGAGATAGCGGAGGCTCTAAAGATATGAAAAGAGCGTGTTGGATATATCATACACGAATATTTGGACATGCGAAAGCTGTGTTCAAAGTCGGTGCCGCGTTTGCTCACAGTCGACCAAAAACAACAACGTGTTGATGATTCAGAGGAGTGTTTAAAGCTGTTCAACCGCAATAAAGCCGAATTTTCGCGTCGGTATGTAACAATGAATGAAACTTGGCTCCATCACTTCACACCAGAGTCAAGTCGGCAGTCAGCTGAGTGGCGAGCAGGCGACAAACCTCGTCCTCGGCTGGCAAGGTTATGGCATCCGTATTTTGGGATGCACATGGAACAATTTTCATCGACTATCTCCAAAAGCGGCAGACTATCAACAGCGACTATTACATGGCGTTGTTGAAGCGTTTGAAGGACGAAATCGCAGAAAAATGGCCGCATTTGAAGAAAAAGAAAGTGCTGTTTCATCAAGACAATGCACCGTGTCACAAGTCGATGAAAACGATGGCAAAATTGAAAGAATTCGGCTACGAATTGCTTCCATACCCACCGTATTCTCCAGATTTGGCTCCCAGCGACTATTTCCTGTTGGCAGACCTCAAAAGAATGCAACAGAGGCCTATTTTGAGGCTAAACCGAAATCGTACTACAAAACTGGTATCGAAAGATTGAAAAATCGTTTCAATCAGTGTATCACCCTCGAAGGCAACTATATTGATAAATAAAGTTGAATTTTGCAAAAAATTTGTGTTTTACTATAAAACGGACTTTTCGGCCCATGTTTTACAAGCGAGCCAACGCTCGAAGTTATGAAGGAGAACTTTGACGACTGGGTTATCTCATGGCGAGCGTTCATCAACTGGCCGCCGCGATCATGCGATTTGACACCACTCGATTATTTTCTCTGGGGCTACGTTAAGTCCTTAGTCTACGCTAACATGCCAACCACTTTGGACTAGCTGGAGGCCAACATTCGACACGCTATTGCCGGAACAACGCCGCGCATATTGAACCGTGTCATCAAAATAAAGCCAGATTCAATTTTATGCCTCACACCGTTGTTGTTTTATTGTTTGCTTTCCTATCGTTCTAATCTGGTCACCCTATATATTGGCAGGAAGAATTGGTGGGCTCTTGTATTTTGCCCTTCTGCTTTTATACTTCTCGGAAGGGACAACCAATAGATCTTCAAGAAGGCAGGACAGGAGTATCTGTGGAAGAGACGAACGGTCACGTTAAGCCATGTCCTGTACGTCTAGATAAAGGATTCGTCGGAATGTCGTTGTTTAGTCTAACATTGGGTATCGCCTCAAACGTAGAATTCCTTTTCCTGTGCTCGTCTCATGAGTAGTTCCTTATTTCGCCGTCGCTGTACGCCATGGATCAGAATTTATAAATGCGAGTTGGCCATATATTGTTGGCAAATTATCGTTTTCCTTTTTTTGATCTTTCGGGAAGGACTGGTGTTGCATTGAGACGCTTCTAGTGTACGAGAATACTCGTATATAACCGGAATTAGGTACCCGCTTACTGAAGCGACTGATAGCCGTAAGAGTAAGCTACTGCAGGCGGGCCCTGCGGACCTGGTGGTGGCATTTGTACTCACTTTCTGAGCGCCAGGTGGTGGCTGATATTGAGTTGGTACAGCAACTCCACTCGAAGGCCGATGAATTTGGCGGTGGAGGCTGTTGTGGTGGCGGTTGATGCTGAATGTAAGGTGTTGATGGTCCCGTAGGACTGGCGGACGGTGGCGATGAGTATGCTGGTTGTTGTTGTGTTGGTGATCCATTTGTGGTCGATTGAGGAGGAGAATACGAAGTGGGTGGGTGGAAGGAGGTAGGTTGTGAAACTAGAGGCTGTGATGGAGCATTTGAGGGTGCATTCGGATCTTTATTGGCTGTGACAAGGTGATGGTGTCTGGCCTGGACCTGGGCGAGGAACCATATGAACTGCCGGCCGCTCCACTGGGCGGTGCACCAGTGGTTGGTGGTGGATGTGGTGCTACCTGATTTGGTTGTGATGATGGTTGATATCCCATTGCATTTTCTTGCTGTTGTTGCTGCTGGGCAGGTGGAGGATATCCGCTAGGACATTGTTGATACAGTGGTTGTTGTGGCTGCGGCGGATATGGTGGTTGAGCCTCGGCTCTTGCTTATTGGTAACCAGGTTGCCCTGGTGGCTGGATCTGATGCAGAGTACCTTGACCGTAATTCGGACCAACATTTGGGGCACCATACCCATAGCCCATGGGTGACAGTGAACCACCAGCATTCTGCGGAGGATATTGACCTGGTTTTGCCTGCGCTCCAGTCGGAGGTCCATAAATTTGTGTTGGCGGTTGCGATTGTTGATTAGAAGGAGGAGGAGGACATGATCTCAGTACCGGGCCATGATGCTGCGAAGTATACGGATAGGGATGATTTGGTGGAAGCGGGCCACCGGTCGAAGAAGTCGGCGGCATGCGAGCATGGTGGTAGCCCTAGCTACTGGGCGGGTATCCTTGAGTTAGAGGCCCATAACATCTGGATAACCAATCTGTGGTTGATAAGGTTGCGTTTGGGGCGGATATCCAGGATAGTGGCCATGCTGCTGATATCCTCGTGGTACTGCGACTACGGCGGTGGTTGTGGTTGTTCTCCAGTATCTTGTGGTTGTTGTCTTTTTTGAGTTGATGGAGGTTGACCAGGTCATGGGGCACCACTATACGGCGGTGTTGTTGGGCCCCGGCTGGGGGCGATATACCACTTCCTCCTCGTGGCTATTTTTTTTTTCTGCTGCTGTGCTTTTCCAGCCGACGACTAAGATTGCTGCGACGACTGTGAGGCGGCATACCCGGACCACCTGCCTGTGTGGGAGGATCCTATGGACCACCCATTGTACCATGCGGTGGGCCCTGCGGCTATGAAGCCAATACATGCGGTGGCGGCAATATATAAGCAATATTCATCGGCGGACCAGCCAACTGTGCCAAGTACCATACAGCAAATTACGATGTAACGCTTCATGCTACGAAATGTATTCCTGTGATTTACCCATATTCTAAAAACCTTCTATCGTCTGGATTATGTCACAATTTTCGACCAAAATTGTCTGTATATGCACCGGACTGGGCGGTAGAGGTACACCTCTATTGGGCTGTAAACGAGGTTCACCACCGCCGAGTGGACGCCCTGCTGTGCTGACGACTGTTATGGCGGCACACGCGGCGGTTGCTATTGCCCCGTATATGCCACAGACATTTTCTCTAATCCTTTTTTCTGCCTCTTGGGTTTCTCGTTTTCATCGACAATTTTAACTGAGCACTCAAAATTCTATTTTCCAATGAACAAATCTGCTCTTGGTATGCAGATATATTCGAGAATTATTTATTAATTCGGCAAGTACAGCTAGAACCAAATTTGTTCGGTATTTAAATGGACAAAAAAAACGATAAAATTATACAAAAAGTGAGGAGGAAATAAGGACGAAATCAGGACTGTCAAGGCAGAAAAATAGGGACCAGCTCTACGAGACAGCAAAAGATAAGTAGTATTACTTACAAGTAACAGTTTTACCTCGCGTGACCCCGAACGAACTCCGCAAAGAGGAGACTTTGCGTCTTTTAAAGATAGCGTTCCTTCCGACGGCATATTCTGTGGTATCCTTTCAGATTTCTTTACAGCATACGGTTTTGCACTTCCGATCTCCAAAAAGTGGATGGCAACTAAAATTTTGTGGTTTAAATTGTATTTTTATTTATCCTTTTCCCTGAACCCAGCCCCAGCTGAGCAATCACTATGTTCAGCAAACAATTTGCTGCCATTGCAGCCGATACAAGCCATTTTTTGGAGTCTTGTTAAAGCCACAGTGACGTGTTTTCGTCAAAGTTTATTCCACCAAACGCCCAAGAAGCAGCATAAAGCCAAGCAGTCCGTTATACCTAAACCAAGAAATAAGTTAGTAAATAAATCCAATTTGCCAAAACCCACCTCCTCTTCCCACAACAAACCCAGCTCCAATTGGAGTTTTAAAACAACAATTTTTCCTAATTTTAAGGCTCCCACACAAACTCCAACTCCCCCTATCCCACCTCAAGTCAAGCCCCAACGTCAACATGTCTCTTTCGACTTAACCCCTTCAACTCAAACTCCTGCCACTCAAACTCCCACCACTCAACCCCTAACACACACGCCTTTCCCTAATTTCGACCTCAGAACTGGAGCTAAGTATCCCAATTTCATCAGTTCTCACATTTTAAACCCTATTTCAGAAAAACCAGCCGTTGCGACACCGAACTCATTAACCACTCCCTTTCGGCACCCACTGTTAAATTAACGCAGCAAACTAGCGATACCACCGAATGTCGCTATGCGCTCTCTAGGCTTAGAGATAAAAAGATATATGAGAATATACGTCTATATCTCGCCTATCTGCACGATAAATCCGACTCGGTGTGCTACGAGGGCAAAACAAAAACAAGCGTCATGGTTTCTATCCAGCAGGAAGGCCTCCCTACAGACGTTACCAGTCTCAGGAAACTTTATATAAAGTATCACGAGATTTTCAATACGCCCCCCCAAAAAGTTGCAGACGATCTTGCCGCTCTTCGCCAATATGTACACTCTAAAAGAGTCTCACACCTCCAACGCAGTCGCCTTGACCATGATAAATTTTTTCGACCCTAAAAAGTCATGCAAAAACCTCCCTCTCACCTTCTATTACCAGAACGTAAGAGGACTCCGTTCTAAAACCCACGCTGTTTTCCGCCAATCTAATGCTCTCCCATTTGATATCTATGCTCTGACCGAAACTAATCTTATCCCCAACATAAAAAACCAGGAGTTATTCCCTCCTTCTTTTAATGTTTTTCGGGATGATGATCGCGCACCCCCCTTGATTGAATCCCCTTGTCGAGGTGTCCTACTGGCTATTCACAACAGCTTGGACTCCTCTCTCGTTGCAACATCATCCTCTCCTAAGCTCGACTTTGTGTCGGTTAAAATAACCCTCACTCGCAGATGCTTGTACGTTATGTGTTGTTACATTCTTCCGGCGCAACCTATCGAATCCTACCAACTTGCTATTGCAGCAATTGACAATTTGATTGACTTATCAGACTCGCTTGATGATATCATTATCTTCGGCGATTTTAATCTGCCTCAGCTGAAGTGGACTCCATCTGAAGACCTATCTTTTTTCATCGCTTCCAATCCCATTTCTACTAAGGAATGCCTATTCTTAGATCGGCTAACAGACTCTAGTCTATGCCAAGTCAGTGGCGTTTCCAACTATATGGAAAGGCAATTAGACCTTATCTTCACAACTGATCCCATCAACTCCTCAGTATCGTGTTGTCCCCTATCTCTTTCAACTATTGATAACTTTCATCCTCCACTTCTTCTCTCATTTTTCCACAACTCTCCCCTTCAGTCGCCTCCCCCCGCAGTTCTATTTTCTTACAATTTTCACAAAGCTAATTTCCGTAAAATTAATACCTATCTAAGCAGTGCTTCTTTTGAGTTTACCAATCTATCTCTGGTTGATGCCCTCTCCATTTTTTACAGAGAAATATTCAAATCCATCTCCCTTTATGTGCCTTACTCCCGCCATAAAACTTCTTCTACATCCCCTCCTTGGTATAATCGTAGACTTCGCTCTCTACGAAACAAAAGAAACAAGTTATGGGCGGTATTCCTTCGCACCCACTCTTCTTCCGACTATTCAAATTATCTAGGTACATATCTTCATTTCATTGAACTCTATAACTCTCTCTATCAGCGCTACCTGAATAGTGCGCAAACCAATCTCATAAATGACCCCAAGTCCTTTTTTCAATTTGTCAATTGCAATAGTAAGACTGATGGTTATCCTTCCTCCCTCGCTTTCGAAACCAAAACTTCATGTGATCCTCCTACCATCGCCAACTTTTTTGCTACATTTTTCAAACAATCATTTGCCAACAACTCCTTCGTACCAGATCCCTCTTACTTCAATGATCTACCAAATTTCTCTATTGGTCCCTTTCTCACTCAAAATTTCGATCCTGCAGTTATTGAAGAAAAGTTACAAAATCTTAAGGATGAATTTATACCTGGCCCAGACGGACTCCCCGCCATGTTTCTTAAGAAATGCTCTTCCAACCTGTCTCTACCCCTTTCCTACCTTTTTCGTCTATCGCTCACACAGGGTGAATTTCCCCAGATTTGGAAGACCTCTTTTATAATCCCGATACACAAAAAGGGATCTGAGCAATTATCGTCCCATTGCTAAACTCTCTCATATACCCAAACTCTTTGACAGCATTTTATACGAAGCGTTAAGCTTCAAATGCAAGCCTTTTATTTCACCCCGACAACATGGTTTTCTAAAAGGTAGATCAACTACCACAAATCTAGTTGAATTCGTGTCTTTTGCACTCTCAGCCTTAGAAAATGGCAAAGAAATCGATGTTATCGCAACAGATTTCACTAAAGCATTTGATAAGATATCTCATAAATTGATCCTTTTCAAATTGTCTGCTCTCGGCTTTGAGCCGCTCTTTTAAAATGGATTTCTTCTTACCTGGTAAACCGATATTATAGTGTTCGGTTTAGATCCGCCCTTTCTGTTCCATTCCTGGCCTCATCTGGAGTTCCACAAGGCAGTCATCTTGGCCCTCTTCTCTTCATTCTTACTATAAACGATGTTGAGAGTGTCATTAAGCACTCCTCCCTCTCCCTTTGCGCTGACGATACAAAATTTTTTAAATCTATTTCCTCTCCCCAGGACTCTGCCCTTCTTCAAGAAGACCTTGATCGGTTTTCAATCTGGTGCCTCAAAAACTGCCTAGAACTTAATGTAGCCCAATGTCAATTTATAACCTTCTCACGTAAATACAACCCGTCTCCCCCCCGACTTTATTTTCTCTACGGTCAACCAATTCCCCTGGTTCAGTCTTTTCAAGACCTTGGCATATTATTCGACTGTGAGCTTAATTTCCGTTCACATATCGATAAGATGATCCTCAAAGCCAACTCATCACTTGGCTTTATTAAACGGTGGTCCAAGGAATTTTCCAACCCGTATGTAACCAGATCTCTCTATGTTACCTTTGTTCGCCCCCTGCTTGAGTATGCCAGTCAAGCTTGGTCCCCCTTTCACCGGGTTCATGTTTCCCGAATCGAGGGTATTCAACGTCGATTCCTACGATTTGCCCTCCGTGGCCTGCCATGGAACGACCCTTTAATCCTACCTCCCTATCAAGACCGCCTCAAACTTCTAAATATGAATTCGTTAGAAGAACGTAGGAATATTGCTGACGTTCTTTTCATTCATCGTCTTCTCTCAGGTTCCATCGACTGTGCATCCATTTTGAACTCCATTTCCTTCAATACCAACCCCCGCAATCTACGTTGTCCTCGTCTCTTCTATCTACCGGTCCACCGCACCTCTTATGGCTCCAACGAACCTATCTCCCGAATGCTCCGAAAGGTCAACTCGAACCTCTCCCTTTTTCATTTCCACCTGAGCACTCCTCGTCTCAAACAAGATCTCCTCCATCACTTCCTTGGTCACTAGCTCTTAAGTCTTTCTGTTCGTTTTTAAGTTAGATTAAGCTTGTATTAAGCCAATAAATGGGGGCCTCAGCCCCCACCAAAATTAAAAAAAAAATCAAAATTAAAATTAAAATTAACCGACGTATAGGATATAATTAGTCTTCTCATAGCCGGGTAGTTCCAAAGAACCGAATGAAAAGGAAGGGCAACAGCGCCTTAGAGGCTTCCGATGTAACATGCTTACTACAGAGAAGTTTGTTATCCAGAATCACACCCAAATACTTAACTTCGTTGGAGAATTGGATGATGGTCAGACTGGTCAGCTTCCTCCTTCTCAGAAAGCGGATAATCTCAGTTTTGATAAAATTGGCTGAAAGCCCATTTCCATTATCCTACTCGTCGATTTCGTCTAAGGAAGTCTGCGCTTTAGAGCAGACACTCGCTAGACGTGATCCAACAGACAGCTAAGCTAAGTAATGAGTCATCCAACACATGCCAGATAGCCGTACGGACATGACGTCGCTTTTCGGGACCTGTGTTTACCGCCGTCATCACATATCGCTATCGCGGCATCCACATATGGAATTATGTATGGTTGCCAGGTATCCGGATACTCCGTTCCCGACTGAGCTATTTTTTGAGATGCTGAGCCCTCAGCCAGGCTAATCCTGGGTACGGGTCGTATGATACATTGATCCTGCCAGGAGAAAAGGTGGGAAAGTGGAAGGAGCATCTCGAAAGTTAGTCTCTACAACTCGACAAATTCTATGCTCAGGGTGGCCTCCCTGCCGAGCTATTTAAGGCGACAGGAGATAGCTTCTTAGCTATCATACATAATCTTAGTATCTTCTGCAATACGATCTGAACCGCTGAATCCACTTGCCAATGATCTCCATGTCAAAGATTGGATTTTTACATATTGTAAAATAATTATTTATGTGGATAAAAGAAAATATTACGCACTTCTCGTTCCCAATTTAAAGCCAAATCAATAGAATAAAAGGGGAAAGGACCTGCTCTCTAAAACCTGGAAAACTCTTTGAATCAGTGTAACCGCTTTGGCATTTTTTTCGAGAGCTTATCCACCGGATTAAATTGTCTTAATTAAACGAGAAGAAATGTTTGAACTCGTTTTTCAAATTAAGGTTCGTACGTGTAGTGTGTTTGCCGTAGCGTATGTACTTAAGGACCCCCGTGCGAAAGTACTCTCTTTAGGTGGTGCAAAGTGATTTTGATTGCAACAAAGTGCATTTGGGGATTATGCTGAACTTTGGAGCAGTTGAAACTTTGTCAGGTGCAAGTGTAGCAATCTGGAAAGGTGAAAAGTTTATCTTAACCCAGAAATTTTGTAAATTTTACTGCGATGGTGAAACATTTAGTTTCCTCTTAAATACTTACGTGTACCTACGGAAGTGGGAAGGTGTGTAGGTGAAGCTTTGGTTGCGGGATAATGGATAAAGCAATGAGTGGTATTATAGATGAACTAACGTTCAGACTACGAGCATATTGGCATGTATGGGCTTTAGATATGCCCGTTTTAGCCTAGTGAAGGGACACTAAGTAGGGGACAGGGTCTTAACAGCTCAACTGATGCAACTTTCTCCGCGACAACTAAAAAGGTGCTGACACTGTTCTAGGACATCGTAATGATTTTTAAAAGTTTTGGTAAAGTCATTTTAGCTTGGCTAATTTAAGGATTTCCTTCAAATTCCCTGTTTGTCAAACAAAATCGGCTTTAAATGGGAGTTAAGCGTTTTATGAAGACCTAAGCGTCGACACTTACGTAAGCCTCTGCCCATCAACGCCTATTCCCACATCTACGTAGTGAAGCCTGGGAGCCTAGTACCTTTAACAGAATGTAGGACACCAAGCCCATGCGGGGTGATGACGGCACTCACTGCTCTTGGTGCGCACCCCTTTTTTGGAGCTACTTGGACGTCTTCAGACTTCAAGTCTCAAAAGCAACCTTAAACATTTTAACAACAACGAATTCCAACTTTTCAGATGGGATGTTCGGACTCTAACAGGTCACGTGCAGCCAACCAATTATAAGAGGCCGTTGACTGGAATCATGCATATATCACCGCCATTTAGGAAGCACGATGCTATGGGTCAAACAACAGAAGGATGAAAAACTGTCACATCTACTGACAGTAGATGTTATATGGAACAGAAACAGCTCTTATCCGGGAGCGGAATTCTCATACACGGCAGACTAAGGCAAGAACTCTTGAGCTCCAGATACGTGAGTGGGAGTCTTTGGACAATCCACATCAAATCTAAACTCGCTAACATGCGTTAATGCCCACGTGGTAAACAAGGACGACATCACCAAAAATATTTCTTCGACTTCCTCGACAAGACATACTCGTGTAAGCAATAACCTAAGTATCGTACTCGGCGATTTTAACGGCAAGATAGGAATAGAGAACATATTTGGTATGACAATTGATGAGCATAGTCGACACGACACCAAGTCTGGCACCATTACTATAGCACGCACACCGTTTTCTCATCTCAATATAAGCAAGGGGATATGACGATCTCCGGATCATCAAACGTTAAACCAAATTGATCATTTTGCGATAGACGTTTTTTTTTTATATAATTTGCGCAGGAGTTAACGCACCCTTAAAATGCGTGCACACAGCGTGGGCGAAAGAAATTCAGAGATAAAAGAAAGAGAGGTGCCGATGAACGTTGGTTTTAAATGTTTGAAGGTTATAATGACTTGAGTTAGGCAGGGCGTTCTATAAGCGAATTGTACAGCTTAGGAATGAATCACGATGTTTTAGAATACGTCCGAAGGATGAGCATTCATAGCCAGACTGTTGTTACGGTTAAAAGTTTGAAGGGACGGAATACCACTTACATTTTCTGTGGAGCATTTGTGGTGGAAATAGTGATAAAACAAGGTGAAACCGGGGTGTCAATTGGTTGACTGGTACTAATATCAACTGGGAAGCGCAGAGCGGTTTTAGAAGCACTTGACTAGATTTGGACATTGTACTCCAATTTCGGGCGGATAAATGCCTTTATATTGCGGCCAGATCAGAGGGGTGAAATATTTCTTACATCGCCTGAGGAAACCCAGACATTTCGCATTTTTCACGACACCGAATATGTGGTCATTCCAACGTTTTCATTGACCCACATGCCGGGAGTTGAAAGTTTTTCAGTTTCGACGACGCAAGAGCCATTCATGGATAATGGCTGGGTGTTTAAATTTCGCTTTAACGACGGCAGACAGCGTTGGTTATGCTGTTAATATCGGAATTTAATGAGCGTTACATACGATGGCGTTCCCGTTCTACAGCTGAAGAGCAAGAACATAAGTCCGGAAACGAATATGAAAAGCAGAGAGTACTGTCCTCAGCAAAGGAATATATTGGAGTAGAAGTAGCAGGCAAGAGATCGTTGATAAAAATTAAAAAGAGTGTCGAACAGAACGGAGCCCTGAGGCGCACCAGCATTTATTTTGTGAATATTAGATTTGATACCATCCAAGACAACTTGGATTGATCGTTCCGAAAGGTAGTTTCTAATCCTTTGAAAGAGAGAGTCGTCGATTCCAAATGCACGCATTTTCGACAAAAGAGCCTGATGCCAAACTCTGCCAAATGCATTGGAAATATCAAGTGCAACTATCTTGCTTTCGCCAGATTGATGTACGCTTTGGTTCCACTTTTCGGTGAGACATACCATCAGATTATCAGTGGACCTGTTGCTATGAAAATCGTACTGCCGGTCTTTAAGAAGTTTTCGTGTTTCGAGATATTTCATGAGCTGACGGTTTATCAGCGTTTCCATGAATTGGAAAGAAGGGATGTAAGTGCAATGTATCCATAGGAGGAGAGAGAGGAAGATTCACCTTTATTAGGGACGGGCTGGACAAATGCTGTTTTCCATCTGCACGGAGAGAGTCCTAGAGAGTAGGATTGATGAAAAAGCTAACGCAGTGATTTTGCCAGCGAGGAAGAACATCTCTTCAGAAAGAGGGGAGATATACCATCTGGATATTCATCGTTATACTTGCGAACTATTGTGTGTGGTGATTTTAATTGTAATATTCTTGATTATATGAGATCGTCACCTTTTATTGATTCCATTAAAATGCTTGGTCTTGATGTTGTAAATTCGACCATTCCAACGGACTTTACTGGTTCCAACAGCACGCTCTTGGACATTTTTATCACCAGTGACTGTCGGGAAGTGTTCTTGTTCCTGTTTTTTCTAAACATGACCACATTTTTGCCACTTTTATTCTAGTTACCAGTAATAAACAATCGGTTTATACATTCAGGAACTTTAAAAATCGAAATGTGTAGCAACTTGAACAACACCTTCTTTGCCTTGATTGGCATAATGTATTTTTTGAAACATCGGTCCATGCCCAAGTGGAATTTCTCCATTATGCAGTTTTACAGCTCTTCGATAAACATGTTCCTTGAAAGCTGTTAAATGTAATAACATCAAGTGGTTTATCTCTGAAGTTTTTGAGCTAAGAAACAAGCGTGAGGATGAATTCAAAAAATGGAAACGATTTCGGATTCCCTAATACTATGACAGTTATCAGTTGTTACGTAACATAGTTAATTCAAAGATAAAAGAAGCCAAACGTCGCTGTTATGCCAAGCACTTCGATCATAAAC
This sequence comes from Volucella zonaria, assembly GCA_963966105.1. Lineage (NCBI taxonomy): Eukaryota > Metazoa > Arthropoda > Insecta > Diptera > Syrphidae > Volucella > Volucella zonaria. The sequence goes on from OZ014530.1 coordinate 10,398,622, forward strand.
TTCCAACCAAAACACTTTGGACAAACTTACGAGAATTAGGTGTGGGTAGTAACTTAAAATCCATGGTAGACCAAGTCGATCCTAACGAACTAAACAAAGAATTCGCAAAAGTTCGAGCGATGTTGCGCCCAAATGTAAACAATATCCAAACGCCACACACTGGCTTATTTGAATTTCGCCGAGTGGAACAAATTGACGTTGCTAGAGCTGTGTAAAAAATTAAATCTAACGCTGTTGGTGTCGATAACATCCACCCAACTTTTATTAAATTAATATTATCCTATATACCTCCAGGTTTAACATATATTTTCAAAAATATAATAACAAGATCCACTTTTCCGTGTGCTTGGAAGCAAGCTAAGATTATACCAAAGGAAAGCAGTAGGTAACTCGTCAACTGAATATAGACCTATCGCTATATTTCCATACTCGTATTTGTCAAAAATATTTGAAAAAGTTATACACCATGAAATATCAAGTTTTCTTCAACAAGAACAAGCACTTTACGCCTACCAGTCTGGATTTCGGAAACACCACAGCTACCCATCAGCTCTTCTAAAAGTATCCGACGACATGAGAGTTGCAATAGACATAAAACAAATCACCCTTATCGTTCTCCTAGATTTTTCTAAGGCCTTTGATACCGTTGATCATGAACTACTTGTATCAAAATTGATAAACTTCTATAATTTCTCTACACCAGCCGCTAATCTCATCCGGTCCTATCTGGTTGAAAGAAAACAAGCAGTTCATGTAAGCAATGCTGTGTCAAATTATATTGCAATTTCAGCTGGTGTTCCACAAGGATCCATTTTAGGTCCCCTATTTTTCGCAATTTTTGTTAACGATCTTCCCAAATGCATTAAAAGTTCAAATGTTCATATGCTTGCTGACGATATCCAGCTCTATTTAAGCTTTGAGAATGATCTTATTGATCATGCCACTTTGAAATTTAATGATGACCTAAAACGTATTCATTCTGCAGCTTAACCCAAGAAAAACGAAGTGTCTTCACATAAATAGAAATCCGTTATCTCTTATTAACGTTCCTCCAGTATATCTTGGTAATGAACCTATAGAATTTGTAAACAAAGCCAAAAATCTTGGTATTTGGTTCAATACAAAATTAACCTGCGACGACCACGTTTGTTCAGTTGTGGGAAATATATACGGATGTCTTAGAAATCTCTCCCAATCTCCAAATTTTTGCGAAATTTTTTGCTGCACCGGCGCCTTTGCCAGACGTAAGCTCAACATTGATGATGCGTTGATGCACATCTCGGATGAAGTCCAATACAAAGGGGGCAACAACAACTTTGCCTCTCTAGCGGCATCCGAGTCGGAAGATGAGGATGAACTATTGGAAGAAATTAATAGCAGCATACAAAAGCTGAACGAAAAAGTGCTTGCACGCAGGCAGAGGGAGCAATTGGAAGCAGAGAGCTCCCAACAACAAGAGCAGAAACAACAACTGCAGCAACAACAAAACCAGCAGCAGCAGAAACAACAGCAGCAGCAGAAACAGCAACACCAACAACAACAACAACAAGAACAACAACAGCAGCAGCAGCAGCAGCAGAAGAAGAAGAAGGAGAAGGTGCCTCCTATAAACACTTATAAATTAGAAGTCAATGCAACCAAGGACCTGTGTAAGTTGGCCATTGGTTATAATTTTAATATTAAGAGATTGAGGAATGATCGCCATGCCATCCACTGTAATACAGTGGAGGGCTACGCGAAAGTGAAAGAGCTCCTAAAGGAAACGACGACGGAACACTATTCATTCACGCCGAAGTGTGAAAAGCGGCAATCGATGCTGCTGAAGGGGTTGGAATCGTCTTCTGATCCTGAGGAGATCCTGGCATTGCTCAAAGAGAAGGAGTGCGAAGGACTCAAGTTCGTGGGGGTAAAGCCATTTACCACAGCTAGAGCCAGGCGGGAGAAACGGAGTCTGCCGTTCTTCCTGGTGCAGCTCAGTCCCGAAAGCCGCCTGGATAGTCTAAGGAGTATCAATGTCCTAGACTACCAGGTGGTTCACTGGGAAAAATTAAAAAGGAGCGAAGGCGTTATACAATGCGTTCGCTGCCAGAGGTTCGGACACGCCGCTTCGAACTGCCAAGTGCAGCCTTGATGCGTGAAGTGCGCAAAGAACCACAGTTCCGAGGAGTGTGCTCTGGGTAGGGACGGAGCATCCGATAAGACGCAGCTCTCGTGCGTGTTATGTGGGAACGTGGGGCACACCGCAAACTATCGGGGTTGTCCTAAGTTCGCTAACATTAAAAAAGCAAAACTGGCTCGGCAGCAGAAGGTGGAGGTCAAACGTTCACCTGTCAGGTTTCAAACACCAGCCGTTACATCTCAAATTTCTTACGCCCAAATGGCGGCAGGTAGGGGTGCTACGGTACAGCAAGCGACTGTTGCTTCTCCGGCGCCAATACCGAGAACAACGGAAGCTGCACCTAACATGCTGGCCATCTTGCTCGCAATCCAAGGGCAGATGGCTCAGATGCAAAAGCAGGTGCAAGAACAGGCCAAGCAGGTGGGCCAGATCTACGCGCTGCTGCTGGGCCTAACGCAACACATGTCGTAATGGGTACGCACATGGTGGAGCAAACTTTGAAGGTCCTTGCGGTGAATGTTAATTCACTGATTAGGATCGAACGAAGAGCCGCGATGTTTAAATTGCTACAAGACCAAACTCCTGATGTGCTTTTCGCTAGCGAAACCAAGCTAACCGATAAGCACAAACTGGAGTACAATAATTATATCGTTAGAAGAAGGAACCGGCCCGAATCCGAACGTGGAGGCTGTGTCGCGATCTTCATTAAACAAGGTATAAAATTTCGCAGAGTGTACAAGGGAGTGTTGCGTAGGTTCCGGGTGTTGGAGGCAGTCGTCATTTACATCCCGCTCCGCAGTGGAAAGCGGCTGTACTTGGCCTCTGTTTATGCACCTGAGACTTCACAATCCACTTTATTTATTACAGAGCTTGACGCGCTTTTTCGACTTCTGAGGCTGGAATCGGGGGAGAATTATTTTGTAATCGGCGGGGATTTCAACGCTAAACACAGAGATTGGGGAAATAATTTGCCAAATACTAGAGGGAACCTACTACTCGATTGGTGGGGTCAGCACGATGTCATGTACAGACTCGGCCTTAAAGCGACGGATAACCCGTCGTTTCCCAGAGGCGGGTCTTATTTGGATCTACTGCTGTACGACGAACGTATACGTCTGACAGGTACGAATTTACAAACGCTAAACTGTCTGCGCACATTCGTGTATGACAGTGACCATTGCGGTTTTAGCACCGAAATTACAGTTCCCAACGAAATTGCGGAATTGGAGGAGTTTGTCCAAAGATATTCTTACAACTTACAACAGAGCTCTCGCCTCGAACACGCTCCACCGTCCACCGTCCAATAGGAATTTGTCAAACGAGTAGATCGACAATTACCTAAAACAAATGGATGAGACAATTAAACAAACTATGGACGCTACAATACCGCGCTATCGACGTACGACTAACGAAGACCTGTTCCGCAATCCTACTATTGACGCACTGCACCGACAGAAAAGTAGACTTCTGTCAAGACTCAAAAACTTGTACAGACAGCTAACTAACAGACAAGACCCGGACTGTAAGTTCGTATTGGAACAACAGGGTTCAGGCAGTAAACACCAGCAACCCGAATATGTTCTCGCAAATAAATAAACTATTTCCGAGAAAAAATCAAAACGATCTTCAGTGTCTTAAAATAGCCCGGACAACAGACAACGAACGTTTACTGACAATAGCAGGTATTGATCCAAATGAGGCCGCTGATGATGGCGATTTCTTTGTGATCGAGGATCCACAGGAGAAGGTTGAGGCCATAGGGGCGACTTTCCAGGAAATATACAAGGCCACTGATACAATTGGCCCTAATTATGACCTGGACAATCGCGTCTTGGTGCACGACCTCTACATTCGAAATGAAGTAGTGAACTGGTGATCCGAGAGCTCTGGTTTCACCCGGTTCAGCGACGAAAATATGGCAAATAATGTCATCACCAGAGAGGGTGACATACCCCCGTTCATTTCGAAGGAAGAGCTCCATGAGATCTTCGACACAATCAGGGCTAAGAAATCAGTGGGGACCGATGGTATTCCGAACATCGTGCTTCGACATCTTCCTCTAGAAACGGTGGACATTTACACCACCCTGTTTAATAATGCAATGAATAATGGAAAACGGCAGTGGTGCAACCTATCCCCAAAAAGGGAAAGGATATATCCAATCCGGCGAATCTCCGGTCGATAAGTCTCCTTCCGAATATCAGTAAGGTGTTTGAAAAAGTAATCAATAGAGCTCTGTCTAGGTGGGTTGAGGACAAACATATAGTTTCGGATAATCAATTCGGTTTTGAGGCGGGACATGATATCTCACATGCCGCGTCTAAACTGGTGTCCGATATCCAATGGAATAAAGGCAAAAACCAATGTACTGGTGCTTGCCTTGTTGACTTGGAGAAGGCCTTCGACTCCGTATGGTTAGAGGGTCTTTTCTATAAGCTGACTAGGCTGGGGATCAGTAAACCACTCTTGTACATTCTTTATAATATGCTAACCAACAGACAGTTCATCGTGAAAAATGGCGATGTGACTTCTGATGGAGTATTTCAAATCAAAAATGGTCTTCAGCAAGGCGCGGTCAATTCGCCGATTCTATTCAACATTTATACAAGCGACTTGATAGGTTCACTTCCCCGTACTATTGCGTACGCAAACGATTTGATAGCGTACAGAACAGGTCCAAAAATCGAGGTCATTAATACTCTCTTGCAGCGTGACTTCGATAAGATAAGACGATTTTGCGATGACTGGAAGTTGAAAATCAACTTTCAGAAGTCGGAAACTATTCTCTTTGGGACGCCGTTGTCTGGAGCCTCTAGGGATACCAGAAAAAACTGGCGAAAATTCTCGATCATTGGACAACACGGACATCCTCTTGCCTGTCGAAATGTAGTTAGATACCTTGGGATCTGGCTAGATCAGTTTCTGTATTTTGACAAAAATGTAGATGCTGCTCTAGCCAGAGCCAAAGGCGCTTTTGCCCTTACAAAGAGACTGTTTTATAGCAGCCAACTCGATGAGAGGGTAAAGGTAATCTGCTACATGGCCCTTATCAGGCCCATGCTGGTATTCGGGTGTCCCGTGTGGTTCAATGTGCGAGCAAGCTTAATGGAAAAGATTCGGGTGTTTGAGAGGGCTTGCCTTAGGGCTTGCCTTCGCTTGTACAGAACACCAGAGTCGGAGTACAAAAAATTTTATCGTAATGAGGTCCTTTACAACAGGGCGAACCTAATACGAGTGGACAACTTCGTAATTAAGCTGACTCGAAGGCACATTGCAAGAGCAATGACCTCGACGAATAACCTGATATCTGGGGCTTACTACCCCAACTACCTTTACCACGAGAGTGTGCGCTCTGACGGCTTCGTTCCACCGGAAGCATTCCTCTACCTAGATCAGATAGGGTTGATCCAGGATAGATCAGCGGTCCCGTTAATCTTCCATGTCGCTCGGAAAGCTGGGGACAGGCGACTTAACTACGGCAGAGACGTCGCACACGGCAGTGTGGATCGTCTCAGGTTCAGTAGGGCGGTGGGGAATCGTGATAAGAGGGATGTCGTTCGGCAGCACCAGCATTTCTGGTGGTTGAATGATGGAGAAAATGCTTCGCCGTCGTTTCCGTCAATTACGAACCAGCCTCACTAATGAGGCAGAGCTGACCAATTTATTTGCTCTGTGAATAGCGGTGGCCAGCTTGCATAGGTTTAGGTTAGCATTTAAGAAACGCATATATATATTGGTATATACATAGGTATATACTAGTATATGTATGTCATTGTTAATAGTGTCTATGTGTATATATGTGTGTATTGTGTACATAGGTTAGGTAGACTAAGGTTTATTTTAAGTTAGATATTAAGTTTTTATGTCGATATGCTAAGTTTTTTGTTAAATTCTTTTCTTAGCCTTAAGCACAGAAAATAAGTATATATAAGTATAAAATGTAAACAAAGTCGAAAGACATAGATATAAGAATTTAGAGTAGCTTAGAGTGCCTCTGTGGGGCTAGTAAGTTAGTATAAGATTATTAAGTAATTTTAAGCTAGCATTTAAGCATTTTTTGTTAGTATGTAAGAGTTAATGATTTAGAAAATAAAATGCATTTAAAACTGAAACTGAAACTGGAATTCACTCCCCCTTAATATAAGACGACTCTACAATACAAATAGTTTTGGTGAAACTCTCTTTCGACATATAGCAGAAAACTAGAAGGAATACCGAATATAAATTCCACACCATACAAATATTTTATTGTAATTGTAATTTTTATTTTTTTTTCTCTTTCAAACACATGTTAATATTTTAAAGTTTACTTTATTGAGAAGAATTGTAATTTTAGTTTAATCTTAAATAACTTATTAATTGTATCACATTTATAGCTTAAAGATTTGAATGGTCTATTATAAATGTCGTTGTTATACAGCAATAAAAATGCTGAAAAATACTGAAATACTGAATTACCAGCGGATTTGTGAATTTTAAGATCTTTAAGAACTCTTGCGAGTGCGAAAGTGGATTTGTCCCATTGCAGATTCGATGCACTCAAGTATACGCGGAGATAAAGCACAATCTGGGAGTGTTGAAAGGGCCGCGAAATGTGCAGCAAGCAGATTGGCCTTGTCCAAACTGCTGACCGCTGTAATGTTATTGTAAATGAGAGTTGGGGTGGAGGATGAGGCAGAATTTCTAATATTTTTGATGAACGACCAAAAATAGTTGCTACCTTTGGGGCATTGTTGGATCTTTTGCCTCAGTTTTTGGTTGCATTGGAATTTCACACGCTTGGAAAAGGCGTTGCAGTCATTCCTGGCTCGTTTAAACTTTTTTCGGTTTTCCTCTGTTATGTTGTTCTTGAAGGACCGAAAAAACATTTCTCTAACCCTGATAGCGTCTTTACAGCTTGAATCGTAGCACGCCCTTTCTTTTGGGCTGATACTCTTCATCCGATGAGGGATAAAGCATCTCATTCCGAAGAGAATAGTGCATGTGTTCATATCACCAGCGATATCCACGTCGTTATCGAGGAAACAGAATGACCAGTTAAAATGCTTAAAGAAGCTGTTAAGTCCGCTCCAATGTTCGTTTAGGAATCTTTTCTCTAAGTGTGTTGTCGGTGTACGAGAAATTAGCTAGGCCAATGCTCCTAGAAAGGAAAGCACATTGACATTGTACGTGTCAGGGTGGGAAGTGAAAAATAAGTGCAGGGTGTTAGCGGTATCTACAGTATTCTAGACGTCCGAATGTTCCGGGAAGCCGGCAATAACTCCGATCACCACCTTGTTGCAGCCATGGTGGGAATGCGGATTTCCTAAGCACCACGATAAAGAAGACCTACTATCAGAAGATATAACGTAGAAAAGCTGGAATGGCAAGAGACTGGCAAAATCTTCGGCGAACGCGTATCCTGAAATATCTCACCAATTGATATGTCGTCAGCATCAAGTACCGAAGTCCAGTAGCAACGCTGCCACCCTACCACCTGAGACGCCGCAACTGATGTGCTGGGTTTCACTGATCACTACCAAGAAATCACTGATTAGATGAAGAATACCCCCAAGCTGCTACGAAAGCTGCTCGAGAACTCTGCCAGCAAAAGACGGGGGGAAAGGACATCAGCTTCTCCAGAAGAAGAAAAAAGACTCGTACAGAAACTTGTAGAGATGAAGAAGGAAACCTTGTAGTAAAGGCACAGTCGGTGCTGAAAACATGGAAAAATTTCCTCTGTTGACTTAATAACGGTGACAAATTCAACATGACCAAAATGGAGTGAGGATAGCAATATCTAGGCTTAAATCCAATAAAGCTTCTGGACCTGACGGCTAACCGACAGAGGTATTCAAAGTTACTGAAAGCGGCTTTGTGGAAACATGCAGCAATTCATTTTTCAGATCTGGTCATAAAGAGTGTATGCCTGATGAACGGAATTCCGGCATAGTTTACGCGATCCACAAAAAAGCAGATCCCCCCATCTGCGCCAAATATAGAGGTACGTAGAAGTCTCCTCAATATTGCATGCACTGCAATATTACGTGAACTCTCGAAATTCTGTTTGACCCCTATCAGTGTAGTTTCAGGCCAGTAAAGTCCACAATCGACAAAATTTTCACACTCCGGCAGATCCTGGAAAGAACTCAGGAAGACCAAATGGATACACAACACCTCTTCATCGATTTCAAAACCGCATAGGGCATCTATTAGACGAGGTACTTGAATATGAAACCACGTCTAGTTTTGGCAAGGCTGTCAAACTCGTCCGTCTGACGAGAGAGAACGTTAGCTGCTTCCTCAAGATCAGTAACGACTTAACCGAGACCTCCATGCGAGTCTTTGATCATCGTTCTTAAACAGATTGCTTGAAACTTGGAAGCCAACGGCAGAGTCACCATCTTTCGAAAGTCTGTCGAAAGATATAGGCCATATTGGCATAATGGGGAAATCATACCGAGCGTTTGCTGGGTTTAGCGGCCGACGAAGGAAAAACAAACTATGGTATATGCTGTCAATAAATAGGGACACCCAATATGAACACCTAGGACAAAATGTAACGATAGGCAGCTACAGGGGACCTCAGCCTACCTTGTATTCACAGCTGGAGGTACCTGGCAAAAGGAGAGCCAGTTAATTGAGGACATGGTCCACCGGCCATGTAACCTCATCTAAGTAAGTAAGTAATCACTATGCAAGGCTTTCTAAATTTCTAATAGGATTGGGGTCTTTTATTGAAAGGCATATCTGACATACGAATTACAAGTTGGTTTGTGTCCATATTCGAGTGCTTTTCAACCCAGTGAGCTTCTAAAAATCAACAACCGCTGGCGATTCTATGCTCCTTACCAAAAACTTAAATCAACGAAAACATTCAATGGGAAAATCAATATAATTAAGTGACAGTGGGCAGTAATCATGCACCCTAGACCACCCCAAAATGAAATATGAAAATCAAAGCATCGTATTTACTCTGGGGGGTTATGGCCAAGAGGCAGAAGCCCCAACCACAGCCACAGCCACATCCAAAGTAAACCAGAAGAGCCTGAACTATTATTTTTATTATGGTCATCATTTTATAAATGTCCCCAAGTCCATACCGTATATCCAGAGCCGTACAGGCTACATGCCCGAGTATGTATGTACCACTATACGGGACAATAGAAAAATTATTGGTAATAAACCATTAGGAGATTGTGTTATGGCACTTACAGTGTCATCATAATTCAAATTCTTATGTTTATGGTTCTCCAAACAATTGCCTATCATAATTTATCAAGTGTCGGGACGATCGCCTCCGTAGGACGTGATTCATTACTGGGTATTGATTTTGGTTAACTGAGAACACATGAGGCCTCTAAGGAAGGAACATGGACACCATAAAGCAAACAATGATTTGGATTTGGATTTGGATTTGGATTTGGATTTAGATTTGGACTTGGCTTTGGCTTTGGCTTTGGCTTTGGTATTCGATTACCAAATATCGAATATCAAATGTATTCGTACATATTTACAAATGTCCATAGATAGGAGTACTTTGTTGGGATACGGGTATGAGTGCGCTCGCATGCATTAGTATCCATAAGTCATGTGAATTGTGGGATTAATAATTTATAATTCGATGAGATGGTCAACAATTTTCGCTGTGACTGCATATTCGATAAGTTGTAAAGATACGAAGAAGTGCTGACCGATGTCGAGAGATTGAAATTGAAATTTACGGATGGGTCTTAATCTTCATCCGGTTTTCGGTGTTCGGAATCAAAGCCCAAGTACGTGGAGAAGTATTTTGAAATGTACATTAGGTGCTTGATATATTGACTTTTGATGCTGGTGAGAACCTACCTTTATTTCTCAATTTTTAGCCAAAAAGGAGGAATAAGATACGGAGTATCTGTTCTCAAGCCGGCCGAACCTTGGAATCATGAATGATGTCGCTTAGTTCTTCAAAGTTCTACTAGAAATCTTTCCTAACTTGGAATTTAATAAACGGTTCGTGCGACACAAGTGTAAAAGGAACAGCTTCTATTAGCCAACTCCATCACAGATCCTTGTGAATAATACACAATTATCCCTATAGGTCCACCTATGTGTAGCCTTTGAGAGTGCTGGAAAGTGTGCCAATTGTTTGGTGTAGAACACTGGTGCCCACTTTTTTCTTTTAAAATATACGAATCTGACCAGTTCTCAGCGACACAATTCGCTGCGATATCCGAGTATAAAGGAACGAAACCCAATAGAGCGTAATATTTGGCTGATAAGTCACCTCCTTGAGAAACCCGTGGCAGCACGTAACCACCCTCGAGCTTACGAAGTTTGGATTTAGCGATCTTATCGCTGCTTAACTCTCTATGTACATACATATGTTACAACTTTTAGGTCCAGGCTAAACCCAGACTATTCCGTTTTACTCTTTGTAACGGGTCTTACATTAAGCGCTTTCTATCTTTAAATTTAAATAAAACAAAGTGCGTGTGAGATATTATCGACATTTTTTATTCGTTTGAAAGGACATCGTTCAAATATTCGTCGCGTCTTTTCTGGGTGACGCACATCCGAAATGTCCAAATTCCCATGACTATGGCAAATAAACCAGGCTGAATTTGACAGATGGCATCGGTTATGTTGGCTTTGAGGGTCGCTATTCTTTGTGGCTTATTCGCATAGTCTTGCGACTTCCGAAAACCTCACAAGAAAATGTCGATGCCAGTACACATCATCTCCACGTGCGATAACGTGCAAAATGTCCAATGTGGCGTGAACTTTGCGGCAAGTAGCGCCGTCCTATTGAAACTACATGTCGTTGGTGTCCATATCATCAAATTCAGGCCAAGAGAAGTTGGTAATCATCGACCTATAGCGCTCACAGTTGACGGTGATGACCTGCCCAACGTCGTTCTCAAAGAAGTATGGACCGATGACGCAGCCAGCCCAAAATTCACACCAAACAGTCACTTTTTCGGGATGCATTGGACGCTCTTGGATATCATGTGGATTGGTATCGTCCCAAATCCGACAATTTTGTTTGTTGACATAGCCATTCATCCAGAAATGGGCCTCATCGCTGAAGATGATTTTTTGATGAAAATTAGGGTCAATTTCCAACTGCTCCAGAGCCCATTCAGTGAACACACGTCGTTGTCTATATCTGTTTATCTTCAGCTCCTGGCTCAGTTGAATTTTGTACGGGTGCAGGCCCAAGTCACGATGCAAAATTCGCCAAGTTGTGGTCTGCGAAAGGCCAACTCGGATTCTCCTGTTCGTGAGAGTGGACAGCGGCAATATTTTCAGCAGATTTTGCGTTTCGTCGATGTACGGGTGTTGGTTTATCCTTTACTGAACCAGTGGACTCAAATTTATCTACCATACTTCGAATAGTCGGTGACGATTATGGCGACCGTGAAATGGGCGATGTGCGCGCGAACAGAACACTCATTTTGATAAAACAATTTTTCATTTGCACGTTTTGTTGAACGCTATGTCCATCGATGGTAATTTGGCAAAAGAGACTGAATAAATGACAGCCAATTTGACAGATGTAGCTTCAAAAATATGGCCAGTATCAACTGTCAAAGCTCGGAAGTCTCTATTGTTTTTTTTACCGACATTTCAAACTCTCTCCCTTGAGCCCTTGCCTACCAAGTTCGTCGGTGATCCCATTGATCTTACTTTGACCTAAGACACAAAAAAGATTCACTGAACTCAGTCTTCTAACTACGCTCAGAGAAGTCTTGCTTTCTCAAACTAGTTTGGAAGTCATGAGACGTATTAGTAAGGCTTTGAGCGCAGCTTAACAAAAACTTCGTTGAAAATGCCCAGCGCGTATTCCATTTAGTCGAGTGCGCCTTCAATTCTGCCTGCCAGATTTTGGAGTGCACTCTAGCAAGATCTACCGCGTTGGTTGGTATTAGACTGAGGATGAATTTATAAATCAGTTTTGCGCACACGAACCTCGACCATTCTCTCCACGCTCTTCAACAAGAGAGGGGTCAGACTTATAGGTCTGAAGTATTTGCCGAGATGTACGCATCTACTTACATCGTCTGATGTACATTCCACTGTAATAGAGAGAAGTCGATGTGGTTTTCATCCTCAAAGCCGGAAAATGCTCTCATGTTGTCCCAAAGGACATCAGACCTATAAGTCTATCATCGTTTCTTCTGAAATTCTAGAACGACTGATCCATATAGCAGCTAATACTGATCCACGACTTTTATCATTGGCTCAACATGCCTACTGTAAAAGAAAGTCTGTGGATACGGCTCTGCAGTCACTGACTAGCCACATCGAACGATCCCTACAATATAGAGAGTACACAATGGTCGCGTTTCCGGACATAGAGGGTGCCTTTAACAACTACAATTACGACTGCGCTGTCAACTCTGCAGGTGGACGACTCACTTGAGGAGTTGATCAGCCTTACGCTAAATAGCAGGATAATCAACTCCAAACTGGGAGGTGTTTCTGCTAAAAGATGTGTCAGCAGAGGTACGCCGAAAGGCGATGTCCTCACTCCCCTTCTCTGAAACTTAGTGGTTAATGAACTGCTGACATACCTGGGAGCGGTTGGTAGCAGGGTGATTACTTATGCGGATGACGTTGACATCCCAGTTAAGCATCTTAATACCATTAAAGGATTCCTTCAGCTAAATCTAAGCACATTAACCCGTTGGCGGATCGCTGTGGATTAGTAGTAAGCCTCTCTAAAACTGATCTGATCCTCTTTTCCAGGAAATGCAAAATTCCAATTGTAGACCCTCCCTCAATAAGGGCTACCAGTTAAGTCTTTTCCGATACAGCGAAATAAACCTAACACTGAAGAAAGAGTCAAGAAAGCTGCAGCAGCTTTATTCTCTTGCAAAAAATCCATTGGGAATAAATCGGGCCTTCAACCTCGCATAACCCACTGGCTATACATCTCAGTACGGGATTGTTGTCTGGTGGACGGCCTTAGACTATGAAGTCTACTGCAGCAAACTAAGCCGAGTCCAAAGAACAGCATGTCTATGCATAAGCGGAGCCCTACGTTCTACTGCCTCCGCGGCATTAGACATTCTATTTCACTTGACAAGCAAGTGATTGCGACCGGAGCTATTCGCCTTAAACCAACTACACAGTTGACAAATAATTAGTTTGGCCACGCAAACATTCTTAACACATTCGGATTCCCCGCAGAGAACATCGATTACACTATACCCGGACTTTGGTTTCACAAAGAATTTCAGGGGAACCTCTAGATCCTTCTGGGAGGAAAGTCAATCCGCTTTTATACAGATGGATCTAAAACTGATTGCGGGGTTGGTGGCGCTATTCTCTCAGATATGCTAAATCTAAGCCTCTCTTTCCGTCTTCCAAATCACTGTCGCGTGTTCAAAGCGGAAATTTTGACGATTAAAGAAGCTCTGTCCTGGCTGAAAAAAACTTGATATCTGCAAAGGATATCCGCATCTTTTCGGATAGTCAGGCAGATATGAAGTCCCTGGGCTCAGTTTCATTAATTTTTAGAACTGCCCTTGAATTCCGATCACTTCTTACGGAGATGGTAGAGCAGTTCAACCTTCATCTTTGCTGGGTGCCGACCTACAGAGACATTTCAGGGAATTGTAGGCCTGGCGAGATCGCCAAAATTGGAACCACTCTACCTATTTCATGAAAAAGAGGTCCAATAGGCCTAAGTGGATTGCTCTTTCCAACAGTCACTTTTACCTACCTACCTACCTACCATGTAGGCATCTTTTCCGATTTTTGGAATTAAGGCTACTCACACTGTTCGCCAAGGTTTCAGTAGGCTTGCAAGTAGTGCCAGGCAGGTGATGAAGATTCTCTTTGGAATTTCCAGCAGCTGGTCCGTACCTTTTTGTAGCATAACAGGATATTTGCAATCGGTGCCAGGCCATAGTAGCTGGCTGTTAGCTGGCTCTGATCGCGTGACTCTCAAGCATGTCAAGTATCATGCGAGTCCAGAAAATTTATGTTTCCAACTCAGAGAAGGTGCAATTAGATTTTCTGGGTAATTCTACTCTGGCTTACTGAACGGTACAGTAGGACTTACTAAATTAACAGCTCCTCGCGTTTTAGAGCCGTCTATGAGATGAAAATAGACTTACTGAGAGTTGTCTCTTTCGTTGCTTTCTGGAATCAAGTTGTTGAAGATAACTTTGAAGTCAAAATCAGTTAATTGAAGGTCGGATGTATCAAAAAGGACGCGATGTAGCTTGAGTAGACCGGCATGGTTTACATCTAGTACTTTCTATTGCCCCGTGTCCCTCAGTTTCAGGCACAGTGATTTGCAATCTGCATATACGTAAGTAGACAATGGAGCAGCCAGTGACACCAACACATGCTGATGTTAGTCAGCCTTTCCAAACGGGTTTGCCGTAACTGAGAACTGGCTAAACAACCTTAGTGCAGATGCAGTGCATGAGTTTGGAGTATAGATTCCACATTCAGCCTGTAATCCTTTGCCGCATTTTTGTTTCACTCTATACTCCTTCATTTCCTCTTTTGTTTGCTATCGAGGATGAGGCCTATATCCCTTACACTCCTCGAGAAAGTCATAGGTCTGTCATTTATCTTGGCTGGGATGATTCACGGTGTTTTAAATTATTCGTGACAATTAGATGAAAGATTGGGATATTGAAAAATATTAGAGCGTGTCGGGGGGTGTTTGCCCAACACTTAAAGATTGGCGTCGTCTAAGTGACTTACAATACCACATCCCTAAATTTGTAAACCGGGCCATTGGGGACTTAGGAGTTAGTAATGACTGACGTGCCTTTGAAATTTGGTGCACCTCTAGACTAATCCTCGGTATGGTACGGGTGATACCGTGATCCAGCCTAGGATATGAGAGTGGATATACAGGAATAGGAACGGAGGGAGTAGGTGAATTGATTAGGTCTTCGTTCTCGGTGATCAGAGTTAATAGACTGTTTGTAGTTATGCCTCTACACCATGGTAAAGTGAGCAATCATCCTTATCGAAATCACCCTCAACAAAAACGATGTGCGCCATTAAGAGGCCAGTATGCATTTCACAGCCTTTTTGCTGATGAACAAAAGTAGGAGCGTTTCAGGAACATCAGAAAGCATTCGTTTGATCTGCCTGCATCCTCGGGAGTCTTATCACCTATAGTTATATTCACGTGAAATCCAACTAACTACTAAGAAGCTTTCGAGTGCTCAGTGAATTCTCGCGCCAATGAAAGACGTAGGCTCCGCAGTTGGATTGCGAGTCCTAGACAATGCTTTCAAAAACGATGTTGAAAAAATCACATGATAAGGCATCGCCTTATTTTAGTATGGGTGCTGTTATATGCGGCTTTGAAATCAATAAAGAGGTGGTATGTGCAAATTTGGAGCTAGTGGGTATGCCGTAAAAACTACCTATGGCGGATTTTCCTTGCCTGAAACTACTCTAATGGGGGCCGAGCAGGCTGCTGACGAAAGGTCTTGAACGATCATAAAGTGCAACGGGCAGGATTTTAAGTGCTGTTTTCGTCCAGATTAAACTGTTCATTCTACCTGACGGTGGGATGTTCTTCTTCATCACCGTGTAACAGGGATATTCTTCCTAAGTTCTCTGCACCGATTCTACATGCCCTTCTCCATCCGTGTGGACGATGTTCGATGTTCGAACTCTACAGCCTTGGCATGTTTGTTTTACTTTTTTTTGTTAAAGTTCCGACCTTCATTCACCTCTCTAAGGCTTCGATCAATTGCTTCTCGTGGCTTTTCCTTTTTCTCCTGAGGAGCCTATGTTCTTCTCTTCTTTTATGCTCGAATAGCACGAAACCTCCACTCGTGTTTTTTTCTGAATGGACGTTTTTGAGGCAACTTCTCTGATTGCTCTTTGAGGTTGATGCGACTGGTCTTCTACATTCGATGCTGGCAGCACCGGGCTCGTGACGTTAAGGGACGGAAAAGGTCATGGTGGTCTCTTACGATATCCACATCTATATCGTGGCTACAACAAGATAATAGTCCGAGTCATTGTAAGCTGCTCAGAAAGTTCGGATATCACAAACGTCAGCAGTTCCTTGTGTCGGTCGCGTTATGATTAATTTGGCTGAAGGTTTGTTGATTATACGTCAGGCAGACCCCTTTATAGATATCAGGGTGCGAATAAGGTGTGCTGGCTACAGTTACATTTCGTTTCTAGATTTCGTGGAGGCTGTACTTTCCGACTGTATTACCAAAGTGACGTCCATGCCTAGCTTGGCATTCAAATTGCCAAGGATGATTTTCGTGTCATAGTTAGAGCATTGCTCGTAGATTTTGCCAAAGAGCTCATCGAAGCAGTCTTTGGAAAGTTCATCATATTCCTCTGTGAGGTATAGGCATTTGTGGGGCTTATGTTTTCGAATATAGCTTATATGCGAATAGGTGTTTGCTTGCGTGGCTGAAGCTCAAGACTTGTTTCCTAAGTCTTCCTCTGACAGCGAACTTGCATCCGAATAAACGCTGCTACCGCTGTCCTTATCGAACTGCTTTTTTGTAGCAGTCTCAGCAGCACACATCATAGCTCTTCAATTTCTTTTCATCCCGCCCATTCCATCGCACTTCTTGGATGGCGGTTATGCCTGATTTGTAGCAGTCGAGGATCTAGGCTAGCTGTTCGGCTGCACGCGGTTTAAGGCTACTAGCTGGTTAGCCTTAATATTTTCCGCATAAAGTTGTGACCTGTAATGGAGGAGGCCAGTGTTATACCCTTGCCATTTCATCCTGCATGAGTACGGATTTGTTCATGCTGGTACTGGGGACACACGTGGAGATAGGAAAAGCACTGTGCTACGAGCTTGATTATTGCACAGTTTGCCTAATATAAGTTAAGGGATAGTCAGCAGTTTAGCTATCCATCGACGAACAGACGCCTTAAATAATTGACTGCTCTTAATATCAAAACTCTTTATTGGCTTTCATTGCTCAAGTTCTGCCTGACATTTGAGTTTAACTCGTCCCTGTGCAAGTGATTTTTCCACATCATCAGCACCAACTAAGGCCAAGGTACCTTTTCGGATCTCGATCAGATCGTTCTTTTTTTACTTGTTTCCGCCGCTTCGTCCGTTTTGCTACTTGTGTGTTTTTTGTGAAGCCAGGGAAGGCGGTATCCTAGCATCGATTGGCTGGAGCTATTCTGCATTCGATTTGCCGCTCAGAATGCTCGGTCAACTAAACTTCTTGAGGAGTGCTTTACGTTGATACTGACATGATCAATTTGGTTTGTAATAATCAGCTAACAGTGATAGTGCTTCAATAGTGATATTCCGCCCCACAGCAGAGACAATTAGTCTAAGTCTATTTTCAGTCGTGGTGCCATGTAGAATTTACTTTCCGACTGAGTTAGCTTTACTTTGTTGTCGACGAGCTCGTAGCAACATTTCTTGGTGGCATCACCTGTTTCTTCTGTCGGGTTATGAGCGGATGTTAATCAACTACCCAGCTACCAGAAGCCTGAGACTTATTTCCGAGTCTGTCGCTTACAAGAAATCCGCAACCAAATAAACCCTACTTTTGTCCTGTGTGGCACTGATCGTGGATTATATCACAGTTTTTCATATTCCTCTTGTCCACCCTATCCCACTGTACTTCCTGGACGATGGGTATATCTGTCTTTCAGCAGTCTAGAGCCTGCGCTAGTTATTCGGCTACAAGTGGCCTATTCAATTCGATAATTCCACGTGCAAAGGGACCTTTTTCGTTTTGTAGTTTCGTCAACTGGGAGTCGATCTTTATCGTAGGCTTGGTTGCCTAGCGAGCAAAGGTTTTTTATGTGATTGTGGAGTTTAGCCCAGACATAAACATCGCAGGCAAGGTTTCTTGTAGGCAGAAGAAGCCGGATACTCCAAAACCAGTTACTTGCTTCTGAGATATGACCCATTAGGGGTTCACAAAGTACCATCAATATTTCAACGTCCTATCAAGCCCTGAAAACCACGTCCTCAGCCCCAAATACGTTAAGGCCGCTCAGAGAAAGGGGTCTTCCATGCTTACTGTTTATGCCGCGGTTGATTCAACCATCTGAACCCATCCTCCGTATGTTTTCTTTTTCAGAATCCTATTTCTCAAAAGAAGCTCAATTGATGTGTCGTCATAGTTTTCGTAACAGCAAAGCCTTGTTGACGCCCTTTTAACTGAGCTACTATCTGAGAGCGATATGGAATCGATATTAAATGGCCAAAAATAGAACTGTCAACAACTTGGGCATTAAGAACCACAACTCTGTTGACGTGGATTGTTTTGAGCTCAATCACATTAAAATGAAGTTTAACAATATGCCATGTCTAAAACATGCAATCCACCAACTCAACAAACCATCTCCACATTTCTCAAAAGCATTACGTTACCGACTTATCAATCACAATCATTCGGTTGCTCTTCCAAATCCGAATTTAATTTAATTTCACATGTGGTCAAAACTACATGTCCACAAGCAAGCAATTGAAGACAGTTTTGCTACCGAAAATCGCATCCTCAACAGTAAGTTAACTCGTAATGAGGTCAATATCCATTCTAATTTCATTACAAAGCTACAATCTTCCACCTGGAATTGCTACAAGAAGTGGTTTCGATAACCAAACCCAGAAGCCAGGTATTTTCGGACGATGGATGCGGTAAATAATTTGCTTTGCCATCATACACAAGTATCTAAAGTTGAAGGAGAGAATACCCACAGGGCATCTCATCTGCTACCTAAACGCTCATTTACAGTGACATCCCAATTATAACTTTTAAACAAGAAACAGCAATGTGCTAGTTAGCCGGGATGTCTTCCAGATTGTGTCAGATTTGAATAAACATTTCTCGGAACAACACTTTCAATGGTGTAAATCCACTTTTGCAATAGTGGCTTACAAGGGAACTTAAGGATCTTAGCGTTCACAAATCCGCTGGTTCAGAGATAGAATCTCCCCTTGCTTCTTCGACGTGATGTGTTCGGATGTTGGCAACTCATAATCTTTTTTTAGTTCAACTTGACTCTGAAATAGGGGAAACCTCTCCCTTCAACTAGAAACCCTTCGAATGAAGGTGTGCACGGTCCCCCTTTTTATTTATAAAAATAACTTGAAGTACCAAACACTTTCGATAACAGTCTGACAGAATAGAAAGCCCCCTTTGAAAAGGAACACATTTCTTAGGTACTCCCAGGGCATAGCAGCACATTATTGTGTGGGGGATTTTGTGTTGCGTTAACAACTGTTAACAACGAGGCAACTATAAAAGCCTTGGAAAAGGACTGATGAAAGATGATGATAGCTGCAAGCTCTCGTAAAGACAAACCGGCAATCTCGTAGATATGATGTGAATTTGCAAGCTCTCTCGGACGTGGAACAGATTCATCTTATCAACTTTGCAATGGGGCAGAATTAAGATGGAGTCAACACGATGTAGAACATTTTAATCTACTCAATCGACTATCAACCAGATGGAGTAAATTGGATGTAAGCCATTCTTCCAGTATATCGAAGAGCCATCATTGTGAAGGATAAGCATATGCGCACAACTGTACAGAAGTGTCCCTTCTACTGTCCAGGGGGAATAAGGTCAGTAATTGATCAGAGAAACTATGTCGTGGGCTTCTCCGACCAGCACAAACAATATCTTATACATGCAGCGAAAGAAGAGGCAAAGAAGGACAAGAGCTGCCCAGAAACTATATGACCCAAGAAAGAAAGGTAGAACACAGGCTTCTCACCAAGAAAAAGCAACGGCGCGAGAACTGGTCAATCAAGACAAACGAGAGATGCTACTGCAAGAATGAGGCTTCGTCAAGGATCAAATGAGGTTCCTGACTGTGATGGCATTCCAGCCGAACTGTTTAAAGCAGCCGATGATGAATTGATTAGATGTTTGCCCCAACCTATTTCCAAGATACGGTTGGAAGAAAGCATGCTAAATGAAGGTTCCATTCAAGAGAGGCCATATCCAGCCACAGAGGAGTCAGTTTCGTAAATATCGCATGCAAGACCCTATCTGGCGTTTAATATATATGAAACCCCCAAGTTCTGCTTCAACAATTTGGCCTAGAAAATTCATCACCGACCACATCACCGACAGATTGAATTCGTTCAACGCTGTCAACAGCGAATCTCGACTTTGAATGCTTACAAGATTCAGTTGGCACAACATTTGAAGCAGTTTGACCATGTCCAGCTCCGAAAGTTCACAGAATGGATCTTACAGCAACAACACGTGAATGGTGATTTTTCCAAGGAAATCATCCTCTCCCATGAGGCGCATTTCGAACTTGATGGTTGAGTCAACAAACAGAATTGTCTCACTTGAGGATCTGGGAATCCAAGAGTGATCCATCAACGAGCCACTATTTGGTGATCATTTTGGGCTGGAGGAGTGATTGGAACGTTCTTCTTCAAGAATGCGACTAACAATGCGGTCACCGTCAACGGTGCTCGTTACCATTAGATGACAAACAATTCTTTTGGCAACACATTGCTGAATTGGATCTCGAAGATATGTGATTTCAAAAGGACGGGGCAACATGCTACATAGTGATCGAATCAATTGTTGAAGACGAAATTTGAAGGAAGAGCTATCTCGCGGTGCGGCGGTGTGAATTAGCCACGAACATCTTGGAATTTGACTTCATTGGATTTCTTTCCTTGAGGTTTTTTGAAAGGAAAGGACCAAGAAATACCCAGTCACAATTCCTGAACTGAAAGACGAGACTCAACACGCCATTGATGAAATTGAGCTGACACTATGCCAAAATGTCATCGAAAATTTCGCCAAAATAATCAACGTGTGCCACACTCACTCATGCAGGCTACAATGGCAAGGGCATGCCCGGTCAGTAGCATTATACCGGCCTACGACGTCATAGGGTTCACAACCAAATACAGAAGAGATTAAAATATGTGACGAGCCAACTAATGGCCTGGGGTAAAAATGGACTCAATGTTGACGCCCCTAGCAAACGTTTAAAGGACAACGAGTTTCGGATCTGCAAGTGGAATGTTCGGATCCTTAATTTAATTTAATTTCGTTTTGGTGGGGTCTGAGGCCCGAATTTATTGGCTTAATACAAGCTTAATCTAACTTAAAAACTAACAGAAAGGCTTAAGAGCTAGGGACCAAGGAAGTGATGGAGGAGATCTTGTTTTAGACGAGGAGTGCTCAGGTGGAAATCAAAAAGGGAGAGGTTTGCGTTGACCTTTCCGAGCATTCAGGAGATTGGTTCGTTGGAGCCATAAGAGGGGCGGTGGACCGGTAGATAGAAGAGTCAAGGACAACGTAGATTGCGGGGGTTTGTATTGAAGGAAATGGGGTTCAAAATGGATGCACAGTCGATGGAACCTGAGAGAAGTCGATGAATGATAAGAATGTCAGCAGTATTCCTACGTTCTTCTAACGAATTCATATTGCGAAGTTTGAGGCGGTCCTGATAGGGAGGTAAGATTAAAGGGTCGTTCCAGGGTAGACCACGACGTTGAATACCACCGAATCAGGAAAAACGAACTCTGTGAAAGCTTGACTGGTATACTCAAGCAGGGGGCGAACAAAGGTAACATAGAGAGATCTGGTTACATGCGGGTCGGAAAATTCCTTGGACCACCGTTTAATAAAGTCAAGTGATGAGTTGGCTTTGAATATCATCTTATCGATATGCGAATGGAAATTAAGCTCACAGTCGAATAATATGCCGAGGTCTTGAAGAGACTGGTCCAGGGGAATTGGTTGACCATGGAGAAAATAAAGTCGGTGAGGAGACGGGTTGCATTTACGAGAGAAGGTTATAGAGTGACATTTGCCTAAGTTCTAGGTAGTTTTTGAGGCACCAGATTGAAAACCGATCAAGGTCTTCTTGAAGAAGGGCAGAGTCATGGGGAGAGGAAATAGTTTTAAAAAAATTTGTGTCGTAAGCGTAAAGGGAAAGGAGGAGTGTTTAATGACGCTCTCAACATCGTTAATAGTAAGAATGTAGAGAAGAGGGCCAAGATGAGTGCCTTGTGGAACTCCAGATGAGGCCAGGAATGGAACAGAGAGGGTGGATTTAAATCAGAAACCTTCTTCTTACCAGGTAAGAAGAAATCCATTTTAATAAAAGAGGCTCAAAGCCGAGGGCAGACAATTTGAAGAGGATCAATTGATGAGATATCTTATCAAACGCTTTAGTGAAATCAGTTGCAATAACATCGATTTATTTGCCATTTTCTAAGGCTGCGACGGCAAAAGCCACGGCTTCATCTAGGGTTGTCGTAGTTGATCTGACTTATAGAAAACCATGTTGTCGGGGCGAAATAAAAGGCTCACATTTAGAGCTTAAGGCTTCGTATAAAATGCTTTCAAAGAGTTTGGGTATATGAGAGAGTTTAGCAATGGAACGATAATTGGTAACTTCGTGTCTAGATCCCTTTTTGTATATCGGGATTATAAAATAGGGGAAATTCTGTGTAGGGGATAGAAAGGCGTAAAGACAGGTTGGAAGTGCAGTTTTTAAGAAACACGGCAGGGAGTCCATCTGAGCCAGGCACAAATTTATCTTTAAGATTTAGTAACATCTCTTCAATAACTTCAGGATCGAAATTTTGTGTGAGAAAGGGACCAAAGGGGGAAACTGATAGATCGTTGAAGTAAGTGGGATCTGGTACGAAGGAGTTGTTGGCGAATGATTGTTTGAAAAATTTGATTGATGGTAGGATTTGGTTTTGAAAGCGAGGGAGGAAGGATAACCAACAGTCTTACTTTTGCAATTGACAAATTGGAAAAAGGACTTGGAGTCGTTTATAAGGTTGGTTTGCGCACTATTCAGGTAGCGTTGATTGTAGAGTTCAACGAAATGAAGATAATTTGAAGCCGGAAGAAGAGCGGGTGGGAAGGAATACCGCCCGCCGGAATCTACGATTATACAAAGGAGGGGATGTAGAAGAAGTTTTATGGCGGGAGTAAGGCACCTAAAGGGAGATGAATTTAAATATTTCTCTGTAAAAAATGGAGAGGGCAGCGACCAGAGATAGATTGGTGAACTCAAAAGAAGCCCTGCGTAGATAGGTATTGATTTTACGGAAATTAGCTTTGTGAAAATTGTAAGAAAATAGAACTGCGGGGGGAGGCGACTGGAAGGGGGAGTTGTGGAAAAATGAGAGAAGAAGTGGAGGGTGAAACTTAGCAATAGTTGAAAGAGATAGGGGACAACACGATACTGAGGAGTTGATGGCATTAGTTGTGAAGATAAGGTCAAATTGCCTTTCCATATAGTTGGAAGCGCCACTGACTTGGCATAGACTAGAGTCTAAGAAGAGGCATTCCTTAGTAGAAATGGGATTGAAAGCGATGAAAAAAGATAGGTCTTCAGATGGAGTCCACTTCAGCTGAGGCAGATTAAAATCGCCGAAGATAGTGATATCATCAAGCGAGTTTGATAAGTCGATCAAATTGTCAATTGCAGCAATAGCAAGTTGGTAGGAATCGATAGGTTGCGCTGGAAGGATGTAACAACACATAACATACGAGCATCTAGGAATAAGTGTTATTTTAACCCACACAAAGTCGAGCTTAGAAGAAGACCAAGTTGCAATGAGAGAGGAGTCAACGCTGTTGTGAATGGCCAGTAGGACACCTCGACAAGGAGGTTCAATCAAGGGGGATGTACGATCATCTTCTCGAAAAACATTAAAAGAAAGAGCGGATAAGATTAGTTGCGTTCAGAGCGTAGATATCAAATGGGGGAGCATGAGATTGACGCAAAACGGCGTGGGTTTTAGAACGCAGTCCTCTTACGTTCTGGTAATAGAAGGTGAGAGGGAAGTTTTTGAATGATTTTTTAGGGTCGAAAAAATGTATCGTGGTCAAGTCGACTGCGTTGGAGGTGTGAGACTCTTTTAGAGTATACATATTGGCGAAGAGCGCCAAGATCGTCTGCAACTTTTTGGGGAGGTGTACTGAAAATCTCGTGATACTTTATATAATGTTTCCTGAGACTGGTTGGGAGGGATTCCTGCTGGATGGAAACCATGACATTTGTTTTTGTCTTACCCTTGTAGCACACCGAGTCGGATTTATCGTATATCTTTTTATCCCTAACCCTATAGAGCGCGTAGCAGCACTCGATTGTATCGCTAATTTGCTGCGTTAATTTAATAGTGAGTGGCCAAAGGGGGTCAGTAGAAAAGGGAGTGACTAAAGAAGACGGCTTTGATGGTGCAACAGATAGGATGTCAGATAGGTGAGGTTTAAAATGTGAGAACTGATGAAGTTAGGATGCTTAGCTCCAGTTCTTAGGTCGAAATTAGGGAAAAGCGTATGTGTTAAGGGTTGAGTGCTGGGAGTTTGAGTTGTAGGGGTTAAGTCGAAAGAGACAGCTTGACGTTGGAGCTTGGCTTGTGGTTGAATAGAAGGAGTTGGAGTAAAGGTGGGAGGCTTACAATTTTGCGTTGGGACTCCAATTGGGGCTGGGTTTGTTGTGGGAGGGGGAAGCAAATTGGATTTACTTGCTAACTTATTAGTTGGTTTAAGTATGACAGACTACTTTACTTTATCTTGCCTCTTGGTCGTATTTTCCATTTGCTGACACTCATCTTTCCAAAATTGAAATTGTTGCTGGCTGGGTTATACATAGAATAACCATTAATATTTAGCCGGAAGATTGAGTTTGAAGCTGCTCTTCCTCCAGTGATGAGATGTTGGAAGCAAATTGCCGTGGCTAATTGTGATGCAATATTTCTTTTCGAAGAAATTCGTGATCCAATCAACATCAGCGTTAGGGGGGCGCCTCTGATAAGAAGCATAGTGACCAACTGGTTCTTTGAAGCAAGCTTGTCAAGTCTACGTTCCTTCCGTGGAGCGGCGATTGGAGGAGTTGACATAGATGTGTTCTCTGTTGGAAGAAACTACGCAAGAATCAGTAGCATGGACCGTCCGCAGATGACTTATATGTGGAGGTGAGCGTGCACCCATTTCAGATTCCATTAATCCAGCCATGAGCGATGTATTATAGGGAACATTCTGGTAAGGCTAGAGGAAGTTTGGTGTGTCATCGATTTTGCTGTTTATTGTTGGGATGTGATGTTCACTATCGCATACGAGGGATCGAGACGCAGCAGGTTCGTCACCGACATCGTTCATTTTATTGAAGATAACTTCAAGCATAATCAGATTGCTTAGGAGAGAGTTGTTTGTGTGACGAGGACTGAAAATGAATGTCAATGTCGTCACGCAGGGAGCTTATCAACTCGCAGGGTTTTTGGTTGGTGATAACCTGCGCAGAACACATAGCTTTAATGTCACTCAACAGTTTATCCAGGTGACGTAAGGGAGTTTTTTCATTCCTGGATCTCCCGGAGTCTAACTCGACTAGACCATCAAGTGCTGAGTTCTGCACTGAGTTACATAACTCTTCAACACTTTTCAGACTGCTTTCAATGACCGAAATTTTAGCCGTAGTCTTTTTGGAGAGTGCATATTGGTAGTCGTCATTTGAATCGCTTTGGCATTTTAGTGCCAAAAACACGTGTGAAAGTGAGATACTCTTACACTCATCACAGAAGAAAAGTAGGTTATCGGAGAATTCTTTAATAAACACCGTGTTTCTTTTGTTTAACCCGACACAAACGGCATAACAGGCGTTCCCACAAATGCCCTTGCAAGCTACCCAGTCAGCATTGTTGTCACCGATTACACAATTGGCAATTCCGCAAGCCATATCTGCTATAGATTGGTTGTGTAGGTCAGTGAGGGTATAAATATAGGCCGAGTTTTTTTTTTTTTTTTTTTTTTGTAGATAGGGGCTTTTATTTGCACTGAAATCTGCCAGTAGACAAAAAAACTTAATGAATTCGAGCATGGGAATCGGAAAATGCAATTTGACGAAATTTAGAACTGAAAATTGGACAGGTGAGTAGGGAGAACAAGAAAAACACGTCTAACTGGTTTGAGTAACTGTTGACCAAGTGTTAACCTGCCATGTGCAACCGAACAAGTAGCAGAGTTCCTCGACTGCTGTCACGCAGATACCACCGCCATTCAAGAAGTGCCGTGGGATGGGCCGGACATAAGGAGAACGAAAATCTGTGATATACTCGTATACTCTGGTGATTACTAAAAAACAACACTTATTAGCGTGCGGGTTTGCTATATGCGGCAGACCTTGGCAGGAAGTCCTGAGCTTCTGACACGTGAGCAAACAACCCGCATCAAGGCTAAATTCGTCAACATAAGCCTAATATGCGTACATGCCCCTACAGAAGACAGGTACGACGCCACCAAAGAATGTTTCTACGAGCTCCTCGACAAGACATATGAGCAATATCAGAACCGTGTCATTAAAATCGTACTACGCGATTTTAACACCAGCGTTAGGAAAGGAGGACATTTTTTGTAGGACAGTTAGGAAGCATAGCTTGCATGACACCACGTCTGGCAACGGATTTAGGCTTATTGACTTTGCGGCGAAATATTATTATAGCAAGTTTCCTCATCGCAATATACACAAGGGGACATGGCGGTTTCTGGATCATGAAATACTAAAACAAATTGATCACATCGTGATAGACGTAAGACATGCCTCCAGTATTATGGACGTCTGAACCATCCGGGCACCCAACATCTACCATTCTGTTGCAGCCAAGTACGAATGCGGATCTCCTAAGCGCCATCACAAAGAAGAACTACTGTGATAAGATATAACGTAGAAAAGAGTCAACCGCAAGAGACGGCTGGAATATTTACAGAACAACGTATCCCCCAATCTCCCAATAACTCCTATGCCCCCAGCATAAAGTAGCAAAGACCAGTGGCAACGCTACCAAGTTGATGTACGCCGAAACTGATGTACTGAGTTTCACCCGACCGCCACAAAGATATCCCTGGTTTGATGAAGAATGCCGGCAAGCACATGTCGCTAAACAAGACAGGTACAAGGCGACGATTGTGAGCTCTGCGGACAGAAGAGACAGGGAGAACATCAGCTTCTCCAGAGAATGAAGAAAGAGCACTAGAAGCGCGCGATCGAAGATATTGATAGCTTGTGCCCCAGCAATAACTTACGGAAGTTTTACCAAAAGGTAAAAAAAATGTGTCAGGGTAATAAGACACGAACGGAAACCTGTGGAGATGAACAAGGAAACCTTGTAGCTGAGTCACAGTCGGTGCTGATTATATGGAAAAACCATTTCTGCAGACAGCTAAACGGCGAAGACGATACAAAATCTGCTGTCAAGCAGGGCGAACCATTCAATATGGCCGATGCAAGTCACGAATTCCGTCCACCCGACCAAAATGAGTGGGGATAGCAATATCCAAACTGAAGTCGAACAAGGCTGACGGGCCGGACGGCCTACCCGCCGAACAGGAGATGACCTGGCAAAGAGCATACACCAACTTATTTCCAAGATTTGGTCGGATGAATGTATGCCTGATGAATGGAATCTCAGCATCGTTTGCCCAGTTCACAAGAAAGGAGACCCTCTAAACTGCGTCAAATATAGAGATATCAGTCTCCTAAACATAGCATATAAGATCTTGTCTGCCATATTGTGCGAGCGTCTGAAATCATTGTCAACGATCTGATTAGGACCTAGCCATGCGGTTTTAGGCCCGGTAAGTCCACAATTGACCAAATATTTACATTACGGCAGATCCTGAAGAAAACCCAAGAACATCAAATTGATACTAACCACCTTCTTATCGATTTTAACGCCGTATATGACAGCATCTATAGAGACGAGCTATACAATGCCATGTCTAGTTTTGGCATCCATGCCAAACTCGTCCTCTTGTGCGGATGGAGGAAGCTCACTGCTGCATCAAGGTCGGTAACGACCTAACCGAGATCTGTGATGTCAAAAAAGGATTTAAGCAAGGCGACGCGCAGTCATGTGACTTCTTCAACATCATACTTGAAAGAATTGTGCAAAACGAACAAGCCAGCACACGAGCTACGATCTTTCACAAGTCTGTTCAATTGCTTGCATACGCCGACGAGGTGTCGTTGGTGCGTTTGCGAGTATATGCTGTCAACAAGAAGGGACACCCAATATCGACGAATCGGCCAGAATTTCACAATCGGCATTTATAACTTTGAGACAGCAAGGGACTTGTTGACCTCGGCTCTGCTATCACATCAGAAAACGACATCTCTTCAGAAATCAGACGAAGAATATCGCTTGCCAATCGCTGAGAAGGCTACTGTGTAGTAAAGCCCTCTCCCGAACAACCAAGGAAACTCTATATAAGACCCTAGTAATCCCAGTCCTGCTCTATGGTTCCGAAGCATGAACCCTTTCTAAAGCGAATAAAGACATCCTTGGTCGTTTTGAGAGAAAAATTCTTCGTAAGATACTTGGTCCCGTATGTGTTGACGGGTTCTGGAGGAGACAATTCAACGGCGAACTCTACGAGCGACATAGACCTGGTCAAAAAACTGCGCATTGGGCGTTTGAGATGGCTGGGACATGTAGAGCAAATGAACGCCAACCCGCAGAATCTTCGACAGCAAAAGAAGGCCTCGCCTTAGGTGGTGTGCGCAAGTGGAAGGCGACCACAACCAACACGGAGTGCGCAACTGGAGGCAGTTAACCAAAGACCGCGCTAATCGGAGAGGCTTATTGGTTGAAGCCCAAGTCCACCCCGGACTGTAGCGCCGCCTAAGTAAGTAATAAACGATTTTAGCTTGAAAAGCGGTATATGTTTTGTAAGAATTTCTCCCCTCTCCGCTTCATATCTCCATAACTAGAGCTGCTATTGGAAAGGCACCAGACAGCTGAACCCATCACATCTGCAACTAGCAGCTCAGCGCTGACGGCCAAGGGAGAGTCTCGAAGGTAGAAGGCATCAGACCACTAGAGAAGCTGAAACTGTTGGCATTTTTTCCAACACATCTCGACAATAAATTTTACTGTGGAATTAAAGTGCATAGCTCTTATAAAGCATGCACTCGTACGGTACACCTGCTTCGGAAAATACCATAACTCGATAGATGTATCTACGTTCGACTGTAATGAACTGCAACGCATATTGACGCACAACCTGCTGCCAGCTTACAATCACTTGTCATCTGCACACCAGATTCCAGCTAATTACAGATCCCGGAACGGGTCAACAATGCGAACAACAAAATTCCTGCCACAAACAATTGCACAACATGTACCGCACTATCTACACCACCCACACCACTACACAGCTCTTCATCGGCTTGTTTGCATTCAATATTCAGATAAAATGGAAAAATAAAAAATTAACAAAAAATACAAAAAACAACAAAAAAAAAAACGGTAAAATTGCTAAAGCAATTGAAAATAAATAAATAGCTTCGAACATGGGCATTTCCATCTACGCAAACATCATGCGAACAATGCCAGGACCAGGCGAACACAAGCTACGATGAGTTGCTCGTACGCGCTCGAATACAAGAGTTTCCTTGTAGGCCCGGCTCAATGGGCCGCGAAGCATGAAGAAGGTGGCGCTGTGG
Organism: Volucella zonaria; assembly: GCA_963966105.1. Taxonomy (NCBI): domain Eukaryota; kingdom Metazoa; phylum Arthropoda; class Insecta; order Diptera; family Syrphidae; genus Volucella; species Volucella zonaria. The sequence continues at coordinate 10,428,146 of OZ014530.1, forward strand.
AAGCGCGTCCTCGCATTTCAATTGCAAATCTACCATGAAAAATGAAAATTCCAATTAACATGACTTCCAATATTTTTCCAAGTGAATAAATAAATGAGTATTTCCAGCTTGTTTGTTTATTTATTTGCTATTTTCAAAATTCTTGTTTTGTTGCGCTGCTGTATGGTATTGCGAGGACGAGTGTTCGTAGTACGAGTACGAGTACTATGGTATGGTATGGCCGCTTATTGTGAATTTTGTAGTCGTATTGTGTGCGGCTTGGAGTGGTAAACAGCGGTATTTCGAAAACAAAAATAAAACTAATTCTTTCATTGTCGTGCCTGGTGATGAGGTGAATTCTAGGAATCACTCTCATTACAAGTTGTTTGTAGGTAGAAGTACAAGTATGTCGGGTAGATATTATGGTTACCAGTTTACAAGGTTACCAACTCTGTACCCCTTCATTTCTGGATCGATCTGATGAGGTTTTGCTTGAGATAAATTAGCATGTAAATTAGTACTACAATATTGTTTTGATTTCCAATGAATTGCGGCAAGAAAACATGATGTTTTTGCGGTTGCAGACATTTTCAGGACAGAGGAAATCTGACTACACGGGATGAATATGAAGAATTTAAGGCCTCCTTTGAACCATTAATACCGCCAACGCTCTCACAGGTAAGCATACTCGTTGTCTGTGGCTCAATCAATTGCATTCTCGAGAGTAGAACAAGGCTACATTCTTTGGTAGCTGCTTCACAACAAGAAAAGCAAACAGGGGAAAACCGCAGGGAGGTGCTCTCTCTTCTCTCTTATTTAACTTTAGAGAACTCCGGTGCTGGTAGCTAACGCAGAAGAAGTTGCATTCAATCTGAGAGCCAAACCCCGATAGATACTCTCTAAGTTCGCCTTAGCCACACGCTTCACGTAGTAGACTCGTAGCGCGGTGAGCAACTTCGCCGGGTACTTGATTTTTGAGGCTGGAATCGGAGGAGCATGAACTTATAATCGATGGAGATGCTAAAGGAATAAAGGAAACCTACTGTTCCATTCGTCAATTTATTATGCTAACTCAACTTAAAGCGACGGACAGCCAGTCGTTTCCTGGACACTTCTACAGTTGATGACCCCGAACCAATATACTAGAAGCTGCCTATGTACTTCGTATTTTTTTTTTTTTATAATTAAAATGTTTGCACACAGCGCGGGCGAAGGAAAACCTGGGATGATGGAAAGAGAGGTACCGGTGAACGTTGGTTTTAAATGTTTGAAGGTTATAATGGCTAGGAAATAAAGAGCTAGGCAGGGCATCCCATAAGCGAGTTGTACGGCTTAGGAACGAATCACGATATTTTAGAGTACGTCCGAAAGTGGGCTTGAGGGTATACTGATGAGCATTCATAGCGAGACGGGTGTTACGGTTGAAAGTTTGAATGGGCTGAATGCTACTGGTGATTTCAATGGAGAACTGATGGTGGAAATAGCCACAAAACAAAGTGAGACACGAGACATTTCGTCGGTGTTCGAGGGTGTCCATTGCCTGAGTGATATTGGTATCAGCTATGAGTTTTATCGCACGCTTTTGGATCCTATCTAGCAGTTTCAGAGATGTTTTGGGCACACCCGACCAGATGTGTGCACTGTACTCCAATTTCTTGCGCATAAACGCCTTATATATTGCGGCCAGATTAGAGGGGGTAAAATATTTCTTACATCGTTTGAGGAAACCTAGACATTTCACAGCATTTTTGACGACATCGAAAATATGGTCATTCCGACGTAAGTTGCCACTGCCACACATACCGAGAATGGAAAGTTTATCGGTTTCGACGATGCAAGTGCCATTCATGGATAACGGCTGGGTTTTTAAATTCCGCTTTAACGACAGTAGACAGCATTGTATTTTGAAAGCATTACATTTCATTCTGTTCGTCGGAATCGGAATTTAATGCGTCTAGCACACTTTACCTTTCCCGTTCTACAGCCTAAATGTAGGGACATAACTTCGGGAACGAATATAAAAAGCAGAGATTAGACTGTCATCAGCAAAGAAATATATTGGATTGGAAGTAGCAGACAAGGGATCACTGATGAAAATTAAAAAGAGTGTCGGAGACAGGACGGAGCCCTGGGGCACACCAGCATTTATTTTGTGAATATCAGACTTGGAACCATCCAAGACAACTTGAATTTAACGTCCCGGAAGATAGTTTCTAATCCTTTGAAAGAGGGAGTCGTCGATCCCAAATTTTCGACGCATTTTCGACAAAAGAGCGTGATGCCAAACTCTTGATGTACGCCTTGGCTCCACTTTTCGTTGAGACATGCCATCAGATCACCAGTGGACCTGTTGCTACGAAAACTGTACTGCCGGTCATTGAGAAGTTTTCGTGTTTCGAAATATTTCATTAGCTGACGGTTTATCAGCGTTTCCATGACCTTGGAAAGAAGGGACGTAAGTGCAATGGGCCTGTAAGAGGAGAGAGAGGAAGATTCGCCTTTTTTAGGGACGAGCTGGACAAATGCAAATGCTGTTTTCCATCTGCTCGGAAAGAGTCCTAAAGCGTAAGATTGATGGAAAAGCTTACGCTGTGGTTTTGCCAGCGTGGAAGAACACCTCTTCAGAAGAAGGGGAGATATACCATCTGGACCAGCGGATTTGTGAATGTTAAGATCTTTAAGTACTCTTGCTACTACACGAGTGCGAAAGTGGATTCGTCCCATTGAAGATTCGACGCACTCAAATGTAGGCGGAGACAAAGCACAATCTGCGAGTATTGAGCTGGCCGCAAAGTCTGCAGCAAGCAGATTGGCCTTGTCCAAAGAGCTGACAGCTGGAATGTCATTGTAATTGAGCGTTGGGATGGAGGATGAGGCGGAATTTCTAATGTTTTTGACAAATGACCAACAATTTTTACTACCTTTGGGACATTGCAGTATTTTTTGCCTCAGTTTTTGGTCGTTTTGGAATTTAACACGCTTGAGAAAGGCGTTGCAGTCATTCCTTGCTCATTTGAACTTTTTTCGGTTTTCCTCTCTCGGGTTGGTCTTGTAGGACCGAAAAAACAATTCTTTAACCCTGACAGCCTCTTTAGAGCTCGAGTCGTACCACGACTTTTCTTTTGGTTTGATATTCTTCATCCGATGAGGGATAAAGCATCTCATTCCAAAGAGGATAGTTTCTGTGATCATGTCAGCAGCGGTATCCACGTCGTTATCGAGGAAACATAACGACCAGTAAAAATTCCTAAAGAAGCAGTTAAGACCGCTCCAGTTGGCTTTCTCGTATTGCTTTTTCGATTCTTTTCGGAATCTTTTCTCTAACTGTGTGGTGGGTGTACGAGAATTTAGCTGATATGACAAAATGGTCCGACGAGCCTAGAGGGGAGAGCACATTAAAGCAGTACTTGTCAGGGTGAGAAGTTAAAAACAAGTCCAGGGTATTGGCGGTATGACTATCAACGTCTGGTATTTGTGTGTAGCTCATTTACAAGCTGGGCTAAGTTATTTTCCGCAGCGAAGATCTCAACACACTGTCCTTCGGTGTCTGGGCCCCCGCCCAATTATCAAGGCTTCGCCCATTAATGACGTTGTCTAATAAAAAGCGGGGGCAGATTATTCTTACTGGTCTTATCGTAAATATCTTCAGATGACAGCCTCTGAATGGTTGCTACCATTTGACCAGTTACAAGTTGCCGGTCATAGGTCTTGTTGGCGGCTTGACCACCGGTAGTCCATACCAGGACTTAAATCACGGTACCATGGGGGTCAGGAGCTCCCCGGATTTCGGTCCGGGCCTGACTTTTTAGAGGTAGGCCTCCTTGTGGGAGCGTCATGGTGGCTGTGGTTTAAACCCAAATCGCGGGTACGGGTTTTCTTTTTCTGTTTACCCATTGTAGAGTTGCAAATAAAGTACTGGGTGCTGTGACCCTAAGAACAGCAAGAGGTTTCAGGTCAACCTCGCCTCATACCAAGGGTGGAACTTGTGCCTCCAACACAAGTTCTGCTTTGGTATAATATATAAGCGAGTATTATTAGCGATGGCAAGGCGTATCCTTGCTCCCTATGGATGTATGGGCAAGGTACGTTCTGCCCTTCGGTGTCTGTCCAGAATGTCGAAGCCACCCAGAATGAAATCGCCCGTAATAACAATTTCAGTATAAGGATACAGGGATATAATTCTTTTTATGGTGTCAGACAGCGCATTAAACTTGTTAAAGGTCGAGTTGCTGTCCAGTTTGGTGCATCTGTAAATAAAGCAGTAGTGGATAATTTGCTTAGGGAGATGGAATTTTAACCACAGGACGTGGAATTCCGTATTGGAACAGGGACTACATTGTGGTGGAGTTTGGCAAGCTGCATCACTGTGACGAGACCGCGGTGAGAGAAGAATAATGGCACTAGTTCGTAGTCAGGTAGCTTCAGATTAGACTGATCTGAGATGTGTGAGCGGGGATCTACCTGTGTTTCACTAATTGCCAAAACAGCTGGTTTGTATTTACAGACGTGGACGTACGCGGAAAAGTGGTTACGTTTGAGCCCGCGTATATTGGCAATATCCACTCTGAATTCCCGAGTCATTATAAAGAGAGACAAACACAAAAAACACAAACACCGACGATGCTAAGCGCAGATGTGAAGTACAAATTCAGAGTTGGTTTACCGAATCAAATTGTTGTAGGTGTTATGCCCTTCCAACAATACGAAACAGCACACCAACAACAAAATTCATACCCACAGCCCGCTATCCATCGGTTGTTACATACACTCAGTCACTGCACGCGCTGTATGACAATGTAATCCAGCAACGGCAGTGACCGAGTGCAAGCAACAGTTTGACCAGGGGCAGGAAGGATGTGATGCCCGGACTGTGGATGTCGATTTCGGTTTCACTGCGCGTTGTGGTTTTTTTTTTTTTTTTTGCCCGCACAGTGAACTTTGTTTTTTTTTTGCACTTGCGCGCGTTTCCCAGTGAACTTGCGGAATTGGAGGAGTCTGTTTAAGAGTATTCCTATAAATACATGTGGACCATTAACTAGAGGACTTGCCTTGAAGTCGCTCAACCCACTGTCCAATAGAAATCTGTCAAACCGTCAAGGAGATTCCAATCATTCTCAAAACTTTTGCGCCTTCTTACCAATACGTTGGATTATGGCATGATGTCACTACCCTGGTTTGCTTCACCCATTCGATCTTTGGCAAGAGCGGATCGTGTCGGATTTTTTTTAGCTGACTCCCATAATGTGGTGCAAGTAGAGGATTTCTCTTTCCTCTGCTATCTAACACAGTCGAGCATACGCTTAAAGCGTCACTTGGACTGGGTTTAAGCGGATGCTTTTCAGTCTTCTCACACAAAAAACTATTCTATTGTACGCCCTGTTCATTTTCTCAGTCTTCGAAAAAAGATGAGTAAGCGTTTCGGTGTTAGAGTGCCTTTTGTACCAGCACCTACTACGTTTCAATCGCAGACCGGACATTCACAGTGGTAACCCTCCGCGGAAGGTTGCAGGATATTGTGTCACTTATACCCAGCACAATTATATGCTAGTAAAAGGGAAGTGCTCCGTCACGATAGGCCTGAAGCTTTTGGCGGATGTGTAGTCCTTATTTCTGATTTTCAGTGCAAAGATTACATTCACTGTTCGCCAGGGTTCCGGTATGTATGCCAGTGTCAGGGTAGCAGTGAAGATTCTCTTCAGAGTTACCAGCAGCTTGTCTATAACTTTTTGTAACATAATTGGGTATATGCCATCGGTGCCAGGCGACCTGATGTCGTCAAAGGAAGCAACAGCATGTTTAATGGACTCATCCGTCACCAAAACCGATAAGTTATACCAGCTATAGCGTGTTGTGTTATTCAGGTCAACAGCAGCAATAGGAGCTTGTTCTGAGCTGGTCCAGACTAGGTTACCAGAAACGTGAGTCTCTGCTTTCGACGCAGTGTAAGTGCCATCAGGTTTTCTCGGTGATTCCAGCCTGGGTGATTTTCCACTTTTGAGGACTTTGACTAGCCTGCTGGTTTCACCGACAGTTTCGATCTTTTTGCGGGCACTTTTTGAAATCCGAATAATCTTCTTCGAACTAAGCGTCAAAGACGTCCAAACTAGACGTAAAACAGTCAAAAGTATGGAGGTGACCGCAAAGGATTACAGTCCAAGTGCTACTCGCAATAGCGACAACTACACGTTGTCTTTTTTGACTGCGGCAGAGGCAATGATTCTAGAGGCCCCAACCAATATATTTCTAAAACCGCCCGCAAATTTAGGCGCTGACCCAGGAGCTACTATCTCACTGGATTCCAATGACCCTGCGGCTCTTTGTACGTCACATTTGGTAGATTGAGCTGGAACGATGAAAAGAGTACTGGAGAGGCCCTCCTGTTACGGTTAAACTCCATCAAGATAGACCAGTGGTTGGTAAGAGTGCTGTTTTTGACAGCTTGTCTCGGGAAACCGAAAGGGTGGAACGGGCTTTAGAATAGGCACACTCTAAAAGACTATCGCTTAAGGGGCCTTTGGAGAGGAAATCAAGAAGTGGAGCACAAAAAACCGCGCAAAGGGATGGCAAGTGCTGTTGAAGGTGCGAGTGCTAAAGATTTCACTCCCCCAGCGGCGGCGGAGTAAAGAAACAGAACAGGAAACTGACCAACCTTTCGGATCTAAAATTGCATCTTGTTCTTCTGTCCCGAACAGGACGGGTCCTCGCCTAAGTACGAGTAACAAGACTCCTTCCATTAATGACACTATCTAATATACAAGGTGGCACAAAAGTTGTCACCTGATGTTCTTTGGCTGTAACTTTTTTTATGAATATAGAATTTTAGTTCTGCTTTTGGATTACGTCTATCTGATGATTTGAATTTTTTTCCATGATATCGGCTAATTGCCGCCGCCAGAATTGATGATCTTTCGGGCCCGATTTGTGGAATTTTTTAACACTCTTACCAGAACTTTCGGCGATAGGTCCTCATATTCGTGATGGATATTCTCTTTAAAGGCTTCAAAAGTCTTAAGCTTGTTTTTATGCCAACTGACTTAAAAAAACCCCACAAAAAGGAGTCTGGAACGGTTAAATCAGACGATCTTGCAGGCCAGTGCAAATCGCCAAAAAGAGAGATTAGTCGACCCGGAAATGCAGCCCTCAGAATTCCGGCTGTGGCTCGTACAATATGTGCCGTTGCTCCATCTTGTTGGATTGAGGAAGGAGAAAGTCGTTGAGTATGGCTCTGTAGCACTCGCCGTCCACAGTAGTCGCTTGGCCCGCGGCGTTTTCGAAAAATTACGGCCCGATGACGCCTCCAGTGCAAACAGCACACAGGAGTAACTTTGAGCGGGTGTAATGGCTCTTCATGTTTTATACGCGGATTTTCGGTGCCCCAGAAGCGATAATTTTACTTATTCACATATCCACAGAGATGGAAATGGGCCTTGTCGCTCATGATGATTTTCGATGAAAAGTTGTCTCCCTCGTGGTAGAGATTCAAGATGGCTTGAGCATAGGTTACACGCGCTTGGCGGTCAACAGCTAATAGCTGATACACTGTCTGTACTTTCTGAGGGAACATCTTACAGTCTTTCACCAAAATTCTCGTTCGATCGATACTCCGGGGTACTGCAAAGTACATCCTCAACCACAATTGCGATATTTTCAGCAGAACGGCTACTCCCGGCCCGGCCTGACCTGGCAGCATCGCATGTTGTCCATTACTCTTCTAGGCGAGCGACTAAACGTTGTAGCGTTTGCCCAGTTGGTGTCGGCTGACCGGGAAATCTGCGCCGAAATTTACGCACGCTGCGTCAATACCACAGAGGAATTATTCCGCAAAAAAATCGTAGCAATTATTCTACGTTCTTTAGGAGTATAGTGATTCATGTCTTCTTGACGTGTATCTGTTTACTTCACAAGTGTCAAAGTGGAATTGACATTTGCCGCCATTTGCAAAATTTATAGCATCTTCCGATAGGGTGATGACTTTTGCGCCACCTAGTACTCGTATATTAGAAAGTTTAGGTGGTATCCCTTTGTATATACGAGTACGAGCATGGCACAATCAGTAGTACTCAAGTACATTCTTTGAGTCTTTTTGGTCCCGGTTGTATTGACGGACCCTGGACGTGGTTATGCATATGTATAACAAGCTGTGCTGGGCCGAAAAGCGTATGTGATTCGTTTGAGATGGCTTCAATACATGTGGAGCGAATACATGTTAATAATACGGGCCGAAGAATGTTCAATCGATGCCTGGAAGAACAAGCAACCAACTTAAAGTGCACAAGGATAAGTTTCTTGGTTGTATTTCAGGCCTGGACCAGGTTCGGAATCTGTGCAGCCCTTTATTCTATAATTCCTTTTGAAAAAAAAATAGACTTTTGCAGCATCCAATATGAAATCCTCAACTTCAGACTCGGCAAAATCATGTCTATATGATTCTGCTGGCAAAAAGACAGACAAAACATTCCCATAAATGCATCCGGGTGCTTGAAGATCCATTTAATTGAAAGGCTATTGCCATTCATTTAATCAATTAATTCCGGCACAATTAATGGCTCTTTGGCATGATGTTAACAAAGTTGTAATTCCGTAAGGAATCTTGTCTTTGTTTTATTAATAATTGTGATGGAAGCACTTCAACATACCATATTTCCCCCCTGGATACTCATTTCGGAGAGCAATTTTCCAGCTTACGAGTAACTCCTACTTAATGGCTATCATTTAACTTTACGATTATTGAATCACAATACCGCTTTGAGTAGAAATTCGTATCTTCTTCAAAATTAAACATGTCCAAATTAAGTTTTACCCGTGCATCTGCAAATTACAAATACGAGTATACCAGCTCGCATCTGTTCACTATTCCTGGACGAGATTGGACGCTCCTCACTTCATCGTCAATCGACATTTCGAAATTTAAATATGACTGCTTGAAAACTAATTAATTTTCAATTGAAATTCCACTCGTACAAATTAAATTCATGATTTTATTTGTGCGCCGGGACTGGTTCGCCTGGGATACCGGATACGGATGCGGATACGGGCGCAAGTACCCTATACGAACGAAGATAGATAAAAAAAAAACAAACAAAAAAACGGTTGAATTGGGTGATGGATCCATTATCGGAGTAAAGAATTTATTCAGCTATTGGAGCTCCCTATCCATTGCCAAAAGAATGTTTTATCCAAAAGTGCACACAAATTGTGCAATATCCTGTAAGGGATGCACAACTCTGGGGCAACGCTGACCAGACAACGACCATCCAATAGCCACCACAATCCGACACAACTGACCGAGTTATCCGTAGCCTGCACATCCGCCCGGGGCCGACTCTTAAAGATGGCCAAGGAGAGAGCTGCTGGGGTGGCTCTGCTTAACCTATTACGTTCCTTCAACTGCAGTTTTAAATTGGCCCTTGATATTCATGAATCGGTAGCTTTTCTACTTGATTACATTTTTGCCAACTCAATGGTTGTACGAGTACCTCCTGACAGTTGGAAACATGAAGACACCACCCCCCCCCCCCCCCCCACCGAATAACAATGAATTTAGGAAACTTCCAACTTCAACTGGATTTCGTGTATAGAAAGCGGAACTCCGACGACACGGAGTGCTTGTATGTACGAGTACTCGTATTTATACTTTACGAGTACGAGTATACCTACTCGAGTACACATGAAAATCGAACATGTACTCGTAGGAGGAGTGTTGGGATGAAAAAACAAAAAACGGATATTGAAGGCATTGAACCAAGGATGTAATGTTGAAGAATTGTTTTGAAATGATGATGATGACGTTTGCTGTTTCGCCAGGGTAATGTAATGGAAATTAGATACTCGGAGTTGCGCTTAAGTAAAAGACTTTCACAATCGAAATTGATTTCTTTCGGAATTTTCGGAAGCCAAAAAGGGATAAACGAAGGACTAGGAGGGAGGATTTTCTGCATTTTAAAAGGGAAATGTCCGACATTACACAAGAGTTCAAAAGTGATTTCCTGCTGTGAGTAGAGAGGACATACGAGCATGTACGAGTACATTGCCAATTTCGAAAGGAAATTATTAGCAAAATTTTATCTCTTGAGGAGCATCTAGTGTGTTGTTGAAGCAGATTTAGGACAGATAGATACCTATACTTACACCAGGAGTTTAGTAAAACACGGTCTTCCATTAGTCCTCAACGCAGAAGTTTTTGTGGTCTTCACAACCACAAAGTTGGAAGCTGGTACCAATCAATTCGACCCTTGTTTCAGAGAAAACTTTTAGAATTTGGATGAGGGATAGAACTCGTATCTGTGTGACTAGAATGGGAAAAGATAGTTATGTCGATAGAGAAGCCAACTGAAGATTTGGCAGAGGTACGCCGCTCTTTTGTGGACAAAATTGGCCAAAAGAAAGCGTAACTGATGAATGAGGCTACAGCATCGATTCGAATGCTCATGATCTAATAAGTAATAAGCCAATATGGTAACCGAAGCCGGTAAAAGCCGTCACACTAGGGCCTTTCCTAAGCATTGACCGTTCGAGTAAAATAATACACCGTCTGAGGCATGAAAGAGGAAATTGAAAGAAGGACATCTTTAACAGCACAACCGGAAGCATAGTCTATACGACATCAAATCTGGACATACTGTGGCCAAATGTACTTTGCGCTCACCTCATCATAAAATACTCAACAAAATCACCTCACTAAGTGGATTACTTGTGTAATTTTGCACCACGACTTGGTTGCCGGAAAGAGAAGCTACGAAACGAAGCGAAAATTGCACAAATTTGCTTTTACTTTCTTACCTCCTTACTTAGATGGCGCTATAGTCCAGGATAAACGTAGCATTATGCATGTGTGGTTATTTCTGAAGTAATTAACGCAAAGTTGTTGTTTTTGAATCTATTTGAGCCGTTCCGCTGCAGACATTTTGAGAAATTCTTCGCAATAGTATATCGGGTGGCCTCTTATTCCACATACCTTGCAGCCTTCGACTTTGGAGGTGGTCATGGTTGTCACTGTTCTGGCCTTGTCCTTTCCCCCAACAGCTTCTAATGTCTCGAATCGGGTTTTCAAAGACCTTAAGAACTTATCTGTTGTCTGCAGTTCTCGAGGATTCTGAAGGGATTGCTCGTACAAGAGATGGCTTTGTCAATCCAATTTTTTTATGAGTTTGTGGATGAGTAGGGGATCCCAGAAGGCTGTCTCTATACTAAGCGTTTTCAGGGCTGATAAGCATTTATGAATAGTGTCATGAAACTCCCATATTGCCTTCATTTCGGAGTTTAGGTTCGGCAAATCGAGGGCCTGTTGAATTAGAGCTGAAGTGAGGATTCTTTTGTTGCTGAATCTGTCCAGAAGGATTTTCCAAGCTATGTGGTAGTTGTCTTCGGTTAACTCGAGGTTAACGAGGTTTTTATATACCAAATTTTTTGTATTGGTGGCAACACCCGATGTGTTTCTTAACAGTGTCCATACACTACTCATTTATGCCGAGTTATTCGAGCTTTCTGACGAGGTCAGTATGGCTGTACAGCCCTTACAGTTCGATCTTGATACGTCTCTTCCATTATCCACTAGTGCAAACGTCAACGAAAAACATTCCTCTCGAAGCGCCCTGCCGTATTTGTCCATGTTTCTGCGCCGTACAGTACAACTAATGTGATCAGTGTCTTCCTTCTTTGATCGACTTGAACATTCCGTATGATATAATATATCCGGAGAGGGAGGACTGGGAAAATTGCAATACTCACATATGGCTCAAAAACAGAGGAACAGGTTCTGGTGTTTTCGCAGAAGACCCTGAACTAAGAATGTCTATAAGACTACCGGACGCAAGCAATGTCTTCCAATCAGAGGTTCTGGCTGTTCTCAGGGAAGCTGAGCTACTGCAGATGATGTCGGTATCCGAAAGAGATATCGCTATCTACATCGAAAGCCAAGCCGCACTCAAGGCAATGGAATCAACCAACGTCAACTCTGATACAGTCAGGGGCTGTCGCGCAGTGATCAAGGTACTATGCAGTCAGAACCGGGTGAGACCGTGCTGGGTGCCAGGACACTGCGGTATTAAAGGAAATGAACAAGCGGATGAGCTTGCAAGAAAAGGAGGGCTACTTGACAATAGTGAGGTTGCCAACATCAAACCACTCCTTTCCATAATGAAGGGCTCTATCGAGGAAAAAATCACAAAGATTTCCAACCTAAGGTGGTCAAATCTTGAAGGATACAGGATATCCAAGGCTCTCTGACCGGTTTTTGACGACAAACGATCTAGGAAGTTAGTAAAATTAAACAAGGATAAGCTTAGGACAGTAATAGGAATCCTGACAGGACATTGTCTCCTGCGGAAATACGCAAAAAGACAGAAATTGCCAGATACAGATATCTGCACATTCTGCGGTGATCTGCAAGCTGTTGCGAACATAACACTCATACTGTGTGAATGCGAGGCAATATCGCGTAGTCGAAGTAAATTTTTAGGAAAATACTTTTACGCAAATCTAGAGGAAATAGACGGCACGAACTTCAAAGGCCTTCTTGGCTTTTGCAGGGAAATTGTGTGTTTCACCAGGAAGATTGTTTAGGTGTTTGCCATTTGAGGAAAAATTCAACTGGTTCCACAGGCATCGCGATGGGCCCGTTTTAGTGCTTGGTGTCTGTGTGATGGCATATCCATCATACCCCTGTTTCACCTAACCTAACCTATATCCTTGAAGATACTACCAGACTGACCGTTTTTTTGATGAAAATGTAGCTTCATTGTGAAAGAGTGGTTACAAATGAATCATTCAAAGTATTGCCCATAGCTAGCTACAACTTGTTCCCATCTTTCTGGCAGATCTCGAACCCTGTTACGGTAAAAGTGTTGATCTACGAATCGAGCCATTTTTTGATGTCTTCATATGAGCGGAACTGCTGCTCAGCCAGACCATGTGCCATCGAACGGAACGAGTAACAATCGGACGGCGCAATATCTGGAGAATATTGCGAGTGGGGTAGGACTTCCTATTTGAGCGTTTCCAGGTAGATTTTAACGGGTTTGGCATCGTGATGCCGAGCGTTGTCATGCTGTAGAACCACTTTTTCGTGCCTCTGCTCGTATTGTGGTCGTTTTTCGCATGCAATCTCTTGAAAATGGCTTGGCGGGTAACTGCTAATGCTGAAGCAAGCTCTTATTGCATTTGGCACGGATCCTCATCGAGCAATGTTTCCAATTCAGTGTCTTCGAAGGATTTTGGCCTTGATTCACACTTCTTTGAAGCGACGGAACCAAGTACGACACGTTGTTTCGCTTAGAGCAGCCTCTCCGTAAATTTTTTGGAACTCTCGATGCGCTTCATCCGCCGTTTTTTTCGAATGAAAGAAGAAAATCAACACTTCTTGCAAATGACAATTATTTGGCACAAAATCAGACATTTTCACACAACCAAAAGTATATGACGCCAAAACAAAATCACTAATGTGTCACTCAAAGTCGACCAGCACTTACTGCTGGAGCCATTTACTGACAAAAGAACTTAGTTGCGCACCTAATAACATCAATCTCAACAAAATGAAAAACAGCTTTAGCAACAGCTTAGCAAATCAAAACAACAGCAAAACCGAAAACAGCAGCTGAAGCCATAGGAACAACAACAGCAGCAACAAAAAACTACCATCAGAAACTCCAGCAACAGCTCCAACTACAAGCAAAAAGAATAGCAAGAAACAGCAGAAGCAACAACAGTAATAACAACAGTAATACTCGTAACAGCAGCAGCAAAAACAATATCAGCAGCATTAACAACAGATTTATAATGGATTATGTAAGTCGACAAAGCCAAAAATTTCCGAATGGAACGTTTAAATATAGACATGCAGCGATCCATGGTAATTTTGCGGATTCCCATAATAAGGTAACAAAATTTGTGGAAGACAAGATGTCGGAATTGTTCTCTTTCACACTCAGGCGCGAAAAACTGCAAACAATGCTGTTCGAGAGGTTAGAACCGTCTACCCATCCATAAGAGCTCTTCACAACTCCTCAAAGAGATCGAGGATGGCGAGTTTATTTTGTAGAGATCAAGACGTTCATTACGCCAAGACCAAGTAGGAAGACGTGGAAAATTCCATATTTCCTAGTTCATCTTAGTCTTAACAGGTAAACTGGATGTTACTTTGGACCTTAACCAACATGCCTCTCCTGTTGACACGATTTCTCACCATCTGTCCCCAGTACCGCACTTTGAGTTGTTTGATGTCCCCCTCAACGTGCGTTCACTAGCTAAGACACCGTCGTCCCACGTCTCTCGGGGTTAGAATCGAAGAACAGTCTTCTCAGACCGAAAATCACACACAGTATCTTTCTTTCGAAATGGCCTACTGCTTCTCCATCTCCTTTCGGTCCAAGTCCCTTGGCCATAGAGCAGAAACGGGATGACAAGCATCTTGTACAAAGTCAGTTTGGTCTTACGGGAGAGATCTCTGGTACTTTATTGCCCCCTCAGCCGGCGTATGATTTCAGCGCGGATGTCGGTGCTGCTTGTAATTGCGGGCCAAGGCCAATTGTGAAGTTCTGGCCAAGCAGGCTGTGGTGTACGTCCTTTTTTGCTGACACCATATATTTTCTTTCGCCTTCGTTAGGCTTAGACCCATTTCTGTCGCCTCCGTCTCAATACTCACGAAAACTTCGTTTACACCTTGCTTTTTTCGTCCAACCACATCAATGATATCTATGTGTGCAAACAATTGAACAGACCATGCCTGTTTTGTTGGTCAGCGAGTTTTGCCCGATTCTTTCTAGGTCGACGCTAAAAACGTCACATGACAGCACGTCGCCTTTCCTAAAACCTTTCTTTACATTGAAGACCATAGTCTTCCTGCACAGCCTGCCGAGGTTGTCAGGGATATCAAAACTAGACATGGCGTTTCATAGCTTGTCCCTATGCACGCTGCCATATTCGGACATAAGTGCCTAACTGAAATTCCCGGGTCTTTTCGAAGATCTACCGTAGAGTGAATATTTGATCGATGGTGGATTTTCCTGCACTGATATGGACCAACTGGCTTGTTCATGAAACTTTTCACAGGCGATGTTTACGAGGCTTATTGCTCTCTATAGTTGGTGCAACGAAAAGGATCTCCTTTGTTGTTAACCGGACAAACGATGCTAAGATTCCATGGTTGGGGCATGCAGTCCTCTGACCATATCTTGCAGAGAGCTGGTACATATTCCAAGACAGGGCATATTCAGCTGTTCTAAATCCGCCTGCGCCAGCAGCTTTATTGGACTTTAGCGTCAATATTACTACTTTAACTTTGTTTAGGTCAGGGGGAGGGTTTTTTTGTCCTTTTGGTCCTGGATGAATGGTTTATTCTACTTGACACTGGGATTTTAAACATTATCGCTGCTATATACGAGTAGACTGCAGAAGTGATTTTTTTCATATTATCAGCACCGATAGCGGCTCTACTGCTAGTTGCCCATATTTATCTTTGCAGGCTTCCATTCTGGCGTTGTAAGCCTGAGTACCGACTTTATTCTCTGATCGTGCTCTTTCATTTTCTTTCCGAGCAGCTTGTAATCTTCCCTTCTTTTCTGCTCATAGAGCTCATAAACAGCTGTCGTCCTTCGATGCAATGCAGCTTTTATGCTTCTTGTTTGGCTACATGTCTTCCGAGGGTTTAAGGAAAAATTTAAAAAAGATGAAGCCATACCTGATGAAGGAGGAGAAGTTAAAGAAAGAAAAGGTTGCATATGCCATACATGCAATGGAAATTACTAAAGTCTCCGCACCAGATGGTATAGCCCCGGAACTTATTAAATATCAGGGTCCAGAGATACAGGAAACGTTAACTGAACTGCTTCAAAGCCGATAGTACTGGAAGGGCGACTTAGGCGAGTAGTGGAAGAAGATCTTGAGCAGGAGCAGTCGGCATTCAAACCGGGTCGACAAATATAAGAGCACATCTTCACACTAACAGCCATCATAGAAAAATGGATTGCTAAAGGGAAAGACCTATTTGAAAGCGGCATTTGATAGTGTGCTAAGGCAGTATACAAAGAGACAGTCTTAGCCCTCAACTATTCATTCCATTCATGGACAATCCGGACAGACTACAAAAAGGATTGGAGAAGTGGCCCGCTAATCTGAAGAGAAAGTGGATCGTGGTAATTATAACTAAGAGCAAACTAATGTCTGTCTCTAAAGAGGATAGGTCTACAGAGAAGCTGCATATAGTGTGCGGCAGCAAAGAACTAAACAGAGTCGAATCCTAGGAATACCTTGGAATCCTTGTTAGCTGTAATCGGAAAATAGACCAAGAAGTAGTAAGAGGCAACCAAAAAAGCAATGTCAGCGTACTATCAGATGGTGGGTAAATGAGGGATAAGCTCAAGGACAAAACTCAAGCCCTATATCGCAGTTATATTACCAATAGCACTATACGGTACGAAGTGTTTACCATTATTAGATAAACATCTGGGTCAGATCCAGGCAACAGAAATGAAGTGCGTACGAAGGGTAGCAGGAAGAACTATAGGGTGACCTGATAAGAACACACAGCGGTGTGAGATATAAAATTGGTTCTGGCTTTATTTTGAAGCTACGTTCATGCCATCATGTGTGGCACATCATTCAAATAACTGCCTTGGCTTCGCTGGCAGTGCTTCAAGTGGTCGGGACATTTTTTGAAGACTCGGTCTAACTTGTGCTGTGTTATTCCGGCAATAGCGTGTCGAATGTTGGCCACGAGCTTGTCCAAAGTGGTTGACTTGTTAGCTTAGACTAAGGACTTGACGTAGTCCCAGAGAAAATATTCGGGTAGAATCAAATCGCATGATCGCGGCGGCCAGTTATGAACGCTCGCCGTGTGATAACCCAGTCGCCAAATTTCTCTTCACAACTTCGGTGTTACGTCGCTTGTATGGCACGCAGCGCCATCTTGTTGGAGCCATAGCTCAGATATATCGATGTTGTCGAGCTCTAGCAACAGAAAGTCGGCTAACATCGCTCTATACCTGAGACCATTGACGGTAATGATGCCGCCTTCCTCATTTCGATAGAAATATGGTCCGATGATGCCGCCATGCCATAAATCGCACTAAACAGTCAATCTTTGTGGATGCATTGATGCTTGTCCGAACACTTATGGACTGTGTTAGCTCCACTAATGGCAATTTTGCTTGTTGACATAGCCGCTGAGCCAAAAATGGGCCTTGTCCGGGAAGATGATTTTTTGGCCCAAATCCGGATCGCCAACCAACTTTTCCAGCGCCCAATTAGTGAACTCACTGCATTGCCTATAGTCGCCAGGCTTCAATTCTTGCTTCAGCACAATCTTGTACGGATGTAGGCCCAAATCCAATAACAAAATAAGCCGGGTTGACTCTCTGGCGATGCCCAATTCAGCTGATCGGCGTCAAATCGACATTTCTGGGTCTTCTTCGATACTGGCCGCTAATGCGGCTATGTTTTCTTCATTTCGCACAAATCTCTGTCTGGTTGGTGGCTTAAGATCCAAAAGAGTGTGCTCACCCTCAAACTTTTCCACGACGACTTTCCACAACCCCAGACGAATTTCACGGTGCATATTTACAGCGTTCGGCAAGCCTAAAACGACTCATGATGAAATGGCAAGCCTTAGTGAATATTTTGACAGCTGAATGTCATTGGTAACTTTGACAGCTGCTGAAACATAACAATTGGAAAGCCTGTCATTGCTGTCTGGTCACACATTAGAAGAGATAGGGTCAGCATACGCTTAGTAGAAGTAGGACTTAAGAAGTCGATCTTCCAAGAAATCGAGGAGAGAAAGCTAAACAGGTTCGGAAAGATAATGAAAAGCCGAACAGGTAATCGAGATGAGAACGGAGGGTATTACACCGAGAGGAAGACCGAGGATAACTTGGGAAAATCGCATCCAGAATGTGGGAAGGATTAGTGGCAAAACCCTAGCAGAGATGAGAAGAAAGAGCCGGGACTGAGTCCATTAGAGAAAATGGATATCCCGAGGCTACCACGGCACTTAACAGCAAGTGGAGATCGAAGAAGAAGAAGAAGAAGTTTGGCAGCATGTACGTATCTGCCTACATCCATCGTCAAACCAGGGGTCTGTATTGAATCGTTGATTACATTGGTGTTCTACGGTTTGGTATGGGGAGAGCTTGAGGGATACGCGATTGACAAAGATTCTAGCAGTCTCTTCCGATTGCAAGTTCTTAACATCAAATTTTGGTGGCCTTACATGATTCTATTGTGCCTTTAATACCCGCTTTGGTATAGTGCCTGCAACAGGGTAATGATCCAACTAGATGTTTGCCTCTCGGAAACATCGTATATCGAGCATGCTGCATCTGATCAAGGATGTGGAGATGTGATGGATGATGAGAAGTCGCTATCTATTCTAAGAACTAATAAGAAGCTGGCAGGATGAGACGAATTACGTTGGAAGGACACATCAATTCACCTGATGAAAGTATGTCCTGCATCGCCTGTCTGATCCTTTTGAAGGAATACCTTCCAAACTGTGCCTTCTACAGAGTCTTACACTTGGAACCCAGCACTAACAATCTGATAGGCTCTTTTCAGTGTCTACCTGGCAAGTCCATCATCACCTTACGCCAGATCTTGAAAAAATCTGAGGAACTTCACCATCTGTTTATTGAGTTTAAGCCAGTATGTGACCACCTTTATAGAGATGAGCAGTACAGAGACACGTCATGTTTCGACATACCTTTCAAACGCATTCGTTGTTACTAAACTAAGCCAAAAGAAGTGATGTTGTCACGTGATTTCTTCAACATCTTCAGTTGCGGGAAATTCACACACCAGATGCATAGAGCCATGGTAACACAAAAGTGAAAGGATTTTCTGCTGGCAAGCCATACAAAGGCATCCATTGACTCAAATAAAGTCGCCGCATGTCGTAGTGCAACTGTGTTATGATTGACTGATTCCCGGCAACTGTCAAATCTTTACTCCGAATCAAAAATAACACCAGAATCCACTTATTCCCGATGTGAATTCCGCCAGGTAGCACTTTGATGGCTGCTCTATCTGGGTAAATAAAAGTTCAACGCCACGTGATTTTGAAAGAATCACGAAACCCTTCCGAGTTGAAGAAAAAAATCAAAGTATGGTGCCTGTGCCTTAATCAACGTTTTCCCCGGTTCCCTTACTATCCTGGTGTATCGACAGATTTTTGGGAAATGTGGACTCACCAATAGCGTGTCACTCGTTACAATTATTTATTTGCTTTGAATGTTTCGATTGCTTTCTGGGCCTTTCTGTCGTCTGGCTTCGGTTGGTTTTATATTTTGTCGTTCCTTTTGTAGGTCTTTGTATGTTCCTTTTTCCCTCGTTGGAGTCTGTTGTATTTCCCGGCCGTCCGTCTACATCCCTCTCCTGCTCCTTCGGTGCTCCATCTGTGAGGTGCTAACTTAAAAAAGCGTCGTTGTCCCTTCAGCTATCGAACGTGACTTTTAAAGCTGATACGTCATTGAGATGTGTTTGGTTATGTTGGCCGTCCGCCTGTACATCACCATTGCTCCTCTGCTGGTCCCTCGTTGGGGTGTAACTATAACAGAACTCGTCATCTCTTCACCCATCGATCGCCTTGCTCTCTGCAGCGTCCACATCAATTCTGGGATGTGATGCTTCTGTTGTCTCCACATTGGTTGGAGGTATGGTGGTCTCCAAGTATTGCTATTATTTGGTTTTTTTGGGGGTTTAAACACAATCAATCGTACTTCCCCACCTGTGAAAGGACCGTCTATACTCACCCGTCGGTGACTTTCGGAGGTATGCTGCCCGATGCGAGTCTCTTGCCTATCCTACGGGCTCCGACGACAGTGTTCTTGGTGGACCTCCTTTCGCACCTTAAGTTCCTCGCTCGTCGTGAGTGTCCCTACCGTCCGCAGGGCTTCACCGGCAGAACCGCCTCGTTTTCCTCAGAGGATAAAACCCCAGTAGAACCTATGTGGGTTGTATTCCGAACAGAGGGACCATTGGCCGATGGGATCATGGCTGTCTTCCACCTCATAGAAAAATGAGGACCGAAAGCACTTTGTACAGGAAAGCTGGAAAATTTACCACAACAACTGCCGGAAAGGAATTTCAGGAACCGCACATGTACTAGAATTGGAACTTATTGCCAAGAATCGAACACGATAGGTCGTAGACGTAATTGCCTTAAGAATCTTAAGGGTACAAGGGATGTTAGTAGGTGCGTTTCAGAAAGTGTTTTCAGCAACTGAAACCATCTGTGGTCAGCGGAACGAACTTGACCATCTACTCCGGGAAAGACTTTGGTAATTCGGCCTCTCTTCCACTGGCTTCTCGGCAAGTCCACTTCGCAAATGAGGAACAAGTCTCCTACGATGAGAGTTCGAACCTTTTCGAACCACTTGCTCCGTCTGGTGAGATCTGGCAGGTACTCCCGTGATTCGTAGTTAGGGGCTCTTCATCTTAGGACGAAACTGGCAAGTGCGTAAGTGAACGGTTGTTAATAATGTTCTCTGTTGAGCAAGGTTTCAGGTTTAAGCGCTATTTCGCGTTAAGTGTGTACGAGAATGCTCTCTTCACAGAGCGAACGAGCCTCTCCCAATATCCTCCTGCATGCGGATTCGACGGGCAGTTAAAAACCCAGTCGATTCCTCGCGAACAAAGTTCCGTCTTCAGAGCCTCGTTATCAAAAATTTCAGCAGTCAGCAGCTCCTTTTTTACACCAATGAAGTTAGTGCCGTTGTCACTTCTGATTCGTAGCGGAACCCCTCTCCTGTTGACGAAGTTTCGGATGCACAAAATGCAGGCATCCGTGGACAAATCAGACGCAATTTCGAGTTGGATGGCTCTTATGGTCATACGAGTAAATAGCGCTGCCCATCGCTTTTCTTTAGGACGACCGACTGCAACGTAGATTGGCCCAAAGTAATCAAGGCCTGTAAAAGGTCGTACAAACGGAGTGAGACGGTCCTTGGGTAATTGTCCCATCAAAGGTGGCGATGGCTGAGCAGCTCGAACGCTGCAATATGTGCACAGGGTTTTGGCTTTCTTGACGGCAGAGCGAACGCTCGGCACCCAGAACTTGCATCGTAGCCCGTTGGCAATCGTGTCATCGTTATGATGATGCATCAGGCGGTGATAATGATCAACGATCAACTTCGTTAGCGGATGTATCTTCGTCAGAATGATCGGGCGTCTGGTGGCAAATGGTATGGTAGTGACAGCATCTATACGACCGTATAAGCGGAGAAGGCCATCGTCCGCTAAGTAACTTGAAGATGGAACTGTTCTTTTCAATTGGCAAATCATCTCTCAGGCGAGCGAGTTCATGACTAAAGGCATCTTTCTGCGCTTGGCGGCACAACTTTATATCTACCTTATTCAGTTCCGCTATCGACAGTTCTTCTCTTTCGATCGATTTTCGTTGGCATGCTTGCACGAACCGAAGTGCCCACGCCATAGTTCTTTGCAGCTTACGATACCTAGAGAATCTAGAGAAGTCAATGGCTGGAGTACTCATCACAGTGTGTAGAAACATCTTGGGTCGCTGCTCCTCCTTGCACTCGTGACTGCTGATATCATCTGGTGGTATAGGCCAGTACTGTTCAGGCATTAGCAGGAATTTTGGACCACATATCCAACTGTTGTCAACTTACAGTTTGGGTGGATATCTAGCTCGTATCGCCTCATCTGCTGGGTTGAGTCTTGACGGAATGCAACGCCATTGGCTTACCTTAGTGCTTTCAAGAATCTCAGTAATTCGGAAGGCCACGAACTCGTTTTGTCGGCGAGGGTCTGATTGAAGCCAATGGTCTCGAATGCTAACTCATGATGTTCTACAACAGCATCGCAGAGTCTCACTCCCAAAATGGCTGCTGACAACTCGAGGCGAGGAATGGAAGTAAATTTTTTCAGCGCGCACCTTGTTTTTCCGCAGACAAATGATATGCAAATCCGATCAGCAAATTCAGCCCGGAGATATGTCACTGCACTGAACGCCTCTTCACTGGCAGCGACAAAGGTGTGAAGAACTTCGTTATGGGCTGACGTCAAGTAGGAATCATGACATCTTGGAATCCTGTACTGTGTGAGGGTTTGGAGTTCTGCCTTCCACTGCTGCCAACGTTCATAAATGTCCTTAGGGATGGGCTCGTCCCAGCCAACACCATGCTTCCAAACCGTCTGCAACAATAACTTAATATGTATCACAAAATTGGCAATCGTTCCAAATGGGTCGAATAAAGACATAGCGGTGCTCAGGAACTCGTTTTTAGTTGGGCACCTGAAGTCCGACATAACATCCTGGCTGACACGAGGGAAGCTTCAATTAGAATGTGAAGACATCTTCGATTGGTTCCCAATACATGCCCAGAATCTTTTCCATCGCGGCATCCATATTCATGTCGACCATCTTCTTCTGCTCCCCATCGGCCTTCAGATGAGAAATGCCTCGCAACGCCTCCTTGGAATTCGACGCAAAATTGCAGAGCTCAAAGCCCTCGTTCTTATGAATTTCAATGACAGCTTGGGTGGCGTTGACTGCTTCGGCTATACTATCAAAACTGTCCACGTAGTCGTCTACGTAGTGGTGATCTACTATCGCCTTTACCGCCCTTGGAAAATCGCTCTCAAATCTTATGGCGTTAAGATTTTTAACGAAGTTCGCTGAGCATGGCGAACAACTGGCACCGAACGTCATAGATTGCATGACGTAAGTATTGATAGGCATGCTCTCCTCGGAATCGTTGAGCATGTTGATCCTCCGGTTGTATACCACTTGGTGGAACATTTCCTTAATATCGCCGGTTACTGCTACAGGGCGCATTCGAAAGTTGAAGAAAATGGCCAAAAGCGGCTTCAGCTCATCCGGAAAGGTGTTAAGCGAAACGCCATTCACCTTGGCGGCTGCATCAAACACCAATCTAGTTGTGTCTGGCTTGTGTGGGTAGCGTATCCCTTTTCGAGATTTTTCTTTATGATGTCCTTATATGCCGAGGCAAAGGCAGACTCCCTACATAGCTTGTTTTCAAGGTTTAAAAGCCGTCTCTTGGTCATTTCATAGCTTCTTGGTACTTCGACCGAATCTTCCTTCCACAATAGACCCGTCTGGTTGTGAGCGCCCACTTGCTTAGTCGTGTCAGAGAGAATTTGTAGTGCTCTTTTGTCGGCGGCAGACGCCAATTGTTTCGAAGGCTTTTTCACTCTAAAATTCTCCAAGCTGAAGTACTCCTCCACCATCAAGTCTAGACATAGATCATCTTCTAGCTGCATCTGGTTGACATGTAGTACTGAGGCTGCTCTTGAACATTTCCGAAGAAGTTTTGCCGTAGATGACCCAGCCGAGTTTGGTTTCTGTGATGACTGGCTCCACATCTACGGGTTCGATTGTGCGCAATGGCTCTCCCAATCGACAATTATCAAGGCCGATCAACAACTGTACATTTGCGTTGGTATACTCGGCGAATTTAGGGATATTTCGGTACTGGTACAACTGCTGCACGTCGGCATCGGTGAGTGTTTGAGTCGGCAAGTCTAACTCACTGACGGTTTGTAGCCCATTCATTTTAAACTTCTCAGCATGATCCTTGTCGGCACTTATCTGAAGGTCCACGACCAGCGACTGTTCCGTAAATGTCTCCCTCCCAAGCCACTGTAAATTTAGAGATCTCATTTCGCCCTCTAACTTGAGCTCTTCAGCTAGGTCTGCACTCATTAGCGAAATAGACGAACCTTCATCCAGGAGTGCATACGTTTTCACCATAATCTCAGCATTATAGAACCTCACAGGTAGAACACGAAAAAGGATTTTAGAGCTGGCATTTGCATCCCGGATATGTAAAGTCCTCTTGGGTTCTTGGCTCACGTCCTCATCTGCAGGCGTAGTTGAAGCTTTCAGCTCTTGATCCTCATGAAGCGTTGAATGGTGTACTTTGGTGCATCCGTCGATCCCACACGTTCTGCGTGACTTGCAAAAACGCTCAGAATACCCAAATTTTAGGCAGCAGAAGCATAAGCGGTTTTTTTTCACAAAACTCCACTTCTTTTGGACGTCCAGATCTGTGTAGACATTGCAACTGGTTACTGAGTGTGACTTTCCTTTGCAGTAGCGGCATAAATCACTGTTGGCTCCATCTGCTGGCTTACGCTGCTCCGTGGTGTGAAGAATACTCCTTGCCTTTGGTTTGCTCTCATGTTTGACGGACGGTTGAAGAGAGTTTGTTGCGACCAAACACACCAGTCTGGCAATACCACTAAGCCACTCGTCGAAGTGTTTCAGAGTAGAGTATGGCATTATATACTCCTTTGGGCCCACTCCAAACGTTTGATCGTAGGCAGCTTACTTACGAGTTCGTCTAAGTGCGTCGGGTTAGCCAGGTGTTGGTGCAAACCACTGGACTCTAAGAATGTGGAGAGGTTCTGAACCCTTGTTGAGAACGGGATTAACATTTCTAGTTTCCCCTCCGAAATAGGCGCAAGGCGCTCTTGTATCTGGCTCGTTACGTCGACGAATGTTTCGTCAATTTGTTGAAAAATGATTCGCTTGCTTTTCGACTGAGTGACTTAGTTTCTTCTGTGGGAATGAAAATAATTAACACGCCTTATCCCACTCGTTTCGCTAATAACTCTTCTCCTAGCCTTCTTGACCTAGTTATTGTTTCTAATCCATCTCTTGTTTTGCTATTCGATCAACTATCCTTTGATGTTTCAGACCACGATCTTCTTTTTTGTACGTATGATATTAATTTAACTCGATGTGTTGTACCCGATACTTTTTCGTACAAAGATTTCAGTGCTATCGAACTAAACACCCTCCAAATAGCTGCGGGCTCTATACCTTGGGAGCAGTGCCGTTCCAGACCTGATCCCAATGATAAAGTTAACGTGTTTCAAGAAACGATTGTAAGACTTTTCGATGAATTCGTACCCACTAAAACGGTCAGAATTCAAAACCGTGCATGTCCTTGGTTCACTACTCAAGTGGTTAACTCAATCAAAAAGAGGAACAAGCTACACAGCAAATGGAAGCACTCTCCAGCCCACTACAACTGGTCTTTGTACAAAACGGCACGTAACATCGCCACCTCAGTTATACGTAATGCAAAAAAAAACTATTTCGCTTCTAAGCTAGATCCATCCCTCTCGTCGAAGAAGTTATGGAGTAATCTCCACAAAATTGGTATAACTTCTAGAAACAGCAAATCTGAATGCCTTCTCGATCCAAATGATTTGAATCCTGCCTTTCTAGTGGATGATCCCTACTCGTGCGATTTTGACTTCAACTAGACTGTGGACCGCGTTTGCTTGCGGCCGGGGCTAGAGGATTTTGCGATAGTTACGGAGGACGAAGTATTCAGATATGTAATGGCTATCAAATCTGATTCTATCGGGGAAGATGGCATTCCCGTGTGCTTCATTCTACCGCAAATTGTTTCGACCCCAACCCATATAATTAATTGGTGCATAATCACATCAACCTTTCCGAAGTCGTGGAAAATTGCACGAGTTATGCCGATCGCTATGAAAGCTCATCCAGCATCTTCTGCCAATTTTAGGCCAATAAGCCCTGCTTTCGGGCCAACTACGGCTGGTCTTCAGCCATGGTCAACTTGCTTGAAGAGGTTAGACAATCTTTTGATAAGAAATATGTCTCACTACTCTGTCTGCTAGATTTCTCGAAGGCTTTCGATAAAGTCAACCACAAGATACTGTGTTGGAAGCTAACACACTACTCGTATTTTGGTTTTTGGTGGCCGTGCGGTAAGGTTGCTGGATAGTTTTCTTTCCGAAAGGTACCAAAGAGTTTTCTCCAATAGATGTAGTTCATCCCTTATGCAACTCAAGCAAGGCGTTTTTCAAGGGTCGATATTGGGTCCAATTCTATTTTGCACATGTATGCTGATGATGTACAATTACACCTAGCCAAACCATTTTTCAAGATCAACGAACTGACCCTACTGCTCAATAATGACTTGCAACGCGTCTATACTTGGTCAGTTACAAATGGACTACAACTGAACCCGACTAAAACTCGAGTAATTCCAATATCCAAAATAATGTTTAACCTAGATCTTCTGCCTGACGTACTTCTTAACAACTCGAAAGCTAAAGCCGTAGAGTCTGTTACTAGCCTTGGATTTGTTATTAGTCGAGATTTGTCGGGTTATAATCATACCAACATGGTCGTAGGTCGTATCTACAGCTGCCTTCGTAAGCTTTGGGTTAGCGCTTTTTTTACTCCACTTGAAACGCGACACAGACTAGTTATTGCCTTAATTCTGCCTCTGGTTACATATGCCAAAGTAGTCTATAGTAGCTTGGACTCATTGTCCCAGCGCAAATTACAAGTCGCTTTTAATGATTGTGTGCGATATGTCTATGGCATTCGTTGGCACGAACATATTTCCTTCTACACCAGGGAACTGCTTGGTTGCAGTTTGCAACAATACCTCTATGCCAGGAACTGTGTTTTTTTTACACAAAATTGTTAATAAACACTGTCCGCCGTATCTATTTAACCGACTCAATTTCACTCGATCTTCTAGAACAACTTGTTGCAATTTTATTTTTCCGCGGTTGTTGCAATTTTTAATAATGGCTATATTCAGTAGCCGGTCTGCCGGCAGGAATCAAACTTCAAAAATAATAGCAACACAACGATCGTGAACCACACAGATGGTGGTTATTTCGGTAATGGCGGACTGCAAGGCCAACAACGAAAAAAAAAAACCCAAAAAAGGGAAATTTGCAACAGGCAGGAGGTTGAGTGCTGCCATTTTCGGTTGCTCAGCTGAGGGTGGGTTTATGGTTAAAAAAAAAAACAGAAATAAAAATATAAGAAAGTCGCAAATCCCAAAAAAATAAAAATACACAAATGTGTCCGTAGGCGAGACGCAATATTTTTAGGAAGGAATTGCGAAACCTTAAAACGATGGAAAAACACAACAAAAGTTATAGTGGGTACTTTATTGATCGGACTTTTTTTTTGTGAACAAAGGAATTGAGCGGTAAAAGCGGTTTACAGAACCAGCGGCAGCTAAAACTACCGTAGTAGAAACCGCTTAAGAGTGGACCGCTATCGTCCGCCTTCCCGAACGATTGAAAATAAATATTTTTCCTAGCGGGTCGCGTGAAGGGCAAACGGTCCTTTCTTTATACGGAGTAATAATTTTTTTTTTCACGTTGACGAAAGCCTACCGGAATCTCACTATACACAGTGACTACACAATACTTAGCTTTGCTTGGTATCCTTCTTTCCTCGTCTTCCCAGTTCTCTCTGTGGTTCCCTGATCCTGTCCTCTTTCCCTTTGGCTTTGCACTTAAATGTTTTTTTTTTTCTTGTTTTGTTGTTTAAATTTTCCTTTCTCTACTTTCTTTGTCACTTGGACCTAGATCTCTTTATTTTTTTTTTCTTTAAAAAAAAACCTCTCGACAGCGTTGCGGTCAACCAAGAAGTGGCTGCCCTGATTCGACTTATGTCCACTCAGACCATTGGTCACTCATCCACACATTCGTGGGTTTACATTACATCTACTCGGTTAGCGGACCCAATGTCTGGTATACTCGTATGTGTACAGCGCTCCGCTACCTAGCTTGGGGCACCGCTAGACCACTCTTTCATACACTCAAGTGTGCCACTTTGACTACCCAGATCCTCGGGGAAATTTCCGAATTCTGGGGATTTCCTTTGGCCTGCGTGAACATTTCCCCTGAGTGGTCTTGGGTTCCAATAATCCCATCTTTCCCCGAATTTGATCCCTGAAGTAAGTCGAAGTGACAAAGAAAGTTCCTTTTCTATTCTTTTGCGATTTCGAATGGGGACTGAGTCAGGATCTAGGGATCTTAGGTTAAACTTTTGAAAAGTGACGGAGGAGGAAGGAAACTTTTCTCAAACTAAATTCCCTAATGAAAGGTGGATCCGGTGGGCTTCCGTGCAGATTTTGGAGGAGGAGAAAAGGGAATATCAGATAGCGTCCCACTCTTTACATTAGTTATGTTTTATTTTTCATTGTACAATTTGTTGTTCGTTTTTTTTTTGTTTCTGTCTTCCGTTTCGTTTGCTGTGTTTGTTTTTTTTGTATTTATGGGTGTGTTGTGTGGTATGTGTTGCAGAGAGTAGCACGCAGTCCGCCTGGCTCTAGGCAACGTGTACGGGTTGTAGATGTTTCATTTACACAGAGGATTCCAGACCGCCCATCTGGCTCTAGGTGTATAGTCCAAATAATATGGCCGTCTGCCATATGTTCAGAGTGTTCCAGGCCGTCCACCTGGCTCTGTCTTTCCCGAGTGGACCTATTGGTTGCCACTGCCGAGGAGCGTAAAGGCGGAAGTCCGAGATTGGAAGAATCCACAGGTACCTTTCGCAAATACGTTCCTCCAAAGCGACAACGGACATAACTGACAAGGTGGGTCAAAAGGTGAAGGGGTTAGGAGCTGGAAGGATGGAGCGGATGCCTTAGCTCTACTTAAGGCTGGAGACTACCCATTGGGGGAGACGAAACAACATTTGGGACAAGGGTCGGCTATTTTGTGTTGGGCCCTTGCGCAAAAACCGAAACCTATAGCGCTTTTCTTCCACTCTTGTAGCAAACCGTCCGCCTGCTCTGCGGGGTTCTTCCTCGAGTTTTATTTTTTTTTTTGACCGTCCGTCGTACCTATTTATGTTGTCCTTCCAAGATGCTGAGTAAGCGCACCGATGGCTGATGCGCCCATGGCTGCCCATCACTCTCTCAGAATTTTACACAACTGTTACAAAGGGAAAGGTTCGAAGGAGTGAAGCGAAGGTTTCAAGGAAAAAAGAGTCCAATTTGTTGTGGTAAATTTTACCGCAACAAACTAACCTAATTTCTCACCATTGAAATTTTCTTAATTCCTCTCGTTTATTTTTCATTTACACTGTTAGGTTGTGGAACTCATTACCATCATCTATCAGATCCATACGTAATAATTCTCTGTTTAAAAGTCTTACGACATTTCTCCATACACCCGCAATAAACCTATACCATCCTTCCATCAATCCTTGTCATTTAATTTTAAGTATTACATTATAATGTAGTAGCCGTAAGTCAACTTGAATTCCAACTTACTCTTTTTGGCAACACGTTCGACGGCTTGGGCTTCCAATCGTTCACTGAGCAAGAATCGAATAAAAAAATGGCGCTTTTTCTGAAGTGTCAAATAACACATTCGGCCATAGGTTAGTTTGTTTTGATTTTGATTATCTCTGTTCGTTTAGAAGTCCACGCAGCCGACGTTTACAAGTATTATACTACTTAATTTAACGATGAAACTTTTCAACACCCAGCCTCTTAGAAGGATTCGACAACTACCTAGTCAAGTCATGAATACTGGTACACAACTGAACTCACTCATTACGAATGCAACACTGGGCGCATCCATTTCATATTGATTGCGATTTGACAGTCGATATTTATGTTTCATTGTGACGTAAAAAGTTGTTGACATTAACTGCTTACAATCATGGAATGGGGCGACATCGAGAATCGTATTGCTGTAGTTGACCTACTTAAATGCGATTTTTTTAGGACGTTGCGACCGCTTGGAATCACTCGCAATTTTGTGTATCGTGCTGTGAAGTTGTTTGAGGATACTGGTGGAGTACGAGACCGTCAAAGATCCGGACGTCCGCGCACTGTGAGAATTCCGAAAGCGATCAAAGCGGTGAAGAAACGAATCGAACGAAAACCGCTGCGAAAACAGAAAATCTTGTCGCGGGAAATGCAAATTTCACAAAAATCCATGTCTCGCATTATGAAAGAAGATTTAGGACTCAGCGCGTACAAGCGACACACTGGACACTTGCTCACGGCCGCATTGAAGGAAAAACGCAAGCGAAGATCGAAAGCGTTACTTAGCCGATACGCGAAGAACGCTCATAGGCAAATTCTGTTTACTGACGAGAAAATCTTCACCGTAGAAGAATCGTTCAATAAGCAGGACGATCGTGTGTATGCTCGGTCATCCAGAGAAGTATCCCAACTCATCCCGAGGGTTCAAAGAGGCCACCATTCCGCGTCTGTAATGGTATGGCGTTACCAACCTGCATTTTTGCGAGAAAGGAGTGAAAACATCAGCCAAAGTATATCAATCGACCGTCTTGGAACCTATTGTGACGTCTCTCAACCAATCAATATTCAACAACAAGCCATGGACTTTCCAGCAAGACTCTGCTCCAGCTCACAAAGCAAAAACGACTCAACTGTGGCTCAAAAACAACTTTCCGGACTTCATATCAACGGATGATTGGCCAGCTGGTAGTCCAGACCTCAACCCATTATATTAGAAGTTTTGGTCCGTATTAGAGGGCTGGCTTACTCTACTCGACACTCAAATATTGAGTCGTTGAAGCGAGCCCTTATCCGTGCAGTGGACAATTTCCCCATGCATGAAGTGCGTCTCGCAATCGAGGAGTGGCCACATCGTCTTAAGTCGTGCTGGAAGGCAAATGGAAGTCATTTCGAATAAGTTGTTCTAAGATTTGTAGCCATTGAATAACACAATAAAACCAAAAAAAAAAATGTTTAAATATTAATTCGTTTTCATTTGGCGCTGATTTTTCTGCGTAACAGTATTTATGTCCCTACTACGAGTAGGTAATTCCTATCTCTCCTTCTCAGTCGGCTTGCTGGCTTTTTGCGACTCTACAGACAGTTCCTTGTGTTTGCTATTTAGTTTTATTCGAATGGTTCTCAACATCCGTAAGGAACTTGTGTACTTTGGAGGAACTCTTTCCTACATCTATCTCGAATGACAATTCGAAATCCACCCGGACACTACTTTTCTCGATTGAATCAGTCGCCGTATTTGGTATCCGGTCGATCGCTGTCACTTTCATGTTTGGATATTTTACGAGCGAGCTATTTATCAACTGCAAGGGCTTATGGGACCCTGAATGGCACGCATACAAGACAAATGGGTCTGGCCCGCATACTCCTTAATAAGGGCCCTGGAGGGATACTTAAAGCAAGATTAAAGTCATATTACAACCAGCACGGATATTGTTGTCTTTTTTTTAAAAAAAACACGAGTATCTCATGGCTCCGGTTTGGAACAAAAGAAGAAATTGCCACTGTTATTCGTTCGGCACATGAAACCACATACCGACGTACGAGTATACGCACGTGGACCAACACAAAACCACATACATGTGTCGTGCACAAGGATTGTTGGACCTTCAATTCCACGTTCGCATTCTTTTTCATTTTTTTCTCCCCTTTATCATCTGCAGAGCAAACCTTTTAGATGATTATCTAACCAAACTGTCACTCATTCGTTCAGTTACTCATTTTTCCACTTTTATCCTTCTACTATGCCTATTAGATGAGCTACAATTCCATATCTCTCTGCCTGGGACTCGTATCTATCCATGCCCGTGTTGGAGAGTAGCTTCTTTTTCATCATTTTTGTTTTTTGTTTTTTTTTTTCTTCTGTTCCAGAGCATCACGTAAAAATTTCGTTAACAGACACGTCGTCGGAAGTTGACCCAACTCATTTGGGAATATCAAAGCCATTCTTCTCGTCAACCTGGGTTAACTGCAAAGCGAAACTCAATGGTTACAGAATTTCCAATTAACCACAAATTACGGTTGCGTTCTTCCGCAGTTTTCTTCCGCTGGGAAATGAGCTTAATCCGCTCGACTTAATAAACATGCAGAATTTAGCTCGCAGGCATACTCAAATCAACGGATACGAAGAGGGGATACATACGTAGACGTACTCATACTTTAACCTACGCAACTTGTCGTACATCATGTGATTATCCCCTGCGGTAAGCCTTCCAGGCGCGGACTAACGTATGTCTATATTTGACGACTACAAACCGACAGCTTTGCCCTTAGACAAATCGCTATAGTGTAATGGCGATATTCTCCGGATAATTGAATGTACGAGTATCTAACAAGTTTCTATCCTGACACAATGGTAAAATGAATCAACGGTGCTACTCGTATTTGTAAGAGTGTAGAGGGATTAAAGCTTTGAAAAGTAGTCTTCCATCTCCGAAAATATCGATTCGATTTACCCATTTCGATGTCGAGTGACAGAACCATTCGAAATGGGTTGGCGGCTGTTTAAAAATTCGACAACCATTTGCGGAAGTGGCAGTTTCCACACAAAAAAAAAAAAAAACCAGAAAAAACCCGGAAGTCAGTAGTATATTGAATTATTTGTTAATATGCCACAAATTTGATTCATTCTGCCTTCATGTTATATTTAGCTTTCGATGTAAAGGATGCATAGTAGCCGAAGAAAGGTAGCCGGAAAATGAAATATTCAAAATGTGGAAGCAATTTTAAGCAAACGATGTCCATAATCATACGAAACGACCCCCATGTCGCTCTTAATCGAACGCGGATGGCATTCGTTACATAGAGAATTTATATTTCCCACACATACCTGGCACGTTCCTCTCCTTGGCATCCTTAAAACGAGGTTGACCTCGTTTTACAGCCCCTTCATAAATGACTAGCTTAACAGTTAAACCCTTTTCTTAAAAATCAATTAACCGTCACTAAATTCGTATAAAGTATCCGCAAGCACATGTCGAAGTTGGCTTGTATTTCGCTCGAAGGACCAAGTTGAAGTTTTTTTTTTTTTTTTGTAATTCTCTATGGGAAATTAGTAAACGAAAAAAGAAACAGTTAAACGGGAAAGTCTTATTGATATTTCGCAAAACTATTTGGACTAGTGAGATTAAGCATTGCCAGAGGCTGTATCTGTCCGATTACATTAGGCATAGCATGTGCATGGGTTGTTTTCTGACAGATACTCCCCCTTTCCTACTGAAAGTTTTAGGCTCAACGCTAATGAAGGTACTATTGTTGTGTCTTGCTATTGTTGTAGCTATGCCATCGAATTCGTCCTGAGATAATCTCGACTATGTATTTTTCGATCGAAATTGGTAGCTGTGTTCAAACAAATAACGAGTAGCTATACTCGTATTGTTGCCATGGTCATGTTCCTCTATGAGCTATGGCCCTTCCACCATACCAACACACCATCGCGATTGATTTCTGGAAATGTATCCCAGCTCTCCCCAGTTTCGCCCAAGTTGACGTGCTTCTTACTCCACTGTTCTGTATTTTTATGCTTTTCGTTTGTTTTTATTTTTATAACATAGGTAGCGCGCTGAAGAGATTATGAACACCCTTAAAGTGTTTGCTCACAGCGTGTGCCGTGGAGAATTAGGAAGGAAAGAAAGTCAGATTCCGATGAACGTTGGTCTTGAATGTTTTGAAGTTATAATGTCCAGGTAATGAGAACCTTGGCTGGGGGTTTTTTAAGCAGCATGACTTAGAAGAGAGTCAAGATATTTCAGATTACGTCCAAATGTCGGCTTGAGATTAAGCTGCACATTTATAATTGGACGGGTGCTAGGGATGAAGATTTGAACAATTTTTGACAGCATCGAATATGTGGTCATTCCGAAATATTGTAGTTTGGGATTACCTCCAAGCTGTAACCATCCGATACTGGTTGCTGTTGACTGAATGGCCACGGAGAGCAATCAGTCAGGAGCACTATTTCGGAAGGTGGCAGTGTCCGGTTAGAGAAAGTTAGAAGATTATTAGGATTCATTTTGGAAAGGTGGTATGAACTTAAGAGCCAAAACTTGCCTAGTTTATTTTAGTTAAGTCCTAAAGAGTATTGAAGCAGTATAGCACCGATTAGGAGTCAAACAAATTTAAACTTAATGCTTTCAGTGCTGCTTGACTGTCCATGAGTATAAAGATGGGGGCGCCTTTCACACCTAAAAATGGTACTAGCATGTTATTGGATAACCTGAAGGTCAATTTGAAAGAGGCTGTTACTTTTCCCATTGGCCGTGCAACGTTTGTTTTTAGGCCACATACGCATGGGTAAAACTGCATCATTACCTTCATCTGGTGCCTGTTGGATAGTTTTCTAATTGGAATCCAAAATAGACTGTTCGGTGTTCAAATCTTAACAGCGACCGAAGACTGAGTAGTTGCTGAGAATACAACAACAAGTTAGTCACCCCATTAAATGTTCGATGCCAACCATGGAGCGAAACCACTGAGCCCAAATATCTATCTTCACACTCTATTCAATTTTCTGGAGAACTCAACGTATGCTTTTGGACCTTTTACGAGTAGTCGTGTTGCCTTTTTTCCCGGAGGAATTCATTTCGATGCAATCAACGGTAATGTCCGCAGCCAGACTAACGAGAGTTTTATTTGAGCTATTCCGACATATGGTATTCGGAGTTCAGGTCAGAAAATCTCTAGTATTCTACGTGGAAACCTGCCCACGGAGCGCCTACGCTTATATGGATTGAAGTGCGTCAATCATCACCCTGATCTACAATGGGAAATAATCCCTAGTATACCCTCAACTCTACTCGCGTATGGAATGCCCTGCCGAGCCTTTATTTCCTGGTCGTTATAACTTGCAAACATTTAAGACCAATATACATCGGTACCTCTCTTTTCTTCTTCTTTAAGTTCCCTTCACCGGCGCTGCATACACACAAAGCCCTTGAACGCGTGCCAATTATAAAAAAATTCTCGATCATTTAATCGTCTTGCGGAAACCCCATTTAGGCCAACACCAATTCGAAGTCATCGTGTAGGCTAGACTTCCCTTTTGGTCGAGGGCGAGGCCTACCTACAACCCTCGCCAATCGATGGGTCATAGTACTCTGTAGTATTTCTTACAATTTTGGGATTTTCTAACAACAGTCGGTATAAACCACAGCCGCCATGATGCTCCCATAAGGGGGCCTACCTCTTCAAATCAAGTTGGAACCTATTTTCCAGAGGCCCCTGATTCCCCTGGCTACAGGCCGCTGAAATGCCTTAAACATGTCGCTGGTTATAAGACAAGCTCTGCTCTTCCCTCCTTTATAATCAGACTTCACCGTTGAAAAGACGTAGCCTGTGTAATTGGGCAGGCGCCCGGAGCTCGACTCAATAAGAAGCTTTCAAGGATGAAGCATAGTCTTGAAAAGAGCAGTGTACTAAATATGATGTTAAAATCGAACTAGTCGACCTAAGCGCCAAGATAGGAAGGGAAAACATCTTCCGTAGGATAGTTTTTAAGCATAGCCTACACGACGCCACGTCTGGCAACGGACTTAGGCTTTTTGACTTTGCGACGGGGCGAAATATTACTACAGCAAGCACACCGTTTTCTCATCTCAATATACACAAAGGAACATGGCGGTCTCCGGATCACGAATACGCTTAATCAAATTGATCATCTTGCGAGCGACGTAAGGCATGCCTCCGGTATTCTGGACGTCCGAACCTTCTGGACAGCCAACATTTACTCGCATCAATACCTTGTTACAGCCAAGTTACCAATGCGGATTTCCCAAGTGGAAATGTATTCGCAGAACGCGTATCCCGAAATCTCTTATGAAATTCTATGGCGCCAGCATCATGTACCGAAGACCAGAACCAACGCTGCCAACGTTCCATCAGAGACGCCACAACTGATGTGCTGTTGATAGTTGGGGCCCAGGTTGACCACGAACTGTAGCGCCAGCTAAGTAAGTAAGTAAGTTGACATAGGCATACCAATCGTTACCTTCAATTTTTATGTTGGCTTTAAGAAGTCCCATGCTTTACGATGGCTTGAAATCTCTATGTTGCTCCTACTGTCGAAGTATACAATTTTTGCGTTCATTTACCGCGCAGATCAAGTCGAATTCAGGAATGGAACTCCATAAAGGAATGAAGGAAGTGGAGGTTGCGAAGTCCGATTGTCCTGCGAGTTTCTTCTCTCCTGTTTGGGGAATGGAAGCTTCAATGGCAGCTGTGTGCCAGGTTCGCATAGCACCTGAGATACCCAAGTATGCCTGTGAGTCTCCGAAGACGTTGCAGCTTTAATATGGTAGTTTTTCTTTGGTCTTTCTCTGCAGTATTACTGGCAGGTAGGAGATGATTGGTCCAATGAAGACTAGATCCCCCAGGTCTTACCAAACATGCGTTTTCTAGCCCATATGGCTTTGGCGACTTTGATAGTTTTGTTATTTATATGTGAGCCCCAGTTTAGCTTATTGTCTGGAGCTACTTCTAGATGTCAGCACTACAAACACACCAATGACGAAACTTTCTAGAAAGGGCCAGTGGCGACGTCAAAACTTCCATAACGAAATAAGCGCTTTGTCTTGGCCACTTGGACATATTCAAAGATCAGGCCGATTAGGAGTCCTAAGTTTAGGTCTTAGAAAAACGAATGTAGCAGATGAGCTCTCACAAGCGCAATGACAGTTTCATGGATTTCATACAGCTGCGGCAAAATCAAATGAATGGCAGTTGATAAGATAGCGAGACTTTTCAAAACAGCGAATAAAATCTACCAATCACCGATGGGCCACCAGCACAGATTTACAATCACGGAGGTGACGTTTTGAAAGCTTGCATGCCAAATCCGATGCCCAGTGGCGTGACAGTCATATGGTATGCCCCATTCACCAAAAAGGCCGATCCAACGTCTTGTATGAACTCCTGAGGCATATCCCCCCTGAATATCGCGCACAGAGATCGTATCATGGCTTTCGGCTTACTTGATGGATAATGGACCAAATATTTGCACAAATGACGATCCTGGGAAAAATTAGCGAGTTCGAAATCGAAGTCACATCAGCTACAAATAGGCTTTAAAACAGTCTTTAGCACAGCAATCGTCATTCGCTCTCCAGGAACATCGCCAAATATGGAGTTTCGCTACAATTAACTCAGCTTTGTCCCTTAACGCTGACGAACAAGCGATGCTATGTGTGGTTTGGAAAAAAACTCTTCGAAGTCAGGTATTTCAAAGTGTACCAGCTCTCGTTGAGGAGATACTCGCATATTGTTAGGGGGAATTTCTCAATCTAAAGCTGAAACAGATAGTCCGCAGGTTAACGCGGAAGACACGATATTCAACAAATCTGTCTTACACAGACTAAATAAACCTCAACGGTGGCTTGCAACTTGTAACAATAAGGATTTCTACCCCAATAGAAGAACAGGAGACACGAATTGATTTTAGGGTACTGTAGACCGTATAGGCCAAGATGTCACTGTCGACAATAGTAACGTCCAGTTACTGGATGGCGATCTATAAAGGACCACACAACGATATCAAGCTGGAAGAAAGTCAGCGTAGCAGTAGAATATGGCAGGAGAGATGCAATCCGTCTTCTAAAATGAGCGGACCGGCACAGCGGAGAAGTGGATTTTTATCTCAGCCAGCTCCGAACTGGACATGGTTGCTTCCCAGCTTACCCAAACAGATTTGGGCTTGATGAATCTCCTATCTGTTTAAATTGTGTAGAGGCCAGAGATATCGCACAACAGGTATTTTTTCAATGTACAGCGTAGATATCTAAAGACAGGAATTGGAGAAATGCTATATCCCGAGGGATGCTGTGAAACAGATTGCAGCTGGAAAGAGTCAGGGAGAGCAACAAAACCCAAACGGTTTTGAGCATAAATTGCAAATAAATACGAAATGAGTATTTGGGCAAACAAGCCCTTGATCCCTAGCATAAGGCTACTTCCATACCCCACGAAGTTATGCATTACTGCGGTTTCATGGGGTGAGACAAGGACGATGATTCTTTGCGGAGGTTAGGTTTAGTGGGTCAGAGTTTCACACTGGCACCTGTATGCAGTAATCATGCTACCCCCTCCGAACAGCAATAACGAAAAAGGAAAGTTGCCGGTAGACCAAGTGTACGAGTATGTCAGAGGCTTTCCAGCTGTCCCTGAGTACCAAAGACTGTTGACTACTTGCTGGAGCCGTAACTGGTCATAAGATTAATTATAATTTTGGTGGAGGCTGAGGTCACTGCTCAAGGGATTAAATACCCTTAAAATGTTTACACAGAGCGGGCGAAGGGAAATCAGGGAGGATGGAAAGAGAGGTACCGGTGATCGTTGGTTTTAAATGTTTGAAGGTTATAATGACTAGGAAATAAGGAGCTAGGCAAGGCATTCCATAAGCGAGTTGTATGGCTTAGGAACGAATCACGATTTCGGAGTATGTCCGAAAGTGGGCTTGAGAGTATACTGATGAGCATTCATAGCAAGATGAGTGTTAGGGTTAAAAGTTTGAATGGGCGGAATGCTACTGGCGATTTCAATGGAGCACTGGTGGTGGAAATAGCGATAAAACAAAGTGAGACACGAGACATTACGCCGGTGTTCGAGGGTGTCCATTGTTTGAGTGATATCAGTATCACCTATGAGTTTTATCGCACGGTTTTGGATCCTATCTAGCAGGTGTAGTCAGATCAAAGGGGGTGAAATATTTCTTACATCGCTTGAGGAAACCTAGACATTTCGCAGCATTTTTGACGACACCGAATATGTGGTCATTTCAACGTAGGTGGTCATTGTCTCACATACCGAGAATGGAAAGTTTATCGGTTTACACGATGCAAGTGCCATTCATGGATAACGGCTGGGTTTTTAAATTTCGCTTTAATGACAGCAGACAGCATTGTATTTTGAAAGCATTACATTCCATTCTGTTTATAGTTCTCCAATTCGTTCTGCTGTTAATATCGGAATCTAATGCGTCTAGCATACGTTACCTTTCCCGTTCTACAGCCTAAGTGTAGGGACATAACTTCGGGAACGAATATAAAAAGCAGAGATTATACTGTCATCAGCAAAGGAATATATTGGATTGGAAGTAGCAGACAAGAGATCACTGATGAAAATTAAAAAGAGTGTCGTAGACAGAACGGAGCCCTGGGGCACACCAGCATTTATTTTGACCAGACTTGAGACCATCCAAGAAAACTTGAATTGTACGTTCCGAAAGGTAATTTCTAATCCATTGAAGAAGAGAGCCGTCCATCCCAAATGCACGCATTTTCGACAAAAGAGCCTGATGCCAAAGTCAAATGCATTAAAAATATCAAGTGCAACTATATTGCCTTTGCCAGATTGATGTACGCTTTGGTTCCACTTTTCTGTGAGGCATGCCTTCAGATCACCAGTAGACCTGTTGCTATGAGAATCACACTGCCGGTCATTGAGAAGTTTTCGTGTTTCGAGATATTTCATGAGCTGATGGTTTATCAGCATTTCCATGACCAGGAAAGAAGACACCTAAGCTCAATTGGACTGTGGGAGGAGAGAAAAAATTTGCCTTTTGTAAAGGCCGAGCTGGACAAATATTATTTTCCACCTGGTCGGAAAGACTCCTAATGAGTATGATTGATGAAAAAACTTGCACAGTGGTTTTGCTAGCGTGGAAGAACAAATCTTCAGTAGGAGGGGAGATATACCATCTGGATCAGCGGATCTGTGAATATTAAGATCTTTAAGTTCTCTTGCTACTATCTTAGTGCGAAAGTAGATTCGTCCCATTTAAGATTCGTCGCACTCAAGTGTAGGCGGAGACAAAGCACAATCTGGAAGTGTTGAGCTGGCGGCAAAGTGTGCAGGAAGCAGACTGGCCTTGTCGGAAGAGCTGGTAACTGGAATGTCATTAGAAATTGGTGCTGGTATGGAGGATGAGGCTGAAATAAAAAACAGAGCTGTTTGAGTTAACCTTTTCGTAGCATACGTGAGATTGGTTCGTTGGAGCAATAAGAGGTGCGGTGGACCGGTAAATAGAAGAGACGAGGACAACGTCGATTACGTGGGTTGGTATTGAAGGAAATAGAGTTGAAAAGGGATACGCAGTCGATGGAACCTGAGAGTAGTCGATGAATGAAAACAATGTTAGCAAAGCAATATTCCTACGTTCTTCTAACGAATTCGTATTGAGAAGTTTGAGGCGGTACTGATAGTGAGGTAAGATTAAATGGTCGAATCAGGAAAAACGAACTCTGTGAAAGCTTGACTGGCATACTCAAGGAGGGGGCGAACAAAGGTAACATAGAGAGATCTGGTTACATGCGGGTCGGAAAATTCCTTGGACCACCGTTTAATAAAGTCAAGTGATGAGTTGGCTTTGAATATCATCTTATCGATATGCGGATGGAAATTAAGCTCACAGTCGAATAATATGCCGAGGTCTTGAAGAGACTAGTCCAGGGGAATTGGTTGACCATGCAGAAAATAAAGTCGGTGAGGAGAGGGGTTGCATTTACGAGAGAAGGTTATAGATTGACATTTAGCTAAAGTTCTAGGCAGTTTTTGAGGCACCAGATTGAAAACCGATCAAGGTCTTCTTGAAGAAGAGCAGAGTCATGGGGAGAGGAAATAGTTTTAAAAAATTGTGTGTCGTCAGCGTAAAGGGAGAGGGAGGAGAGATTAATGACCCTCTCAACATCGTTAATAGTAAGAATGTAGAGAAGAGGGCCAAGATGAGTGCCTTGTGGAACTCCAGATGAGGCCAGGAATGGAACAGAGAGGGTGGATTTAAATCAGAAACCTTCTTCTTACCAGGTAAGAAGAAATCCATTTTAATAAAAGAGGCTCAAAGCCGAGGGCAGACAATTTGAAGAGAATCAATTGATGAGATAACTTATCAAACGCTTTAGTGAAATCAATTGCGATAACATCGATTTACTCGTAGTTTTGCAATTGACAAATTAAAAAAAGGACTTGGGATCATTTATGAGATTGGTTTGCGCACTATTCAGATAATTTGAATAATCGGAAGAAGAGTGGGTGGGAAGGAATACCGCCCATAACTTATTTCTTTTATTTCGTAGTGTGCGGAGTCTACGATTATACCAAGGAGGTGATGTAGAAGAAGTTTTATGGCGGGAATAAGGTACATAAAGGGAGATGGATTTAAATATTTCTCTGTAAAAAATGGAGAGATCAGCGACCAGAGATAGATTGGTAAACTCAAAAGAAGCCCTGCGTAGATAGGTATTGATTTTACGGAAATTAGCTTTGTGAAAATTGTAAGAAAATAGAACTGCGGGGGGAGGCGACTGGAAGGGAGAGTTGTGGAAAAATGAGAGAAGAAGTGGAGGATGAAAGTTAGCAATAGTTGAAAGAGATAGGGGACAACACGATACTGAGGAGTTTATGGGATAAGTTGTGAAGATAAGGTCTAATTGCCTTTCCATATAGTTGGGAACGCCACTGACTTTACATAGACTAGAGTCTCTTAACCGATCTAAGAAGAGGCATTCCTTAGTAGATATGGGATTGGAAGCGATGAAAAAAGATAAGTCTTCAGATGGAGTTCACTTCAGCTGAGGCAGATTAAAATCGCCGAAGACAATAATATCGTCAAGCGATAAGTCGATCAGTTAATTGCTGCAATAGCAAGTTGGTAGGATTCGATATTTTGGGCCGATATGATATTTTGGCCGGAACACTTAACATAAAAGCATCTACGAGTAAGTGTTATTTTAACCGACACAAAGTCGAGCTTAGAAGAAGACCAAGTTGCAATGAGAGAGGAGTCAACGCTGTTGTGAATGGCCAGTAGGACATCTCGGCAAGGATAATCAATCAAGGCGCATGTGCGATCGTCATCCCGCACAACATTAAAAGAAAGAGCGAATAACTCCTATCCTAGTTTATCATGTTGGGGATAAGATTAGTTTCGTTCAGAGCGTAGATATCAAATGGGAGAGCATGGGATTGACGCAAAACGGCGTGGGTTTTAGAACGCAGTCCTCTTACGTTCTGGTAATAGAAGGTGAGAGGGAAGTTTTTTCATGACTTTTTAGGGTCGACAAAATTTATCGTGGTCAAGTCGACTGCGTTGGAGGTGTGAGACTCTTTTAGAGTATACATAGTTTCGAAGAGCGCCAAGATCGTCTGCAACTTTTTGGGGGGGCGTATTGAAAATCTCGTGATACTTTATATAGAGTTTCCTGAGGCTGGTAACATCGGTAGGGAGGCCTTCCTGTTGGATAGAAACCATGACACTTGTTTTTGTTTTACACTCATAGCACACCGAGTCGGATTTATCGTGCAGATAGGCTAGATATAGACGTATATTCAGATATATCGTCTTATCCCTAACCCTATAGAGCGCGGAGCGGTACTCGATTGTATCGCTAATTTGCTGCGTTAATTTAATAGTGAGTGGCCAAAGGGGGTTAATAGAAAAGGGAGTGACTATAGAAGAGGGTTTTATGGTGGAACAGATAGGATGTCAGAGGTCAGGTTTAAAATGTGAGAACTGATGAAGTTAGGATACTTAGCTCCAGTTCTGAGGTCGAGTATGTTACAACTCCCAGAGTTGTAGGGGTTACGTCAAAAGAGACACGTTGACATTGGAGCTTGGTTTGGGGTGGAATAGAGGGAATTGGAGTAAGGGTGGTAGGCTTAAAATTAGGAAAAAATTTGGGCGAAGTTCCAAAAAGTACTCACCTCCGATTTGCTTGAAATTTTTTCTATGCACAGTCTACCACATAAGAAGGTTAAGTCCAAAGCGGTTCTTAGCGCAAATCACAGGAAAGGACGACAATGACATTTAAAAATTGAAAATCCTTAAAAAAAAGGATTCAGATATCTTCTAAGCCGTACGGCGTATGTAAGTAAACTATATCTCAAATTAAAGTTACAATTGAAGACTTTCAATACAATTCAAGTTATAAACAGTTACAATACCCCAGAGTAAATATAGTTAAACTTTAGCTCCAGGCGCCTGGCTGACAGTTGTTGAAATACCCTTAGCGGAACGACGAAGTCGAGTGAGCGGTTAGACCCTGCAGAAAAAAGGGTTAAAATCCTGTTAGCAAGCGAAGCGATCCACCCCTAGTAGACCATATTTAACACGTGACCTTCGTTGAAATTTATCGCTTTGGTTTTATTTTCTTTTGTAGGGAACATGGCTTCAAACTCTACCAAGTGCACAAAACAACTACAAACGTGCGCCAGGGATGATATGATGAAAGCAATCACTGCCGTAAGCCTCAAAGAGATGGACTCTTTAAAGGCAACAAATATGTTAAATGTCCCGAGAACCA
Source organism: Volucella zonaria (assembly GCA_963966105.1). Classification (NCBI taxonomy): domain Eukaryota; kingdom Metazoa; phylum Arthropoda; class Insecta; order Diptera; family Syrphidae; genus Volucella; species Volucella zonaria. Next base: position 10,470,957 of record OZ014530.1, read on the forward strand.
CACTTAGGCGTAAGTGCCAAACTATGCAGGAAAATCATTTTTCCTCCAGAACTCGAGCAGTCTCTTGTAGACTATTGCCTGCAAATGGAAGGTATTGGCTTTGAAAGGTCGAAAAAAGGTGGGAGCATTAACATCTGCTGAACGGGGATCACTTATTACGTCGATTTTGTGCATGAGTGCAGGAGGGTCATTTGTACCTCCTATGTTCATTTTTCCGCGAAAGAGAGACAATCCACAGGAAGAAAACGAGGAATTTCATCATCTCCCTACAAGCTAGCTTTAGAAGAATCCACCAAAAAAAGAGATGAAAAAGAATTAAAAAAGAACTATCACGGGGTTTCAAAAGAAATGGAAGAAGAGAAGCTATCGTAAAAACCAGCCCTCATCATCAGAAAGTGGGGAGGACTTCTTTCCAGACGACGGTTCAGATCCAAGTCCTGATAGAAGTAACCAGGCGGATGCCAGATGCATCTATTGCACTGGCCTGTTCTCTGACGATAAGCAAGGTGAAGCTTGGGTACAATGTGTTGTATGCAGAATCTGGAGTCATGAGGAAGATATTTGAATCTTTTTTTTAAAGGATTTTCAATTTTTAAATGTCCTTGTCGTCCTTTCCAGTGGTTTGCGCTAAGAACCGCTTTGGATTTAACCTTCCTATGTGTTAGACTATACATAGAAAAAAGTTCAAGCAAATCGGAGGTGAGTACTTTTCGGAGCTTTATCCAAAAATTTAGTTTTGGACCTCCAATTGGAGCTGCGTTTGTTGTGGGAAGAGAAGGTGGGCCTTGGCAATTTGGATTTACTTGCGAACTTATTACCTAGTTTTGGCATGATGGACTGCTTGACCTTATCCTGCCTCTTGGTCCTATTTTCCAACCATTTGCAGACGCTCATCTTTCCAAGATTGAAATTGTTGCTGGCTGGATTATGGAATAACCATTCGTATGTAGCCGGAAGATTGAGTTTGAAGCTGCGCTTCCTCCAATGGTGAGTTGTTGGAAGCAAATTGCCGTGGCTAATTGTGATGCAATATTTCTTTTCGAAGAAATTCGTGATCCAATCAACATCAGCGTTAGGGGGGGCGCCTCTGATAAGAAGCATAGTGACCAATTGGTTCTTTAAAGCAAGCTTGTCAAGTCTACGTTCCTTCCGTGGAGCGGCGACTGGGGGAGTTGACATAGATGTATTCTCTGTTTTGAAGTTGGAAGAAACTGCCGTGCATGGGCCATCCGCAGATGGCTGTGGCTATGTGGGAAGCCTGAATCCACTTCAGGTTCCATCAATCCAGGCATGATGCATTATAGTGGACATTCTGGTAAGGCTGGGAGAAATTTGGTGTATCATCGAATTTGCTGTTTATTGTTGCGATGTGATGTTCACTATAGCATACGAGGGATCGTGCCGTAGTAAGTTCATCATCGATATCATTCACTTTATCGAAGATAACTCCGAGCGTAGGATCAGATTGTTTAGGAGAGAGTTGTTTGTGTGACGAGGACTGAAAATGAATGTCAATGTCGTCACCCAGGAAGCTTATCAACTCGCCCGTTTTTTGGTTGGATATAACCTGCGCAGGACAGATAGCGTTGATGTCACTCAACACTTTATCCAGGTGACACAAGGGAGTTTCTGGATCTCCCGGACTCTAACTCGATTAGATCTGCAATTTGTCTGTTAGCGGAATATCGTCTTAACAAGTTTAGAAAAGTGGTCTTACCCAGGGGTAAATGTAAATGTTGAGTTGTAGAAATGTTATGGGCCGGTCAAGCCGGTCACATATGTTCACTAGAGCTCGGTTATGAGCTTCAGAGATGCTCGGTATACAATTCATTTAGCTCGTTTTGGCAATATGGTAAGGATTTACCATATCCACTGGGGAAATAAAAAGTAAGACGGTTGGGTTTCCCCGGACATTTCCCATGTAGTCTCGATTCGGTGGAGTTAGGTCGTCAGATGAATAAAGCCCCTTTGCAGCATCTTAACCCGGTGACCCGCAAGCATGCTATCCCAAGAAAGCGATAAAGACAAACAATGTAACACAGATTGTTATTTTTACCACAAAGCAAACAGCATTTTTTTTTTTTTTCAATTCAGAATTATTTAACTGCAAACACCGACATCTTCGGTTCGGTTTTTATTAATATCCGCCAACTGACCCGTTTCCCTTTAGATATGTAGGACGATAAAAAGTACGCATCAACATAAATCATGATGGCGAAAAGGACCAAAGAAATATCGCACATACTCGTATCTTTCTTTAAGCTCGTACACTTTTCCAGTTCCACATGTACTCGTACAAGTGTTCAAGCTCGTGCTCGTATCTATGTATGGTTACGAGTTTGTACACATCTGTATCTGTATCTTGTCCTCAAAAAAACTTGCAAATATCATAGAAAAGGAACAGAAATATATAATATGTACGAGTCAGTATGTTTGTGTGGAAAGGAGCAAAAAGGATTGAAAGCAATGTTATTACACGACCGATAAGTAAAAGGAAGTGAAAAAGCCCTAAGGGCTTGCCTGAACTAGATTTTAATTATTTGAGGCTTACTGCTGTAACTTCTTCCCTCCATCCTGATGCATTTTTCATGTTAAGGGCCATGTCAGGACTCCTCTTCCATTTCCATTTCCATTTAAAGGATTTCACTGATTCTGTTTGTGTCGCAGAGTCGTGTCGCATGTTCAATGGTTTTATTTGAATAAAAACTTTTGCTTCATTTCTGAAGTCAACAGTTGAAGTGTACGAGCACGAGTACGTACGAATGCATGTACTCGTATTTGAAAGATTTTTTTGAAAATTTAGGCTTCTGAGGGAAGTTTAAATGTTTGTTTAAATTTTTTAAGATTAGTTGGGGTGAATGTTAATTATAGGAAACTTGTGACGTTAATGACGTACATACACTCCGTATGACTAGGTCCGTGTCGCTCAAACGATTCGTCGTTAATTCTCCACGTAGATTTACATAGTTTGCCATTCATACCTATCATCAGCGTCTTTATTACTTACTCAGGCTCTCTGCCTGATACACAGCACCCTTCCACTCTCTTCGATCCCGGGCACGCTGCCTCCAGTTGTCTACAGTCCTTACAACGGAAGTTCGGTCTAACTTCTCGCCTCAAACCTGAAGACCCTTGTTCCTGAGCTTTATTCTCTAGTCGCTCGATGTGGCCGATGTGGCCGATGTGGCCGATGTGGCCGATGTGGCCGATGTGGCCGATGTGGCCGATGTGGCCGATGTGGCCGATGTGGCCGATGTGGCCCATGTGGCCGATGTAGCCGATGTGACCGATGTGGCCGATGTGACCGATGTGGCCGATGTGGCCGATGTGGCCGATGTGGCCGATGTGGCCGATGTGGCCGATGTGGCCGATGTGGCCGATGTGGCCGATGTGGCCGATGTGGCCGATGTGGCCGATGTGGCCAATGTGGCCAATGTGGCCGATGTGGCCGATGTGGCCGATGTGGCCGATGTGGCCGATGTGGCCGATGTGACCGATGTGATGACCTCCTCGCGAATGGACCAAATATTCGACGAAGAGTGTTTTTCTCTCGAAAGTGTTCAATATCTGGTCTGCTTTCCTGCTTATCGTTCAGCACTCGGCTCCATAGAGTAAGGACGGTAGGGTCAATGTATCGCAGAGCATGTATTTTCTCTGATTTATTTTGCCAAACCGAAGAATAAGCTGTTTTCTGGGGAAAGTCTTCGTCGAATCTCCACTATATGGTGTCATTCGTTGAGTTGATGTCTTCTCCGAGATAGGTAAACTCCTTAACCACTTAACCTTAAGTTACTCTTGTCAACAGTGCGATTTGTCGAAGGCAGTTGACAGATATTTCTTTATTTGTTGACAAAATGTGTGTAATTTGGTTTTATTCTCATTTACTGCAAGGCCAACTCGTTTGGCCTGTTCTTCGATTGCCTGTGCCCAATTATCAAGGCTTCGCCCATTAATGACGTTGTCTAATAAAAAGCGGGGGCAAAGCAAATTACTGGTCTTATCGTAAACATCTTCAGATGACGCCACCGGAGGTTGCTACAATTTGACCTGTTACAAGTTGCCGGTCATAGGTTTTATTGTCGGCAGGACCACGGATAGTCTCTAACAGAACTTAAATCACAGTACCATGGGAGTTAGGAGCCCCCCGGATCTCGGTCCGGGCCTGACTTGTTAGAGGTAGCCCCCCTTCTGCGAGCGTTATGATGGCTGTGGTTTAAATCCAAATCGCTGGAAGGGTCTTGCTATTGGTTTGATCCAATGTGGAGTTGCAATAAGTACTGGGTGCTGTGACCTCAAGACCAGAAAGAGGTTTTAGATCGGCCTCGACCAATACCAAGGGTGGCACTTTTGCCTCCAATACAGTTCCGAATTGGTTTCAAAGGATTGACGGAGAGCGATGGCAAGGTGTATCCTTGCTGCCATGGATGTATGGGCGTCCCGTAAACTTAAGTCTACACGACAGGTGTTTATGCTAAAAGCTTGATTCAATGTTCTTCGATTGCCGCAAAAGCCTCTATTACGTCGCGCTGGAAGCGACCGATGTCGATGTAGTCTGCGTATCCCAGCAGCTGGACAGATTTGCTGAATATAGTGCCTTCCATGTTAATACCTGCTCTGCGCACTAAATTGAAGAAATCCCATGACAATGCATCTCTTTGCCGAAGTCCGGTACGGGTTTGAAATGGTTCGGAGGATTTGTTTCCAAGTTGTACATTGCACTGCGTGTTTTCTAGAGTCACACGATATAGGTGGATCAGCTTTGCCGGGATCCCGAATTCGGCCATCGCCGTTTAGAGCTCAAGAGGATGAATGTTGTCATACGCGGTTTTAAAATCATGAAAAAATGGTGAGTCTCGACTTGAAATTCGTTGGTCTTTTCCAGACTTTGCTTTAGTGTTAAAATTTGGTCGATTTTCGATCTGCCGGCCCAGGAGCCATACTGGTACGTGCTGATTAGCTTGCGGCTAAAGGCTTGGGACGTTCATACAGTACATTGGATAGGATCTTATAGGATCGCCTTTATTGAAGATGTGGCATATAGAGCTGATAGTCCAGTCATCGGGCATGGTTGATAATTTGGTGCATGCACCCTACCAAAACATCACCAAAATGTCAGGACCGGCAGCCAGTTATTCTTCAGCTTTTTGATAGCTGAGCCAGCTTCTCTTCTTCAGCTTCATGGGTAGGGGCATCTGCGCATGACATAACATAGTGCGTAAAGGTTTACTCATGCATTAAACACTGGGAAATGAGGAAGCTACACTACGAAATTCATTGTTCCGCTGCTGGCATAATTCAAGTTATGAGACAATGAGCAGTTTACCGATCAATCGTCTCGCAGGTTCCCGTCCTATTCACCAACATTGCTTTTATGCAGAAAATTGGTCTTCGACTGCGCCGTGTATGCGGCCAAAAGTTGCATTCTCAAAAGCACCCTCAAAGTTGATGAAAACGGCCATCGCATAATCCTTCTTTTCGTGGGTGCCTTCACTTCTGATGCGTTCGCAAAGCAATTTTGCGTACATGGAGCTCAACCTTCTCTACATGCTCTTCAACATGAAAAAATTTTGAGTAACAGGTCTGCAGCTCTAGGCGAACGCGTAGTCATCTTTCCCAGTTCTCGGTATAAAGGCTAATCTCACCGTTCACCGGGGGGTCGATAGTGCCAGGATAGCAGTTAAGATTTCCAGTGGCTGGTCTATATCGTTTTGTAGAATAACTGGATACATATTTGTCATCGATGTCGGGTGACTTGAAGCCAACAAACGACGTGTTTGATGGCCTCATCCGTCACGACAACCGATGAGATATACCAGCTACAATGGGCTGTGTTAAACAGCTTACTAGCAGCTTCGTTAATAAGAGCTGGTTGCGTCCTGTGCCCGATTAGGCTACCTGGGAGGTGGTACTCTAGCATGAGACACAGAGCTTCTAGTTTCAAATCAATGTGGATGCCATCAGGTTTTCTGAAGAATTCCAGTCTGGCTGACTTGCCCTTTCGGAAGACTTTGACCAGTCTGCTGGTTTAATTGAATGTTCCGATCCTTTCATAAAATACGTGTCTTCTATAGCTTTTAATAATCTCTGTAACGTTGGCAGTCTTTGACGAAGAGCCCAACAGTGTTAACAATGTGGTCAGATGATAATATGAAGTCCAGAAGATGATAACCTCCCACGTTGCATACGCTACAGTCCCTAGAACTATGTTGAGCGCTAGCTTTCAATTATATGATAGCTACAGCCTTCCTGGAATCAAGGCTATTGCCTTTAGTAGTGGTGATAGAATCACATGGAAAATAATAAGAATCACCATGGCTTAGACTGCTTCCGGCGCAATAACGTTAGCTCTAAGGCCTTCAGATAGCTCGTTTTATACTGGTGTGAAACCACTTAAACATCCGAAAACATCGATGCTATTGTGGGAGATTTTGTATGGAACACGAACGTCTTTCCACATAGGAATGCATTAGAAGAATGAATTGTTGAAGACAATATGATAACAAGACCTCTCTGAACAAAGTATTGAATCTGCAGGACTGGATTGATGGGGCTATTTGTCCTGTCTGTTAGGTATAAACAATTATCATCTAGACAATTTCTGATCAGGACAACAATCCGTCGCTTTTTCAATAGAGTTTGAGTAGACTCTGACGAATTCTATTTGAAAACCTGCTTACTGCCTCTCTGATGCTGAATCTAAATATCTCATTTAGTAAGTAACTGTTTCGGAATTGTTTTTGGTATAAATTGAGTTAGGTTTCTACTTTAAGGTATCTTTTCCCAGCATCTTAATATGTCTCTACTCTGTTGAAACTTCGTCGGTTCTCTACAGGTTTATTCTCAGCGCTACTTGTGACAATTCTGCAGGTCGTCTGTATCAACCGCTTTATTTTTCTTCAGTGCTCACAGAAATATACTTTAGAGTTCGCCTCGAGTTAATCGTTCATATGCCATTTCCATATCTTCAAAATAGCCGAATTCAGTTTAGTCGTAATCAAAGATTGTCTTAAGCACCATTCGTAAAATTGAAAGCATTGCCAATACCTTACAATCCTTAGATGGCTGTACAGTCTAATAAGCTTTAATCAATAAGCCTCATCAGTTAGCTCGAACTTTAGATAATTGCTCCTATTTGCCTACCCTAAGAAGGGTTAGGGTGTCCTTCTACTTAAGGCTGCCACATCCCTCCGGTTTGGAAACTAGCATCCCCGTATCGGTGCATTGATATCTATTCAATCGCAGCTATCTCAGATGATCAATATTGATGTACAGCTCATACAGCTCATACAGCTCATGCAGAATCCTGTGTTTAAGATTACTGAAGATATATCCATGCTTCTATTATGCAAGTATAAGGTGACCAGATAAGAGCAATTGGAAAAAAAATTTAATAAAACACCAACAGTGTGAGATATAAAATTGATCCTCAAGCTACGTTCATGCCATTATGTGTGCGCAGTCGCCAAATTTCTCTTTCACAACTTCGTTGTTGCGTCGCTTGTATGGTATATAGCGCCGTTTTGTTGGAACCGCGGCTCGGATATATCGACGTTGTCGCCTTCTGATCACAGAATGTCGGTTAACATCGCTCTATAACTGAGACTATTGACGGTAATTGTGTGTCCTTCCTCATTTCGAAAGAAATAAGGTCCGATGATGCCGCCATGCCCTAAACCGCACCAAACCGTCAAACTTTGTGGATGCATTAATGCTTGGCCGAACACTTGTGGATTGTTTTCGCTCCAATAATAGCAATTTTGCTTGTTAACATAGCCGCTGGGTCAAAAATAAGCATCGTCCGAGAAGATGATATTTTGGAAAAATCCAGATCTCCGGCCAACATTTCCAACGCCTAATTAGCGAACTCACAACATTGTCTATGGTAGTCCGTCTTCAATTCTTGCTTCAGCACAATCTTATACGGGTGTAGGCCAAAATCCCACCGCAAAATAAGTCGAGTTGACGCTCTGGCGATGCCCAATTCAGCTGATCAGCGCCGAATTGACATTTCTTGGTCTTATTCGATACTGGCCACTACAGCGGCTATGTTTTCTTCATTTTGCACCAATCTCTGTCTGGTTGGTGGCTTAAGATCCAAAACAGTGTACTTGCACTCAAACTTTTCAACGATGAGACGAATTGCGTGCACACTGGTACGACTCGAGCTGTAAAGAGGCTGTCAGGGTTAGAGAAATGTTTTTTCGGTCCTACAAGACCAACCCGACAGAGGAAAACCGAAAAACCCAGTAAAAATTGTTGGTCGTTCGTCAAAAATATTAGAAACTCTGCCTCACTCCCCATCCCAACGCTCATTTACAATGCCATTCCAGCTGTCAGCTCTTTGGACAAGGCCAATCTGCTTGCTGCATACTTTGCGGCTAGCTCAACACCATCAGATTGTGCTTTCTCCCTGCCTACACTTGAGTGCGTCGAATCTTCAATGGGACGAATCCACTTTCGTACTCGTGTAGTAGCAAGAGTACTTAAAGACCTCAACATACATAAATCCGCTGGTCCAGATGGTATATCTCCCCTTCTTGTGAAGAAGTGTTCTTCCACGCTGGCAAAACTACTGCATAAGCTTTTTCGTCAATCCTACTCTTTAGGACTCTTTCCGAGCAGATGAAAAACTGCATTTGTCCAGCCTGTCCCTAAAAAAGGCGAATCTTCTTCTCTCTCCTCCTACAGAACCATTGCACTTAAGTCCCTTCTTTCCTGGTCATCGAAACGCTGATAAATCGTCACCTCATCAAATATCTCGAAACGCGAAAACTTCTCAATGACCGGCAATATGGTTTTGATGGCATGTCTTACCGAAAAGTGAAACCAAAGCGTACATCAATCTGGCAAAGGCAATATAGTTGCACTTGATATTTCTAAGGCAATTGCCAGATTCGGCATCAGGCTCTTTTGTCGAAAATGCGTGCATTTGGGATGGACGACTCTCTTCTTCAACGGATTAGAAATTACCTTTCGGAACGTACAATTCAAGTTTTCTTGGATGGTCTCAAGTCTGATCAAAATAAATGCTGGTGTACCCCAGGGCTCCGTTCTGTCTCCGATACTCTTTTTAATTTCCATCAACGATCTCTTGTCTGCTACCTCTAATCCAATATATTCCTTTGCTGACGATAGTACTCTCTGCTTTTCATATTCGTTCCTGGACTCACGTCCCTGCTCTTCGGCTGTAGAACGGGAACGGCAGCGTATGTTAAGCTCATTAAATTCTGATATTAACAGCAGAACGAATTGGGGAACTATAAACAGAATGGAATGTAATGCTTTCAAAACACAACGCTGTCTGCAGTCGTTAAAGCGAAATTTAAAAACCCAGCCGTTATCCATGAATGGCACTTGCATCGTCGAAACCGATAAACTTTCCATTCTCGGTATGTGTATCAGTAACAACTTACGTTGGAATGACCACATATTCGATGTCGCCAAAAATGCTGCGAAATGTCTAGGTTTTCTCAAGCGATGTAAGAAATACTTTACCCCCTCTGATCTGGCCTCAATATATAAGGCGTTTATGCGCAAGAAATTGGAGTACAGTGCCCACATCTGGTCGGGTGCGCCTAAAACATTCTGCATCTGCTAGACCGGATTCAAAACGGTGCGATAAAACTCATAGCTGGTACCAATGTCACTCAGGCAATGGACACCCTCGAACACCAACGTAAGGTCTCGTGTCTCACTCTGTTTTATCGCTATTTCCACCACCAGTGCTCCATAGAAATTGTCAGTAGCATTCCGCCCCTTCAAACTTCCAACCTTAACACCAGTCTCGCTATGAATGCTTATCAGTATACCCTCAAGCCCACTTTCGGACGTACTCTAAAATATCGTGATTCGTTCCTAAGCCGTACAACTCGCTTATGGAATGGTTTCCCGATCTCTGTATTTCCTGGTCGTTATAGCTTACAAACATTGAAAAACAATGTACATCGGTACCTGTCCTTTCTTTTTCCCTAAATTTCCTTCGCCACAGCGCGACAAACATTTTAAGGGTACACAAACCCCTTGAGCGCGCGCTCATTATAAAAAAAATTGAAGCCAGGATGACGACCGACCTCACGACGAAATGCGCGTTGCGTATTTACAACTGAGACGGAATTTCGATAATATTTTTTTTAATAACTTCAGCACGTTCGTCAAGCGTAAAACGATGCAAAACTTACTGAATGTTTTGACAGATGGATGTCATTGGTAACTTTGACAGCTGCTGAAACATAACAAGTCACCCTGTAGTTGCGGAAAATTGTCTAAATTTTCAATTATGAAGAAGTTACACGGATATGCCAGCGCATCACCCCGAACAGAGCGTTTTCCATCCTCATTCTGCATAATCTGAAGACGCATGGATCCCAAAACCAGACATGGTCTCTGTAGATGCTATCATATGGTACAATAAAGTTCTAAGATCTTCTCTGGGATCTACCGTAGTCTGAATATAGTCTGAATCAGGCCTGATCAGGCCTGTGGCAGACGATGTTGAAGTTCCATTCTCTATGCATTCATTCCTTCAACCAAATCTTGGAAATGAGATGATGTACGCTCTAAGTCATAACCTTTAAAGAATTCGGCATGTAAGCCATGCGGTCCCGCAACCTTGATGTACTTAATGTCTTACTTCACTTTGCACAAGTTGATTTCGTTGAACTTCGTTCAGCTTGACACAAAAGTTTGAATTGTCCCCTCCATGTTACAGTTTACAAGACGGATTTTTCAATATCATCAGCACAGACTGTGACTACTCTACTAAGAGTCCTTGCTCATCTAGCCAGCTTTCGGTTCGGGTCACGTTGGCATACGGTATGTACTCGTACATGTTCCATTTTATTAATCAAAGTAGCCGATGTTTTCTCCCTTTTCCTCGTAAAGTGTACGACCCACTCTCATCCTTCTATGCGGTGTCGCTTCATAGGAAAGCCGTCTAGATACGTGTGGTTGTCCGCACTCTTCATCAATCCAGAGGATTTATGAATTATGAAGATCAGATCGAACTCATCATAGTTTTGACAGCTTCTTGGCAATGATACCACCGCATGAACTGCATCAAGGTTCCGCAAAGGGTTTGAAAATTTCCAAGTCGGTAACCCCTCTCAGGGGCATGAAAGCTGTTGTAGACCCTTTTAAGGTTTGCTAACACCACCCAGTATAATCCTGAAAAATTCATATTGACCTCAACTCCAAATAGTCCAGTCGCGTAAATTCATTAGTATGTTCTGGTTCTGGGACTTGGTTGTTTCCGAGAGAGCTATATAGTGTTTCTTAAAAGTTCAGCAAGTCAAGTTTGGTAGGACGGGACTAGTGCACAGTGGTTACCCCAAGGAGGTAAAATAAGGACATTTCATATGTAATAATAGTTAGTAACAACACTGGTCACAACCAATTTAACGCCAATTAACGACAACCCTAATTCTATAACACCCAACCACCAATACCTTGGTGAAGGTTTTATTGTAGAGACTTGAAAGTAATATCGTGTAAGTTAAGTGGTTTCCTATGTCCGCCTTTTCTAAGTAATTAACAAACCTCCCACTTTTCCCATCGTAAAGGATTTCATGTTACTCCCAGGCTACCGTAATACAAGTTAAAGTACGAGTATCTAAATTTGAGGCCTTGCGAGTGTCAGCAAAATGTCTCTCGTTGATTCATATGCAACTTCCTTCCTTTAAATCGATGGATAGTCTGCCAATAGCCCTTTTTAGAAAAGCTATAATCTGGATGTACTTTCTCACGCACCTCCTTCCAGGATTTTCGCTTGACACGGCTGCTCTAAAACACCCAATTTGGAAGTTCTTCTCGTCTTTGAACCGGTTTCCATTGAGTGCGGTCTCCTTACCAAATCCACATCTTGAAGGATTTCTCTATCTCTATGATAGCTCTTGTTTAGGAAATGAATAGTGAACTTGTTGCTCAAAAAACTGTCCAAATCGTGCGAAGTCTACTAAGTCTCCATTCAAAAGGAACAAGGTCGCGCGTATTTTATCGATGTGTCATAGTGGATCATATTTTAGATATGCTTAAAGAGGGTCTAGATTCCTTTTAGATGTTATATCTAGAGAGGTGGGATACGAGTACAATGATGTATAAGCTTAACGATGGAAAATATGACAAAAAACCCCACTTTTGGCTTCCGGCTTCCAGCTTCCTTCTATTGTATACAAGATGGCACTTTGCTTCTGTTTTGTCGGTCCAAGCTACTTGACAATCAGTCGATTGTCCCTTGGTATGAACACATGAGTTCGTATCGCACACCGGTCGCGATGTGTGATACAATACATACCCATCTCTCACCAAAAACATATAAAAAAAATTAAGGCAACCTCCATTCTGTAATAGTTGGAGTTGATATTCGGGTCATGAAGCATATGTCTGTCCAATTCTTTCTGAAGTTAGTACGAGTAAATGTACGAGTATTTAAATTTTTTTTGAACCACCAAACGGAATCTTAGATTATTAGAAAAGTTTGAAACTAATTTTGCGAGTTTTGGAAGTGGGAGGGTTTTTATAGTTCTCTTTAGATTCACATCACATCTATGTATCTTTCGGATGAGCTTTTGCAGCTTTAAGAGAACTGCTTTTGAGTGAAATTCTACAAACTTGAGTGAAAGTTTTTTTTATACCAATTAATCTCTTAAAGAAGTATCTCATCATAGAGAAATCATGTGCATTCTCTTAAAAAAACATCTTAAACATGGAAATACTACTTCGTAAATCTTAAATTGAATGATCCTTTCCGACTAAAGATGTAGGCAATGGATACTACAAGATCTTAAAGGTTATAGAAATAACTGAAGTCTTAAAAAAAACATAAGAAATTCATCCTTGTCCGCCATTCAATCCCTTGTTTAACTACATCTCAACAGTCAGCTCTTTTGACAAGGCAAATCTGCGCACTTCGTAGCCAGCTCAATGCTTCCTGATTGCGCCACAAATTCGCCTGTATTTGAGTTGCTATTATCCCTCTTGGAGCATTGGATTACTGCAACGTGTTTTAGTTTAGATCTAACATACTCAAATCTGCTGGGCTTGAATGTATATTTCTTTTTCTTCTATTAAAGCCACTGGATGAAATTTTTCATCTTCGTATGTATTTTAAGGACGCCTTTCTAGAAGACGGGAAAGAGCATTTGGACAGCCTCTCCTTTATAAAGTGTAATCGTCTTAATTCTTCTCTTACAGAGACATTGCATGTTCGACTCCTCCATTTCTCAACGTAGTGGAAACGCAGTTTATGGTGTTCCTCAGGAGCCCGTTCTGTCTACGACACCTTTTGAATTTTTTTTTTTAATGGATCACGTTTTCATCTGATCCAATATATTGATTTGGTGACAAGAATCCTTTCTGCTTTTAATGCTCGTCTCCGAACCCAAGTCCCAGTTCTTCGATTTCAGTACGGGTGTTGGCGCAATTCGGCGGCAACCAGACTAATTTCCGTAGCAGCTTTTCAAAGCAGTACTTCTCAGCGAACGATTCCAGCTTGAAATATCCTTGCAACGAAAAATGTCTTTCCGACTGTGGATGTGGAGGTTAACGAAGTGCGTTTCCAGCTTCTCTGCAGTGAAGTTCTCGGAGCGTTCTTTTTGTGGCCAGTCATCCGTAGGTAGTTTAAGAAACGCAGGTCCTGTGAACAGTCGGCCAGACGTGTTATACTCTGGTGGTATCTGCTTAGTTCCTTCATCAGCTACATTCATCTTCGTCGGGATCCATCGCCAGGGACTTCAGCAAGTCCCAAAATCTTGCTAACTCGAAAGGCCACGAATTATTTATATCTCCGGTGGTCCGAACGAAGCCAACTCAAAACGTTTTTGGAATCCGACCAAGCGATTCGTCGAGAAAATTTAAGGGTGTGTGACTCTGCAATGCATCTAGCGAACCTAGCACTAAGAACAGCAGCTTGCAACTCGAGACGAGGAATGGATAGGCTCTTGAGTTGTGCAACTCTTGTCTTTGCTCCGATGAGTGCACACTCGACCTGGTTGTTATTTGAGGCTCTCACATACACCACAGCTGCGAAACCGTTCTCACTGGCGTCTACAAACACATGAAGCTGTCTTTCGCGTCTGGGAATTTGCAGGGTTTTTTGGAAAGCAACGGATCCATTTTAGCCATTTTTCGTGCTCCATGTCCTGAATTAGTGTATCCCAGTCAACGTGTGTTCACAAAATGCCCTGTAAAAGTATTTTTATATATGTATGTACATGAGAAAGTGTGGTAAAAGTCCTAGAGGATCAAAAATGGTCATTAGGACTCTTAGGACCTCTCGCTTTGTGGGACGACGAGTGAAAAGAGAATCTCACCTTGATTCGGACTAATGGTAAGATTATAGGTGTTTTATCTATCGGAAGAGGTACACCACCACATTCCTAGTACCTTTTCTGTGCCCAGATTGACTTCGAGCTTTAAACCTATGTTATCAGTAGGGTCAGAGTTCAGTGCCTTCCAGCGATTCAGATACCCAGTTCTTAATGTGAAAACCCCCTTGTTGATGAATGTAGCGAATATCTTTGGCCAACTTAATGGCATCCGCCACTATAGCTACGCTGTCCATAAGGTCGTCAACGTAGTGGTTATGTCTATTGGAACGGACTGCTCGTGGGAATTTCTCTTCAAAGTCCTCGGCGTTTCTGTTTTTAATAAACTGAGCGCTGTAAGGTGAGCATGTAGATCCAAAGGTCATGACCGTCGTGGCATAAACATCTGGGGCACGTTCAGCTTGATCGCTCCACAGGAATCTTTGAAAGTGTTGATTTTCTTTCCGAATTAAAACCTGATGGAACATTTCCATTTAGCAGGTGGTGTTGGTGTCATTCTTCTTCTCGGATGAAGCTATCTACTTCAGGCGTCGCACTGGTCACACTGAACCATATTTCCAGCGGAGTCTGGAACGGCAGCGTTTATTATGCTCACTTCCTTTAACAATAGTCTGTCTGAGACTGTAGACATGTTGCTTCCAGTTCTCCGTTAGAGAGTTTGCCGTTTCCCTCAATCACTCTCAAAGTCCTAAGCATCATAAAAAACCGTAGAACAACAATGGCAACGTTAATGAATCAACTTGCCATCAGAGAAGAAACGTCTGGGCTACGACGAGCGTAGGCAGGAACATGTAGCCAGAAAAGCGGAGAAGTCCACAGGCTTCTCCGGGAGAAAAAACAAAAAAACACGAGAATGACATTCGAAAGCCTTATCAGAGAATAAAACGAACTACTAGGGCTCAAGACGAGAATGGAAGCCTGCAAAGATAAACCTGGATAACAAGAAGACTACATCTGAAGACTGTATAACAGCGATGATGGTGAAAATACCAGTGTCAGGTAGTGTGAACCATTCACTCTGGGCGAAGACATTAGAGAATTCAATTTCCCCGGCCCAGACGAAGTTAAGGAAGCAATATCGAAGCTTAAGCTTAACAAAGCTGCTTGGGCAAACAAACTGCCTACTGAGCTATTTAAGGCCGTCAACTTATTCTTGGAATTTGTGCATTGATGCCAGGAAGCCATTGAAGTGAGTGTTCATAAGCGGATTAAAGGATTATTCCTTGGAGCCATTCCAGGTAGTGTTTTGGACGAAACTTGCCGTAATCTCGAATATTCACTTGTGCTGGTTTTCCTTTCGCAAAAACTATACGCCAGGACCCATGTTACATCACGTTCTGAGCTAGACAGTTTCGCACGCTTACAGCTCTGCTTTATTTTGAAAGGTCTTAGAGGCACGTCGTCAACAAATGCAACGATTACGCTCTATCCTCCTATGCCTCTGAAAGAAGGCAAGATTTTTTAAAGATAGAAATGAATTCGCTGTTGAGTTCGTTAAGCTCTAGCCGGGATATCAGAATGTGACTTCCTTTCCAGATAGTTCTCGTATATCTTCAGCGATATTGTTGGATCTCTCTCAATTCATTTTACGACGATTGCAAACCCGCGTTAGGCGGGTGCTTGTTGAATATGCTGGTCAAAGTGAGACCTTTCATCCGACAAATTTCAGTTGCGTGTTTGAGAAAGAAAGTATTGGCATGACAGATGCTGATGGGCTATCCTAAGAAATTAGTAACGGAGTCCTCCTCCTTCTTGAACGGCTTCGAAACTACACCTTTAACACCAAAATACTGGATTCGGTTTTCAAGGAATAGATGATCGACAGATTCTTGACTACCATGGTTGTCTTGCCGCAGTCTGCAGCGTAGAGGAGTTTAGAGTTTTAATATACCAAGATCGTCAGGATCGTCTAAGGTTTCGGACAGTTAACCAACTTTACTGAACTCCCGGGCCAGCCAGCGTCCTTGAAGATGGGTTGTATTACAATTTTTTTTTTGTAGCGCGTTCGTAAAATAATCAGCACTCTACCAGCCGCAACTACAAAACTGACATTTATACCATCTTCGTCTTTTTTAAAGCAACAACTTGATAGTGGATCTGCACGTTTCTGCAACCAGCTGCGACCACTGACATTCTCTTCTCCGCGATTGTGTGATGTTTGGAACAGTCTCGTTTCGGCCTTTTAGATGTTTTTAGTGTCATTTCGGTTTTTTTGTCGCAGCCCGGCCTTAAGGGTCTTAATGAGAAACTTTGTCTCCACGAGCACTTTACTTAACATTTGATGGTATGTTATGGAATGTGGCGGTCCTTGACCTTGACCAACGTCCCCCTCTAGCCAGCTCGATCCCTAGATAGCTGCATCCGGTTACGCGTACCAAGTTTTTTGAGTGGTACCACCCTAGGTGAGGTCTTTGTATACTACGTTGCCCCCCCGGGTTGGAGTCGAAGATCCATCGAGCTGGAGCACTAATGTCCGTGCGCTCTATATAACCTAGCTATCCAGATCCAGAAGTTATTTGTTATACCATCTCCTCCACACTCCGTCAACCCAGACGGAGCCAAATATTGCATGGAGAATTGATCGCTCAAAGCAACTTAGAGAAATTTAATCCGTTCTTCAGGCTGTCCATGTCTCTGCGACGTACAAAAGGATAAAGATGATGACGGTCTTGTACAGTATCTTTTTCGTTGCTCGGGATAGGGCCTTGCTGCGGTTGCTAAGAGCTATTCTTTATTAATTTCGGTACTCATGTCATTACTGGAGCTCTTTGTGGAGCTTAGGTATTATCTTACTCTACCACCTCAAAGTTATTCATTGCTGTCGATAGTCATTAGTCTATGACATCCGTTGAGGAGAATTTTCCTTTTTTGATGACAGCGTATATTTTGTTTTGCTCTCATTGACTGCCGGACGCATTTTAGCTTCAATGCTCACAAAAACGACACTGATATCCCGCTGGATTCTCCAGATAATCTGAATGTCATCTGCATTTGCGAAAAGAAAGACAGATTTTTAAAATACTGTGTAAGCTCCTGAGTTGCCCACAATATTTTCCAGTACCGTGTTAAAGAAGTCCCATGATGGCCCATTGCCCTGTCTAAGACCTTTTTTTTAACCTCGGTGATATCTCAGCGCGAGTCGACATCCTGCATAGTCGGATGAGTTTAGCATGGATGCCAAGACCAGATTAGGCGATCTGTACAGCTCGTCGTTATAAACGCTATCGTATGCAACCTTGTTCATCAATGAAGAAGCGGAGTGTATTAGTTCGGTTTTCTCGGGTCTTCTCTTAGACTTGCCCGAGAGTGGAAATTTGAGCGATACTGGATATACCACTGATGTGAACCTATCAGGTTGTCGACAATCGGTTTAACTTAACTTAACTTAACACGGCAGAAACGTTTCTTCCAAATTGTTGGCACAGTCTGCGTTTCCTCTATTTTGTTGCCCTGGCATGTCCTTTTTACCTCCTAGTAAAATTGCCGAAGAAGTTGAATTTCAAGTCTTTCCGCTACTTGTATGAGTACGTTTCGACAGATGCTCTCAATGCAGTGTTGCAGGCTACGCCTCCTGTTTCGCTGAAAGTGCACTTCGGCATTCATCGTCTACCTATGGGTTTCTTGTTTATGGTCGCCTTGTGAAGCCTATCACGTTTGAGGTGGCATTTCTGATAGTCCCCCGCACTTAATGTTGTTGTAAATGGTCGAGGGAGATGCTGTTTGTAAAGGCTCTGGCGATCTGTTTCGATGCTACCCGCCCGATGTTGAAGCTCCCCACAGTATTTACCTGGCCCTATATTACCTTTCATCTTCTTAATCGTTCTTCGGTTCCAGTCGATGTTGACGTCTTGATACGATCTGTTCAATCTGAGTTATCGTATTTTTATCAAGAGACCGCCATGTGCCCTTGTGAGTCCTAGGATGTGAGAAACGTGTGCTTGTTACGACGATGTTTCGTCAACTTGCGAAGTCTATCAGCTGAAGTCCGTTTACGGCTACCAAAGGCGGCCTGCTTTCCTATTTTGGCATTAAAGTCATCGAGTACAATTGCGACGTCCTACTTGATTCAGGACTCATAGTTTGTCTCTAGGAGCTTGTAAAAACCTTGCCTGGTAGCATTGCCGTTTTTATTCCGTTGGGACTTTCACGCATATCAGGCTGATGTTAGCCACCTGATCTTTGATTCGGATTGTTATTAGTTGTTCGCATGTAGGTCTAAGGCTTGCGACTTTATCCTTAAATCTTCTTTTAATAACAGATACGCACCCAATTACCGTTGCGTCATTACAACCATCGAAGTAGTTATCACAGTTTTTGATTGACTTCTTGTCCGGTCCGTTCTATTGCATTTCCTGGGTGGCGGATATATCAGCCTAATAGGGTCCCAGTGTCCCCAATATGTGTTCAGAAGCACCTGATTACTTAAGTGACGCGAGGAGGCCATGAAGCGATTTTGCCCACGATTAGCTTGGGAAGAAGGTGTCAGTCGAAGTATTGAAATGCGCTCAGTAACTTTTGATCATTAGTTGGGACCAGAGTTTCCATTTTTCAATTCATTTATTGATAAATAGGACCGACATCTTTTCTAGTACTAAGATACAATATTATAAAATGGATGGTTTAGCATTAATCACTTAAAAACTACGGAACACAGAGATATATAAAAATTAGCTTATACTACGAGTATTATGAGGTAGAGATTGCAAGGAAAAGAGGAGGGCTGAGGCCTAGGGTTGCATTGTTGAGGAAGGGAAGTGCACGGCTAGATATTAATTTGATTCGCGGTGGGAGTGAGTTCCATAGTTCTACAGCATGAATGCAAAATAAACGCGAAGAATTCAAATATTGGCGACAGGATGCGGAACGATACAAAGATTTCTTACGGAACGATTAAAGACAAGCCTGTTAAAAAAATAGGACGGAGATTTATTGTTAATAATTTTATGTAAAAATATGCAATTTGTTGCATTGATATATTGTTCCACTGTGCAACCTAGTAGATTTTTAGAACGGACCGCATCGTTGAAAGCTACTTGAAGTTTATGTTGCGATAGTGAATCAAGAGCGCTATAGACAGCCTCAGCATATGTAATGAGTGGCACTATTAATGTCAATACCAACTTACGTCTCATTTCCATAGGAGTAAGATACGAAGTAAGTTTACGTTTACGTAAACATCCATAGACCCGGCCAACCGATTGGTTTAGGAGCAACCCATTAGCGTCGGACCAAGCAGAGATTTGAGTAAGATCCTCATTAACTAAGTGAGCCAGTTTATCAAGCTTGCTAAAGAGTCATCTGCATAAAGATGCACAGAAGTGTGGGTACAGACTGTTGAGAGATCGTTGATGAACATGCAGAACAGTATTAGACCAAGAATTGACCCTTGTGGAACACTTTGAATTAAGGCCTTCAGCGAAGAGGATTTGTCGCCAGCAGTAACTCTCTGGAATCTAAACAGTTAGAGAAAAGATTTCTAAAAGAACCGTATGGCAATACGAGAAAGCCAACTCGAGCGGTATTAACAGCTTCTTTAGGAATTTTAACTGGTCGTTATGTTTCCTCGATAACGACGTGGATGCCGCTGCTGGTGTGATCACAGATACCATTCTCTTTGGAATGAGAAACTTTATCCCTCATCGGATGAAGAGTATCAAACCAAATGAAAAGGCGCGTTACTACTCGAGCCGTAAAGAGGCTGTCAGGGCTAGAGAAATGTTTTTTCGGTCCTTCAAGACCAACCCAACAGAAGAAAACCGAAAAAAGTTTAAATGAGCCAGGAATGACTGCAACGTCTTTCTTAAGCGTCTGAAATTTCAATACGACCAAAATCTGAGGCAAAAAATACTACAATATCCCATAAGTAGTAAAAATTGTTTTTCGTTCGTCAAAAATATTAGAAATTCTGCCTCATCCTCCATCCCAACGCTCATTTACAATGCCATTCCAGTTGTCAGCTTTTTGGCGATGCCAATCTGCTTGCTGCATACTATGCGGCTAGCTCAACACTCCCAGATTGTGCTTTGTCTTCCCTGCACTTGCGTGCGTCGAATCTTCAATGGGTCAAATCCACTTTCGTACTCGTGTAGTAGCAAGAGTACTTAAAGACCTCAACATACACAAATCCGCTGGTCCAGATGGTACATCTCCCCTCCTTCTGAAGAGGTTTTCTTCCTCGCTGGCAAAACCACTTCATAAGGTTTTTCGTCAATCCTACTCCTTAGAACTCTTTCCGAGAAGATGGAACACAGCATTTGTCCACCCCGTCCCTAAAACGGACGAATCTTCTTCTCTCTCCTCCTACAGACCCATTGCACTTACGTCCCTTCTTTCCAAGGTAATGGAAACGCTGATAAGCCGTCAGCTCATGAAATATCTCGAAACGCGAAAACTTCTTAATGACCGGCAATAAGGTTTTCGTAGCAACAGGTCCACTAGTGATCTGATGGCATGTCTCACCGAAAAGTGGAACCAAGGCGTACATCAATCTGGTGAAAGCAAGATAGTTGCATTTGATATTTCTAAGGCACTTGACAGAGTTTGGCATCAGGCGCTTTTGTCGGAAATACCTGCTTTTGGGATCGATGACGCTCTTCTTCAATGGATTAGAAATTTCTTTTCGGAACGTTCAATTCAAGTTGTCTTGGATTGTTTCAAGTTTGATTTTCACAAAATAAATGTTGGTGCGCCCCAGGGCTCCCTTCTGTCTCCGACACTCTTTTTAATTTTCCTCAACAATCTCTTGTCTGCTACCTCTAATCCAATATATTCCTTTGCTGACGATAGTACGCTCTGCTTTTCATATTCGTTTCCGGACTCACCTCCCTGCTCTTCGGCTGTAGAACGGGTACGGCAGCGTATGTTAAGCTCAATAAATTCCGATATTAACAGCATAACTAATTGGGGAACCACTAACAGAGTACAATTTAATGCTTCCAAAATACAACGCTGTCTGCAGTCGTTAAAGCGAAATTTAAACACCCAGCCATTATCCATGGATGGCACTTGCATCGTCGAAACCGATAAACTTTCCATTCTCGTATGAGTGTCAATGACAACTGACGTTGGAATGACCACACATTCGGTGTCGTCAAAAATGTTGCGAAATGTCTAGGTTTCCTCAAGTATTTTATCCCCTCTGATCTGACCTCAATTACAAGACATTTTTCCGTCCAAAATTGGAGTAAAATTCCCCCATCTGGTCGGGTGCGCCCAAAACATCTCTGCACCTGCTAGATAGGTGATACTAATATCACTCAAACAATGGATACCCTCGAATACCGAGATAATGTCTTGGTCTCATTCCGTTTTATCGCTATTTCCACCACCAGTGCTCCATAGAAATCGACAGTAGCATTCCGCCCCTTCAAACTTTTAACCGTAACATCCGTCTCGTTATGAATTCTCATCAGTATACTCTCAAGCCCAAATTCGGACGTACTCTAAAATATCGTGATTCGTTCCTAAGACGTACAACTCGCTTTATAACCTTCAAACATTTAAAACCAACGTTCACCGGCACCTCTCTTTCCATCCTCCCTGATTTTCCGTCGCCCGCGCTATGTGCAAACTTTTTAAGGGTGCTTAAATACCTTGAGCGCGCTCAAATAATTAAAAATAAAACTTGATAAATAGCTGCCGATAAGTTCTGCAGCCATATCACTGAGACCAAACAAGTTTTTAAGCTTCCACCTTAGAATTTGTTGTCCACCCTTCAAAAGCCTTCGAGAAATCAAGCAAACAAAGTAGGCTTATATATATAGGCTTATCGTAATCTTGCCGTATTTCATCAAGTAGGTTTACCACAGCCGTAGAGCAAATATGATTTCCTCTAAAGCCCGATTGTTTCGGGTAAGGCAAGCTGTTTATGATCACATGGCGTAGTGTTTGTTTTTCTATGACTTTTCAAAGACTTTCGATAGGCAAGGTAGCATGCCTATTGGCCTGACGTCAGAGGGGAATTTGGTGTTGGTTCTTTTTGCGATTGGAAGGACCCTTGCAATTTTCCAAAACTAGGGAAAAGTTGATATGGTAATGCAGAAGTTAATAATGTGAGCGAGATGGGCTATAATTTGGGGCAAATTAAGTTGAAGAAACCGTATGGGTACGCCATCCTCACCGATAGCGTTAGACTAAATAACAATTGTGCATTGGTAAACTTCGTCTTAACTTACAACTTCAAAACCTTCCAGTCTAAGAACAGAGCTTGCCACATTTGCCGATATTTGAGTTGGTTGCCTACGAAATACTCATTCAGATTACCCTGAGGATTAAGGCCTTTGGAAACACCGATCTTTTTAAATTGCTCCAAAGTTTTTTTGGCGGGTAAGGAGGTACTAAATTTTGATGATCTGCGCTTCCATCGACTATGTAATTTATTCCGAATCTTAATTGAGTTAATCACATCAAAAGTGAACCATGGACGGCTTTGGTTTAGGAGTCTTAATGTTTTTGTCGATACATGTTGATCAAGCAGTTGGGTTAAAATTGATTGGTAGGAATCAACTTTGTCATTGAGATCGGCTCTCAGTCTACATTGAAACCCGGAGGCGGATTTTTAAGCTAGTTGAGACTAAGTCCTACTAAAACCTAGGAAAGATGTCATAAACATTTCAAACGTCCATATTCGAAGAAGTCGGACCTTTTAAGTATAGCACCCACATGTTTGTTTTCAAAGTAGTTGAAATATCCGGCTTTCATATCAGCCTTTAAAACGGAGTACGTTTTCAATGCCATTTTTTCAAATCAAAATTCAAACAGATTTAAAACGTCGGAGTTCCGGTTGTCTGCCGCAATGGAGGACTTGTTCCCATTATTTCGCAACCAAAATAGCTTAATCGGTTCTGTCTGTTAGCCAAGTTATCTCTTGTTAAGTTCTGCAAATATTTTATACCAAAATCGCCCATAATGGTATTTTGAATCCTAAACTCGCATGCCACAATTTCCAATATCGTAAATTCTCCTCATCCTATCTTAAAACCAGGGTTCAGAGACATGATTTTATAGAATTGGAAAATGTGGAAGCTAGTCGGAATCAAACCTCAAAGAGCTTGTTGAAGCAAAACTTGTGTTGAAACATTTTTGTGTGCCTGCTTAAGGTACAAGACAAATCATTGACAAACCGCACTGTACGCCAGACAGGTGCTATCCCACAATAAACGTAAAAGAATGTGAGAATGTGAATTCCACAGGAACAGGTAGATTCTTGAACTGGAACTTGACGTCTAGATGTCAATGAAGACGAAAACAAGAAACTTAATTCAAAGGTACAAAGAGAAGAAACACAATTGAAGCTGACAACGCTTTTCTAGTAGTTTTGAGTAATTAAACTGTTGCATGTTTTGAACGGAGTTATAGTGCTAGCATGTGTACGTGTAAACAGGGTTTAAAAGTTTCAAGTATGTCGGAAACGGAAAAATCTATTCGTTTTTCTTTCAAATGCAAAATCAGGAATCAAAAACCGGTACATGGAGAGTTCGAAGAACGGGGCGAAGAAGACAGCATAACCAACGGCGTACCAGAAGAAATCCAAAGGTATACACCCTGAAAGACTCGGACTGCAACCAACTTCAGACTGCCATAATATCCAAACCGTTCATGACAGTGAGCTCCAATTTTGACACATGACAGATAATTTTGTTATTTACAAGCCGTTTAAACGATTTGCGTCTCAGTTGTGTTGAAAAATTTTTATCCGCGATGGAATTCAAACGTGGTAGTGTGATTGCTTTATATTTGGCTGGAAAACAACAAGTAGCTATCGTTAGAGCCCTCCAGCACCTCAACGTGAATAAATCATTTGTATCTCGAAGAATAGCTCGTTACCGTGATGCTGGCAGCGTTGCAAAACGCCATGAAGGTGGTCATAAAAAAACAGCAACATCAGCAGAAATGGTTCGGAAAGTGAAGGCTCGAATTGAGCGAAATCCGCGCCGAAGTGGAAGAAAAATGGCTCGTGAGCTCAACATAACGTTGGAACGGACGCAACACATACTGAAAATTGAGCTTGGGCTCAAGCCATTGAAGTTCCAAAAAGCACACGATCTTACACCGCAACAGAAAAAAGTTAGAGTCGAAAGAGCGAAGGAGTTGCTGCTCTAGCACGAAAGTGGTAAGTTGCCGAATTTGGTTTTTTCCGATGACCGAATTTACTTGCCAGAGAGGTCCTTCGAAAATTTACACCTTCGGATGGCCACCAGAAAGTAGGAAGCACCTATGGTGATCGTTTGGGCCGCCATAACCGCCGATGGTCGCCCTTCGCTCGTATTTTTGGACCGTGGCGTCAAAATTAATGCGATCGTATACCTTGAAACTGTCCTAGAGGCAGCATTGAAGCCTTGGGCAAACAATCATTTCGGTCGGAGGCCGTGGACATTTCAACAAGACTCGGCACCGTCTCACAAAGCGTGCGTCAACCAGATTGGTTAAAAAACAATGTTCCACACTTCATTTCTTCGACACAATGGATTGCAAATTCTCCGGATGCAAATCCGTTGGATTTCTCTGTCTGGGGTATTTTGAAGGCAAAATTTGGCACTAAAAAATAGCAAACATTCGCGCCAAACCTTCTACTTCCAATTTATCCTAAAAAAAAATTAATTTTGTTATCATTGAGCGATAACGGTTTTTGTAACACACTCGCCGGCATCATATCGGAAAAAGTACGGCCCAATGACACCTCCGGCATGAACACTTCACCAAACAATCACTTTTCATATGCAATGGCTGCTGTTGGAAACCTACGGCTGTTTACTTCTACATTGTCCACGTGAGCCTCAACTAAGAAGTCTCTCCAGTTAATCCGGTCTTTAGCTAATTGCCCCCAGTTATGCACTCCAAGTCAGTTGAGCCTCCTTCTTCTTGTGCGCGCCACCTAAGGCGGGGTCTTTCTCTACTGCGTTGTCCATTCCAGTTAGATTAGAAGACCCTGCGGGCCGGAGCATTAGTGTCGTCAATTCGCTCTGCATGTACTATCTATCTCAGCCGACTGATGCGCAGTCACCTAGGTTGATGTCTCTGTATAGCTCGTATATTTCGTCGTTGAATCTTCTGCTCCAAATCCCGTCAACGCAAACGGGACTGAATATTTTTCGAAGGATTCTTGCAGCGACTGAAGATATCTTCATACGCATTCGATAGGATCCATGCTTCAGCACTACAAGTTACGAGTAGGATTGGGATTATCAAGGTTTTATATAGAGTCTCCATAGTTAGCGCCTTACTACTCGATTGTCTTCTTCGCCCAAAGAAACAGCGATTGCCAAAAGTGATTTTTCGTTTTATTTTTACTGACATGTAGACAAAGTCCTTAACTATCTCGAAATTATAGCTGTTGATTGTGACATTCTCTTCAATTTTTCGATGTCACATGACAGCGCGTCACCTTGTCTAAAACCTTTCTTGAAACCAAAGGTCTCGGTTAAGTCGCTTCCGACCTTGACGGAGCAGCGAGCGTTTTCAATTGTAATTCTTCACAGATGGACGAGTTTGATAGGGATGCCAAAACAGCACACGACTCTATATAACTCGTCTGTATAATTGCTGCCTTAAAATCGATCAAAAGATGGTGGGTATCGATTTGGACTTCTTGAGTTTTCTCCAGTATCTGCCGTAATTGTGGAATTTCCAGGTCCGGAATCGTACTGATGGGCGCCAGTAAGCCTGTTGGTGAACGGTTGCAGTGGTTCACACAATAAGGCAGTTAGATCTGTTATGGGATGTTGAGGAGACTTATATCTCTATAATTGTCGCAGTTGAGGGGGTCTCATTTTTTTGTAGATCGGAAAATAGTGCTGAGATTCCATTCATTAAGCATACACTCTTCTGACCAAATCTGAGAAATGAGTGGGTGTATGCTCTCGTTAGT
The DNA here is from genome assembly GCA_963966105.1 of Volucella zonaria. Classification (NCBI taxonomy): domain Eukaryota; kingdom Metazoa; phylum Arthropoda; class Insecta; order Diptera; family Syrphidae; genus Volucella; species Volucella zonaria. The sequence continues at coordinate 10,497,144 of OZ014530.1, forward strand.
GTATGTCACTTGTACACTTAAATGCTTAGCAAAAGCGTAGTGCTCCGTCGCGATGCGTAAGCAATTTGCAATCCTTCCTACTGGGGACAGGAAATTGGCTGATCTCGGAAAGACATTAGAAAATGTTCGTTTGGTTTCCGAGCAACCTGGGGAGTCACACCATCTGCAGTTATGTCCTAACCTAGGACGGCAGCGGCCGTAATACATGTACGGGTTCAGAGCCTCACCTAACAAGTTTATCGCCGATTTCATTTGCAGGGATTCCACTGTCACCTAAGGACAATCAAGACTCAATGAATTCAGCCCTCCCACTGTGCTCAGAGAAGCTTTGCACATTCTCGAACTGAAAATCGTAAGAAGGTCCATGAAGGCTTATAGCGCATTTTGGTTGTTCCTACTGAGCCTTCGCCCCTCCACCGATTCTTCACAATATGGTTCATTGCCATCAAGCAATCCGCTAGGAAGACAGACCCAAGTTTTCCTATCGGGGCAGGAAATTTTACGTTGTCGTCCTCCAGAAAAACACCAGCGCCGCATCCTGAATCAGTTTTGGAACTATCCGTGAAGATCCAATTGCATTCTTTTACTGACTCAGTTTCTGGCCGAAACCATTCCTCACCACAGAGAAAGTCGAATTTGTAATTTTTCAGCACCAGGACTTCTAATGTCATTGCATCAGACGGCATGTCCATAAGATTAGAGTTAAAACACAGTCCGTACGCGAGGTCATCTAAGCTCCAGTGCGTGTTATACAGCCGACACAATCCGTTCTTTGGAGTCTAGTAAAACAGCAGTGACGTATTTTCGTAGGAGCTTGTTCCACGAAACAAACGACGCAGAGGATGCAATTGGTCTTCAGATAGCCGTGTAGAGCCAGAAGACCTTCTTCGGTCCTAAACTCAACGAAAGCCTCTTGCCAGAATGCCATCAGCGCAGCTGGTTGGCTTCAACATTCTGAACAGGCAACACCGGAAGGACGGTGTGTTTAGATTTACGCTGACCAACACGAGTCAGTAACGACTGCAACTTCTTTTTTAAGCGTGTAAAATTTCAATACGACTAATAACTCAACCAAGGTAGTAAAAATTGTTGGTTGCTCGTCAAAAACATTAGAAATTCTTCCTCATCCTCCATCGCAACGCTCATTTCTTTGAACAGGGACAATCCGCTTGCTGCACACTTTTCGGCCAACTCAAACACTTTCAGATAGTACTTTGTCTCCGCCTACACTTGCGTGCATCGAATCTTCAATGAGACGGGTTCATTTTCGCACTCGTGTAGTAGCAACATTCACAAAACTGCGAGGCGCTTCTAAAACAGCTGCTAGATAGGATTCAAAACCGTGCGATAAGCCTCATAGGCGATGCTAATATCACCTAGTCAATCGACAACCTTAAATACCGACGAAATGTTTCCTTCGAACCTTCAACCGTAATGGGTGTTGCTCATGCCCATCAGTATACCCCCCAGCCCACTTTCGGAAGTACAACACCTGCCGAGCTCTTTATTTCCTACTCATTATAACTTGCAAACATTCAAAACCCACGTACATCGGTACCTCTCTTTTCTTGCTTCTTAAGTTTGCTTCGTCCGCGCTGTGTGCAACCATTCAAAGGGTACTAATAATCCCTTGAGCGCGCCAATTATAAACAGAAAGTCCCTTACTATCTTAAAGTTTTAGCTGCTTTACAAAATTTACAAATTTTTGTCCTAACCACCGATTTTCTGGTCCCTCTTTGGTTTTTCCTTCGTTGACCTCCGAATTTCTTTGCGACTTCTGCTTCAATAGTAGCAAGCGCCTCATTGACAGCTCACTGTGATTTGCCCATTTTGTCAATGTCCAGGAACTGGATTTTTGAAATGACTTCCGCACAATTCCTTCAAGACCTATATTGACAAAATCGCATGACAACGCATTGCCTTGTATCAGTCCCTTTCTGACATTGAAGGTCTCGGTTCTGCATAGGCAGATGAGGTTGGCAGGTATGACAAAACTAGACATGATTCTGTATGCTAGCAGTTCGTCTCTATAGACGCTGTCATATGCATCTTTGGAATCAGCGAAGAGGTGGTGTGTATCAATTTGGAACTAATTGGGTTTTTCCAAGATCTGCCCCAATGTAAAAATTTAATCTATGATAGGCTTTCCTGGCCTGAAACTACACTGATAAGGTCCGATCAGACTGTTTTGACTAAGGCTCTAAGGCATTCATTTAATACTGTTGACAGGATTTTATCTCTGATGTTGAGGAGACATATCCCCCTGTAGTTGGAGCAGTTCAGGAGACAGATTATGTCGGTGTTTTACGTGAATACCTTTCGTGTTGGCTTAAGTTGAAGGGATGCCCTAACATCCATGAGGACCAGGGTACAGACGCCTGCCAGTGCTTACCGTGTTTCAATAATACCAAGTCGGAACCTATGTTGAGTGCACGGACTCCGCTCTTGATTTGAGTCGAAGCCGACCTAAGACCCCTGACCAACCAACTTTCTGGAAGACCCTTACTGCTACTCGTACTATAGGTTTAAATCACAGCCACCGTGACGCTGCCTACCTCTTGCAAGTCAGGCCCGATGGTACTGATTTTCAAGCCCTGATGGAAGGTTAACAGTCTGCAGAAATAATCTTTCAAGGTTCCAGTACCGACTGCGGTTCAACAATGAGGTTTCCTTCTTCAGCCTTGCAGATTTCAGTTCAGTCTATGGAACTCGTATGTAGCTGTGGCATGTTCGTTTTAGTTTTTGATAAAACTTCCGCGTTTCATTCTTCTGACTGTGCCCCTCTCAAGGCTCTATTGAGCATCTCTTGTGGCTTTCTCTTGAATTGCCTTTTTTTCTGCTCGTAGATCTCACGAGCTCATGTCGCACTTTTCTGCAGGGCTGCTCTTTTCTAAATTTGTCTGTTTGCATTGGGCATGGAACCAAGGATTTCTTTGTTGGAACGCGTCGAGACCCATCACATTAGACACTACCTCTGTGTTTGCTCTGTGGCACTGATCCCACTGGTCTTCTACGTTTGATGTTGTCAGCGTCGGACTTCTCGAGAGGCTAACGAGCATCGATTGAAAAGGGCCCTGGCCTCTTGCGATTGTAGTCGTTCGACGTTAAATTTCCTCACAATAGTTCTCATGCTTTGAGCTGTTCTGCTGCCGTAATTTCGCTACCACAATATAATTTTCCGGGTTGAACTGGAACGCTCGGACATTCCGAATAATGTAGTGTTTTCCGTCATTCGGTTTGTTGATCAGGAATCTAGCCTGGTCCCTTAATAGATATCAAGGTGTGGAAACCGTGTGCTGACTATAGTTCTTATAAAGGGTCTTTCATTAAGCGCTTCCTATCTTGAATTTTAAATAAAACAAAGTGTGTGTGAGTTATCATCGATATTTTTTACCCATTTAAAAGGCCTATCGATGCCATTATGTATGGCATATAACATCGTTCAAATCTCCGCCGCGGCTTCTCTGGATAGCGTTCATTCGAAATGTCCAATTTTCCATGACTCTGATGCATAAATCAGGCTGAATTTGACCGATGTTATGAGTTATGTTGGCTTTGAGGGCCGATGTGGTTTGTGACTTATTCTCATAGACCTGCGACTTCAGAAAATTCCACAAGAAAAAGTCTAACGGGGTCAAATCGCACGATCTTTGTGGCCAGTTCACATCACCTCTACATGAGGTGACCATGCCCTCGAATCGCTGGTTTTTTTTGGTTGAGCTAATGGATGCCGTACTCTTCTAAAGATGCGGTAGCCCGTGCCACCAACATGCACGATTCGCAATACCCGAATATTCGATGTAAGGAGTACGCCTACGTACTAATCCACACCACTACGTCCTTCAACCACTCTTCCCGCGGGACTGCCGTTAAGTATTAGTTCGCGGGGCAGGTTAACAATTATGCTCTATTCTCCGAGGCCGCCTCTTGAGCTCTTCTCTGGGCTTCTGCTCTTCGCAGCGTGCAGTATGCGCACTATAAATGAGCAGATCTCCGTCCACTAGTCCTCTGGCAGATTTACTCTTTCTTCTACAAAGCCTCTGCAGTAGAACACCGCATGCAACGCATCCTCTTCCTCATTTTGACATTCTGGACACTGGGGCGAACTATTGTGTCCAAATCTATGGAGGTATTTCCGGTAGCCGCCGTGCCCAGACAAGAACTGTGTGATGTGGTAGTTACAGTTTCTCCATGATCTCTTTGTCCATGTTTCTATGATGGGAATGAACTTGTAGGTCCTTCTGCCTTTTGTGGAGCGGTCCCACCTGGTTTGCCACAGCATTGCGGATGCCGCCTTTTCTTCTTTCTTAGCCCTCTTTGAATCTTGCCGGTTCGAGGGTCGCCTAAGATACACCTTCTTCATCTCATCCGCGAAGATGTCTATTGCGATCATTCCAGCTAAAACGTAGGCTGCATCATCGGAGATTGTGGGGAATCCGCTGATCACTCTGATTGCACAGAGCCTGTGAGCTTATGATAACTCTCTCCTACACTCATTTGCCGCCAGGGCACCTGCCCATATCGGAGAAGCGTATAGGAGTACCGAGCTGACCACTCTGGTCAGCAAGATCCTTCGGGCGTATCCAGGTCCGCCGATGTTCGGTACCATTCGGGAGAGTGTCGTCTGCATCAACGATGCTTTCTTGCTAGCGTACTCGGCGTGAGTTTTGAAGCGCAGCCGATTGTCGATCATGACTCCAAGGTACCTTAAGGATTCTTTGCATCTAACTGTCTGGTCTCCGACGCGGAAGTTAGTGTATTCCACCGCCTTGCTGCTGCTTATTAGGACAGCTTCAGTCTTGTGTGCAGCTAGTTCCAGACCCGTAGACTCCAGCCATTCCTTTATCTTTACAACTGCCTCGTCTGTGGCAGACTCCACCTCGTGAATGTGCTTGGCTACTGTAACCACTGCTATGTCGTCAGCGAAGACAATAACCTTGACTCCCTCAGGCAGGGTTAGTCGCAGGGCTCCGTTGTACTGTTGTAATGTTCCATAGGAGAGGTTCAAGGACCGAACCTTGCGGGTCTTCCGCGGAAATGCTCGTGTAGAATTTCCAATGTGGTGTGAGCTGTGTGGCACGTAGCGCCGTCCTGTTGAAACCACGTGCCGTTGGTGTCCATATCATCAAATTCAGGCCAAACGAAGTTGGTCATCATCGACCTATAGCGCTCGCCATTGACTGTGATGGCCTGGCTAACGTCGTGCTCAAAGAAATATGAACCAATGACGCCGACAGCCCAAAAACCCACACCAAACAGTGACTTTTTCGGGATGCTCTTGCATCTCATGTGGATTGGTATCGTTCCAAATTCGACAATTTTGTTTGTTGACCTACCCATTAAACTAGAAATGGGCATTATCGCTGAAGATGATTTTTCGATGAAAATTAGCGTCGGTTTCCAACTGCTCCAGAGCCCATTCAGCGAGCACACGTCGTTGTCTATGGTCGTTTACCTTCAGCTTCTGGGTCATTTGAATTTTGTACAGGTGCAGGCCCAAGTCACGACGAAAAATTCGCCAAGTTGTGTTTTCTGCGAAAGGCCAACTGGCTCGGATTCTTCTGCACCCTCTCACGGACAGCGGCGATGATTTCGGCAGATCCTGCGTTTCGTCGATGTACGGATGTTGGTTTACTGAACCAGTGCACTCAAATTTATCCACTACACTGCGAATAGTTCTCTTGGCAGTACGATTATGGCGACCGTAAAATAGGCGAAGCGCGCGGAACGTTGCCAGAACAGAATACATTTTGATAAAACAATTTATCATTTGCACATGTTGTTGAACGCTATGTCCGTCCATTGTGATTTGGCAAAACAGACTGAAAAAATGACAGCCAATTTGGCAGATATAGCTTCAACAATATGGCCGCTATCAACTGTCAAAGTGTGGAAGTCCCTATTGAAAGAGCCTGTACATTACGGCCCGTCGCAAAATCATTTAATCTGTGCCTGTCTTCCGAGGTGATATTGTGAAAGCTGTACTTTCCGACCGTATCACCAAAAATGCTCCCCTTTAGCTTCGCGTCAAAATCGGCAAGGACGTTTAAGACATAGTTTATGGACATTGTTCATGGGCTTTTTTGACAACCTCATAGAAGCGATCTTTTATAAACTCGTCCTTCTTCTCTGTCGGAGCGTGGGTACTTATGAGCCCGAAGGTTGCTACGATTTGACCAGTTATAAGTTGCCGGTCATAGGTCTTGTTGGTGGCAGGACCACCGGTAGTCCCTATCAGGGCTTAAATCACGGTACCATAGGAGTCAGGAGCCCCGGATTTCGGTTCGGGCCTGACTTGTTGAGGTAGGCCCCCTTGTGGGAGCGTCATGGTAGCTGTGGTTTAGACCCAAATCGCGGGAAGGGTCTTCCTGTTGGTTTGACCCATTATAGAGTTGCAAATAAGTCCTGGGTGCTCTAAGTCACAGTAGTAAGAGGTTTTAGATCGGCCTCGACTCATACCAAGGGTGAAACTTGTGCCTCCAACACAGTTCCGAATTGGTATTGGCGGAGAGCGATAGCAAGGCGTATCCTTGCCCCCATGGATGTATGGGCATCCCGTAAACATAAGTCTACATGACAGGTGGTTTACGTTAAAAACTAGAGACTATGTTCTTGTCACAGCGGTGGTCTGTAACAATCTCCTTAGCAAATATCAAAATGTTTCATCCTCTTTTTGTTCGGTCCATCCCATCGCACTTGTTGAATAGGGGTATGTCTGCTTTGTAGAAGTCGAAGATGTCCGCTACTAGTAGATCCGATAAGGTTTCGAACATTCCACGTCCAATTGCGAGGGTCATTGTCCTTTAATTGTTCACCGGGGTCACCATGAGTGAATCCATCATCCGAGTCATTAGCTGGCTCTTCAAATTGTTTTCTTTTCCATAATTCCGGCGGCTTAGGCCAGTATTATCCTACTGGTCGAGCACACACTTTCAATTCCCGCAAAATCCCGTGGAACCTATTTGTTGCTGTAACGTTTGCCACAACAAACTGGGCTCTTTTCCCGTGTAAACGTTCACTTATCCCTTCGAACCTTTTCCCTCTGAATAGCTGTTCTTCCAACATCCTCAGAGAGTAATGGGCAGCCATGGGTGCATCAGCTTTCGGTGCACTCTCTCAGTATCTTGGAAGGACAACATAAACAGGTAGGTAGGACGATCAAGGCCACCAACAGAGCAGATAGGTAGGATATTTTTTTTGCAAAGGTCCAGCGCGAAATAGTCGACCCTTGACCACGGTGTTGTTCTGTCTCCTCTGATAGGTAGTCCTCAGCCTGGAGAAGAGCCAAGGCATTCCATTCCATCCCCACAGCTCCTAACCACTTCACCTTTTTGACCCGCCTTGTCTATTGTGTCCGTTGTCACTTTGGAGGAAAGAATATGTGGAAGGTACCTGTGGATTCTTCCAATCCCGGACTTCTGCCTTTACGTTCCTCGGAGGTGACAGCCAGTAGGTCCATCCTGGAAAGACAGAGCCAGGCGGATGGTCTGGAATACTCTGAACATATGTCTGGCGGTTATGTTATTTGAACTATATGCCTAGAACCAGATGGACGGTCTGGAATCCCCTGTGTAAATGAAACACCTCTAACCCACACCAGTTGCCTGGAGCCAGGCGGACGATCTGCAATTCTCTGCAACACACACCACATAACACACAACACACCGAGAAAAACACAGGAATAAAAGAAACACAAGACAGGAACCAACAAAACAATTTTTTGTTAACTAAATTTGAGAAAAGCGTCCTTCTTCCTTCGTCACAAAGGCTAAACACACTTTTCAAAAGTTTTAACTAGAGACCCCTAGATCTTGACTTGGTTCCCCTTTCTTAGTCACTTCGACTTATCTCAACGATCAATTTCAGGGAAAGAAGAGGTTATTTGAACCCAAGACAATTCAGGGGAAATGTTTACTCAGGAAATTCCCAGAACTCGGAAATTTCCCCGAGGTCCTGGGTAGTGGAAATGGCATATGTGGGTGTACGAAAGAGTGGTCTAGCGGTGTTCCAAGGCAGAGTTACACTCTCCAGCTAAGTAGTAGAGCTATGTTCACATATACCAGACATTGGGCCCGCTAAAAACCGATTGGATGTTTGCGCGAATGAGTGTGTGAGTGGCCAATGGCCTAAGTGGACGTAAGTTGAATCAGGGCAGCACTTCTTGGTTGACCACAACGCTTGAAAGAGGTTTATCAGGAAAAAAAAAAACCAAAAACAAGATTTAAGTCAAAGTGACAAGAAAAGAGAAAAGGATATTTAATTTACAGTATATTGTACATACAGTCGAGAGATAGAAGATAAAGGGAGAACAGGACTGGATTAGGGAACAATAGGGAGAGTCAGGAAGACGAGTGTAGATTATTTATCGCAACCAGGAGGGATCCAAAGAAGAACACTCGTTTCCTTCATGTAATGTTTTATTTCCTATTCACGGGTTGACAACGTTTCAGTGCAATTTACGAGGGCGGGTCAATAAGTCCGTGACTTTTGGATTAAAACACAGATTTTTTGATAAAAAAATAATTTTATTTTTCAACGTAGTCTCTCTTGAGCTCTATACACTTTGTCCAACGCTTCTCCAATTTTTTTATCCCTTCCAAAAAAAATGATTTGTCGAGGTCCTCAAAATGACGAGATGACTTTATCATTGGAGTCAAATCTTTTTCCACCAAGCCATTTCTTCAGGTTTGGGAACAAGAAGTAGTCGCTCGGAGCCAAATCTGGAGAATAGGGTGGATGAGGGAGCAATTCATAGCCCAATTCATGGATTTTTGCCATGGCAACTGCACATGTGTGCACCCTTGCATTGTCTTGGTGGAAAAGAACTTTTTTCTTGGCCAAATGAGGTCGTTTTTTTTCAAATCGTCATTGAATCGGTCCAATAAGTTGGCATAATATTCCCCATTGATTGTTCTTCCCTTTTGAAGGTAGTCAATGTGGATTATCCCGCGTGCATCCCAAAAAACAGTCGCCATAACTTTATTGGCTGACAAACCCACCTTGGCCTTCTTTGGCGCCGATTCACCCTTAGAAACCCACTGTTTTGACTGTTGTTTGTTCTCTGGTGTGTTGTGATGGATCCATGTTTCGTCCACCGTTACAAAACGGCGCAAAAACTCCTCCATATTGCGATTAAACAACGCCAAACCTTCCTGTGAAGTTGTTACACGATTGCGTTTGTGGTCGACTGTGAGCAAACGCGGCACCCATCTTGCGGAAAGCTTTCTCATGCCCAAGTGATCACATCAAAATTGAAACCACTGAGCCATGCGAGATCCCTACGGCTTCCACAATCTCTCGCACTTTCAATCTTCGGTCGGCCAACACCATATCGTGAATTTTTTCGATTGTTTCGGGTGTAGAGACCTCAACTGGGCGTCCAGGACGTTCGGCATCTTCAGTGCTTGTACGGCCACAACGAAATTCAGTAAACCACTTTTTTACCATTGAAATCGATGGTGCAGAGTCTCCATAGTATTTATCAAGCTTAGCCTTGGTCTCGGTAATGGTTTTTTTTCGCAAGAAATAATGCTTAATAAGCACACGAAATTCACTTTTTTCCATTTTCTCCTCAAATTAGTGAGTAGTCTGATAAAAATAGCTGTCAAACACAAACTAACTGACGCAGCAAGTTTAAATTTTGACAGGAGTCAACTGACAAATGCCTGTTGACAGGAGCAGTGTTGCTGTTTCAGTAAAGAGGTCAGAAATTCAAAAATGCACGGAATTATTGACCCGCCCTCGTATATAACAATGATTTTAAAGACTTACGCTTTTGTGCGTCCTCCCACAGTTGGTCGAGAAAATAATGTAAAAAAGTAAATGATATGCTGACATTCAAATGTCAAATTCAAAACGAATAGCTTTAAGCCGACTACCAACTGCGGGGGTACGTTCACAATTGACAATATTGCATGTTCTTAAAGTTATTCGATATTTTAACTCATGTAATATTAATAAAACAATATGAAATGTTCGTGAAAATTAAACCTCTGCTACAACGAAGGAAGAAGGATACCCAACAATAGATTAGTATTGTGTTGTGAGATTGTGTAGTGAGATCTCGGTAGGCTTTCGCCCGCGTAGAGAAAAGAAAAACTCCCAAAAAAAAAAGGACAAACTGGACATCGCTGGAGAACAAAAATTATTTTATACTATTCAGGGAGAAGAAAGATAGCAGAACACTCTGAAGCGGTTTCCATTCCGAGTTTTAAGTCCCATTCAGTTAACTTTGATCAGTAAATTTTTGACACCGCTCAATCGATTGTGCCGTACGAGATTCTGATCAATAAATCGATGGTTATAATGCAACTTTTGACTTTTGTGGGATTTTTTCCTTTTCATCCTTTTTTTAAAGTTTCGCAATTCATTTTCAAAAAGATTGCGTGGCGCCTACAGACACATTTGAGTATCTTTTTTTAGATTTGCTACTGCCGCATATTCTTTTCTTTTAACTCACCCCACCCCTAGCTGAGCAGCCGAAAATGGCAGCACTTAACTCGCTGCTGTTGCAAATTTCCCTGGGGTTTTTTTGTTGACATCGTATTCCACCATTATCGATCACCACCTGTGTGGTTCGGGCTCGTTCTTTTCTGTAGAAAAAAGAAATGTTTTTTTTATTCCTGCCGGCAGACCGGCTACCAATTTGTAAATTTTAACTTAGACATTCATCTTTATTTTGAGATTCGTTTTCATTCGAAAGTGAAGCAAAGACGAACGATTGGTATTTTGACATTCGAGGGAATAGAAAGTTCACCGATCATGAAAGTTCATTCATCATTCGTACTTTGAGATTCTATTCATTCGAAGGAATTGTCATTTTTTATTCGTTTACAATTCTCCTTACGAAAAGATCAACAAAAATGTAAGTAAAGTAATTTCAGTTAACATTTGTGCTAAAAATTAATAAAATAATTTCAATTAATTGACTTAAATACCACCTTGATCAAAAAGTACCCGGGGGACACCACCGTGTGGCACTCCCATTTTTCCGATTTAAGTTCTGTTTTCTTTCTTAGGTTGGCATATCTGCTGTTGACATTTCCTCTAAATCTTAAATGGATTTAAATTTGCAACAACGAACTTGTATTACATTTTGCGTAAAAAACGGATTTAATGGTGCGAGAACGTTGGATATATTTGAAAAGTGTTTCGGTAACCATTCTCTAAAGAAAACGGTCGTTTACCAATGGCACGAGTGGTTCAAAAGTGGTCGTGGGTCAATCGAAGATAATGAACGCATCGAAAACCGACGAAAACATTGATGAAGTAAAAGAAATGTTGATCAATAACCAACATTTGGGTTTCCGTCGTGTAGCAGCAAAGTTGGTGCCAAAAGACCTCAATTTCATGCAAAAAAGAGACCTTGTTGACGTCGCAAAAGAGATGATTTGTGAGGCTGAATCCGATCCCACATTCATCAAAAGGATCATTGCTGGAGACGAAACGTGGCCGTGGGTTTATGAGTACGACACGCAATGCAGACATCAAACAAGTGAATCGCGTTCACCAAATGAGCCGAGACCAAAAAAAACACGTCGTTTTCAGTCAAAAAAGAAGACAATGCTCAAGGTTTTCATGGATTACAACGGTGTAGTGCATCATGAATTTTTGCCAGAAGCCCAGACAGTAAACTAAGAGTATTACGAGTATTGGGGCGTTATGAGACGTTTGCGTGAAGCAATTCGCGAAAGAGACCAGAATTGTGGGCAGAAAACTCGAGGATTTTGCACCATGACAATGCACCATCGCACAGTGCCATCAATATTCGTAATTTTTTGACGAAAAATGCAACAAATACCATCCAACAGCCACCGAATTCACCTGATTTGGCTGCCTGTGACTTCCTTCTATTCAATCGAATTAAAAAACCACTACGGGGAACGCGTTTCAGCAGCCGAGAGGATGTAATGGAAAAATCGCAGAAAGCACTGATGGACATACTGAAAACCGAATATAAAAAATGTTTCGAGGATTGGATCAAGCGCTGGCATAAGTGTGTTGCAGTCGATGGGGATTACTCTGAAGGGGACAATGTAGATTTAGATGAATAAACTTGTATTTTTAATTTTCAGAATACGTTTTGATCAAGATGGTATACATAGGTCGCATTCGAATTGGACAAATAAAGACCAAAAAGAGATATTGATCAGGATGAGCGAAGAAAATCCAGAAGTCGCAAAAGGATTTTCGTCCAACAGAACGGATACGGAGCGATTCCTGAAGGATGCCTCAGAGAAGCTTAATAACCATGGACCTGCAATTAAAGATGCATCAACATAGAAAAAATAATGAAATTGTTGTTTGTTTAAACTGATTCATTTTGCATTTCTAGGTTTGGGCTGACTTAACCAAAAAGAAGCTTGGGGAAAACGAGGTGAAGAGAAAACAGTCAGGCTACAATGACAATAACCTCGTAGCTCTTTCTCCTCATGAACAGGCTGCCATTAAAATAATGTCGCTTAAGAAATCCATCACGGGCGTAAATGCCATGGTTTTTGGCATTACCCAGCAGCTCCAGCGGCCGTATTTAAAACACCGAAGGACGGTGTGTTGAGATCTTCGCTGCGGAAAATAACTTAACCCAGTTTGTAAATGAGCCCACACAAATACCTGACGTTGACAGTCATACCGCCAACACCCTGGACTTGTTTTTAACTTCTCATCCTTACAAGTACACTCTAGGCTCGTCGGACCATTGTGTCATATCAGCTAATTTCTCGTACACCGACTACACAGTTAGAGAAAAGATTCCTAAAAGAACCGTATGGCAATACGAGGAAGCCAACTGGAGCGGTCTTAACAGCTTCTTTAAGAATTTTTACTGGTCGTTATGTTTCCTCGATAACGACGTGGATGCCGCTGCTGGTGTGATCACAGATACCATTCTCTTTGGAATGAGAAACTTTATCCCTTATCGGATGAAGAGTATCAAACCAAAAGAAAAGGCGTGGTACGACTCGAGCTGTAAAGATGCTGTCAGGGTTAGAGAAATGTTTTTTCGGTCCTTCAAGACCGGTGAGCAAAACCGAACCAGAAATGACTGCAACGTCATTCTTAAACGTGTAAAATTCCAATACGACCAAAAAATGTGGCAAAAAATACTACAATGTAGCAAAGGTAGTAAAAATTTTTGGTCGTTCCTCAAAAATATTAGAAATTCTGCCTCATCCTCCATCCCAACGCTCATTTACAATGACATTCCAGCTGTCAGATCTTTGGACAAGGCTTGCTGCTTGCTGCACACTTTACGGCCAGCTCAACACTCCCAGATTATGCTTTGTCTCCGCCTACACTAGAGTGCGTAGAATCATCAATGGGGCAAATTCACTTTCGCATAGAGTTCTTAAAGATCTTAAAAATCCACAAATCCGCTGGTCTAGATGGTATATCTGCCCTCCTTCTGAAGATTTGTTCTTCCTCGCCTGCAGAACCACTGCGTATGCTTTTTCACCAATCCTACTCCTTAGAACTCTTTCCGAGCAGATGGAAAACAGCATTTGTCCAGCCCGTCTCTACAAAAGGCGAATCTTCCTCTCTCTCCTCCTACAGACCCACTGCACTTACGTCCCTTCTTTCCAAGGTCATGGAAACGCTGATAAACCGCTGATAAATATCTCGAAACACGAAAATTTCTTAATGTCCAGCAGTACGGTTTTCTTAGCTAGTGTTCTGATGGCATGTCTCACCGAAAAGTGAAACCAAAGCGTACATCAATCTGGCGAAAGCAAGATAGTTGCACTTGATATTTCTAAGGTATTTAACAGAGTTTAGCATCAGGCTCTTTTGTCGAAAATGCGTGCATTTGCGATCGACGACTCTTTCTTTCAAAGGATTAGAAACTACTCGTACCTTACGGAACGTTTAATTCATGTTGCCTTGGATGGTTCTAGTCTGATATTCACAAAATAAATACCCCAGGGCTCCGTTCTGTCTCCGATACTCTTTTTAATTTCCATCAACGATCTCTTGTCTGCTACCTCTAATCCAATATATTCCTTTGCTGACGATAGTACTCTCTGCTTTTCATATTCGTTCCCGGACTCACGTCCCTGCTCTTCGGCTATAGAACGGGAAAGGCAGCGTATGTTAAGCTCATTAAATTCTGATATTACCAGCATAACTAATTGGGGAACCACTAACAGAGTAGAATTTAATGCTTCCAAAACACAATGGTGTCTGCTGTCGTTAAAGCGAAATTTAAACACCCAGCCATTATCCATGGATGGCACTTGCATCGTCGAAACCGATAAACTTTCCGTTCTCGGTAGGTGAGACAATGACCACCTACGTTGGAATGAGCACATATTCGGTGTCGTCAAAAATGCTGCGAAATGTCTAGGTTTCCTCAAGCGATGTAAGAAATACTTTACCCCCTCTGATTAGGCCTCAATATATAAGGGGTGTATGCGCCCGAAATTGGAGTACAGTGCCCACATCTGGTCGGGTGTGCCCAAAACATTTCTGCACGTGCTAGATAGGATCCAAAACCGTGCGATAAAACTCTTAGGTGATACTAATATCACTCAAATAATGTAAACCCTCGAACACCGACGTAAGGTCTCATGTCTCACTCAGGTTTATCGCTATTTCCATCACCAGTGCTCCATAGAAATTGTCAGTAGCATTCCGCCCCTTCAAACTTTTAACCCTAAAACCAGTATCGCTATGAATGCTCATCAGTATACCCTCAATCCCACTTTCGGACGTACTCTAAAATATCGTGATTCGTTCCTAAGCCGTACAACTCGCTTATGGAATGCCCTGTTTAGCTCTTTATTTCCTAGTCATTATAACCTTCAAACATTTAAAACCAACGTTCACCGGTACCTCTCTTTCCAACCTCCCTGATTTTTCTTCGCCCGCGCTATGTGCAAACATTTTAAGGATACTTAATCCCTTGAGCACGCGCAAATTATAAAAAAAAAGGTCCAGCGGCCATATCTGAAGCAGAACCTGCGGCCGTATCTGAATAAGCTCCATTTCCTTCTACCTCCGAGATGTGTCCATGACATCCTTGCCGGAAGAAGATGCAACAAAAGCCAGGAGGAACAGTCGTAGAAATTGTCTGTGTTCCGGTAAAGGGGCTTTAATGGCAATATGCGTACCATCTACGCAGCCAATTACTCCTGGAAATCCAAACTTTTGATAAAAGTGAATTTTGATTTCTTCCTTCTCATCCTCGTCAGTTTCAAAATTTATCCATTTGGAGCAAAGTTTATCCTCTAATGCAGATTGCGAGAATTTCACATTTGCATCCTTCCCTACTCGAAATCGGTAACCGCCTTCTGCGACAAATCGAAGGGCAATCGCTAGCATTATGATGGGAGGAATGGATAATGACCATGGGCCGTTCATTCGAACCTCAAAATAAGGCTGATTGTTTCAACTCCGCGAAAAATAAAAATTAAAATTGCAACACTAATTGTAGCGCTGCTAGCCCAAGGTTATAGGACCGCCAGCAGTTTTCCGACTAGTCGCCGCTCAGATTCCCATGGCAATCCGCTGGGCTCTTTTGTAAAAAAAAAAAAACAAAAGTCGGTTCAAAAAAAGGCCAACATTTTGGTGTTTTAGGTTTATTGAATGGATTTTTTCAAGAAAATATATATTCTGTTGGTTTGTTTTATTGCATTCAATTTGTTTCAGGCTCAAGTGCGATTTAAATATATTTTTAGTTTTTTTATTTAATCTCAATTGGCTTATACAATATAATTTTGGTAGTTTTGTTGAAAAATTTATTCGTGAGTCTATTCTAAGTACGTACGAAATTTGGAAAAAATTTGAATATTTTATCTAGATTTGAATTGGATTCTTTTTATAAAACACATAAATTTCATTTAACTAGAATTGGTACGAATACGAGAGTGTGTATGTTAATTGTGCATTGAATGGACAAAAGAAGGAAGAATTTATTTTATAAATATTTTTTTTTTTTTGTATTTTTTTGTTTGTTTAGTTTTGTTGTTAAATATAATATTAAAGACGAATGTATACATTAGAATAAATCTCTTAGGTAATTCTTGATTGAAAAGTAAGTGGCACTTTGTACTTGTTAGTAATTTTTTTTTTTTTTTTTTGTTTGTTAAAAGTTACGAGTAGCTTGTAAGCGTTACAATTGAAAATTTTTGGTTTTAATTTACAACTTTCTTCCTATCCCCATTCGTAGGGGTTACCTCCTGGAGAGCAAATTGCAGCTGTGAAGGTGATCCCTCGATAACGTTTTCTAAAAAAAGAAGAAGAAGAAGAAAGACAACAAAGAGAAGTAGAAGAACCAAGAAAACCACAAAACGTGGGGAATAACATTTAAATTTTGCAATGCCAAAACAGCTCGAAAAAGGATTTAAACATTTTTGGAAAAAATTTAGGTTCAGGGAGTGAGCAATTTTTGAATTTTTTTTTTAGTTTTTTTTTTTTTCTTTTAACTGAAATACAAAATATCGGAACATTCTTCACTACCAGGCGGAATAGATGGCGTCAGAAAGTCATAGTAGACTGGGTAACGTGGCTTGAATGACTCTCCTTTGTCAATGTTAATGTTGGTCATGCTGACATTTTGCAAGTATTCCGTATCGTCATAGAATCTTTCGCTTAATGCCATTGCATCCTCATACGATGGAGGTACTATAGTAGTTATAAAAGAAGATAGTCATACAAGATTCGATTTGAATGTATCTCAGGCTTACCCATTGGAACGTATTCTGGTGGATTGTCACTATCTGTGACTATGAGCGTTGGCGTCTGATGCATTTGACCGTTGAGTTCTTCCGCAGTCGGATGATGACTAATGATTGGATCCATGATTGGTATACTCCCGATTGTTAGGGGAATTTTCAGTTTGACTTTCCAATGGAATTCGGTTGGCTTAATTATAATCTTTATCGAATAGGATACGACAATTGGACAAGGAAATTTAGCCGAAGTCGGTGGTATTGAGAGTATATCTAAACTACCGCGATAGACTTTACGACTCCAGCGAAGTACGTTGCCGAATTGTTTGCGAGCTATGAGATTCTTGTCGAAACGATATTCATGATGAGGATCGTGACTTTCGTAAGACACTTCTTGTTTGAGCTTAACATCACATTCGGTGATATCAATGGATGATTCATTGTTTACATAAAGGACGAAATTGATTTTTTGACCCGGTGCATAGCCGCAATAGGGTGTTGAAAATTTCACTGTCAACGGTCCGGTTGGACAGCAAAAACTCCAAAACCGTTTGCGATCGAGGATTTCCAGGGGAACCTGTCGAATAGAGGAATTTATTAGTTGAATCGTACGAATTGACTATCATTTTAAAAATAAATCATAAAACTGCAGAGCGTGGATAAGAAGGTACTTTGTAGAGCCTAAGAGTGATTGGTTTAACAGTTGCAAGACTGAAGCAATTACATGAAAGAATGCTACGTCCGCCCACGTAGATTAAGGTGCTTATAAAAGTTGTATGAACTCGTATGAGCATTTCTTAAAAATATGAAATCTTTTAAAAAATTATAAGCGACCAAGAACTCGCGTAGAAGGGCGTGGATTGGTGTTAAAATCTGTATAAGGGCATTTTAATGGTGTTGACGGTTCTCTCAATAGAATTTGGATATTCATGTCTACCACTTACTTCAGAATTTATGTAAAATAGAACAGTTGAACTGGTATCAACTTCAAGTCGCTGTTACTGTCAAAATATAAATGACGGCGCTCCGAAAATTTGACAGTTCGGGTGCTTCGTTATATTCTGGCATCTTCAGTTTTTTCTTTTATCGACAATGGATTTCAAATGTTTGACTTTGATTGCTCTTCATTAGCTAAAACGCAGCCAGCTATCGTTGTAAGCTGCAACATGTGAAAATGAACAAAATGTTTGTGTTTCGCACCACACACGCTTCAACGATCCCGGTCGCAATGCAAAATATTATAGTGGCGGTCGGCAAAGTAGTGCAATTGGACTCGCAACTATGTGAAAGATGAAGAAAAAGCAGGAAAGCATTCAAAGCATACTGAAGAATGTGCGTCAGGTCAAGCCATACAAGATGCAAAAGCTGCTCGAACCTAACGATAAACAGAAAAAGCAACATTAGAAAAGAGCGACGGAATTGAAGCGCTTGCTGTGAGTGGCGCATTCCTAATCATCGTTTTCTCCAAGGAGAAATTGTTCACGATACAGAAAGACGTAAACAAAGAAAATAATCGGGTTCGATTAACGTAGAAATCATACTGGAATTTGAGAGCCCGGATGGCGACGAGGACGCTAAAGCCACCTTCGGTAATGATGTGGGATGCAGTGTGCGACGAATATCACATTCCACTTGTATTCTTGGCCCCTGGCGTTAATATTAAGGCAACTGAGTATAGCAAAGAGTGCTGGAGGGAGCATTCAAGTCCCGGGCACGTAAACAACTCACCGTTCACGTTCATGTAAGGCTCTGCACTGCCTCACAAAGGCAAGGTGAGCCAAGAATGGTTAAAGAACAGTGTTCTGAAGGTAATTCCGGCGAAATAATGTCTCGCGAATTCACCTGACGTAAATCCGATGGACATCTGTGTTCGGAGTGTGTTGTTATTTCAATATGCTCTAAAATACGCGGTTGTTAATAACAATTAGGACCTGTTCTGCATGTGATCGAGTAACTACTGACCACTCAATAGTGTTTTCTTAATCTTTCTGCGACGGTCCCGAGAAACTTCATGATAAAACGTTGGTACTTAGTATACAAATGCAAGGACTGGCATTCCTTAGTCTAGGAAACGTAGTTCTATTGCTGCCGAAACTGACATCATACCTTAGATAAGGACTGATTCAAGAAAGACGCGCTTGACGATCAACACGGAACGGAATTGTATGCAAAATAAGCTAGATAACACCGGATGATACAGTAGAAAGCAAGCTGCCTATTGAAGTCTGTGAAACTCACGATGTACTATATAAGACAAGAGGGAGTGATATCACAATACTACATCAGTTCAAAGATTCCTGAAAGTAATCAGGATAAATCAGCCGGCCAAAGTACTATATATTTCACAGAATAGTCCTCGGATGGATAGGAAGCAATTATGTGAAAAATGATTTCACCAAAAATATGTCATCAGAAGGCAATAAGTCAATATGGATTTTTTAGCTCCTAGAATCTGAACGGGGACCGAAAGGCTCTTATAGCTCAAACTGGACGTTTGATAATCCAATAGTGCTTTAATCGTAAACCAAGAGAAACAGCAAATACAGATACAAGGGTAGTCGTGGCTCTGTCACCTTATTCATATTGGAGCTAGAGACACTTTTTCGATTCCTAAGGCTGGAATTGGAGGAGAATTATTTCATTATCCCGGAGATTTTAACGCCACACAGAGATTGGGGAAATAATGCACCGAATACTAGAGGGAACCTACTATTCAGTTGGTGGGGTCAGCACAGTTTAAGGCACCGACTCGGCCTTAATGCGACGGATAGTCTGCCGTTTCCTAGATACGGGTTCTATTTGAATCTCCTGCTGTTCGACATTCGAATAGAACAAACAGGCGCTAATCAACATTGTGATCATTGCGGTCTCAGCACCGGAATAACTGTTCCCAACGAAACCGCGGAATTGGATGCGTTTGTTGAAAGGCATTCTTACAACTATAGTAAGGTGCTTTGGGCACACTTCCCCCGAACACTCACGAGAGCACTAACTAATGGAAGAGACAATTAAACGAATAATGGACAAAACGATACCTCGGTATCAACACACTGACAACGAAGACGTATTCCCCAATGCAACCATTGACGCTCTGCTCCGACATAAAAATAAACTGCTGTCAAGGCTAAGAACCTTGAACAGATAATTTACCGACAGATATAACCCGGAGATCATGGCACTGAAGTTGGTTGATGATGACAACTTCTTTGTGACCGAGGATCCACAGGAGAAGATAGTTGCTATAGGAGCGACTTTCCAGGAAGTGTTCAAGGCGGATGACAACACTGGTCCGAACCAAGACCTGGAAAATCGAGTCCTTGTGCACAATTTCTACCTTCGAAGTGAATTGGCGATTCGAGAGCATTGGTTTTATCCAGTTCAGTGACGAGAATATGGCAAATAATGTCATCCTCGACGATAGAGTACTAACACCGTTTATTTCGTAAGAGGAGCTCCAAACGATCTTCGAATCACTCAGAAGTAAGAAATCTGTGGGAACCGGTGAAATACCAACGTTGTGCTTCTTGTATATTCTTTTCAATAGTGGTTTGCAACAAGATGCGGTAAATTCGCCGATCCTTTTCAACATTTAAAAGATCAACTTTCAGAAGTCGGTGGCCATTGTGTTTAGGACGCCTTTGTCTGGGGCCTTTAGGGACACCAGAAAGAATTGGGGAAAGTTTTCTATCGTCGGACAACACAAACAGCCAATTGCTTGTCGAAATGTAGTCAGATATATACCTTGGAATAGGGCTAGATCAATATCTGTATTTTAATAAACACTTAGATGTTGCTCTAGCCAGAGCCAAAAGCAGCCAACTCGATGCGAGGGTGAAGGTGATCTGCTACTCGTAAATAGCCCTTATCCAGCCTTAGGGATGTCCCGTGTGGTTTAACGTGAGAGTAAGTTTATTGGAAAAGATTCGGGTGTTTGAGAGAACCTGTCTTCGCCTATACAGAACACCAGAGTCCGAGTACATTAAATTCTATCCTAACGAGGTCTTGTACATACAATAGGGCGAACCTAATAAAAGTGGACAATTTTTCCTTTAAGTTGACTCGAACGCACATTGCAAGAGCAGACAGAGACGTCGCACACGGCAGTGCATTTAAAACGAAAATGAAAATGAGTTTATCGGCTTGTCAATCGAACGGTTCGGTGTTCAATATCATCCGTGCCCAAAAGACATTCTTGTGAGAAGAATGGTTGCTTAAATACAACGTCAAGTCAATTTACACTAATAATTTAGTCTCACCATTAAATGTTGGATGCTACCCATGGAGCGAAATAACCAATCTTCCAAGAAACTTAACACGCGCTCCGGCAATGTGAGAGTAGTAATACCCTCCCGAGTGCTAAATCCTAGCAAGATAAAATATCAGCAGTACAATGTCCTATCAGAAATAACCGCTTCGAAAAAGGAGGACATACAACAGATAAGTCGGGTTGTCGAATCAATGGTGAGCACCCCGTAGATGACCTACGTGAGCTAACTACTAGGCTGCATGAAAATACTACTACTGCAAAACCACGAGCAGCTATGTTGACGACCCTGCAAGCAAATAGAATGGTCAACGACGTTCGAATCTGCACATGGAATATTCGGCAGAAAAATTGGCGGAGGTCCCTGACTGCTAGAAAGCAGATCCCACCGCCGCCGTTTTGGAACTGCAGTGGTATAGACCGGGCAAAAGAAGGATGACAAACTATGACATCTACAGATGGCGTCTATTTTGATACCGGATTTATTATAAGTGGCAGGCTTAGGCAAGAATTTGTAAGGCCTTATAACAATATGCATCAAAACTCTTTTCGCCAACATCAGCCTAATATGCGTTCACGCTCGCACAAAAAAAAAGACGGCGCTAACGAGAAATGTTTCGCAGAGCTTATCCGAATTATGCCAAAATAAGAAGGAAGTAAATTTTTGGCAGCGTCGTCAGCAAGCATAGCCTAGATGCCGCCACGTCTGGAAACGGACTAAAGCTAATTGACTTTGTTGCGCAGCGAAACATCACTATAACTAATAGTCAGACAAATCCAGCGGCAAGCACATACTCGGACCACCACCTCGTTGCAGCAAAGGTACGAGTACGTCTACGGACATCTCAGACATCACAACAACGAGGAAATGTTGTGAGAAAATTTAACTTCAATTTAAATTTAATTGAACGGCTGCAATCGTAACAAACCGCTAGAGTCCTTGCCGACCGTATATCCCGCAGCTATTCACCTTTTAGCGACTACACAATTTACAAATAATTTATTTGGACACGCTAATATTCTCAAGTCCGTGGACTCAGTCTCATTAAATTCTCAAAACCGATCTGGAATGCCGATCATCTCTTATGGAGATGGCAGAGCAGTTCAACCTTCACTTATGTTGAGTGCGGCGACAGAGAGACATTACAGGCAATTGTAGGGCTGACAAACTTGCCGAAATTGGAACTACTCTAACTATTCTACCGGCAAAGAGTAGCATAGGTACGAGTATACCAATCGCTACGTGCTAATTAATATTAAAGCTGGATGCTAACAAAAGAACAGACCTTAGGTGGACTGTTGGACCGACACGTCACCGCCTTATAGGCAAGCATGCAAGAAGGCTTGGCGTTTTTACAAACGATTTCTGTAGAAGCTGCATGGACGAGGAGACAATCTTTCACCTCCTCTGTACATGTCCAGCTCTCTCCCAGAAAAGAAAACTTCACTTAGGAGCTCTCTTCTACACGATCTTATAAAAGTTCCCTGGGCTTCATCATAAGCTCAAATTGGTTCCATGAGTAAGAGGATCACAGATCCACGTGGCATCACAACGGGCCAATACGCCTAAGTGGGTTGGTCTTTCCAACAGCCACTTTTACCTACCTATCTACCCACCTATCCCTCAATTTCCCGGCATGTCCAATGCAACCATCATCAAGTGCTGAAACCGGTGACATCGATGCCAAGAAGCCAAAACTAAAAAGAACCTGTCGCTGCAATAAGATCTGAACAGAGGCCTTAGAGATTAATAAGGAAACCTAGTAGTAGCGTCGCAATTAATGATGAGGATATGGAAAAACCTCTTCTGCAGAACTATTCGACCTAGACGGTCAAAGTCAAGAGATCCGTTCACACTACCAACATGATGTGAGGATAGCAATATCCCAGCTTAAGTACAATCCGGTCCGGACGGCCTACCTGTTGAATTATTTAAAGTTAAAGGGTGATAACTTCCTAAAGAGCATGCACCATATCCTTTCCAAGATTTAGTCAGCAGAAAATATGCCTGAGAATGCAACCTTACCACCATTTGTACAACCCACAAAAAGGATACTCTTGTGAGCTGCGCCAAGGAGCCAGCGGTCTCCTTAACATCGCGTACTGCCGTATTATTTGAAAATATGAAAAAATTTGGCGGCAATCTGATTGGTACCGCCCGCTAAGTCCACAATTATCTAAATATTCACACAACGGCAGAACCTAAAGAAAAGCTAAGAAGTCTGAATCAATGCTCACCAGCTTTTAATCGAATTGAAGGCCGCAAATGGCAGCATCTATAGAAATGAGCTATACTCATCAAATTACGCAGAATGACTGTGCGGACCGCTCACTACTCTCTGAAGGTCAGAAGAATACCTAACGACATCTTTAAAGGAAAAGCTTAGGCTTGTGACTCTTTTGACTCAAAAAGATTTGCGAAACCCGCAACACCGAGGCAAAGTTTTGTAAACGTCCGTAAAACTATTAGGCGCGCAACTAAGTTGTCATCAATAGATGACTCCAGCAGTAAGTGCTGGTCGATTTTGACGTATCCAAAACATCATGAACGAAGCTTAGACTAGCCGTTTTGACACATTAGTGATTTTGCTTTGGCGTCATATACTTTTGGTTGTGTGAAAATATCTGATTTTGTGCCAAATAATCGTCTTTCATTCGAAGAAAACGGCGGATGAAGCGCATCGAGAGCTCTAAAAAATTTACGAAGATACTGCTCTAAGCGAAACAACGTGCTGTGATTGATTCCGTCGCTTAAAAGATGCTAATTTCGATATTGACGACCGTCGAAGACTCTGAATTGGAGGCATTGCTCGATGAGGAACCATGCCAAACGCAAGAAGAGCTTGCTTCAGCATTAGGAGTAACCCGTCAAGCCATTTCCAAGCGATTGCATGCGAAAACGGCCACAATACGAGCAGAGGCACGAAAAAGTGATTCTACAGCATGGCAATGCTCGGCCTCACGTTGCCAAACCCGTTAAATCCTACCTGGAAACACTCAAATTGGAAGTCCTAGCTCATCCGCAATATTCTTCAGATATTGTGCCGTTCGATGGCACATGGTCTCGCTCATCAGCAGTTCCGCTCATATAAGGACATCAAAAAATGGCCTGATTCATGGATAGCCTCAAAAGATGAACGGTCACGGTATTCGAGCTCCGCGAGAAAGATGGTAAAAAGTTGTAGCTAGCGATGGGCAATACTTTGAATGATTCATTTGTAACCATTTTTTCACAATATACACTTGCATGCAATATTGGCATTTTTGGCAGGACGCAGTGAGGTGCGCACAGAATATGGCAATAGACAGCTGTAGCCTTGAGGTGGCTAGGAATTCTGTCTGTTTGGGGCCCTCTTTCAACTCTAAATGAAGCCTGATCAGAAATCAAACGAAAAGATACGGCTCTGAGTCGCTGTTTTTGTTGGCCTAAAAAGGCGATTGCGTCAAAAAACACAGAGGTTTTACGCAAGGCCCTAGTTCTGGTGATATGACATCCTTGATCGTTGGCCTCGTTTGCGTTGGCAGGCTTTGTAGGAAGAGATATAACAGCGAACTATACGAGCTGAACAGCGACATCGACTTGACCATATCTATTTTTGCTGGCAAATTTATTCGCCTGCTCAGGATGATCATGGAAAATGTCCACTTATTTAGCAGATAGTAAGGAACCTTGCGCATATCTTAGTCATCTAAGTCAGAAGGGCTCGAAATCATTGTCTTCAAATGCTAGGATAGGACGAGCGAATAAATACCTACACTCTGAACTGTCATCGGACCTACAATATTTGAAATGTACAACGCGGTAGGCTGAGATGTCGCCTTTAGTAGCCTGCTCTATACCTCAACTAACTTGGTGTTGCGAAAATACCAGAATCTGAGCCAGGAATTCTTCACGAATGTCTCAAAAACCGTTCTAGGATACGGCTGGGTGTTTTTCCTAGTGTTTTTTTTTTGGGTGTCTGACTTCCAAGCGTAATTCTGATGGCAATATACTCGTAACATATTGTGAAGAATTAGTGAAAGGGACGAAGTATCTGCATCTGTAGCGACAGCCAAGCCCTTGCTATACCCTCTCACAATATCGAAGCTAGTTTGGGAATGCAGGGCTTGTCTAAACGCAGTCGGAAGGCTGCTTTCATGTCATGGGAAATAAAATCGCCGGGGAACTTGCTAGGCGAAACTCAGAAGATAGTTTTTACGACTACCTGCGCCCTTGCACATGTCTTCTCAGGCCGCCAGCAGACTAAACGAATCCTTCCCCAAGACTCTAGGAGATCAGAGCTTATTCTGATGTCCTTCTTTAGAAAAGGCGGTTTCTGGCATGGTAACGAAGTTCCAGACAGAACAGGACTTGGACAGATAAAACTAACTTAAATGGTGAAACTGGGGCAGATTGCATTACTCAACCTCGTCAACATTATAGGTAAGGGGTTTCCTGTAAACTACTGCAAACCACTGATTCCAGAAGACCCGCAAAAGCTCAACATACCATATGCGAGTATCTAAAAAGATGAAAAGACTCATTAAGTCGAACTGAATCGTTATACTTACTCTATACATGGGGTCCGAATTTAAATCTAATGGATGAATAACCGTAAACGGTAGTTTAAACACCTTCGGATACCGTCCCGGCCGATCGATTGTTGCTATAATATCGTAATGAACTTGTCCATACTTTCCATCGAATGATGTTGGCAGATTCGCTGGCAGTACAACATGAAACGTATATGTATACTCTCCCGGTAGCCATTCAATAACTGAAGTATTTGTACAGCTTCCCAGTACATAGGATCTTGAGGATAAATATGATTTATAGGCACGACATGCGGCACGTTCACTGTCGCGCGGATATCCCTTTTTTATCCAACGTACCTTGGCATACCCACTGACGGTTATGTGAATTGCTGAAATGAGAATTTTCCAAAAAAGAATTATTCCAAAGCTACTCAACGACCACAAATAAATATTTTAACAAAAAGGAGATTTATTTCAATTGAAGGATAACAAGCAACATTAAACGGTTTTCTTAGGAAAACACCTTAAAGTTAAGTACACTCGTAACACCACCCCTTCTGGCAAAATCCGAACGACGACAAGGACACCGAAAAAAAAGAATTTGGCACTCACTTCGTAAAGTTATTAGACGACTGTGTGAGTTCGTCCTTGAGCTGAATATGAAATCAGTGCGTGTATATGCATACATATACTCGTACGTGTATATTATTTAATTTGAATTACTACTATGAAGGCAGTAGATGCGAATATGAGACGACCCCATGAGGCAACTTGTCCCGACATCGGCATCAAATTGAAAGATTACGACGGGGTTTTTGGATAGTTTTACGAGAGATATTTAATATCTTTTCAACTATCTCAAGGACAACACCGATATGTAGGTCAATAACGTGAGAATATTCAAGCATATGAATCTACATACGGCCGTAGATGTACATACATTTACATGGCTGGGAAGCATGTTTTCCAAAAATTGTATTTCTTGTAGATGACTTGGTGTTAGCATCAGGAGTAAGATGGATCCTATGGGATGTGTGTTCCAGTTGCTGGAACACTCTCTGCGAGTTATTCCCAGAGATCTAGATTTCTCCTCAATTGTCCTGCGCCAAGTTTGTTGGGTTCATGAACTCGTGTACTTTTCCGCCTTAGGTTAGTCGATTTCATGTTTTGCAACAGAATTTTGACCTATCCACCGCTACATATCCTGTCATGATGTCAATTCATGGTTCATTCTTACTCGCAAAGATGTACGAACTCTACATTCTTTATTTTGGTTAGGGCCAACATCAACTCAGACTACTAAATTGTTTTGGAATGCGAATATCTCGGAGGACAGAAACACACCACAGAAGTATTTTCAAGAAAATTGACGTCGAATGGCTACAATAGCAGTTGGCTGACAGAGCCTTTTCTGACAGCGTCTCCGAGACTCTTCTAAATGCTTGGACATTTAAGATAATCAAGAGTCTTGCGTGGTCGATTTCCTTATCGGTTCGATCTTCCTTCTTCTCAACACAATGCCGGCAAACAGAATTCGTTAAGTCTTATCTTATCGTTGAGATCGCTGACTTAATCACTAAAAAATGGTCATGGGTGGACGTGAGTCTACATATATTAGGATTGCCTGCATCTTCGTCAGGAGCTTCCACTGCTAACTTCAGCTCTTGTGGGTATAACTGCAGACAATTTGTCCATTTAGATTGGCTGTATCATGGAACCCAAAACAAATCTTCTAGGCCAGATTCGTACGGAAACTCGAGGTGGGTCCGACCTGGCCGTCAAGCTGCAAATTGAAAGTTTTGAATATGCAGCAGTGTTTGACTCCATCAGATCAAGGAGTGTCTACTCGTATCACAATTTAGCGCACTAACAACCTTCCTTTAGAGGCATTTGCTAAAGACTTGCCTAGTGGGACAGGTTGTCCGTAGATATTTTTGTTCTTTGACACGTAAAGACACGTACTCGTAGTCCGAAATGCGCTACAGAGCTTCAAATGGGCCAACGTACGAGTACGGCTACTCGGTTTCTGAACTGCATCAACTGTGGCAAAACACTGAGTACAAGTGGTTTTGCCCTACAGCAATGTGTAGCAGGAGTACACCTCACTTGTCGCATTTCCTCCCGGAGGTTTCTACCGAAAGATTCACCAGGGCATCTCAACATTGTTCCGTATATATGCACTCATACTCGTACATAAATTCAGCGTCTGTTGATTTAAGGTTTTCATTGAGATGTCTGTGCTACTTATAAGCTTCGTAAGCGCACTGAAAAGAGCATATTCGAATTAGGATGACCTGTCGGTGGCTATGGGTTTTTATGGTCCAAATCTGCATACCCATCTGTCGAAGAAAAAGTTGACGATCGTTTCTGCCGTAATATCCTTGTTTGGTATTCCTTCTAGCTATCTCTTAAACCCGTCGATCACCGTTAATAGATACCTGAAGTCGTGTATCCGTGGAACCATATCGATTTCGATTTGTCGCTTGGACTCGGGATAAGCTATGGACATTCTCGATCTGTCTACTGTCTACGAGCACGATTTGGCCACGCGAAATTCTGGCAGATTTATTGGTCGAATACTTCCCTGTGAAGACTTGTGAGCCCATATTAATGGATCATTCATTCATTCCTGTATCCCCTTGTGGGTCCTTGGCCTCAACTATGCCTACGTGCCATCGAGTGCGGTTTCTGGAAATTTGCCTCAGCTCTCCCCAACTTTTTCCCAGTTGCCGTGCTTCCTTCTCAACTGTTCTGCGCCACGTACTCCTAGGACCGCCGTGCATCCTGCCGTCCTGAGTAAGCGCGTTCCATTGTATCGCTTGGTTTGCTATGGACCTGTCACCCTTTCGGAGAGTGTGACCAATCCACTGCCACTTTCGTCGTCGTATAGTTGTGCCTATAGGTTCATAGTCCGTTCTCTGATAAAGCTGTTCGTTAGAGATACGGCTTGGCCAGAATATTCTTAAGATGTAGCGTAGGCACCTATTGACAAACGTTTGCAGCTTCCTCGTAATAGTGGTGGCCACCCTTCAGGTATCACATCCATATAGTAGCACGGATTCAAGGTTGGAACGGAATAGTAGGCTATATCCAGTTCGGTTCCGCCCTCGATTGAGACAATACTCCCAAGGTGTTGGAAACTCTCTACTCTCTCAACCGTCTGTCCAGCAATGCATATATGAGTTGATGAGTTTGGTCTTAGGCTGATCATTTTTGTTTCTGCCGAGTTAATTTTCAGCCGAACGACGTCTGCTTCCCTCTCCACATTTGTTGTAATTTGGTGAAGGTCCATTATACTGTGAGACAGAAAGCATACATCGTCGGCGTAGTCAAGGTGTTTGAGTTCAGATGTAAGAGTCCATCGAATTCCTCCATTTCCTGTTAACAAGACCGCATTCAGCACATCGCTAATCGCCAATAGAAACAGTATTGGTGAAAGTATGCAGCCTTGCCTAACTCCGCTTTGCACACCGAATTCCTCAGACAGTCCTCCATCATATGTAGGCTTAATAATTGCTATTAATTTATCAGGAATGACTCTCCTGCGCAAGGCACGCCAGATAAATACCACATCTGAGACTGTCAAACGCCTTTTCAAATTCAATGAACAGCAGGTGAAGTGGTGATCGGTCCTCAACACACTGCTCGATGTGGTCGACACAGGAGGATCTAGAGCGGAAACCTGCTTGTTCGGCGTCGAGTGTGTCTTCGAGGTGTTCTTTGATTCGCTCCAGGATGATTTTTGCTGTTTTCTTGGCCACAGCAGGCAGCACGCAGATACCTCTATAGTTTTCGCCCAGCATTAGACTGCGTTTTTTCCCTTCTTCCACTCGTTCGGAAAACTTTCGGTTTCCCATGATCTCCCGACAAGTAGGGACAGCAGCTCAGCTGATGCCGTTGGCGCAGCTAGAAACAGCTCCGCAGCTATGCCGTCAAGTCCTACCGCCTTATTGGTTTTCAGTACTTTGATCGCGGCAATAATCTCTTCCTTACTGTGGGTGGTGGTGCGAATTCGGGAATTTCTTTCTACGGACACTTCAGTTTGACTTGGGTGCATATTGCTGGCAAATACTCGGTTTAGAACCGAAGCAAAATGCTCTTTCCATCTCTTCAGTTGATTGTCACCCGATATTAGCAACGAACCGTCTAAGCCTTTCACTGGGTGTTGAGTAGAGCTTCGGCCACCTATAAGCTCTTTGGTGATTCTGTAAATGGTTCTGCTGTCGCACCTCGCTTCTGCTTCTTCTGCTTCCGTGACCAGCGCATTGATGTAATTGAGTTTGTCACTTCTCACACTACGCTGCACTTCGCTCATCTTCATGCGATATAGGGACTCTAGCACGATCCTCCCTGCCTGTAATTCGAGCTCTTAGTTGTTTTCGTTCGTTGATCCTTCTCCAGGTATCCTCGGAAAGCCATAGGGCGTATGGCTTCCCTGCGATCGACCGGATGTCATTGCCTCTAACGTCAAAATATACAATTACCATGCGTCTGTGTTATCGAGACACACTCCTCGAAGCTTAAGTGAAGTCTTTTCTGAAATTGTCACAAGGGGTTTCAGTTCGTTGTCCTCTTTCTGCAGTCAAATCTGGGGTGCTGAACATGACAGGTATGTTGATGTTACCAATGCTAAGTACATATAAGGAACCATTGTCTCACCCCCAACACAAACTCCATCCTTGAGGAGCGGCCAATTTCCTCAAGCTAATGTGCTGTGCGGTAACAAGCGTGATCGGATATCTGGTCTTTTGCGTACGCTTGTGATCGGTGAGAATGATGACTTCACAGCCTTCCATCGTACACTTTGATGGACTTCTCGGACTTAGCTTCTTCGAGTGATTGAGAGGGCCTACTGTCAGCCCAGAAGACCACTGGTCATTATTGTCAGCAAGTCGTTACTGAAGCCACATCTGATGTGCTACACTTCCTCAGACTTTAGGAAGACTGTCGGCAATTGTAAAAGGACGGGAGCTGCTCACAAACTTCACGAGCAAAACACAGGCTTCTTGGAAGGAAAAAGCAAGAATCTAAGAACCACTCAGTCGATGCAAAGGAGATACTAGCGTCGACACTTACTCCCTGTTGAAAGTAAAGCACCCAATCTCATATGCAGATCAATGGCGATAACAACGGCTCTAATCAATTTGGCTGTTCCGGGACCCTAGAGTAGAGATGGCGGTGAATGAACCCTGAACAGGCCAACGACAGCTCTCATATCCTCAGAGGGGCTACTGCCAACGGACTGTTTACCCGGGGCCCAGGAGTCTTATTAAGGTCTTGTCCCGGTTCAGAGACGACCAACAACCTCGAATACGGACGGATGTAATGTTGATGAAGCAAATGTTTTAAGGACAACGAATTTCGGTTCTGCTCGTTGAATTTTAGGACTCTTCACAGACCCCGTGATGTCGAAGGCACAGCATCTACCACGACGACTGCTACAAAGAAGGAAGACGACTCTTATATGGACGTGCAATAGATTTGCTATTCGAGGGAGGCTCAGGTAAAAAGTCTTAAGCTTTCGGCATGTAAGTCATAGCAATCCGCATCAAGGCCAAGTTCAAAAACATGAGCCTGATTTTCTGTCATGACCCTACAGAGGGTAAGGATGACACCATTAAAAATGAATTCTAGGACTGAACATGTGTTCAATACCCCAACTATGGCGCCAAAATGTTGCTAGAAGATCTTAATGCAAGGCTGCGTAAGGAAGCCGCCTTTGAGCGGGTCATCGGAAAACAAAGCCTGCATAACACCGGGCTTCCGACAGTGGGTACAGGTTTTTAGAGGTTGTATTCTTTTAGTAGCCAACACGCGGTTCCTATTTGTCGACAGACTATCCCCTGACCAATCAACCGTCAAACAGGCTGTTTATATTGCATCGACGCCAGACATTCTGAGTGTCTACTCAGATCATGCGTTGTTGCAGCCAGGCTACGAATGCGGATATCTCAGGCAGAACGGAGTCAAGTAAGACCACAAAATCTCGACGTCGAAAAGCTGCAATCGTAAGAGACCGCCTATCGCGTATCCCTCAAGCCCTCTTAAAATCTTTAACCCCTATACGGAAACCATAAACCACCAATAGAAATGTGGTCGTTGAGCCATCAAACAAGCTGGTTCTGACATGCGCCGCCAAGAAGCATAAAAAGTGGCGATGCATCGAAGGACGAAAGCTGCTTGAGATCAAACTCGAGCTCTATGAGCAGAAAAGAAGAGAAGAGCACAAGCTACCCGGAAAGGAAGAGACAATCAAAGAATAGAAGCGACACACAAAGCTAGAAAGTCAGAATGGAAGCGGGCACAGATAAACATGGACAACTAGTAGTAGAGTCGCATTCGGTACTGAGAATATCGAAAGACTCCTCCTGCAGATTGTATGACGGTGATGATGATCAAAATACTGCTGTCAGGCAGTGATGACAAGGAGATGCCAAGGAATTCAATCCTCTGACATAAACGAAGTTAAGGTAGCAATATCGAAGCTAAGATCTAATAAATCGTAGCCTCGTCAGCTATTTAAAGCAGCTAAAGATGAGCTTGTAAGATATGGTCGAAGGAAAGCATGCCCGAACCACGAAATCTCTGCATCATTTGTCCAACCCTTTTGACTGCGCCAACTATAGAGGAATACGTCTCCTAATCATCGCCTATAAGATCTTTTCGTGCCGTATTATGTGAGCGTCTGAAACCGTTCATGAACATTCGGTTTGGTGCATGCCACTGCAGTTTCAGGCCAGAAAGTCAAATATTCATAGTTCGGCAGATCTTGAAAACTACCCGCGACACTCGCCATCGTTTTGTTGACTTCAAAGTCACATATGACAGCGTGAATAGGGATGAGCAATTCAGCCGCCGAGCTGTCACTTGACATAAGACTCATGCGAAACTCGCTGGCCATCGCAAGAGGCACGATCTTTCTTCCATACACAGATGACATTAATATGATGGGACAAACACAGCGATCCTTCAATGAAGCTTACGCAAATATTGGGGCTGAACCGGCAATAATTGGTATGCAGTGAACGAGGGCTGTCGTCGATGACGGCCTGGTCAGAACGTCACGATTGATAGTTAGAACTTTAACATATTGGGTCTACAACTCGTGTGGTTTACTAAGAGATGGCGTAACTTGTATTATTCCATTGTTATTATTCGATTGGAACATGCGTTGGAAAGCTACTGTCATTGTACGTCATTTCAGTGTATGTCATTCATTTGAAGCGTAAACAATAATAATTTTTTTTCACTCAAATATGTCGAACTTTGTGCCTGAAAAAGTGTTTTTGCGGGGAGTTCTTCTTCATTATTTTAATATGAATAAAACTGTTGCCGAAAGTCATCGTATTTTGGTGGAAATTTATGGTGAACATGCGCTAGCTGAGCGAACGTGCCAAAAGTGGTTTGCACGATTTAAAAGTGGTGATTTTGGCTTGGAAGACGATGAACGTCCTGGGCAGCCAAAAAAGTTTAAAGATGAAGAACTGGAAGCATTACTCTATGAAGATTGTTGCCAAACACATGAAGAGCTCGCAGAATCTTTGGGTGTCACTCAAGCAGCCATTTCAAAACGTTTAAAAGCAGCTGGATATATTCAAAAGCAAGGAAATTGGGTTCCACATGAACTCAAGCCGAGAGACGTCGAAAGGCGGTTTTGCATGTCCGAAATGCTGCTGGAACGCCACATTTTTTGCATCGGATTGTTACTGGTGATGAAAAATGGATCCATTACGACAACCCCAAGCATATGTGAAACCCGGCCAACCAGCCAAATCAACGGCATAGCCGAATATCCATGGCGGGAAGGTAATGCTCTGTATTTGGTGGGATCAGATGGGTGTGCTGTATTATGAGCTGCTAAAACCGGGTGAAACCATCAATGGACAACGCTACCGAACACAATTAATCCGTTTGGTAGAGAGCAGTGGCCGAAAAACGCCCGGAATATGCGACCAGACACGAGGTAATAATTTTCCATCATGACAACGCTCGGCCCCACGTTGCTATTCCGGTTAAGAACTATTTGGAAAACAGTGGATGGGAAGTCTTACCCCACCCGCCTTATAGCCCAGACCTTGACCCTTCTGACTACCAATTGTTTCCGGTCGATGCAGAACGCCCTCACTGAAATACGGTTCACATCAGAGCGGAATATCAAAAATTGGCTT
The DNA here is from genome assembly GCA_963966105.1 of Volucella zonaria. NCBI lineage: Eukaryota > Metazoa > Arthropoda > Insecta > Diptera > Syrphidae > Volucella > Volucella zonaria. The sequence goes on from OZ014530.1 coordinate 10,530,758, forward strand.
GATTCATTCTTGGCTGCCAAGCCGGCGCAGTTCTTTTGGGATGCGATCCACAAATTGCCAGAAATATGGGAAAAAGTCATAGCTTCAGATAGGCAATATTTTGAATAATACTATTGTACATGCTTTTTTTAAATAAACGTTCAAATTTGGAAAAAAAAACCGCACGAATTAAGTTATATATAGTTAAGAACTTCGTCTACCTTGGCACAGTAATTACAGCTCTTGACAATTGGACAGGAGACAATTGAGTAGCGGAGCCCTTTCTCATAATTCCAAATTGGCTTTATACAACATCCTTAACATCCCGGTTCTACTCTCTTGAACCTTTTCGAAACCAGATGAAAAAGAACTTCGCAGTTTCGAGAGAAAGATACTGCGTGTGATTTTCGGTCCGGTTTGTATTGACGGAGAATGGAAGAGGATTTTCAACAACGGGCTTTACAGCGGCATCCTTGAATTCAGGAGTATACGGTTCCAACGTCTGATTTGCTGTATCATTTTGAGTGAATGCACACCACAGCTCTGGCCCATACTCTTCGATTCTAATCCTGGAAGATGGTGCAGCAGCGGTCTACCGCATCTACCTCAACCAACTTAGAGTGCGGCACTGGAGGCAGATGGCGAAAGATCGTGAGAGCTGGACAGGCTTATTTGTTGAGGCCCTGGTGACACTGTGGTCTGTAGCGCCACCTAATTAAGTAAGTATGAGTTAGCGGAGGCAGTTGGTGGATAGATAGCAACACAGTAGAGTTGAGTACAGGTTTCTTCTTTTCAGCATGTTACTTTTCTAAAACTATCGCAGTTCCGTAAGTCTTGGGCGAATTCTAATTTAGAAACGTTGAAAATTGCTGATGTTTTCTAACTTTGTTTGACCAAGGTTTTGGTTGAAGAGGAAGATGACATCGCAAATAAATGGAGACAGATTATGAAGTGCAGTGCATTTGTTCAATTTAGACTTAATTAAGGAGAAATTTGAACTTCCCGAGCAAGCTATAAGTTTTGAATGACAGCAGATGGCGGTATTAAGGAGTTTTATAACTTTTTTATTTGGCGTAACCTAAGGGTCTCGTTTCCTGAGAATGAGGTGAACAATACTGAGATTCCGGAGTCTTTTCCTTAATTCGTGGATATGAGAACTACCTCCGGCCCATCTGCGCGCTTTAGGGATTTAATGTACCCTGAAAATGTGCACAGAGCATGGCCGAATAGTACGTTGGTTTTGAATGTTTGCAGATTACAATAGGAAAGATTTTGTGAGTTATACACGATATTTTAAAGCGCGTCCAGTGGACTTAAGAATAAAAAAAGACGGGTGTTACGTTGAAGATGCGGAATGCTACTTCAATATCAATGGAGTACTGATGGAGCACTAGGACGGGATAATGCAAGAGACATTACATTGGTGTTGGAAGGCGTTAATTGACTGGATAATATTAGCATCAAATAGTTTTGAATCCTATCTAGAAAATACAGGAGCACCTGGCAAGATCTGAGTTCAGTATTTAAGTTTTGGGCCACGTCAAAGCAGGTGAAGTATTTCCTATGTGCTTTGAGGGAACCTAGACGTTTTGCAGATATTTTGGGGACGTCGAATATGTGATGTCATTGACACACATACAAAGAATGGAAGGTTTTTTGATTTTGACGAAACAAGTGTCAAGTGTTTTTAGGATTCACGAAGATTGACCTTTTTCTAGGCAGGGCAATTGCTATTTTCCAGTAAGGAGCGGTAAGTAGGTTGGAGTGGCGGTTTTTGCTACCACGAATCGTGAACTTGGGTATCGGTGAGTATTATTGTTTTTTTTTTAATGGAAAGCTACGAGCTACGTAGTTATAACCACCCAGCAGAGTTTGGAAAAACTTCAAGGTTCCTAAAGGGGTATTTACCTAAGGCGCTGTGCCTAGTCTTCGATAGAACCGGGCACTTGCTGGAAAATTGGCAAGAGATTATCAGTCAGTGGCCAGTGGCTATGTACACAACTCTAGCAATATCTAGCCTTGATCTGCTTAGTAATTCTGTTGTTCTTACTTACTTTCCTTGAAATGGCACAGTTTGTTGCTCTATGTCAGCCTTGGTTAGCCAGCATAGGGAAGTGTTGGTATATGTTGCCATTGACTAGTTCTAGCGGAATATTGACTGTTTCCTTTGGTGAGTCATCAAGGGCTATACCCCGCCTGTCCAGTTCAACTGCCATTTCTTCACTTTCAAGCTCACTATGCACTCGAACCCAGACGATGGCAACGCTTGATTGAGAGCCAAGGAGATTGATTAAAGATTGACATTGTCGGTCTAGTTTTGAGGATGTAGAAGCTGAAGTAATAGCTTGAATTACGGCTTTTCTAACTGTGAAGATGACAGGGTTTCAGATCTGCGACATCGGCGAAAATCACCTTTCCATTTTGTCCATTCCTCTCTAGTTGGGAATTTTACTAAGATTTTTTGAGAGGTGGGGCGTAGTGAGGGAAGCCACCAATTCACTCTTCCAAGATTTTCTTCAATCCGTAAAGACGATTAGTCCAGTATTCAGATTCTCTGAGCTGGACTGTATAATTTATAAATAAGGACGGACATGCCCTTTGGACTTTTTTCAGCCTATCGATGTTACTTAGGGCCCTCTACAAAACAAGGGCGCCGTAGATATGAATAGAACATATTACGGTTGTGTACATTCATAGGGTCATTCTTGCTTAACCCGACCACCTTATGGCCCTTCTTGTCCAAAGTCAGTAACAACTTGTTCATGACTAAAAACCCAGAGGAGTTTCCTTATTCACGGTCTTTGTGACACTACATCTGCATACATACTTGTATAACCCATTTGTTAATGGACTCGCCTACACCCTCGGTAAGGTATATTCAAGAAGGTAGCTAAGGTGTATTCATTATAGGGTAAAGTGTTCTCAACTGCCCGCACTATTTCGTATAGAGCCATGGATCCGTGGATTGTCCTTTAAGATAGGCGTGTTGAGATTTGGATAGAAGAGAGACCTCTAGGGTATTGTAGATGTGCGGTTCCATAATAAGTTCCAGTGTCTTAAATACAGAAGAGGTAAGGTTGATGGGCCGTAAGACCTTCGAGGGCTCATGAACTACTTGGCCAACTTTTAGAATAAAAAGTACTCGAAATCGCAGACAGGAATGCCACATATAGCTTAATCATAGCCAGCTTTTGAAGATTATTGCCAACTATGATTGCCATTTACTCGGAAAGAGTCCTAATTGTGCCACAGAATTTTAGATAAACTCAAGCTTAGGTGGATATATGACATAATCTGGAAGCGTTGAGCTGGATCCGAAGTCCATAGCAAGCAGATTGACCTTATCCAAAGAGCAGACATCTGTTATTAGGAATGAATGTTGCGATGGAGAATGAGGTCGAATGTTTTGAATAAGCGACCAAAACCGTTTACTACTTTTGGCTCACTGTAATATCTTTGCCTCAGTTTTTGGTCGTATTGGAATTTTATATGTTAAAAAAATATTTATTGACTTTGGAGCAGGACGAAATCTCACTGTAGCAAGCAAATGTTTCCTCAGCTCAATATGCACAAAGTGACATAGAGATCTCCCGGTCATGGAACTGTGAAAAATTGATCACTTTGCGATGGACGTAACACATCGCTCCAGCATGCTGGACGTCCGAAACAATCAACAATAGCCAACTTGGATCACCTTGTAGCAGCCAAGGCACGAATGGGGATTTCCCAGGCACCACAACAAAGGAGAACTACTTCGAGAAGATATAACGCAGCAAAGTTAGAATCGCAAGAAGTTGCAGAATGTTTTTCGAACGCGTATCCCAAAATCTCTGAACAATTCCTATCCTCCCAGCGTCAAGAACCGAAGACCAGTGGCAAAGCTGCCAACGTGCCATTAGAAACAACGCAACTGAGGTGTTGGGATTCAATCGATCACCACCAAGAAGTCTCTGGTTTGACGAAACCTGCCGGCAAGCACCTACAGCTAAGCAAGTAGCGTATAAAGCGGCGCTGCAACGAAGGGCGAGACCCCTCGTGAACTCAACGAGCAGAAAAGACAGGAAGAACATCGACTACTCCAGAAGAAGCAAGAAGAGCACAAGAAGTGCGCAATCCAATATATTCAGAGGTTGTAATCCAGAAATAACGCACGCACGTTTTATCAACAGGAAAAAACGTGTCAAGGCAAGAAGATCCGTACAGAAGCCTGTAGAGATGAGCAAGGAAACCCTTAGTCGGTGCTGCCAATATGGAAAATCCTGCCCTCAGGCAGAATAGACCGTTCAACATAAGCGATGATTGCCAAAACTTCCATCCATTTGACCAAAGCGAAGTGAAGATACCATGTCTGCATAAATCCAATAATGCTGGTGGATCTGGCCGCTAAGCGGCTAGGTTCTGACCAGAAGACTACAGGGTGAATGACTCGAACTCCAACTTTTGAAAATGCTATAATTTTTTTATTTTTTGATAAATTTTATTGTGCCAAAGTAAAAAATGTTGGAAAATACATCAATTTTCAAATTGTATCAGTAGTTTTCAATATGTTCACCTTTGGCGCGAATAATGGGCTTGAGACGGCCGAAAAAAGCATCGCATTCTGTACGCAAGTGGCTCTGCGGTATTTTGGCCCATTCCCGGCGAAGTGCTTGTTTGAGGTGGTCCAAACTTTGATATTTTTTAGTGCCAACCTTCGCCTTCAAAATACCCCTGTCAGAGAAATCCAACGGATTTGCATCCGGAGAATTTGCAATCCATTGTGTCGAAGAAATGAAGTGTGGAACATTGTTTTTTAACCAATCTTGGTTGACGCGCGCTTTGTGAGACGGTGCCGAGTCTTGTTGAAATGTCCACGGGCTCCGACCGAAATGATTGTTTGCCCAAGGCTTTAATACTGCCTCTAAGACAGTTTCACGGTATACAATCGCATTAATTTTGACGCCACGGTCCAAAAATACGAGCGGAGAGCGATCATCGGCGGTTATGGCGGCCCAAACCATCACCATCGCTGCTGCCTGCTTTCTGGTGGCCGTCCGAAGGTGTAAATTTTCGAAGGACCTCTCTGGCAAGTAAACTCGGTCTTTTTATTTGTTGACATATTGCTCGATAACAAATGGCGACTCATCGGAAAAAACCAAATTTGGCAACTCATCACTTCGCTCTTTCGACTCTAACCTTTTTCTGTTGCGGTGTAAGATCGTGTGCTTTTTGGAACTTCAATGTCTTGAGCCCAAGCTCATTTTTCAGTATGTGTTGCATCCATTCCAACGATATGTTGAGCTCACGAGCCATTTTTCTTCCACTTAGACGCGGATTTTGCTCAATTCGAGCCTTCACTTTCCGAACCATTTCTGCCGATGTTGCTGTTTTTTTATGACCACCTCCATGGCATTTTGCTGTATCACGGTAGCGAGCTATGGTTCGAGACACAAATGATTTATTTACGTTGAGGTGCTGGAGGGCTCTAACAGTAGCTACTTGTGGTTTTCCAGCCAAATATAAAGCAATCACACTATCACGTTTGAATTCCATCGCGGATAAAAATTTTTCAACACAACTGAGACGCAAATCGTTTAAAAGGCTTGTAAACAATAAAATTATCTGTCATGTGTCACAATTTGAGCTCACTGTCATGAACGGTTTGGAAATTATAGCAGTCTGAAGTTGGTTGCAGTTCGAGTCATTCAGGGTGTATATACCTGTTGAATGGAACCTCAACATGGTTTGACCAATGCACTAGAAAGAAGACCTTCTCAAATGCGCCAACTATGAGGCATAAATCTCCTCAACATTCCATACAAGGCCTTGTCAGCCCCATTATGTGAACGTATGAAACCCTTCGTCAATAACCTATTTGGCATCTCTGCCAAACTCGTCGATCTATGCGAAATGACAACGCAGAATGTTCGCTGCTTTGTCAAGGTCGGTAACGATTTAGTCAAGAGACAGTCGACATCTATAACTTTGAGGAAGCAAGGGCCTTTGTCTACATTGGCTTTGCTATCAATTCTGCTGACAACACCTTTTTGGAAATAACACTAGGAGTCTCTCTTGGTAATCGCTGTTTCTTTACGCTAAGAAGGCAATTGAGTAGTATGGCCCTTTCCAGGAAAATTAAGGAGACTCGATATAAAACCTTGATCATCGCAGTCCTACTTTATGGCGCTAGAGCATGGACCCTATCGAAAGTAGATGAAGACATCATCAGTCGTTTCGAGATAAAATTTCTTCGTAAGAAGAATTCGGTCCCGTTTGGGTTGACGGGCTTTGGAAGATGAGATTCAACAACGTACCATACGAGCTATACCTCGACATCGACATGGTCAGAAAAGTGCACACCAGTCGTGTTAGAAAACTAAGTCTCAGGTGGTGCACCCAAGTAAAAGGGGATTTCAAGAATCGGCCCAACGGGCTTGCAGTTAAAGTTCAGGTTAACACCGAACTGTAGCGCCACCTAAATAAGTAAGAAACTAAGTGGTCAGTGTGAGAGAAATAAGCTGATATGACATACCACCTTGATCAAAAAGTTCCCGGGGGACACCACCGTGTGGCGCTCCCATTGTTCCGATTTGAGCTCTGTTTTTTTTTTTTGTTAAGTTGGCAAATATGTTGTTGACATTCCCTCTAAATCTTAACGTCATAGCTAGACGTTTGCAAAAATTTTTTACAATTTTAGAAATGGATTTAAATTTGCAACAACGAGCAACGAGTATTAAATTTTGCGTAAAAAACGGATTTAATGGTGCGCGAACGTTGGAAATGTTGGAAAAGTATTTCGGCAATGATTCTCTAAAGAGAACGGTCGTTTACCAGTGGCACGAGCGGTTCAAAAGTGGTCGTGAGTCAATCGAAGATGATGAACGCAGTGGCAGAGATTCGACATCGAAAACCGACGAAAATATTGATGAAATGTTGGTTAACCATCAAAGAGATAGCGGAGGACTTGAACATTGCCTATGGAACCGTCCAAGACATTTGGGTTAATGATTTGAGTTTCCGTCATGTAGCAACTAAGTTTGTGCCAAAAGACCTCAATTTCATGCAAAAAAGAGATCGTGTTGACGTCGCAAAAGAGATGATTTGCGAGGCTGAATCCGATCCCACATTCATCAAAAGGATCATTACTGGAGATGATAAAGACATCAGGCAAGTGAGAGGCGTTCACCAAATGAGCCGAGACCAAAACAACCACGTCGTTTTCAGTCAAAAAAGAAGGCAATGCTCACGGTTTTCATAGATTACAAGGGTGTAGTGCATCATGAATTTTTGCCAGAAGGCCAGACAGTAAACAGAGAGTATTATTTGGGCGTTATGAGACGTTTGCGTGAAGCAATTCGCCGAAATAGACCAGAATTGTGGGCAGAAAACTCGTGGATTTCGCAAAATTATAACGCACCATCGCACAGTGCCATCATTATTCGTAATCTTTTGACGAAAAATGCAACAAATGCCATCCAACAGCCACCGAATTCACCTGATTTGGTTCCCTATGATTTCCTTCTGTTCAATCGAAACGTTCAAAACCACTACGGGGAACGCGTTTCAGCAGCCGAGAGGAAGTAATGGAAAAATCGCAGAAAGCACTGATGGACATACCGAAAACCGAATATAAAAAATGTTTCGGGAATTGGATTAAGCGTTGGCATAAGTGTGTTACAGTCGATGGGGATTACTCTGGAGGGGACAATATGGATTTAGATGAATAAACTTGTATTTCCAACTTTTGAATACATTCCGGGAACTTTTTGATCAAGGTAGTATTGCTCCGACGATCCAAGAGCGGCGCCCGGAGCCATGAAGGATCAAAGACATTTTCATCTGCCTTTTCAAACCAACTCATTCATAAATTTAAAATTTCTGAAATGAGGAAAATCTTTCCAAACTTTGTGAAATTGAAAAACCAAAAAAACCACGCTACCCCGGTCCATGCCCATACGCATAATTGAAAAACCCTCAACTCTAGTTGGTTGGATTATAGATTAGCATGACTCATAACTCCAAACCACTGCATGGAGTAAACAAAGCAAACGTTTTTTCATTGCAGATAAAGGAAAAGCCAGAACGACAATGTGTCACTAGTTATTACCATCATCGCAACAGAAGTAGTAGTAGTGCCAGCGCCAATGTCCCTACTTCTCGCGTCTCACACCATTCTTCACTTAACACCAGACAGCATAATTTCTGCCGCAAATCCTTCGCGTCGAGTTACTACGTTCTAATAAAATTATAAGTACATGTGCATGTAGATGTAGATGTTCCACGTTCTACATATCCATATACATGAACATGAACATGGCTATGACTTTGACTCAGTCAGAAATAAAACAATTTAGTACTCGTCTCGTATCCGAGGCCTGGATCGCCCGCCCGTTTGTTGTCATCAGGCGTCGCAGCCCCTTTGGCGCGCTTAGGGAAAATCGCACAATTTCACACAGAGGACAAAACAAAGAAAACAAAAAAAAAAAAAAAAAATGACTCAGATACACTTATGAATCGATGTGGTTCTACATACTCTCATCATCTCCACAATATTGTTGGGGTACCTTTAATCCTTTTTGTCGTATCGACATTAAGTTCGACAGCGCCAGATAGCTCCTGACCAGCATAGTAAACACCGTGGGGATTATGGTCAAACGCGATAAGGCACTCAATTGGCATAGGCACAAATTCCTCTCAACTTTAATTGCACCCTGCGGCTCTATATCCTTGTTTCTTCCACCTCTGCTGTACTTTTCCTTAATTCTTTTTATTTTTTTAAATTTAATTTTATCTATATGGAATATTCACTATAGCAAAAATTTAAAACAAAAAAAAAATTACTCCAAAGTTTACACTATTCGACACAGACACAACACCCAAGAAATACAATATTTCGTTCCGTCGTAATTTATGCAAACACACAGACACGAACCCACACAGATACGTGGCGGGTGTGTTTTTGAGGGCGTGTAGATGAAATTTACTACTAAACACTTTGCGAATCTACAAAACTGAATACATTGCAATTACGGATATCTATCGTAATTCCACGGAATCTTCTCCCACGTATCTCGTCCCGTAAAATTGAATAGGATATTTCACGAATATTGCGGCAGTACGGGGGGGAGGGCGAATTCGATTCCCAGAATCCTGGTGCTTTTCTGCGAATATCCTTGTGGTTGGAAATTTATAAATAAAGCTAATAAATGTGGAACTCTCGTTTGTGTATGTGTCTGGCTCTTATATAGTATTTAAGTTTAAAATTAAAAAAAAAAAGAAAACGTGTATTATGACCACCGGAAAAGGACACTACTGTTCACGGACGAAAAACCAAATGTCAACTGAGGAGTTGTATTTCGTAAATGACTAGGCTTCACGTGATTGCTCGCTCGGAAGAGAGTTGGACTTTTATCCTTTTTTTTTATTTTTATTATTTCAGGCCGCGAATATTGGGTAGTGACATGCGTGATTGCGTACGGAATGTTTTGGTTCACTGGGGCACTAGGACATTTTGACAGTAGCTGGCATAGACTTTCATAAAGCTTCTTGTTACTTTTGCCTGATGGCAGCACTGCTTACAACTTAATTTTAGGTTTTGAAGCTTTCAGAAAAGTCAAATGCTTTTGAAAGTGACGGTTTGGAGCGTTGTTTTTCGAACTAGAGAAAAACAGTTATCCATTGTAATCTCTTAATGCCTTTTCAATGAAAATTCTTACTCACGGTTCAGTAATAAAGAGCATAGGGTACAAACACCCTGTCTTTCAGCGCCCAGTACCTGAGCATAGTGCGGAAATTAACAGAGGAAGCGCTGCACAATGTCGCCATCACTCTAAAAGAAGCAAGAATCGCCTTATTTTATGCCTCATACTGTCCTGTCTACACCGTTGGGTACCGAGGTTAAGGCGTTGACCTTTAAAAGGCTTTGGGAGCAACAGCTTGCTCCCCCTGCAGTCTGAATTCATTAGAGGCCCGGGTCAACCCCGGACAGCTTATTGCAAGCATATTCTGAAAACTAAAAATTTCACTTAAAACTAAAACTAAAAACTAGAGGGTGGCAGTGGTAAAAGAAAATCAGGACGTGAAGTATAGGTTCAGAGGAGAATGTTCTTGAGGGACAGTTTGCTGAGATGGTAGTCGAAGAGAGGCAGAAAATCGTTAACTTCACCAGGCACTCTTTACATTGGCTCAAGGTTTATAAGTTTCAGCCGATGAGTGTATGGTGATAAGTTTTGGCTATCATCCCATGGAAGTACACGTAAAGCTAATTGTAAAAACCTGCGTTGAACAGCTTCTATCTGAAGAATGTTAGTTCTCTAGAAGGGTGATCAAACTTATGTTAGCAATCCGGCAGCATCAAAATGCGAACATGGTTTGAACGAATAAGGGCTTAGTTACTTAGGCGGCGCTACAGTCCGGGGTGGACCGGTCTTTGTCTAACTGTCTTCAGTTGCGCATTCCAAGTTGGTTGAGTTCCTCTTATATTTGCGCGCCCCACCTAAAGCGAGGCTTTCCTCTGCTGCATTGTCCCTCCGGATTAGAGTCAAAGATTCTGTGTAGTTTTCTGTACAGCTCACAGAGTTCACCGTAGAATCGTGTCCTCCAGAACCCGTCAACGCATACCGGACCAAATATCCAACGAAGAATTTTTCTCTTAAAACGATCAAGGATATGTCCATCCGCTTTAGAAAGGGCCCATGCTTTGGAACCATAGAGCAGAACTGGGATTGCAAGGGTCTTATATAGAGTTTCCTTGGTTGTTCGGGTGAGGGCCTTACTACACAGTTACCTTTTCAGCCCAAAGAAACAGCGATTGGCAAGCGTTATTCTTCGCTTGATTTCTGAAGAGATATCGTTTTCAGATGTGATGGCAGAGCCAAGGTAGACAAGTCCCTTACTGCCTGCCGATTGTGAAATTCTGACCGATTCGTCGATGTTGGGTGTCCCTGCTTGCTGACACCATAAATGAGTATTTTGTTCAGATGTTCACACAATATGGCAGGTATTTTCTATGCAATCTTGAGGCGGCTCTATAGTCAGCACAATTGAGGGGGTTTCCTTTTTTTATGGATCGGCCAAACCGTCCATTCATCAGACATACACTCTTCTGACCAGATCTGAGAAATGTATTTCTATCAGCTTTGAAAACCTCGGCCGGTAAGCCATCAGGTCTAACAGAGTTGTTGGATTTTTGCTATCGTTTAAGTTGAATTGTCTATGCTGCCGGCTTTTTCGCCGTTGTACTGTCTACAATAAAAGTGTTTCCATAATCTTAGCAGCGACTATGACTCAACTACAAGATTTCCTTTGTCATTTCCACAGGTTTCTGTACGGGTCTTCTTGCCTTGACACATTCTTTTTGCCTGTAGGTAAAACTTCCGTACATTATTCCAGGGGTACAACCTCTCAATACCTTCGACTGCAGGCTTCTCGTGCTAAAGATGAAAAACGTTTGTTCTGGAAAAGCCGATATTCTTCTCGTCTCTTCTGCTCGTAGAGCTCACGAGCAGCGCCGCTTTGTACAATATATCAGCAGTTCATTAATCACTAACTTCCAGAGAAGGGGAGAGAGGACACATCTTTTAGCAGAAACACCTCCCAGTTTGGAGTTGATTATCCTGCTATTTAGCGTAAGGCTGATCAACTCCTCAAGTGAGTCGTCCACCTGCAGAGTTGACAGCGCAGTCGTGATTGTAGTTGTTAAAGACACCCTCTATGTCCAGAAGCGCGACCATTGTGTACTCTCTATATTGTAGGAATCGTTCAATGTGGCTAGTCAGTGAATGCAGAGCCGTTTCCACCGACTTTCCTTTACAGTAGGCATGTTGAGCCATTGACAAAAGTCTTGGATCAATTTTAGCTCGTATATGGATATCAATCAATCGTTCTAGAGTTTTCTGAAGGAAAGATGATAGACTTATAGGTCTGAGGTTCTTTGGGACAACATGAGAACATTTCGCGGCTTTGGGAATGAAAACTACATTGACTTCTCTCCATGACAGTTGAATGTGGATCAGTTTTACACAGCTCCTCATAATATTTTCTAGCAAAGGCAGAATAATATTTGAAGACCTCTGCAATCTTTTGTAATCAGACCATGAATTTTGGTCCCAGTTGCAGTAGGCTTATTTGGGTTGCTACTGGCCGCGAATTGAGAGCTACCTGGAAAGTGGGAGTCCAGTAGCAGGTGGAGTGATTCATCACTTGAGGTTGTCCAAGAGCCATCGGTTTTTTTCAAACAGCTAGGCATCATAGGATTTGTAGAGAGGATTTTTCTTAGCCGAGATGCTTCAGAGGTTTACGTGATTTTGTCGCTTTGCCTTCCTCAGTTCTTTTTTATATAATTTGAAGGATTCTTTGTATTATGACAATATCCAGCAAACATTCGTTGAACCTACAATATTAATTTGGATACGTATATACATAACTCACTATATTAGAAGTTCTAATTGTAGACAAAGTTCCAAAGACCCTTGGGATGCGCTAAGATGAAGATATGTTCTCAGGGTAACATCTCATTGTGCATAAAGCATTGTGGAAGCCACATTAGCTGCAATATTTTCGATGATTCTCATGCGTAATATCTAGCCGATAGAGAAAATCTTGGAAAACAATGTACGAAACTCCAGAATTACCAAAAGCGGCCGGCAGAATGTCTGCGATGTAGACATGTAATTTTTGAATTCAAACCATTTTTGCTGAGGGCGCGTCTCGCCTAAGATAAACGCGGGCCTATTTTTTAGCTATGTGAATGGTTGTTTTCTAAGTTTAAAAAAGTGCTCGTTTCGTCTTCCTAAACAGTGCCTTCGATATGTGTATATGTAATTCAACGGACAACACAGATTAGACGAATCACTAATTTTGTGGTGTCAAGCAATGCTCAGGTCAATACGTGATGAACATGACTGGTCTGACTCACCTGGCATCATCAGGATGGCTACTAATTACTGAAGGTCGGCACTATAGTCCGGAGTTTACCTGATGCCCAACCAAAAGCTCTTTCCATTTAGCGCGTTCTTGCCTTAATCACTTCCAGTCACTCACACCACCTGTCTGATTCTTACAAAAGGATCTGGAAAAATCAGGGCAATATTGCTTGTTGAAAATGTTGCATCATTGTGAGCAACAGGACAAATAAAAACAGCAGGTCTGCGGTACATTTACCTCATTTCGAAGGTGTTAACACTAAAACATCTATCCATCCATTACAAAACAAATACAAATACTCGTAGACGTTTGGTTAGACCTTTGTACACCTAAATTTTCCAGCAAAGCCACCAACTGCTTTATAATCTTTGATAAATGTAACGTCTAAAGCGTACTCATGATCTACAAGCATTGTGGGTGCAATCAGCTCTTTGGAATTTTGCACTTTGGAAATATGGTATGTGTTCTGAAATTGAATGAAATTGAAAATTGAACAATTCTTTAAAAACTTTTTAAAATTATGGAATTTACTGGAGCCAGTGGACAGATACGTGGTCCAACACTTCTCGGAAAGTCATTATGATTGTCTAGCGTCGGACGCATGTAGATCCAAATAAAATCAGCGTAAAATCTGCAGAAGTCTACTCTGTTTACAATAGGCTTTTTCAGATTATTATTGCCGTCAAATTCAAAAAAATTGTAACTGACCTATTTTAGTTTAAAAAGTGTCAAAGATTTGTTAATTTTTATAAAGAAAGGAATCACCTTCAAAATGTGGTTAGTTGTCTCTTTGAAAGTTATTGGCCCTTGGAGGTATTTGACAACTTGAGTGGACGATCCATTCTTTACTTCAAAGTCTTGTAGACTTAACTTGGAGAAGTCAATTAAAGTTTGTTCTTTGCCAGGATACGAATGAAAGATTGACCAGGAAAAAAATCCGTTTCTCTAAGAAATTAATATGTTGCTAGAGGAAAATTAAAAAAAAAAAACAGAAAAACCATACTCCTGCAATCACTATAGTCCAGGTACTGCACAAAAGGACGAGACACAACAGCCTTGACATGGTTTCGGTTTCAAAATAAACTATGAGTATATTCTGCTTCCGAAACGACAATTTATACATTTTGGACTGATGACATCGCTCGATTTTTGGAGAGCAAGTATCTAAATATCTAAATATCTAAATATCTAATCTTATTTATCTATTACAATAAATATCTAATTATTGTATTAACTTAATCTGAGTGATCAGTTCTCGCATTAACAATTTAATAGTACCCCTGACATGTAAGCGAATCTAGTAAACTACTGCTGATAGAAGATAATCTAGATTGAAATCTAGATTGGATAAGATTTCAGTTCTAGTTACATATACTCGTATTATTATACAGTCTCTATTTTATCTACATCTACTTTATAAATTGTTTTCCTAAATTCACACGGAAAGAAGGAACGTGTTGACAGAGACTTTGGCTTGAGAACACCGAAATATACGTAAATAGAGCGTAAGAGGTCAGGGTGAGGAGATGACAAATGGGAATATGTTATCTAGAGCACTAAAACAAAGAACTAATCCATTGTCCTCCAAATCCTTCCTTTTACTAAAATTTCTCCGCCATAAGTAAGCGCTTCAATATTTTGTTTTTATATAACTAGCCCGCGCTCAAGTACTCAAGTTATTAGTACCCTTAAAACGTCTGCACACAACGTGGGCGAAGGAAATATAGGGAGGCCAAAAAGAGAGGTACCGATGTACGAGGGTTGTCTGAAAAGTTCCCGACCGAACAATGATACAAGACATTTTTTCTCAAAGTTTCTTTTTTTATTTTTCTACATAGTCTCCTTGTAACTCTACACACTTCTTCCAGCGATGCTCCCATCTCTCTAACCCGTCCAAATAGTACTTGGCGTTTTTCTCTGCAAAATAATTGTTCGCGAAGGTGATTGCCTCCTCATTTGATGAAAATCTCCGTCCTCCGAACGCAGTTTTTAGATGGGAGAACAAAAAGAATTCGCTTGGGGCTAGATCTGGTGAATAAGGCGCATGGTCAAGCAGTTCAAACCGTAATTCATGAATTTTCGCCATGGCAACCCCTGAGGTGTGAGACGGCGCGTTGTCTTGGTGAAACAGGTTGTCTGCAATTTCTGCCTTCAGCTTGGCAAGTAATGATGCATAGTATGCTCCTGTAATGGTTTTTCCTTTTTGTAGATAATCGATTAAGATTACTACTACTTTACTATCCCAAAAAACAGTCGCCATCACTTTCCTAGCCGAAAAAATAGTTTTTGCTTTTTATTGGAGCCGGCTCGCCTTTTGCAGTCCAGTGTTTTGACTGAATTTTTGTTTCGTGCGTAAAATGGTGTCTCCAAGTTTCATATACAGTAATTAATCGGCGCCAAAACTCGGATTTATTGCGCCTAAACTGCGCCAACAGAGCGTTGGAAATGTTCATTCGAACACGTTTTTGGTCCAACGTAAGCAAACGCGGCACCCAACGCGCGGACAGCTTTCTCATGCCTAAATCTTGATTTAACATGTAACAAACACGTTCTTTGGACATTTTCATAACCTCTACTATCTCTCTCACTTTAATTCGGCGGTCGTCTAACACCATTTGGTGAACTTTAGCAATGTTATCGTCAGTGGTTGCAGTTTTTGGACGTCCCGAACGTTCATCATCTCCCAAGCTCTTACGGCCACGTTTAAATTCAGCTGCCCAAAATTTCACTGTGGTAAATGATGGTGCAGAATCCCCATACACAGAGTCCAACTCATTTTTGATTTGCGTTGGCCTATTGCCTTTCAAAAACAAGAATTTAATAACAGCGCCATACTCAATTTCTTCCATTTTCACAAAAAACACTCACATCAACTCACTCAAACGACTGTCAACTAAAAACTACGCGTCCAAAATGACTGAAACTTCGGTAAGTAACTGTCAAAAGATGCACAACTAGCATTCACTAGCTTTTATTGACGAGTGCCGCTATCTTTACGTTGCGGTCGGAAACTTTTCAGGCAACCCTCGTACATTGGTTTTAAATGTTTGCAGGTTATAATGACCAGGAAATAGAGAGCTCGGCAGAGCATTGCATAAGCGAGTTGTACGGCTTAGGAAAGGGCCACGATATTTCAGAATACGTCCGGGTTTGAAGTGGCGGAGGCGGCGGGCTACTGGAGATTTCGGTGGAGCACTGGTGGTAGAAATAGTGATAGAATAATGTGGGGGAAGAGACATTTCGTCCGTATTCGAGGTTGTCAATTGACTGCTTGATATTAGCATCATCTATCATCAGGTGCAGAGCGGATTTAGAAAGACGTGAGCAGATGTGGGCATTTTGGCGGACAAATAACTTATATATTGAGGTTAGATCAAAGGGGATAAAATATTCCTTTCATCGCTTGAGGAAACCTAGACATTTTGTAGCATTTTTGGCAACATCGAATACGTTGTCATTCCAACGTAAGCCGTCAGCAAAGCAATATATTGGATTAGAAGTAGCAGAATTGATGAAAATTAAAAAGAATGTCGGAGACAGAACGGAGCCCTGGGGTACACCAGCATTTATTTTATGAATGTCAGACTTGGAACCATCAAAGACAACTTGGACTGAACGTACCGAAAGGAGGTTTCTAATCGTTTGTAGCAGAGAGTCGTCGATCTCAAAAGAACGCATTTTCGACAAAAGAGCCTGATGCCAAACTCTGTTGAATGCCTTAGAAATATCAAGTGCAACTATCTTGCTTTCGCCAGATTGATGTACGCCTTGGTTCCACTTTTCGGTGAGATATGCCATCAGATCACCAGTGGACCTGTTGATATGAAAACCTTATTGCCGGTCATTAAGCGGTTTTCGTGTTTCGAGATATTTCATTAGCTGACGGTTTTTCAGCGCTTCCATGGCATTGGAAAGAAGGGATGTAAGTGCAATGGGTCTGCAGGAGGAGAGAGAAGAAGATTTGCCTTTTTCTAAGGCCGGGCTGGACAAGTACTATTTTCTATCTGCTCGAAAAGACTGCTGAAGAGTAGGATTGATGAAAAAGCTTACGCAGTGGTGGAAGAATTCCTCTTCAGAAGAAGGGGAGATATACCATCTGGACCAGCGGATTTGTGTATATTAAGATCTTTTTGCACTCATGCTGCTACACAAGTGCTACACAATGGATTCGTCTCATTGCTCCGTGATTTAGGTGTTATCTGTGATAAGGAATTCATTTTCCGTTCTCAAATTGATAATATGATAAAAAAAGAAAAGCCAACTCCGCCCTTGGCATCATCAAGCGCTGGTCTAAGGAGTTTTAGAATCCTTATGTTATCAAATCTGTTTACATAACCTTTCTTAAATATGCAAGCCAAGTTTGGTCACCCTACTGCAGAGCTCACATCCTCCGGTTAGAAGCTGTTCAACGCAGGTTTTTACAATTAGCTTTACGTGTACTTCCATGGGATGATAGCCAAAACTTACCACCGTACACTGATTTGCTGAAACTTATAAATTTACAAATCTTTCCATACGCCGAAATGTTCCCGATATTCTCTTTATTCATCAGATCTTAGTTCAACTTATTTCTTTTAAGACCAACCTACGCAATCTTAGGTCTGTGCCATTTTTCCGGCTCAATCTTCACACAATGAATTGCGGACACCATGTCTGGAATACTTCGTGAAATTAACAATATTTTCCCTCTCTTCGACTACCACCTCGCAAACTACCTTTCTTTAACCACTCCGACCCTTTAGTTTTTATTTTTATTTTTAAGCGAAATTGTTAGTTTTAAGAATATGCTTGCAATAAGCTTTAATAAATCTGTCCGGGGTTGACCCGGGCCTCAAGCCTCAAATCAAAACATTAAGATCAGGCTGGTAGATCTCTCAGTGTTTTGGTATGTATGCTATGCCAGTGCCAGGCGAGTAGAAAGATATTTTTCAGAGCTACCAATAGCTGGCCTATATCTTTGTGAACATGTCATCGGTGCCAGGCGACTTATTCGTCACCACAACCGATGATAAAAACCAGCTACGGGATGTTGTGTTACTCAGCTTAGGTACTTGCAAATTTCGATAACAGCTGGCTGAGAGGCTGTTCTGATTAGGTTGCCTTAAAAGTAATACTCAAGCATGAGACACAGAGTCTCTGCTTTCGACTCAGTGTAGGTGCCATCGGATTTTTTGATTTATTCCAGTCTAGCTGATTTTCCCCTTTTGAGGACTTTGACTAGCCTGCTGGTTTCACCGACAGTTTCGATTTTTTTTACAAAAATTTTTAGTACTTTTCCAAGTTTATCGTTTTGCTTCTTTCTGAAAATATTTCAGTCTTCCTCGAAATTAGTCTTAAATGGCTTGTTTAACAGTTTTCTAGTTTTCTTACGTAGTCGCTGCCGTCAACTTAAAACACATATCAAGGGCGCCGTTCAGGTACTTAACAACTTCCTCAACCTTTTGGCTTGTTCTGAACTTAGGGAAGCATTAACAGATTTCTCCTCTCCAACTATGTCGGAATCTCGCATCCGATGCTAAATTCGATGTTTCCATGGCCTGATATGTAAACCTCCGATAGTGCTTTCCAGCCGGTAATCTCCTTAATGTATCTGTTGGATAGCGTTAAGTCGATCACTTGCTGTCTTACTTTCGTATGTTGGCTGGAACCAATCAGCTCAGATCATAATATGAAGTCGAGGAGATGGTAAAACAGCCTTTCACATTGCATTTGACGCTGTCTGCTTAGGATATGTCCCATCTTCCTGAAATAACAGTATTCAATGAGTACGGCTACTGTTTTCGATAGTGAGGGTACGAGTAGTACCGAATGACGAATTTGTGCCATTCTCCGTTTATTTCGCAGCTTAAGTCTGCAGCAACTATGTCTTGGTTTAAGAATTGTCAAAGTTTAGATGTTGAGAGTGAATGCGGTACATAAAGACCATTGAAACCCCTTAAACATCCGAAACCGTTTATTCCACACCAATGTTTCCTGCATGGATATTATGCACTACACACAGAGTTCAGACAACCCCTAAAGCCTTGCTAATCCGATTATGCGAGACTTCTCTGAACACACTCGGATCACTAATCGCAGTCCGAATCACGCGTCATAATTAGATCGAGAGAAATCATCACGCCGCTGAAGTTATTCGCAAAGGTGTAGGTCTTTCTCCACAGTTAGGACTATCATTCTCACAAATACATCCCAATGTCTCTAAAATATCAGCGGCATTCTTGATTTCTCCCATATGCAGCGTTTTGGCGATGTAGGTGCTTTATCACTGGAGTGTTAACTCATCTTTTAACGAAGACTGAGCAATTTAAGTAAAAGAAAAATATAATAAGGAGTACGATGATCTAGTTCTTAACTCTAGTGGTCCGTTTCGACAAGAATACAACTGCAGCATATTCTGTTATTTACGTCTTGTGTGGCTTTCATTTATTTAATTATCAATGCAAATATCTATGCCAATTTATTCCCCCAGCGTGCGTCCAATTCCAGGTCGTTCTTTTCTCTTTTCGGTTATCTGACACAGCTATGAGTATTTGCATATTGAATCTAAAACCGAGACTAATGCTGCATCCATTACGAATCGATCATACTGCTCTTTATGAATTTTTCTTCCGAAAATAGACAGACTTTGTAAATCACTCACCATTACTCAAGGTCTCCAACAAGGAATAATGAAGAATAGAAAGGTTAGACCCCCAGCATAATTGAATGCCACTTTAAGCACAGAAAAAAAAATAGCAACTCACCTCTGACACCTCTTTCCACGCGCCAGAGATTTATTCTCTCGCACTTATTCATCTTTGTACCATTGTTCGCTAAACGAACGACCGACTCCACTTTGATCTTTAGCTTAACATTTGAATCCCAAAAAAAAAAACCGAAATTGCGATCTAAACGTACCTTGAGGCATGACAACACATTCCTATTATTATCCCCTTAACGACTTTGTTTCTATTCACTTTTTTTTTTTAAATTGTCGATGTACTTTGAATTGATGTGCAAAAACAATTACAATACGACAAGCTTCTGGTGTTAAGGGATACAAGGAATAAGAGAAACAGTTGGATGCAGCTTAAAAATAATTGTGATTTTATTTTAAAAATAGAATTTTAAACTTACAGCAGTAACTACCCTAATAACAATGTCAAGTCAAGTCAAGTCAAGTCACTCGGCAGACTTATGTGTTATGTACGTGTACAGCATCTGTGCACAACAACCCATTTTCCAAACATCGCTCATCTTAGGGGGCAAAGATTCAGCTCCACTATCACTCACTCTCTCTCTCTCTCTCTCTCACGATACTCGTATCACGACCACAGCTGAATTTGTCGAATTTTATCGTAAATACTAAAATACAGTGCTGTTGTCATGCTGGATTTAAGTAGAGTTGGTGCCATGCCTTTGTAGAGCCCACGGATACCCTCCTGTTGGACAGTGAGTTTCAGACAGCTCATTATTCCTGTGCACTTCATGTTCTGGCCGAATGTCTGGCGATGCTTTTCGAATCCCTGAATTTGTAGACGCTTCTTGATCAAGTCAAATGGGTACACCAACGCCTTCGATAGCATTCCAGAAGAAGCGCCCATTACGAGCAAAGTCCAAGTTGGCAATTCTCTGCAAATAAAAACGAAAATTTATTCAATCTCCACTTTCTACGCGCTGTCGGGGTGTCAATCTTACTTTCGATCGTTTACTTTGTAAGCCTTTATAACGGATTTACTGAATAATCGATAAAACATGAAATTGGCTCCCATCAGTGGAGTTATTTGCACCAGCGCCGATGACAAGCCTCGATAGAGACCAGTTACTCCTTCGGTGCGTACAATGGCTGATACAGCTTTTGTCGCATTGCGATAACCTTTGCTCGCATCTTGTGCCACCAGCCGAGTACGTATTACGTCGAGTGGCATTGAAATGATTACGGCTGTTCCACCAGCAACTGCACCACAAACGAAATTCGAAAAATTCGGTCTTCCCTTGAGGAAGGCCGTCTGATTGGCAAACAAGCTGAGCTGTTCATACGTCCAGAATTGAGAAATGCCATACAGAATGCTCAGTACTTGTGCTGGATTGTGTCCTTTCCAGAAGGCGAATAGGCCTTCCTCTCTGAATATCACCTTGCAGGCTTGAAATATCGAAACATACTTCGACTGGCTTCCTGCCAGTCCGCCCAGCGGCTCCAACTGCAATTGAAAGCGAATTTTCAAAACGTCCAACGGTTGACAGGTGGACCTGGTTATTGCTGCTGATAACCCTCCAGCAAACACCTGCTTCAACTGCTCCTTTGTGCTGTAGGTTTTCTTCTTCGTCGGCGAGGCAGGACTACACTCTACAGCACCCTTGGGTTTCTCCATAGCTTGTGTTGCCATTAAATTGTGATAGTTTCTCTCTCAAATTCTACACCAAATGCCCACACTTCTGATGGTTTTATCTAACAATTAGAAATCAATTTAATTAATTCATCTCGAAACTAATTATTCACTTCACTTAGCTTCACTTACACATAAATGTGGAGCGAGTAAACGGTCTTGAGAAATTGAAATTGCTGCGTTTTCCTTCTGCTGCTCTTCCGTCGTTGTCTATTTGTTTAAATTATGTAGATAACAATTTTTTGTCGTTTTTTTTTTTTTGGAATAAGATAGAGAGACAACAGGAAAAAACTAAAAATTTCACCTTCCACCTACCTGATGTTGCTGGCGTTCGCTTCTCTAAAGCCTCTAAGCTCTTGACTTGGATTTGCTCGCGCCTCGTACTGATATTATTGCTATACGTACTGCTGCTGCTGTTGCTGTTGCTGTTGCTGTCGCTGTTGTAACGATAACGACGGTGATTCAGGTGGGATAACGTTCGTGTGGAAAAGAAATGCATCGACTGTTTCATAAACCTCATTTAATAATACCACACAACTGAGAAACTTTCTTTTTTTCATTCAAGAAGACGAGCAACGTAAGGAAATGTGTAAAATTCCGACGAGATTACAAATACAAAAGTTTCGATTATAATCAGCTGTTTTTGACATGTGTTGCGTTGAGTTGTTATTTGTTATTTGGCCTTTGGATTTGAGTGAAATTGAAAGAGCTCATTTTATGGCATTGCCATCTGTTGAGTATTAATTTTTTTTTTCAGAAAAATATTTATTTTGATTATGTAATGTGAGATAGGTGGTGGACAATGTTGGTTTTGTACCTGAGTTATGCATTGTGAGTTTCAGATAATAGTGGGGTGGAAAAATTAATTGAAACTAACAGAAGAGCTAATGGCAAGCTGAGATTGTAATACCTTTTAAGATGAAGTATTACTTGCAAATGTACTCGTATCTGTATCGGCCTTTATTCGATTTTAGGATTAAATTACCGTACGAAAAACACGTAACGTCGCTTAATTGGCGTAATTACTTGGCTAGTAAGACGGCAATTCGATTATTCCGGCTTCATATTTGTGAATGAATATTTACCATTTCCTGCTCACATTACTTGTAACCTAATAGTAACTTCCCAAAACCATTTATTTGTAATCCGTGCGTTTCCAGACTCCCCAAAAGCCCCAGCCCCCTCAAGGTTGACCTCGAGGTTCGCGTATTGCTGAAAAGAACCGTCCCATAAAATCCGTCGCATACCTACGTTGACATAACTCAGTCGGTGACATTTTGTTATTGCTGAGAGTGTTTTCACTTCAAGTTTCTCTATATTCTCTCAATGCTTCCACTCATGTGCTTGCTCTCAATTTACGGTTTTGCATTTCATCATGCATCGTTTTACGCTTGTCGAACGTGCGGAAATTATTAAAAAGTATTATCGAAATTCCGGCTCAGTTGTAAATACGCTGCGTGAGTTTCGTCGAGAGGTCGGAATTCATCATGGCTTCAGTGTGCAGGCAATTCCTCGCACCGTGGAAAAATTTGAGCGTGAGTACACTCTTATGTATCTTAAGCCACCAACCAGACAGACATTGGTGCGAAGTGAAGAAAACATAGCCGTCGTAGCGGCCAGTATCAAAGAAGACCCGGAAATGTCGATTCGGCGCCGATGAGCTGAATTGGGCATCGCCAGAGAGTCAACCAGACTTATTTTGCGGTTAGATTTGGGCCTACATTCGTATAAGATTGTGCTTTCGCAAGAAATGAAGCCGGACGACCATAATTGGCTGTGAGTTCACTAATTGGCCAACAAATCATATTCTCGGTCGAGGCCCATCTTTGATCAGCGGCTATGTCAACAAGCAAAATTGCTGTTATTGGAGCGAACACAATCTACAAGCGTTCGGTCAAGCATCAATGCATCCACAAAAATTGACTGTGTTTGGTGCGGTTTATGACATGGCGACATCCCGATGCTTCTTTCGAAATGAGGAAGGAGACACCGCTACCGTCAACGATCTCAGGTATAAAGCGTTGTTAACGAACTTTCTATGGTCAGGGCTCGACAACATCGATATCCGAGCTGTAGTTCGAACAAGATAGCGCTACATGTCATACAAGCGACGCAACGCTCGAAGTTATGAAGGAGAAATTTGGCGACTGGGTCATCTCACGGCGGACGTTCATTGGCTGCCGCGATCATGTGATTTGACACCACTCGATTATTCTCTCTGAGACTACGTCAATTCCTTAATCTACGCTAACAAGCCGTGGTATAGTGGTACTAGCAATCGCTTCTCACTCGGAGGGTCAAGGTTCGAATCCTAGCCACGACAAAGTTTTCATTTGTGTAATTGGAACTCAGCCAGAAAAATCTGCGTGTGAAGGCATAACATTGATATGTAGATTTGGCTGTTGTAGGGTTTTCAAGCACAAGCACAAATCAACCGTTAAAATTCACAACCGGAATCATTCCGAGTGAAGAAAATCTCTCCGTCCTATTCGGACTCCCACTACATCACAACAATGCTTTCCTTTCTCCTCCTTCTATTTTTCCGCCCGCACCCTGGCAACAGTAAAAGGGTATCATAACCCCTTAGGCGCGCGTAAATTATAAAAAAAAAAGCTAACGACTTTGGACGAGCTTCGATACCAACTTTTCCCGGAATAACGCCGCACATCTTAGACCGAGTCATCAAAAAGCGGACCGACCGCAAGAACACGGCCAGCGGAAGCCAAGACGGCCATTTGAATGATGTGCTATTCCACATATAATGGCATGAACGTAGCTTCAAAATAAAGCCTGAATCAATTTTATATCTCATACCGTTGCTGTTTTATTGAATTTTTTTTTCCTATCGTTCTTATCTGGTCACCCTATATCTAGCTTTCAGTTAAGGACGACTGAACGACGGATCGCCTTACATATATTTGTAATAATCCTGATGCGGGAAGCATTGCTCGAGTAATATTGTATTGACTCATACCTCGTGCAATCTGACAGATGACATCACTTAAAACGAGTAAATGTCTAGGTGATTGGGTTCTGAACGATTACTGTCTCGAACCAACATGGCGATGTTCAGCTGTATCAATGACTTCAAAAATAGGTTTAGTTCCCCGGGAACTTCTAACATATCAGTTTGACTTCCTTAGTGTGAAAGAGCATAGAGAGAATGGTTGCACACAACGCAGAAATATTTTGCGAATGTATACTTTGTCCAAGACAGAAAATGTCTACCAACGCAAAGAATCCTGCGAGATTCAATCTGATAGGCATGCTAGACATCGGCATTGATAGTGTTTTCGGCAAACCAGCTTTTAACGTGATATGTAACTTGTGTAACTGTAACACGGCGTAGACGAATCACTGCTTATGAATAGAAACCAGATTGTAGATGACTGCGGCTAATATATGATGGAGGGGGTAAATACGGATTACCTGCAAGGCCGAGACCTGTTATGGTGCATGTTGGTCGACCCAAAGCTTAACGCTATTAATAGTTTTCACTTCTACATTCAGTCAAATGCATGTGATATACTGTTCTGCCTGTTGGATCACGTACAGCGACTGTCTTCTATAAGGCTTTCTCCAAACTGTGGTTTTTCTCTTTACAATAAGGGGGAAGATGACTTGAGAATGAAGACAACGAAAACCTCCAAGGCTCTTTTGACTTTCTCACTGTGACATAGGGTTTAACACCGGACAGGGTCCTTTGAATCCGAAACAAGTTTTCATGGAAACACTTCACAGACTGTATAGACGGTGTGTCTGCACGCAGACCCAGACCCGAGGCGGTCATATGCTAGATATTACTTACTTTAATTAAATCCTGAATAGGGGGGTATAGGGCTAGGGCGCCAAAATTTGGAGGATATTGTGTTCCATAAATAATCCCCATTTGTCTACTTTACAAGGCAACAAAAGTTTCAGAGATATCTCAACAATTGTTCGTTTTATTCAAAAAAAAAATTCTACACCTCTTGTTGAAACACTCTTTATAATAAAGGGTGTGTCCCAAAATTCACACAAGAAGTAATTTTGATAAAACACAGATTTTTAATCAAAAGTTTCACATTTTTTATTGATTCGTATGCAGTATAGGGTTATGTATAGAATAACTTTCGAGTAAATGGCCTCCACATCTTTGCTGGCAGATACGCACTCTTCTGTAGAAATTTTCCATGACAGTTTTGCATAAACATGACTGAATTTCGTTGCCACAGTGCTCAATTTGCTCCTTTAAGGTGTGGGTGATGGTGGGCTTGTTGGCATACACCTTAGACTTCAGAAAAAAGACCAACGGTATTAAATCGAATTGTACGAACGAGAAATGAATCATGCAGTAATTGAATTGCTTCTTGGATTATATGGCATGTGGCACCGTCTTGTTAAAACAATATGTCGTCGACATACATATCATGCGAATTAGACACAATAACCTGGATTACCATATCGCGATAGTGAGCATCGTTAACTGTCATTGCCTGACCAGCCGGATTTTCAAAGAAGAATGGTCCAATGATGACCCCAGTCCAAAATACGCAACAAACGATCAAACGGCGACACGTTAAGGTCAATGGGTGCATTTGTTTCTCAGCAATCACTTGTGGATTATCTGAAAACCAATTTCGACAACTTTTACGTGAAAATGAGCATCAGCGATGAAGATCATTTTCTTTGAAATGATCTCTCTTCGCTGTGCGTGGTCAGCAGGCTTCAGTTCTTGAGTCGATTCCACTTTGTTTGCATGACGATGTAAGTCTGCTGTGGGAATACTCAATTCTTGACCACGATGCCGAATTGATGTTCCTGGACCCTCAGCAACATCCTAACGAACTTCTTCGATCTTTTGTGTTGAACGACTTGTTGAAGGACGGCCAGAGTGTCTAAGATCACTAATTGATCCAGTCTCCCTGAATTTTTGAATTAATCTCTTCACAGTTGATGAAGTTTAATCACTATTCCAACCATATTTCGTACGAAAATTGCGAATTGTACCTGCGAAACGTTCATTATTTTTAAAATATTACTCCACAATGAAAACGCGATGTCCGTGTTTTTAATAATTCTGAACTGTCAGCTGTCATTTTTTATTGGCAGCACTTTAATGCACATATGGCGCAAAATTAATATGTTGCCAGACATCCTTTACATACACACGAATATATGATATTTTTCGATTTGCGTCGTCTTCTTCCAGTCCCAATTAACAACGCAAATCGAGGCTTTCGTGTACCTTAAAATCTGCCTGTCTCAATTAATTCGCAAAGCACTGTAATATTTTAGTGCCAAGGCTCTTTCATATAACAGAAGTCCAGCAAGGACGAATTGCTATTGAAAGCCAACAGCCCTTTCTTCGCATTCTTTTCAGAAAAAGATTTCGCCAAATGTATGGAAGATTGTTGAAATAACGCCTATTTCAAGCCAATTTTTTCAATAAAAAGCGATTTTTAAAACTAAAAGGCAATAAATCTTAGAAAAGGAAGTTCCTGTCATCTTTTCAGAAGGTTTTATGCCCAGGTTGGCCAGGCAATTTCATTACCACCCAACTATGTACCTGAAAACGTCAGATCAAACAATATGCAACGCTGCAATTTGTCGACTTTATTTGTGAACGTCGCCGTAATCACGTACGCAATACGCATCATATAGCCCGCCCATCATCAACTATGGCAACTATAACAACGGAGCGTGAAGTTCTTACCGAATTTTTGAAAATTTACAAAACCTTGAGATGTTTGTGGGACAATTTCCACAGAGAATACAGCCGGAGTCAAGCGTTGAACGTTATGTTGGAACAATACAAATAAGTTGATAACAACGCAACGATTTTGAGTGAGAAAAAGAAAATCTAGTATTTGCGGTCGGGCTACCAGAGGAAGAACAAAAAAATGAGTAAAACAAGTTGCTGAATGGTGAGTTTGTGTTTATATTTGTTGACAAGTTCGACTGTCAGTTCATCAATCTGTCATTTGTAATTTGTCACGTTTACATGATGAAATAGATTTTTTGGAATTGATTGTGATGAACTTGTGTGCAGAGTGCATACTTTTTTAAAACTTTTTTAGCATTTGCATTTCATTCAAAATACTCGTATTTCTCATTTTTGGTTTCGAGAAGATCATTTTTAAAGTAACAAAATGTATTACATAATTTAAAGGAAATGTTGTAATGTGTGTATGTACACCCTGAATGACACGAACTGCAACCAACTTCAGATTGCTATAATTTCCAAACCGTTCATTACAGTGAGCTCAAATTTTGACACGTGACAGATAATTTTGTTATTTACAAGCCGTTTAAACGATTTGCGTCTCAGTTGTGTTGAAAAATTTGTATCCGCGATGGAATTCAGACGTAATAGTGTGATTGGTTTATATTTGGCTGGAAAACCACAAGTAGCTATCGTTAGAGCCCTCCAGCACCTCAACGTGAATAAATCATTTGTATCTCGAACCACAGCTCGTTACCGTGATACTGCCAGCGTTGCAAAACGCCATGTAGGTGGTCATAAAAAAACAGCAACATCGGCAGAAATGGTTCGAAAAGTGAAGGCTCGAATTGAGCGAAATCCGCGTCGAAGTGGAAGAAAAATGGCTCGTGAGCTCAACATATCGTTGGAACGGATACAACACATAATGAAAAATGAGCTTGGGCTCAAGCCATTGCAGTTCCAAAAAGCACACGATCTTACACCGCAACAGAAAAAAGTTAGAGTCGAAAGAGCGAAGTGATGAGTTGCCAAATTTGGTTTTTTCCGATGAGTCGCCATTTGTTATCGAGCAATATGTCAACAAACAAAATGACCGAGTTTACTTGCCAGAGAGGTCCTTCGAAAATTTACACTTTCGGACCGCCACCAGAAAGCAGGCAGCACCGATGGTGATGGTTTGGGCCGCCATAACCGCCGATGATCGCTCTCCGCTCGTATTTTTGGACCGTGGCGTCAAAATTAATGCGATCGTATACCTTGAAACTGTCCTAGAGGCAGTATTGAAGCCTTGGGCAAACAATCATTTCGGTCAGAGGCCGTGGAAATTTCAACAAGACTCGGCACCGTCTCACAAAGCGCGCGTCAACCAAGACTGGTTAAAAAACAATGTTCCACACTTCATTTCTTCGACACAATGGATTGCAAATTCTCTGGATGCAAATCCGTTGGATTTCTCTGACAGGGGTATTTTGAAGGCAAAGGTTGGCACTAAAAAATACCAAAGTTTGGACCACCTCAAACAAGCACTTCGCCGTCAATGGGCCAAAATACCGCAGAGCTACTTGCGCACAGAATGCGATGCTTTTTTCGGCCGCCTCAAGCCCATTATTCGCGCCAAAGGTGAACATATTGAAAACTACTGAAACAATTTGAAAATTGATGTATTTTCCAATATGTTTTGCTTTGGCACAATGAAATTTATCAAAAAATAAAAAAATTATAGCATTTTAAAAAGTTACAGTTCGAGTAAGTCACCCTGTATAGAGATTGAGATTTAGAGCTAGTTCTTGCTAATAATATATTTTTTATGTACAATTTATCACATCATTTGAATGAGAAGTATTATTTAAACTTTATACTGAACAATGCACTTAATTTTCCTTATTTATCGTAGATAGAGCTCATCTCTGACTTCACGTTAATATAGAACACATACTTTCGCGGACATTACATCTTGCTTCGTTGTTGGAGACGGGTTGTTCTAAAAAAAACACGCCTGTAGCATAGTACTAAAATTCGAGAACCTAACAAAGCTGCAACAATACTTATAGTTATATCATACCATTGCTTTGCTTAAGATTACTCATCTTCATACGGAGTTGGTGGTCCATTTCCACCGAAATCGAAATTTTTCAATCCGCGTTGTCCCTCCGGAATAGATTCAAGCATTAGAACCGATAAGCACTTGTCTTTTTGTAAACGTCAATGTGTCTGTATAGCCATGCAGTTCGTTCTTACACCTTCCAAATTCCGTTCATGCAGACGAGATTGAAAGTCATCCGATGAACATTTTTGGCCTCTTTAGACAAAGTCCTTCTTCCGTGCCATACATACTGTAGGACTGGACCGAAAAGAGTCTTATAAGTGATTTCTCCGTTATTCAAGAAATAGATTTATATCTGAGTTCAAAGAAACAGCAATTGACAGGAGCGATTCTTCGTTTCTTCGGTGGTGCCAACGTTTGAATTAGCAACGAAGCCCAGGTGGTATAGTCTTTTATCACTTCAATCATTCAGTTTACGTGGTGTGGTGTGCTGCTGTTGGGTAACCTTTCTTGTCATTTACCACTAAAGACATCCTACGCCTGTTCCTATAATGTCAATGTCATCTCCATAAACTAGCTGCTATACAAACTTTTGAAATATTGCGCCTATTGTATTGGACGTTCATTTTTGCACACTTCTTCCAAGTACAATGTAATAGAGATCACACGACATTTGATATCGAAGACCTAGATAGTATCATTGCCGACTTTTATGGAGCAGGAAGCCGTCCATCCAAAGTGAATTCGAAGATTATCTGAGTTCATCCGCTAATAATGCAGGAGCCGTGCGTCGTTGTCATTGCTTTCGGGTTCTTGGGTTGGCGTCCATTCGGCATCTATTTCAGAATAAGCCCTCATTCATACTTGCCCAAGTCAATGCTTCTGAGTAATAGAGCAGGACCGGAATGATTATGATTGAAGTCATTCTTGTTGCTCAAGATATTGGTAAGAGTAATTTTTTGTTTGATCTCGGCATTGGTGTCGTTGCAAGAATCCATAGTGGAGACTAGGTAGAGATTGTCCCTTATCACTTCTGAGCTAATATACATATATCTGTCTGAAGTGACGTTATTATCAAAAATGCTTTAATAATGCGTAAAGGCAGGAGTCGCTTGGCTCAAAGATGATCTTGGGTGAACCACTAGCAAGTCGGCAAAATCGATATCAGTGGAAAAAATAATCTAGAACGACTTAAACAAGAAGGAGACCAACTCTGTGCGCTTAATTTATGAGAAGGGCTCCAAAATGCTGTAGTACCGAGCCTAAGCGCGTAATTTACGTCGAATAACTTCGATGAAAAATGTAAAAGTAGTGCAGAAATACTGCTACGCATTTCTTAACGCCGGCTTCACATAAATAAAGAAGCGTGATGGTGAGACAAAAGCAAAAACGAAACCTTGTAAACGTGTACTAAATATAGTTGCCTTCCTTTCTTTGGCTTGTTTGTCATGGCAGGAAAGGTTAAGAGTCAAAGATGCTAAGGTTCTAAAAAGAACCCAGGTGAAACCTCGCCAAAGGCGTCCAAACTAAACTATGGAGTTAACCTATAAATGAATAGATGGTATTTGTAATAGCGACAATCCACCCGTGGTCTTGTCGACCGCGACTGGGGCATGGATTCTGGGGATCCCAACCAACAAACTCAAAAAACCATCCACCGATTTAGGCGCAAACTCAGGAGCTGCTGGATCACTTGATTCCGATGGCTGGCTAATGATGGCGAAGTTAAATAGGGGTTGCCCACGAGGCGACATGCTCTCCCTACGCTATGGTGCATGTTGGTCCACTAATTGCTTAACAATCTTAATAGTTTTGAAGTTTATACTCAAGCACATGCAGATGACGTAGCTGTACCGTCTGTTGGACTGTCTGCTTTAAAGCGAATCTAAAGTGAACGACGATTGGTGTACTAGAAATGGCCATTCAGTCAATCCCCTATGATAAAGCCAATTATATCCTATGCGTCGATTATCGGATGCATGGAGGCTTTCCCTACCATGCCCCGTACCGCTCTAGGCGTATTAATGAGCCACCCTCACCTTGAATCTCAAAGCCATCTTCCGTTTAAAAAGAAGTGATAATTGGTACAATACGAACTAGAGCTTTGATGACCTTGCGCGCCGTCGTTCTTATGGACATGCCGTCTGATTAATGACACGCGAACTACTGCCGCGTAAAAAATACGAATACGACTTCTCTTGCGCCCAAGACTGGTTTCGTCCAGAATCTGAACCAGGAAAGGAATATAGTCCTGTCTTCACGGATTGCTTCAAAATAGTTCAAAGATACGACGCTGGTGTTTTTCTGGAAAACGACAACGTTAGATGGCACTCGTCGTTAGGAAAACTTGCGTAGGTCGGTAGCAACGAATAATATTGTGATGAATTTGCATCTATAGCGATAACCAAGCTAGTCTGAATTCTCTTACGACTTTCAAGCTATTGTAGTTCGAGAATGCAAGACTTCACTGAACGCAGTCGAAGAGTTAAATTCATTGAGTCTTGTCTGGGTCCCAGGTCACAATGGGATCACGTGAAATTAAATCGGCGATGAGCTTGGTAGGCAAGGCTCAGAAGAGAGTTCTTCAAGACCCGAGCCTACGTTAGGTTTGCATGCGTCCTCCGTTAAATATTTCGTTGGCAGTTGTGTTTTATATTAGCACAACTACAGATAGCGTGACTCTCCAGGTTGCCGGCGGCAGACCAAACGAATGCTTCCCCACATCTCAGCGGCCTTCCTGGTACAGCGGTAATCGCGGGAGAACTCGAAGTTAAGGCTGGAGTACACCAAGGAAGTTTACAAAATCCGTGGCCTTTTAAAGTCGCGTAATGCGTAAATAGCGACCTCTCCTTTATTTACTCTCGACAGACCTATCCTAAGTGACGACGTGACAGCGCTTAAGGTGCTAGGAGATAAACGGTTTCTAATTCAATCTATTACAGTTCTTCCGAGCCCACAAACCCAACTACGGGCATCTATCGTCCGGAAGTGCTAAAAATTTCGTAACCTATTAGCGTGGGTTGAATTAAACCGACGCGTTGTATTCTATTGAAATCCTTGGGAACTTTCTGACTGACCAGTGTAAGGCGGTTATGTGTCAAAATGCAAATTATTCATTTCAACGTACCGTTGAAAGCGGTTGGTTGTGGAGAATACAAAAGATCAGCTGTGTGTGTGACAAATAGTAATGAAATCATATTCATTGTCGAAATTGCCATTTCTAAGGTGACACCTGGGGTTCAATTACAACCACACAAGTGCATAGTTTAGTGTGGTCTTCATGCTAATGGCAACACCGTTCATTGAGACCGGAGCTCAATGGCCACATTAAAGGACAATGATCAGTGATTATTTTGTATTTTAGAATGCGAACAACATTGATCCGGATGATATGTGGCTCCAACATCAGCAGACTCTTCAGCTGCCACGATATATCGTCAGTTTCCTCCAGGCCCGCACTTAAAGTTGGTTGAAGTCAGCTTCCATTTGCGTGCGCCATCTTAAACGCAGTTAGACTCAAGCTGTTGTGCCTATTTACTCAACAACACCGAACCAGCTCAGGCGTTGGGTCCGTAGACGTCTGCGTAGACTGATGCTGCTGTTCAGCTAATGCAGTTCGCGTTTGAATCTGTCTCTTGAAACTGCCAACTGCTTCTTCATCCACTTTTGACAAGGTCCAAGACGCTGGGTCAATATAGTAGAACCGGTGTGGTAAGAGTCTTCCACAAAGCCTGTTTACGAGAGAGGACCTTTTGTCTCCTGCGCCCCAGGAAATAGCAATTAGTAAAAGTAATTCTGTGTATGACTTTTGCGCTGTCATTGCAGCTTATAACTACGAAGCCAAAGTAGATGACTACCTTGAACTTATAACTCCCAATAGTGACGGTCTAGGCAAGCCGTCAGTTGCGTGCGTCATCTTATGATAGCAGCGCGTACTTCATTTTGTCCTCGTTTACCGACAGATCCATTTTAGTCGTTTCTGCTTCATTGACAGCTGGCTGTGTTCGCCTATACACGCGTACGCAAGTAATTGTTTTTGGGGCGATGTTGAAAATTTCATTTGATAGTCGTCCAATGTAAAACGTTTCTTGGCATTGAAGGTCTTGATTAATTCATTACCTACCTTGATGGAGCAGCGAGAATTATTTCTTCATTGTGATCCAGCACAACCTGACAAGTTTGGAAAGGATATCAAAACTAGACATGGCGTTGTATACCTAAAGTTTCTCCGTATGCACGCTGTCATATGCGGCTTTGAAGTCGCCCAAAAGATGGTGTGTGTCGATTTGAAAATCCCGTGTCTTTTCAAAGGTTTGCCGTAGTGGCGTAAATATTTGATCGAGGCGGACTTTCCTGTCTTGAAACCCCATTGATATGGACCAGAAGCTCATATGAAACAGCTGAAAATATTTTATAGGCGATGTTTAGGAGATTGGTTCCTCTATAGTTGGCGCAGTCAGAAGCGTCTCCTTTCTTGTGTATCGGGCAAATGTTGCTGGGATTCCATGCGTCGGGCATGCTTTCCCCTGGCCATATCTTACAGATGAGCTGCGGCATGCTCCTAACCATGTCATATCTAGCTGCTTTGAATATGATCGTATCGTATACCAGTAGCATTATTAGACTTTAACTTCGACATTGGTACCTTGGTGAGGGGGACGGAATTCTCTGTCGTCTTTATCCAGGGTGAATGGCACATTCTGCCAGGCAGAACGGGACTTCGACTCTATTGCTAATTGCTCTTGTTCGTACCTCCATTCTGGCCTTATAGCCCGAAAATGTACGTTCTATGCTCTGATAAAACGTGCTCTTCCGTTTTCTTTGCAAGCAGTCTCTTTTCTGCTCGTAGAGCAGCTCTCGTCCTTTGATGCAGCGCAGATTTGTACGTATCTTGTTTGGCTGCATATATTGTACTATAGACAATGTCATCGTCAAATCAGAGGTTTCTGTGTGGCTCGTTGACAACATCCGCATTGGTGATTTTGAGAAACCTCAAGGGAAACGCAATCGATAAAGATTCTAGCTGTCTCTTGCGATTTCGCGTTTTCGACGCCGAAGTTTGGTGGTCTTATTCGACTCGGTTATGCCAGTGATATCACATTCGTATTCTGGCTGTAACAAGGTAACGATCCGATCCGATGTTGGCTCCTCGGCAGGTTCGGATATCCAAACTGCTAAAGGAGTGTCATAATGTTGACAGTAGATTGATCAGGGGATAGCTAAGTATTTTCGGCGATGTAGAGAAATAGGAACTCCTGAATTCATTATCGCGCGCGATGTTATATTTTGTGATGACCCACTCCAAGAGGGCGTATTTACGCACGCTTGCGTTGAGGTCTCCTAGGTCACTGAGACCTGAAATCCTTTAGCCTGCCGTGTGGCCTCTATCTCTTAACAATATTCCTGCCTCTTTTGCTAAAATAAAAAGAGGAATTAGTTGTAGAGCTAAAAATGCAAATCTGTATTTAATACATAGTATACATGTATGTAAAGGTGTAAAAATATAAAAACATTAAAAAAACAGTTAGGAGAATTATATCGTAAAACTACTCGTATACTTCGCTCTAAGGCTTCCAACCAATTTGGGCCGATCCAGCATTATTCTGTTGCTGTCCGTTGGTTTGAGGACCTGGATATGGTATAGATGGTGTTGAGGGATGTGGTACAGGAGATTGTGGGTTTGTGTTCGGATATAAATTTCCCGCCGGATTCTGATTGCTATTTGGAGGACCACTCCTAAATGAAAACACTGGATATCTAGCGATAAATGGATTATCCTGGAATTTCTCTTTCGCCGAGATGTCCTCTTCAAACGTTGGCTGGGCTATAAAGACATATCAAAGAATTGAAAAATAAAACAAAACTCACATAGAAATCCTTTATTTTCTTACGCAAAGGCTTGTAAATAGGTCCGGATCCAGGCTGCCCTACAACGACACTGTTTTGATTTTCCATTGCACTTACATACAGCGGCAATGTGCCAATGGTCATTGGAAACCCTATCTCCAGGTCTGTATAGAATCCTGCTAATTTCACCGTAAATCTCAACGTATAAGTGATTTTTATAATCGAACAGTTCTCCAATGACGAAGGAACCGTGGACGGTATTTCAAGCATCTCATTCAACTCGGCTTTATTGTGTTTGATGACTCCCCCCAAGGAGTTTTGTGCAATTTTAATTTCATTCCATCTAGTTTTCATATCTGGCGATCGACTGGTATAGGTGGCTTTTCTTAAAAGTCTCACCTTTATGTCGGAGCAATTAACATCAGACTGATTATCCAGAAGAACGTTAAAACGAATCTTTTGTCCTGGGGCATATCCAGAGAAAGGAACTTTAACCTTCATAATGATTGGATTCTTGTTGCCACAACACAAACTCATGCAGAAGACCTTCTGTTCTTCTTGTTCCATGGGATTTGCATGAGCAGGATTCAAGTTTAAGTCAAATGGTGAAATTACCGTGAAGGCTTGTTTGAAAGTATTATTGTAACGAAGTACTCGATCGATGACCATTACAACCTCATATTGAATTTGTCCATCTGCTCCGTTGAATGATGTTGGAGCATTCGGCGGTATGGTGGCTTGAAACGGATAGACATATTTTCCCGCTGGAAGTTCGATTTGATTGCCACCATTTTGGCCGTACACATATTTCTCCGAGCTGAAGTAAAGTTCAGACGCCGAAAAGGTTTCGATGCCAGTCTCACGTTTGCCTTCAGGATTTAGTTTCGCAATATTTTCGGTCCAACGTACTTCGGCGAATCCATTTATACTAATAAAAATGGCTGAAAAGTGAAAATTCAATTATTTCAATTTTATGAATTTCAAACACTCTCTATAAGCTAAACATTCTTAGGATTCTACGGATGCGAACTACCGCGACGTACTCGACTCTTAGATTGGTAAAAGTTGGTTTGGGAGACCTGCGCGTGGCTTATAGGGTTAATTTCCGGTCCCTGAATAGCTACAAGCATTCGGGCATAGAAAGTCAATATGGGCAACGCACTCTCCGCGTTTAAGGGGTTATGCGTTCGGCTTCGAAAGTACATATACTCATATAAGGCCGACATCACTACGGATAATAAACCTCCAAATGTTAACCTGTGACGTCTACAACAGCTGCCATGCAACGAACCACAACAACTGTGGTTAGGATGAAATTATGACACCTTCTTCTGCTTCACACTCGTGGACGAATGGCTTATTATACCTTATAGACCGATGAAGTTATATGAAGAAGCTTGATATGCGTCTTCAATGAGTGATTCTTCGCACATCTTGAACAAGCGATCGACCTTAGCCCCCGCCGACAGTTGAAATAAAAATCATGGCTGGAGACTTTAGTGCCAAAGAGGACAAAGAAGAAATCTTTGGCCTGATGGTCGGAAAATCCAGTCAGCGAAACGAGACTGATCGACTTCCCTGAGCTGCGTAACATGATATTCTGCAACAATAAAGTCAAGCATTAAGATACGATACGTATACAAAAGCCACCTGATTGATGAAAGTCATGGTTCGACTGGATGTCCGCTCGTGGGGCTAATAC
The DNA here is from genome assembly GCA_963966105.1 of Volucella zonaria. NCBI lineage: Eukaryota > Metazoa > Arthropoda > Insecta > Diptera > Syrphidae > Volucella > Volucella zonaria. Next base: position 10,567,303 of record OZ014530.1, read on the forward strand.
GGGCTCTGACCATCCACAATCGTTGCCAATGTCCGCACAAACCGCAAGACTAAAATATACATGAATACGAACAGACATTATAAAAGCTCGACTTCAAAAACCTGCAGTCACGATGTATAGCTAAAGACTTAGCCACTCACATCCCATTCCACATCGCCTATTTTAACCACATCTCCCACTCTATACATTACCATCGGGGGCATGTGTCTGGCTTCCTTTGGAAACAAGAAACGATTGGTAAGGCCAAAAGAGTTGCCGCCTTAATACGACATAAAGAGACACACTGCAGCAACGTTTGTTGTGAAAGACGGAAAAGAGACGTCAGTTCAGGAGCAGAAGGAGAAAGGCAAAAAGACTTGAGGACGGATCTTGCAAAATATCAAGTGCCTTAATATTTCTTTCTAGACAGAGATATGTGACTTAAAGGATGAAAACAGAAATCTTTTGACGGATGTTTTGGGAATTGGTTGGGCTATGGAGGAATGATTTCTCTCAATTGTTAAACGATGACAGCAATTCTGTGAACGACGGAGACGTTACCGAATTGTCAGCTGCTGATAATGAAATAAACATCCCACACTTGACCAAAGCGAGGTACGTAGGATAGTGCAGTTTAAAAAACAGCTGTAGAACTCAATAACTTTCTGGCTGCCGCGTGTGCATCGGCTGCTTTGGAAAATATGGTGGCTTGAGCGGTCAGATGCTAAGCATTCTCTGCTCAGTCCATACGAAAAGTGATCCTCTAACATCCACGACCTACCAGGATCTCTCTACTAAATATTGCATTTTAAGCTCCACCAAAGCCCATTATCGACGAGCTGACTGCACCTTATCAGTTTGGTTTTATACCTGGTTGATCTACAATCTACCGATCTTCACAGTGCGCCATGATGTACACCATCTTTTCGTCGATTTCAAGGCCGCCACCGATCGCACGGATAAAAATTGTGAGATGACTCTATGTCGAAATTTCTTATGGCCGTAAAACTAAAATTACTATGAGCACCACCATCAGCTCCGTGAGAACTGGAAATAACCTCTCCAAAGCGTTTCATACTAAACTAGGTTTCCGACAAAATGTCTGCCTATCGGGTGACTTCCTCAATTTGGTACTGGAAAAAATAAGGTTGCACTGCTGGGCTAAGCCCGTTTAGAACCCCTTCTATAAAAGGGTCATGCTGCTGGCAGATACCGATGGAGTTAATATTAATATTATCGGCCTTTACACCAATTTCGCAGACTTCGAGTAAACAAAGACAAAATGACATTAACTGGAAAGTCCTCGCGTCTTGGAAGTCACGTCGCTATTGACTCAGTAGGAAATTAAAAAGTATAGCGTTTTATAAAGCCTTCATCACACTCATCCTAGTATTGGATCATCTAACAAGAGATGTCATTTTAAATCGATAGAAAATCGCAATAGCTGGCAATATTTTTATTTTAAACTAAAGCACAAACCTTGCGGTTAGCAATGAAATACAACATCTGCCAAATGTTCACCAATGGCCAATTGAAATCTCCATTTTGAGAAATCACACGTCCAGGAAATTTGACACTCAATAGAGCCATTGTTTTACCAGTTGTTGGCTTGCCTGGCCGTTCTGCTGAAAATAAACGTCATTCACGTCCACTGGATCGAGTTCAGGCAAAGAAGAAATCAGTTCAGTTTTACTGAAATGGTTGCACCAGCATCATTTTCGAAAAAATATGGCCTCATGCCACCGACATCCAAAAAACCGGACCAAACTGTCACTCGTTGTGGCTGGAGAGTGGCTGGGTTTTCGGAGCTATTCCTCTTGGGTTTTCGGAACCCCAGATACGACAGTTTTGTTTGTTTGCGTACCCAGACAAATAGAAATTAGCCTCTTCACTCAGAATAATTTTGTATAACAAATCATGGTCTTATTCGTCCATTTCCAGCACCTAATCAGTGATAGTACGGCGTTGTTCGCAGTCTGCTAGCTTCAATTCCTATGTCAACTGGACCTTATAAGCATGTAGGCCAAGATCTGTATGCCCAATTCCAGTGATCGTCTCAAAATGGACGCACCTGGGGTTTTAGTCACCCTCTCAGCTACGGGGGCGATGTTTTCAGCTGACCTTGTCGGACAGTCTTCACATCACGAAGCAGTTCGAGACTCCCAAATTTATCTATCAAATTCACTATAGCTGTGTGAGGAGGAGCTTTTTTTTTTAATTAGCGCGCGCACGAGGAACAAAAGAGAGGTACCGATGTACGTTGGTCTTAAATGTTTACAAGTTGCAACGACTAGGAAATTAAGAGCTCGGCAAGGCACTCAAAAGTTGTATTATATATAGGCTGACCAGATAATAACGATATATCGATGTTGTCGAGCTCTGTCGGTTAACATCGCTCTTTAACTGAGACCATTGGCGGTAACGCCAATGCCGCCATGCCATAAACTGCACCAAACAGCCAATCTTTGTGGATGAATTGATGCTTGGCCGAACACTTATTCGCAATTTTGCTTGTTGGCATAGCCGCTGAGCCAAAAATGGGCCTCGTCCGGTTCTCCGGTCAACATTTCCAGTGCCCAATTAGCGAACTCACGTCGTTGTCTATGGTCGTCCGGCTCCAATTCTTGCTCCAACACAATCCTATATGGATGTAGGCCCAAATCCAACCACAAAATAAGGCGGATTGACTCTTTTTCGATGCCCAATTCAGCTGATCGGCGCCGAATCGACATTTCTAGGTCTTCTTCGATACTGGCCGCTACGGCGACTATGTTTTCTTCATTTCGCACCAATCTCTTTCTGGTTGGTGGCTTAAGATCCAAAAGAATGCACTCGCGCTCAAACTTTTCCACGGTGCGGCGTATTGCCTGCACACTAAAGCCATGATGAAACCATCCAAGACAATTTGAATTGAACATTTCAAAAGGTTCCATTGAAGAAGAGAGTCATCGATCTCAAAAGCACGCATTTTCGAAAAAGGAGCCTGATGCCAAACTCTGTTCAATGCCTTAGAAATATGAAGAGTAACTATCTTGCTTTCGGCAGATTGGTGTGGACTTTGGTTACACTTTTCCGTGAGACACACCATCAAGTCACCAGTGAACCTGCTGCTACGAAAACGTACTGTCGGTCATTGAGAAATTTTCTTTTTTCGAGATATTTCAAGAGCTGACGGCTTATCAGCGTTTCCATGACCTTGGAAAGAAGGAACGTAAGTGCAATGGGTCGCCATGAGGAGAGAAAAGAAGATTTGCGTTTTTCATAGGCCGGATTATACAAATACTATTTTTCATTTGCTCGGAAAAACTCCTATAGAGTAGGATTGATGAAAGAAATGATCAGCGGATTTATTAAAGTTGAGACCTTTTAGTACCCTTGCTACTACACTGAGTGCCGAATCAGTGGATTTGTTTGAAGATTCGACGCACTCAAGTGTAGGCGGAGACAAAGCACAATCTGGGAGTGTTGAGCTAGCCGCAACGTGTGCAGCAAACATGTCGGCCTTATCCAAAGAGCTGATAGTTGGAATGTCATTAAAAATGGGCATTGGGATGGAGGATGATGCCGAATTTCTAATATTTTTGACAAAAGTCCAAAAATTGTTATTACCTTTGGGACATTGTAGTATTTTTTGCCTCAGTTGTTGATCGTATTCACATTTTACACCCTTAAAAAGACGCTGCAGTCTTGTATCAAGGGATACAATTCCTTGAAGGGATTCAGACAGCGCCGCTTGTAACTACGGTCCCCACGTTAACGAAGCCCTTAACTACGTCGAAGTTATGACTACTAATCTTTACGTTCTGGCCAAGCAATCGCCAGTATGCGTTGTTTTCTGATGACAGCGTGTACTTCGTTTTGCCTTCGTTTACCGTCAGTTCCATTTTGGCCGCTCCCGTCTTGATACCCTCGAAAACTTAATAGACGGGTCGCTTTGTTCGTATAATCAGGTCAATATGAATCGCGAATGCGAATACATGATCTGACGAGTTTGACAGAGTTGTCAAAACTAGACATGACTGTATAGCTCGTCCATATGCACGCAGTCATATGCGTCTTTGAACTCGACAAATAGATATACGAGTATAGTTAGTACCGATCTAAATCTTCTTATTCTTTCCGATCCGTTTTGGAATGGTTTTCCTGGCCTGAATGGTTTCAAACACTCATGTAATGCGGCAGAGAGTATCTTTTAGGCGATATTGAGGAGAGTTATTCCTCTAAAGTTGGCGCGGTCAAATGGGTCTCCTTTCTTGTGGTTCCGACAAACGATGCGGAGATTCTAAGCCCTGGGCCACATCAGAATTTATTTTGTGGATATCCAACTTGAACCCGTCCAGTG